>OZ018408.1:609822-1883572 GCA_963969595.1 Neckera pumila | reverse complement strand
ACTAGAAAGACTTGAAAATTTGATTAAGTATACAAATAATTTTGTATGGCAATTGGAGGGACCGAGGGAACAAGCAATAATTGTTGGATAGCAAGCCTTCATAAAATTGTATACCATGTAGTAAGGATCCCCTCTAAATTGTGAAAGACCTAAGAATATGTGAAGAATTATTTCTATATGAACTGAAGAAGTTAAGTTACTTCATCCTTTTAAAGAACATTCTTTCCTAGAAACTTGGGCTCTTATTAAGGTTAAAAGGACTTTTCTACAATTGTTCATTAATTTTATGTTTTGCAAAGCTCCCTTAGAGAATTACCTTTACAAAAAATAAATGTAAAATTTTATCTGCATTTAGTAGTGGTTTTTTGATTGTCAACTTTTTTTACTAATTTAAGGTCTTTGATTCCAACTATAAATTCAAAATTTTCAAATTCAATCATTGATGGTAAATAATAAATTCCAACTATTTTTCCTAAAGAATTTATTTCTTCCAAACAATTAATTTGTTGGATTTAGGATTAATGAGATTAACTAATTAGTTATTTCCTCAAAAAAAATATCAAGAGCGATACCTAATTATCGTACGTGAAGAATTGATTTGGCCCCCGAATATCGAAATAGTTTCTTTTTTGTGCGCAAAGGGTTTAAGTCCAAAATGGGGGCACCCTAAATCCATGAATTCTTGGTCTTGGGCCCTAGTATAAATCCACCCTAAAGGAAGGTAATACATCCTATTCTTGTCTCTTTAAGAAAATAACTACCGTACGTGAAGGTCAGATTCAAACATAAATGAAGTGTTTTTTGGAATGTCTGAATGATTGGATATTACAAGTGAAATGTTCAAAATGTTGCAGAATTTTTTCATCCATATTGCCTAAATTTTTGAATATTTCTGAAAACCTACATCACGCCTTAAGTCCTGCATGATACCTTTTCCAAAACAAGAAAATCTAGAAGTTGCCGAACACAAAAAAATTTGGACATCAAAATGCTAAAACACAAATACCAATTGTTCCAACCTTGAAAAGGGAAAAAAAAACACATTCTAAGCTTGGTAAAAAATACATGCACCTATAGGTCGGGAATGGGTCATTGGTTGGGAATGGGTGGCTCTACCTTAGCTCATTTCAACAAATTTCAAACTAGACCCAAGTGTAAACAATTTTCAGCAATAGGATTGCTTGATTTCAGAGTTTCTTGGACTTGATCTTGGACCCCAGTGTAAACCCGCCCTTAATTGCGCCAGCCGTTGGGTTCCCCGACCTGGGAAGGGGACGGGAGTTCTCAAGAGACTTGGCAGTTTTGTCCCTTCGTGTCGCTCCCTTTCTCCTTCTCCACCTCCCTTTCCCTTTCTACTCCTTTTGCAACTGAAAGTTCATGCGTACGTAATGCTGCTTTCTGATACCCTTGGAATTACGTGCGTGCATTCGAAAGAATAAGAGAGAGAGTGTGTGTAGGACTCACAATGGAGTGTCAGAATGTGCGACTGTTGCTCCAAGCATGTAGGCAATTCGGGCAACCAGATTCGATGATTTGGGTAGAAGCTCAGTATTTCGAGACAAGATTTTGAGGGTCGGATTTGGAAACAAACAGAAGCAGACTGTGATCCCCTTGATGGAAGACCTAATTCACAAGATCAAGGACCTGGAACGAGAAGCCCTGCGCCTGAAGCAGCACGAGTCGTCCCTGGGCAAAGCCCCTCCGCCCCAGCAGCCTCTCTTGCGGCAATGGAGTTTAGAGAAGAATCCGCAGCAGCAGTCTCCCCCGCGACCGACTGCAGCTCGAAGTTTGCAGATTCTGGAGAAGGGGTTGGGATCCCATTCTCCAGTCACCTTTGCGCCTCGCTCTTTGGAAGTGGAGGTACGAGGGTGTCGTCTCTTGAGCTCGAGGTGTGAATGACTAATGCACATAAAAAAAATTTGGGAACAGAGTTTTGGCTGTGATTTGGCATTTGGACGTCATTTGGCAGGAGAATTTGCAGCCTCGAATTGGAGAGTGTCATAAGGTTTGGGGTGTGGTCGTTTCGAATCTAAGCCAATATGATCCTGTTTGTTTGAATAGCAAATTCAGAGCTTGGAAATGGTGATTTTGAACTGTCGAGAGCTCGAGAGTCTATGGTGGGTATCGCTTGAGGTTCAGTCAATTTCAAAACTGGGCTAGTTCCTGGTTGGAAGGTGTCAAATTTCTGAAATTTTGTCAATGTAGCACATATGATTATTTTCGTTTCGTCTTCAGGACTTTGTAGTGTGATATTATCCCCTTGGGAATGAATGTTGCCACTGGGAGTGCAGTCTTCAATGCAGATTTTGTGTTTAATACTTTCTGGTGGTGCACTGAAGCCCTGGTTCTTTGCAGTGTTGAACATCGTTTTTAGAATTTGTTACTGACCTTGACACTGATTCTGCAATCCCGCGATTTAGAAGCGTGTCAGCCCGTTCGCTCACTCCTCTTTATTCGTTCCAGCTGGGGTCCCAACTTTTTCACTATGGCATAGTTTGGAAGACTGACAATTGGACTGCAGTCAATGGTAGACAGTGTGAAGGATATTCTAGGATGTCGCTGTAGAGAAGTTCACGGCGAAGGTTTGGAGTGTAATACTTGTGAGATTAGGGTTGTAGGAGCCGTTTGAAGGGGATGGAGACGGAAACTGGTTGGCGGCGTTCAAGGCCAAGGCCGGACACTGGACTGGAAGGAAGCTTGTGGTACTAAGCCTCTTTGATGGCATTGGTGGCATCTGGGCAGCTTTGACACGCCTGGGAATTCCCTTTGTAGGCTACAGCTCGGAAGTGGTACGTGCTCCTCGCTCTCTCACTTTTGGTGGTTGGGACTCTGCTCTTGTATTTGTGAAATTTGTCAGGTGACTATGAGCTTCACTTCATACATAACAACACCTTTGAACATAGTACACCTTATCCTCTAGAGAAATCTTTATTGCAAATAGCGATACCTGATTTTGTCCATGAGAATCCATCATGCTAGTCCTAAGCCCAATTGATTCTCAACCCCCAACGAGGTTTGATTGCCCGTATTAGTCAACTGTCTTTTGTAGCTAGTGATCAAAGCTCAAGTAAATTTTTCTGGCGATAATAGTAGTCGTTATATCTTGCCAGGAGACGACGTACTAACATATTCCTATCAGTTTGACCCAGCTATTCAAGTTGTCAAGGCAAAGTTTCCGGAGGTGCGTCATGTTGGAGATGTGAGAAGGCTTGCGAAGCCAGCAATTCGTGAAGAAATTGATCTTGTTGTTGGTGGCTTCCCTTGCCAAGATCTCAGCTGCTTGGGCAAAAAAGAAGGGTGAGATAAAGTCTGTTCTTTTTCCATTTTTCCTTTACGCCTAGTGCCATCAAATTTTCGATCACGGTGACCTCAGTTTCATTCAATGCATTAGGTCATTCAATGGATAATCTCCAAAAACAGTTCCAATTCTGTTTGTGAAAGTACTGCCACAATCATCGTAGCCCTAGTCATATTCTTGAATAGAAGGTTGAGGGTACTAAAATCCTTAGGTACCCTTTAGATTTGGTAAAATATTGAGGTATAACATATACATTGCTGTAGATGACAGAAGTAAGTGGCTTAGGATTTTCAAGTTTGGCAATGGGAATGGGAATAGTGCTCAAGGTATCCTCTACTTTAATCTTGTTCAGCATAGTTGTAACCTGATTTCATCATTATATGGCATGTACAGGCTTCACGGATCTCGAAGCAGACTGTTTTTTGATCTCGTTGGAGTGCTGAAGGATTTCAACCCCAGATGGTAAACCGTAATATCTAACATCAAAGTGGGTTATGCGTACAATCCACTGATGTGATTTTTTCAAAGTAACCATAAATTAAAAGATTTTTTTCCTCCGCTTTGCTGGCCAGTTGGCACTTCCATGCTGGAGTGTGCGTGCTGCAGGTTTCTGGTGGAGAACGTAGCCTCAATGACTTGGATTGACCGGGACGAGATTTCCAAGTACCTGGGGTTGCTGCCTATTGAGTTAGACTCCATTGAGCTCTCACCCACGAAGAGGAGGAGGTTATACTGGACAAACATCCCTCATCCCTCCAGGCTGCCAAGAGTGCGAGATCACCCTTCCACTTTCGTTCAAAGCTGCTTGCACGACGCCATTGCACTTGAAGAGAAGACTGGGGTGCATTCTTTTTACTCACATCTTGCGAAGAGAGTTTTTGTGTACGTTCTGTAGTTCCGGCACGCCCGTCATTCAACAAGGTTTTCAATTGAAATAGATCGTTTCAGGAACTCACAGATAACATTATAAAGAAAATTTCTCCCACTATCGGTGGGAGTCTCCCTATTGTTACAGTGATCATCCAATGGCATCCGCATGATATGTAGGGAGTTCTCTGAATGATCAATGTGACTATAGGGAGATTTCTCCATCAATCAATTTTTTTCTTTAATAATGTTGTCTAAAAGTTCCTGAAATAATCTAATTCCACTGAAAACCTCGTTACTCGTTCTTTGATGCGAATTACCTCACATTCGTGAACTCAACGACCATCAGTAGGATAAGTACAGCATCCTTCGTTGATTGCAATTCACAAGAAAGCGTCCTGTATGTTATCACTTGACAACTAAATGGAATACAGCCTGATTAAATGTTTTCAGTGGTTTGGGGGATTAGGTCGTCTTATCAAACAACGACCATAAAGGCAATAGCTGTCAGCTGGAATTGGTTATGGAGAAAGGAACAGATAATCTACGGTATCTTAATCATATTGAGCTGGAGTTGATTATGGGATATCAACCTCATCATACAAATGTACTCGTAAAAGGAGCATGCTCCACGGACTATTCGTCATTCGATTTGTAAGCTCAACAAACACATTCAGGACTGTCTTGGCATCTTGTCATTTTTGCTTAGTAATGTTGGCATTTGGTGGTAAGGGCCTGACTTGTTGAGTCTGCTTAGGATTGTTTGACTCAAGGTGCAAGGGCTTGCTGATCTCTGACCAGGAACGAGGAAAGCTCCAATATCCCAGCAAGGGGAAAGCAGAAAGGTGGTTTCCGGTGCCTTGAGGCCCTCGAATTTGAGCCACTCAAAGCAGCCATCAGATGGAGGCTCTTAGGAAACGCTTTTACTGTAAGTCCCGATTTTTTGGCAGCATAACATAATTAGGCAATTGGGTTGAGGTGTCTTTTGGGAAGACTACCACCATCCCTGCTCCTTTGCTTCAACTGATCACCGCCGGTTATCTGCTGCAATTTCCCTCCTTTTCGCCTTCTCCCATTTGGTTAATCTTAAGCTCTGAAGATCTGCAATGCAGAATATTCTGCACTCCCTGTTCGTACTTAGAGGTCTGTTCTGATCTGCTTAATAATATTGTGATGCTTGAGAGATTCTGCTAAAAATCAATTTGCAATTTCATGATACTGACTTGTGTCCTGCCTGTGTGTATGCAGGTACAGGCCATCACTTATCTTTTGAGTCCTCTCCTTTGGAGCTCTGTACGGGAAACTAGCAGACGAATCCAACTGCCCGGACCTTGTCTGGAAAAGGAGTGCTCGGTTATGGAGACTCACGATGTAACATCTTACTCTTCCATCCTGGACTGCCCTCAGAACTTAGGTGTGACAGAGAGAATTAAAATAGCTGTCAATAATGATTTCTTTACAGTTCGTTTCTCGCATGTCATGAAAATGGAGATGGATGTAATCTAATTGGAGGATATCAGCAGAATTGATACTGCCAGTTCCCTTTTTCTTTGGGCCTGTTGGACAATGGTGGTCGCGTGTGTAGATATGGGCATTGTATAACCAACACGAACGGCCAAACTGGTATGCACTTATACTCCGGAGGACTGGCGATCGTTTCTCCAGCAAGAATCAGAAAACTGGAAAGAAGCTTCCCCTTTGCATTGAAATGTAAGTGTTATTGTATTTAGGCTTAACAGTTTCTAGTTAGTCCGGATTGGAAGCTCAACTGTGTCGTGAGAGAACTAAGCTGGTCCTCTCAATGTGATGGCTAGCTTCACGTTTCTCTTGAGCAGGCAGTACATGGAGCTTGTGCCATCTTATCTGCAGGGCGAGGAAGACACATGGAATCCTCTGAGGGGAACCGGGCTATACGATCTACGAGGAGAAGTCGATTTTCAGGATTCCTGGACTGCATTTTCTCACAGGTTAGGACATTGTGATTTCTTGAAGGTTGGATCAGGTTAAATGTTCATCTTTTTTGTTTTTAACAACCAATTTGATTGGTCATACTGTGAATGAGATAATGCAGATGAGGCCAGAATTTTTATCACCAGAGTCAGTGAAGAGCACTGCATGTGTTGATAGAAAATAAATAAATACTGAACAGAAGAAAGTTCTTACATGACTTGCTCTACATGAACTGCTCTTACATGAACTTCTAAGTGAACGTAAGGCCAAATTTAGGCCGTTGGTCCACAAGGGGTTAAGTTTTCTGATGACTGTTTTCCCGAGAGAAATTTCGAGAGCCTAGATAATCTGCTGCACCGGTAAGGCATGTGCGAGGGTGATGTATAGTCGAGGTAATTAGTGTTCGTTTGTTTTGGTACATGATTGGGAGGTAAAAGGTACGAATATATGTTGAGCATGTGATGCTGTATTCGCATGTCCCTCCCTGTACCATATCCAGAATCTTACTCCTCTTTAATTGGCAATTATTGCAGGGTTACGAGTTACAGACGGATGTACAACAAAATCTTCATTTTTCCAGGAAAGGACGAGTTGTGGTCAGTCTATAGCCGAAGGACCTGGAGCCCCTTCTTTGTGGTGCGTTTCTAAACTCATTAATGTAATGAAAGACTGTTGTGATCCCTACCAAGGCAATGCAGGCTCTTGAACCGAAGAATTGCGTGTTACAAAAGTTACTTGTCACAGTTCTTCTACTTTCACTCTGAAAACAATCTGGGTAAAGCAAGTGCATGTTATTTGTCAAGTTGCTTCCAAATTAGATTTACAGGCCGAAGCATTGGTATCTAGAAATTTGCAAGTTCTGATAGCAGTGCGTCTTTGCATGCAGTATGTGATCGAAAGCAGCGTGAATATCAATGACCTTGAGTTGGCATCGCATGGCTATGAGGGATTTTATGCTCGTGGTTGGGTTGTTATCAAGACTGGAGAAAACGAAACATACAGGTTTCGTTCTACTCTCTCAAAGCTAAATGCACTAGCGTCGATCTTAGTTATACGAGTCAAGTATATCGTCATATTCGTCAATAGGGCGAAATGTCAAGCAATTGGCACTTTCCCAGAACCTCAGATCTGTATCATTCCTAATTTTTAGTGCTTTGGAGTTCGCCATTTTAACAAATATGACCATGTAAACTCACAGCTGTGAAAGTTGTCCCCTCACACAACCTTGAACTTGGCACCCTTGGTAGTTTTGGTACCCCGAAGGAAAACTGGATTCCAGCTGAATCTCACATCTGTATCTGTCCTAGCTCAAGGTTTTAGTTGAACACCCTATGGAACACTTGAAAGCCCTAATGTTCAAAGCTCTAGGCACTTGAAAATACTAGCTTTCAAAATTTTAAGCTCTTGAATGTCACATTTTTGGCATTCTAAAATCCGCTAATTTTAACAAATATAACCTTACCATTTTCTCTTCTCTGTAGCTCTCCATGATGTTAGAATACTCTCGCAAATAGAGTTACGATGCAGTAACTACGTTCTCAACTTCTGTCTCATAGATTTGAAATAATTTGCAAATTTCTGCTGACATTCATCATTTCATTTATGAACATTTTGTTCTCATTTCTTTTAGAAACAAGATGCAAGAATGACGAACCCTGTGCAAATGTTGCAGGAGGACCGATAAAGTTCTAGAGTTTTTTGACCTTTCAGTTTTCTGCTTTCGAGCGCCCTACCATTTCAAACACGAGTCCAATTTATTGAAGGTTGAGGTAGGCCTGAAAGGGAGGAAACTGAGGAAGATAGAATCTATGATCCGGCGAACTAGAAAGAGGAAACGAGGTAAGACTTGTCACGCTTCGTCTGATGAAGAGGAAGAAGAAGAAGGCGATGAAGAAGAGGAAGAGATGGATGAGGTGATCAAAGAGGGAGGCGTATTTCTTGATGATGTCTTGGTGGAGCAGCCGGACCACTCCGACAACAATTACCTCATGAGTAGGAACGATGAAGAAGACCCACCTTTTAGACCTTATGGAGATGGCGGTGACGCAGACAATGGTACATCCACACCGGAAACTATAGTTCTTGATGACGACTACGTTTGAAGGATGTTTTCAAAGTTTTGACTTTTTTTATTGGCATCAATGTTGATGCCAGGTATTCTTGTGTGAGTGCACCAGGTATCGTTGGAAATCAAATCTTCTGAGCAGGTCATGACCTCCAGGTAAACTAGATTCCGTATCCATTCATTTCATTATCTCAAATTATGACCTCAATGGTCTTCGTTCTAAATCAGTGCCGAGACACTTGTTTTAGGCATCAATGTTGATTCAGATAATATATGTGAACATTTGGATTGGATCCTTGTCTCAATTCGAGATTAAATCTGTATCGAGGGCGTAAGAGATATGTGTTTATTGCTACTGGAATAATAAGCCGTACTAAATATTCGTAGGGATTATACCATTTTCCCACCTGAATCAGCATTGAAGTCCAAATCAACTCGTTTCGTCACTGATTCAGCACGAAGACCATTGAGGTCCAAATTCGAGATGCTCAGATCCTGCAGTTATCCTCAGCAGGTCAATATGGTTTTTTCTTTGATTTGCTAGTACTGGTGAGCACGAGAATGCACGTGCAACATTCAGAAACTCATCTAGTAATTCAGTCTGTAACTTCCACACCATCCTTGCCCCTTATTATCTCCGTGTACAATGGGCCATGGTTACTTGTTGGTATTTTGAACTTGAGCAATGTGCTTACAGGATTTTAGGAACCGCAAATTAGTATTTTCTTGTTTAAGATTCTCTTGTGATTGCACACTCAGTTCAACGATTGACCTGCTCTAACACTCACAAGGAAGCCAAGGCCTTCATGGTCATGGGATATGTGGTATTCGCTTGTCCACCAGACCAGAAACTCTTGAACAGAAGTCTCACCACTTGCTCTGTGGGGTGCACGATATCCCAGAACAGGTACTTGGAGGGCCGCTTGCACAGCGAGGACTTGATTTCCATCAAACCCGGGGGCATAGGCAGTCCACAGCGAACTTGCGCATTCAGAAACCCAGCTCCACAGCAAGCACCACTGACATTGTCCAAGCCTGCGCAACCTCATATTCGTTAAACTGGTGTACTACAGTGGACCTAAAGCCTTGAGTGGGCTTTCAAAATCTAAGCCAGGATGGTCGTATTTGCGAAAATGACAAAAATGTGACGTTGAAGTGGCGACCTCAAATTTCGGACTGGTAAAAATTTGAGTTTCAGCTCGCCATTTTGAGGTTTTCTAACCTGCTCCAGTTTCAGTTGGTGCTAGTTTCTTGTTGCAAGCCTTTATCCTGACTGTGTTCCAATTTCGTAGAATTTCCGTCAATGTGACGAATATGACTATCAAAATACTGATTTACAAAACCGGGAGATTTCAGGGCTGATCGTAAAGATAATCGAGGAGGCTCACCCTATGATTTTGTCTTGTTAATCATAGACTGAACGAGGACTGATGGTAAAGATAATCGAGGTTGCGCACCGTATGATTTCTTATCGTTAATCATAGACTGAACGAGGTCATAACTTTGGGCCAGGACGATGTTGAAGTCGGGTTGAGTCAAATAGAGTGCTTCCACTAACTGCTTCACGCGTGCATTGAATCCCAGAGCCAGTTCGTTGCCTGCACGGAAGCATTGGCCAGGTTCGGTGGGATTCGCCACCCGCGCTGAAGGGGAGCACCCAAGTGGTGCCAGGCCAAACAGGACCGCCTTCCTGGCCCCAGATTTGTAGAGATCCTGCCAGTCAAGGCCAGCAACCTTGAGTTTTAGTTTATCTTGGAGGTCTTCATCACAACAAGGTTTGTCAAAAGTCATGGCCTTAGGAAAGTAATTATATTACGGGGAGTCATGTGCTACAGTAGACCTTCAGCGAGTTTGAGGAGAGTTTACTCGTCTCAAAGGCGGAGTACACGAACTTGTACACGAACTCAGTGATCTAAGTGACGCGGAGAGTGGAGTGCCACGTACTCAAGTTCAGCGAGTTGTGGGACAGCTTGCGTAGCTTACTCCCCCTATTCAATGATATATCTTGTTGTCTATCCCATCCTTAAACCTTGACGGATAAAGGATTCATCATTTTAGAATGACGATTTTGGTTGAGCATGTTGTGGAAAGTATAATTTGAGTAGGGGAAATCCTTATCATTAGACTGAATGATGTACTGTACATAGCTTGCTTTGGTTCAAAAAATTATTTCTATCAACAATTATCAAAATCCTTATATATATCTTCCAAATATGGTCTTCTTCCTTCTTATTAGGTAAATAACACACAGATGTTGACAATCAAACTGTGGACAAGATCCATGATTATCTTGGCGATCCAAATGTTATTCAGCAGGGGATTTGAGGGAGATATGGAACTCACAGTGAGAGTAGTTCGGTAGACCTCCACAACTTGATCCAAGTATTGAGAAGCATTCATCTGGATTTGAAGGTGTGGATTAGAAAGGTAAGCCACAAGGTCGTTTGAACCGCTGAGCACGAGAAACATGGATCTGGAAATCAATCTGTGGGCGTCCCAAGCACCGAGCTTATTTTGCAAGGAGATTCTCACGGTTCTAAATTGGTCCACCTGGACACTCATCGGCACCACCTGCAGCTCCAGAATCAACCCCAAAGTGCCCAAACTCAAAATAACAACTGGAACTTCAGAAAATCATTGTACATTACTGCTTTGATACTCAAAAACATTAATAGCATTGATTCAAGTAGAGCATTCTTTTTTCTTTCCATGGATGCATTACATGATCTTCCTTAAAGCGTCCTCAATGTATATTATATGGATGCAGTGAACTCTCCAAAACATTCAGTATCCACTTCTAGGAGGACGACTGAGCATTTAGGGGTTAAACCAAAAATGTTGAGAGGAAGGGATGTTATTATTGAGAGGAAGACATGGCTTTACTCACGTTGCTGGACATAACCTCATGTTGGATCCCGTTGAATCATGCCCAATGAAGGGTCAGAAAGAAAACATTGTAACGCTCTAAAGGACAAGATTACATATGAGATATAATCATGCTCTAAAATGACTTCATACCAATTCTTGGTTGTCACCTCTCCAGAACTGCGCCCCGTTGAGGTATTGACGAGGACATGACAACATGGCTATTGATGAACAGGACTGAAAAATATATAATATAATTACGTAGGTTTCCCTTACAGGATCGACGTTGGTGTCATTTAGCACGCCACTTCCTGCGGAAGCGAAGTTGACACCAGCGACGAAGGAAGAGTTGGGCTGCAGATATGGTGGTGCACTGGGAAGTTGGACTTCTCGAGCTGTCCATACCCAACCCATGTCACACGTGAAGGTCTTGACAGCATGAGACGAAAATAGCGTACTAACAAACATTCAAATTACGGAGTGACATATGAGAAAAGTCTATTGAGCACGAGCTATTGAGCACGAGGGCACAAGCCCATGTCGATCTCAAATGGACTTAAACTGGTAAGGCCACAGAGAAAAAAGATGCCCTCATCCTGCATGAAGAAGCAAGAAAATCACAGCATTTATCACACAATTGTTGGATCACAAAGCACTACCTTTGTGAACCTTTATTTCGTGAGATTAGGCCGGATAACACAACACACACTATCATGATTTCCGAAGCTTTTTGCAATCATATTTATTGAAATTGAATGTTCCAGACTGCCCAAATTACGACATTTTCGTGCTCAAAACTCTAAAAATTAAGACTCACTACCGTAGTAGAACTGGGGTTTCAGTCAGGCAACTGAAACTGCACCATTGTCACAGAAATCCACCATTATAACAAACATGAGGTTACGTGCAATCAAGTCGTCGGTGACTTCGAATTCCCTGATTATGCGTGATTTGTGTGAACTTTCGAGATTTCCTGACATCGTTCAATTGGAAGGAATTTCAAGAAATTGGCACTTCTCCAATTGCAACCGCCTCTCTGGAACCTCAGATCTATGCTACCCAGCAGTCACCAGTTCCAAGCTCTGCAACATACAGTACATGCCGTTTGCCGAGTATGACCATTGATGATCGCAGTTGGTGACTTCCCTTACCGAAGAAATCCACGATGTTGCGGCCATTGGTGAATCGTCCCGTGGGCTTGTGAAAGTAAGTTTCGCCGTAAGGTGGGAAATTCGCCAGTGCGGTTGCATTGGGGACGAAGTTGTTGGTGCCCACATCCGCGAACGAATCTCCAAACACGAAATAAGCAGGCACCCGACTCCGCAACTGCGCATGCCGCAGTCTTGCATCAGCTTCACACACGAAACTTGTCATCGTAACACAATAGAACGCCACTACCAGCGACCCACCTCTTCGCAAAATCATGACGACCACGGGCGACAGTAACTACCGGCCGGCAATGCCAATTCGTAAGCATATATCGTCTTTCGCAACGCGTTCGGAAACCCTACCACATCTCCTTGTGTATGCGGACTTTGGAAACTACTGTAGGGTGGTCACGTCAATGGTGCATGTCGATCGTCGACTGCTCTCAAATTACCAGAATTCTCATGAAATATTTAAAGCATATGTATAACTAACTCTTGAAGCCGCAGTTGAAGGGAGCTTGTTGATGTGGTGGTGAAGGATGGATTCTTGTGGATTCCAGTACGTATTGCATCCGAAATCGGGGTGCCTAACCTCAGCTTCTGCGGCATATCTATCGAAGAACGCCGGCAGAATTAATAGAACCTCGGGTGGGGGAGCCTCGAAACTAACTTAGGCAGGTTGGGATCGAGCTCATCGTGGACATCTCCACGCCTGCATAACTTCAAATTATTCGTTATTTGGGGGAATTTTTGGGGGATTTTTGGGGGGAATTTCAATGTGATGTGACATTGTGATGAGCTAAAGATTTGGCCTTCAATTTAAAGCGCGCAGATGGGTTTGTTTCAGTTGCACAATAAAGCTTTATAATCGTGGGGGGGGGTATGGATCTCAGATGAGTGTTGTAAAGTAAACATAGGATGAATAAATTATGAATTTTCAAAAGTGGTGAAAGCAGATTCTCATGAACAGTGGGAGTACATTTAGGCAAGAATTTGTAGGGGAACAATTTTAGAAACAGGTCAATTTTAGGTATAGTTATCTTCAATCGCTCTAGTTGCAAGTTGTGAGTTGGTTTTTGAGCCAGTTTTTGAAAGCTCAAATTTGATGAGTGAGTGCCAATCGGGATACCGATTTGGTGAAATTTTGGCACTTAAGTAAACCAGGATTTACAATCATGCATGCAGATGATTGACAATATGCAATATTACAAACTTTTTCTCATGCAATATTGAAACTATCATGTGTGGAGGATATCTTTTGAAAGTGTTCTAGTGACTACAAGAAGATAGGACCCAAATCAAGATGTCCAAACCAACACAAAATGTAATACTACACAATTGCATGATTGCTAAGGCTGTGATTGGCCATGGAAATTGGCAAGCCTACACGGACCCAATGCATGGGGCAGTATATGCTTTGCGCACGCACAAAGAGTGCGCTCGTAACTACACTCCCCTCATTTGTACAATAGGGTTCAATAATCTTACAATTTTTTTTCCTCATATTGTATGTTGTTCTATACACTATATACTTTCAACTTCTTGTTGCAACCTAGCTAGGTTGCCTTTGCATGCGTAAATTGGCTAGTATTTGTGACTATAAATAGATTGCTTATATGTGTGTTAGTGCGTTGCATGAATAGATTTAGGCACGAGATTTAAACTATGTCCCAAGTACTGCCAAAGCCCTTCTAATTGCACTGTCTTTCTTTTATGGGTTCTTACTTGGGCAATTGCAAAAAACACTTGTACTATTTCTATCAAATGTTGCGTATTGATTTGTTTTTTGACCATAACTTTTGTATTGTGACTCCAAAAGACTAAAGATTTATATGTAAGGCACTCATGACCATTATACACTTTAGCTAATTTTTTCTTTTTCAAAAATATTTTATTATATAAAAATAGCTCCAATAGAATGTCATACTTTAGCCAATTTGGGGGTTTATAGTATTATTTCTATCCGTAAAAAAGGAACTTGGAGTTGAAATTTGGAAGGAATGGTATTCTAGTAGACCAACAACGATCTTTTGATTGTTTTGAAAGAATTTCAAAAACAGTTAATTCTATGTTACTTTTATGAAGGTCCTCAAGACAAGTTTCTTTCTATTTGCATTTTGAAACATGTAAGATATTATTTTGGTGGTTATTTTGGTGAATAGCCATCTCCATAGAGTTGTTACAAATAAAAAAAAGTATATTTTATCTTCTAAATTATTTTTTCTATTTTAACAAATTTAAAATATCAAGGTAACTATTTTCTTGAGATTCTGCACTTTTTTAGTTCTCCTACTTAGAGAAATTTCTATGCTTTATCTTCCTAGGGTACAATCTCATTTTAAGATAAAGATTGGTTATATTTGTAATTTTTTTTATAAATTTTACATATCCTAAAATAAACATGAATATTTTGAAAATGCAACAAAATCATTAGGTATTTCATTGCATTTCCTTTGTAGACGCAATAAAAAAGGGGAGGCTTATACTTCGCCCCATAGGACCATGCATGGGTTTCCCACTCTAATTCTTAGAGGATTAAATAGGCTTGTTTCTTCTTCACATTGTTTGACACTAGTAAAAAACCATGTCCTAAATGACTTGTCTACAATGATTGCAACAGTCATTGTATAGTCATTTTGCAGCATTGTTGTCCTAAATGACTGGAAAAATAATTGTTACAGTCATTGTGGACCAATTATTTATAGCCTACTTTTTACTCGTGAACACTTGTGCCATACCACTAGCTACAATCATTGTCTTTCTATTACCTTATCCATTCAACACCGTTTGTTGACATCAAATAACTTCATACAAATTATATGTGTCCTTAGACAAATTGCATATTTAGTGTTTAGCATTGGAGTTTATAATGCATTCATTTTAAAAATGAGGATAATAATATTGAGCATAGAGGAAAAAGCTCTAGTAGTTGGAATACAACAAGCTGGAATGAAATGTAAGGATATTATAGAGAAAATGAGCATGTCACGTTTGACTATTTCTATTGCTCTAAAGAAGTAGAAGGTCTTTTGTAATATGGTCGCTCAAAAATTTTAGCAATAGGCCTCAAGACTTGTCATATCGCGTAATGAGAGACATGTCCTGTCTCATGAATTGAGATCAACATCAAACACTTGAAGTGATTGCGAGAAACTTTAATGTGCATTGATACAATGCAACCATATATACATAGGCCTGGCTTTGGGAACCACATTCCTCAAAAATACAATCTCAATAAAGAACACAAAGCAAAAAAATTAGTTTTTGCTCGCAAGCACTTGCATTAGACAAAAGAAAACTGGAACAAAGTTATTTGAAATAATGAGTCATCTTTTGAGATTGGAAAGAATTCTTGAGAAATTGTCGTATGATGAAAAGTATATGAAAAAGTATGCATAGAATTGTCTAGATGCCACATTTAACTACTTTTGGACTTTCAAAGAGTCCAAAATTAATATTTGGAGAAGAAACATCAAGAGATAATAATTGAGAGATCGTGTGAAGCATCTTGAGATCTATACAAAGCATCTAAAGATCTATACAAACATCTGGAGATCTCCAGATGTTATTATCTAGAGATTTTTGAACTTTTTGTCTAGAATTCAATTGAAAGTCTAGAAGTAGTTAACTCCTAAGGTTCCATGATTGTGTTCTCACCAAAAATGCTCGAAAACTGCCATTTTTAATACAAGTATCCAATTTTTGAAAAAAGCTTTTTTTTATGCATGTAACTATAGACTCTTGTAGTATGGTGACTTGAAAACATATGTTAAAAATTTCAGGAATTTCCGCCGTGTGGATTGCAAGATATATGCATTCAAATTCACTAAAACCATTTTTTTGGCCCTGCGGAAAAATAGAGCAGCAACACTTCACAAGCTCACTTTTCGATGAAAAAATGTCCAAAAAGATGGTGCTTCTTTGAATTCTTTTTCCTAGACAAGTTGGCTACATGCTTGAAAATTTTCATTTCATTTGGAATTGTACAACATATAGGAAAAAAATAGTAAGTAGATAGTAGTAGAGAATTATTCAAAATACAAAATTGTCAAGAATTTTATTTTGGAATTGAAAAATGCTAATCCCAATGGTGGCAATGTTGTAATAAATAATCTACATTCTAGGATTTATTTTTTTCAAAAAATATTGAAAATTGAGTAAGATAAAGGACTTCAAAGTTCATTTTAGAGTAGAGAATCTATAATTGCCCGCAAACTTAAAATCTTCATAACTTTTGACTCATTGATCAAAATGGGATGATTAAAAGCTTTTTACCCCTATATAACTCTAGAAAAACAATTTCAAATTTTTGTTTTCGAAAAAAGTGATTTTTTTTTATCTGCCCTGATTGCCCAGTTACAAAAAAAATAACATATTAGGCCATAACTTTTTATTCGTATTTCAAAATGTCATGAAATTTGGTGCATATGAAAGATATTCCTTGCCCCTACCTTCTATTAAAATTGCAGCCAAAGATATAGAAATCTCTAGCCGTATGTACTTGCCCAAAAATTCTATACGGCCAAAAAATGCATGTTGGTCCTTTAGGGGTTAGATGTTTTGTGGCATCTAGCCCCTACTTTTAGGTTTGGCCAAATGTTTGGGATGGTTTGGGATGCCATTTTAGATTTTGATAAGAGTCTTTTAGTCATGATGCCTCAATGTGAAAGAAGTGTCGCCCATTTTCTTCAAAACATTTACAAGGGCACATTGAATGGTTTTCATTTTATACACAATCAAACTGATGAGCTCAATCTTATAGAAGGGAGTGCTTCAATTCATTAACATAAATTTTGAGAGAAGTAGACGCAAGCTCATAGTATAAAGAAGCTAGCTTGACTTCCTTCATCAAATCTAAACCCCGAAGAGAACCTTTGGAAGTTTGTTGCAACACCAAAGCAGTCCAAAGAACAAATAAGAAATGATATAAAAAAATCCAAGCAATATGGGATTGAATATCTCTAGAACAATTGCAGTGGCTCAATTTGTGTATGCCCTATTGACTGTAAGTTGTAATTTCAATAATAGTGGCAACACTAGATGGTAGACAATGTATAGAAGGAATCCAAATTTTTGTATGATCTTGAATTAAGTATATATATGTTTTTAATGATATTCAAGTACATTTACTACGATTCCAATGCAATTTGCAATTTGAAAATCTATGCATTTTTTAACATATAAGAGCATCTTGAAGTTCATAGACTTTTTGTTGAATATGCCTAGGAAGAAAATTTTGTAAGATTATTGTACCCTACTATACATTAGCAATTGCAATCGATGTTGAAACGTGTATATGTGAGGTAAAAGATCCTATTTGTGCCACAATTTAGAAGCCATCTTATTTGTACCACTGTGTATTTCAATATACATTTTATCCTTTCAAATGTATTGAGTGGTACATAATAGCTACAAAGGGGCAAAAAATGGATCTCTTACTTTTAATTGATTTTATGCTTGAGAAATTACAGCACATGCATCTTTGATGGTTCGTGAGAACAATAATGTCCTCCTAACACTCATTTACTTGATATACTGCAATCAATAGATTGAAAATGAAGCCATAGTGGTGAATAAGATTTGTGGGGTGAGATCAAACTCCAATATAATAGCACAGGTCATCTGAGCTTTTGTTGTCAATTTCAATATATTGGCAGTAATCTTGGACTTTGGCACTTTCATTCTATGTTGTCTTGAAACCTAAATCTATACGTGTTTTATATTAAAAAGGATTGTATAGATTTGTGTACCAAGTTTTATACCAATTAATTTTATAATGCCCAAGTATTTTCTTGAAATTTTGCTTATTTATATTTCTAACTTTATAAATATATGTTATGTACCTCAATTTCATCATATTGGACACAAATGAAGTATGAATTTTAAAGATTCTGAAAGCATTACTTTGGATGAATGAAACTTTATGTGGACAAATCATCTAACCAAAGTACTCAATTCATCATCCAGAATATGAACTTGGGAGTACTTAGAGACAAACTAAATTGACAAATTCTGCTTGCGACAACTAGAAGTTGTATGTCCAATTTGCATAGATGATGAACCTAGCCTATGACTTAAGACCTATCAAATATCACTTTCTCTAGTATCACACCCTATACTCTCTCACCTAACATTAGAGCGTCCTCATTGTGAGAATAGACATTTCCACTTTACAATTCAATTTCATCCACAACATAGTAAGAGAGACTATTTAATAATGTTTTTCATCCATATTATTGAATGTCAAATGACTTGCAGAGTTGCAATGAAGCTACCCTAGGGAACTCACCATTGTTGAACTAGTATCAAGCAAACTCGCAATAGTAGAAATATGCATACTTGATGTTATGGTTGCTTCATGTATATACCAAACAAATTTTTGAGATACTCATCCAACGTTAGAAAAGTATGTCTATTCACTTTATACTTTTTATATTGCACTTTGTTATGTCACAAATGGCATACAAATGTGATGATAATGATTCTAAACTCCCTTCCTAATTTGAAGAGCTCCGGCTCCTTTTCTAACCCTGATTGATCCCAAATCCATATTCAAAAAGATGAAGAGATTGCTTTAGAGTGATAATACACCTCATTCATACTGACTAATTCATACAAATAACTTCTCATCACTCCAAAGTAATGCTTGAATCTTTACAAAATAATCTTCCTTCATAACAAATTCATGAAATTAAGGTAAATAATGGCTGATTTTATTCAAAAGACAAAAAAATTGTATACAAAAGTCTAATATAGAATTTGGACTTTAAAAGGCTACTATTACTTTAATCCTATAGCGTTGTTGCGAACGCTGAGTGTTTGATGGATGATAAGGAATCCTTCTATGTAGGATAGAAGTTTAGATGTTCATCCCTTGGAATTTTGTTTGAAAAGGGGAGGTCTTGCTTGGTAGTTTGACTTCCAATAAGTGTTTTCTCTTTCATTTTTTTTTTCAGCAAACAATTCTCACAGTACCGAAAAGGATGATTTCTACAATGACTAACCCAACGCTCCAAGGTTAAAGTAGACCAATCCATTTCCGCCATTCTATGTTTGGCCCCATTTCCGCCACAATACTCATCCAAATCCATTTACTTTTGTGATAAAATCAAAGCATTAATGTCGTAAAGAATAACATGTCAATCTTTCATGGGTCCATGCTTAAGTGCTAATAGATACATAGAAGGGTTGTTATAGATTGTTAATATGACGTTTATGACTTCACTCTATGGGTGGAACCCAATCACCGGAACAACATCCGGAACATCACCAGAACATTCAACCCAATCACCGGAACATTTTGGATGTTTTGGATGGATTGGTGAATTGGTCCCGGCGCCATTCCTGCTATCCCATCAAAGCTGGTGGCCACCGGCCATCCCACATTGCAGGGCATTGGCACCCCCACTTGGCCCGCCGGCCAGGGTGGCCCCCGTGGCCCTCCCATTCCCAGCGTCTCACTGTCCTCCCTCTGTCCTGGTCTCTTATAATTCTCTGCTCATGGCCTGCGTCATTCAGTTGCATCAGTCTCTGTTGCATCTTGAAGCACCCCACTTTCAAAATCTGCACATGTCATTACTTTTAAACTTCCCGATCGTGGATAATGTCAAAGCGCAAATTTCCGGGATTCAGGCGGGTTAACTACACTACACAAAATAGTGAAATTAGGTTTCTGTACACTAATTTCTCAATAGTCCGCACTATAGAAATATTCACTACTTTTGTACAATGATGCATTCAATTCAAAGCCATGTGTATGGCATAGATTTGTGTACCAGTTCAAGGCTTGGTTCAAAGAGTGGCATGTGCCTCCATGTGGAACAAGCATTGATCCATGAGGTAATTTATCTCAAATAAGGCAACCTAATTGACAAGGCAACCTAATATCACTATTTTGTGTAGGTTTGCATGCACTTGATGTTAGGGTGATGTTTGCAAGGTGAATCCAATTCAAAAGTAGGCCTATATTTGTTTCTAAGACCCTCAGTAACAACACTCTTTAACACCAAGTGAGAAATCAGCTTGTAGCTTCGAACAGGGAGTACTTTTTAAAAAATTCTGCTTTAGTTCATTTTAACTCATTTCAATGAGATTTATCATTTATGGAGAAAAGAGTACCAAAAGGTGCATTCAACAGATTGAAGCAGAAGTGAAGATGTGATGCATGTGATGAGGACCACTGACAGTGCCAAAAGAATGGGCAGTTTGGTCACTGAGGTGGTTTTTCCAAGAGCATGCATAACTCATCAAGAACAAAGGTGGGTAGCCCCCAAACCACCACTTTTTGCTTCTATGACTAGTTACTATTATTAATCTGTCAATTTTTTTATTGGTTTTCTTGTTGGCAAGTGAAAGGAGGTTTGAGTGCAACAAAAAAAGCAGCATTTGGATATCATATACAAAAGTTATGAAAGAACAAAGTTTGGTTCTAATCAGTTTCTTCCACATAGGTACAGAATTGATTTTGGAGATGTACAATACGTAGAGTGAAGATGGCAGATTAGGATCAGTGTTGTGTTTGGGGGTGCCCACCTTATATTTCTTTTTGAGGTCGGCACAAATTATCCTGGAACCACTTTGGGCCTTCTTTTTAAACTACTCCCTCTATCCCAAACTAAAATGAACTTCTTATTGAATAAAATGTTTGGAACCTAAGGCTAAAAATAACATTACTCAACCTGTTTGGTAAGGTAGTCATTGATGGCATGTCTGGTGGTGCACTCCTATCGTCCTGAAACTTTGAGCTTTAGAGCCCTTTTCAAAGTGTAATATTAACTTATTGCAATAAAATTAAGGGGAAGTGGAAGATCATTTTGGAATAAAGGGAGCATGTGGTTTTTCCACAAAATAAAATGTGTAAATTATAAAAGTAACAATAGAATCTTCAAGTGATTTTCTTGAACATCAACCTCTAATTTTATAGCCCATGGGATCCATTGGATTCAAGAAATTATGAAGTTCAAACATAAAAATTTTCTTGGATTACATTTTATTTTGGAAAATTATGAATTTTGATAAGTTGGAATTTTCTCTAAATTGAAAAAAAAGCCAAGTTTTTTAATATGTTGTATCAATTTTTTTGGAATTGCAATCATACAAATTCCAACTAGACATGTTAGAATCCCATGGGAAAACAAAACACAACAATATCACTTCTCAATTGAAAGCTTATAATGTTTGATCATGAGGTTGTTAAAATTGTGAAAGTGATTTGAAGTTTTTCAATCCTCTTTTCACATGTCAAACCTAAAAAATTGGTTACCAAAAAAATTTGAAATTAAAGGGCATAACATGCATAAGACCAAGTAATTTACAGATTCTCAAAATCTACTCTACAATTATTTTAAATGAATTTCTAATGTGATTTTTTCTCCAAGATCTACTATATTTGAGGCTCATTTCCAAGAGCCCTCAATACTAGAAAATCAAGATTTGCAGTGGCCTCCATGTACAAAATGTTGAATAGAAAAACCATAATCATTCATTTAAAAAAAAATTGATTTAGATGCTTAAATTAAACTTCAAAAAAAAAAGTTCAAAAATATAAACTATTAACTCCTAAAGGATCAGCATGCATTTTTTTGACTATATAGAAATTTTGGACAGATACATGTGACTTGAGATTCCCATATTTTAGGCTGAAATTTTATAGAAGGTGGGCGTAATAAATTTCATGACATTTAGAAATGTGAGTCAAAAGTTATGGCCTAATATGTTACTTTTTTTTTATAACTGGGCGGTTCGGGCAAATAAGAAACATCACTTTTTTGGAAAACAAAAATTTGAAATTTGTTTTCTAGAGTTATATACACGTGGAAAGCTTTGAATCATCTCATTTTGATCATTGAGTCCAAGTTATGAAGATTTTTAGTTTGCAAGCAGTGATAGATTCTTTACTCTAAAATAAACTTTGAAGTCATTCATCTTATTCAATTTTCAATATTTTGAAAAAATAAAAGTATGAGATGTAGATTGTTTATTAAAACATTGCAACCATTGGGATTGGCATTTTTCAATTCTGTAATTAAATTCTTGACAATTTAGTATTTTGAATCATTTTCTACTGCTATCTACTTACTTTTTTTTTCCTGTATGTTGGACAATTTCAAATGAAGTGAAAATTTTCAAGCATGCAGCCAATTTGTCTAGGAAAAATAATTCAAAGAAGCAACATCACTTTGGACATTCTTACATTGAACAGTGAGCTTGTGAAGTGCTGCTGCCTTGTTTTTTAAAGGGCCCAAAAAATGGTTTTAGTGAATTTGAATGCTTATATCTTGCAATCCATGATGTGGAAATTTCTGAAATTCTTACCACATGTTCTCAAGTCAGCATACTACAACATCCTACGGCTATATGTGTCAAAAAATGTTTTTTTTCAAAAATTTGGTACTCGTACTAAAAATGGCAATTTTTGAGCATTCTTTGATGAAAATATAGTCATGGAACTTTAAAGGTTAAAAAGAGTAATTTGGTTAGATATTATTTAACTTCAAAGTATTGTCGACATCATAATTTGGTGCCTTAGGCATTTAGGAATTAAGCCACAATCAATATAATTGCAATCCTAGTGACATATATTTAAAATCAAACAAAAAATTTTACATAGCTCTAGATTTCAAATACAACTAAGCTGAACTTTAAAATGTAAATGAAATAGTGGTTTGAATAAAAATAAAGCAGTATCATGACAAAACAATAAAGAGTCTTCATCTATTAACGGGGTAGTTATAATTATATCATGAAGGAAGAGGTGAAAGATGATAATGTGCTTATAGCCAAAATCTAAATCATAATCTTTCCAGTGACTTGAGCACTTGAAGAGGATTGTATTGCAGCCATATCTGTAAAACCTCCTATTCTTCAGCCAAAATCCCTCAGACAATAATGCAAGAAACTGTCCAAATAGCAAAGCTACAATGATCAAACACAGAGCTTATAGCCAAAGAAGTGTTACAATTCAATTGAGAATAACCGTTTGAGAGTGTCTGAGAAAAATCACAATCAAAGTTGGACCCAGTCCATCTATGTAACTATGGAGGCTTTTCAACTTCCTAGATGGTAATCCCAATCCCATTAGCCTTTGCAAGCTATGGGAAACTTAATGGTCACTGATGGTGCATCATTTGTGACCAGTAATACACGAATTAGACTGCCATGTTAGATAGTTGACCAATTTCATATCATTGGACAAATAATCCATCAAATATGGCATTGCTCCATTCTAAATAGAGATGGTCATGTTAGTTTATAGCCATAACTATTTAATGTCATAATAATTCAAAATATGAGGATAAAAGACATAAAGAAAATAGATCAGATGGGCTATTTGGGTTGTCTTTAAAGACATGTAAAGTATTCTAAATTTACCTTATTACTCAATATGTGCAAAATCAAGTATTGAAGAAAACTAGGGAATATAAATTTTTCCTTTATTCTTCAATATATGTGCAAGGTCAAATATTGAACAAAACAAGAAAGAAAATATAACCAATCAGCTTATCTAACCTCGCTGCAGCACTTTTCCAGAGTGGCAGACCAAGCTTCAAAATGGCTTGGTTTTTCACTCTCAAGCAGTCCTCCGGAGGGTTGAAATTTTTTGTAATGTAGAAAGTCCAAAACCAAAATATAACTAAAAATCAAGACAATTCAGAAAAAACCCTAAAAGTCTAAAACAACAACAAAGCATAAACAAAATACAAAAAAACATACATAAAACCAAAATCAAAACTACAATCTACACACAAAAGAAAATTCATTGCAAATCTAAATAACTAAAACAATTAAAAAACAAAATGAATAAAAAAGACCAAAACCAAAACCAACCAAGATACAATAAGTCAAAGCACAAACAACACAAATCCTCCTAATTATATATATAAAGAAATGGAGACATTGAAACCAACCCAGGACCTATGCTAAAAAATAAATAAAAGCCTTAAAGCCTTAAATCAAAATCATTAAAAAAGATACAATCACTTTTTAATACCAAACACTATATACCAAACTAGAATTAAGTCACATTAATAAAACCTTTGCGCCTTTCATATAAGAAAATCATCTAGACAAACCAACACACTTAACCCCTAAAGTTTCATGACTATGTAATCACCAAAAACGCTCCAAAACTGCCATTTCTAATACAACTACCAAATTTTTGGAAATTAACAATTTTTGACACATGTAACCGCAGGATCTTCTAGTATGATATTTTGAAAACATGTGGTAAAAATTTCAGAAAATTCCACCGTGTGGATCATAAGATATAAGCATTCAAAGTCTTGAAAACCATTTTTTCAATCCTGCGAAAAACCGGGCAGCTGCACTTTGCAAGCTCACTTTTCAATGAAAAAATGCCGATAAAGGTGGTGCTTCTTTGAATTCAGTTTCCTAAACAAGTTGTCTATATGCTTGAAAAATTTCACATCATTTGGAATTGTACAACATATAGGAAAAAAATAGTAAGTAGAAAGAAGTAGAAAATGATTCAAAATACTAAATTGTTAAAAATTTAATTATGGAATTCAAAAATACCAATCCCAACAGTTGTAATGTTGTAATAATCAATCTACATCCTAGGATTTTTTTTTTTCCAAAAGTATTGAAAATTGAGTTAAATAAACAACTTTAAAGTTTTTTTTAGAGTAGACAATCCATAACTGCCCGCAAACCAAAAACCCTCATAACTCATTGATTGAAATGGAATGACTCAAAGCTTTTTAAGTATATATAAATATAGAGAACTAATTTCAAAAAAAACATTCCAGAAAAAATGATTTTTTTTTATCTGCCCAAACTGCCCAGTTACGAAAAAAAGTAACATACAAGGTCACAAGTTTTGACTCATATTTTGAAATGTCATGAAACTTGGTACACATGAAGATACTCCTTGTCTCCACCTTCTATTAAAATTTCAGCCTCAAATATGGATATCTCTAATCACACGTACCTGCCCAAAATTTCTATACGGCCAAAAAATGCATGTTGGTCCTTTAGGGGTTAACATAACTAAATAAACTATGCCAAATACATAATAATTACACATCAAAATAACTCACATTTGCAATTATAAAAATTTGAGTTCCAATAATCTCCAATACATGCAAAAAATCAATCAATATAGAAAAAACACAACACATCACAATAATACTACAAGAACTACAAAATACATTTGAAGCCATCCAACTTAATATGAGCACCGTTGGTTGGGTATAGTACATATAGTATGTGAGCCCAAAAATGCAAGCTTGTAAGCATTGAGCGTACAATATAGGTACCTATAATATAGATACCCCACACTATAGAAGGTGTATATATCATAAACACCTATAATATGGGTACTTGTAACATATATATCCTATAATCATAGACCATTTCTATAGTGTATACATTTATAACATAGGTGTGTAGTATTCTAGGCTCATGGTCTCATACTAATATGCTCACATAATAGCAACCCTCTACATCCAACATAAGACTCCAATAACTACAAGAAAATTTTATATACTTACCAACACCATTTAGACTAACCAAACATTAGAGAAAAACAAACCCTTAGGCGGGCCATTAGACATTGATAAACCAAGCTATTATTAATGTAGTAGGAATCCTAGGAAATGTGTCATATTTGTATTGTCAGCTTGATGAATTTCACAAATGAAGTCAACCATGTAAGAATGGGCATGTAGCCCAGTTTGATATACAAACATATTTTTTTTTTAGTCCAAAAAAATTTATTCTAGTTTGGACTTTTCTGAATGCTGAGTTACTTCTTCTCTATTTAGTTTGATACAAATGAAAACATGTGGCCTAGTAGGGCGCATTGGTGCAGAACAAAAGGACTACAAATACATTGATTAATCATTTGCAGATGGCCACATGTGGCTTGGCAAGGTGCATGACAGACATGCTAAGTTATTTCTAGACAAAAAATGAGCGCAAACAACTAATAACTTGGAAAAGGACCTTTGATCTGCATCTAATCAGATTAAATTTTTTCCCAAATAGTCTACCAGCTTGC
Source organism: Neckera pumila (assembly GCA_963969595.1). Classification (NCBI taxonomy): domain Eukaryota; kingdom Viridiplantae; phylum Streptophyta; class Bryopsida; order Hypnales; family Neckeraceae; genus Neckera; species Neckera pumila. The sequence goes on along the minus strand of OZ018408.1, from coordinate 1,857,359 downwards.
GATGTTATATAGCTAGCCCAATGAAATTGGTCCACCATTATATTTCTCCAATCACATCTCTTAAAACTTGAGCATACTAATTGAAAGCAAATAGGAGAATAAATTCTCTTTCTTCTTGAAAAGCACAAAATAATTAAATTCAGACCCCCCTTGACCTCTTGTGAAGCGGTCTTTCAAAGGCCCCAAATTATCTAATGGTACTTAAATGCCCCAAGAAATGCCTGCAATCCATTATTGGATGCACATAGCCCATAATGCTAAATACACTACCACCATCACAACAACATCAATCTGCCTATACAATACATGCCATATAATTTCTAACATAAATCATACTTAGTCATTAACATCTATATGTCATGTGAGTGCCAGATTGATTATTTTCTTAGCTTTTGGCTTATAATTCACTATATTTTTCTTAAAAAGAAATAAAAAACATCTACATGCCAAGACGCCATGAAGACCTCCACCTCATAACTACAATCCAAATACAAATCATTATTATCATAAATACAAAACCAATATACAATATAATATTATTCGGAGACTTTAATCATGATATATAACAGATTGGACAATATTACAACAATAGATGGAGACCACCCAACAAGGACCATGAATGGTACAAATTTGTATAAAATCTCCAATTCCACTATATCACCATTGGAGACAACATACACAAAATAAGGTGGTGAAGACTACACATCAATAAGCCTAATTATAGAAAAATAATTCATCAAAAGTCAAAACACACAAAATTATACATCCACCACAATTACCAACTCAGCACAAAATTCACACCATTTCTAGGTAGCACTTACTATATGTAGCCATATACACTAATATCACATAAACCCATAGCACCTCCAAACCCACAACCTCAAATTCCAAGTCAATCCCCTCTTAATGTTCACCATGAAATTGCTCATTATAGAATTCATTACTACAAATGACCTAAGAATATAAAATATACCTTAATTCAACAGGGTGACTAAATTTTTAAAAGTTGCATTTATTAATAGATACGAGCCACTATTCATTGGTTATGAATTTGTGTCATAGAGTCTACCTCCGAAAGGAGGCACTAAAGATAACACCCGCTACTTAAGCCCTCATGGCCTATCTAGATAGTAGAACTATCCCCAACAAACTCTTCATTTATGCTCGGATTCATAAGACCACAGTTACGCTTCCTCTTCTTCAAATCTGAGCTTTCATATTTGGGCTATCTAGTGTATTTGAGATGACAGTTTCTTTCTTCGTCTAGCTTGTCCCTCAAGCTCATCTTCTCCCATTGCTTTGACTCCAAATTGAACATAACTAAATTATCACTTATGCCAGCTAAATTGACTGCCATTCGATCTCGTAATGTGTACATGAGGACAAAGTAATTGTAAAAGCTTGCAAAGATAGGAGTTGAATCATGATTAGCATTTGGTGCTAGCCAAGTATACATCTCTCTTGGCATGCACGCAAACTGCCTCCACATTTGCATGGATTCGTCCACCAATTCCCACACGTGGCCTTCTTTCACGACAACGAACAACCGATTGTTCCAAGCTCCCAACGCACCTCCATGATCTCCACTAGTTTCAGGAGGGTGGAGATCAGTCCATTGGTCTTCCTTCAACGAATAAACTTGAATCATTGTCGTTTGCCACCAAACGTATACATAGTCATTGCGTTGCAAACAAGACTTTAGACAATACGATGGCCATATTTTGGTAGTAATTGCAGGTATTCGGGAAGGTTTATTATCACACTCATATCCACAAAAGACCCGAGTATTGGTTGTAGGACCACCAAGGATCATCTTGTTCTGGAAGGGCGTAACCGAGGTATCCACTGCCATAGTTACAACTCGAGGTCTTTCAGTCCCCGTTTCAGCCATGTTTTCTTTGAGATTTTGATACCAGTAGCTTTTCTTGGTATGAATATCATATACGGAAATGTCACCTAAAAAGAAGACCAAACCATTCATAGAAAATGGAACATACAGAGGGGCAAGGTAAGGCGTGAAAGAAGACAATTGGATATGTAGAGGCTTCCATCTCCACTGGCTTGATGCAATATGTAGTGATAGAACTCCTGCATGATATGGTGTTCCTATGCCAGATATTGGATAAACAATCACAAAAAAGGGATTTCGGAAGCCATTAGAAAAGCCTAGTTGTTGCTTTCCTATACTATTCCACTCCTTGCACACACTGCGCAGCCGGTAGAGCTCTCGACATGTCATCTTTGAAAACACACAATTTAGACTAACGTGGTCCTGAAGATTGCTCCACAGCTCAGGATCCATGGTGTTTTTAGAAGAAGTCATGGTCTCTCAAGAGCTATAATGTTTTCTTAATTTGTTTATTAATTGGTGCCAAATCAAAACCCTCAAGTTTCGTGGGCCTTGTTGACAAATCTATGAAGAAGTTCAATGAGGAACTCTTTTTGCAAAATTTAAATAGTTAAGTAATTTACAAAATGAAATATATTCCATGAGACAATAGAGAAAGCATTATATACATTACAATTTGACTATCATCGAGGTAGCATACGAGTATAAAGTAAAAGAAGTAAAGGTTAAAAGTAAACTTCACGTCAAATTGAGTCAACTTTTACAAGCCTTACATTTTACTTTGAAGGAAAAGTGAAAGTTTGCTCTTTTTTCAATTCATTTATGAGATTCAATGATGTCGTTACCAATTCACTAGCCATTGTTCATCCAACACCTAGATGAAAAGTGGAGATGAATATTTTTGAGATGAATCTATTTATGAAGTTATTTTTGCTTAGGTGTTTTTTGTTTCCAGGGCCGGGTTGCTTATCCCAGCCCAGTTTGGGTTGACACTTGAAAGTAAACATAAAATTCAATGCTTTTTTTGACATATTTTCAAGCATTCATTGGTGTCGTCAACAATATCAGTCAAAGTTCATCCATTCAGATGAATTGTCGTGAATGAGCAACATCGGATGAACTTCATTGTGAAATGAAGCTGGGATAACTAGCTATTACCCTACCCTGAACAGGGTTGTTTATTTCACGGGTCGGGGATCAACCCGGTCCTTTGTATCCAACGGCTTCCAGATGGGCACGATGACTCGGCTGACAGGCACATTTGGGATTTCCGTCCATCGCAGGCTTTTATCGCACCTGCAATTGCTCCCGTTTGCGCAAAGTTTTCGGTCCTTGATTCATAGATTGGATCACCACATTGAATATATTGCCCTCACTACCTCTCGCAGTCTCGCAACCCATGTTTTCTTTGTAGAGTTGAGAACCGGCCAATTTGACTCAGCATCGGTCATTTTCCCATAAAATATTCTATTGGGGATTGCGATTGTTCGATGAAGCTGTGACTAGTTGTTCTTTTATTTTTTTGATGCATACTAGCACATAACAGACTGCATGAACTTTATAAAAATATCAGCCTTTCTCCTTGTAGCAGCACATTGTGCATATTTTGAGCTTTTGTGGAAATTTCCGAACTTGATTGCGCTCTTCTCTAACTGTTCGACACCAGCCCTGTAGTTCACTAAAGGGCCGTTTCAGGCCTGCTCCCCCGGTTATGTTCCCTTGGCAGATCGGGAACGTCCCCTGTCAGATTTTTTTCTTGGGGAGTTTTTTTTTTTAAAAATCTAAAATGAAAAAAAAAGTAATTTTTTTTGGTGACGTGGCAGTTGTTTTGCCACATCACACAGCAGCTGCGGACAGCTGCGAGGCTGTTCCCCTGACCCTGGCAGCCCAAAGAACTCACAGCCCTTCAAAGGAGTTGAAAGACATCTAATGTGTTTATATGAAATGACTGTGTTGTGTTTGTAAGAAATTTATATTTTGTTTTCTTTTGATGAGATTGAGCAACTGCTTAGGTGTGTTTAGATTTAAATCGTTGAAAGTGATGGTTGTGCGAGGTCTCTGGTTTTGATTGGTGCCTTATGACATCTCAGGTCAATTGTCCGAACTTTGGTTTCTAATCTTCTTGGCTAGCCTATGAACAATATTACTGTGATGCACTTGTTGATGTCAGAAGGTACTCATGCCTTGCAGTTTGTACCTGGTCACTATAAGAAACCCGTGTCTTTTTTGGTGTCAGGCCTCAAACATGGACGTCTAACAGGACATCATGCTGTCTATCGACGATCGGCCTCCTGAGTTGGATTTTTATGGATGTTCGGCTAAGCATCCATAGATTTATATAAAAACATAGTGATGCTTTGGAAGAGAGTGATGTTTTTTTAGACACAAATGAAGGCATGTATCCATTTTTTAAAACGTCTGCAAAAATATGGATTGCCATGTCAACAATCTTGGTCGTTTTGACTACGGATAAGTCAATCATTTTTATTGCAGTGAAAAAAAAAGAGACTGTCCAGGGGGGGGCATCCAAATGGCATGCCCGTGGAAAAAAGATTGACCAAGATGTCCGATATGGCAAGTGACATGGAAATTTGATGATTGGCATCCAAATGTGCTGACGTGGCATGCCACATCATCATGCTGGAGTGCTTTGACGCATGTCAGGCACTATCTTTATAGACATCCGAGTTTATATCTACATATCTATACAGGCCTGCCACGTCATCCTTGGTGGATGCTACATCACTTTTTCCGCAGACACGTCATCTGTTACATCATCTGCCATGTCACCAACGGACTAGATGAAAAAATTGCACACATGACCTCCATCGCTGACATGGCGCTAACGTGGCAGTCATATGGCTAAATTTCAACAGACCCTACATCCATGTCCCTTCTGATGTCTGACCCTTGATATGAAAACATCAAGTTATGTTACTTGATAGTTTGATGTTTTTTGTGTGTCAAGCCATGATGCAAAAAAGGTAACATCTACGCTGACGTGAAAGGACACCGCAAGGGACGCGCTCATGTCAAAATCGCATGTCTAGAAAAAACACGGGTTTCTTATAGTGGAGGTTGATCTTAGAGATCATATGCGTACAATATAGTTTTATAAGTTTGGCTATAGATTTATGTAACCTAGTATTTGTAAAATTACTTTCAATTTTATTTTATAGTTTATGAGGAAAAATAGTAGAAGATAATCAATAAATAATATTTTTTATTTTTTTTTCCTAACACCATGGGCCATAGGAGTGCTATTTTCAAAAAATAACTATCAATTATTATTACTCTAAAAGTAGTTTTTCTTCCATAAAATTCAATTCTATTAAGATATGGATGAAATTGTCAATTTTGGATGAAAAATGCATGAATTAAACTAACAAATATATTTTAATCAAAAACATGGATGAACATTGGAATACATCGCTTCACCAAAAATGTAATAATTGCAACCTTGGTACTTTTTAAACCCTTGTAGGTCCAAAGCATCAAAAAACATTCAAAATTACCATTTCCATTGCAAAGAGAAAAAATTTATAAATTGCATTTTTCATATATTTTACTACAGGATCTCACTCTAGCCTAGTACTAAATATATATTAAAGTATTTGAAAGAAATTTCAAAAACTTTTACTAAGAAGATTGCAAGATATTTGCATTTAAAGTGAAGAAAAAATTATTTTAAGTACGTTCCATGACTAGATTATTTGACTTTGAATCTTCCTAACTTCAAATTTTTACACTAAAGATTTGAACTTTAAAATTTTCTAAGTGGAAGATTTGAGCTGACATTCTTGGAGAATAAATTAAAAAAATACTTGAATTCATTCTTTAAAAAAATGTCAAATAGAAGTTGGTATAAGATTGGATGAATAACTAAATTATTTATAGCTCTAATACGGAATTGAAACACATTAATTACAACCATGAGATTGTTTAGTGGACTTTTTTTTAAATTGTAAAAAATTGAGTTAAAAAACAAATCCAATACACTCACTTCTCTCAGGAAGATGCTATGAGTGCCTGCAAAACAAGAAATTCCATAACTTTCACATCACTAGTCCAAAATAATAGAATGAATCAAAGCTTTCATATAGAAAAAATATACTCTATGAGAAAAAAATTATTTATAGTTTTTGTAGATTTTTTTGCAGTGCGGACCTGTCTAATTTGACGCTATTATAGCATTATTTTTGCTCTTGGGACTTGATTGAAATAAAAATTATATTCCCACAAAGATATTGTGCTTTTCTATTGTATGAAAAAGTCTCAGAAAACTACAACAAAAATTGAGACCATAAGAGCCTACCCAAAATCCATTTTGTCCCTTGTAGGGACAATGAAACTTTAGGGGTTAAAATGCAAAAAGGTTGTTGACAAGAAAGGTAGATGTATATATTAAATTCAATTGAAAAACCCCAATTGTAGTATTTTTTTCACTACCTTGTAACACTTTTGTTGAGGAGTTCAACTTCTACATTATTAGCTCTTCTCAAAGCCTACAATAGTGTACTTTCTTGACCTTTTGTTTGAAATACTTGTAATTATATTGTTTGCATATGAAATATTTTAATGATAAAATTGTATTGAAGTATACATATCTCCACAACTGCATGTGCTACAAGATTTTTGTTTTTGTCAGATGGTGTGTTTAACCCCTAAAGGACCGGTTGTCCCCTCGGGGGACAATTTGGGTCCGGGCAAGTTCCTACGATCTCAATTTTTAGTAATATTTTTTGGGATTTTTAGAGGTTGTGTATTTTTGCGAGATCTTTGTGAATATATAATTTTTATTTTAATTGATGCCCGGGAGCAAAAGTTATGGCACAATAAGTAAAATTGGAATTTTGCGGGCAGCAGAAAAAAATCACAAAAAGTCAAAATTATTTTTTTTCAAATTTTTCCCTCAAAGATTATATTTTTGTCTACATGTGAAGCTTTGTTTCATTCAATTTGGACTAATAATGAGAAAGTTATGGACAATCTTAGTTTTCCGGGCAATCTAAGTATCTTCTTGAAAAATAAGTTGTAGAATTCATTTTTGAATGCAATTTTTCAAATGTTTCAAATTTTTTTGTTAGATAGGGTTAGATTTTCTTGCTAGAAGAATCTCACCATTGGGATTATTGTGATTCAATTCCATCTAAAAGCTATTAACAATTTAGTTTTTTCTTCAATCTTGTACCCACCTCTATTTAACAATTTTTTAATGAGTGAAAAATAAGTGCTTTTTTTCCTAAATTTTTTTGGTAGATTCTCAAATCAACTAATTAACATAAATAAGTAGAAAATCGAAATCAGTAGTGCAAAAAAATTGAACTACAAAGATTCAAAGCCAAAAAATCTAGTCAAGCAAGGTGGGAAAAAACTTGTTTTCTTCACTTTAAATGCATATATCTTGCAATCTACGTGGTCAAAGTTTCTGAAATTTCTTCCACATATTCATATACTAGTCAAGTATAAGATCTTACGGTTGGATATGCAAAAAAACAAACAATTATTTAAACTCTTTTCTCTTTGCAATAGAAATGACAGTTTTGAATGTTTTTTGGTAGGAAAATCACCTCGGTCCTTTAGGGGTTAAAGACCATAATGTTTGTATGAAATGTATATCAAATATGAAAAAACAATTTTTTTTAAGTGTTCTAATTCAATGAATAGTAGATTTGTTGATTTTTTTTCAAAAAGGATAAACTAGTTTTGCTATGAGTATATCTTTTATGACTAGAAAATGACATATTATACATGTGCTCATAAAATTTTCAATGATTTTCTGAAGTCATGCGTGTTTAAAACATTTGGTGATTGCAAAGAATTATATGCACCTTAATATAAACAGTTTGGGGTCAATATCAAAGCTTGAACAATCTTTTTGATTGGATCTTGATAGAAGTCAAAAGAGTTTTCTAGATTTTCTTCTTATGCATTTATTGGACATTGGATATGTAAACTATGAATGTCCACAGTGCTGAAAATAGGTGTTTCAAAAACCGACCCCAGACTCTGCCTCATGAATACAGGGACTGAGGGAGTACAGTTTTAAGGCAAGAATCTGCAGGTCTGGGTTTGAGATGGGTCGCAGTTGGGTGCAGTTCCCTAATTTGGTTCTTGTCCTTGGCCATTGCTATGTCACACATTCCGGCATTTGCCACTGATTATTGATCTCCTCAGTCTGCTGGAGTTTTTGTCTGTATGGCAATCATCATGTGTGCCACATCCGTGGCTTTTGAGGCTGGTGAGTGAAGCACACTTTGTCAACATTTTATTTTTTATTTCAAAACAAACAGTGAAATGGAATTTCATTGCAAAGGAGAGAAGTACAAGCCTGCCAGCCACACTTTGTCAACATTTTGGAAATACCGGCCTATAATTTCATCCAGCAGTGATTTTCATAAAAAACAGACCTCGTGCACCTGAGCCCACACGACAAACTTTGCATGGACAAAAAACAATATTATCTCAGCACAGAAACTCTGATGTGTTAATTTTGAAGGTGCTCAACAACGGTTTTCTGAAGTTAGAATGAGCCTTCCAAGAGTTTCATGGAGTATGATCTGGCCAAACATAGTGAGAAAAACAGACAAATCATGTTCTTGTGCCAAAAATTATGACATTTCTCAAGCTTTGTGTCATGTTGCACCACTGGATCAGAATCAATGACAGGCACTGAGGTCCATGTTTGTCCAGAACCAGTTTTGGAATGACGTCGGCCCTGATGGTCTCAGTCATTCATCAAAACAATGTTATAAACCTCCTACTGTAGTTATACCTTAAGTGTGCCTTGTAAGACTTCTACTTGTGGTAACCAGCCCTTTTTTTTGGGGGGGGGTGGGGGGGGGGGCAAAATGGAGGCAGAAAGCACCATTTCATAGTGAAAATCTTTTTTTTGCCAGGAAAAAGTAATCTTTTTTCGCCAGAAAAGTTTCAATCCAATTTAAAATATGGATGAAATTGTCAAATTTGGATGAAAAAGTGTATGAATTTGATTGAAAAGTGTTTTACGGTACAAAAGATGGATATACAAAGAAATAAAATGCTTCACCAAATTTTAAGTGATTGCCATCCTGGCACTTTTTCAAAAAACAAAAAAGAAGGCCTGGTGGTAACCATTGCAATATCTCCTGACTTCATGTGCATTGCATTGGATTTGCAAATTCAATCATGCTCTGTACTGCACTGTTCAGTTTGCTCCAAATTGCCAACTTCTACAGAGCTTTGTGTTTTCCCTCTGGCACCCACATACAGTAAGTTTGATCTGCTACAACTGGATCAACTGGATCAAAACAATGTTGTTTCATATTCCTCTCAACAGAACAAAAATTAAGGATTGCAATTCCTTGTATTCTTTGGATACTGTAGGCAAGAGTTATATTGCTTCAATTTTGTAATTGATCAATGACCTAAACAGTTGTGATGTTGAAGTGCTGTACATTCTCAAATTAATGTGTACTCATAGTGTACGATTTAGGGTGCTGGATTTGGGTTGGTGTTGCGATTAGGAACCTCTACTTTAGAAGTTGCATGGGTTTACAAATGCAGACATGCAGTCTGTTTTCATTTGACCATTGAGCAGGGGCAACCAAAACTAAACAGTTAGTTACTTTAACCCCTAAAGGACCAAGGCCTTTTTTCTGCCAAAGAACTCTTAAAACTGCCATTTCTAGACCAAAGAGTTTAAAAAACCTGAAAATTGTTTTTTTTGCACATCCAACCATTAGATCTTACACTTAACTAGTATGACAATGTGTGGAAAAAAATTTCAGAATTTTTGACCGCACAGATTGCAAGATATCTGCGTTCAAAGTGAAAAGAATAAGATTTTTAGCACATTGCGGGACTAGATTTTTTGACTTTGAACATTTTTAACTTAAATTTTTTGCACTACAAAGTTTTGAGCTTTAAATATTTATAGTGGAGAATTGAGTTGAGAGTCTAAGAAAAAAAAAGAAATTCAAAAAAACTTAATTTTCATTCTTAAGAAAATTGTTAAGTAGAAGATAGTACAAGATAGAAGGAAAATCTAAATTATTAATATCTTTTAGATGGAATTAAAATGCACTAATCCCAATGGTGAGATCATTCCAGCAAAAAAAAAATTATGTGGAACTTTTTTTTTTGAAAAATTGCAAAAATGGCATTCCAAAATGAATCCTACAAGTAATTTTTTTCAAGAAGATGCTCTAATTGCCCGAAAAACAAGATTGTTCATAACTTTCTCATAAAAAATCCAAATGAAATGAATCAAAGCTTTCCAAATAGGCAAAAATATAATCTATAAGGAAAAAAAAATCTAAAAAAAAAATTCAATTTTTTGCAAAATTTTTTTGTTGCCCGCTCTCCCCTATTTTGAGCTTATTTGGGCATAACTTTTTGTTCCTGGACACCGATTGAAAAAAAAATTATATTCCCATGAAGCTTATCAGTTTTTTATCTTCAAAAAAAATTTCAAAAAATCAGGATAAAAATGCAGCCCGGAGGTACCTGCTCGAAATCCCATTTGTTTGTTGAACGGACACTTGGCCCTTTAGGAGTTAAAACCAACAATATTAGTAGTACCTAGCCCTACCACAAATTGAGTGCCTATGAGCAAGGGATTGCACCTCCCATTGATACCAGCAGTTCCTCTGAATTGTGTGCAATTGATGTTCATCCTTCAAAATCTCCAATTTCAGCACCAATATTCAAACAAGACATTGAACACTCACAGCAAGGATATCAGCAAATGTACTGTACATTTGCCGAGCACCCCAGGCATGGAGGAACTTCATACTTGGCCATGACCCAGTGGACATAAGGAGTCAGGGATATAATGCATTGCTGCCTCCTCAGATGGCACCAGTCCTCTGCAAGGAAGAAGATCCTTCAGTTGCAGACAAGACTCAGTCGTTTTTTTGGGTCGTTTTTTTGTGCCAGGGTACCATACTCCATACTCCTAGAGTGCTTCCTTTTCCTTGTCTTGTAACAGCCAGGACCATTAGAATTTGTAGAGTTGTAGGCCAATAAACTCAAGGGATCCCAAATGTACTGTAGATGGATTTGTGCACAGCTCTCACCAAGTATATTCCAAGTCAATGCACAAGAAAAAAAAGACTGAGATCACGTTTTGGAGCTTTGAAAGTCAGGAGTTTGCCTCTTTTGGGCACAAGAACCAAGTCTCTCGATTTAGAGAGAACTTTGTGGGTAAGAATTCTTTGTGTCAGTGAGTAGTGGTCACATCCTTCCTGTGGCCATGTGAAAATAAGCACTATATGGCTCCGCAGATATATTATGGGATTTTGTGTATCTCAAATGAAGGTACTGTAGACTGTTAAACATGAGCTATTGTGTTACAATAGGAAATGTGAATAGGCAGTCCAAGAGCTGGTCAAAAAGGGTATTAGACAACCTGAAAGGCAAGCTATCACTGGGCTGGTTGTGGGGATGATGCCACCAACCTTTCATCAGTTGTGTACATTGTTGCTCATCTCACTTGCAAAGTTGATAGGAGAGAGAGAGAAAGATCCCTAAAACCTTATTGTTGTGAGAGTCTTAAAATGTTATCATTCAATAAGTTAAGCACCTTTGAATCAGTGAAAGTTTGTTGCATCCATGCCAGTTGGTCACACTTACATACCAGAAAATGCTCACCAAGGTACTGTGTACTGTACAGTCAGGTCCAGTTGAATTACGAATTTTTGGATCCTCCTGAGCTTAGGAGAACTTTGGGAGGCCCGTGCGCGCTCAAAAATGAATGGAGTTTCAAATTTCAAATTGCGTTGGAATTGCACTGAAGTCTATTTTATCATTGTTACAAACACACATATGTAATTGAAAATCATACAAAGAGTTTGATGTTTTCTATACACTATGTACTATCTAGTGTTGCCAATGTTTGTGAAAATTACAACTTGTATTCAATGGTACATATTAGAAATGAACCTTCCCAACTGCTTTAGAGATGCTTAATTTCATACCACATGAATTTCTTGTATGATTTCTTTCTTCTTCTTCACCCAAATGCAAAAAAACTTTGACCATCTTCCAAAGAATCTCTATGAAATGGTAGAAAGAGTATAAAAGGAACTCAAATTGTTGTATGATTTTCAATTATTCATTTTTCACTTCATTTTCAATCATTCATTTATTAATAAGTTGAAGTACACTTCATTGCGGTCCAATGCAATTTTTGGTTTCAAAATCAATTCATTTTTTAGCATACTAGAGCTTCCTAAAGTTGTTGAACTTTTTAGTGAACACTGAATGAAAAATTTGCTTACAAATGAACTGGACCTGACTGTATATGACATCTGGACTTGGAAAACTTCATAGAGATGCACCTGGCATGTGAAGCCAAGCGGCAAGCCAACAGGCCAAGTCCAAAAACAAGACTCAAAACAGCCCTTTCTGCACTTGGATGTGATCGACGACTAAGTAAACTTCACAGTAACAAGAGCAAGGGGAACTTTCCAAGCTTGCTGTCAGCATGGCCCTTTGGCCACTCCACAGAGTCCGTTAATTTTTTCCTTCAGGTTTTGTCACATCCGTTAAGTGGATGCAGTGGATGCCCTCACCAGGGTGGATGCCCCCACAATATTAGTCATGTACGGGCGAGAGCTATAATACAACTGCATCGAGATCTAAGTTTCATTTCAGAAAGTCATCTTCTTAGAGTCCTTCAGTGGTTTGTAGTAGGACAGCCTGGGAGTACCATATGTTGAACCATCTCCCAAGAAAACACAGACTAGAAAGACGCCTCTCCAAACGCCCTCACCCTACCTCCTTCCCCAAAGAAGAAGACTAACTCGGTAACTCCAGCACTAAGGCCAGCTTGCATGAGTGAGGAATCTCAAATAATACAGTTAAGAACATACACTTGGACCTTAAGAACACATTGTTCAGTGAAACATCATTCAAAATCTTGCATAACTATGAACATGGACGACGAAATATTTACAGAAGAAAGGAGCACGCTTTCCAAAAGGTGGGATCTACCCAATACAGGTCAATGGAGCAATACAAGATTAACATTGACCTTTGATCTTTTGCTCATGCCAAGGCTAATAATCCCTTCTATCATGGCCAGCCAATTTCAACAATCGATCAATCCACCTTCCATGCCCAAGAACTGGGGCACTGCAACTGGAACCGCCATTCAAACTCAAAAAAATGGACAAAAGGATTTTTAGCCTTTTACCTGACCTAATGGTGCTTCAGGTGCTCCAAATTTCACATAACCATCTGATTCTTTAGAAGCTAATGTTTTCAGCTGCGAGAATTTTGGTTGTCAGTAACGTAACCATACCCCAAATTGTCCCTTTCCCAATGGTGTCCACAACATTTCAGTCCAATAATCTTGTGCAAGTGTACATGTATGGGGCATGCAATGGGGAAAGGGGAAGTACTGTTTTTGGATTCTATACTTACCTTGCTCTTTGCTCACCTGACTTGGCTCTTCTCAGTTATTGAAAGGTAAGTTCTTGTATGAGGACATGGGTATTGGTTTCTATGATTCCAATGTTCCCAGACACTCCCTTTGAGCATCCAGGTAAGAACATTTGATCTTGCACTCACTCTACCAAAACATGTTCAAACATCTAAGCTGCTTTGCACTATTGTTTTCTAGAAACACACGACATTACTTCAGTCCCTCAGGTGGGATTCTTTTGAAGCATTTGCAATAAAGTGATCACCTGAGAGAAAAGTGAGCTGGGAAGTTAACACTCCCCCATGGCACACAGAAATCGGAAAGTCAGGTGTATTTTGGATATCCTGGAAGAGAAAATACGCCAACCTTTCTCACAGGTTGGCAGGTTGGCGTACATTCCAAGTCTTGTTCTATCCTGCATGTAAATTGGGATTTGTCCCTCACATGGCTCCTGGAGACCGACTTCCAGCTAGAACTGATCCATCCCAAGAAACGTCTTCCTCAAGCTTCTAGAATGGACCCGCTGGACCAACCCCAGCAGATGTCATTCTTCAGGAGCACACTAGCCTCATGACCTGGGGGTCATGATGCCCACCAACCATGTACCTTAAAATAATCCACCACCCAAGCACGGCACTGCTGAAATGGGCATTGCAGCAAAATTGGTTTGCAAGTGACCTATAAACCCTCAACGACAAGTTCCACAACTTCACATTCACAGAGAGGTGATGATGACTGGGACTGTTAAGTTGTTATTGTTTTGAAGCCCCACTCCTTCCTGCAGGCAAACAGTATCTGATGGTCCACCATATGGTGCAAGCAGTCTTAACATTCCACCCAATTGATGTGGTGGATTGAAACCTAAAACACATAATACATACTTGTACAGGAAAAGTGATCCAGTTGTAGCAGAACTAACTAAAGATGGGTACCTCCCCAACCTCCACTTTTTGCTACTGTGTCCAGTTACTATTATTAGGCTTGTGAACTTTTCACATTCTCTTGTTGGCAAGTGAAAGGAGGTTCCAACGCATCAAAGAATGTAGCATTTGGATACTATATGGAGAAGTTAGGAAGGATCAAAGTTTTCTTTGGTAGAGGTTCTGAGATTATTTCTTCCACATAGGTACATATTTATTTTGGAGATGTACACAGAGTGATGATGCGGTTTTAAAGGGCGTGCAATTTTTGGTGTACCCAGCCATCTTACTATCAGTGGGTGTTGGAGTGAAAACACAAAGCACTATAGAAGTTGGCAATTTAGAGCAAATTGTAAACAAAGCATGAATTAATTTACAAAATCCAATGCACATGAAGGCAAGAGATATTGCATGTGTTACCGCAAGGAGAAGTTTTACAAAGCACACATAAGACCATTTGCAATGCAACAATGGTAAAAGGACCCTGCAAGAGGCAGACCGTGTGCTATTTCATGAGTCCTCTACAATACCGATTCTTTCTTTGGAAAATTTGACCCAATGCAAAGCCGGCAATCCAAACATCAAATGGACATTTTGGTATTATAAAAAGAAAGGAAGAAAACAATCTACATTAAAGAAAGGACTTTTTATGGAAACAAAGAAGGTTGAATTGATTAGCGCACATACCAACAAACTTTTTTGGCATCCATTGGGTACTCCCGCTTTTTGTCATGATGACTCCCACGATTCAACTTGCCGAGAGTTTCCCCAGAGTAGGCAAAATGACAAAATATGCCAATCCTAGGTGGTTGCATACCGAGGCCGTGAAAGTGGAGGTCTCCATACCGGTTGCATTAGAGCACAATTTTAAATAAAAATTATCATCCGCCCTACACAATGCCGATACTATGCATGGTGCCAGTTGCATTGCAGATGATCTAAGGTATAACTAAGGTAGGAGGTCTATAAAGTGTCCACTTTAGAAAATGGAAAATGAATTTGGAGGAGGTGACTTCTTGAAATGTTTTTCAGTAAATTTTCCTTGAAAGACAAATGGAATTGGCATATACCACATTTAACTACTTTTGGACTTTTGAAGAGTCCAAAATTAATATCTGGAGAAAAAAAATTAAGAGATATTCATTGAAAGATCATGTAAAACATCTAGAGATCTATACAAAGCATCCAAAGATTATACAAACATTTAGAGATCTCCAGATGTTATTATTTGGAGATTTTTGAGCTTTTTGTCCAGAATTCAGTTGAAAGTCCAGAAGTAGTTAAATGTGGCATGCATCTAATCCAAGTCATTTAATATTTTTTCGGAGCTTTGTGGAATTTGTTATAAATTTTTGAAGTTGAAATGCAGTCATCACTAGAAGCGTCCACATCCTAAAATGTACACTATTTGTGCATTGCAAGTGCTATGATAAAGCAAAATGTACAAATAATATACATTTTAGGATGTGGATGCTCTTAGAGCCCAAGTGCTTAAAGACCTTCATCCTACATTAATAGTGTTGTTTTGGGACCAAAATAACCAATTAAGATATCCATCCATAACATCCCCTAATATACAGATTTAGTCACATAACCCTTCTGCAATATCTTTCTAGAGCTTGGAACATTGTGCCTTGCTATTTTTGGTTATTTTTTCAATTAAAGTGGTCATTAAAACTTAATTAAGGGGAGTTTCTATTTTTGTTGGAGTGACAAGATCTTTCTAAAAATGGTATTAATATTATTTATGGTTTGTGATACACAACAATTACCTTTTTACCATGCAAAAATTGAATGTTTTTTTAATAACTTTTTAATAATTTTCTATAAAAGTTGTAAATGATATGCAAATTGTTACTTGTTGGCAAAATATAAATGAAGTTTGACAAAATTAGACATCATTTCCTTGTCCAAAACATGCTTCATGTGCATTCATTTATCATAGAACTATATTTTTTTGCACAATTAATGTGGATAAATTTGAACTTTATATCATATTTAACTCTTGGAGTAAATTTGTACTTGTAACAATTATTAAATTATATATGATTTTATATTATAATTATACAAATCTATATTATTTAAACAACTTAGAAGTGGTATTGGTGATTCAATCTTGTGGCTAAGAGCGAAAGAAAAAGAGCTATTACTTTGGTCCATAGTAAGGTGGACAAGCCTATTACTACCGTAATTTGCTTTTTGAATATCTTGGAATCAACTCTAAGAGGGGCACATATTTTCTTAGAGGTGTGCATTTGTTTCACAAATCAAACCAAAGTGGAATTATATTGTACTCCCTTTGTCCTAAAATGATATTTTTTTTCAAAAAAATGTTTTGGATTAAGGTTGAAAATAACATTATTTTAAATATATTTCAAGCTACAAGTAGAGTTCAATGAACTTTTATTGTCTTAAAATTTTGAATTTTGATTTTGTTTTGAAAGTGTTGTTTTTAACCCCTAAAGAACAGAACACCATTTTTTGGCAACATATTGATTTTGGGCAACTCACTACGAACGGAGTTTTCAGTAGTTTTCTTTGAAAATTTCACAAAACATGTGCCCAAGGAGTAGCTTTAAGGTCCAACAATTTTCATAACTTTTGACTACATGGTTAAAAAGTTATTACATGATATGTGGTTTTTGTTACTCGGCGGGTAGCCCGGGCAGCTCAAAAAACTTCTTTAAAAAAAACTTTTTTGAAAAATGAAAAGTTGGAAGTGGTCCTAGAGAAATATTTACAAGTGGAAAAGTTTGGATCACTCCATTTTGTTTAATGAGGTGAAAGTTATTAGGGATTCTAGTTTGTAGGTAGATATGGAGTCTCTGGATTCCAAACCTACCCACAAAGTGTAATTTCTAATAACTCTCACCTCATTCAACAAAATGGAGTGATCCAAACTTTTCCACTCTTAAATATTTCTCTAGGACCACTTCCAACTTTTCATTTTTCAAAATTTTTCTTTTAAAGAATTTTTTTGAACTGCTCGGGCTGCCCGCCGAGTAACGAAAACCACATATCACGTAATAACTTTTTAACCATGTAGTCAAAAGTTGTGAAAATTGTTGGACCTTAAAGCTATTCCTCTGTGAAATTTTCAAAGAAAACTAATAAAAACTCCGTTTGTAATGAGCTGCCCAAAATTGCTATATTGCCAAAAAACGGTGTTCTGTCCTTTAGGGGTTAAACATATAAAAGAAGGATTTTTGGGGCATTTGGAAGGAGCACCAAAGGCCAGTCATTTGGCCACTCTGGCGTCCTTCCTGCACTACTTGCATTGCTTTTCTTCTGAATTATCTACAATTCTACAATAGATGCTTTCATAGATGCCGCAAAGAATCAAATTGTGTACCAAGGGGTGCCATAAGAGGTCGCACAAAGGAGCAAATGAAAAAGACAGGTGGGACATTGTAAGAAAAGAAAATCAAGTCAATGAGATATTCAAGGGACATTGCTTTCCGCATCCCATGACCACCAAGTTTGTCAACAGTATTGTAGAAGCATCTCACTTTGGGCATTGTTTCTCTTGATATTCTAAGAAAAGCGCAAGGATTCAATCAGTGTGGCTTTTCTTTGTACATCACAACAAGAAGATCATTTGTGATACAAAATAGATGGAACCAGAGAAGATCATTTTAGGATGGAGGAAATAATTTATGTGAATTTCTAAGTGGTCAAATTTGAAATTATAAAACCGCCCATAGAATGGAGTCATAAAACATCCGATAAACAACAAAGAACCACCTTTCCATGTATCTAATGGCATTTAAGTACTTACCAATAAAGGATTGACACATTATCCCTTGTTGGCATTAATACACTGATTTTGTTATAAAATGAGCGTATTTGGATTTATTTTTTTTAGACGAAACTGGAGCCAAAAGTAGGGGGATGGAATTGGGCACTAAACATAATTGGACCGGTCTACCCTTAATTGAACCGAAACACATCAGTTCTCCTTGTTCATTCCTTCATTAAGTTTCTAAGAACAGCCCCATTGGAACACATTGAAGCAACATTGTGAAGCAAATCAATGGAGGACATTTCTCATTATTAGAAGATCAATGGTGCCAAACCTTTAGAGTGCTGCTTCAGCATGTTGCAGTGGGGCTGCTCTAGCTTAGAGAATTCTCCATTGCACAAAACCCAGAAATACTACTCGGTTGGCTACAGTGATGAATCGTCCGACGATATCCGTTAAGAACCCGACCAGAAGCATGACAATGTAGCCGTGCGACAAGCAACGTGACCAACGTTGCAAAACTAACTGCATCCGTCCCGCCCTCATTAATGCTGAAAATATTTGAATTACGTCGGTATATCATCCGTTGAAACTTACACCCATCCAGATGCTGCCACTTCAGCAGCGTCCATCGCACACACATTCATCAGCTTTCATCCTTCTTTCATCTATCTACTCGCGGGAGTCGACGTGGAGCACCGCTTGACCTACCCACGAAGCTCCCGCCAAACCCTAGAACCGGGAAGCTCACGGAGGAACCTTACCTGGACAACGAATATGACCTGGAGACCGTCGTCACCGGTTACTTTCTTCAGGCGATTGGTTTCGGTACACTGGTTGTAGCCGGTCGTCTCTTACCCCCCGGACTATGGCAGTCCCCCCGGAGAGCCGTTGCATCCAAAACTATCGTTCCCCTGTCGCAATCGCTGCTTGTGGGCAAGGCGCATTTCGTTTGCCTCTCAGGCTTCCGTTGCTTCCGTTGTGTTTGACGTCGTTTCTGTTTTGTCACCTGTGTTGCCTCTCTTTTGTTTTTTTTCGCATCCTGTTTGGTTCAGTATCAAGCTTAATGCGTCGTTCTTTCGGTTGCCTGCTGTCGTGAAGGTTGGCTTAAGCCTTTCGTTTTTTCGGTTGGTTTGGGGAGCCCAGAAAATATCAGTTTCTCTTTTTATGTTTTTGGATGGGAGAGAATTTGTAGAGGGGAACTGCGGGGATGAGAAGTGCTCGTCGTTTGATGTTCTCGATGATGGTGGGCCTGGATGGAAGGGGTTTGAGCGGGAGTATGGACTGGGAGCGGTTTGACTGGTAATCGTAGGAGTGTATTGGATTTTTTCCGTAGTGGTAGTCGTGACGGGTTACTGGGTGTTCGGAAGTGACTTGAAGGACGGGCTGACGATTTGTTGATTTTTTCTTGGATGGTAATCTGTCCTGGGAGAATCGACAGGCACCTGGGTTGCACTGGAGGGTGGAGAGGGCCACCTGCTGGAGAAGGCTATGATCGTTGGTTTGCTCATGGAGGTTGCAGCATTGGAGTTCAATGGTGGCGTAGCGCAGGGTTGTGCATCGTCCTCTTCTTGAGTGAAATCGCGATACCAGCGGGGGGAAGGAATTTGCGTGAATGCAGGTTTCGAGAAGCAGGCAGTGTGAATCTAGGTGGCCGCTGTGAAATGGGTTGGTGTCTCTGTCACGGTTCAAGACTTTGCTATACATTGAATGTTGCATTTCTCGTACATGACTGAATAAGTAGGTGGAAGGTCGGAATGGGAAGACGTGATGCCTGTGGATCGGGATTCGACGCATGTCGTGCATTACTACAATGCAGGCATAAGCAATTGGTGAAATTGAGATTAATGGCAAGCCTTTTTTGAGTTTCGTACAATTCCTATTCAAGAGCTTTACACACGAGTGGACGTGCTGAGGTGCCCATGTAGACGGCATTGACGGTGATGCGATCGCTGCGAAGGGAGTTTTAGGGCGATCACGCCGGAGCTGACCAAATGGACCACCCAATGGAAGGGGAAGGAGAGAGTGGGCAACAACAGAGTAGGGTTGCCCGGTCTCTCAACCTACCGATTGGCATGTCTCGAGACGCCCTGCACCTCGACACTATTGCCAGGCGATCGTGGCAAGGATCAGGATCGCCGATGAAGGGGATGGTGGCCAGTACCTCATCGCCTACAAGGACTTCTTACAGCGACAGGTTCATTCCTAGCCGGTCGAGCTCGAACTTGATGGGATTTGCTCTCTTGGATCGATCTCCTTCAGGGGCCAACATCGCGCAGTCGAATGACAACCGAGAAGATGGCGGGGCGGCGTATTCCATGCTGCTGCGATCGGAGCTTTTCGGGCAAGAGGCAAGCTCCCCAGCCACGCCCGAGAAATCCATGGGAATTGGTTCCCGAGATCCAATGCGGTCTCCCATCAGTCCAACGAATCGGAATCTGTTCAGATTCAAGAGTGAGTACAAGCCGAACACGAACGCGCGGCCCGAAAGTCCTTTCGCGCTCTCTCCAGCGGGAATTGATGTCATGCCCACCATGTCGCCTCGAAAAGCGCCGAGAAAAATTGCGAGGTCGCCTTACAAGGTGTTGGATGCGCCGGCGTTGCAGGACGATTTCTACCTGAATTTGGTGGATTGGTCATCTCACAACGTGCTGGCGGTCGGGTTGGGCACTTCTGTGTACCTTTGGAGTGCGTCCACTAGCAAAGTGACGAAGCTCTGCGATTTAGGTCCTACAGACAGTGTGTGCTCTGTAGGCTGGACGCAAAGGGGGACGTATCTGGCTGTGGGAACGAACCTTGGCGAGGTGCAGCTGTGGGATGCGGCGAAGTGCAGAAAGGTGCGGACAATGCTCGGGCATCGATCGCGCGTGGGAACTCTAGCATGGAGCTCACACCTCTTGTCATCTGGCAGCCGAGATCGCAACATTCTGCAGCGGGATGTCCGAGTGCCGGACGATTTTGTAAGTAAACTTGTAGGACATAAATCAGAGGTCTGCGGATTGAAGTGGTCGTATGACGATCGGGAGCTTGCGTCTGGCGGGAATGATAATCAGCTGTTTGTCTGGAATCAGCAATCCACGCAACCGGTAGTGAAATTCAGCGAGCACACGGCAGCTGTGAAGGCCATCGCGTGGTCTCCTCATCAGCACGGTTTGTTAGCATCTGGAGGCGGTACTGCTGACCGATGCATACGATTTTGGAACACTGCTACCAGCACCCCTTTGAACTGCTACGACACTGGAAGCCAAGTTTGCAATTTGGTCTGGTCGAAGAACGTGAATGAGCTTGTGAGCACACATGGATACTCTCAGAACCAGATAATTGTTTGGAGATACCCTACAATGTCGAAGCTTGCTACATTGACGGGACATACGATGCGGGTTTTGTATCTCGCGATCTCTCCAGATGGTCAAACGATTGTGACGGGTGCTGGGGATGAGACGCTCCGTTTTTGGAATGTTTTCCCCTCTCCGAAATCGCAGAGTGCTGTTCGCGATACCGGGGTGTGGTCTCTCGGACGAACACACATTCGATAAGAGGGTGGCACCCCTTTCAATAGTTGAGTTAGGTTAGATGCAATGCTGTACTATGAACTTCGGTTACACTTGTAGTTCTAGGTCGATCTTTGATTTTGCCAGTTGCAAGTCCACAATTCTTCTTGGTTGCAGGATCATCACTACAACCCGATACAAGGCTGCTTTCTGTACTATTTGGCTTCCGATCTGCAGCTGTGCGCCATAAAGAGGTAGCGTGCCAGGGACTCCCACTCTGTGATTCTCTACTTGATACACTTGAACGATTAAAAGAGAAAAGCTTACTGTGACACTACCGACGGTGTTCATGATCGCACTTATGAGAGTTATCCTTTTTCTTGCTTTTTGTTCTGCCTTGGAGTGTTCTGTAATCTGCTTTGGTATGCAGTGTCTTTAACATAGAACTCGATGGTGTTTTGGTGTTCGTCATGTCAGCATTCGAAATTGTCCAAGACAGTGAGTCACAGGCTGTATCGTCTCAAGCACGTTTACAATATGTTTTAGTGTTGCGATTGCATTTGCGAGAACCTTCCACTTCCACTTCAAGGGTTTCTGTGAAGCAATTCTCAGGTGTCCGGACAATTATATCGTGGTAAGCTGTTGTCGAAGCAGGTTCCTGTCATACCATCTGTCTTCAAGAGTAGCATTGCATTCATGCATACATTGCTGAATTCCTGAACTCAAGCATCATGCAGTTTGTCTTCACACATCACGATCAGGCCATACGAACGGGTGAGAACGTTTGAGACGTGACATGTCTTCATCTCATGGAGCTTTGCAAATACGTGGCCAACCTTGCAACGCTCGAGTAACTCGTGACAACGTTCTGGTAACAGTGGTGAGTTTTTGATCCATCTTGCCGGTCTTTTTGGATCTCACGTGCAGCAAACTTGTTGCTGCTGCTGAGTAGTTTGCTTTTTGAAATGAAATTACACGCTAATGAGCTGCTCTCATAAAATGAGCTGGATCATATTTGCTACATTGGTCGGTGATAGCTGTAATTTGGAGAGTTCATAGAATGCCCTTGTTCGATACCAGCATCTTTCAGACGTGGCCCTAAGCATACCGAACCCTAATTCATCACAATGGATTTGGTGCAGCTTAATTTGCGTTGATTTGCTGCTGCCTTAGTGACCATTCTCGGTTTTTGAAACGATTAAGCACCAAATTTCTCAGACTAATACTAACATTCCTGAGGATTTTGTGGACCCTTTTGAGAAGTATAGCAACTAAGAGTTATTTAAAGCATATCAGAGCGAATCAAGCAAAGTTAAAGTTCTGACCTGTGAAAACAATGGCTGATTAGCTTGAGGAGCTCTAACTTTACAAAACAAGATGTATGGAGTTCCTTTTCATGTTAAGTTTGAAGGTTCTCAACAACGGTTTTCTGAAGTTAGAATGAGTCTTCCAGGAATTTTATAGAGTATGATCTGGCCAAATATAGCGAGAAGAAACAGACCAACCATGTTCGTGTGGCAAAAAACATGACATGTCTCAAGCTTTGTGTCATGTGCACCACTGGATCCGAATCAATGACAGTCACTGAGGACCACGTTTGTCCTGAACCAGTTTTGGAATGACATCTGCCCTGATGGTCTGTCATTCATCAAAACAATGACTAATTAAACTCAGTTAACACACACCTGAAATGCCGAGCATTATCACTAGAATACAGTCAGGTTGTTTAATATTCCTCTCAACAAACGAAAATTAAGGATTGCAATTCCTTGTATTTTTTGGATACCATATGCAAAAGTTGACCTAAAGAGTTGTGATGTTGAAGTGGTGTACATTCTCAAAAGTTAATGTGTACTCCTAGCGCACGCTTTAGGGTGCTGGATTTGGGTAGGTGTTGCGATTAGTTACTAGTCTACTTTAGAAATTGCATGAGCCTACAAATGCAGACCATTGAGCAGGGGCAAACGAGAACTAAACAATTACTGCTACTTCAAACCAACAATATTATTAGTACCTAGTCCTACCACAAATTGAGTGCCTATGAGCAAAGGATCACACCTCCCATGGATACCAGCAGTTCCTCTGAATTCTGTGCAATTGACTCGTTCATCCTTCAAAATCTCCAATTTCAGCGGCAATATTCAAACAAGTCAGTGTGCCGAATTCACAGCGAGGGTATTAACAAATGTACATTTGCCGAGCACCCCGGCATGGAGAAATTTAATACTTGGTCATGACTCGATGGACAAAACATTAGGAGTCAGGGATATAATGCATTACTGCCTCCTCAGAAGGTACCTGCCAGTCTTCTGCAAGGAAGAAGAGCCTTCAGTTGCAGACAAAACTCGGGCGTATTTTTGGGCAAGGGTACCATAGTCAATACTCCTGGAGTGCTTCCTCTTCCTTGTCTTGTAACAGCCAGTACCATTAGTTTGTAGAGTTGTAGGCCAATAAATTCGAGGGATCCCACATATACTGTAGATGGATTTGTGCACAGCTCCTCACCAAGTAAATTCCAAGTCAATGCACAGAAAAAACAGTCTGAGATCACGTTTTGGAGCTTTGAAAGTCAGGAGTTTGCCTCTTTCGGGCACAAAAAAACAAGTCTCTCGACTTAGAGAGAACTTCGTTGATAAGAATTCTTTGTGTCAGTGAATAGTGGTCACATCCTTCCTGTGGTCATGTAATAAGCACTCTATGGCTCCGCAGAAATATTATGGCATTTCGTGTATCTCAAATGAAAGTACTGTACACCGTTAAACATGAGCTTTTGTGTTACAATAGGAAATGTGACTAGGCAGTCCAAGCACTGGTCAAAAGGGGTATTAGACAACTGGACGACTAGAGTGCCTTTGCCTCCCAGTGAAGGCAGTCTTGGTAGCTGTGATCATATTTTCACCTTTTCCCAACATGTGATGCAAGTATTCAACATGATGGTCCAACTTGAAAGGCAAGCTATCACAACAAACCTTGGGCTGGTTGTGGGGATGATGCCACCAACCTTTCATCAGTTGTGTACATCGTTGCTCATCCTGCTCACAAATTTCATAAGAGAGAGAGAAAGATCCCTAAAACCTTATTGTTGTGAGAGTCTTAAAACGTTATCATTCAATAAGTTAAGCACCATTGAATCAGTGAAAGTTTGCTGCATCCATGCCAGATGGTCACACTTGCATACCAGAAAATGTTCACCAAGTTACTGTGTACTGTACTGTACATGACGTCTGGATTTGGAAAACTTCAGGGAGACATACCTGGCATGTGAAGCCAAGCGGCAA
Organism: Neckera pumila; assembly: GCA_963969595.1. Classification (NCBI taxonomy): domain Eukaryota; kingdom Viridiplantae; phylum Streptophyta; class Bryopsida; order Hypnales; family Neckeraceae; genus Neckera; species Neckera pumila. The sequence continues at coordinate 1,832,669 of OZ018408.1, read as the reverse complement.
GCCAACAGGCCAAGTCCAAAAACAAGACTCAAAACAGCCCTTTCTGCACAACAAGACTCAAAACAGCCCTTTCTGCACTTGGATGTGATCGACGACTAAGTAAACTTCAGAGTAACAAGAGCAAGGGGAACTTTCCAAGCTTGCTGTCAGCATGGCCCTTTGGCCACTCCACAGAGTCCGTTAATTTTTTCCTTCAGGTTTTGTCACATCCGTTAAGTGGATGCAGTGGATGCCCTCACCAGGGTGGATGCCCCCACAATATTAGTCATGTACGGGCGAGAGCTATAATACGACTGCATCGAGATCTAAGTTTCATTTCAGAAAGTCATCCTCTTAGAGTCCTTCAGTGGTTTGTAGTAGGACAGCCTGGGAGTACCATATGTTGAACCATCTCCCAAGAAAACACAGACTAGAAAGATGCCTCTTCAGTCTTCTCCTCCAAACGCACTCACCCTACCCCCTTCCCCAAAGAAGAAGACTAACTCCAGCACTAAGGCCAGCTTGCATGAGTGAAGAATCTCAAATAATACAGTTAAGTACATATACTTCGACCTTAAGAACACCTTGTTCAGTGAGAAGTCATTCAAAATCTTGCATAATTATGAACGTGGATGAAAAAATACTTACAGAAAGGATTGACCCAATACAGGTCAATGGAGCACTACAAGATTAACATTGACCTTTGATGATCTTTTGCTCATGCCAAATCTCATAACCCCTTCTATCGCAGCCAGGCAATTTCAACAATCGATATCAATCGACCTTCCCTTCCCAAGAAACTAGGGCACTGCAACTGGAACCGCCATTCAAGCTCAAAAAAGTGGACAAAAAAGGATTGCTAACCTTTTACATGACCTAATGGTGCTTCAGGTGCTCCAAATTTCACATAGTCATCTGATTCTAGGCTCAGCTGTAAGAATTTCGGTTGCCAGTAATGTAAGCATACCCCAAATCGTCCCTTTTCTCAATGGTGTCCACAACATTTCAGTCCAAAAATCTTGGGCAAGTGTACTGTACATGGGGAATGCACTTGGGAAGGAGAAAGGGACGCTTTTGGATTCTATACTTACCTTCCTCTTTGGTCACCTGACTCGGCTCTTCTCAAATTATTGAACGGTAAGTTCTTGTATGAGAACATGGATATTGATTTCTTTGATTCCAATGCTCCCAGCCACTCCCTTTGAGCATCCAGGTAAGAACATTTGATATTGCAGCAGCAGCAGCAGCAGCTCACTCCACCAAAACATGTTCAAACATTTCAGCTGCTTTGCGCTATTGTTTTCTAGAAACACACAAGACTTTACTTCAGTTCCTCGAGTGGGATTCTTTTGAAGCATTTGCAATGAAGTGATCACCTGAGAGAAACCCTAGCTGAGAAGTTAACACTCCCCCATGTCACGCAGAAAGCCGGAAAGTCAGTTGTATTTGGAAGAGAAAAAACGTCAACCATTCTCCCAGATTGGCGTACACTACGAGTCTTATTTTGGATATCCTGGGGATGTAACTTGGGAGGGAGACTCACAGGGCATGTAAACTTAGAGCATCCACAGTGGCCCGGGCTCCATGGTGCGGAAAACTGTTTCAAAAGGCCACATGGAAAAGAATTTTTCAGGAAGGGTGACTTGATCCCCATTGTGGAATGGTGGCCGGGCTCAACAAACATGGCATTTTCTTGGATTCACGCCAAATGAAGTCATAGTTGACTCTTCAATGCCTGCGCTGTAACGTTGTTGTTCACAAAGAGGCAAAGATCCTCCGCTTCTTGGGCGGACAATATATTAGTCCGGGGACGGAAGGATTGCGAGGGCAAGGCAATACTTGGCGAGCCTGCCCAATTGTATTCCGTTGGTGCCTCCGGGGTGGAGGAGACTTCTCATTCCGGACCCGCTCTCCTATTGTGGCAAGGCATGATTCTGGAACACGGTGTGGATGCTCTTAACTTGGGAGGGGGGAGGGGGGAGGGGGGAGGGGGGGAGGGTTCTCATAGGTGACTTGTGGCCAATCTTGGTAACTTGGTGGGGTTGGTCCAGCAGGTCCCTTCTAAAAGCTTGTGGAAGACGTTTCTTGGGATGGATCAGTTCTCGTTGGAAGCCAGTCTTCAGGAGTACACTAGCCTCATGACCTGGGGGTCATGATGATGTAAACTAATCCACCATGGCAGCCCTGCTGAAAGGGCAATGCAGCCAAATAGGTTTGCAAGCATAGCGGAAGCCCTCCTTCCAAAGCCTCCCGCAATGTGAGGGCCTTGCCGCGAGGGCGAGGGTGGGAGCTCAAGCCTGAGGGGCGGGGCCCTCACATCACAGGAGGCTTTGGGGGAGCGCTCCCGCTACATTAAGCAAGCGCCAAGAACTAATTACAACACTTGGCACCGGTTATAGTGTCAGGCGTTGTAATCAGTTCGTGGCACTCTTACGGAAGCATTACGCTTCATAATGAGGTTCAATTCACTATAGAAAAGGGCTCTAGAGTGCTTAACATATAGTGGAAGGGCTCTCACTTCATTATGCACACAAAACCATTTGCTTAATCTGGCCTGACCTTGTAATGCTGTCTGTTGTGCTTCGTAATGAAGAGTATTGTGTAAAGAGAGCCAACTGAATAGTGCTTAATATGCAGAGATGCGATAAGTTCCACAACTTCACATCTATAGAGAGGGGATGATTGGACTGTTAAGTTATGTTATTGGCTTGAAGCCCCACTCCTTGTAGGCAAATAGAATCTGATGGTCTACAATATGGTGCAAGGAGTCATTCCACCCAATTGACATACCCACCCAATTGATGTGATGGATTGAAACCTACAACATATAATACAGTAGAACCTCTCTAAAGCGATAGGTCCGGGATTGGTCTGACAAGATTAGCTTAGAGAGGTTCATTTGTTTATGGAGGGTCATTTTTAGGTAGAACCTTTGTATTGGAGACAAGTCTAGGACCAATTTGACAACTTTAGCTTGCAAAGGTTTACTGGCTTTTAGAGGGACAAGTTAAGGAGGTTCTATTGTACATACTAGTACAAAGAAAGTGCTCCAGAATTGAGGTGGATATCTCCCAAACTGCCACTTTTTGCTATTGTGCCCAATGACTATCATTAGACGTTGAATTTTCATATTTTTTTGTTGGCAAGTGAAAGGAGGTTCTAGCACACCACCAAACATAGCATTTGGATACCGTATGCAAAAGTTAGTAAGGATCAAAGTTTTCTTTGGTAGAGGTTTTGAGATTGTTTTTTCCACATAGGTACATATTGGTTTTGGAGATGTACACAAAGTGGTGATGGTGATTTTAGGGAGGATGCAATTTTGGGTGTACCCATTTTATTGTTAGTGGGTGCTAGAGTAATAACACAAACTTTGTAGAAGTTGGCAATTTAGAGCAAAAGATAAAGTACAAAGCATGATTGAATATACAAAAATCCAATGCACATGAAGTCAGGAGATATTGTAATGGTTACTACAAGCAGAAGTTTCACAAAGCACGTATAATGTATAATTAAGGCAGGAGGTTTATAAAGCACCCATTTAAGAGTTAGAAATAAATTTAGGGTGGTTGACTTTTTGAAATGATTTTCAGTAAGTTTTCCTAAAGGAACAAATGGAATTAGTATCTAATCCAAGTCGTTTCATGTTTTTTGGAGCTTTGTGGAATTAGTTATGAATTTTTGAAGTTGAAATATAATAATCAGTAAAAACATCTACCTTCTAAAATGTACACATTTGTACATTGTTGATTTAATGAGAAAAAAAAATGTATAAGTAGTGTACATTTCGGGATGTGGATGCTTCTACAGCCTAAGCGCTGTAAGTTAAATGTTTTTGGACCACTTTAACTCATTGTGACATCCATCTATAACATTCTCTAGCCACAAGTTTAGTAACTTTGTCGTGTAATTATAAATTACTACAACACATCATTTAGCTACAATTGTCAATAAAAACATCAATAAAAATAAACACAAGTGAGCGTCAAAATCACCTTTTTAAGGAATATTATAAGCATTTACATTCATAAGTCAAGCTGTCTCTTACACCATGAAAAGAAAATCCAAAAGTGCAAGTGTCAAGAGGAATTCTAAGCATTATTCAAAGATTAATTACCATAGCTGTAACGGATATGCAAGATGCAGGGCAAGGCAAGACAAGACATATTCTAGAAATCAAGACTTGATATTGAGAGATCAAGAAATACAAGGCAAGAGTTGGAGTCAAGAACTAAGATTAAGATAGGTGTTGTCGAGACTGAAAACTACCTCAGGCTCGACTTGTATATATACTACTCACAAGGGAGTTCTTCTAGAAGCTTCCTCTAATTAGGAGGTGCTTCCAAAAGCTTCCTCAAGCTAGGATGTGCTTTCAGAAGGTTCTAGAACCTTGTTCTATCTACAAGTCTGTTAATGAAGGTTTTGAACTATGTTCGTGACATTATCCCCTTCTCTAGAAATGAGTTCTAAGAGGAACATAAGTAACCCTGGTTCTACATTTGTAAGAAATCAAAGATACAATGAACAGTATCTGCAACATAAGTTGTCCACTGATCTCTAGACAAGGATGGAACAAGGCCATACAGTCAACGATTGTGACCGCAACTTCCTTCTACAGAAAAAACCCAAAATACTGCTCCATGTTGAGTCCTTCAAAATACTTTTGGAAGGTAACTTTTGGTTCATCAGGCTCGAGCCTTCCAACTTGCAATAAAATCACTAAAGTTCAAGTGTCAAATTGAAGATTACCATGCCATAGTTGCTCGATATGAGGCCATTTTTGTTGCATCGAGGGTACACCTTCGTTTTGAGGTTGTGATGACGAAGAATCCAAATGTTGCAATGGTTGGTCTGGCAATTGTGACATAGAGAGTCAAGCTCGGGCTCAAGATTGTGCTCATGATCTAAAGAATCTCTAAAGACCCACCAATTAGACATATTAAAGATTTAGTTAAGGACTATGAACATTTTTGCAATGATAATGGAGATTATCTTCTCATATCAACTCTTCCCTTTTTATATTAGGCTCTAGATGGAGAGGACTCTCAAAGAAGCTACTAGAAAGGCTGCAATTTATCAAAATAGAGGTGGTGGAATTTGTGTACCTTTTGCGGTGCATTGACTAGATTTGCTTCCAATTTCTATATGCGTTTGTTGATGTCCTATCCATGCCAATGTACCAAATATTCTAATTTGCCGCATTAACATTGGAAATCAAGTACTTTGTCCACCTCATATTTGTTATGATTATCTATTTCAATAAAAAGTGGTGGTGGTTGACTTCTTTCCGACAGATTTGACGCTTTATACGGCTCAAGAAGATAAATATGAAAGATTGGATGTAGTTTATAGATGTCGGAAGTTCCAATCGCTAAGCGACGGGATTGATCTGCTTTTGAATGGAAAATGGTCCTAGCCGACAATAATCCAATTTGTCATATAGTCAAGTAATCTTGATGTTGCGTCGAAGGAGCCAAACCTTTTTACCAACTTAGAATGGATGTGGTTCTTTTTGTAACGTGTCTGCGTATATCTTGTAACAATCTTGAGCTTCCTGAAGATGGTGTTTCATGGTGTTTTGAAGCTCTAATAACTACTTAGCCAAGTCTGTGGCTACCTAATTATCCATATGAGAAATGCTAAATAGATCAAACTTAGGATGATATCCATAGTTGGCAAAGAATGGCATTTGTTGAGTAGAAACACGGATAGTGTTGTTATAAGCAAATTCTACCAATGTCAATTGTGATGTTCAATTATCCTGTTGATAGTTGATGGTGCAACGTAGATATTGTTCCAAAATTTGATTGACACATTCAATTTGTCCATTTGTTTGGGGATAAAAGGCAGAAGAAAGTTTGATATCTACCTTTAAGGTTTCAAAAAGAGACCTCCAAAACTTGGAAACAAATTGTAGTCCTTGGTCTGGTGTAATATAATCTGGCAACCTATAATAACGATAAATGTTGTCAAAGAAGAATTTTGTTGTTTTTTCGCTTGTGATTGTTTTTTTGTATGAGATAAAATGCGCCATCTTTGTCAATCGATCTACAATCATACATATGGAATCAAAGGTCTTAAATGGAGGTAAATCCGTAATGATTATTAATGAAATCCATAGAAATCAAAGACCATGGTCGCTTTGAAATAGGTAATGGTTGGAAAAGTCTATACGGTCTATGTCGTGGATTCTTAAATCTGAAACGAGTATTACAAGTGAGCACAAAGTCCTTGATGACCTTCCACATTTGTAGCCACCAGAAATCTCAAGACACAAGTTCTAATGTTTTGTTGAATTCAAAATGTCCGGCGGCAGGAAAATCATGTCAAGTTTGAAGAATCCGAAAACGCAATGGTCTTTTAGGAATATACAAGCGTTTTTCAAAATACAAGAGATTGTCCGATAACTTGAACTTGTCACCATCATAGTAAGATTGACGCTTGATATCAAGAGCAAGAGGATCCAAAACCGTTGCTTTATGGACTTGGTCAAAAAACAAAGAATCAACTAGCATTGCCATAGTTATTGCATGAAGTTGGAATCGCTTAGGTTTAAGAAGAGTCGTTTGCTATTGGTCGTACGCCACTTCTCCTTCTTTTGGTACCAAATAGGATCTCCGAGACAAGACATCTGACAATCTTTGTTGCTTTCCGGGACGATATATAATGATGAAATTAAAACGAGATAATAATATGTTCCAACAAGCTTGACGTCGATTCAAAACACAAGCAGACATGAAATATTCAAGATTTTGGTGATCTATATACGGTCACTCGATGCGACGCACTTTCAAGTAAGTGGCGCCATTCCTAAAACGAGTCAACAATAGCAAGAAGCTCCTTGTCATGAATTTCATAGTTAATCTCCGTAGCTGAAATTTTTTTTGAATAGAATGTGACTGGGTAAAGCTTCCTTTCATCTCCCATTTGCAAAAGAATTGCTTCTAATGCAAAATCAGAAGCATCTATTTCCATATAGAATGGCTTGAAAAAGTTAGGATGGATCAAGATTGGAACTGTCGTAAAGGCTGACTTTAAATGTTGAAAAACAATCTCTGCTTTGGGTCCCTACTCTAATTTGCCTTTGCATGTAAGTTGAGTAAGTAGAGCCTCTACTTGAGAATAGTTTTTAATGAAAATTCGAAAAAATTGACAAATCCAAGAAAACACTATACATCGTATACTATTCGAGAAGTTGATAAGTCTGTGATGGCTTGAATCTTCTTTGGATCCATCAATAATTTTTATTGGAGATGATATATTCGAGAAATTCCATTTGCAGTTGATGGAATATGCATTTTTCAATTTTACATATAATCTAGCATCTCTTAGCTTTTGTAGCATAAGCTTGACGTGTCTCTCATGGTCTTCAATGTTCTTGGAATAAATCAAGATATCATCAAGATAACATACGACAAATTGATCCAGGAACTCGCGAAAGATATCATTCATCAAGTATTAAAAAATAGCCGATGCATTAATAAGTCTAAATGGCATAACATTGTATTCAAAGTGTCCATATTTGGTTTGGAATGCTGTCTTTCATTCATCCTTTTCTTTAATATGCACCAAGTTATATGCTCCACGAAGATCAAACTTGGTATAGATTTTTGGTTGTCCAAGTTGATCAAAAAGTTCAGATATCAACGACAAGGGATATCAATTTTTCACCGTGATTTTGTTTAGACCGTGATAATCAACGCACATCTGTAAAAAGTCGTATTTCTTCTTCACAAAGAATATTGGCGCTCTTGTCGGAGATTTAGAATGTCAAATGAAGTTCTTTGCAAGATTTTTGTCGATATACTTCCTTAATGCCGAAAGTTCGTTTTGTAACAGATTATAAATCGGACCAAATGGTAGTTGAACTCCTTCTTTAAGATCAATGGCGCAATCGTATGGTTGATATTTTAGCAAAATGTCGGCATTCTTCTTTTCAAATATATCTTCAAAGTCTTTGTATGGAGTTGGAATACTTGATAATATATTGTTGTTGTCATACACCGGAGTTGCAGAGAACACGTAGGAATTATCGTTTTTTGCACCTTTGATAAAGGCTCTAGCTCCAATAAGTACGGATTTGACACTTGAAGGCTTTGAAAGAGATTCCATTGCTAAGGTGTCTGAAGAAAACAATAGGTTTCGCAATTTCCAATCTATAACTGGATTGTATTTTTTGAGCCAAGAAAGTCCTAAAACTATGGGGTTGGACGGAATTTTAATAATATTAAATATAATTGTACTCTTATGTCCTACAAATGAAACTTCTAGTGGTCTAATTTCATAAGTGACATCCTCCGAAGATAGGGTCCGACGGTCTATAGCCTCTCCATGTACAGATTTTGGTTTCAAAACTAGAAAAATCTTATGAAGTTTGGCAAATTCCTTATCTAAAAAATCAAGCAGAAGCCCCAAAATCTAATAGGCCATAAATTTGCAGTTTCTTCTTAGGACCCAAGTGTAAAGATATAGTAAAGCAATAAGATGATTGAGAAGAAAGATGAAGACCTGGATTTGTTTGTAAAATAGAAAGCTCCAATCGCACGGTCTCTATTGTGGTTGAGCATCTTTGTTTTCCGATGTATGTAGGGTTCTTGTCTTGAAAGTATGTTGTTTGTGTTTCTTGTGGCAGTTGGATGCTTTGTGGTCAGGCTCTCCACAATATAAACACAAGTTTTTATCGACATGTCTTTTCTTTTCTTGCACGGTAAGTGGTTCAAATCGTACTGCATCAATTTGTATATTCTCAGGGCCTTCAACATGTGCACTTGTTATACGCGCTGCCTTGACGACAGATGAGAAATTTGTCAGTGACGTGGGTATAGTCCATGATCGTTGATCTTGACGCCTTTGAAATAATCAATTGTCGCATCTCATGGCTTGACTTATTACTTGGTTTAGTGTTTGAGGATCAAGAAATGATAGTAACAACTCCTTTACGTCGTTTCGTAAGCCCCATTGGAATTGGCTCATAAGCGCTTTTTCTCCAGTTCTCCCCAATTGATATCACAAGCAAGTTGTTGGAATTCGAATGCATATACCGTAGTTGAGCGAGATCCTTGTCGTAAAGAATGGACTTTAGTTGTTGCTCAATGGGTCTTGTCATGTTCTCCACATGCTTCAGAAAACGCCTCTAAAAATGTCTCAAAGTTGCTAAAAATTGAAGATCGTTTCTCGAATAGGAGCAAAAACCAAGACAAAGCTTGTCCGACGAGTAAACTTCCAACCAAGCCCACTCGTGATTTGTCTATGGGATACCGTTGAGGATGGAGAAAGATAATGGGTTGTACTTGATTCACAAACCCTTGAAATTTTGATCTGGAACTGTCAAATTTTTTGGAAAAACTAATTCATGGCTCTTTTGTGGTTGAGGTATTTGAGTCGAAGTTTAGAGCAGACAAAACTATCCCTGAAGTTGATGCAGATGGCATGATTTGAGATGCTTCAAGCACTCTTGAACTTGTGTTTGCAGCAAATTCTTCAAGATCATTTGTCCTCATAGACAAGGAATTGATGGCCTTCAAAATGAGGTTTAGTTGAGTTGTTATCGAACTGACGTCTTTGCTTCCTGACATCTCCTGGCAAAATTCACAAAAAATATTGATCTACTGAACAAGAACCAATTTAGAGATGGGTCATCCACAATCTCTAAAGAATAAAGTTGTTTTCAAGAAAGGTAGTAGTCTGCTTGCAATCAAAGAAAACTTTTGTTGAGAAAAAATAACACTAGTTTAGAGGAGGGTAATCCGTAGCCTCTAAGTGCCTTAGTATTTTCAAGAAGAGGGATAATCTATACTCAATCAAGAAAAAACAAGCTCTAATATTAGTTTTATCCTTTGATCTGTCAATGACTAGCACAATAAACCTTGTATCCAACTAACACTTTGTTCATTTGCTAAAGAGTGTGGAACCAAATTTTGTAAAATCAATTTTGAAATAACAGTCTCGACAAATTATAACAGACATACAAGATGCAAGGCAAGACAAGACAGGTTTTGAAAATCAAGACTTGATATTAAGAGATCAAGAAGTACAAGGCAAGAGCTGGAGTCAAGAACTAAGATTAAGATAGGTGTTGTTGAAATTGAGAACTACCTCAGTCTCGACTTGTATATATACTACTCACGAGGAGGTTCTTCCAGAAGCTTCCTCCAACTAGAAGGTGCTTCCATAAGCTTTTTTCAATTAGGAAGTGCTCCGAGAAGCTTCCTCCAACTAGGACATGCTTTCAAAAGCTTCCTCTAAATAGGAAGTGCTCCAAAAAGCTTCCTCAAGCTAAGACGTGCTTCCAGAAGGTTCTAGAACCTTTTTCTATCTACAAATCTGTTAATAAAGGTTCTGAACTATGTCCGTGACAATAGCCAAACAAACACTCATAACAAGAGCACTTCCTTTTAAACATCTACAAAACTTTACTTGACAAGAATGACAAATCAAAAAATTCTCAAGTCTAAGTACTCCAAATCCTAGTTGACAAGAATAAATAGTCAATTTTGGACTTTTAAATAAGTAGGGGCTCCATAAAATCATAACATGAACTAAAGAACCATCCTAGCCTAATAAATAACATACCATGACATGCTATAAAACTAGATGCTACATCATTTGACAGATGTTGTATAATTGTAGACTGCCATACACAATACATTATATAGCTACAATTGTCAATAAAAACATCAATAAAAACATTAATAAAAATCAACACAAAAGAGTGTCAAAAACACCCTCTCAAATGCCCCCTTGGTTGATAATATCACCCCAACAAGCAGTTGGGACTATACAACAGATGTAGTTGGGTTCAATGTCATGATGAAATATCTGTACAACAGCTCATCACATCTAAATTGTGGTCATGGGTCAATTGACGTGTGCAAAAGTGAGTTCAAAATGTAGTGAGAGAGACTGTAGGGTAAGTGTAATAATGAGCCCTATCCTTAATCACCTTTAGCAAGTTTTTTTTAATTAAATCTCCATGTCGATCTTCAATCCAATCACAATCATGTACACCTTGTATTTAGCATCTAACCAACTCAAATGGCATTGCTATCATCATGAACATAAGTGATTTGGCTCCCTAAACATCTTAAGCGCATGTCTAAAGACCTAAAGACTTCCAACAATGAGGGCAAATCCAATCTCTTAGACGCAGAGTCAATAAGGACGGAGTTAAGTATACCATATGCCAACCACATTAGTACTGGTTACATAACAGTGTAGCTGTACCTTTCTTCTCTCCACAAACAAAACAAAGAAGACTATCTAGCACCATTGCCAACTCAAGATGCACGAGTGAGCAACAAGCATTGTATACATTTTTCACTACCATTCTACAACAATGATAGACAAATCACAAATTTATGCTTATTTTTTAATATCCACTACATTTACCAAAGTATAGTTGGAAACCAATAGGAGCTAAAACCAACAAGCATGGATTTGCACAAACAAAATAAGCTGCAAGATTGACTTGACGCAAACATGCAACTTAGAACAATGGATACTTTAAAACTATAAACAACCTGTTCTGGTGTCAAATCTGGCTTTAGGCGAGTTCCACACAGCAAAGATACATTCTCGAATTCCACACATCAAGTGCACCGTAACCAAACATACATTCTGAAATTGCAGGCATCAACATTGACAGCAAAGAAGCATTCACAAATTCCTAGAAACAATGGTTACAGCTACAACGCATTCAGACCAAATACAAGACCAGAAAAATGAAAGCAAACGCATGAGATTGCAACTCCACCCCAAAAAATGAAAGGCAAAGAATATTAACATGAAAGATGTGTTTACAAACACATTAATTAGTAGTGCATAGGGTTATATGTTTATAGTCTCTAATATTACTAGAGAGATTAGCAAAGCCTAAAAATATTGCTCAATATGAAGTCCCAGATTATCATACATTGCACTTGTACATTATCCGAGGCTAAATCCGCATGAATATGCTGTGCGTATGACAAAGAAAAATTAGAAAATCCTAGCAATTATCATACCACAACTGTAGTACACAAAACCAAGAGAATTTCAGTGAATAGAAATCCGAGCTTTGGGGTCAACCACGGCAAGGGCAATGTCTGCAACTAGCCAAAGCTTGGCGTCTCCAAGCAACCTTCCTTCAAGTCGTGAAGTGCAACACATAGTCTTGCAAGATCAGTCACATTGAGGTCCCCAAAGCTTGCTATGCGCCAGCGATCATTGGGAAGAGGATGGCGTAGGGTCCAGCTGCGAGTGAACAGGAGCCGGTGGTCTTCAAAGCGCAGCAACACAAATTTAGCTTCCGATGTCCAGACAAAAGGCTCCATCTCGTTGAATTCGTGGCGTACTAGGCTAAGCGCTCCCTTTTCTGCGGTCCCCTCTATAAACTGCCTCCAGGAGCTGCTGGTCTTCCGAATGCTCTCGAGGGTGTCAATGGTGATCGGATTGGGGTCTTGTGGTTGATCCCACTTCCAAGGGTCTGACCAATTCACTTGCAGCACAAGAAAGGGAAGAACAACATCCTACAGAGGATACTCCAAAAAGCGGTCACCTTCATGACTTTCAGACAAATCCATTGTCAGCATAGCAAAACATTCAAAGAGACCCTCCATGACGTACAAAAATAACTACGGAACCACACCCGAATGACAACAAAGTTCAAAAAAGGAAGTCCAATTGATACAGCTAAATCCTACAAGATGGAGAACTATTCCACCACTTGCTTTGATGAGCTCTTGCGCTATCAACTTTGACAACTAAGAGGCATAAGTGTGCCCACTCCCCTCTTACAAAGTTCTTATGTTGTCATCCCCCCCATCCTCTTCTAACGGCTACCAAGGCTCCTATTGCAATTTCTCCTATTCTATCTAGTCTATCTAAACTAGTGCACAATTTATTATCTCTTTTCTATGCCACCCATATAGCCATATTTTCCTCTCCTTCTCCTTATATCTTTGAGTATTTTTGCAAGTTTTTTGGACGGCAACTATTCGATGTGGAGCTTTAGCCTAGGCTTGACCCCATCTCTTCTATTCTTTTTTTTTTTCCACTTTTTTTTTTCCCCCCTATTTCCAATGTTCCCTTTGATAATTTCACGTTTCTAGAACAAACCCGACTCCCCACCCAGACTCTAGACCTTCAAAAAAGTTTAGAATTTAATTTTTTTTTGTGACCTCCTTGGAACCCAACCTCCTAGCCCTAAACATAGCCCCCTGGACCCTAGTTCTGCACCCCACTCTCGGCCGCCCGCAATCCAACAGCCCAGACTAGCCCTCAGCTGGTCCGTCTTGTGATTATCTACTCTGGCCTGGGCTCCCTTGAGCTAGTCCATTTTGTAATTTTCTGATCTGGCTGAACTATGCCATGGTCTTGGTTTTTGTCAATTTTTTTGATATGGATTGGGTATAAAAAAAAAGACTTAGATTTGGGATAGGAATGATAACACTTTTGGACTCGGGTTGGTAATACTAGAAATTCTTTAATTAGACTAGATGGTGTACCGGTTCCTACTATCCCAACTAGAAAATGTGTCTAAAACTAATTCAAATGTTCTCCTGAGACTTCTGGATATTTGGAAACTAACAAGAATATCCTTATGTAGAAATACTTGGAAACTAAAGTTGGAAGGTGCTTGGGACTTCGTAAAAAATGCCAAACTCTTCTAGACCTTAAAATCAAAGCTTTGCCGTTGGGGGAATAATCGTAAAAAATGCCAAACTCTTCTAGGTGTAATGGTCAAGGCTTTGCCGTCCCGACATGGGGTTCATATAACAAGACAAGGTTTAGACAAAGATTGGACACACATTTAGAGAAAAGATACAAAGGAGGTTCAAAGCTTGCCGTCCCGGAAGGGGGTCTACACGGCAAGACAAGGTTTAGACAAAGGTAAAATCACATGTTAAAGGAAAGACACAAAGGGGGTTTGAAGCTTTGCCAATCCAGAGGGGGATCCACATAAAGGAAAAAAACAGTTAAATGATGGTTAGAACACAAAGGAGATAGAAAGGTATACAAACACAATATAACTTCCGCTAGCTAGCACAAACTTATATATGAAAGGCCTTCCAAAGCGACATCGCCAAGGTACGGTGGAGGGTTGCTCTAGGGTTAGTACAAGACACCAAAAGATTCCAAAACCACACGAATTAATTGACGAGGATACACAAGGATAGAAAGACTCTTAAATAATAACAAGAGTACAGATAAACACATACAAAGCGTACATAAGGCAAGGTAGAAAGACCCCCAAGGACCTTCAAAGCTTCAAATACAACAACAAAAAGAGCCAAAAGTGCTCCAAAAACACCGTAGAGGTTTTTGGTTTCAAATGCCAAAATATCCAAAATAACTTGGACCTACGGACCCAAAACAAGTATAGGGGTGATTTTAGAGAGGGAAATGGGGCACTTATATATTTTTCTAAGGACAATGCCCCCCTAAATTCCTTCTAGTAACCTTATCAACTTTGATTTTTGTCTTCATCCTCCAAGATTTTTGTCTTCATCCTCCAAGATTTTCATCCTAATCCAATATTTTCACTTTCTATCATCTATGCTGGACCAACCTCCTAACTTTTGAAGATCAACTCCAAATGTTAAACGGATTGCGCTGATGGCTCTAAAACGCCGTTTTTAGTCCAAGACACCTCTACCCTCCATATCAAGGTCAAAGATCCATTGTAGGCTAGTTTAGATTAAAACCCAATTGTAGTAAATTTTCAAATCTTGGGGGTTTCCTATTTTGAGAAAAGTAACTAGCCTGGGGTCTCCGGTTAGTCCGGTCCGGTAGGTAAAAGGGAGTATGAAAAGATTCCTAGTTGACGCTATTTCGTCATCGTGTGCCCCCGGAATGCTGGTCAACATCATGGGGAATTCGCCACATGATTATTTCCAGAGGAATCTTGCCGGTTCGGGTACTTGCCGCTATTAGAATGCCGCGAAACTTATTAGAGCGCATTATTAGCATAAAACAAGCAATCCTAATTTTTAGTGAGATGTTTCCGCAACCTGGATAATTTACAGGAAATTCCCTTTGGAGATTAGAACGGTTGATTGCCCAGAAAAGGTTCTTCTGCAAGTCAGAAGATGTCGGGAATTTTCATGGGTCTTCTTAGGGAGCCTCATGAAAGATTTGTAGGTGCGTTTCCATACCTGGTACAATTGGTAAGTGGAGATCCAAATTGGCCGTCTCCTCGGATTGTCAATGGCGCGGGAATTTTTTGCAAGTGAAGAAATCTAGCGAATCAATTTTGCCGTTGGATTCTTGGCATGGGATTCACCCTTAACACCATCCTTAGGACTGTAGATTCCTCCGCGAGCGCGTCTTGAGTTTAGTGGCTCTTGTATGCTAACAATCGGATTTTTTTGGAAATTCGTCAATTTAATGGGGAATTCGAAACCTAACTCTAGGAGCCAACCTATGGCCTTGTTGTGAATCCCTAGGACCAATTTAGCCAAGCATTGCCACCTTTCGGTGTGATTTAGTAATTGTTACAAGTAATTGGGTACTTGTACTAAAAATGGCATCGGGTTTTTTTGAAATTTGCAATTAAAAATAGATAAAATTATACAAAAAGCCATAAAAAAGTGTAGAACCAAAATAGGGTTGTAACAATTACTTGTAACAATTACCAAATCACGCATGACTTTATACAAACCTATTTTCTTTAACCAACTTAGAAGTCATACTATTTATTCAATTTTGTAGCTAATAGCTAAAAAATAAAAAGAGAAATTTCTTTAGCCCACACTAATTTCAACTCAAACACTCAACTATTCACCTTGTTTACATCCCTTCATTAACCCCTAAAGTTCCATGACTACGTTTTCATCAAAAATGCTCAAAAATACCATTTTTAGTACAAGTATCCAATTTTTGAAAAAAAAACTTTTTTTGACACATCTAACCATATAATCTTGTATAATGATGATTTGAAAACATGTCGTAAAAATTTCAAAAATTTCCACCTCGTGGATTGCAAGATATAAGCATTCAAATTCCCCAAAATCATTTTTTTGGCCCTGCAAAAAACAAGGCAACTGCACTTCACAAGCTCAGTTTTTTATGAAAAAATGTCCAAAATGATGGTGCTTCTTTGCATTATTTTTCCTAGACAAGATGGCTAAATGCTTGAAAATTTTCATTTCATTTGGAACTGTCCAACGTATAGGAAAAAATAATAAATAGATAGTAATAGAGAATGATTAAAAATACTAAATTGTCAAAAATTTTATTATAGAATTAAAAAATGCCAATGACAATGGTTCCAATGTTGAAATAAACAATTTACATCCTAGGATTTTATTTTTTTCAAAAAACATTGAAAACAGATTAAAATAAAGGACTTCAAAGTTTGTTTTAGAGTAGAAAATCCATAACTATCCGCAAACTAAAAACCTTCATAACTTTCTACTTGTTGATCAAACTGGGATGATTCAGAGCTTTCTTCCTATATATAACTTTAGAAAACCATTTTCAAATTTTTATTTTTGAAAAAAGTGATTTTTTTTATCTACTCGAACTGCTCAGTTAAGAAAAAAGTATCATATTGGGTCATAACTTTTTACTCACATTTCCAATGTCATGAAATTTAGTGTATATGAAAAATATTCCTTGCGCCCACCTTCTATTAAAATTTCAGCCTAGAATATGGAAATCTCTAGTCACATACCTGCCCAAAATTTCTATACAACCAAAAAACGCAAGCCGGTCCTTTATGAGTTAAGTTAAGGTAGTATTCTAATAGCGCTTGTACTCTAAAAGCAATCATGGCACAAATGTACATTTTACTTTCTCAATGTACCAACAATGTACATTTCAAGAGGTGGTTGCTTTTAATGACCATTGTGTTTCAACTTGAAAATTTTGTAACTAATTCCATGAAGATCCAAAAAATACAAAACAACTTGGGTTAGATGCCAATTCCATTTTTCTTCATACTAAAATTGGCTAAAAATTGTTTCAAAGAGTTTAGCTTCCCGAAAAGGCAATCAACTCTTAAATGACCGCTTTCATCTCTAGTAAAGGAGCACACTACCTTACTGCATTGATGAAGAGGACTCATATTAATTAACCGATATCCCACACTAATTAAATATCTACCATAGGTTGTACATCTTGTCTCAAATATGTACAATTTCTAAAGAAAGGTCCCTTTTATTATTTGGTCCCCTTAATACCCCTAATCAGTGCAGAGGATTCTGCATTGTACAAAATCCAGAAATACTACGGTACTCGGTCGGTTTCTTACAGGCAGTGATGAATCGTTGGACGAAACTCGTCCAAAACCCGACCAGAAGTCCAACTGAAGCCGTGCGACAAAGCAACGTGACCAACGTTGCAAAACCGAACTCCATCAATGCAGTCTGCCCAAATATTTGAATTACGTCGGTATTTCTATCCGTTGCACACCCAGCCACAAAACAGCCCCAGATGCTGCCACTTCAGCAGCGTCTATCGCACACACAGCGTCTATCAGCATTCATCCGTCTTTCATCTATCTACTCGCGGGAGTCGACGTGGAGCACCGCTTGACCTACCTACGAAGCTCCCGCCAAACCCTAGAACCGGGAAGCTCACGGAGGAACCTTACCTGGACAACGAATATGACCTGGAGACCGTCGTCACCGGTTACTTTCTTCAGGCGATTGGTTTCGGTACACTGGTTGTAGCCGGTCGTCTCTTACCCCCCGGACTATGGCCGTCGCTCTTCGAGAGCCGTTGCATGCAAAACTATCGTTCCCCTGTCGCAATCGCTGCTTGTGGGCAAGGCGCATTTCACTTGCCTCTCAGGCTTCCGTTGCTTCCGTTGTGTTTGACGTCGTTTCTGTTTTGTCACCTGTGTTGCCTCTCTTTTGTTTTTTTTCGCATCCTGTTTGGTTCAGTATCAAGCTTAATGCGTCGTTCTTTCGGTTGCCTGCTGTCGTGAAGGTTGGCTTAAGCCTTTCGTTTTTTCGGTTGGTTTGGGGAGCCCAGAAAATATCAGTTTCTCTTTTTATGTTTTTGGATGGGAGAGAATTTGTAGAGGGGAACTGCGGGGATGAGAAGTGCTCGTCGTTTGATGTTCTCGATGATGGTGGGCCTGGATGGAAGGGGTTTGAGCGGGAGTATGGACTGGGAGCGGTTTGACTGGTAATCGTAGGAGTGTATTGGATTTTTTCCGTAGTGGTAGTCGTGACGGGTTACTGGGTGTTCGGAAGTGACTTGAAGGACGGGCTGACGATTTGTTGATTTTTTCTTGGATGGTAATCTGTCCTGGGAGAATCGACAGGCACCTGGGTTGCACTGGAGGGTGGAGAGGGCCACCTGCTGGAGAAGGCTATGATCGTTGGTTTGCTCATGGAGGTTGCAGCATTGGAGTTCAATGGTGGCGTAGCGCAGGGTTGTGCATCGTCCTCTTCTTGAGTGAAATCGCGATACCAGCGGGGGGAAGGAATTTGCGTGAATGCAGGTTTCGAGAAGCAGGCAGTGTGAATCTAGGTGGCCGCTGTGAAATGGGTTGGTGTCTCTGTCACGGTTCAAGACTTTGCTATACATTGAATGTTGCATTTCTCGTACATGACTGAATAAGTAGGTGGAAGGTCGGAATGGGAAGACGTGATGCCTGTGGATCGGGATTCGACGCATGTCGTGCATTACTACAATGCAGGCATAAGCAATTGGTGAAATTGAGATTAATGGCAAGCCTTTTTTGAGTTTCGTACAATTCCTATTCAAGAGCTTTACACACGAGTGGACGTGCTGAGGTGCCCATGTAGACGGCATTGACGGTGATGCGATCGCTGCGAAGGGAGTTTTAGGGCGATCACGCCGGAGCTGACCAAATGGACCACCCAATGGAAGGGGAAGGAGAGAGTGGGCAACAACAGAGTAGGGTTGCCCGGTCTCTCAACCTACCGATTGGCATGTCTCGAGACGCCCTGCACCTCGACACTATTGCCAGGCGATCGTGGCAAGGATCAGGATCGCCGATGAAGGGGATGGTGGCCAGTACCTCATCGCCTACAAGGACTTCTTACAGCGACAGGTTCATTCCTAGCCGGTCGAGCTCGAACTTGATGGGATTTGCTCTCTTGGATCGATCTCCTTCAGGGGCCAACATCGCGCAGTCGAATGACAACCGAGAAGATGGCGGGGCGGCGTATTCCATGCTGCTGCGATCGGAGCTTTTCGGGCAAGAGGCAAGCTCCCCAGCCACGCCCGAGAAATCCATGGGAATTGGTTCCCGAGATCCAATGCGGTCTCCCATCAGTCCAACGAATCGGAATCTGTTCAGATTCAAGAGTGAGTACAAGCCGAACACGAACGCGCGGCCCGAAAGTCCTTTCGCGCTCTCTCCAGCGGGAATTGATGTCATGCCCACCATGTCGCCTCGAAAAGCGCCGAGAAAAATTGCGAGGTCGCCTTACAAGGTGTTGGATGCGCCGGCGTTGCAGGACGATTTCTACCTGAATTTGGTGGATTGGTCATCTCACAACGTGCTGGCGGTCGGGTTGGGCACTTCTGTGTACCTTTGGAGTGCGTCCACTAGCAAAGTGACGAAGCTCTGCGATTTAGGTCCTACAGACAGTGTGTGCTCTGTAGGCTGGACGCAAAGGGGGACGTATCTGGCTGTGGGAACGAACCTTGGCGAGGTGCAGCTGTGGGATGCGGCGAAGTGCAGAAAGGTGCGGACAATGCTCGGGCATCGATCGCGCGTGGGAACTCTAGCATGGAGCTCACACCTCTTGTCATCTGGCAGCCGAGATCGCAACATTCTGCAGCGGGATGTCCGAGTGCCGGACGATTTTGTAAGTAAACTTGTAGGACATAAATCAGAGGTCTGCGGATTGAAGTGGTCGTATGACGATCGGGAGCTTGCGTCTGGCGGGAATGATAATCAGCTGTTTGTCTGGAATCAGCAATCCACGCAACCGGTAGTGAAATTCAGCGAGCACACGGCAGCTGTGAAGGCCATCGCGTGGTCTCCTCATCAGCACGGTTTGTTAGCATCTGGAGGCGGTACTGCTGACCGATGCATACGATTTTGGAACACTGCTACCAGCACCCCTTTGAACTGCTACGACACTGGAAGCCAAGTTTGCAATTTGGTCTGGTCGAAGAACGTGAATGAGCTTGTGAGCACACATGGATACTCTCAGAACCAGATAATTGTTTGGAGATACCCTACAATGTCGAAGCTTGCTACATTGACGGGACATACGATGCGGGTTTTGTATCTCGCGATCTCTCCAGATGGTCAAACGATTGTGACGGGTGCTGGGGATGAGACGCTCCGTTTTTGGAATGTTTTCCCCTCTCCGAAATCGCAGAGTGCTGTTCGCGATACCGGGGTGTGGTCTCTCGGACGAACACACATTCGATAAGAGGGTGGCACCCCTTTCAATAGTTGAGTTAGGTTAGATGCAATGCTGTACTATGAACTTCGGTTACACTTGTAGTTCTAGGTCGATCTTTGATTTTGCCAGTTGCAAGTCCACAATTCTTCTTGGTTGCAGGATCATCACTACAACCCGATACAAGGCTGCTTTCTGTACTATTTGGCTTCCGATCTGCAGCTGTGCGCCATAAAGAGGTAGCGTGCCAGGGACTCCCACTCTGTGATTCTCTACTTGATACACTTGAACGATTAAAAGAGAAAAGCTTACTGTGACACTACCGACGGTGTTCATGATCGCACTTATGAGAGTTATCCTTTTTCTTGCTTTTTGTTCTGCCTTGGAGTGTTCTGTAATCTGCTTTGGTATGCAGTGTCTTTAACATAGAACTCGATGGTGTTTTGGTGTTCGTCATGTCAGCATTCGAAATTGTCCAAGACAGTGAGTCACAGGCTGTATCGTCTCAAGCACGTTTACAATATGTTTTAGTGTTGCGATTGCATTTGCGAGAACCTTCCACTTCCACTTCAAGGGTTTCTGTGAAGCAATTCTCAGGTGTCCGGACAATTATATCGTGGTAAGCTGTTGTCGAAGCAGGTTCCTGTCATACCATCTGTCTTCAAGAGTAGCATTGCATTCATGCATACATTGCTGAATTCCTGAACTCAAGCATCATGCAGTTTGTCTTCACACATCACGATCAGGCCATACGAACGGGTGAGAACGTTTGAGACGTGACATGTCTTCATCTCATGGAGCTTTGCAAATACGTGGCCAACCTTGCAACGCTCGAGTAACTCGTGACAACGTTCTGGTAACAGTGGTGAGTTTTTGATCCATCTTGCCGGTCTTTTTGGATCTCACGCGCAGCAAACTTGTTGCTGCTGGTTAGCAGTATCCTTATTGAAGTGAACTTACACGCAAATTGCTCTCACAAAATGAGCTGGATCGCATTTGCTACACGGTCGGTGATAGCTGTTATTTGGAGACTTTTTTTAGTTCGATACCAGCATCTTTTAGACGTTACCGTAACTCATCACAAAGGAATTGGTGCAGCTTAATTTGTGTTAATTTGCTGCTGCCTTAATGACCATTATCGATTATTGAAACGATCAATCGCCAAATTTCTCAGACTAGTACTTAACATTGGTGTGGACCGTTTTGAGAAGTATATCAACTAAGAGTTATTTAAAGCATATCAGAGCGAACCAAGCAAAGTTAAATCTCTGACCTGTGAAAACAATGGCTGATTAGCTTGAGGAGCTCTAGCTTTACAGAAACAAGATGTATGGAATTCCTTTTCATGTTAATTTTGAAGGTACTCAACAACCTTTCTCTAAAGTAAGAATGTTACTAGCATCACTAATCTCCCAAATTTCTGCTTCTAGGACATTGACCATGTCCAGTGTGTTAGTCCTTGTAATGAGTTACAATCCCAACCCTAATTGGTGCTTTTCAATTTGGGGGGGCTTTCTCAGTTGTACTGCTTTGGTTGGAAGGCGGTACCAAGCTCCTCTGAGTTTGAGTTTGGACTTCTTGGCCTCGATCACTGTGGTTTCGCAAAACACTAAAACTTGGGGCACTCATCCAGCTTGCCCTTCCAGGTTTGGATGCCTTCTCCAACTCATCAATTCGCAACCTTAGAAGCTCAAGCTCACGCAATGCACTCCTGTCCCTCTCCCGTAGTGCCTGACCAAATTTCAGCACAATAGTGGGTGTCAGACCTCATGATTCCTCCTCCACGATTTTCAAGTTTGTTATCAAATTGTGCACAACGTGATTCTTCTTTCCCAAAGTAACTTACCATTGGTAGACCTCCATTAAAGTTTTGAAATGCCATTCTCAAAATCGCCTTTACTGTGGGTCGACTTCATAACTTCCTCGAGTGTTGCTTTATAAAGTCTTATAAATAGAATCTAATTTTATTTTTTGAGTCTCATCAATACCTTGAACAGAAAAACCACTCACTAAGTACCATGTACATTCTCGACAATGAGTGTCACAATTTTTGTCTTTGGGGGGTTTCATTTACAGTGAAGAAGGCCGTAGGTTCTAACAACCAATCAAAAATGTTATCAACCCCTACTACGGCATTCATTAAACTGGCAATCCTCCACTTGCCAGAAATGAGAGGGGGAAGAGGTTCTTCCTTCAAAAACTAGAAAAGGTCTTCATTTCAGTTTTGTACATCTGAAAATTGTTTTGCCAATTTCATCCAAATTTGATCCACGAAAATTTGATCATCATTTTTTCACTCTATGAAATTGCATTGGAGTGACAGTTCCTTACAGAAAGCAATGCAATACTCGCATGGGATCATGTGATTCTTTCCCTCCAGTGGTGGATTGTAAGGTCCTCCAGCCTGGTCTATTCTGATGATTGAACACTAGCCCTCTGGAATTCCAACTGCTGCAGGACCCAAAGCACGGTACAGTCATGGAAGGGACAGCTCAACAGCTCCACCCCACTCACTAAGGATAGTGTTTCTAGAGTTGTGTAACTTACGTCCAATTCCGCACGCATCTTGGCCTCTTTGAAAGCTTCCGAACGGGAGCTTCGCTGCACTTCAAGAATCACAATGGTTCCACCCACCTGCCAACAACAGGCCATGATACCACATCATTATAATTGCCATCAACAGAAGCAATTCCTCACTGTTACAATTTCAATTGCCGTCAAAAGAAATTATCCAAAGCTAATTTGTTGTTAGCCAGTGTATGCTCAGCCTTCTGTAACTAATTACGAAGTCTGTAATTGCATTTTCTCTGTATAAGCTCAGAATCTGTCATGTGAGGTATACATCTGATGAGACAACTTTCACATTTCAAGTCGAGTGGAATACATGTGCGTGCGTGTAGAAGCTCAATTGTCCCTTGAGGTAATGACATCAGGAACTCTCAAGGTTGTGTATTACATTGAACATTGAGAAGAAAACAAGCAACTACGCTAGAAGTGGCTCAATTCATGTGAATTACTTTGCACATTTTAGCAATACATTGACATTGAGAAGAAAACAAGCAACTATGCTAGGAGAAGTGGCTCAATTCATGTGAATTACTTTGTACAACACATTATAGTAGTACGTAGCTCACATTTCAAGTAGCAACCTACTCAAAACTCCTTGCATTCATGATAGATGTAGATTTAATCCCTTGTTGTCTACGGCCAACAAACCTTCATGAACATGATTTCAAAGCTTGGGGAGGCATCAAACCTCCTTACACTCACAATAGCTGTAGATTTACTCCCCTTTTATCCAGGGCCAACAAACATGAAAGCAAAATCGAAAAGTTATCAACATGATTTTGAAGCTTGTGGGGATGCATTTCGTACCGCAAAAATAATAAACTCGCCAAGGAGGTCGGATGCTGCTTGCACAGCTTTCTCGGGATTCAGAGGGTGAATTACCACATTTGTGTCATGCCCATATATGCGCCGCTGCAAGTTTACTTGAAATCTGTGATTTGACTGCAAACCTTCACAACTGAGCTCATTTACTTCACACGTCAACTGGAATTCTTAACATGATGCTAACCAAAAGTTGTGGAATGACACAAATTATCAGCATTTGCAATTGATTTAATACTTAGTGACAGAAGAACTGCCATATGATGATGTAATCCTGTTTTTGTAGTCAGGGAAGTAACCTTCAGTTTCGGCATTAGTTTTTTATCACTGCAGAAATTAGTGGTAATCCAGAAAGCAGTATTTTTGAAACTGATTTACCTTGAATAGTTCAATTATAATTAAAATGAATAAAAAATAGCCCTTGTAGTTTTGCAATTTTTCTCTTTGAAATGTTTGAACCAATTTCTTCAGTGATTTATATAATAATATGTGTGTTGCAAACAAGAAACAAAGTGTGTGTTTTTTTAAATTCATTAAGTGTTTGGATTTGTAAAAAACTTGTTTTTGCTCTACAATATTATTATAGATTGAAGGGTTTTAGCGAAGCATTCCATTAGGTTAGACATCCGGTTTTCAAATTGACATAGAGTTTTGCCAAATAATTTGTTGACACATAAAAAATCATAGAAATTGTAGAATTTCTTGCTTTCGAAAGATTTGAATATTGGAAAACAATACACACAAACCTTAGTTATTGATGGCATTTTCACAATACCAAAAATGTAATTGAACCCTTCAAAAATTGACAAATTTATGGTGTGATACCAAACTTAATTAACAATTTAACCTATGCATCCGTCACAAATTTGAGTTTGCTTGTATTTATGAATTATTTTGCTAATATTATATAATTTCAAATATTCTTATATTATTGGTAATTGTGTTATAAAAGATTGAATATAAAATCTTCTATTTACGATTGGAGTTTGGTATGATAATGACTCCCATGTAGCTTTAATATTAATAGAAACAATAAAAAATTGATTGACATTAACAAAACCCTAACCTGTGCAACATCGATGATAAATTGTCGAAATCGAGGATGTTTAGCTGCATGGGATTTCAATCTACTTGCTAGAGGCTTACCTAATGACTTCGTCAACAATGCTCCCAACTTTGCCACTGGCAATATCATTTTTCTATTACCATACTCATTGATGCACAAAAACCACAAAAAATGCAACATATCTTTTTCATTAATTATATTTGACTCTAACTCATGAAATTTCCCCATGAATTTTCATCAATGGGCATCAATTGTAAGCTTGGTAATAAAATCTTCGCTCACAGAAGTGTTTATAATATACAAATACTCCTCCACAATAGCAAATTTTAATTGATATCTACTAGATTTATATAAAAAAAAATCAATAGAATTTTACTAAATACTCTAAATTAGTATTGATAGAAATGAAAGACAAAATAGATTCTTTTCAACTTTTTATCACTTCAAATTGAAATTCACTTAAAACACCTAATGATAGTGGTTTGACAATTACATCTTGCAAAAAGATTGAAATTTAAAAAATCATATGGTTTTGAAGTTTTTGGATTTATTGAAAAAAAAAATGACAAGATTTAATCCAAACTTTGAATCAATGAACTTGAAATGAATTCTACAAGTTATTTTTTCAAAAAGATGCTTAGATTGCATTTCTGAATTATAGTGCTTTGGATTCTAACAAAAGACATTCTAATTTTTTTTCCAAATTTATAATTTGAGCTCTTATATAGGTCATATGTTTGATTATAATTCTTATATACCTATACAATGTTTATTTTGTGCAATGATATAGAATTAAAAGATCTAAAATAGGACTTTATAGATTGACATATGTAATATAGTAAAATTTACTTTTTAGGTTATTTTTAGTTTTTTGTAGAAAAGGAATAGAAAAGTAATAGAAAAGTAGAAAAAATAGTAGAAAAATAGTAGAAAAATACTTTAAAATAAAAAAATAGAAAAAAAATAAAATAAAAAAGTAATTTAAAGTTTTATAGTGTGAATAGGGCAAAAGGGATGAATGGGGTACGAATTCAAATGAAAAATTGGAGATGGATGAATGGGGCATAAGTGGGATGAAAAAGGAAAAGAAAGGATGAATGAGGTGCCAAATTGGATGATTGAGGCACCACCACCACCATCTTCCTCCTTTAAAAACTGAAATTAAAAAAATCAAAATTCAGTGTATTCGGTCAGATTCACTCAATTGTAATTTTTTGTGTATTAAATTCAAGATTTTTATGTGTAAATGCCATCTGTGTACTCGTGTCTGTATGTCTTTGCATTAGGAGTTCTGCTCACCATTTGCAATTTCTGAGTGTTGTTTGTTTGCTGCCTTTGTAAGAAAAAAATAAAATAAAATTTTAGTTCGCTGGGGTGGAATTACGGCTGATTGTTGATTCTCGGGTGTATTTCTTACGAGCTCTCGTCCGCCTACACGCCGCTGTCAAACTTGATCTTTGTTGTCGACGGAGGATCAACAGAGCCAGTGTGTGGAATCGTTTGGTGCTGTTCAAAGTCTACTTGTGCGATTATGTGTGTATTAATTTGTGGGTGGAAGGCGCAGGATGAGAGCGAGGATTGAATACGAACGCCATCACTAGCCCTCTGTCAAGTTCTGCTTTACTTGCATTATAAATTTCCCCTTCTTCCTATCTCTGTCAAATTGGCCAAATTGAGTGTCTGAGTGGATTGAATTTGTGCCATTTTTGTGAAGAAACAATTAGGGTTTGAGAACTGAGGCGATTTTTGTGATAGTCTCCGCATTGAGAAAACCTCGCATTGATGAAGAATTTCCATTTTGATGTAGCAGTACAGTGCGGCACTAATTGGAGCCATGTAGCGTCGAACTGATTTGTGAAGTCGGAAGATCAATCTGCAAGGGAGGGTTGTTTTGTTGCTGCGACCGATTGGGCGTCTGTTTGCGAGGAATCCGTGCGTGAACAATTTTCCGTGTCTGTATGTGCCGATTTGGGATTTGCAAGAGGCGCGACAGTCTGCGGAGAGTTGCGGTTCCAAGTGCGTTGGAAGAAAATCACAAATTGGAAATCGGAAGCTCCGATCGGCGTCACAGCATTGGCAATTCCCTCCGAAATCAAATTAGGGATTTGGAATCCCAGAACTGTTGCCCAACTTCAACACAGACTTGTTGTCCACGGCCATAGGATACGGCACGGTCATAGATCTAGTCCACGGATACAGGCACTTTTTTCCACGGATACAGGCACTTTTTTCCACGGTTATAGGACAGACCGCGTGGTCATTGGGCTGTGAGTGGCTATAGGTCACATAATCTATAAAATAAATTCTATGACATTAAAATTGACATTTTAGATTTAAAATTTGGACGATTTAACCTAAAATAAAAATAAAAAGGTCCAAATTTTTCAAACGGCCCTTGGGCCGTGTCCCTAGTTTGGGTGTAGATCATAGGGTTGTGAGCAATTATAAATCCTACAACTTCTAAAATAAATTTTGTAATTTAGATTTTAGATTTAAATTGGACGGAATTTGTGGAATTAATGTTCTTTGTGTTTGATAAATGTTTGTGTGTGTACTAGGAACAACTTACTTTGTGGTTTTGGACTTGTTGTCCTAAGACTTGTTGTCCAAATCTTAAAGAAGGAGAAAGCTAAGGACCAAAACCTGGTATTAGTCCTAAACACTTTATACTCCTGCACACTGGACCTGTTGACCACTGTGACAGATTTGTTTAGGCATTTTGCATATAGATTCGAAAAGCTCATGGAGAGCAAATATTGGATATGTTGATCCTAACATAAAAAAGAATAATTAAGGAATATTTTGTACTATTTTAAAAGTATTATCTTGTATATATATGATTAGGTCATAGAACATGCATAACTATAAGACTTGTTGACCAACCTGACTTGTTGACCAAAATTGTTGACATTCCCTTAGATCACTATATAGGACTGTGACGGTCATGCCATTGTGTCTGCATACATAAGTAATGGATTGCCAACCAAATTGAGAGAACCTGAAAATAAGGGTGAGAGAAGAAAGAAAGAAAAGAATATACAAATATTCCCCGGTATGTTGTTTGAGATTAGTTTACATATTACTCATATCTACTTGAGAAAGTAACATTAGATACTTATATGATAGACTACATTGGCTTATCCTTGGATGAACCCCTATACTAAAGGTGCTTGTGGAAAAAGTAAAGTTTAAGTGAAAAAGTACCTTACAACATAATAGGCTATTCTGGAACTATAATTCCTTGTATACCCGTCTTGTTCAAACACATATCTGCCTTGAACAACCTAGATAGTAGCTTTAGATTCAAAATGGCAAGTAACTAAATTTGACATTTTTATGAAAGCGGCGGTTACATGTCCACCTTTCATTTTTGCAACACCAATTGGTTGTCAGTCCTATCAATTTTTTGTGTGATTTTGGATCCTCTATTTTTAGACTCCAACCAATTATTTTTCCAAAGGCACTGGCTAATAATGAATTGAGGTTAACTAGTCTATGATAAACAAAAGATCCATCACAGACCTAGGTAATGACCCATTATACTACTAAAATCACAACAACCTCTATAATATCACAATTCAATTTTGAATAATATTGTAGAAATTCAATTGCTTTTGTAATAGCCATAGGATACTTTCTACTATATATATCATGTATTCTTTTCATAAAATATTTGAAAATCAAATGGATACATCTAAAAAAATTTCAAAGAAAATTTTCAGACAACAAAACTATAGATAAATTCCATGTCTTTTTAATATGTGATATTAAAGAATAAGGAAGCACCAACTGCTAGCGTTGCTCTACATATTCAAATGTGAAGGTTCTACTTACATTGTTCTCTTGATTAACCCCTAAAGTCCCAAGGCCATTTTTCTGTCAAAAATCACTCAAAACTGCCATTTTGGCTGCATTCACCCAAGAATACAAAAAAAAACATTTTCTTAGAATCTAACCATAGGATCTTATACTTCACTTGTCAAAAATCATGTGGTAAAAATTTCATGAAGTTTGACCGTATAGATTGGAAGGTATTAGCATTCAAAGTTGAAAAAGAAAGTTTTTTAGACATGGATTTGCAATTTCAGATGACTTTGACTGCCATTTGTGGAAATTTTTTGCACTACAGACTTTGCATTTAAAATTTTTTATGTTGAAGATGTAAGTTGAAAATCTACAAAAAAAAATTCAAAAAAACATACACTTGATTTTAATTCCTTAAAAAATTGTCAAGTAGAAATAAGTCCAAGATTGAAAAAAAAACTAAATTGTTAATAGCTCTTAGATGGGATTGAAATACAATAATTCCAATGGTGAGATTGTTTCAGCAAGCAAACACAACATTCTCAAAAATTAAATTGTAAGAAAATTGTAAAAATTGCATTCAGAAATGAATTCTATAAGTTATTTTTTTAAAAAGATGCTTAGATTGCCCAAAAAACAAGATTGTCCATAACTTGCTCATTATTAGTCCATATAATATGAATTAAAGCTTCACATATAGAAAAAAAATATAAAGTTTCAAAGAAAAAAAAATTGAATTTTATTTTGACTTTTTGCAACAAATTTTGTGTTGCCTGCCAAGTTCAGTTTGAGGCTTTTTGTAGTAGAACTTTTGCTCCTGGGCACCAATTGAAATAAAAATTATATCCCCACAAAGCTAATTAGTTTTCCTATCTTATGGAAAAGTTTCAAAGAATTTCACTAAAAATGGAGTCCATAAGTACCTGCCCAAAGTTTCTTCTGTCCCCCGAGGGGACAATAGGACTTTAGGGGTTAATTTAATCTTATTGCAATGTTTTCATCTTTGCAAAGGTTATTTTGTAAAAATTGTGGTATAAAGATTTTTTTTAATTACTTTATATTACACTATATAATTTTTTTTAAAGAATATTGTATGAGGATGTCAATATTTTCATTTAAAGATTATACACACTTTATTTATTACATTCTATCACATGAAAAATTGATGAAAGTAATATATTTAATGCCTAGCAAAGCAAGCGCCAATTGCTAGTTAACCCCTAAAGGACCAAGTTGTCCATTGAATGTACACAATAAATCTTCGGTAGGCTCAGGCTACAAAGTCAATTTTGGTTGGATGTTCACAAAATTTTGACACAAGGTGTGAACATGTAACTTTGTAGTGGAAATACAATTTTTTTCCAATTAATTGCCCGGATCAAAATTTATAACGCCCAAAACTTTTCATGTAATTCAAGAAGCTTTGGGCAGCATCTGCAAAACTCCTCCTCTAATTTTGAAAATTTAAAGGTATGTAAGTTATATGATAAATGATGCAAATGTAAAAAAAATTACCATGCACTAGTGTGGAAGTTCACAAAATGAGCTTCATTCTGCTTGCATTTTGAAAACATGTAAAATATTATTTTGGTGGTTGTTTTGATGAATGATCATTTCCATAGAGTTGTTATAAATCAGCAATTTTCATATTATTTTATTTATTTATTCTTATTTGTAACTAAGAAAATGTTCTTTCAAAAAAATATCAAAATATTTGTTTTCTTGAGATTTAGCATTTTCATAGTTTTTCTATTGGAGTATTCTTCTATGCTTTTTCTTTTAGTGGTTACCTTCATCTTACAAATGTATACAAGCTAGACATATTTAAAAAAAAATTAATATTTTAAACTTAAAAGGAATAAATTTAAAATACACTAGAAAAAATCATAAGTATTGCTCAAAATGAAAACAAAATGAGTAGGTGTTTCTTGCAACCGCCCCAAGTTTTTTTGTATTTGGCAGCTTCTAGGATTTCTTGTTTTAAGAAACCAATGGCAAAGGGCTTAATGCATTAGGCATGATGTAGGCGGGGATGTAGGTTTTCATAAATATTTGAAAACTTAGGCAATATGGATGAAATTTTTTTACACCATTCTAACATTTCACTTGTAATATTCTAAAAATTCCAAGCATGTAGACATTCCAAAAAATACTTAATTTACATGTCTAAATCTAACCTTCACGAAGCGTAGGTGGAACTATGGACGTGGAACAGGGTGCGAGACGTTAACCTTGGAGCACTCCGACGTTCATAGTTTGGACGATGAATAGATAGTTGTTTCATCCAACCAACTTCTCATTCGTCCAATGTAATATTTGAATCTAGAAAAGACAACCTTCTTTAATGACCTAATCCATGAAATTCCGGTAAATGATATTTCTGTACAAAGATATGAGCAAAAATGTGCAAAAATTCAGAAAAGGATTGAGACCTTTAAGGGTTAAACATCCTCCTACGAGCTATTCTCGGGTCCAGGTGGCAGGCAGGTCAGGTGGGTCCGTATCTGGAACTCCAAAGAAGGATTTGCCCCGGGTAGGAGGCTGCCCGGCAGGAAGAATCGAGGTTCTGTGTGCGCGACGGGGTGGCATTCTCCCATTTCCAATTCAGATTTCATACACACCCTCACATGCTCTTGCTGTGAATCATTGAATCATTAGGGGTAGTCACAGCACCTTCGAGGTTGCCATTTTCTCTGAGAAATTTCTTCAGCGCATGAAATGGGGAGCCAATGCAGAGCCCTGTTTTGTGGAGGAGCTGTGACATCCCTTTTGCAGCGAAAATGAAACCTCCCACAAGGTTCACTTGCACAATACCACGGCAACCACGGCAAACCAATCACGGAGCAGACTGTGAACCTCAAACCTTCGTGTAAACTTCTTCAAGTCCGTTCTTGTCCTCCACTCTTCTCAACCTTCACGGAAAGGAGCCGACGTGTGCCGCGGCGAGCCAACTAACAAGAGCCACCTCCCTCTTCTCGACCTTCACGGAATGGGATGAAGGAGCCGTGACTACCCCTATTGAATCTTCTTTGCCGTGCTAACGAGAATGCTGGCAAATCTGACCATTCTGGTTTTGAGAGTATCAGCTTCTGAATCAGTTTTATGTGGTAAAACATGCATCAGAGTGTTCATGTTTGGACTTTGAATCTCCTGCTGGTCTTCAGATCAATGATTCACAGCAAGAGCAGTGAGGCTTTGAATGAAATCTGAATTGGAAATGGGAGAATGCCACCTCGTCGCGCACACAGAACCTCGATTCTTCCTGCCGGGCAGCCTCCTACCCGGGGCAAATCCTTCTTTGGAGTTCCGGACGCGGACCCACCTGACCTGCCTGCCACCTGGACCCGAGAATAGCTCGTGGGGGGTGTTTAACGGGTCTGATGATAGTTGGCCTTGGCGCAACGAAGATTTTTTGATATTAAACTAGATGTGAAGAATCTTTTACAAAATTCCCGGAGACTTTGAAGGGGATTGGCATGGAAAGCGGGAGCAATTAACCTGTAGGTCAGGACTCCACGCGGGATACGCAACTACGAGAGCCACAGACTGGGGAAAGTGATCCATGGACAATAGAGTGATCCATTGACAATCCGTATTTTGTTTTAGCTTATTAGATCTAGACAAAAACTCATATCAAGAGCAGAAGGAGAAAGACAAGATTATGAACAATCTGAAGAGTGAGGTCTGTCCGACAGGGCCTAGAGACTACCCAATGATTTTGATTTCATGAGAGACAGTCGACTTCTTGCAGAGAATTTCGCTCTCATTGCAAGAAGATGGAACAATTCTTTCCTCTCGGTCCCAACTGGATAATTATAGACTTGCCGCTTTACCGTCCTGTTCTGTCGGGCCAGCCAAGGCCGTGGTTAGAGTGGAAGTTCCCTTTACAATGCTTGTCGAGAAATGGAGATTAGATTGTAGTTTATGTTTGTCAAGTATTGTTAGAGTGGAGTTCAGTTGTTTTCTTTGCAGGTGCTCCTGAAGGTGGATTGAATCTCTTGCAGCGATGGAGAGGTACTTGGGCACTGGATACTTGTTCTGGAGGACTCATGTGCTAGTGGTCGTGCTGTTGCTTTGGAGCATTCCTGCGGCTCTGACTCAATCAGGTTGGGAATTGGACCTGATTTTTCCTGGACTCGGTGGACTCGCATGTCTAGAAACCTAGTCATGCCTATAATTTTTCTCAAACTTTTTTATCAATGTCAAGTTGTCAACTTGAAGAGTTGAAGCGGCACATATATTGATTTTTCCAATTCTTGAGTGAGACGGTGAAATTCAAGCGTTTCTCCTATTCGTCGTACACTCTCTTTTTTGTGAGTAAAAAGCCTTTCAACGCACTTGCAGAATTTCAAATGATATGTAAATTTACGAATTTCATGGACAATAGTTCTGTTGGTAGGGATCGAATCGTTAAATGGGCGTGATTCAGAGCACGAAAACTACAACTGGTGTAGTTATAAGTTCATTGAATCGCCTCTAGCGTCAAAAAGAGTGCCAGTCTTTTGAAATTTCAACGAATTTGATGTTAAATACGTGGAGTTTCAGGACGCAGCTCTAATAAAGTCTAGGACGGGCATAGAACTGAAAATCGTGTGACTACAAATACTGCAAACGTCGATTTAAATCCGTAATTTTAACAAAGAGGAGATTCGTAACAATAGGCTCACTCGCCTGCCGGGAATAACTGCTGGGAGTATAATTGCCGGGAGTAGACTTATTGACTCTAAGTTGCGCTTGTCTCATATTTAATCTTTTAATCTTTAGGGGTGTCACATGACCTCGGTATCCTGTTCTACAATTGTTTAGTAGTCACAACGCGATCTTTCTTTCTCCGAAGCACGAGGACTGGCTTGTTTCGTTTGAGACACATCTTAGGGTTTGTGCAATGCAAGCTCGCACTCTGACACCCCTTGATTGGTTCCCCTGGCAGATTTTTTGAACATCGACTGCGGCGCAACCTCAAAATACGTCGACTCCGCCACCGGCCTCTCCTGGGTGCCAGATGCCCCTTACATTTCCTCCGGCAAGACCCAAACAGTCACCCTCCCCACGTCTCTCCAGAACTTCACGGAGATGCAGACGCTCCGCTACTTCGATGACGCTCGAGCCAAGAACTGCTACGTCTTGCCCGTCACCAGCTCCGGCATTTACCTCCTCAAACTGTCCTTCTTCTACGGCGACTACGACAACGACAACTTGCCCCCGAACTTTCAGGTGGCCATTGATGCCAATATCATCTCCAACATTACATTTGATGCCACTGGGGTCTCGCACCAGGATTATTAGTACATGTCGCTGGGGAATGTCACTTATGTGTGTCTCATTCGGACGTCTAGGGGAGCTACGCCTTTCATCTCCGGAATCTCTTTGAAAGAGGCTAGTGTGCTGGCTTCTGGATATGCCAAACAATTCACCACGTTCCTCCAGGGAGGGATAATCATGAAGACTCGGAATCGTTTGAATTTTGGCGGCACGGCTCTCATTCGGTATGAACGCCACTTGCCAATTTTGCCAACATATTGAATCGCAGTTGCAGCTATCAAGCTTGTGCGTAGAAAGGCGGTTAGTCACGCATGATATGTGGTTATGCTTAGATTCTGTGGTCGATGAAATGCCGGATTTTAGTCGCCCGATCGATTTGCAACTTCGGGTTACAGCAGTGGCTGAGTGGCCCCAAGTTTTCGTGCTCTCGGTGCCCCTGTTAAGTGAACGTCCCAGCGACTACGCCCTTCTATTTTCAATTTCGGCGGAGTGAAAAACATGCCATATTTTAACAAATATGACCGTGAACCAAGACTTTCATATGAAAATCTAGCTCTCCAGGATATGGAGAAGATTTTTTGCTTGCCGTCATATTCATTAATATCGCGTGGATTTGATCTCCAATACTGTGCCCAACGCTCAGAAAACGGGACTAATGTCGAACCAACAAAAGGTTTCTATCGGGTGAATGAAACTAGTACTCTAGAATCCGTCATATGAACAAAATATGGTTCTTTTGTACGCTATCTAAATTAATTAGCACTGCTTTTGTCAACAACTAGTCTCTCCAGGTCGACCTCCATTCGGATTTTAATATGTCAGGAGTTGCGAGCTAAGCCTTATAATGCATTCTACGGATTGTGCAGAGCCCCTGCTGATTACTACGACCGCCTCTGGTTCCCTTCGACCAACTATTACTTGACCCCAAACGTCGCAGGCTCTTACCAGTTTCTGTCCACGACGACTCCCATTTCGGAATTGAAGGGCGCCAAGTTTTTTCCTCCCTCGGCGGTGTTACAATCGGCCGTCACGAGCTTGGGCATTGGGACTCTGGAGTCCTTTCTGTTGCCGGAAGGCTCTCCTGCAATCGATAGTACTTCCGTCTACACCTCCTTCTTCTATGCGGAGCTCAACAGCTCGGCATCCGGGCCTCCCCCGCGAAATTTCACCATCCATGTGGATCTGCTTAATATGGGTTACTCGTATATTGACATGTCCGGGTATAACTTCCTGGGCTACGGCGGCTGGGACTTCTGGCAGAAATGGGTGAGTTTGGGGAAAAGTACTACTGTGATTTTGACTCCACTCGCGTCCGCCGCGGCGGGGCCGATCCTGAATTGTATGGAGATCTTTGCAAGATCCGAGGCGAGGGTAGCGAAGACTGCTGATCGAGATGGTGAGGAGGTTACAGTGCATTCTTTAGTTATGTCAATATGTGACTATGGCTCTTCTTAGGTTTCGGTACTATTAAGTAATTAATATGCAGGTTCAAGTAATGATGTCTTTCCAATTATAGCACTAGTGCAACTGGTGCTGGATTGGTATCAAGCAAAATCAAGGTCATGAGAACATGCCAGCTTCATACCATTGTTGATCCGTTGATTCATGTGCCTGAAAAGTACATCCAGTAGTGGAGATACCAGTCCACTATGGGTGCAAAGCCCTTGCTGAAATACTGTCAGTGGTATGAAGCTGGTCTCTCAGCAAGGGGTCGCACCCTCGTTGGACTGGGATCTCCACTATGAAAAAACAAAAAACTTTGGGATGGTGTATCAGTCGACTGGAAGGTTGAAGCTTCGTGAGTTCCTAATTTGCTTAATTTCAAGATGTAAGTTGTGATTTTCCAACAACATGATTCAAAGGGGTTTAGGATGTACTGCTTTTCTACATCATGGTGAATTCTAACGTGCTCTTAGTACCAAATGAGACGCATGTAAGCATCGTCGAATTTCAGTTCTAGTTCGAAGCTTACAAAGCTGACAGAAATTCAATGGAACTGCTGATCTGCAGCAGTGGTAATTGAAGATATCAAGAATAGCTTGAATCTGACGGAATGGAGTGGCGATCCCTGTCGTCCCTCCCCTCATGCCTGGATTACTTGCAGCATCCCTGATCCTACTTCAAATCCGCCAGCGCCTGTGATCACTGCTATGTAAGTACAAATTTTCTGTTTTGATGGGGTACTTTGCTCAAAGATGAACTCACCACTTAAATATCGTAGCAAAGAGGAAAACGGGCAATCAGTAAAGGAGGTCAAAAAGGCTGGTTTTGCATCATAAGTGCGGTTAAGAAATTTCTTCCTGGAGGATATCTTGTTTGTGAATTGTTGCTAATAGTGTTGGCAAATTCTTGGTGCTCTGGTTGGGTGTGCAGGAATCTTTCTGGATATCAGCTGGTGGGTACACTTCAAGCCAGTTTTGCCAACCTCTGGGACCTTACCAGCTTGTGAGTTGTCCCAACAATTTGAACTGCAATTATAGGTCAAAAATATCAACAGTAGTTTCATTTGCTCAAATTTCGTGTTCAGAGATCCAAATTTTGAAATACCTCGAGCCTTGAAGCTGGCACTTTCAAGCACTAGAGGCTCTAAAAATTAGGACTGGAATAGATCTGAATTTTCAGTCGGTCAGCTGAGACTAATACGATATCACTGAAATTCGCCATTTGAAGAATACGACATAATTGTCATTTAATGTGCTGGAATATTGGGAGAGCTGAAAGGCTTTCTATCGATTGTTTCAACCCAAAATAGGAAGCTTACCCATCTGAACGGACGGTACTTTTTTGATGATGAATCAATTCTGTGAATAATAGATCTTACACATAGTTGATTTCTCACCTTGCACCAGCAGTGTGGGTGACACACAACAATCTCACAGGAAAATTGTGCGAGGAGGGTAATGTGAGACCGAGAAATTTATACAAATTATCTCCTATGTGATAAGAGCGGAGTGAATATAATCCCGAATGATTATGCAGGAATCCGTGAAATTCCCCATGATATTCTCAATATCCTCCTTGAGTTCAAGGAAATGATGCAATTCCCCTCTGAGGAAAGGGGGAATTGAATGCCAAATTTAACACACGGGGAAAGTGCAATAATCTTCCTGCGTCGAGCCCAGACATTGAAATCTTGTGTGTTCCGGTCTTTCTCAACTTTAAGAATCCAAAGGAGTCTGCAAATAGAGACACCAAACTCTGTTCCATGTGGCTCGACTTGATTCATGGATGTTGCTTTGGGTGTAACTTCTCAGGGACTTGTCTAACAACAGTCTCAGTGGCCCGCTACCAGAGTGGTTGACAACTATGACAACTCTGAGAATCTTGTAAGTTACATAACCTTCCATTCACAAGTTTCGGCAGTACATGCTTGGTCTCTTACTTTCCTGCTCTCAAGTTTCATTTGAGAAGCTCCAGATCTGCCATTGAAACTGAAAATTAGCATGAAATCCTTGCAGGGCTGTCCAGAATAATAACTTCAGTGGTCCAATTCCAGAGGGTCTTCTCTCAGCTAATTCTCAGATCCGGTTCACGTAAGTTCTCTCGTGTCATTTACTTTGCATTCACTGCTGTATCTTGAATGAACTGAGGCTATTTCAAGAACTTTTAGATAGCATCATGAAAGAATTTTTTTGCCATTATTCATTGAGAGGTTTTCTTATGCACATTGTATTTGACAAAGCCCTCACTTTGATACAAATGAGACCACACTATCTATCATTGGGAATCAAGCTTTCAAATGCTTTTTCTGATCAGTCAAAGACCTTGTAAATTATGGAGAATTTTTTCTCTTCCAATAGTTCCCAAACCAGTTCAATTCTGTTGAAAATCCCATGTTTGCATATTTTTAATGATCACTCTATAGTACTCTCTTGTTTACTACTTTCCAAGTTGGCGGTTCTCAGAATTTTTTTAAGTGACCATATTTCTCTTAATGGCACATTGAAAGGATTTTGTCAAAGTTTTAAACGCATCACAAAATGAATAAAAATGAAAACCAGTCTGACCACTCTTCCAAGCTCTTGGCACTTCTGCACATATTAGCAGCGCAATTTCAGCACAACGAAATCCTCTAGTATAACAATACCTGGCTGTAACATCGTAAATTTCAGTATAATGTATATGGTGCTAATAGTTCAACATTTTGTAATCTTGACGCAAGTTGAATGTTGTGTGAATAGAACTGACATTAATTTTAGGCTACCATTTATGAAACTTTACATTAATCAGCTCAGATTGTCAATAGAAATTGTTGTATCAACCCCTTCCACAAATTCCATAGGGATCCTCAACCTCACAATTGCTATATATATATACAACTAATACAAATTAATTTCCATTGCAAATACTGAAATTACTCAATTTGATTGTTTTGCTTCTTATCCAGGTATTCCGGGAACCCTTTCTTAGGAAACCAGTCTGCCCCTGGCCCTGCAATTACTAATTGTAGCAATTGTGGCAAGTCAAACATTGCAATCATCGCCGGTGCTAGTGCTGGGGGTGTTGTGGGACTCGCACTCCTTACTGTAATAGCAATTTTGGTCTACTGTC
Source organism: Neckera pumila (assembly GCA_963969595.1). NCBI lineage: Eukaryota > Viridiplantae > Streptophyta > Bryopsida > Hypnales > Neckeraceae > Neckera > Neckera pumila. The sequence continues at coordinate 1,794,299 of OZ018408.1, read as the reverse complement.
GATGGAAACGCAAGCGTAAACTTTCTGACGAGGAGCGCAGGGCACCCATGAGTAAGTCTTGGTTTCAACAACGACTCTCTAAACTCAATTGAAATAGAGTTTTCTTATTTCATTTGTAAATTACCAGTTGATTCCTACTTCACAATAGCCGAGGTTCAATTACTTAGAACATAGCTGAATTTGCTTCTTGCAAGAACTGATGCTGATCATCTACTATTGTTTACCAACAGGAATTGCCACCCCTGGTGGTGCTAAAGCTTACACATTTGCGGAAGTTACTGCTGCAACTACTCAATTCAGGAGGGAGCTTGGTAAAGGAGGATTTGGTCCTGTATATTATGGGAAACTTCCTGATGGGCAAGAAGTGGCGGTCAAGGTTGCTGATGGAAATTCAAAGCATGAAGAACGGGCATTTTTCAATGAGGTTTGTGACCTACCAAGTGATCAAGTGATAAGTTTTCATTTATGAAACTTCCAGGGTTTAGGTTTTGTCTCCAACATGACTTCCATTTGGTCTCATGTGCACTTAAATGAATAGAAAAGTGTGACACCTCTTGAATTAACTTCTGTTTGAATTGAAGTGGTGTATTCTGTCCGTGGCTCTCCTGATAGTCTATTTGTCAGATTGAGTCCTTTCTATAGGTAAATTTGTGCAGTATTGGGACTGTCAAATAAGGTTTTGAAGTTGGGAGTTGGACATTGGATGGGTCTAGGTTGATGTTTTATCGCGAGTGCACCACAAGAACCTGGTGGCCTTGGTGGGATACTGCCAGGAACAGAAGCAAATCCTTATCTACGAATACATGCGCAACGGCTCCTTATTTGATCACTTACATGGTGAGTTCTGTTCTCCTGACCTGGTACTTTGACAATCATTTAATAGATCTTTTTACAGATTGAACAGACATTGGTTCCCAACTTGTGAATCTGATTCATAAATAACAATTGAAGATTTGCAGCATGTACATGCAGTTCTGGAAATTCAAACGCCTGTTTCCAAATCTGAACATTAGACAGACAAATTAAATCTGAAATCAATGTCAATTAAAACAATCTGCTTTCCAAAATTAGATTATCTGTTTTGGCCAAGCAAGTGTAGAGTCTCACATTGGAGTATGGTACAACTTAGCTGGAGGGCTTTAAACTGTAAACCTCATTTTATAAGAGTAGGGTGCACCTTGCAAGCCAACATTGATTTGAAGGTAACTGACACCTTAACCCTGGAGCACCGCGGACGCCATTCCGTGGCGTTCCGACAACAATACTGTTGAGCTGTTGAGCTAAGAAGAGTTCAAAAGCATTTTTTCATCTACCTTTTCCTTGTTGACCTTTCACATTGGGTTATGAAGAGTGTCCAATTGAGTTTGTACTCTTTCCAATTTTTGTCTTCACGGAAATGAGAAGCTATTAAAAAAAACGGATCACAAAATATGCTATTTTAGAGTATTTTGGGAAGTTGTTGCTCCTTGCTTTAAATCTGAAATTTCTCCACAAAAATGATTTTTTTGAGTTTGAGTCAAACTAACAAAATGAAGGTCATCTACTCTAGTTTCTACTCCAATTTAAATTTTGAAAACATTCCTAATATTGCATATTTTAATGCAATTTGAACATTGGGTGTATTTTCAATGTCTATTATTTTCTAATTATAGAATGATACGAAAATGAGTTTACACCACAATGTTTGTTATTTTGATATACACTTATGGTGAAATTTTCAGATTTTTTAAAATATTTTTCTATTTAATATGATTTTTCTTCACTTTTTCTTCAAAAATTCTTTAAAAAATCAACTTTCCACAAAAAAATCTAAATTTTTTCTGAAGTAAAGAAGACATGTACTTTCATCTCTGAAAAATAAAAGTAAAATTTTTCATACATATCTAGTTGCAAAATGGTAGCAAATTGAGTGATGGATAGTGAGGTTTGAAATCAATAGTCATGGGTCTGTCATTTAGGGGTTAAGAAACGGCTATTTTGATAATACAGGCAGTTCAGAGAGTACTGGCGCTCTAAATTGGAGGATGCGCCTGAACATTGCCCTGAATGCAGCACAAGGTACAACTTCCAGCATTTCTAAGGGTTGTTTGTCGTCATTTGGTTGCTGCATAACATTCAAACAATTTGCAAATTGATTTGCTTATCTATGAGCATAGCAAGCTAATGTCAAAATGTCAAAATGTCACATGGAATACCACAAATTTAACAGAGTTGAAGTTAATCTACTCTGAATCAGCCAATTTGATTTGTGAATGACATGTACCTCCATTGCTCCATGTGGGGCGAGTTGCTTGACGAGCATTCAGATTGATGTGTGATGCATTTGCAGGCTTGGATTATTTACATACAGCATGTAGGCCAAGTTTTGTACACAGGGATGTCAAGAGCAGCAACATTCTGCTCACTCCTCAATTTGAGGCTAAAGTAGCTGATTTTGGACTAACAAAGCTGATGGGTGACACTGACGACACCGGAGTAATTACTAATAATGTCATGGGCACAGCAGGCTACCTTGATCCAGAGTAAGAGATCTACACAAAATAGTGAAATTAGGTTGCCCCACACTAATTTCTCATATCTAACACTTTCAGACATGGTGGACTATAGTCTGGGGCAACCTAATTTCACTATTTTGTGGAGAAGCCTACAAACTTGGTTTGCAACCTTGTTTTTCTCTATTTTACCTCTGTTGTAACCCTCCATTTGAACATGTTTGAAAATGTTGTTTATCAAAAAAAACATAGGGATGTCATACCAACTTTCAAGGTGGTTGAATTGTTCTAACATCCAAATGTTGTTTAAGCAAGGGATTTGCACTACATAGCAATGGTAGAATGCACCTTTAATGAATTGTTTACATGTTCACTGGATTCAATTTTCTAAGTTTCTTTGCTTGATTGATTGAGAATTCTTAGCTCAAATTTCTAATCATTTGATTTTTTGGGCCTTCAATATGAAACCATCTAGAGAGTACTACTTATTGTTGTGAATTTTAATTCTTTTATTGGAATTGGGCATTAGTAGATCCTCTAGCTAGGAGAAAATATACATGAAATTCTAACCATAAATTCCGTCATAATTGAATCTCACTATTCTTATGATCAACTGATTAGTTGTTTGATTTACAAAAGAAGACAATGTTACAAGTGTGGCTTGTTTTGTGTCTTTGTTATTGTCAAGTACTTACACCATATTGTGTTTTTGTTTTGTATAGGTACCACTCAACTCATTATATATCCTCCAAAAGTGATGTATATAGTTTTGGAATCGTTCTTTTGGAATTGCTAACAGGATGTCTACCCATTGATCATTTAGGCCCAAGAGAAAGGTATCCAATGCTTGCCAATTGGGTAAGTTGCCTATACACTCCCTTGTGTGCACAATCATTTGAAGTTACCTCGTCATTAGATCTCAGTGAATGTAAAGAAGCATACATAATTATCTAGGGATTCATTTTAAAGAAAATACATACGCATCACGTATCAATTTAGATCTAAATTTGCCTCAAAGTCCCAAGGAGACTCCTTCAACTTTAATAATTTTCATATTCATTTGGGTTTTTCAGGTTCGGGACAGTCTTCATAATAACAACATCACCTCAATACTAGACCCTGCGGTGATAGCCTCAAATCCCAACATGGAAGCGGTATGGAAAGTTGCTGATGTTGCCATGCGGAGTGTGGAACCGAAGGGTGTGCACAGGCCAACAATGACCGAAGTGGTCCAAGAGCTACAATGGGCTTTGGCAACAGAGGCAACTAATGTGCAATCAACTAAGACACCTCCTTTGCATTCGGGATTCTCAAACTACTCTTCCGAGTCATATGGACCAACAAGCTTCCCAGCACCGAGGTAGCTGGGATTGAAGGTTTAGGGTTTGAAGTTTGAAATTCTGGCATAGTGAGTTGCCATTTCATAGTGGATTTGTTTATGATGATGTCATGAATGGACCAAATCACTCTGCATTGCCATGGGGATGGGAATACTCGTTGGTCACTCTCCACTTGCCTAATGGTTAATAAGTCTGCTAGTACAAAGTTGATTGTTTCAAAACCTCAGATATGTTAGAAGATTCATTCCTTATAGCAGACTGGGGTAGGTAGAAATCACTAGCTAGTGCTCTTGAATTTGTGAAGCTTTGCTTGGATTCCTTGCAAGTTTTTTGTTATCTGTAATTGTGCCCTTCACCCCAGTTCTATACTCTTGGAAACAGCATTAGACTGAATCATCACTATTTTCAAACGCATCACCACCCTAACTCTTCAAGGCAGCCCTGTATGGGATGGAATCAGGCCGGGCCGGATTTCTGAGGAAGGCCTAGTTATACAAACCTCAAAACCTTGGTGGGCTACTCATATACTTTTGTTTTTAAAATCATTTTCCAAGCCCTGTTAGTTCTTGAGTGCACCTAGATTCAGGGCTATCAGAGCATCTTGAGCTGGAGTTGGAGCATCTCGAGTGGGGAATATTAATGATCATCTCACATTCAGATGCAGTCAATCTTATATAAATATCACCATACAGCTTCCTTGCCTTGTAATCAATTTTTGAAAGTGAATTTGCCTTCTCCACTTGCTATGGTGGAGGTGGTACACAAGGGGGGCATCCTAAGAGCATCTACTTTGGCATTGCCAAATTTGATGCATGAAAAGTTTACATTTATTTTAAAGATCTCTCAAAAATTTTGTCTCCACCTTTGCTCATTAAACTTGAGCCCCATAAATAGTCAAGGATCATTGCTTGACTCGCTAGGATTGATTGCCATGAAAATATTTTGAGGGGCAAGAGGATTTGTCATCCAAGCTTGGCATTTGTCAAAACCTTGATAAATGTCAATGCAGCTGATCAAACCACCAAAGAACTTTGGTCATGGTTGATTTTGCAAGTTGGGGTAGTCCCCACTAAAGGTAGAAGACCCTCTTTATGTAATGTGACTATTTGTATTTCTTTATAGTCATTGCATATTTGTAGAGTATATTTGAAAGTTTGAAATATATTCTAAATGATATACTAAGCATTTTTTTTGGCAGCTTAGCAATTTGGGGTAGCTCACTACAAATGAAAGTATTGACTATATTTTCTTAAATTTGTTTTGGATGTAGGGATGAGGATTACTTTGCCGCTTCTCCAATTTTTTTACAATTGGATGTGCCAACAAGGAGTCATGGGCGAAAGTGTCATTTTTCATAGATGGGGGGCAATATGAGTAAGATAATTCACATTAGAGAAAAATTTGCATTGCAATGCCCAATAGAGCTTGGGTAGCCTCTTGCACCAAGTTCAAACCAAGGTATTTCTCTGACATTTTTCAGGACTCATGAATTTGTCTCTATACAAGAAGTTGGATGTTCCATTGCATCTCTTGGCTAGTTGGCTTAATAGGGCAATTACTCCTAAATGCCATATTTGAACTTAGGAAATTCAAACCCCCAAAGAATCCATAATTGAGTCAAATACTAATTTGTCATTTGACAATTTACCATCAAGAAATTTTTTATGGCAAAATACAAGGATTGCTTCATTGACATTTGTGTGCATGAAGAGTAGAAGAGGTCATTTTTATAATGAAATCTATTACCTGTCATCAATCTTCAAAAGGTATAGGATAATTTGAAGATGAGAGCTTGACCAGTCATTGTCAAAATATAAATTTTTTGTTCAAAGTAGAATTTTAGACCTAATTTTGGCATAGTAGAATAATTGTTTTCCAAAAAATTTGAACTAAAAAAAGATGGATAAATCAAGATAACTTTCATCTCCAAAAATCCATTTTGTCTTGGAATAAGTCCTACTACTATGCCTAAATGAGGCCTAAAATTCTAATTTGAATACAATTCCTACTTTTTATTTAACTATGAGTTGTTGAGCTCCTAATAATTCTAATGTGCATAATCCACATGGGTTGTTTTACCTCTTATGTCACATTTAACTACTTCTGGACTTTCAACTGAATTCTAGACAAAACATTCAAAAATCTCTAGATAATAACATTTGGAGATCTTTAGATGCTTTCTATACATCTCTAGATGTTTTCACTATAAAAAAACACAAGTTTCTTAATGGTTTTTTCTAAACATCCACCTGTTTTTATGTTAACAATAGCATCAAACATAACATCAAAACGTTATATATGACGTTATTATTAACATGAAAATAGGTGGATGTCTAAAAAAATCCGTCAAAAAAAACATGGGATTTTTATAGTGTTTACATGATCTTCTAATGATTATCTCTTGGTGTGTTTTTTCCAGATGTTAATTTTGGACTCTTCAAAAGTCCAAAAGTAGTTAAATGTGGCATTCTTACCACCCCACTTGAATAAAGAGATTCTCTTGTCATCCTCCGGGGGTGCAGTAAGTGGTAGAAGTAGCAAACTACGTACAAACAAATGATAGGGGCCAAGAAAAAATTGAAGCTAAAAATTATAAACTGGTTGATTATACTATAGCGTATGTAAAATGTCATTGGGTGTACTGTAAATACTATAGGGTGTGGAATAATGGGATGCATTAGGAAAAATTTAGACTTAAAATACCCCCTTTTTATTAATTTAATGGGTCAAAAGTCTTAATTATGGATTCAAAGCTAGCATTTCATTCCACATTTATACTACATTGTCTATTTATTTTAGATTCTTTAAGCTATGATGATCTATTAGAATTGACCTACCACTTGTAGTGTCAGAATTAAATGAGGGTATCATTCTATCATATGCAAGTTGTGGTTATAACTCCATGTGAGGAATAAATTGTGAACACATAAGTTATGGGAGTGCACTCAGAAATGCATTTCCTCAAAAGCAGTATCATCAAAAATTCAGAATGGAATGGTTTACTAAGCTTACAATCCAGATAGCCTTATTTGGTCTGGTCATGTACATCTTGTTTTGCTTCTGGGCAGGCCACCTGTAAAACCTAGGTGAATTGACCCTCCACTTGCTCCCAAAGGAAAATGTTGATTTTTAAGATTTGCAAATTTTGAATTTATATTTGCAATCCAAAGCCCCAAAATTAGCAAGGAAGGTTGTACAAAATAAATTAATCAAGTACAAAGTAGGAGGCTTTTTTTGTACATGCACCCCTAGAATGACTTGGGGGAACAAGCGATGGGGGCAATTCACCTTGGCCACTTGTGGCTAGCCGGCCTGTAAGTTGTTTTTTACCAATGAAAATATACTTCATTTGTTTCAAAAATAAAATAAAATCTAGACAATGACAGAGCTTACAATTGGATTATGATTTTTGAAGCTGCAAATATCTGCACTTTACATGAATATCAATTCTACTAAAGATTTGTGAATGAGAAATTAATTACAAATTGAGCTTAAAAGGTAAGAGGTCCATAAATTGCCCATTTCAGAGCTAAAACTGAATTTTGAGGAGGTGAAACTTCTTAAAATATTTTTCAGGAAATTCTCCTTGAAAGACAAGTGGAATGGGCATCTAATCCAAGTTGTTTCATGGTTTTGGAGCTTTGTGGAATTAGATATGAATTTTTGGACTTCAAAGCACTAAATGGTTAAGAAGCCCCCTAATTGTGAACTCTAAACCCTACACCAAATTTTGTAATTGCAAATAGTGCAAAAAAATTGAACCAATATAGCATATGACATATTCATGTCAATTAGGAATTATAATTGATGCATGCCCCCTTCTTAATGGTTCAAATTAGAAAATTATATAATGATAACCTCATAATAATCAATGAACAAAAAGTAATACCCCTCATTTATATACCTGGTGTTTGCACCTATATCCTTATTTTTTTCAAGGAGTGCACCCCCCCAGTTGTCATTCCTATACACACAAAATAAGTGGTTGCAGAAGCTACAAGCTCAGGAAGGAGATCCATTAGGGGAGATTTGAGGGCATTGGAGGGCCGTTTTAGGCCCATTCTTAAATATGGCCAGATTTGTGAACAGCCGGTATAGGCTGTTAAAAAATCTTATTCCGGAACATCTCTTATCAAGAGCCTTAATCTGATCCTTTCTAGTCATTTGTACAAAAAATTTCTTTCATTTTCCCAATCACATAATTATCTAGTAAAGTAATAAACTTCCCATTAGAAAGAGTTTATTTTCCACAGGTCATATTGGATTATGAGGTAGCTGCTAATAAAGAATGGTACTCATAGAGTCATGTATCAATATAGTAAAGCTCAACATGTATCCAGAAAAAACATGCGATTAGGCTCAGTAAAAAACATCAGAGTTTTTGTCAAAGTAAAAATCATGCTCCTATACAAATCTCTTTTTCTCTAAACAGGACCTATAGGAATATAGGATAAAAGATCCCAGTTTGCAAATCCAAGTATTTCCATGAGGACAAGGGCCTCACCTGCACCCATACACCAAAACGAACAAATAGTTAGTTTTAGTGCGTATGCGAGGTGTCTTAAGCCCTACGTCACTTGTTATCATTTTCACATAAAAAAAACAAATCACAAACAAAGCACAACCTAATAGAGTCCATACAATATACCAAATGCATTAGAATCCAGTTAGTCGTCTACACAGACATGCGTCCTTTGTATCCTGTGAAGCAAGGATTACGGAGAGTGTAAACTCACTAACTGAGTAACTGGACACAGTTAAAAAGACTGTGGCAAGGGTCCATCAGCCAAGTTATAACCGCATGCTCTGATGGTGTTTAAATTGAGGTTGTGATTTGGGGAACTTACACGCAAATCAGAGTATTTAAGTAAGAGCCTATAGCCACCAAATCAGGTGGAAATAAAGGTTAAAATAATTGCCAAAAATGACTGTGAGATGTGACCCAAATCATACAAGTAGTCATAACTGCCTTGGAGGTTAAATAACTCACCTTTTAGGACTGTTTAAACAACTTTTGTCAGGTGTTAGCATGAACACCAGAGTTTGCCAGTAAGGTACTGATAAATATGGTGGCATTAGACCATCCCCACTCCAGGCACGGCCAAATGGCACGGCCAGGGAGCACTTGGAGTGTCATTTGACCAAGCCCGGTCCATGTGCCCCACGGCAACACGGGTTACGAACACAAGAAACCGGGTTTACACGGCCCCCAAGTGCTACCTCATGATTGCCTACTCGGGGGAAGACATTCAATAATGAAAAGGTCTCTCGAAACTTGGGGAATAAATGAAAAAGTCTCTCGAAACTTGAAAATAAAGATAAAATAACTCATACCGAGTCGCAAGAAGGACTCTTCATTTGGCCGGGTGCTCTTCAAATTTGGCCGTGCCCGGCCATTTTTTGGCCCTCGCCGTGCGTGCCGTGGGGCACTCATTATGGCCGGGCATGGCCATTTGCCTAGTTTGAGCCACTTGTTGAGTTGGAGTGGGGATGCTCTTAGACCATCTGCAATGCTGTCACGGCAAAAAGGCCATGTAACAGTACATCGCGGGCCATTCCACGAGGCCTCTTAAGTACCGATTCTTTCTTTGGAAAATTTGCCCCAATGCAAAGACGGCATTCAAACGTCAAATGGACTTTATGATATTAGAATCTACATTAAAGAAAGGACTCTTCATGGAAACAAGGAAGGTTGAATTGATTAGCGCACATACCAATAATTTTTTCTTGGCATCCATTGGCTACTACCACTTTTTGTCATGATGACTCCCATCAATCAACTTGCCGATCCCGGGGGTGTCTCCATTTGTTATTTGTTATTTGTTATTTGTTATTTGTTATTTGTTGCCATTGGGGTTTGAAACCTAGTCTCTACCATGACAATGAGGAGTCTTTGCATTCAATGAACCTACTTCACTTTGCATTCCCTTTGGCATAGGATGCCCCTTTCTTGTTCCAATGCCATCCTCTTATTCCATTTATACCCTTCATATTCCTAGTTTGATGATGAGAGCATGTGCTGTGATTTTTTTTCCAAGGCCATTTATGACCCCTTTCTCATGTTTTTTTAGCTTTTGCTTGAAAAATTTGCCATATGAGTGGCTTCATAGGGAATTTCAGAAATTGGATGGACAAATGGAGAGAGAGAAGGATAGAAGTCACACATATGGTATAGGTTTGGACTTTGGGCTTGGCCTTTGGAGGCTTCACACTATGGCCGGCCAAAGGCTCCAAAACCTATCATTTATTGCTCATTTCTTTGGACTCTCACCAAAAGTTTGGACTCTCAATCCCACGACCTCTCGACTTGGACGGCCATAGTGTGAAGAGGCCCTAAGAGTGTTTAAAAAAATTCAGAATTTTTGACCGCACAGATTGCAAGATTTCTGCATTTAAAGTGAAGAAAACAAATTTTTCACCATATTATTGGACTAGATTTTTGGACTTTGAACATTTTTAACTTTAAATTTTTGCATTACAGAGTTTTGAGCTTTAAATATTTATAGTGGAGAATTGAGTTGAGAATCTAACAAAAAAACAAATTAAAAAAATTTAATTTTTATTATTAAGAAAATTGTTAAGTAAAAATAGGTATGAGATAGAAGGAAAATAAAAAATATGAATATCTTTTATATGGAATTAAAAAGTACTAATTGCAATTGTGAGATTGCTCTAGCAAAAAACTAAACCATGTGGGACTTTTTTTTTGAAAAATTGTAAAAATTGCATTCAAAAATGAATCCTACAAGTTACTTTTTCAGGAAGATGCTTTAAGTGTCCAAAAAACAAGATTGTCCATAGCTTTCTCATAAAATCCAAATGAAATGAATAAAATCTTTCTAGATAGACAAATATATAATCTATAAAAAAAAAATTATTAAAAAAAAGAAATTGCAAATTTTTTTTTATTGCCCCCTGAACGCTGTTTTGAGCTTATTTGGGCATATTTTTTTTCCTGGGTAGCAATTGAAAACAAAACTTATATTCCCATAAAGCTTAGCAGTTTTTCTATCTTCCAAAAAAAAGTTTAAGAAAATTACGACAAAAATTCAGCCTATACTCCCGTAGGTACCTGTCTAAAATCCCATTTGTCCCCCAAAGGGACAATGACAGGGACAATGGTCCTTTAGGGGTTAATAATAAAAAATGAAAAGGTGGAGATTTAAGTAAGAACTATTCTGTAAGATTAATTTTGATCATGAATTATTTTTACTACGATTTTATAAATAAAAAATAGAAAATGGAGATTTAAACAAGAACTTCTTTATTAATCTCTAGAAATTTTCAAAGATTCATCCTTTTCAAGAATTATTTGTCATGTTGATTTAATAATTAAAAATGAAGCATAGAGATTTAAATAAGAAGCATCCTATTTATTTTTTGCAACTCTCTAAGATTCTTTCTATTATTAAATTATTTGTCACTTTAATTCTATAAATAAAAATAATAGGTAGACCTTTAAATAAGAATTCTTCCATATATTTTTTGGAATTTTTAAAGACTAATTCTACTCAAGTTTTATTTGTTATATTGATTTAATAACAAAAGACATTACGTAGAGATTTAACCCCTAAAGCCCCAAGGGTGTTTTCTGTCAAAAAAGACTGAAAACTCCCATTTCTGCTGCGTTCACTTAGGAAACCCTTAAAAAAACATTTTTTTTAAATATAACTGTAGGATCTTGTATTTCACTTGTCTAAGATCATGTGGTTAAAATTTCATCAAATTTGACCATACGGATTGAAAAGATATGACCATTCAAAGTTTAGAAAAAAGTTTTTTTGAACTCTGCTCGACAGCTCCAGTTGCCTTTGACCGCCATTTGTGGAAAATTTTTGCACTAAGGACTTTGAATAAAAAAATCTAATGTATTGAGGATAATGTTATACATATGTCCACCAAAAATCACTTAAAAAAAATGTGTGGAACACATCCAAAAAAAATTTGAAATGACACAATGCCTAGAAAATTGACAATACACTATCTTTTCTTGCTAGCAAGTTTTCTACCTCATAAATTCAATATATAAAAATCCCAACGGTGGATTGAAAGATTTATTTTTCTTTAACAAACTCCCAAAAAAAAAAAAAAAGAAAGAAAGAAAACTCTAATTTCTATTGAAATTAGAATGCTTTGGTGAGCCAAAGTCTTGTGGGCAATGACAAAAAAAGGGTCCCGGTTTGTTCCCCTGTGTTCCCGATATGCTCCCTACAGCGTTCCATTGCATGGGACCTCCAACTCACTACATCATCCATCTACAATGTACTCCATCCATCAAATGTTTCTATCCAACTACTTCTCTATAAACTTCAAAAATTCATAACTAATTCCACAAATGTCCAAAAAATATGAAACGGCTTGGGTTAGATGCCATGTTCATTTTTCTTCCTCTGAGAATTTACTGAAAATTATTTCAAGCACTCCATCTTCCTCTAAAAGGCAATCAGCCCTCAAAAACAGCATACTTCCTTCTCTATGAACTTCAAAAATTCATAATTAATTCCACAAATGTCCAAAAAATATGAAACGACTTGGGTTAGATGTCACTTTCATGTTTCTTCCTTTGAAAAATCACTGAAAATTATTTCAAGCACTCCATCTTCCCCTGAAGGCAATCAACCCTTGAAAACAGCATACTCCCTTCTCTATGAACTTCAAAAATTCATAACTAATTCCACAAAGGTCCCAAAAAAATGAAACAACTTGGATTAGCCCCTGAAGGACCATTGTCCCTTCGGGGGACAAATGCATTTTTGGGCATGTACCTATGGGCTGACATTTTCTCTTGATTTTTTGAAACTTTTTGTGGACGTGAAAACAATAAAAAAACTGTGAAAAATTCAAAAAGTGTCCAATGCTTCTACACTTTGATATGAAGGTGCCTAATGTAGTAAGCCACATGTACACAAGTTTTTAGAACGTTCCACCCACCAAAGACAAAGTTGTGGCTATGTTTACTCAATTGTGACTAATGTGACTAATACCCCCAAGGGGTATTAGTTACAATTAGTCACAGTTGAACCAATCTCTTGAAATGCATGCATTCAAAGTTTGAAAACAAACTCTCGGAAGCTTTTGTGGCAGCTTGTGGAGAACCTTGAGAGTGAGAACTTTGACAAATTTGGGAATGCCGTCAATCACGTAGAGTGAACATTGAATGGAGCCTAATTTTTCTTCGTGCTTTGCTTGTTGTGTCAAGGAACTGTGAATTGTCAACAAATTCGACCTAAATTTGTATTCATTGAAGAAGTGGTATCACAAGTGAGGTAGTGGGAACCGTTTTTGGTTATAATTGTGTACACAGAGTGATGTAATTTCTCAAATGTGAGTGAAATTAATTGCACACGCTTCAATTTAGGTGCCACAAAGTCGATTCATGGCTTCTTGGTGCTCATGAAGTTGATTTTGAATGCAAATTTTGAACTTTGGAGATTCTTCTCATTACCAAATTTGACCTACTTTTGTTTCAAAATTCACCCTAAACCCTGATTCAACGATGTAGAATTGACAAATTGAACACCCACAAATCCAAATTGAAGAATTGTCGTGAAATTGAAGCAGGGGCGCGGAGGTGCAGCCTGCAGCGGAGCCCCGCAGGCGTGGCCTCGCAAAGGCCCAGCCTCGCAGGTGCCCAGCCCCCCTCTCCAACCAGGGGTCGGTGCTCACCTAAACCCCCCCCCCACCTCCGCCGTCCAATGGGCGCCGACCAGGCACGGGGCAGGGTCTTCACCTGCTGCCCACCTCGGCCTGGTCTTGGCAGCCCAAAGTTCTGCCCGCCCTGAAGTCAACAAAAATGTGACAGCCCGGTCTGCCCTTAAATTGAAAAAGACTCATAACTTTTTTTTCTAGAATCCGATTGAAATAAAAATTACATATCCACAAAGCTCTCGCAAAAATACACAACCTCTAAAAATCCCAAGAAATCTGACTTCATATTGAGACCATAAGTACCTGCCCGGACCCATTTTGTCCCTCGAGGGGACAACCGGTCCTTTAGGGGTTAAATAAGAACTTTCCTTATTAAATTACTAAATTTTTGCAATCTTCAAATTAAGGATCCTCCTAACTTTGATTGACTTATCACATTGATTTGAAAACAAAATATATAAAGGGTGGACATTTAAGAACTTCCCCATTTATTTTTTTCAAATTTCAAAAAATCATCCTACTCATGCTATATTTGCCATGTTGATCTAAAATTAAAAAATAAAGGGTGGACATTTAAATATGAACTTTAATCATTATTTATTTTTATAACTCTCCAAGGCTCTTTATCATGAATTATTTTTCACTTTAATAATTTAAAATGAAATGAAAAACAAAGATTTGCATAAGAATTTTTTCAATTGGTGTTTGAAAGCATTATTAATGCCACTCTAAGCTGAAAACGGAGGTCAACGAGTAGCACAAAAATCACAAAAAATCAAAACTACATTTTTAAATTTTTTTTCTTCAAATATTGTATTTTTGTCTGTATACATGTGAAACTTTGATTCATTCTATTTGGATTAGTAATGAGAAAGTTATGGACAATCTTGTTTTTTGGGCAAACAAAGAAGCTTCTTGAAAAACTTACGTACTAGATTTCATTTTTGAGTGCAATTTTCACAATTTCCATAAAAACATTTTTTTGTCAAGGTTTAGTTTACTTCATAGAACAATTGCCCCATTGGAATTATTGTGTTTTATTTCTATTTTAGAGCTATCAACAATTTTATTATTTTGTTCAATCTTGGACCTACTTCTACTTAACCCCTAAAGGCCCAAGTGTCCCCGGGGGACACTTGGGACTTTGGGCAAGCTTGTTCAAACTTCATATTCAATGTGATTTTTTCAAACGTTTTTTGAAAGTGTAGTTTCTCATAAGCTTCGCGTAGATACAAATTTTGTCAAAATCCGACTTATTCTCAATAAGTTATAAACATTTGAATAAAAAATTTAGTTTATTCTATTGCTGCCCCTCAGCCTTTGACTCCCAAGGGGCAGCAGAGGTGGCAAGAGAGGAGAATTAGGCTATTGTTGTGCCTATTGGGAGGTCACATTAGGCTTTAGGAGCTTCTAAAAGTTAGAGATTTTGAGGTTTTCTATTTTTTTCTTCTTACTTCTCAAGTATAAGTGCATCTTTGAATCTTTTATTTGATTTCCTATATCTAAAAATATGTGATGGAAAAATTGTTTCAAAAATGGCCTCGTATATTGTCAATTCTTGGGACATTGTGGCAAATATTAATTATTTTGAATGTCTTACTTGTCTTCGATTGCCTTGAAAATTGGCTCGTACATGCCTGACATGTTTTCCACAAGGAAAAATTTTAAATTCAAGGTTTGTAGTGGAAAAAAATTCAGCAAACGGCGGTCAAAGGCATCTAAAATTTTTGGGCAAAATGGAAAAAAAATAAAAAAAGACTTTGAATGCAAATATCTTGCAATCTGTATGGTCAAACCTCACAAAATTTTTACCACATATTCTCATACAAGTGAACTACAAGATCCTATGTTTACATTCCTAAAAAATCAAATTTACAACTTTTTTGATGAATGCTCTAGAAATGGCAGTTTTGGGTGTTTTTTGAGTTAGAAAAGGCCTTGGGTCTTTAGGGGTTAAAGAATGAAAACCAAGTGTACTTTTTTTGGAATTTTTTCCGAGACTTTCAATTCAATTATTCAACACAAATTTTTTTTTAATCCAAAGTTTATAGCACAAGACTTTTCCACAAATGGCAGTGAAAGTCAGCTTTAATTGCAAGCCAAAGTTCAGAATTTTCTTTTTCCAACTTTGGATGCTAATATCTTCCAATCCGTATGGTCAAATTTCATGAAATTTTTACCACATGATCTTAGACAAATGAAGTATAAGACCTTATGGTTAGATTTTGAAAAAAAGTATTTTTTTATGTATTTTTATAAACGCAACAGAAGTGGCAGTTTTAAATTACAATACAAGAGGTCGCCCCTACAAGATGTCGCCCCTACAAGAGGTCGCCTCTACAAGAGGTTGCTTTACTCGTGGTTGCCCTAAACCCGCAATAGCTTGTCCTTGTCAAACCCGCATGTGCCCTTGATTGTGCCACGTGGATGCCACATGGCGTCCAAGTGGCGTAGGTCAAAGGGGGATAATTTTTTGGAAAGTCAAAGATAATTTTGGTCTTATTGGATGTCGCGAGGGGTCTATTGGACGTCGTGTGACGTCTAGTTGTCGCGCCTGTCGTGATGTCAGGGAAGACAACCCTGACAACGACCTTGGCGCCAAGTTCCATCTCTACGAAGTCAGGTGGTTACAAGTGTACTCGTCCGTTCCAACATCAACTAAAGCTCTTCCGTTTACCAACTAGGGCAGGGAGGTCTCTTAGGAGATCGGACACTCAACCGGAGTTCCCACCTAGGAGTTCTAGCGCAACTAAGGAATCCCTCCCTATCCGCCTAGCCTAACAACGACTGTCTCGCCTGGAAACCTAAACCTTAAAAGTGCTGAGGAACTGAAATCCACTCCCAACTCTTTAACTACCCGCTCACTTGCCCATAACATCAAAACAAGAACACCAAAGGGAGAAATCACCCCCAAACCAACATGCGCCTTCCTAACTCCTCACCATACAGCCTTGCCACACACGGGAGAGACACACAACAGGAAGCCAATAGAAGGTACAAGCAAAATTTAGCGAAAAGACTCCTAGCTCCCAAGCAGAGACTAGCTTTATATACAATTGATTTACAAAGGCAATAAGGCCCCCCCCGAGAAATCCATGCGGAACATCTGGGTCTGATTCTAACCAGCCAGACCCGATTAACATCCGATTCGTCCAAACTATCTTACACAAAATACATTCCTACCTACTCTGCAACTCCCCATCTAGTGTAGGACTTTTGGGTTCCGCGGGTAATTGGTTGAAGACGTCTGTCAAATTCCTGCTCCGCTCCCCGGTTGCAGGATCCAGAAGATCTGATCCTGGCATTGAATCCAGCTGAATTGTTTGTTCAGGCTCAGGCCTTTGTTGACTATTCTTTGACTCGGGAGTCTGATCCTTAGGCTCCCTCAGATTCGATCATTTTGCCACAAACAATTCCAGCAGCGAGAGGTCCGAAAGATGGATCTCTCTAGAGTACATAGATCCGTTCAGCTTCTGGCTGCAAACATCCATCCGGTTGGCTGCCGCTCGTGCCGCCACCATTGCCGCTTTCACCCGATCGATAAAATTGGTCAGGATCTGAACTATCCGGGAACTGGATACTTTCTTCTCCTTGTGTACCTCCTTGTCAAATAACTTCGCCTTGACAACGGCAGATCCGGAAGGTCCAAGAGTGGCCTTCATTGTCTCCGCCACCTTCCGTGTTGCTATCGCCATTTCTCGGACGGCGGTCTTATCTTCTTTGAAGGCAACCATCTCTGCCTTCAAAGTGTTGACTTCCTCTTAAAGTTGACAAATCTCTACCTCTTGCTTCTTGTGCTCGTCCGAATTGGTGATGTGTAAAGCTACCTTATCCGGTAGCTTACTGTCTCTCGACGCACCCACTAGCTCTCTGATACTAGCGAGGATCCTTCTCTTGACCTCCTAATTTGCTTGTATTTCGCAGATGATGTCGGTCAACTGATTGAACGGATCAGTCGGGTCTTTGAGATCCGATATCTCCACTTCCGGTCCCTGTTCTGGAGTCGACCGGTTGGTAGGAGGGGTTCCTCTCTTATAGGGAGGCGTTGTCTTCATTTGCTTCTTTGTCATGAGGTGCTCCTCTTCATCTTCTTCTTCCGTCTCTGGTTTGGATCCGGATTATCCGTCATCCGAACCCAACTCTCTATACTTCAGGATGGATTCCTGAATGTTCCATGTCTTCTCCTCCACATTGGTGAGGAGTTGATTGCGCTGGTAGAGGTAAAAAAGATAGGGACTCAAAGGAGTGGCCCTATTCTTTCCAACTCTAGTAATAAGCTGGGACACTAGATTGTAAAAGATCCGGGCCCAGTTTACTTTTCGTTCCTCGCTTAGGGCTCTGAAAATAGTGTTGCCGATGGTCATCGTCACCCTTGTCGGCTTCTCCGGGTGGACAATCAAAATCAGGAACTGGAGAAGGCGGAGGTGTCGGTTGGTTGTGCAATCCGCGACCGCGTATCCATCCTTGTTGCTAAGCTCTCCATGAAACTTATCATGGATGAATTCAACCCTCCGTCCTGCCATGCTTGACCCCCCTAACCGAAAGTTGTAGACCTCTCTCCACCTCTTTTCTTCCCACTCGGTTGGACGCCCCCGGACAGTGTTGTCGAACTGATTTGACAATTTGCCCTTCAGCTCCCTCACCATCCGCTCCTCTCTAAGTCCCTAGGGTTTGTCCATCAACCCAAAAAAGCCCATCGCGTTGAGGTGTCCATGAGCTCGGTTCTCGCTGGTTCCTTGGAGGGGATGACCGGAACTATTTTCTGGAGCTTAATCTTGAGGAGGAACTAGGCGTTCCCGGTCTATTCTTGCGAAGCTGAGGCATAGACACGGACTTGGCTAGTTGGACCCTTTCCGGTCGCTACCTCATTCTCTCCTAGCCGCACGTCCCGTTCCTCACTTTCTCTCGTCCGATCTCAACCGGAAGACAACACAAAACTTGCAGCCCATACAATCTTGACCTCTCACGCACTTTCACGCACTTGCACTTAAGTTTCCACGCATACAATGGCTCTGGTGCAAACGGAGGCGCTAAAGTGCTTAAGATTAGCTCCAAAACTTGAGGAAAGTAAAGGAGCAAAAATGGGGAAGACCCGCCTTTATATAGTCCCAGGACCCCGACTGGTCATCATGCCCTTTTTTGGTCCGGTTCGGTCCATAGCAATTCGGTTCAATCCTAATCCGATCCAAGATAAGTTCTGGATGTGATTCCGCTCCTGGATACTAATACTCTGACCCGATCAGATCCAATTTACCCCTTATTGCATTAGCTCTATCTATCTTTAGTCTTCTTCTGCCTCCTAGTAGGATCCGGATCCTAATTACTCCTTTCCGTTCCAACTTTTAGGTAAGCAAGGATAAACCAAAAATTTTGGTTGTGACAGCATTATAAGAAACCTATATTTTGGGGGATGTTTTCACTATTTTTTGGAACGCATTTTTGTGGTCATTAAATAAAACAATTCATATTTTCATGTCAACAATGATGTTCAATAAAACATCTTGCTATTTTACAAAGGAAAATTTCATAAAGAATACAAATATAAATCAATCATTTAAGAAAAGGCCTTTCCAAAATCACCATCAAAATGGATCTACCTCACAAGTTATAATTTGTCACTATTGTCATAAAAAGGTCACGAGTCTCCTAAATGAAGAAAGAAAAAGCGAGATCAAAATCAACACTCACAACTCAATACTGCTATTGTAGAAAGTAAAGGCAGTGAGCAGGTAACAAGCTCATGAGATTGAGCAGCTGTATTACAGGAGATAACATTACAGTAACCCTGAGCGGATTTAAGTAGGCCGTAACACAAACAGAGAGAGTGTAACAGACTAATGGCTAACTAAGACTAACTGTGGATGAAGTATTAACGGCTGTTGTACAGAGGACACATAACGCCACCAAGTAGTGGAGGAGTGGGAGAAGGAGTGGGAAACAAGAGTGTTTTATTTGTTCAACAGCCCCTCCCGCTCGCTAGTTTCCCTGGTTCCGAGCAACTTCAGATTGAGTGAGGCCTAGAGACACAATGGCACGATTGTATTTGGTGCCGGATGAAACGTTGGTGATCTTGCGTGAGCAGACAGAGCCTTTGCCGGTGGTAAGTTGATGTTTCGCTTGTCAAATTAGGGTTTTCCTTTGATTAGGGTTTTTCTTCTGACGGGCAGGAAATCTAAGAACTCACACTTGCGGTGGGTTTTATTTGGCGCAGCTTGGCTTGGTGCTTCTAGCAATCTGGATGATGGCGCTTGCTGTGCAGAGGACAAGTGCGCAGGTTTCTGAGTTTGTCCTTAAGCTCTTCTACTGGTTTCTTCAGGTGCGGCAAGTAGGTCTAATGGAGAGAGTCGAGTCTGTGGATACTATTTCCTATGGACAAAGTGTGAGTGCAGAGAGTAGTAGCAGGTCTAGTAAGGTGCAGCAGACCTGAGAGAGCGTTCTGCAGGATTGGACAGAGTACTTTGCTGATCCCAATGCCTGGTGGGACAATCGTAGGAGCAAGAAAAGTTCAAAGTCACCAGATTTTAGGCACATAAATTCTAAGAGAGCATTGTGGTTGGACGGATGGTATACCCCTGAGTGGGTCAAGGCTCGATTTTTTGGTGGTTAGAAAGAGTTTGTAAAACGCAGGGTAGTGATCTGACTCCAGCCTTTTCCCTGTTGCGAGCAAAACTGGGGTAACTGACCGGTTTGGTCAAGAAATCCGCTTCCTGATCGGTAGTGGAAATGTATTGAATATCAATCTCCTGAGCTTTGGCTTTCTCTCTAATGAAATGGTCTTGGATACTAATGTGTTTGGTACGTGAATGAAGGACTGGGTTATGTACCAATTTGATTGACGATTGATTGTCGCTTGAAATTGTGGTAGCGTCAGTTGTGCCTTCCTGCAGCTCGCTTAGTAAATTTCGTAGATAGGTGATGTCTTTAGGTGCTTCGCTTAAAACTCTGTATTCTGCTTCCGTTGTCGATAACGAGACTGTTGGTTGAAGTTTGCTAGTCCATGAGATGCACGAGTCGCCCAGTTTGTGCAGAATCTCGGAAGTTGAGCGACGTGTGTCCAAGTCTCTTCCCCAGTCAGCATCGGTAAAGGTGTTCAGTGGGCCGTGATTCTTAGACGAAAAGTGGAGGCCGTAGTCCAGCGTTCCTTGTAGGTAATGTAGGATTTGCTTTGCTGCTTGGAGATGAGCCTGTTGTGGGTTGTCAAGGTATCGGCTGACGCAGCTAACGGCATGACATATATCAGGTCTAGTGTTGGTAGCGTAGATCAAGCTCCCCACCATTGATCGGTAGTAGTGAGGGTCCACTGGAGGTGTGTTGGTGTCCTTGCAAAGTTGTAATTTTGGGTCCATGGGAAGTTTTGTGGAGTTGCAGGTTTCCAGTCCAAACTGCTGCAGTAGGCGTTTGATGTAGGTTCGTTGATGAACATAGATCCCTGTATTGTGAAACTCTAATTCAGCCCCAAGGTAGTTTCTTGCAGTGCCTAAGTTGGTCATTTCGAATTGTTCATGGAGCGCCGTTTTGATGCGAGAGATTGTAGTAAAGTCGTCCCCAGTAATTAGCAAGTCGTCCACGTATACGAGTACGATGATGGCCTTCCCATTACAGAATGAGTAGTACAAATTTGAATCAGCGTTGCTTCGAGTCAGGCCTTGAGATATTAGCCAGCAATCAATGGTCGAATACCATGCTCTTGGAGATTGCTTCAAGCCGTACAGAGCTCGTTTGATTAGGCAGACTTTGGTGGGGTCATCGGATCCTGGGAATCCTTCTAGCACTTCCATTAATACATACTCGTCAATGGTTCCGTTCAAGAAGGCAGTAATCACGTCCATGTGACTTATTGGCCAGTTGTATTTGGCCGCTAGTGCTAGTATGATTCGTATTGTGGACCATCTGACAACTGGGGCAAAAATATCATCATAATCTATTCCTGGTTTTTGTTGGAAGCCCCTGGCCACTATGCGTGCTTTGTGACGAGGTGCTTTCCCTATTGGTCCTTGCTTGATTTTGAAAATCCACTTTGCAGTGATGGGTTGCATACCAGGCTCGCGGTCAATTAACTCCCATGTTTGGTTTTTGTTGATGGAGTTAACTTCACTATTGATAGCAGTTCGCCAATGTTCGTTCTTCCAAGCTTCTTGGAAATCTATTGGTTCTTCTGTCAATTGGCTCATAAACGACCAATAATCACTGAATTTTTTTGGTGGTCCTCTTTGCCTGTGAGGGTATCTTCTATTGGTGTGCAGGTTCTCAGGGTTTTGCTCGGAGCTGGCAGGTTGAGGTTCTAATTCAAGCTAGCTAGGTAGAGGTTGGTTAGGTTGTCTACTGCGATGGGATTGGAAAGGGCTAGCAGGTGGGGTCGTGAGGCTCGGAATACTTAAAGAGGGTGATGTCACAGAATCTATGCTAGCAGTGTCATCAGGAAGTGCTGTGTCGTCATGCTGAGGGAATTTGGGAGTTTGTGGGACCTCACCTGAGGGATCGGTCTCAATGGCCTCTGGGCTGGCTACGGGAAAGGGGTCAATTTGATCAATTGTACTAGGTCCTAGATGCTCGAAGCCCATTTTGCTTTCATCAAAAACTACATCACGGCTAAAGAGAAACTTCCGCAGTTGAGGTTCGTAAAGGCGATACACTTTACTGGTCTCATGGTAGCCTAGAAAGATGCACTGTTGCGTTTTACTATCCATTTTCTTCCTAGAGTCTTTTGGAACATGACAGAAGGCAATACATCCAAAGATTTTGAGATGGGTAACATCTAGTTTCTTACCAGTATACTTTTCTTCGGAAGTGAGTCCTTGGTTGGCGCGAGTAGGACTCCGATTGACAAGATAGTTGGCGGTTTGTACTGCTTCGCTCCAAAATTGAATTGGTAATTTGCTCTCAGCCACTAGGCTTCTAGCTCTCTCCATGATTGTGCGATTTCGTCGTTCTGCAACCCCGTTCTGTTGGGGTGTATGCGCCTGCGTCAATTCTCTCTTGATCCTGTGTGTCAGACAATAATTTTGAAACTCCGTTGAAAGATATTCGCCGCCTCGGTCAGTTCTGAGAGTTTGGATGTGGTTCCCTGTCTCATTCTCAATGCGAGCTTTGAATAAAATGAAGTGTTCAAAAGTCTGAGCTTTGCTTTGGAGGAAATAGGTCCAACTTTTCCTGGAAAAATCATCAGTAAAGACCAAGATGTATTGGGATCCTGCCAAGGTGGGAGACTGCATAGGCCCAACCAAATCTGAGTGAATCACGTTGCCAGGCTTTGAGGCCCTGTTCTCTGACTTGCTGGGAAAGCTTGCACGATGTTGGCGTCCAGACAAACAGTGACCGCAAATTGTTGAAGCTGGCCTGATGACAGGAATACCTGTCACTCGTTGTTGACTTTGCAGGTGAATCAGCCCGTGGTAACTTAAATGGCCAAATCGCTTGTGCCATAAAGCTGCGGTGTCTTCGATACTAGTGACGTTGGCTTCGACGGACTGTTGGCCAAACGAGTACAGTCCATTGTGCGGATCTCGGTAACCAATAGCCAAGGTGCGATTTGACTTGTCTATGATCCAACAATAGAGATTGGAAAACAATACAAGATGACCGTTGTCAGTCACTGATCCAACGGAAATTAAATTCTTCCGCATACTCGGTACATAATGAACGTTGTTCAACTTTATTTCTCCGACAGGTGTCTTTACAGTGGAGGACCCTGCTCCTTTTAGAATGTGAGATTCTCCCCCTCCAGTTTTGACCTCTTGAATTTTTGTATTGGGGTTACTGGACTGACCTTTATCCAGAGCGCCTTTGTCTGAGGCAATGTGATCAGTTGCTCCACTATCCATATACCACGAGTCATTGCTACCCCAATACTCAGACAAGGCAGCATCAAAGAACTTCGCAGAATTCGCAAAAGAGGGTCTCTGAGGTGGGTGGTAGTTCTCGGATTTGGGCGCCCGACAATACTTCGCGAGGTGGCCCAATTTTCCACAGTTGAAACACGTTGGTGGTGGGCGAGTTGGGAAGTACACTCCCTGTCCACGACCGCCTCTGAAGTAGCCGCGACCTCTGCCGCGATATGGTCCGCGCTGCATCGAGACTTTTGCGTCGAAAACTGCAGCCAGGGCTTCTTCGATGTCACCCAGTTGGACTGCTCGATGTTCCCTGCGGTGGGATTCGGTGAGGAGGCTCGAAGTGATCTGATCAAAAGACATGTTGACGTTCAGGTGCGTCAAAGTTTGGATGGTGCTCTCATAGCTTCGTGGAAGTCCATTGAGCACAATCTGAATGAGTGTTTTGTCTGGAACCGTTTCTCCAATACTGGCTAGGCGATTCTTGAGCTCTCTAGCTTTCTTCAGGTAGTCTTCAACGGAACCTCCTTCATGAAGTTTCAGCGCCTGTAGCTTGCTGGTCAAGGTTAGTATCTGCGACTGGTCTCCAGACTGGTACGATGCTTTCAGTGATGCCCAAGCTAGCGCAGGATCTGTATGCACAGCTATCGTGTCTACTAGATTGTCGTTTACGGACAGTATCATGGCTGAGACAGCATTTGCTTTCATCAACTCTAGTTGCGGTGCTGTCACCATCCGTCCTCCAACGTTTGCGGGAAACACGTCTGGGTTGAGACTAGCTTCAGTGATGGACCACCAATTTTCTCTCCTTAGAATGGCTCTCATTTTGAGACTCCACACGTAGTAGTTGTTGAGTCCAACAAGCTTGTTGGACTCACCAACTGATACGTTCTTGTTATCACTCATCTTGTTAGTCCCTCTGTAGAACTTTAGTTCACAGTACTATGCTTGCAGTGCTATGCGGTTCAACTATGCTTACAATGCTATGCGATAAGTTCACAGTGCTAGGCTACCTGCTCAGGTAGTCTCTTTCCTTTTCTTACTCTCTCGATCAACGCTAGAACAACCGATGCTAGATCTAGGCTCGCTAGTTTTCTCGATCAGCTAGTTATCTTGGTCAGCTTCAACAGCTGATACCACAGCTTCAACAGTTAGTTTTCTTGATCGTTCAACGGTCCTCTCAGGTTCTTCTCTATGTCATGCACTCTTTCACTGATTTCTCCGTATGCTTGTCAGTAGCACTGGCTTTCACTGACGTATTCTCACTTTTCTCTCAAGTTATTGATAACTCAAGCTTCTACGTTTCTCTACGTTTCTTTCAGACTTCCTGACTCTCAAGCTCCCAGGTCGCTTAATCTAGCTCCAGGCAAAAAGCTGTTACCTTGTACTAATCATCGCTTTGATACCATGTAGAAAGTAAAGGCAGTGAGCAGGTAACAAGCTCATGAGATTGAGCAGCTGTATTACAGGAGATAACATTACAGTAACCCTGAGCGGGTTTAAGTAGGCCGTAACACAAACAGAGAGAGTGTAACAGACTAATGGCTAACTAAGACTAACTGTGGATGAAGTATTAACGGCTGTTGTACAGAGGACACATAATGCCACCAAGTAGTGGAGGAGTGGGAGAAGGAGTGGGAAACAAGAACGTTTTATTTGTTCAACAGCTATTTTAGACAAACCACTGCATTTATTTACAGCGATCACTGTTGACATAGGTGCTAAGTGGTACTTGGATTCTAGTACAAGCCAACACATTTCACCACTCAAGAATTTATTCTGCAACTATTCTATATTAAAAAAGCCTACAATAATTTATTTAGGAGACAATACAATTCATCAAGCCATTGGATTTGGTTTAGTTTTCCTTCAATTACAATCTAATCAACCATTGTTGATTAATGAACTATTACATGTACCTGGTTTGGTTAAAAATCTTTTAGCAATTTTCCAAATAATTCAAACAAGACAAACAAAAGCTACATTCATTAAAGATAAATGTACAATTATAACTAATTCTCCTTCTAATAAGACATTAGTTATAAAATCCTAGAAAGAACCGTAATTAAATCAAGTTAGCTATCTCCAATAAAAACTTCAATTTCATCAAGTTCTACCTTTTAAATTTCTAGTGGAAAACAACGCCATCACTTTGAATGTGACACAATATAATATTAGTCTTTCTTGCAATCATCCTAAATGAAAATATTTACACAAAAAGAAATTTTTGGCAAAGTGTTCATTGTTGTGTCATTTAAATGTCAAAAGATTGTGGATAACAGCTGCAAGTTTTTGAATAATTTTAGCATAGCTCTTGGGTATCAAAAGGGTTTTATTTTCCAAACTCATATTATTTATCTTAATATTTTTTTTTAAATTTCTGGTTTAACTTTGAAGATTTAAACATTAGATAAAGTATTAAATGTTTGATTTTTTTTTCTCTTGTTTTTTTGAATTGTATAACTTATACAATTTTGAAGCAAAATTGTTATTGAAATGTTTTGTAAGGTGATCATGAATTAGCAATAACACAATAAATTGGAAATTCTAGTGTAGATTTTGGTGGAAAAACAGTGCAAACTAGTTTTGAATTACCACAATGACTCCTACAAGACCAAGGCCTTTCTTCTGCCAAAAAACACTCAAAACTGCCATCTCTTTAGCAAAGAGTAAAAAATTTGAAAAGCATTTTTTTTTCACATCTAACCATAGAATCTTATACCTAACTAGTATAAGAATGTGAAGAAAAAAATTTTGAAATTTTGACCGCACAAATTCCTAGATATGTGCATTTAAAGTGAAAAAAATAAACTTTTCAACACATTGCAAGATTATATTATTTGACTTTGAACCTTCTTAACTTTAATTTTTTGCACTAGGGAATTTTGAGCTTTAAATCTTTATAGTGGAGAATTGAGTTGAGAGACTAGAAAAGAAAAATTCAAAAAACTCAATTTTCATACTTCAAAAAATTGTTAAATAGAAGTAGGTACAAGATAGGAAGAAAATCTAAATTATGAATATCTCTAAAATAGAATAGAATGCACTAATCCCAATGGTGAGATTTTTCCAGCAAAAAAAATTAACCATGTGGAATTTTTTTTTCAAAAATTGTAAAAATTGCATTCAAAAAGGAGTCTTACAAGTTATTTTTTCATAAAGATGCTCTAACTGCTCAAAAAACAAGATTTTCCATAACTTTCTCATAACAAGTCCATATGGAATGAATCAACGCTTTGTAAGTAGACAAAAATATAATATATGAGGAAAAAAAATTTAAGAAAAAACATTCAAATTTTTTAATTTTCTTTTTATTGGACCCCTTCCCCTCCCTCCTCCTCTTCCAAGTTTCAAGCTGTTTGGGGCTTAACTATTGTTACCGGGCATCGATTGAAAAAATATATATTTGCAGGAAGCTAATTAATTTTTCTATCTTCAAAATAAATTCCAAAAATTCAGGACAAAGTGTTTGTCCATAGGCCCCTGCACAAAATTCCTATTTGTCCCCCAAAGGGTCAATGGTCTTTGGTTAATGAGGGTGCAAATATGGCTCACTTGCAAAATTAGTATTGCTACAAAATTTATTTTTTGTGTAAACTAGTAGAATGTAGTAAGTTTGTGTCAACCTGCACTACTTTAAAATAGCACGATTTCATTAAATTAGTGTCATACACATTTAAATAGGATAAATCAATATATCAATAGTACAAAAAGAGTTATTTATACATATCAAAGTTCATATTAATCTCCAAAGCACCAAAAGGTTCAATTTGTGACTTGCTATTTTTAATAGTTTTAAGTATGCCATATAGGGACATTCTTTTGTCCACTTCTTTTTATGGATACATGCAATGATTTTGTTTGGTTTTATATTGAAAATATTGACTTGAGTTGATCTATATCTTTTACAACATGATCAATTGAATTGGTCATTTTAATACTGAATTAAGTGAATCAACAATTCCACTTGGATAACAACTATTAAACCAAAAATTCTAAATCAACAAAAAAATTTGAAGCCAAAAAGTAAAGGGGACCACTTCAAAGACTCACTTCATATGCAAAAGAACACTAAAGTCATAAAGGAAGTAAATAGGTGCCACATGAAGGATAATCACCTTGTTGTTTCACTAAACATCAACTTATTGTAATTTAGTTGTTGATTATATATAGTCTTAAGGTATTCAAATGTCCAAAAAACACAAATAAATATGTATACAAATTCTTCAATTGCCAACAAAATCCAACAAAAAATTAACACTTCAATAAAGAAAATCATTAACCATACTCAAATGTTATTATGACTCTATTAGGACAAGATCATTGTACACATCAAACTAGGCAATTCCACCTAATGGTGACCCATTTTCAAAATCAACTTCTACGTATTCATGCCTAAAATACACGCCTTCAATTCAATTACATCTAGCGGCTAGAATTTAAATACACCTACATCCATCATTTTGAAAATCCAAGTCTATTCAACCATGTCCAAAAAGCGCACACAAAGAAGATTTCAAAACCGCTTCTCTATGTCCACTAAAATCCAACAAAATTTGAAATTAGAAAACCAATAATGATGCCAATAACACCAAAGACTAAAACCGTCATTTGATGACTTTTTGAAAAAACTATAAAAATAAAGAATATTCTTACAAAGTAGCATTAGAGAAAACTTGGGCCTTGTAGAGGGCCATTTGACTTTTGGCGGAGGTGCAATAACAGTGAAATAAAAACATATATATATATATATTTGAAGAAAATTATTTTTTAATCTCTAATCCGACAGGGCATACAAACTGACACAAACTGGTAAGATTCTCAGTGACAAGATTTGGGTTGAGTTTTCTCCATTAGCACATGTGCATGCAATCAAATGGCCCTTGAAAGGGCTCAAAATTTCTTAAATGGAATTAATAAATGCTTTAGATACCTAAAAATGCCACTAAAAGAGATGCTTTCATTATGTACATTTTTTAAATCAATATGCACTTATTGTTGAAGAAATAATTTTAGAGCATCTATCCAAAAAACTTTGATTTATAATAACTTTTTGTATATGGTATCCAACTAATCAATTTTGAATACATTAAAATCTCCTTTCATTTGCCAATTAGAATAAATAAATTTGATTACACTAATTTTTCCTAAGAGTGTGTATTACAAAATGAATTTACACATGCTTATAACTTTTTATAAGGGAGGCCTCAAGGGAGGAGTATTCATATCCATTGTATGTGAAATAATACTATTCATATTAAAAATTAATCACAAATATAATTGGAAAAGATATTCCTTCCTTATAAAGAGTTATAGCATTATAAGAATTCATTTCATAAAATGCACTAATAGGACAGATTGATATATTCAAATAATTCAAATTTAGCATAGTTGAAAATGTGGCAATTTTAGGGTTAATTGTAAAGTGATAAATGTATTTGCAAGATAAGTTTAAGCTGTAGTTCTTGACAATAAATGCATTGTGGTCTATCACTTCATCTTGAGTTAAGCTCTAAACTCATGGTTCTTGTCATGAATTACAAGTCCAATTCCCCACATGCGACATGCTTATGAGTTCTCATTAGTGGAGGCAAAACTAGAGACAAAGTTCAAAAAAGCTCCATTTTAGAATTTGGATGCAAAAGGATTTTGATCCCCAATTCTTTCTTTAAGGCTATTTGAAGGGGAAGAAACCCTAATTTCCTAACACTTTATGATTAACTTTAACCATTTGAAAAGTCATCCATCAACCATTTGGGGGTGGAGCGGCATTAAAGGATTAATTCCAAAATTATAATAATTTAACCCTGGAGCCGGAGATGCCATTTTGTGGCGTTCCGATGACAATACTATTGAGCCAAGAGAGTTCAAAAGGACTTTTTCATCCTCCTTTTCCTTGTTGACCTTTCACATTGGATTATAAAGAGTGTCCAATTGAGTTTGTACTCTTTCCAATCTTGTCTTTATGGAAATGAGAAGCTATTAAAAAAACAGATCACAAAATATGCTATTTCAGAGTATTTTGGAAAGTTGTTGCTCTTTGCTTTAAATCTGAAATTTCTCCACAAAAATGATGTTTTTTGAGTTTGAGTTAAACTAACAAAATGAAGGTCATCTACTCTAGTTTCACCTCCAATTTGAATTCTGAAAAATTCCTAATATTGCACATTTGATTGCAATCTGAACATTGGGTGTATTTTCAATGTCTATTATTTTCTAATTATGGAATGACACGGAAATTGAGTTTACACCATGATGTTTGTCATTGTGATATACACTTATGGTGAAATTTTTAAATGTTTCACCATAAAATATTTTTTTACGGTTTTTTAGATTTTTTAAAATATTTTCTATTTAATATATTTTTTTTTCACTTTTTCTTCAAAAATTCTTAATAAAATTAATTTTCCACCAAAAATCTAAATTTTTCCTGAAGTAAAGAAGACATGTACTTTCATCTCTGAAAAATAAAAATAAATTTTTTTATACATATCTAGTTGCAAAATGGTAGCAAATTGAGTGATGGAGAGTGAGGTTTGAAATCAATGGTCATGGGTCCGTCAATTAGGGGTTAAGGCTGACTATCTTGGTGACAGGACCATGTCTATTTAGGGTTAGAAACTATCTTCAAATGCTCCCCAGTATTATTCGGACGGTTTTAGGTGCAATTCCCTCAGGATTTTCCACTTCCGTGGGTGGGACACGGAGGCCGCCTCCTGTGTTTTTTCAGCGAAATTGCGCCATTGCTGTGCAGGCTTGTGGCAGGTACTGTTCCGAAAAAAACACGTTCCGGATGCGCTTACTTTGTCCGGTTTCAGCACCCGGTTGACTGAACAGTGAACACGCGGCGGCGGGCTGTTCCTTACAATTCACCTTCCTAGCTTCACATGGAACCAGATGCTGCGGGCTTGTCCAGCGCGTGGATTGAATTTCAACTGATCGCAAGCCAAATAGATAACCTTCAAGTGCTGAACTTCTTACAAACATCAATACACAATCTTCCAGTCTCAGTCTGGTGGCTTCACCATCAGCTGCAAGTGATCGAATTTAGTCCCTGCAACGATTCGGATTACGTACATCAAGCTTGTCACGGTTATTTTGATTATTGCAACTAGTGCGGTGTAATTTTTGGTCGAGAAATTCGAAACTCAAGGGAGTTGGTCTGGACTCACTGGAGCTTACAAGAAGACGAAGCTTAATTGCAACTAGCCATGGATTTCAGAATGGTCATGCTGGGGTTGGCTGCTGCTGTGCTTTTCTCTGGGATGCCGGCTGTGGACGCCGCGAGGTCGCTTCGGAGCTTCGACGTGCCTGCATTTTTTGCGTTGGGTGACTCGTTAGCTGATGTAGGAACCAACAACTACTTGCCTCAGGCCACATCCAGGGCCGACTTTCCTCCCTACGGCAAGACGTTCTTCAGAAGGCCCACGGGACGCTTTTCTAACGGCCGCCTCACTGTCGATTTCCTAGGTAAGTGCGTGCTATATATCAATTGACGACTTGTTTAACTAATACCTGAGTTCTGTCAAGGAGTACGAAAATTTTCAGTGTTTGATGTTGGATTTAATTCCAAAAGGAATCGAAGCAGATTCATGATTCGTGAAATCAATGCTACGATTCTAATTTGCAATTGGGTTGCATTGGAACAGCTCAAGCATTGGGACTCCCCTTCGCACCCCCGTTCCTGCAGCCGAACGCTTCCTTCACCAAAGGCGTCAACTTCGCCTCAGCTGGGAGTGGTCTCCTGGATTCCACCGGCCAAGGCTTAGTAAGTCGTTTGCCACTAATCTCACAATTGAGATCAATCTGTGTGTTTCCCCAGATACTAGAAGCTTGAATATATAACTACCGTTGACAAGTACTGATTTGGCCATGGTTGCATGGACTTCCCTCAGGTGAACCCAATGAGTGTCCAAGTACAACAGTTCGGGACAGCAAAATCGATGTTGCAACAGCAACTGGGAGAGGAGACCACAAACGCTCTCATCTCCAAGTCTATTTTCTTCATCGTCAGCGGTTCCAACGATCTTAACGCGTTCCTCTCCAACACTACCCTTCAGCAGGAGATCAACGCCACCGACTATCTTGCTTCCGCAATCAGCAATTACCAGAAAGCTCTCGTTGTAAGCCAGTCTCCAATCAGTGCACTCCACCATTCCCTTAATTCGATCAAGACTTTGCATTGCGTATTAACTATCTGTTTCAATTCCCGGTTTCAACTTCAAATTAATGAACAAAAGTTCGGCGATTGTATATCTCCAATTCGACTTAATCAATGTATGATCCTACTCTAAGAAATCAACGGCCGGTCGAGTCTGATATCTCTAGACGACTGTTCATTGCATGATGTTCTTGGTGGTTTAAGAACATGTTGAGGTTGATCTATAGCTAAAATTGAAGGAGATGGATTCTATGATAATTGCAGGCATTGTACAACGGCGGAGCAAGAAAGGTGGTGGTTCTCGAACTTGGCCCCATCGGATGCGCCCCTCGAGCAAGAGCCTTCAACCTTGCTCAACCTGGCGAATGCCTGGTGGAAGCCAACCAACTGGCATTAGCGTTCAACGCGGCTTTGAGGCAGGTGGTCGATGGGCTCCGCAACGCCTATCCCGACTTCAACATCGTCATTGGCTTCACGTTCGACTCGTTCTCGGCCATCATCTCCGACGGCGCATCCTTCGGCTTGAGGAATGTGACGTCTGCTTGCTGTGGTGCCGGGTTTCTGAATGCGCAAGTGCAGTGCGGGAAGTCCGTGCCGGACCAGCTGCCAAACGCGGTGGCGGACTTCTGTAAACGCCCCTCCAAGTCGCTGTTTTGGGATATTATTCACCCTAGTGAGGCCGTTGTGCGCATTCTTTTCAAGTTGATCTTCACTGGAGATGCCACGAATGCCTACCCCATCAACATCAAGGCTTTGGCGGAGCTTTAGACGAGTGGTGCTCGCCATCGCCACCGCTTCCGCCATCCCTGATCGATGTGAATACTCTCTAGCATAAACAGAATTGGAATGAGAAACAAGGAGGGCGGGGATTGTACCTCAATAGATCAGACAACAATGCAGTTTTGATTACGCTATTGAGTAATTAGCTTTCGTGCAAGCAATTCAGTGCCGTGGCTTTCCGCTGTTTTATGTGGATTCCATAATTTGAATGGACATTTTTTTGTGGGGTCTTAACCCCTAAATGCCCAGGGCTTTTCTAGGTTTAAAACCATCATTGTTTTTGAAGCGCTATAGGTTTAAATGTGAATAAGGTATAGAAATCTCAATTGTACAATCTTGTAGTATACATGTTGTAGATGACTTGAATCAAATTTGGAGTCATTTGGCCACATAGATTGCAAGATTATATAGTGTTTCAATGTTGAAAAAGGATGCTAAAATTTTCTGAGCAACATATTTGGAGGGGAAATTTGACTTCTAAAGCTACTCAAATGAGAACACCTAAACCTATAAAGTGCTTCAAAACCAACATACAACACATTGGTGAAAGAAAACATCATTCATATGACTCATGGTGTTTGTAAATATGGCTTTGAAATGTCAAAAAATAGCAAAAGTTGCAAAAAACAAATCTAAGGTTGAACCTCCTAAATTTTTTTACAAAAACTACTTCTTAGACACTCATAACCATACAAAACAGACTAGCATGTGCATGAAGAAGAAATAAGCTGACAAAACTCACTCTAATCCAAAAATGTTCGGATTTTGAATATTTTAATTGCTTCCAAACATCATGGAACAATTTGGGCTGACATGAAAATTTTCCTACAATAACTAGACTTTGAGAGGAATATAACACAATAAGTTTTATTGAAATTGAACATTGGACGAAGGAGATGCAAGCCCCAAAGTTGCAGCCATCAAAATGCAATTTGGTGAATTCAAATTGAACCCATGAACTTCAAATGATTTCCAAAAAAATCAATTTATCTTGGATGGATTTGAAAATTTTACCACAAACTATAAGAAAGAACGCAGATTTCCCAACAAGTTTTATTAAATTTATACATTGGATGCAAAAGTTATAGCACTTCAAGTTGGACTTCCATACTCGATGGGAACATTTTTGTTCCCCTGGGGCACTTAGGAGTTAACTTCAATTGTTTCCATATCTGGAGAGGATTGCAGCACAATACAGTATCCGGAAGCAATGACACGGACATTCAATTCTTCCCTCTACTGACGCTGCTGATGCAAATCTGGAGTTCTATTACGCAAGAGTGATTTTGGAAGTCCTGAAATTCCTGTGCCAGTGATCGCAACTTACTCTGTCTTTTCGGTTTCAGTGATCGAGACCTTTCCTTGCCGCAAGTCGTTCGCATAATGCAGGTATGGCTCTCGTGGCGCAGATTTCGGATCTTCTTCACATCTTGTTTGCCTATCTCGCAGGTTTTTCACTGTGATGGGTGTTTTGCAGTTTGATGATCACTTGAATGTTTGCTTCATACTGAAATCTATTGAAACACTCATCACTGAGACTACAATGTCAGAGTAAGCATAGAATACTCCCGATTTAATTCAGTCAGACAGAAAGTCACAGTCGAGACCTTGGAAATGGAGTGGAAAAAGTCACAAAGTAATAATGGTGGAAATTGTCGCACTAAAACGACTTGGTCTTCGATTCATTCATTCCGTACTTACTGTACATATAGCAACACAAGTACAAACCTAAGGACAGCATATAACAACATAAGGACACAATATGTTACTTATATCTTGTTTTACACTAGAATACCGAGAACTTAACCTAATTCAACAGAATGTTAACACCTTACTACTCCTGAAAGTACCTAGCAAAGTACCGTACCAAAGTTTCAATAGGAGCCATTTTAAATCAAGTGTGAATTCAAAAGAAACCCAGAAGAAGTTTATATGCGGTACTTTTTGAATGTTTTGTACGGAGTATCAAATTACGTTTTGCATTCCGCTCATTCGCAATATCTTAGTGATTTTTTCACCATGCATATGTGACGTAAAATATATTTTCTTTGAGCATAAAATATTATGTCATCAGCTAGGAGACAGATTTTCATGCTGACAACCTTGTATTATTATGATGTAGGGTCTGAAACAGTCCTGTGAAGTTTAATCACGATTCATTGTTTGTTTTGTGAGTGTGAAGACGCCGTAAATCCGTAATCATGGGTTCAGGTTTGCATCCACTCCTCAATTTAACTTAGCATTCTTTAAATTGGCAATTTTCCAACTGTTGAGAATCTGATGCGAGGTAACTTAGTTTCTTTGAAATTCGGGACAAGTATTGATTATAGTATTCGTCAGCCATTACCGTTTGAAGTTAGAAATGTGATTTGAAGTGATCTTCCTTATTTCCAAACTCCAGGTTCCATACCCGTCCGGATGCTTGCAGTGCGGCTTGGTGGTCTGTCCTCGCCCCTAGGACTCCTCCGTTGCATATACAAGTTGCAAAGATCTTCACCATGAATTGGTATTGACATGAGAAAAGTAGGATGAGCTTGTTACAGAAAATTGTGTTAACATGGGCTTCATTTGACTACATAATCTCAAATGTGTGGGCTCGAATTAGCAGCTGATGTACTTGGTTCCTACCAAAATCTTGAGTCCATAAATTTATTAAGCAAATAACTTAGTCTTGGGGTTTTGGGGGGGAAGGTGCTGGAGCACACATAGCATTGACCAGGTCATTCTTTGTGAACTTTGAATCTCCATCTGCTGAAGAATGATATATGACATAGTAAATAATATTCTGCACATGCCAGAAAGATGAGAACGCTGTGGCTATGGGCAATTTCATTAGAATGGCGGTATTTTTTTAAAATGGCGTGAAAACAGTTCAAAACGACCGTTCTAAATCTATACCTATCCTAGACGATGATGAAAATGGCACACCGTCAAAGTGGCACTTGGAATACCACCATTTTAATGAAATTGCCCATGGCTTAATAATGCTATGTTTTATCTACGTTTCCTGTTTTGTTGTTGTGTGAGTCTTGAATTTCACTTGTTTCGTATGGTGTACAGGAGTGATACGTATTGAGCTTTGAGCGTAGTAAATGTTGCTCGACTTCTGCGTCAGCTCCGCCGCTGATGACCCCAGTGCTTCCTACGCTATGAAGGTAGACGATGACCTCTACCTGACAACCGTTCTGATGAAGGTTCGTGAAGGAGCGTCATTATGATCGTTATTGCTTTTATTATGCAACTCCTAACTAAACATTAGATCGTTATTGCTTTTATTATGCAACTCCTAACTAAACATTAGGACTCGTGACCTCTATGTGGGAGATGAGCCAAATTGCAATGAAGCTGAGAGTTCCTTCTGAGTTTGATGCTCTTTTCCTGGATTCATGTTCTCCATGTTTGCAATGAGTTCAAGTAGTCCAAGAATTGAAGAAAATACCGGTATACTTGAACTGGTACCCAGGGTGAAGCTGTGTATTGATTGTATTGATGTGTATAGATTGTCTAGTTTGATTCAATTTTGTGATTATTCTTTGTATCTTGCTTTGTGCAGGTCACGGGTTGCATGCACGACCAAGTGTCACCTTCTGTTACTGAAAGAGAATTATGGCGTCGGTTTTGGTCCATTCAATACAGGGCTTCTCTATTGTCGAAACGATGTCTAAATTCGTCTTACGGTATTTTCTTGAGCCATGGTGGCGTCAGGAAGACTTTGGGGAGCATCTGAACGCCGAGTGTGCCCGAGTAGGCGGACATTTTAGCGTTTTCTTTGACCGGGTAGCCGCTGAACATATATGGTGAGCAGATTTGCTTATCTATTTTGGAGTGTGCCGGGATATATCCCTAACCGCTGCAACTCACATGTCATTCATGATCGATCATGGATGAGTCCATTTGTAGTGTGTATATCATTATGAACTAGTGCATTGCGTGGTTGTGCTCCTACGATAGATGTGAGCCGTTCCAGTGAATCTCTTTAGCCAAATGTTTCAATATATTGCATGAATGTATTAACCATTATAATTGAATCAAGTTCATCTGACGTTTGTATGTACTAGTGCATTCTGCGGTTGTGCTTCTCCGATAGATGTGAGCCGTTCCAGTCGACCTTAAACGTAATCGTTGCCTTAGGTATGACCTTCCTGATTCGCTGTGTGCAGTTATGGCCAATTTCGTTAAAATAGCGGTATTCCATTACAGTGGCACATATTTCAGTTCAGACCGAGTGGTTTGATATCTATGTGAGCCCTAGATCTCTGAAATCTATATCTTTCCTATTGTAGATATCTAAAATCTATATCAATACTAGATTTCATAGATTGTGCAGTCTGAAATCTATTGCAGTCCTAGATTTTTTACATCTATATATCTAATCTATACGTTTACAATCTAAACAAGTCTTAGATGTCACTTTTGAATGTTGCCATTTTAATGGAATTCGAAATGGACAGTGGCACACGGAATACCGCCATTTTAATGAAATTGGCCATAGTAAAACACTATGGAGTATGTCGGGACATGTGAGTTGGCCGCTCACTGTGGTGACGTCGGTTGCGTATTTCACAAGGAGCAAGCCCGCCCACGATTGAGTTGACTTCGAGTTTCCCAACAATGAAATGAAAGCCGGAATGAATTTCCTTCCCTGCCTTGCCTCCTTCCTTCCTGTATTCCTTGCCCTCCGACCAGAAGATGGGAAGGATTCGAGCACGCAATCGGGATGACGGAAGATGTGGCAGAAATGGGAAGTGAATGAGAAAGGAGAAAGAGTAGGCCTAGACGAGTCCAGTCATGCTGTACTGTACTGTACTGCACAATCCTCCAAGAGCAGTCAGCTAGTCTTGGTAGTTGTGTGACTGTTCATCTTCGTGTGCTCTCGTGACAGTTGAAGATCTGGCATGGCAGTGAGTCAGTGACGACTCTGTGCAATTGGCTCTATCGAGCTGTTGATTTAGACGACAATGTTCATCTATGCAATATTGAAATGTCAATCACTTTTTCAATCCATGTTCATCCACCCAAGATTGTACTCTGTCATTTACACTAAACCTCAAAACAAATTTTCATCCATCCATATTTATCCACCCAAGAGTACAATTTCATTTATCCAGAAATCAACTTTTTATTCTTACTTCATCACATTACCGTGTAAGTCCCAAGGCATTTCCTAAGATTTTCTGCCTCAAAAAACACTGAAAACTGCCATTTCTAGTGCATTGATCAAAAATCCATACAAGATCAATTTTTTCAAAATCTAACCATAGGATCTTGGACTAAAATTATATGAGATAATGTGGTAAAAATTTCATGCAATTTGACCCTAGGGATTGAAAGATAATTGCACTCAAAGTGAAATGTTTTATTTTTTGGGGCCTTACCCGAAAATTTCAGATGGCTTTGACTGCCTCTTGTGGAAATCTTTTACACTATGGATATCAAGTTTAATTTTTTTTCATAATCAATATCATGTCAGGCATATGTCCACGAATTTTCAAGTCAATCCAAGACATGGAGCACATCCAATAAAATCTTGCAATGCAACAATGTTCCAAAATTTGACAATACATTGCCCAATCTTTGCACACATTTTCCCACCACATATTTCAAAAACTCAGTAATCCGAACAATGGATTGAAGTAGATAATCATAATTGACAAGCCAAAAAAAAAAATCAAAAATTCAAAAACTTCTAGTTTTTATGTCAATTTGTAGCAAAAGACAAGCTCCAAGATATGGGGTAGCTCTTGAATCATAGACTCTTACTGCTCCTGTGATGTTCCCCATCTGTTCCCCAGCAATTCTCTAAATTCCCTAGTAGTTCCCGAAGTTCTTGTTCCTGTTCCCAAGCTACCTTGCAGGAACAGCAATCAGAGCTGCTCAGATTCCAAGCTCCCATCCCACCCAAAGTTCCCCCAATTGCATCCCATGGTCCCCGCAAGCCCCAGCCCACCTTGATGCTCCTTTTCCAATGCCCTCCCCGTTCTCCTTTCCCTATCCCACCCAGCATAAACCCGATGCCCTGGCTTCTAATGCACTGGCAGCCCGGAGCTTCATTTCTAGAAAGTCAATGCCAGAAGCCCTGCCCCTGCTGCCCCCTCTCCTCCATTTTCACAAAAAAATCCTATAACTTTTGAATCAAAGGTCCGTTTTACATAAAAATTGCATGTGCGTGAAGCTCTTGAAAAAGTACGCGTGAATAAAGTTTCAAAAATATGTGAAACAAACTGAGACTAAACAAGCCTACCCAAAATTAATTTTGTCCCCCGTAGGGACAATGGGACTTTAGGGGTTAAACCGACCATCTTTAGAAGGGATATTGGACTTTTGTAGGAAAATAAGTAAGGTAAAGCAGCCCATTGTGATCAAATGACCCATAGCGGAGACATGATGACCCCATTGTGGTTTTTCTGACCACAATCAATATTTCACCTAAATTCAATGGAGTAATTAGTGATCTTATTAGGAACATGCAGTAATTTCAATGTAAGTCATTGTAGGAAGTGACTTTTTATGGCCATCTACATATAAAAAAAATTGTCTCCTTTAGAAGAGGTAGGTGAGCATTATGGATACACTTGCAGTTGGTTTTGGGATAGTCTAAAGACTTCTTTGGGCTGAACACTTGAGAAACTCATAGCTAATTCATACTTTGTTTGAAAATTATGATTTCAATTGCCTTCACAAATTCTCATACTTGTCTTCACATGGGAAAAAAATTGAAAAACTTCAGAGATGGGATGATGGCAGACTCCTAATTCTGACCACAATGGGCTGCTTTACCTTAGAGTGTAATATTTTTCACATATTTCTGGTAGAAAGAGAAAAAGAGAAACAATTCATTGACAATTTAAATAGTCATTTTCTAACTTAGAATGAATTAACTATGAATTTTTTGGGGAAAAGTGTGTAAGTAGCTATTGGTGCTCATAGATTGGACCAATCTTAATCAAAATCAATCTTTGAATGGAGCACTTCAAACTTAGGTAATTTTGGCTCTCAAAGAATGATCCACATCATGCTTTCATTTATTTTAGCCTTACATGGATGTATATCTTATTCAAAGGGATTTAAGAACACAATTAAAAAACAAAAAGCTCATTGAAGGAACTGTTATCCATTTTTGAAACTCTTTGCACTACTTATGACAGTCTACACCCCAACAATGTTTCATCAGTAGTTACTGATGAATTAGACAGGTGGAGGATATAGAAGCACACCATCACTGTAGAACCAAGGCAACATCAACACAAGCTTGTACTGGGGGATTTGGTAATTGCCCCTCCAACATTCAAGCCTCCTACCTTAGGTTAGTTTTGGAAATAAGTAGGGAAATTTTTTTGGAAATAAGTCGGGCAGCAAGTTGCCGAAATTGACCTACTGTATGCATACTGGACAAGAAGTCTCCCTGTGAGTTCCGGTGTCCCTTGTAGTTTCTGAATGTATCTTGCTTTTCCCGGTATGAGAAAATTTCCTGGTGTTCCCTTTTGAACAAAGAGAAACACCTGGAATTTTTCTCCGTTTCCCCGCATGTCATTTTCGGTAGAGAATCTCAAGGGAAGTGGTTTGGACTCACTGGAGCTAAGAGCTTAATTACGTCAAGGCGAAGCTCAATTGCAGCTAGCCATGGGTTTCAGAATAGTCATGCTGGTGTTGGTTGCAGCTGTGCTTTTCTCTGGGATGCCGGCTGTGGACGCTGCGAGGTCGCTTAGGAGCTTCGACGTACCTGCTCTTATTGTACTGGGTGACTCGCTAGCTGATGTGGGAACCAACAACTACTTGCCCCAGAACACATCCAGGGCCGACTTCCCTCCCTACGGCAAGACGTTCTTCGGAAGGCCCAAGGGACGCTTTTCTAACGGCCGCCTCATTGTCGATTTCCTTGGTAAATGCGTGCAATCAAGTGACAACTTGTTGAATTCATTCCTGAACGATAGTGTTTGGCGTTGGGATTTCAATTTCACCGTGAAGCACATCTCTCTTTTGAAGCATATCTGTCTTTTGGGAAAAGGATTGTAATTTGTAATTGAGTTGGAACAGCTCAAGCATTGGGACTCCCCTTCCCACCCCCGTTCCTGCAGCCGAACGCTTCCTTCACCAAAGGCGTCAACTTCGCCTCAGGTGGGAGTGGTCTCCTGGACTCCACAGGCGGAGGCTTAGTAAGTCCTTCTCTCTACAAATCACACAATTAAGATCAATCTTTGTGTTTCCCCAGATACTAGAAGCTAGAATATATAACTACCGTTCACAAGTATTGATTTGGCCATGATTCCATGGACTTCCCTCAGTTTGTCCCAATCAGTGTCCAAGTACAACAGTTCGGGACTGTAAAATCGATCTTGCAACAGCAACTGGGAGAGGAGACCACAAATACTCTCATCTCCAAGTCCATTTTCTTCATCACCAGTGGCTCCAACGATCTAAACGCGTTCCTCTCCAACACTACGCTTCAGCAGGAGATCAACGCCAACGACTATCTTGCGTCCGCAATCAGCAATTACCAGAAAGCTCTCGTTGTAAGCTAGCCTCCAATCCTTGCTCACCACCGTTCCCTCAATTCGATCCAAGCTTTGCATGGCGTATTATCTCTCCTATGTGTTTCAACTTCTAAATATTGACCAAGAGTTCAAGGATTATGTATCTCCAGTTCGATTAACCAATATATGATCCTAGTTCAAAAAATTGGCGGCCAAGTTTGATATCTCCAGACGACTGTTCATTGCATGATGTTCTTGCTCGTTTTAAGAACGTACATGTTGAGGTCGATCTACTGTATAGCAAAGTATTGAAGGAGATGGATTTTGTGACAATTGCAGGCGTTATACAACGGTGGAGCAAGGAAGGTGGTGGTTCTCGAACTTGGCCCCTTCGGATGCACGCCAATCGCAAGAGCTCTTAACCCTACTCAACCTGGCGAATGCCTGGTGGAAGCCAACCAACTGGCGTTAGCGTTCAACGCGGCTTGGAGGCAGGTGGTCGACGGGCTCCGCAACGCCTATCCCGACTTTAACATCGTCATTGCCTTCACGTTCGACACGGCGTCGGCCATCATCTCCGATGGCGCATCCTTCGGCTTGACGAATGTGACGTCCGCTTGCTGTGGCGCCGGGTTTCTGAATGCGCAAGTGCAGTGTGGGAAGCCCGTGCCGGACGACCTGTCAAACGCGGTGGCAGATTTCTGTAAACGCCCCTCCAAGTCGCTGTTCTGGGATTTTTCGCACCCTAGTGAAGCCGTTGCGCGCATTCTCTTCAAGTTGATGTTCACAGGAGATGCCACGAACGCCTACCCCATCAACGTCAAGGCTCTGGCGGAGCTTTAGACCAGCTCGCCACCATCGCCATCGCTGTCCCAAATCGCAAATCGACGTGAAGAGTATTAAGTAGAAACAGGATTCTATCCTAATAGATTAACAATGCAGTTCCAATTACGCCATTCAGTACGGTAACTAGAATTCGATCTGATTCGAAGTAACTGAACTTGCTGCTGGGGCTTGAAGCTGTTTTGCTGTTTCAAGTGGTTCCATGATTAGAATCCCGGATTAGAATGGACCTTTTTATGTGGGGTCTTAGCTTCCAGTTGTCCCCATGTTTTGAGAGGATTGCACCAGAGTACAAGTTGTACTACTTGGATATTTTTTGAAAAATTAATGAAGTGATGATGTTTGAAGTAGTGGGGTCCAAGTTTCCAATCACAAGCCGAGACTATCCTGAATATTGGCAGAAAGGAATTCTGCATGTGTATTTTCTATGTGTGAGTGGGCTCTATAGTGTACACCCCCCTACAAGAAAGGTTGACGCCCCCCTTTTGCACCTTTCAGGGTTTTTTGACATTACTCACAAAGTAATTGACATTTTTTTTTTCGTCAATCAACATTTGTGTCTAACCCAATCTCCCTCAAGTACACCAAACTTTCAATTTCAAAAAACCAAAACTCCATTTTTGGTGAATTTTTTAATTTTTTTTCACAATTTTACATGAAAATTCATAGAAAAATATTCAAAATGAATTTTTTAAATTTAATTGCGGGGATGCATAGAAACATCCAAACGCACATCTTTTCTTCAGCAAACATCTCCAAAAAAGTTTCACAATTAACGTGGCAGAAGTTACAGTGGAGGCACGAATAGTGCCCAAAATTTTGAAAATTCATATCTCTTTATTGTAATTAGATTTTGATAAAGTAATTGTACCATCATGCTCAAATGTGTGAAATTAGTTACACTGTGAGGGAAAAAAAAAAATCTAATTACAATAAAGAGATATGAATTTTCAAAATTTTGGGCACTATTCATGCCTCCACTGTAACTTCTACCACGATAATTGTGAAACTTTTTTGGAGATGCTCATTGAAGGAAAGATGTGCGTTTGGATGTTTCCTATGTATCTCCGCAATTAAATTTAAAATTCATTATTAATATTTTTCTATGAATTTTCATATAAAACTGTGAAAAAAAATTAAAAAAATTCACCAAAAATGGAGTTTTGTTTTTTTGAAATTGAAAGTTTGGTATACTTGAGGGAGATTGGGTTAGACACAAATGTTGATTGACGAAAACAAAAAATGTCAATTACGTTGTGAGTAATGTCAAAAAAACCTGAAGGGTGCAAAAGGGGGGCGTCAACCTTTCTTGTAGGGGGGTGTACAGTACAGTCGGGTATTGTAATCTTACAACCGGCTGTGGTTTGAACCATTCAAAGATTTTTGCATAGCATAGAAAAAGAATTTGAATTTTTCATCTTGCATAATTAGCAATCAATCCTCATGCAATTCCAATCAAGTATACCAAATTTCAGATTTGAAAAAGCAAAATTCCATTTTTGGTGAATTTCGAAGCCAATTTTCATAGTTTTACATAATATTTTATTGAGAACAATTGGTGATGAATTTTTTTAATTTTATTGCATAGATATGCAGGGAA
This sequence comes from Neckera pumila, assembly GCA_963969595.1. Taxonomy (NCBI): domain Eukaryota; kingdom Viridiplantae; phylum Streptophyta; class Bryopsida; order Hypnales; family Neckeraceae; genus Neckera; species Neckera pumila. The sequence continues at coordinate 1,751,137 of OZ018408.1, read as the reverse complement.
CATCCATATAGACATCTTTCAAATTAAAAAACACCCCATTAAGTAACAAAAGAGTAATCTAGGAAGGATTCAATGTTGGAGTGATAATGTCCAAGTTTTGTGAAATAGATATCTCTTTATTATAATTAGTATAATTTTTAGTTTCTCAACCGCTCATAGTTAAGTTTAAAGTAGGAACTATGTTAAAACTAGAATTTCAGACCTCATTTAGACATAGTAGAATAATTTTTTTCAAATTTTTTTGAATTGAATAAAGTTGGAGAATCAAGCTAGTTTTCATCTACAAAAATCCATTTGAGGTTTAAAGACTCAAATAAGAAGTTATGGACAAATTTGGAGAAGGTGTTTGAAAATGTTGTTGAAAGTCTCCCTTTCAACCCCTTTTAGAATTTTGTCCGTAACTTTTTATTGGAGGCTCCAATCTTCAAACGGATTTTTTGAAATGAAAACTATCTTGATTCTTCAACTTTGTTTAGTTCAAATTTTTTTGAAAAAATTCATTATACTATGCCTAAATGGGGTCTGAAGTTCTAATTTTAACACATTTCCTGCATTATCTTCTAAATATCCCATATCCTTTGAAGATTCACCATGGACAATTGGTTTCTCTATAAAAATAACCTCTTCACCCTTGCTTCTCACAAATTTTCAATAAATTAAGTCTATCTCAATGCCACTAAAAAAATCTTGATGGTTGATGTCTTTGGACTATTTTTGACATTTGCTTTTTTTTTCATAACTTGGTTAGAAAACAAGGTAAAGCAATAATCAAAGTTAAGGTGCATTACAATACCTAAACCCTGATTCTTTAACTACTAGTACTTGTGTTTTGAAACACTTACAGTCATCGGACATACCTAAACTATGATTACTTAAATACTCGTACTCGGGTTTCAAACCATTGATAGTCATCGGACATTGCGACTTTTGGCGATTGACAATAGGGGAAAAACAAATCATTAAGCAAAGTTTAATGTAATCTTGGGGTCCTTTTAGATGCTCTAGAGTGGCCTTCCGGAATTTCTCTAATGTTGGCTACATGCTTGAAAAGTTTCAAATCACTTGGGATTGTATAACATATAGGAAAAAAATTAAAAAATAGTCATTAGAAAGAAGTGGAGAATAATTCAAAATACTAAATTGTCAAGAATTTAGTTACGGAATTGAAAAAGTTAATGCCAATCTCAATGGTTGTAATGTTGTAAAAAACAAACTATACCCAATGTTTTTATTTTTTTCAAAAATATTGAAAATTGAGTTAAATAAAGGACTTTAAAGTTTATATTAAAGTAGAGATTCCATAAGTATAATCAAACTAAAACTCCTCATAGCTTCCATTTCATTAATCAAAATGGAATGATTCAAAGCTTTCCACATATATAAAAATCTATAAAACCAATTTCAAATTTTTATTTTTTTCAAAAGTGATTTTTGAAGAACAATTTGAGTTGCCCGGGCTACCACCAAGTAGGGTTAAAGGACAGATTGGTGACTGTAGAAATCTTCCCTCTAGATACCATAGGAATCATTTCACTTAAAAAATTGCAAAACCACTCATTGGAAGTCAAACTCTTGTAAAAGACCTCCCTTTTTCACAACAAAATCTCGAAGATGAATAATTGAACTTCTATGTGGCATCCATCGGATACAAAACGTCCTTGTTGACAATCAAGGGTTAAAGAGTCCGGGTAAGCCTACAAATTTTACTTGACAAATTTTTGTCTCTAGCTCACCGACTTTTGTCGTCTCCTGTAGCTGGGGCTAAAATACTAGATTTGCCCATATTTGGATGATTAAGTTGTGGATCCATTTTTTTCCATACTTGCGTACATTCCAGGGTCCTACCAACACGAAAAAAAAAAAACTTAACTTAGGCTGGTCCGGGTTGAGCATCTGGGACTTGTGGCTTGTGAACACGCGGCCGCGGGCTGCTCCTTGCATCCCACATTCGCACCTTCCTGGCTTCACATGGAACGTGCTGCGGGCTTCTACAGTGCGTGGATTGGACTCCAATTGATCGCACACATGCTTCTCGTCCGACTATAAAACCTTCAAGTGTTGAACTTCTTTAAGAAAATCGATCGACAAGGTTACACACTATCCTCCATTCAGTCTGTTTACTTCAGTATCAGCTGAATTCAGCCCTTGGACGATTCAGATTACGGATAGATTCAGGCTTGTCACGGTGACTTTGATCATTGCAACTGGCACGGTGTAATCTCAAGAATCTCAAGGGAGGTGGTTTGGACTCACTGGAGCTAGGAGCTTAATTACATGAAGGCGAAGCTCAATTACAACTAGCCATGGCTTTCAGAATAGTCATGCCAGTGTTGGCTGCGGCTGTGCTTTTGTCTGGGATGCCGGCTGTGGACGCCGCGAGGTCGCTTAGGAGCTTCGACGTGCCTGCTCTTATTGTATTGGGAGACTCATTAGCTGATGTGGGAACCAACAACTACTTGCCCCAGAACAGATCCAGGGCCGACTTCCCTCCCTACGGCAAGACGTTCTTCAGAAGGCCCACGGGACGCTTTTCTAACGGACGCCTCGTCGTCGATTTCCTTGGTAAGTGCGTGCTATCAAGTGACGACTTGTTGAATTAATTCCTGAACGATAGTGTTTGGTGTTGGATTTCAATTTTGACACCGTGAAGCATATTCATCTTTTGGGAAAAGGATTGTAATTTGTAATTGGGTTGGAACAGCTCAAGCATTGGGACTCCCCTTCCCACCCCCGTTCCTGCAACCGAACGCTTCCTTCACTAAAGGCGTCAACTTCGCCTCAGCTGGGAGTGGTCTCCTGGATTCCACCGGCGGAGGCTTTGTAAGTCCTCTCTATAATCTCACAATTGAGATCAAACTGTGTGCTTTCCCAGGTACTAGAAGCTTGAATATGTATCTACAAATCACAACTACTGATTTTGGCCATGGTTGGCCTTCCCTCAGTTGGTCCCAATCAGTGTCCAAGTACAACAGTTCGGGACTGCAAAATCGATCTTGCAACAGCAACTGGGAGAGGAGACCACAAATACTCTCATCTCCAAGTCCATTTTCTTCATCACCAGCGGCACCAACGATCTAAACGCGTTCCTCTCCAACACTACCCTCCAACAGGAGATCAACGCCACCGACTATCTTGCTTCCGCAATCAGCAATTACCAGAAAGCTCTCGTTGTAAGCTAGCCTCCATTCCGTGCTCACCACCGTTCCCGGCCTTATTTGATTCCAGACTTTCCATTGCGTATTAATTCTTAGACTATCTGTTTCAACTTCTAATTAATGACAACGAAGAGTTCAAGGATTATGTCTCTACAATTCGACTAATTAATATGTGATCCTAGTTCAAGAAAATTGGCGGCCAAGTTTGATATCTCCAGAAGACTGTTCATTGCATGGGGTTCCTGTTCGTTTTAATACATGTTGAGGTCGATTCATATCAAATTATTGAAGGAGATGGATGATTTTGTGACAATTGCAGGCGTTATACAGCGGCGGAGCAAGGAAGGTGGTGGTTCTCGGCCTTGCCCCAATCGGATGCGCACCTGTCGCAAGAGCCTCCAACCGTATTCAACCTGGCGAATGCCTGGTGGAAGCCAACCAACTGGCGTTAGCGTTCAACGCGGCTTTGAGGCAGGTGGTCGACGGACTCCGCAACGCCCATCCCGACTTCAACACCGTCATTGGCTTCACGTTCGACACGGTGTCGGCCATCATCGCTGACGGGAAATCCTTCGGCTTGACGAATGTGACGTCGGGTTGCTGTGGCGCCGGGTTTCTGAATGCGCAAGTGCAGTGCGGGAAGCCCGTGCCGGACCAGCTGCCAAACGCGGTGGCGGATTTCTGTAAACGCCCCTCCAAGTCGCTGTTCTGGGATTTTCTGCACCCTACTGAGGTCACGGTAAAAATCGTCTTCAAGTTGATCTTCACTGGAGATACCACGAACGCCTACCCGATCAACATCAGGGCTTTGGCGGAGCTTTAGACGAGTCGCCATCGCCGGCCACCGCTGTCCCAAATCGCAAATCGATGTGAAAAGTCTTAGGTAGAAACGAAATTGTATCTTATTAGATCAACAATTCAGTTCTAATTATGCCACTGAGCAAGGTAATTAGAATTCGACCTGATTGCAAGTAACTTATTGCCGGGGCTTGAAGCTGTTTTGGTTTCCATGATGAGAACGGAATTTGTTTGTGGGGTCTTAACTCTTAACTACCAGTTGTCCCCATGTTTTTAGAGGATTGCTCAGGCAGTACAAGTTGTATTATTTGTGTGAAAAGGTGATGAAGTGATGATGTTTGAAGTAGTGGGGCTCCAAATTTCCAATCACAAGCCCCAGACTATCCTGAATTTTGGAAGAAGCAATTCAGCATGCGTTTTTCTTATGTGTGAGTGGGCTCCATAGTGTACACTTGTCCCCTGCTGCATGTAAGGCTCTGGCCTTACTCTCAATGACAAAGCCATATAACTTAAGGAAACGTGCATAGAGAAAACACTCAGAAAAGTCCATTTCATGAGTATTATCTTTGACTATGTTATCCATACTGTGGATGACATAGCCATTTACAGTACCGCGCATACTGCGTAGAAAGCACACACATTAGAATAGTAGCTTGATGAGTATTACTTTCATGATGTTCTCACTGAAGCATCTTTGACTGTGTTATCCTTGCTCTCAATATCCTTTTACAGCACCATGCATAGAAAGTACACTCATTAGAAATCTGGAATATTTCAGCTCATGAGGATTGTGGCTTTGTTGTTCACATGGAAATGTCTTAGAACTGCATATTAATATCCCATTTCTTACAAGAAATATCGCAGATTATCCCATTGCTTACAAGGAATGTGTTTAGATTGACAACATCGAGTGACAAGCTGGGTGTGAAGACAATGATGTGCAGGTGACGAGTTTGGCAGTTGGGTTGGTTAGATGGTCCAATTTGGATTTGTAGCCAGGTCCCGTGGAAGTTTCAAGTCGGCAGTTTGTCAGGTAGTTAGGTCACCTTCCTTCAGGGTGGTAAGTGGTAACCAAATCCGATTGGGATTCCTATTTGGTGGTCGCTTGCTAGTTTTCTTTCACCCACTGATGAGAGTTCCAGTGCATGTCCCAGCTGAGCGGTGCTGCATATTTTTCTTCTTTTTGTGTCAGTTTGAGTTCGAGATCGAGAGTGAGATTAAGTGATGGAGTTTGTGTATGAGCGTGCATGTACGTTGGAGATGGTTGTGTCCCAGTTGGAGAAATGTGCTGAAAGATGGAGAGTTTGTGGAGTTAATGGAGAGAGTATGAGGCTGCTAATGTGTGAAGGGCTGCATTTTAATATCTTTGTTATCGAGATGTGTTAAGAGGGTGTTGAGCCACAAGCAAACTGAAATTTTTTTAATGGTGATTTGATCACCAATTCAGTTAATCTGGTCGGAATTACATACTAATTGGAGGCAGTGTATGTATGCTGTGATTGTGAGTTAAGTGGTTGTGTGATGTCTGGAAGCTTTAAGTGATGAGCAATGAATCTAATTGGAAAAGGTTACATGTGTGTGTCTGTCTCTTGTGTAAGTTATGTGAGAATTTGGTTTATGTCTTAAAGTGGAAATATTTGCATGATGTGATGAGAGAATTTGGAGTTATGAGGGTGACTGCCCTGGAAGTGGAAACTTTGTGGAATTCTATTGTGAGCGAATGCTGTCAATTTGAGCAAGTGATGATGGTAAATGTTGCCAAATTGGTTAATGGGAAATTGTGAGTTCAGACCATGTTTGTGTTGCGTTGCCATTTCAGATTATAAGTTAATGTCTTGGAAGTGTTATGAATCAGTGAGAGTGAAATACATGTTATAGTAGTCTGTTTGTGAATATTGAATCGTGATCATGTGTATGAGCTACCAAGTCGGATCGTAAAATGAGGACTGTTTCATATTTTACTTGGAGTCTAATTAGTGCGGTGCGAGGAGTGAAGTATTGTGTGACTGAAACATGATAATAATTGGAAGTTGAGAAGTCCAAACTAGAATTGATATGGTATACATGTTATCTTTTTATAATTTCCGATTTGTGTTTAACCCCTAAAAGTCGAAGTGTCCCCTCGGGGGACACTTGGGACTTCGGGCAAGCTTGTTCAAACTTCATATTCAATATGATTTTTTCAAACTTTTTTTGAGCGTGTAGTTTCTCATAAGCTTTGCGTGGATACAAATTTTGTCAAAATCCAACTTTTTCTCAAGAAGTTATGGGCATTTGAATAAAAATTTCAGTTGCTGCCCCTGCCTTTGACTCCCAAGGGGCAGCAAAGATGGCAAGAGGTGGCAAGAAAGGGTATTGCTTTGCCTAACCGGAGGTCACATTAGGCTTTATGAGCTTGTAGATGTTAGAGGTTTTGACATTTTTCCAATTTTTTTTTCTTACTTCTGAAGTACAAGTGCATCTTTCAATCCACACTTCAGATTTTCTAGATAAAAAAATGTGTGATGGGTTGTTTTTTTGAAAATGGCCTAGTGTATTATCATTTCTTAGGACATAGTGGCAAATTTTAATTTTTTTGAATGTCTTACTTGTCATGGATTGCCTTGAAAATTGGTATGCACATGCCTAATATGTTTCCCTATAAGAATTTCTTTTTAAATTGGAGGTCTGTAGTGGAAAAAAATTCAGAAAATGGTGGTCAAAGGCATCTTAAATTTTTGGGCACAGTGAAAAAAAAAAAAAAAAGACTTTGAATGCAAATATCTTGCAATTTGTACGGTCAAACCTCACGAAATTTTTACCACATATTCTCACACAAGTTAACTACAAGATCCTGTGGTTACATTCCCAAAAAATTAATTTTTCAAACTTTTTTGATGAATGCTCTAGAAATGGCACTTTAGGATGTTTTTTGAATTAGAAAAGGCCTTGGGCTCTTAGAGGTTAATGGAGAATGCATGTTGTTTGCCAAATTGGAGTGAATTATCTAAGTGTATGTGAGTAGTTAATTAATTTTGTTCTAAGAGAATATTATGTGTACAAATTTGAGCAATGTTTAAATTAAAAAAGCTAATTCCAAGTTGGTGAGTAGAAGATATCAAGTCTGCCATACATAAAGTTACATGAAGGTAATTGGTGAATTAGGAATGTAAGGAGTAAGATGATGAAGGAAGATTTGGTTGTTCTTAAATAAGAGGCAGGGATCAAGTTGAAGAACCTCGGCTAAGCAGTAAAGCTAGGCAGTGGTGTTTCAATTTAGAGGAGATTAAAGATTCAATTAGTTAAAGAAAAAACTAGAAAGAATTAAATTAGAAGATAACCTTAACCTTTGTGGCCCCTAAGAATGAAGAGAAAGAATTTAGTAATTAGTTTACCACATGAAGAAGAATATATGTTTTGTGGTAAAGGAACATATTTTTCATTTGTTTTTGGGTGCAATGGCCAATAAAGAATTTGTTTAGAAGCATCCCTATCACACAGCCTCCTTGGAACAAATTATAAACTATTTGATTGAGTATCCAAATAGTTTAGATTCCAAGGTTATCTACAATTGGTCCGTACCAACGCAAACAAAGTTCAAGAGCATAAACTACTCCCAGAAAATCACTTGTTCTTTTTGCGGGCAAGTTCTAGTTCACAATCAAATCATAATGCCCGATTATGCAGTTTTGCCATCACATCGGGCATTACAACTTTCTCATCCATTATCCAATTTTCATCCCGAATGTTCATTTGTTCCTGCAAGTAGTTTATGTCAGGCAATGCTTGTCATTGTGGGTTGTGAGGGAAAAAAAAAGGCCTCCTCGTTGGGCTCTACCCTCCTCATCGATGCATTTTTCCCACAATCCCTCCTCCTTGGGCATTATCCTATACAAAGAGCTCATTGAAAACTATTGGCAAGTTTTACTTGTTCTATTCAAGAATACTTGTGTTGAATTTTTCCAATCAATGACTTTCCCTTCCTTTCCATACTATATAAATAATTCATAGTCTCAACAAATGGCACTCCAAATTATGTTCCATGAACAATAGAGATGTTAGGTTTGGGGCCGATTTTATACCAAGGCCAAGCCCGAAAGCCAATCCCAAGATTTATTCACTTTATTGAATTTGGACTTATTAATATGGCTAAAGTAGTTTGCAGTTACAATGTTGGCTACTTCTACTTTCTCAAATTGTCAATTTAGGATCTATTAACTAAAGAAGCAATTTTTTACCAAGTGAATCAAAATTAGGATTGGTTGGTATAGTTGATGAATTTCTAGTGAATTTCTAGTGAAAGAAGAATGAAATTTGCAGTGAATGCAAGAAGTTGCATAATTTTTAGAATATTGGACATCTAGTTATGATTTTTGAAAGTGAAAGCTAATAGTCCACTATTTTGGTTCATAGGTGGTGTAGTATTGTAGCAATCGCATGACATAGTTCTGTAAATGGGACATGATGTATTCCAAATACAATCCTCTTGTATTAAATGGCAAGCAAAATGTGTTCAAAATTGTACTTCACTAATTGAAAATGGAATATTTACGGCTTCTCATGTGTTTGCAATTTTTTTGTGTGCTACATTGCCTTTTTCTCCATCTCAAGGCTTAATTTTGTCCCTTGTCCCTTCCTATTTTGTTGGATACTATGTAGACTAGTGTTGAACTTCGGCATATCAACTCTTTTGTTTTACATTAACTACACATATTAGGCCCATTTTATAGGGACAATTGGAAGAGCCTAGGCACTTTAACGACTTCTTTCTTATCAACAGTTGTTAATAGTAGTGAATGTCATGAGTTTCTTTTTCTAGTAATCTTGAAGTCAAGATGTAGTAAGACAGATGTCAAAGAAGGATTACACTACCCAAAAAGTGTGTTGTTTTTTGGCATTTATTTGGATATTTTTTTCTACACTATTTTTTAAAAGTGCTAAAGTGTCAAAAAATAAGATTTCTTAACCTCTAAATGTCCAAGGCCTTTTTTGAGCTTCTTTAAATTTTCTTTAAATTGAATAAAAGCCATTATTTTGATAAATGTTATCAATTTTTTTTAAATTGTAATTGTACAAACTCAAACTAGATATGAGTTGTGTAAATACTATAAAAGTGATTTTGAGTCTTTCAATCTTTTTTTCACATGTCAAAACTAAAAAACTCGTCACCAAAAAAGTACGAGGTTAAAGGGTATAACAAGCATAACTCCAATCAATTTACGGCTTCTCAAAATCTACTTTACAATTTTTTCAATTGAATTTCTAATGTGATTCTTTTTCCAAGATTTAGTGTATTTCATTTTCATCTTAATTTATAAGCATGGCATTGCAATTCATTTATACATCTAAGAATGTACATTTTCTAATGTGAAGGTTGGAAGGGAGTGGGTGCAAATTCTTAGAGGCAACATGAATCCTGGTCCATGCTTTGACTTAGTTGTTGCTAATATTCCGAATGGACTACCGGTCTCCAATATCTCGGTTCCACCTTCACATCTTCGTGCTTGGAATGTGTTGATTCAAAAAGAGGTTATTGAACCCATCTTTGATTTTGCTTCGGAGTATATTCACAATGATGCAGCAATTTTGTTGTTCCACCCATAAAACAGAAAGGTGAAGGAATTTACACTTGAACGTGCCGATACATATAGATTTCATTTACTTGACTCTTGGATGGGCATATACAAGTTGAAGCTTTCCAATTACAAAAAATCTAAACATAAGATAAACTCCATCAAAACAAATTTCATCTATAAATTTTGATGCACAATATCCAAAAGTAGTAAAAAATTGGCAGTCAAAATCAATTGTGGTTCTTTTATTTACTGTCTTGTCCACGTTGTTAACAATTGTAATTAGATTCTTTTCTAATTTCTGACTACAATTTTTGGAATTTTGGTGTGTACAACATACCACTGGGAAGGTCTTGAAGGTGTATATATGAAACATATTTTTCTTCTTAAAAGTATATGTTTCTACGCTTCTTAAAGGTGTATACCTAAAACATATTTTTTATATCTTTTTTAAATTGTTTTCTAATTATACACTACTCCCCAAAGAAAAAGTGAGTATTGTGAAAAATGCTACAAAAAATGGTCAGTCTTTCTTGCAACCACCCTATTTCATTTCAATTTACTTAAAGTTTAATTAAATTTAAAAATATTACATATTAATAAATGTCATGAAATTGATTAATTGATAAATCTTGAACTTTTCAATTCAAAAATTCTAAATGAACAATTTTCAATTATCAATTCTATATTATATGCCAATTAGTAAAACTCAAAATTTGCAAATTTTTGGATTTTTAGATTTTAATACAATTTTGTTTTTAAACCTCCAACATATTGAAATTTTACAGTTATTAGTTAATCTTTGTTGTTCACTCATTTTAGGATTTTGTAATTTCAAGGTTATCTTGAACCTCAACCCCTTGAACTACTTTTTTTTATTCATCTCTAGGTTGCTCACTTTTGTTGTGTCTTGTAGCTCAGCCAATAAAAATATTATATGTCTAGATTGACCAACACTTGGATGAAAGCAACTTATATTAATAATTTTGCAAATGAAGGAACATATGTGGATACTTCTATCCATTAAGAACATCGAATTCGTTATTTTTGCACTTGGCCAAGTGCATTAATTATGCAACCAAATAAGTGCATTTTTCTGATTTTCACAAATGTGGTATACTAATTTCACAAGCAATTCAAAACTTTTCTCTCTTCCAATTGTACAACATGAATCTTTCATTTCTATTGCATATAGTGTACTTATGTATGGTGTGACTAGAGATGCACTTGATAATTGTATAAATTTATTAGTTTCCGAATACATTATTCTTCAAAAGCTCACTTCCTACTACAAACAATGCAATTATTGTTCCTTGTTCATTTCATTTATTTCCATTCATCTATATAGTATTATAAAAAACTTGAACTTGGTTTCAAAATAATACATCACCAAATATTATTAGTCATTTGCAAGAGTAGAATAAAATAGTCATCACACACTAAGACCAAACTCTGTTGCTGTTACAATCAAAATACTACTATCTGCTAAGGTCACTGTCCATATAAAATCTATCACTCTATTCCTCAAGTGACTCAGGTGTCTCCGCAATTACCCTTGAAGTTTGGCTTCCTATGCCTTCTCCCTCTGCACTATTCAAAGCTTCTTCAGTGAATATTGCAGCAACATCATGTGGAATTCGCAATTCACCATAAAACAAGGGCCTATCATCCACATCTCCTACTCTTGTAGAAGGTTCTTCATCCACGTGTGAAATTTCTTCTAAGATTGATGTTACCTGTTCAAATCTATACTGGCCCTCAACTATGGTACGACGATACCTAATACCCTCTCGGTCATAAAAAAATCCATCCACTCCTTCTGTCATCGATCTGGTCTATGCCAAAGCCATAACATTGAAATGTGTTTCATCTGCCAAACCTGTTGATGTCGTCTCCTGCAAGGTTGTTGTTCCTGATGTTGGAGGCAAAACCACTCCCACTGATTCTTGCACCTTATCTTCCATCTCCGTATCCACCTCTTCAACTGCAGGAATAACCATGCCCTCAACAGGTATGATCCCTTCTGTTTCTATTACTGCCTCTTCAGTTGAAGGGATCATGCTTGCTAATACTGCAACTTCACATGTTCTGTCTTGCTTGTAAAACTGCCTCTGCTTCTACCTCAGATGTTACTTGATATTCGGTTTCACTCACCACTTGAAGTTCATGCGCTTCAGAGACACTACTTTGATGAACAGTACGTGGCTTTGACATTGCAGTCCTTGACTTCCTTATTGGCTTCTGAACCTCTGCTGTCTTCTTCATGCCTTTCCCTTTCTTCTTTTGAACAGCTTTCTTCCTTTTCGATGAATCATCCTCTCGTTCTGATGAATCAGAAGAGCCCTCTGATGAACTGTCCTCTGAATCGGATGTTTCCTCTTCCGAATCTGATGAGCCATCCTCTGTGTCCACTTCTATGTCGTCTTCCTCTGGCTCTTCTCTTTCCCCTTGAACATATTCTTCATCGTTCGCACTTCCTTCTCTTACTTCATATCCTTCTCGTACTGGTGTATCTTGTGAGTGCAAATCTTTGCCATCTTCATCCTCCTCTTCTTCATCATCAAAAAGGTCTTCGTCATCTTCTTCTGTCCTAAAGTGTTCCACATGAACTACTGAAGGTTCCGCACGAGGTGTACTTCTGTTTTGATGCGTTGATGCCTCAAAGTTTCTAGTAACTGGCACTACAGCTCCTTGCGCTTGGATTCTTGTACGGTTCACTTCCTGCAATGTATTGTAGAGAAAGCGAGTACAATCTATCGAACCATCTAACACAATCATTTGATTACCTATAAAAGAAGCTTGCAGTATAGCTGGTACGGCTGTTGTAATGCCAACCGTAACTAACCCCCATTTCTCCGGTAGATATGTAGCAACCAAGCGCTGCAACTCCGTAGGAGTTCTCTCTTCTTGATCCACCACAGAAGGCATCCTCCCCTCAATTCACGAATCTGTAAACACTACAGGAACTTGTTCACAATCACTTCGTACACTATCTGCCATCCGCGATCCAGTAGGATGTACCATTATAACTGCAACTTCTCCCACCGCTTGTACACTACGATCTGTTTGACCATTGTGTTGCAAGTCATGTACATATGTGGACACAGTTTGTGGTGAAAACACCCAGTAACTTTTTTGCCATGTACACTCCGATGGCAATACCATCTTCTTCCTCATTCCCTCCTCGAAATAGGTTCTAGCTGGAAACAGAAATATTGCGGTCCACCTGTGTATGTCTGCCATCCATTGTTGTACTTTATGCATGGCGGTACTGTACTCAACGTTTGTCCAAACTGCATTCTCCCCTCTTGTTCCGCACCGCCTACAATCAAATATCCACAGACAAGGCGTTCCCAATTCCACAACCGCCTGCGTAAAGAAATCCCTTCTACATCGAATAGGAACGAATGCACTGTTGGTGTCAAGTGAACTAGATGATACAGTAACTTGCCAATCCCAACACGCCTCATCCAAACTTCTCACGTCCTTGCTATATCCGTGGTAGCCTCATTCTCCATGTTGAATACTCGCGTAATGATCTTTTATCATTGGAGGTATTAGAGCTTCGAATCTACGGAGAGCTTCCACCGTCTTCACTGCTGGAGACAACCCTGCTTTCTTCATTTTTGTATCCACTACTTCAGCTAGCACATTCATCTGTCCACGGTCTTGTCCTTCCAACCTTCGCACATTGATGAGGAAAAAACTATGCATTGTACTTGGATGTGCAACCTTGGATTCAACCATCAACCACCGTAATGCATTTCGTACTGCTCCTCTTCGTTGAATCTGTTCCGTTGTCCAAGCTAAAGTACCCTTCATAGGAGCTTTGCTGCTAGCTTGGTTAAAAAACAATCTCTGTTTCGGACGTTCACCATTAATAACTCCTTTTGCAGACAGTTCCTTTGCCAATCGTAGGTAATGCGCCTTTGGAACCCTCACTAGTGGTCTTAGCCAAAGCCTCTCCATCCTCTTCCTGTTGTCCCTCACATCAACATTTGGATCCAACGAAAATTTATTTGCATACTTCTTCCACTTCCTCTGATCATCTTTGCTGTACCAAAGAAACCCGTCCTCGTAATCACGGCACACTTGCAAAACCGCTTTATACGCGACTTCATCTTCTTGCCATGCATGACGAGTATATCCTTCGATCCTCTTATAAATCCCCCCTAGCGATACATTTCCTGCATACGGCCTTGTCCAGTGCAGTGCACTTGCCGCCATTGTTACAGCCCGTGCTCGTTGTGCATCATCTGCACGTGATTGCGGATTTGGTCTTCCACATGCCTCCCAAATGGCTCGTAACTTCACCAGGTCCTCTTCCATTGTTGTGTAGAACTCTCTCTCAAACTCCTTCGCATTTATTTGCATTGAGGCTTCAATGTACACTTTGGAATTGTTGTACACAACAAATCGTGCTTTCCTCTCTGCAAATATCTTCTTATACTCTTCATCGTCAATCAGTCCCGTGTCATGTTGTCTTTCACCTTGTTTGCATGCTGCAACAACATGCTGACCATCTACGGGCTCCCAGATGATATTGTTCTCCAACCAATTAATCTTTGACATGTTCGCATCTCCAGGGAATGCTCTACCATTCTGTAGGTACATTAAATCAAACTCTTTCGCTGCACCAATTTCTGAAAATGGAATCTCCCTTCGTGTTGGAGCACCTTCTTCATTGACTCCTTCAAGAATGTAAGCAACCGGTCGCAAAGTTAATGGTGACATATTAGGCTCTTCTCTCCCACAAAGTCTCTTGTACATTGTTGAAACACGCCTATCGGTCAATGCTCGATGGTTTGTCTCTACATGTTGAACTGCCCGGACATTTGCCATTTTTGCATTGAAAACTAGATCCATACCCCACAAATATCCAGCTAAAAAATCGTCATTCGATGGAAATCGTACTAGTGGGCCCACAGTTCCTAATTTGCGAGTTCTATGACTCTCTTCTTCCTCAGAGTCTTCGTCTATAATTTCAAACTCCTCGCTTTGTTCGACCTCCTCCTGCACTACGCTTGCATCCACTTCTCTTGTAGCACCTCCAATATCTGCCATCGGCTCAGAACGTATTTATCATACAGTTCCTCTTCCTCTTCCTCTTCCACGTGGATTCACAGTTCGTGGTGCTCCAATACCTAGAGGTCGCGTTCTGTGTTGGGCAACTTCCCTAGATGACTCCGCTCGTGTGGATGCTGACACTGGAAAGGTGTTGACACCAACACCTACAGACATCATTGTGCTAGGTCCTCCACGTGCTGATATAGAACCGCTGTGCTGAACACCACCCCTAGATGTGCCTCCACTAGGTGGTAAACATTCCACTGCTACCCCGCGTGAGCTCGTCCCGCGCTTTGTTCTTACTCTTCGTTGTCCAACGGCAGTGGGAATAGATTCATTGTCTTCGACTACTCGTGGAGGTGAACTCCTTCTTGTACGATCTTTAACAGGCACCCAATCCACGTTCACTGGAGTTGCCAATATTCGATACAACGGATCCGTTTCTTCAGGTTCTCGTGGGGGGTTTTTGTCTCGAACACTGGAAGGATTAGTTCTCTTCATCTCTTCGTAAGTCAATGTTTCCGCCACATACCGCTTTGCTCTCAGAAGATCTTCTGCATTCAATCCCAAGAATCTTTGCACTGCTGCAGTACGTACGCTCTTCAGTGATTCTGGCATTGAAATCCAATGTTCTTGAAGTTTAGGCATGACCCTCATTGGCTTGGCAATATCCAAACACATAGAAGGAACTGCAGCCATCATCAAATTCCTCTGCAACTTAAGCTTTGCCACATCGCCTCCTTCCATAGTAATATTCATGAAAATCACATCTTGAGCGGCAGTACTGATGGATGTCAGCTTCCCACGCTCTACGCCCAAGGCTGACCAACGTCGATCTCCTTGCA
The DNA here is from genome assembly GCA_963969595.1 of Neckera pumila. Classification (NCBI taxonomy): domain Eukaryota; kingdom Viridiplantae; phylum Streptophyta; class Bryopsida; order Hypnales; family Neckeraceae; genus Neckera; species Neckera pumila. The sequence goes on along the minus strand of OZ018408.1, from coordinate 1,735,720 downwards.
ATGCCCGCTCTGTAATCCACAACATCGGCGAATGCGCATCTGTTGCCAAAAGCCACCATCCATGTTGAATCCAGTCATCGTATGTTTTGATGACCATGACTTCCCTGCAAGCAAACATCATTCCATTCAAAACCATAAGTTTTAATCTTTTCGATTTATTTTTTACTACATCATATATTGTACTCATGAATAAAGCCTCAAAAGCTACAACCTTCATTATCCTTGAAAAGAGTAATAAATTGTACAAATAATTTTCTTGTTACATATAATTGAACTAACATGCCCTATATTATTATACAAAAGTCTCCAAGTAACTCCATTAAAGAAGGATCGTTTAGACATTACTGACACATCATTATATTCTAAATGAAAGACTACTTCGATTTTCTAGTACATGTTCTTCAGTTTCAGTTGTATGTTCTTTAATTAAGAAAACTTAATTATATGTTCACATGCTCTTCTTCATTGTAATTGATATACTTCTCATATGAAATGAATCTGTTCATCTACATATAAGAATCACCTAGGCTATAATAGAATATGGTTACTTGCCAAACACATTCCAATTCATGTAATTTTTGTTGTCCTATGAATCTCTTTCTACGATTAGGCCATTTCAAACTACAAAGTAGACAAATGAGGATGAAAAATATAGTATAAATTGAATACAAAATAATCCAAAACAAATAAGCCATTAGTAGATATAACCTTAGGAAACCTTATTTGCTACTTTCAATCTGCGAACGTCACTATCACCATTTTATGGCACTTAGATGATAATCTCAAGAATTGTAAAGAGTTAGACAGCATTTTTGAATCAAGATTTTCCTTCTTGACCTTTCATGTTGGATTGCAGAGTATGCAATTCAATTTGTAGTCTTAAAAGTGTTTGTCTTTACGGAAATGAGAAGTTATCAGAAGAAATGGATCACATAATGTGTAGTTTCAATATATTCAGGAAAGTTCGTGCATACTCTAAATTTGATATTTATTCACAATTATGATATTCTGTGAGTTCGAACACAACTAATGACATGAAGGTCATTTCCTCCAATGTTTATCTCGTTCCTCATATCCAAAAAAATTCAAAATTACTTATATTATATTGTAAATTGAACTTAAAATGCATTTCAAATGTCAATTGAATTGTAATTATAGAGTAACATCAAAATTTAAGTCATACTCTGATGTTTCCCATTGTAATATACACATGTAGGGAAATTTTTAGATTTTTTGAAGTAATTTTGTATTTCATGTGATTTATCTTCATATTTTGTTCTAAAATTCTTAGAGAACTAAATTTTCCACCAAATGCTATAAGTTCTTTGTAAAGTACAGAAGACATGCATCTTTAACTTCAAAGTAAATAGAAAGATTTCATACATATATAATAGCAAACTGAGTGATGGATACTGAGGCTTACAATCAAATGGTCATACATCTATCCTTGAAGGACTAAGAATGTGAAGGCCTCTCAATCTCACACTATTATTTCTAAATAATGATATGACAATAAGATATACATGGACAAATATAAAAAAAAAAAAAATGACATTCATTTCATAAGAGGAACCTTTCCAATGGTTATCCAATGTCTAAAAAGGAATTTCCAATGCATTGAAAATCTTCCACATTTTTGAATTACAAATCACTATACAAGAAAATTTTATCTCAGCTGATAAAGTCAACTAAGCATGCACATAAATAAGAAATACGGAATCTCAAATTATAAAAAATAAAGGATGCTCAGAACGAAGGCGAGAAAAAAATTCAAAAAATGACAAGAGCAATATAAACCTTGAGAAATGTCTGCACCAACAATTGCCTTGTCTTCTGTAATCTTGTTTGCAATTCAAAAATCTCTTGCAACTCCAACATCAATTGCCTCCCATCTTTGTCCTCTTCAACAAACCTCCCTTGTTTTTTTTCCAAGAGAAAATTTTTTTTTTTCCCTGTATAGGGAAACATGATTTATTAAAGACTGAAGTATGTTTGCTACATCGATTTTATATACATATGAAAACAACACTGTAAGTAGCATTGGTTCTCACAAAATAGTATCAAGGATTTTATTAGTAACATAATACACTCAAATGACTATGAAATTTTGAACATGTAAATAGATCCATTTTAATAACGTGGGAATTGGGGTGAACTAAATAGGCAAGTGTACAGTTGTACAGAGCTTGCCAAGAATTGAAAACAAAACCTCTTCTTCAAAAAACTTTTATTCAGAGACCTTCTTTTTTCAAAATACATATGTCGATCCAAGAAGCTTCCAATGTCCTTACAAAAACTCGCAATATTGCTTAAATTAAATATTATCCTGCAAAAATAAATTGGAAGGAAAATCAAGAGAAAAAAATACCTCCACAAAGTGTATTTCTGAAACAATCTTGGTCAAGCGTCTCTATTGCAGAAGATAGTACTCTTCTAATAATTCTGATGCAAAAAGCAAGCAGGTCAATTAGAATATTGGTCATCAGAGTTCCGAAACAAACACGTGTACTCACTGGTAAAATTAATACATGCATACTTGCATGTTAACCATTAAACAACGTTGAAGCCGAGAAGTTGTCAATCGGATGACTTCTTTCTTCCTTGCAGAAACCAAAAATGCAGCTACTAGTCCAATAATCAGAGCATTGACTCTTCACTTGAGAAACAAAAAATTCACCTATTCGTACAATACTTGAAGCATTTAGTTGACTTCTTTAGTCACCGAAGGCCATGTGCTTTAAAGTTTGAAAAACTTCTAAACCCAATTTTAAATGAACCAACACAACTACTTCCGTGTTTTCTATTTCTATCACCAAACAACCATCTTTCCTACCCAAATCAGATTGTTTTTAAATGGCTCGAATTAGAATTTGTCATCTTACGTAGCACTACAAGTTTAGTGTATTATTAAAGTAAAATTCCATTATAATATTCTAACATTTAATTTAAATGTCCAATTATGGTAGTCTGGTCTTTCATACTATAACCCATTTAATCGACGACTAAATAGCTAGAACCTCAGATTACATTTAATGATCCTTCCTAACCTTGCAACAAGTTGCATAGTCCATGATTAATACACTATATTACTACAACCTAGTTAACTGTTTCTTGATACATCAATTAGAATACAATTACAACATGCTCATTGATGCAATCAAAATAAACGATTTCTTTCTGACTTTGATTTATTCCAATTTTGGCATGGTTTCATAGCATGGAGCAACCATGCAATGATCTAGAGGTCATGAATCCGGTGCCAAATCTTCACTAGACAATTCGTTGAGGGGATCCTTGATATGAACAACTCTAGGTCAATAAGTTCTCGTGTATGCTTACCTTTGCATCATAGCATATGAAAATTTGAGCTCTTCTAGAACATAGTCCCATCGAGAATTAAGATTTTTATCAATTCATTTACTGTTTTTGTTACATCCAAAATTGCAAATTAATAGTGCTTCAACAACAGGGGATCGTTCTACCCTTTGTGAACTTCTTAGTAACAACGTTTTGACAATACATTTTATAATTTACATAGAGCTATTTCTGGAAAGCTCTATGTAAATTGGGTGCAATTAAACAAGATGTCTTACTTAGCTAGCAATGACCAACTTGATGCGAGTAAAAGGCTTCAAATTCTCCGTGCTGGTCCAATCAGCAATCTTCATATGCGTGACGTGAGTCAGACACCATCTGGGCAAACCAACGAGAAACAATGAAAACATCAAAACAATTTCAGCAGACCATCTCTGGGAGATCAGAAGACAGCTCATGTACTCTCTTGTCTAAGTTTCAGCTACTACTTCGATCATAGAAGAAAAAGAGAACAGAAGAGTCTTATCAAACATGAAGTCTTTGAGAAAAGAGGTCTCACTTTTGAGCTCTTTTTTTGAACATTGTTTTTTCATACAAGGAAAAATTCACAAACAAAGAAGTAACTGCCCAAGTTATGAGTGACAGACAGTCAAGGCTGTCATCTGGAGCTGCCCAAGTTACGAGTGAAAAACACTGAAGGCTGCCATCCCGAGCTTTCTGAGGAGCAACTTCGTTTTTGGCGTACTTATAGGAGTGTGCAACTAACAAAAAATAAATGAAATTGACGGAGCTTCACACAGCCATGAGCCAATAGAAGTAGTCAATCTTCAAGGGCACGCTATCTGATAGCCATCGTGGTTGAGATTCAGCACTTGTGACCTTGTTGACCAGGTTCACCACTGCCATTCTGTTGAAGTAGTCAAGTGAAATTTTGCAAAATGACAGGCCCTTACTGAAACTACGCATAGTGGCAGGAGCTTGGTCGTGGAAGAACTCGAATTGAACACCAAGACCGGGAGTTGCACAGGCTTGGAGCTGGCTGTCGACGTCTCCCTTCGTCCGGAACCTCCGCTGCAAACAGCACGCGGAACCTTTAGCGCCGGTCTGCAACCCAAGCTGAGTCGAGGACGACGACAACGGTGCTCGTGGAAGAAGTCGATGAAACCGGGAGTTGCACAAGGTTTGACCAGACTGTCGACGTAGCCCTCCGTCAGCAACCTTTGCTGCAAACACCATGCAGCGTCCACCACCCAGCGACTGAGGATTTCACAAAAACGCGCACCTGGGTTGGACTACTAGAAGTGAAGTACAGATAGGCAGTATTCTACGTCAATTTCCTCCCAGCTACTAGTGAAAGCAGCTGCAATTCTAGCTGAGTCGAGGAAGGCGGCAACGCTGACGATGTAGGCGGAAGTTCAAGCTAGACAGTCACTGATGATTCTCAACACACACTTCCTGCGAGTGACGATTCCCGAGACACAATTTCTGTGAGTGACGAATCACAACGCAGATTTCTGGGGAACGACGCTGGAATGACGGGCTGCGGCGCTGCGATATGAGTGTCCTACAATTATTCGGAACGACGCTGCAACGATGGGCTGGGGCGCTGCGATGTGAGTGTCCTACTCGGAGTGAGTATTCTACTCGGAGCGCTACGATAACGGGTACAGTGCTAGGGGGAGAAATGCTTGCCGACTAGGGGAGAATGCGCTCACAACAAACGAAGTAGGGTTTCTTCAAACTAAATGAAAACACCAGAAGAAATTGAAAACAAAACCCTAATGCGTAGAACCTCAATTCACAATATCAGCATCCCGTAGAGGTCGACAGGATTGGACGGAGGCTGGCAACAAGGAATACCTCCGGTGGTAGCTGCGATTTCTGTGAAGATCTCTTGCTGGCGCGAGATCTACGAAGCGCGATCGAGGTCGGAATTGCAACAATCCTGCAGAAGTCTCACCTCCCCCCAACGTCAGAGACAAACTAGTGAGCAGTGATTGATAACGAGAACGAGGGAGAGACTGAAGACAGAGAAAAACGGAGAGGCCAAGACAAGAGGAAGCGAAACGAGGAGGAGCTGGTGGGGAAATAGTAGGAGCGGAAAAGAAAAGGACCGGCGTAGACGACGCGCGAGAAGGTAATACTCGAACCCTAATTCCTGTTGACCCCGCGTAGCTACGCGGGGTCTGAATCAGCCTTCTTTTCTTTCAGTTTGGTAGAAGTGCCATAGTGGCGACATAAAATGTTAGAGTGTTGCTCCAAATTGTAACATGCATCCACTTATTAGATGTATATTATGGTTTTCATCCACAATTAGGCTATTTCATCAAAAAAAAAATTAATTTTAAAGCTGTCTGGCGATTTCATGCAATTGTTGGAGCAATTTGTACACCCTTTTTTAGCTGAATTTTTTGTAACCCCTGAAGGACCAAGCACCATTTTTTGGCAACATAGCAATTTTGGGCAGCTCACTACGGATGGAATTTTTTTTTTTTCTTTGAATACTTTACACAACATGTGCCCAAGGAGTAGCTTTAAGTCCTAACAAGTTTCGTAGCTTTTGACTATACGGTTAAAAAATTATTGCATGATATGTGATTTTCATTGGACGGCGGGCAGCCCGAGCAGCTCAAAGTTCTTCTTTAAAAATGACTTTAAAAAAAAATAGAAATCTGGAATTGGTTCTTTAGATTTATATAGAAGTGTGAAGCTGTCAATCATTCAATTTGGATCTATGAGTCCAAAGTTATGAGGATTTTAAGTTCGTAAGTAGGTATGGAGTCTTTCAAAACCATACGTACCCTCAAATTTAAAATCTTCATAACTTTTGACTCATAGATCCAAATTGAATGATTGACAGCTTCACACTTCTATATAAATGTAAAGAACCAATTTCAGATTTCTATTTTTTTTTAAAGTCATTTTTAAAGAAGAACTTTGAGCTGCCCGGGCTTCCCGCTGTCCAATGAAAATCACATATCATGCAATAACTTTTTAATTGTATAGTCAAAAGCTACGAAACTTGTTGGGCCTTAAAGCTACTCCTTGGGCACATGTTGTGTAAAATTTTCAGAAAATAGAAATAAAAACTCCATCCGCTGTGAGCTGCCCAAAATTGCTATGTTGCCAAAAAACCGGTGCTTGATCCTTTAGGGGTTAATGTGCAATCTGGCACCGAAATGCCAAAAAATGAAAAACTCCTTTGAAGTAGTCGTCAAATGTGAATATAGAGGTATTTTGGTTGATAAATGGGAACTAGTTTCATTTTCGTACATCTAATTTTTAACATGCACACCTAGTTTTCATAAATGTGTAGAACGTCATGCATAGTGCATTGTTCCACTTCTGATTTTTAGTAATAAAAAATCATCACAATCTAATGGGATTTTGGATGCGTATCTACGAGCTTAATTTATGTTGTGATAATCATCACAATTTTTTTGGATATAGAGAATTTGCTAAGCAACGTGCAAAAGTAAGTTTTTCTCAGTGGGAGGTTCGTGGAAAGAATTATGTCCGAATAAGTTAAAAACGAGGGATGGGGGCACTAGTAAAAAAAATAAAAAAGGTTTTCCTTTTTTTTAAGAACTTTATGACCATTGGGATTAATGCTTTTAATTCCATATAATGATATTAATATTTTATTTTTTCCTTCTAACTCGACATACTTCTACTTTACAATTTTTTGTCATTTAAATTTAGATTTTCTATATTTTTTTTTCCTAAACTCTCAACTCAATTGTCCACTATACAAATTGAAAGCTGAGAACTTAGTAGTGCAAAAAGTTTAGATTAAAAATGTTCGAAGTCATAAAATCTATTCCTATAAGGTGTTGAAGAATTTATTTTTTTTAAAATAGAAAACAAATATCTTGCAATGTCATTGGTCAAAAATTCTTTAATTTTTTCACACATTTTCATACAAATTAGGTATAAGATCCTATGGTTAGATATAGAAGAGAAAATTTTTTTAAATTTTTTTTTATATTTTGCTATGAAAATGACAATTTGGGGTGTTTTTTTCCAAAAACAAAGGCCTTGGACCTTTAGTGTTTCCTGAATCAAAAAATTATTTTATTTTTTCATTTTAAGTGCAAACCTTAAATGACTTAGAGAAACCTAGGATGTAGGCCAATTCTTTCTAACTAAAATCTTTAATCTAGATTAGAGTAATTTGGGATTTCTATCATTGAATTAGGTCACAATGCAATATATATTTTTACTATATAGTTTTAAAAATATTTGAAAATGAAGAATGCGGTGCAAAATGGATTTCAACACTTGAAAGTAACAATTGCAAGAGCTCTTTCAATTTTACAATTATTTCAAAATTTTAAAATGGAGTGTAATTGAAATATGTGAAACTTACATTTTGTACTGTAACCCGTACATGCCAAAGGCATTTTTCAAGATTATAGTTCGTTCGCCAATCGTAGAATGTATTTATTGTTTCAAATTACATTTAATGTTATTCAATTTAGTAGGTTTAATGATATTTAGTGCCATGGTTTGTAAATAGTCTTTTAAACACTGAATGTAGGTTTTAGTGGACTTCATTTTCTTTTTAAATTTAATTTAATATTGTTCGCTTCATTTGGTTTCGCTGGATTGAAGTAAGAGAGGGCTTAAAAACATAGGAAAATAGGAGATTTGAAACATTAATTAGTTATTGCTTCATAATTTAGAATTTATTGTGAAATTTAAATAGTATTGTGCAATTGCACTTGCTTTTTTCTACAGCACTGAAGGTAGCGCTTTTAAAAGTGATTGTAGTACATTCCAAATTTAAATAGAAATACTTAAAAAATCTATGGAATGGAACAATATGGATGTAGAGTAGAAACAATAGAAATTGGTTATAGACAATTAGATTATTAAGAATTTGGGATTGTAAGATGCACGTGTCAAAAATGCTATTTGCAAGTGTTGCAATAGTATGGATGTTTTCCCAAAAAAAAATGTTGAAATTCTGATATATGATATCAAAAAGACATTTGCAAAGAACAAGAAGTACATGCTTTGTCACGCACGTAATTTACAAATAGTATAGTCTACATGTTGTTACTCTTTTTATATGTGTTAAAAGAAGATTATGAACTTTGTTTTAAGAAATGTAGGCTCTGTTGATCTAATATTTGTGAAATAAAAAACAAACTTGACAAACAGCAATACAAGAGGTAGTGAAGATAGTGTTTGTAGAAATCGAACATTTCAAACAAAATAGTTTGAACTTTTAAACTGAAGGAGTTTTTATTTTTGAAGAAGTTTGATTTTTGAAACACAATTCAAAATTTTTTTTTAAGAGAAGTCTGAATGTTCCATTCAAATTGTAGTGGACTTCATTATTTAATGTAGCATGAAATTCTAGAATGTAGATATGATTTGTAGATTTTGTTAAAAACATTGTTACAATTTGTGTAGGATGTAATGGGTGGTTTTGGAACCCCATATCTTGTGAGTGATAGAAATTTAAATGGCCCTATGATTCCAATGCCAAACTCGATGTTCAACGTGCTGCCATTTATTATTATATATAGTTCGTCTTGATTGTAATGAAATCATAGAACCATATTCTTGTGAATTTACAATTTGATAATTAATTCATATTTCACAATCTATGATTATTGAGGACTAGATATGGAGAGTTTGAAATGTGGTTATGAATTCCTATAAGGTTGGAAGCTGCGGAACAATTCTATTAGCAAATGTTACATTTGAAAAGATGTAAGATTGCAAATCAAAAGAAACCTTTTTAAGTAATTTTTCAGTGTTCTACAATTCAAAATGCAAGGAAATAGTGAGGAGTGAATAAAGTGTAGTAAATGAAAGAAGTGACCTTCTGAAGATATGGTATTTAAAATTTGATATATGACCTTGTATTTATAGTATCTAAAGTATGATTACTAATTTTTGAATAGGACTTAAAATATTTCTTAAACACATGTATATATATGTCAGATTTGAAATGAGTTCATGATGTTCATGAAAACTTATGAAGATGGAACCCATTTTATTACAAGAAAAAGAAAACTCAGTAGAACTGGACTATGACAACTGTATGTTGTTTTTGGAAACTTAGATAGAATTAGCAAAGTCCAGTTCATCTACTTTAATTATATAAAGTATGTTGTAAAAGAAGTTAAAAACCATAGCAAAATTGATTGCAGTTCTGTGGAAGATTTATTTGAATTGAGAAATGCATTATAGTTTTTTTTTTACAGAAAAGGAGTATTAGGTCAACATGAACAAAAATGTAGTATAAATTAAAGGGAATTGATGATTTGAATTTTTTTTTTTCATAGCACCAAAACTTATGTCCACATTTTATTGGCCTAACAATGTCGTGTACATGTGAATGGTATAATAACAGAAGCAAACAACAACTATGGATGCAAGAGGTTTCGGGAGTCCTGTGGCACTTCCGGCGATAGCAACAACGGGAGGTCCCACTGCAGGGACTGTTGGACAGAGGATAGTTCGAGCCCGTCGTGCAATTCTATTTGAAAGCAATAGTTCTGAAAGGCATGACGTTAGGACAGAGAGAACGGTAGACACCGTGGAACTGCTCTCAAAAGGTGGAGGAATTGTTGGAATTGCAGCCATTGATGAAAGTATTCTGTGTGGAATGGAGCTGCACCATGTTAAGATATGCCCTCATGAGGTTGCTGTGAAGGTGTTGCATGTTGTAGATACAACAATTTGGACGGGAGAACTAGTAGGGGAGCGTCTTGGTCAATGTGTGGGATTGGTGATTCGGTGGAAGAAATCAAGACTCCGTAGTAGAAGACAAACATTGCCAAGTACTGCAGAATCAGGTGGAGTACAAAATTGTACCTTCCATCCTGGGGCAACATCAGAGTTTGAGTTCCACGAGAGCAACAGTAGTCCTGGTCCATCAGAAAGATCTCAGAGCACCCCTGGTACTAGTAGCACCCCTGATCGTAGGTCTCCAAGAAATGAACACTTGAATAGCTTTGGAGACAATGTGGAGATGAGAGATGGGTTACCGGATTGTAGTAGTACCCGAAGTTATTCTATGGCTACCCGAAGGAGACGAGAACAAGGACCACGTGTAAGAGGAGAAGCATTGAGTCAAAAAGTGACCTTGCGAAGTGTACTAGCAGCCAAAAATAAAGGTGGATGCAAGCAAAATTGTTTGACAAAAATAGACGAGAAGTACATATTGAACCAGAGATACATGGCATGGGGATAGAAGTACGAGCTTCGATCAACGTGGATGCTACAGATGTTGAGCGCTTTCTACAGAAGAACAGAAAGGGAGAAGAGGGACAAGTATGAGACTAAATTGGATGGCTTCCATGTTTGCAATGCTTGCTACGCTACAGCACTTGGTTACTCGCAACGGCGGTTCAAGCAATTGAAGCAATTCCAGCAAGTATATAGAAGAGTGGCTGCTATACACGGAAACAAATGTCACTTGAGAGAAGGAGCGAAATTGTCTGCAGCACGTGAGAGCTTTGAAGAGTTTGTGAAGGAAGCTAGATGCACTCAACCCCACAGACAAATACGAAGGAAGGCAGACAACAACATTGTACCATTGATATTGTTACCCATGAACACAACGAAGGTGGATGTATTCAACTACATCAACGAAGAAGTGAAGAAGATGGTAGATGGAGAGCCACTGTCCCTCGCTTCTTTCCATCGGTTGTGGCGCAAGGAATTTCCACACGTACATCCCCCATATTCCCGATTTTCAAAATGTTACCATTGTTGGGAATATAAATGTGGAATGGAAGGTACAACTAATGTAGCAGCGCGTGCGGAGATAAAGAAATGGTACATTATACACATCCAACATCAAATGGAAGAGAGGCGCGATTATTGGCTGTTCAAGAGGTCAGCAATGATAACACCGGACTTATACATGTGCTTGATAGTGGACGGCATGGACCAGAACACGACCATGGTTCCAAAGATGAGGCAAACCGTGAAGAACATTGAATCTCGATTCGTGAAAACTCATCTCTGTGGAGTACTGGTGCATGGGATTGGATTGTATGCAGATGTGTGGATTGACGCACACCACAAGCATGACAACAATCAGGTGATAACTACAGTAATGCACATGATATCTGATGTACGGAGACGGAAGGGGAAGCTGCCACCGACTTTGCGAATTCAAGCAGACAATACAACTCGCAAAAACAAGAACATATATATGTTTGCTTTGTGTGCAGCATTAGTGGGCATGGGTTACTTCCAGGAGGTGCAATTATGTTTTTTAATTGTAGGGCACACACACGAAGACATAGACCAACGATTTAGTGTAATTTCGAACACGTTGAAGAGGACCAACATTGATTCTCTGGATGAGTTGTTGTTTTTGGTTGAGAAAGGGACATCATACACAGAGTCGTTTGTTAGTGCACGAAAACTTGAGAATGTTCGTGATTGGAAATCATTCATCACACCACACCTTCTAAAAGGGGGAGACCAATTGACAGGGATAACATTTCCACATCACATGAGGTTCTACATGGAGAATGGAATGCCTAGAGTTTAGCACAAGCACTTCAGCAAGGACGCGTGGGGACCGGCAGAAGGGCACATGTGTTTACAATCCGTACCGAGCCCAACAGAGAAGCCCGATCTAGTAGAGGTGTTTGCGGCAGATGAGAGAGAGCTGAGGGCCCTCGAAGATTTCATTGTATATAAGGACAAATGTGTGGAGAGAGGAATGCACGTGGAGAAGAACCTTGAAGCAAAAAAGAAAACAGAAGAGTTCAAGAAGTATTTGAGAGAATTTCCCAATATGGATAGAACGGTGGAGCGGGACCTATCGTTTTGCCCAACAAGAGTTGAAGGGAACGAAAGGGAACACACGGAGTTGAGTAGAGTTCCACTTGGAGGAGAAGAATCGAACGTGATGTTGGCTGCAATAGACTCGATCATGGCAACAATGCCAAATCTAGAGGCACGAGGCTATTTCGGTCCCCGAAGGAACAAACCAGTACAACTATTAGGGAATAGGGCCCCGAGAAGAAAGAGGGTGAAGGAAGGCACAGATACAGCTGCAACAAGAAGCGCAGAGGAAGGGCAGGATCCATTTCCAGTGTTTGAACCAGAAAAAGACCTACGAGTTGGACAATTTGTGGCCCTCAGTGTGGAGGCAATTGAAATACGAGAAGGCGTGCCGTTTTTTCTTGGGAAGGTGTTGGAGTTTGGTCAGCGCAAGCGAGCAGCAGAGATGAAAGTGATATGGTATTGGCCAATTCAGAGGGCAGGAAATGGCGTAGGTGGAAGTTCAAGCAGAGAGTGTTATGCAAATTGCATGGAAGCGTCGTGGGAGCCTTCTTGTGAACAACATGGATGGGTAGAGAAAGAAGCTGCTATTTTCTCATGGATGAACGTACCTATGAAATCAAGAAGCGGGATTCTGCAAGATGAAAGTGTACGAGTTTGTGAAGAGGTAACGGAGGAAGAAGTTAGTATCCCAATACTAGCAAAACCTCATTTGCTAGAATACATTGCAATGCAGATGGAGGAGTTGAACAATGAACGTTTGCGGAATGATGTACATGCATATTGAAGCGAAGTATTACATTTAGGGGGAGTAAAAGGAGTTGTCAATGTAGCATATATGTATTGTGAAGAGGAGTGGACTTGAGCTTATCTATTTGAATATATGCAAATGTTGAAGCTATTTGCACTTACAAAAATCATTTTTAATAATGATATACAAAATTTTGTATATGTATCAAGAAGCATGATTGCAGCTCTGAACTTGTGAATTGAAAAGGGAAATCATGTGTAGTACTTCTTGAATGCCAAAAAAATTGGCTCAAATACAATCATTGCAGAAAGAAGAATGAATGTCTCATTCTACAATTTTCTATAATTTCAGAAAAAACAAAATGGGCAAACCCCCCCCCCCCCCCCCCCCTTTTTGATGAAGAGCTCAATTTTGCTTGTATGGTTTGTAAGTGCAGTTTTAGAAGGCCAAGTGCAAAAATGACGAATTTTGTGTTTAAGGTAGATGCACCAGTAATCGATCATTTAAGCAATTTTGAAGCAAGATTGTACCCAATATGAGGTGGTGGAAATTTTCCCAATGTAGGAAGATAGGAAATATGGTGATAGCAAATTTTTCAAAATTTTATTCCGAAAATTGAAATTACTATGAATTTTGGGAGCCAAAAAGTATTTTTCACCAATACCCAATGTCTAGCCAATCTTTCAATTCCAATCATAGCCAAACTCCTTTCTTGCTCACTACTTGGGGGACATGTATCATGACCTTATTAGTCCCTACCTTGAAAAGGACAAAAAAAACACAATCCACGCTTGAGTTCCAGCCTTGGTTGGAAATAGTGCACCCTACATGTTGGGTACTGGGCCTGGTTGGCAAGTGGTACCTCTACCTTATATCCATTTTTTCCTTACTTGCATACATTGCAGGGTGCTCTACCAATAAGAAAACAAAAAAAATAGGCTGGTCCGGGTTGAGAACCTGGGACTTGTGCCGGCCTGCGAATACGCGGCCGCGGGCTGCTCCTTACATCGCAGTTTCGCACCTTTCTAGCTTCGATCACATGGAACATGCTGTGGGCTTCTACACAGCGTGGATTGGATCAAATTGATCGCACGCATGGGTCTCGTCCGAGTATAAAACCTTCAAGTGTTGAACTTCTTAAAAACATCGATACACACAATCTTCCACTGTCTCAGTCTCGGGTCTTCAGCATCAGCTGATCGAAAGTGATCCGGAATTCAGTCCTAGCTACCGGCGATTCGGATTCCGGAAAGATTCAAGCTTGTCATGATTACTTTGATCATAGCAACTGGCACGGTGTAAATTTTGGTCGAGAAACTCAGAGGGAGCTGGTTTGGAATTCACTGGAGCTAGGAGTTGCAAGAAGGCGAAGCTCAATTGCAGCTAGCCATGGGTTTCAGAATAGTCATGCTGGGGTTGGCTGCAGCTGTGCTTTTCTCTGGGATGCCGGCTGTGGACGCCGCGAGGTCGCTTCGGAGCTTCGACGTGCCTGCGTTTTTTTGCATTCGGTGACTCGCTAGCTGATTTGGGAACCAACAACTACTTGCCCCAAGCCACGTCCAGGCCGACTTTCCTCCCTACGGCAAGACGTTCTTCGGAAGGCCCACAGGACGCTTTTCTAACGGCCTTCTCATTGTCGATTTCCTTGGTAAGTGCGTGCTATCAAGTGACGACTTGCTGAATTAATACCTGAGCTCTGTCAAGGAATAATTTTCAGTGTTTGGTGCTGAATTTACTTCCAAAAGGAATCCAAGCAGATTCATGTATCGTGAATGCCTCGGTGAATGCTACGATTCTAATTTTCAATTGGGTTGCGGGGGAACAGCTGAAGCATTGGGACTTCCCTTCGCACCCCGTTCCTGCAGCCGAACGCTTCCTTCACCAGAGGCGTCAACTTCGCCTCAGCTGCGAGTGGTCTCCTGGATTCCACCAACGAAGGCTTAGTAAGTCCTTCTCACAATAAAGATCAATATGGTAAATTTCGTTAAAATGGCGGTAATCCATGAGCCTTTTTTCATTCATTTCTAGGACTCGTATAGATTTCAGAACGCACGACCGGTCTTAACGTGAAAGTACCAAGTTTGTGGAAATACCACCATTTTTACGATATATAGGGTCGATCTGTGTATTTCCCCTAGAATATATAACTACCGCTCACAAGTACTGATTTGGCCATGGTTGCATGAACTTCCCTCAGGTGAACCCAATCAGTGTCCAAGTACAACAGTTCGGGAATGCAAAATCGATCTTGCAACAGCAACTGGGAGTGAAGACCACAAACGCTCTCATCTCTAAGTCCATTTTCTTCATCGTCAGCGGCTCCAACGATCTAAACGCGTTCCTCTCCAACACGAAGCAGGAGATCAACGCCACCGACTATCTTGCTTCTGCAATCAGCAATTACCAGAAAGCTCTCGTTGTAAGCTAGCCTCCAATCCGTGCTCACCACCGTTCCCTTAATTCAATCCAAGCTTTGCATGGCCGGTGTGTTATCTCCCCTATCTGTTTTGACAACCTCTAAATAGTGACCAAGAGTTCAAGGACACAATGGACTGGACACAAGGACTTTCTTGGAATTCCCTCCGACTGATTTGGAGATTCTGCAGTTTTTCCCTGCAAGTTTCTCCTAGTTTTCATGTTTCCCTGTGTTCTAATGTCACCATGGAGGGATCTTCAAAGAATTCCTATACAAGAAGAAAATCATGGATTTTCTTTGCAAGTATTTCATGAATTCTCTCCAAATTCCCAATGTACAATTAAAATTGGTAGACTTTGTATACATCTTACATTTCAATGTTGTTTCCACCTAATATTTGGTAGATTTTACAAGATGCAATTGTCCCATATCAATTTTCAGGGGTACGTTGAGGTTGGACACATAAAAATTGTAAGTTGTCATGTAATCTCCAAGCCAATGTATACCATTCAGATTTCACAATAATCTAACTTTCTAAAGTTTGTACAATTTAGAAATCTAAGAAATTTTGAAATGTGCAAATCTAAAATGTATAAATTTTGAAATTTTGAAATGTACAAATCAATGAGATTGGAAATTCAAAATCTACATTTCTGTTAGGATGCAACTTTCAAAATCTATGAATTGTATTGATTATGTAGGCTAAAATCTACATTAAGCTCAGATTTTGTAGGCATAAATCTACATTTGGAAATACCAAATTTCACAAATTCAATAGATTTGGAAGTAGGGACATCACTGAAAAGTGCACAAATTCCCCCCGAAAAAATGCACAAAATTCCTTGTTGCAAATTTTCTTGTGAGCTACATTCCCTATATACTGGGAAAAAGGCAAAAAAAGCAAATTCTCGGAGGGAATTTCCGTTGTAGTACTTACAGGGAACCTTTCAAATGTTTGTTGTGGGACTACATATCTCCAATTCAACTAATCAATGTACAATCCTGGTGAAGAAATTAAATACTTCCATGTTAGTACAATTAGATAATCTAATAGTAATTTAGATTGAATAGCTACATTCTATACTCACAGCGCTTTGTTAGTCCAAGCGGTGTCTTCATCCTCCTATAATAAGGCTGGATACTTTGTACACATTATTATTAATATGATTATCCACACTTTCTGTCCTCTTGTGATTCTTGCATCTCCATATCAAGATGGTAGCAAAGCCAGGAATCAATGCACATCAATAACCAACATGTGCTACTCACTAGCACCAATTGCTGATGTCGTTGATCTCCTCGTCGTTGAAGAACTACAAGAAGAAATTGAAGCACAGCTACGACTCAATCTTGCAATCAAAACATATTATCATGAACTTCCAGATGAAGCAGATGAAGAGAATCCTGATGATGGACTGATCATCTCAAATCATTTAAGAGGATATAATCGAACTCTTGTTGAAAGTTTTGATCTGACAAGCGGATTCTCTCAAATCCTCATCGAACTTGTAGAAGGTCCAACATTGCAGGAACAGCCTATAGCATTTGAAAACATCCCATTCGGGATTTCTAATTCACCTACAGCTCTTTTGGATGCTATTTTTCGAGAGTTTAATGAACCTGGTCAGTTTGATGAGTTGAATTCTCAATTCTTTGCAGAATTGCAGACAGTTCCTACATTACAGTGCCTTCATTCATCCATCAAGAGCTTTAAAATTTGCAATTTGGTATTATAGCTTCAAGTATAGCAAATCGAAGTTATAACATCCCACCTTTAACTGCCTCAAATTGTGCCTCTTAGAGTATAAAAATTGAGATGTTATTAATTCGTTTGGAATTCTGGTCCGTTATTGACGACACCAAACTAGCTCCTGTCTCCTCCAATGTTGCAAGCCTCACAGCCTGGCAATTGAAAGATTCAAAAGCCCAATTAGATATTTTACTCCATTGCAGAGAAAAGCAATTAATTGCTTTGCGACTACTAAAAACTTCAAAGCAAGTTTGGGATTGCCTCAAGCAAACTTATGAGAAGTCTAACAAAGCTTCGCAGGTTCAGGTGCATAAGCAACTATGCCATATGACGATGTCTGATAATGAAGATGTCGTTGCGTTTCTTGAATCCTGGCAAGCTTTATTACAAGAAGCTGCAATTTCGGGCTGCACTTTTTTCGAAGCCCAACAGGTGAACCTTTTCCTTGGCGCTTTGCTTGAATCATGGAGCACGTTTGTTACCACACAAGGAGGATTGACAGATCTAACGTTTGTTAACCTCCTCTCCAACATATTGCAGCAAAATGCAATTAAATTATCAAAAACTAAGGTAACCAAATCAAGTGCCTTTTATGTTAAAGGCAAATTCATGAAACTTGCTTTCAGCAGGACCTTCCCATCTGGTCACCGATCCAAAACCCAAAACAAGAATTCTTGTTCACATGTTGACAAGAGGATGCACAGTCAAAAGCCTTCTTATCACAATCCTACTCCCTTCAATCGGGTATCTTCCTCACGACCAATTATTTGTTACAATTGTGGCATCCTTGGTCATAAATCACCAGATTGCAGGAAGCCAAAAAGGAATCAAGCTGGACCCACTAAACGTCATCTTCACAATTATAGTAGTGAAGAGCCCCATTACTTATTTTTGGCAACAATAGGGCCTTCAGATTCTTCTTCCTCCTGGTATATTGACTCTGGCACGAGTTAGCACATGTCTCTAGTTCAAACGCTATTCCGGGATTACAAAGCATTGGATACTCCACGGTTGATCCTTCTTGGTGACAACAGTTCTTCCAATGCTATTGGCATAGGTTGCATTCTCTTACAATTACCTAATCAACAAACCTTGTTGATTCCTGACGTCTTATTCGTCCCAGGCTTAGCCAAGAACCTTATATTTGTATCTCAAATCACAAGCACTGGGAATACAACTTTGACCTTTACTCAAACTCAGTGCGTGATTACAACGAGCCCTCCAAATTCCAAGGAACAAACTAAGTTCCACCTTCCTAAAGATGGAACGTTATTTACTCTCGGAATTGGAATTGAACCTTCAATTTCAGCAAGCACAGCAGAGACTGCAAAACAGTCTGAACTTGATACGCTCAAGTGGCACTCTGGGTGGGACTACAGGCTGGGGCACATTAATATACACTCCTTGAATATTATGAATACATATAATATGGTCATAGGCTTACCCACTCTCAAATCAACCTTATTACTGTGTGAAGGTTATTTATACAATAAACAAACAAAGCAAACTCATCCAATTGCTAGTGCAACGCGAGCTACAATGCCACTTGCTTTGATCCACATGGATTTGTGTGGACCCATGCACACATCCTCTCTTGGTGGTGCTAGTTATTTTATTCTCTTTATTGATGATTTTACCAGATTTATTATTGTGTATTTTTTATCTAAGAAATCAGATGCTCTATCTTCTTTTCAAGATTACAAAAGACTTGTGGAAAAACAATTCAATGACCACAAGATTCTTATTCTCCAATCTAATAATGGAGGAGAATACACATCCAAAGTTTTTTCACACTTTTGCTTGGCTCACGGCATTCGACGCCACCTTACAAATTCATATAATCCTGCACAAAACGGAATATCTGAGCATAAAAATCGAACACTTGTAGAAGCTGCTCGGAGCATGCTTCATGTAGCCCAACTGCCTAACTCCTTCTGGGCTGAAGTAGTGGCCACAGCATGTTACTTACAAAACTGTTCTTATAATTCAGTTTTGCCACATACAACACCTTATGAGCTTTGGTCCGGTTTCAAACCTTACCCGCACAATCTTTGCATTTTCGGATGCTGGGCTTATGCTCACATTCCTGACACACACAGAAAGAAACTTGATGTGAAAACTCTCAAATGTATCTTTATTGGTTATGGTACTTCAACTGGAATTAAAGGATATCGTTTATACCACCCAGCTACTCGTCGTCTTTTTATAAGCCGGGATGTCGTCTTTTCTGAAGATCTATTATTAACTGGTGGCGGTTCCCCTTCTCCGGGCAACCTCAATCTACTTGACGATCCTGGTGGCTTTTATTCAGTTCTTGAATCCAATACAAGGCTGCTGGTTTCCAATGATACCATCCCTACTGTAATACAACCCAATCGGTTGCTAGCTCCTGCAATACCAGCGGTCCCACAACAATCTGACACCCCAGACCCACCATCAAGTCATCAGCCTTTCTTGAATGCGCATCAACGCTCCCATCTCTGACATGATTCAACCAGTCAATCCCCTCCATGCCAAAGATCTGAGCGTCATAACAAAGGCCAACACACAACCCCAAGATTCCATGATACTAACTTATATTGTTTTGGCTTATTAGCCCAACTCACCGAACCTCTTATCGTGACAAAAGCTCTTTCCAGTCTTGATGCTCAAGCCTGGAAACTCGCCATGGACAGCGAGTATCATTCTTTGCTCAAAAATAATACTTGGGAACTCGTGGATCCTCCCCTGCATTGCTCCATCATCAGCACCAAATGGATTTTCAGGCGCAAGTATAATTCTGATGGTTCGCTTGCCCGATACAAAGCCCGATTTGTTGCCCAGGGTTTTTCCCAACAACCTGGACTCGACTTCTATGAAACTTTTTCACCTGTCCTGAAAATGACGTCCCTACATCTTTTATTAGCTCTTGCTACAATTTATGATTATCACATCCACCAAATGGATGTAATAACTGCTTTTCTGCACGGAGTTTTACGTGAGGAAATTTTTATTTCTCAACCTGAAGCCTATATCAAACCCGGCACTGAATCCAAGGTTTGCCGATTGTTAAAATCCTTACACGGACTCAAACAGGCACCTTGTGTCTGGTACGAAACATTTGACACTTTTCTCTTAAGCCAGGGCTTCATCAAATGTCAATTCGATCAAAATATTTATCTTAAACGATTATTTTCTTCACTGTTAATTTTGGGTTTATATACTGATGACCTTATTCTTATGTCCAACAATTTACAGTTTCTATCTGCCACCAAAGCACTTTTGTCTCAGCGATTTTCTATGACGGATAACAGTGACATTCAATACATCTTTGGTATTCAGATCCAACAGGATCATCGCAACAAGATATTAAAACTTACACAAGGAAAATATATATCAGATCTTTTATTAAAATTTAATATGGCTACTGCTCATGCTGTTGCAACGCCTTTGGAAGCTGGCATTTGTTGTTCTCGACACCAGGCTGACAATCTGACCAATGATGAACAAACTCTCATCGACCATGTTCCCTACAAACAAGCACTGGACAACCTCCAATATCTTGTTACTTGCACTCGGTGGGATTTAGCTTTTGCTATAAACCACCTGGCCCAATTCATGCAGAGCCTTGCTCCAGCTCATTGGCTGGGAGTCAAATGTCTTTTTCGCTATCTCCAAGGAACTTCGACACAAGGTCTTGTATACATTGGTTCTATTTTTGCTTCACATCCACTTCACCAGCTTTGTGGTTGGAGTGATGCGGACTAGGCCGGTGATTCCGACACACGACGCTCTACCTTAGGTTACATATTTCAAATTGATGATTCTTGTATCCTCTCTTGGCAGAGCCGAAAGCAATCCATTGTTGCTCTTTCTTTGACTGAAGTGAAGTATATAGCTGCAGCTATGGCAACTAAAGAACTTTTTGTCTGATAAAGAAAAAATATATTATATATATTATATATATTCATTATACAATGAAGTTACAGTTTGATATGAATCTACAGAGAAGGTCAATGAAATGCCAAGAGGTCTGACTCTACAGTCACGACTCTACAATTCCTGTTACGATGCTAAGCTGAGTCACTAGACTTAAACTATGTTGTAACACCCGCCCTTCAGCTGCATCGATAAGCTTTTACTTTAAGTGTCGAATTTAGTTGAGAATCTAGTTAGACCATTAGCAGCAACGCATGCATCATGTTTTGGTTTAGGCAGGCTCTTGGTAAGGATGTCTGCCCACAAAATACTAGTTGGGGTGTATTCCAATTGCAAGATGTTGGCCTCGACTTTCTCTCGTAGAAAATGATACTTAATTTCAATGTGCTTGGATCTTTCATGAAACCGTGGATTCTTGGATAGTGCAATAGAAGATTGATTACCACTGAAGATTGTACAAGGCATTTGAATGGAATACCCAATTTCGGATAGCAAAGCTTGTAGCCATACCAATTCTTTGGTAGCTGTGGCTGAAGCAACATATTTTGCCTCAGTTGAGGAAAGAGCTACAACCTGTTGCTTCTTACTATGCCAAGATAGCAAATTGCCATTAAGTTTAAATAAATATCCAGACGTAGATCGTCGGGTATTGATATCCCCTGCTCAATCTGCATCGCACCATCTGTCAAGTTTATAAAAAAGAGATAAACTCGAAGAGGGGCCACTGTAAAGAAGGCCAGAATGGGAAGTCTTTCGAAGATATCGCAGGAGTCGTTTAAGAGCGATCCAATGCGCAGGTGCTGGTGATAACATGAACTGTGCACGATGATTGATCGAATAAGCAAGGTCGAATCTAGTACAGGTTACCAAATATTGAAGGCAACCAAGGATCTGGGAATACGGAACTATAGTCATATATTGGGCAGCATCTGGAGAGAGATCAGTCACTTGAGTTGGAGTATTGTATACCAGCTTCTAGAGGAGTGGAAACAGGTTTGCAAGAGGCCATATGAAATTTTGTTAAAATGGTTTCAATATACTTAGCTTGTGACAAGATAAGAGTGTTACTAGAAGGGTATCTTTGAACTTGAATACCAAGTATATATTCAATATCATTATTGTCAATCATTGAGAAGCGCTGAGAAAATAAAGTTTTATGAGAATTTAAATAAGAAAGATCTTTAGAGATAAGTATTAAGTCATCAATGTAAAGACCTAATAAAATAAAATTGGTATCAGAGGATTTGATGTAAACATTTGTGTCAGAAATACATTTGGAAAAACCATAACTTAAGAGATAAGTGTCGAATAATTCATACCAGACACGAGGTGCCTGTTTAAGACCATAAAGAGATTTGTGCAAATGGCAAACCTTAGAAGCCGTGGCAGGATTTATAAAGCCAAGAGGCTGAGAAATATAAATCTCTTCATTAAGAACACTGTTAAAAAAAGCTGTCGTAACATCCATTTGATGCACGTAATAATTGTGGATTGTAGCAAGAGCTAACAAAACACAAAGGGAAGTCATTTTAATAACTGGAGAAGAGGTTTTGTAATAATCAATACCTTCTGTTTGTGAAAATCCATGAGCCACAAAGCGAGCTTTGTAGCAATCGATACTGCCATCAGATTTGTATTTTCGACGAAATAGCCATTTGGAACTGACTATCGATTGATTGGGTGGACAATCAACTAAAGTCCAGGTATTGTTCTTGAGTAAAGAATCATACTCGCTTTCTATAGCAATACGCCAATGAGCAGATTCAGGCCCGGAAAGAGCTTCATCAATAGAAAGAGTTTCTGATAATTGTGTCAGAAAAGCAGTCACATAGGCACTTTCGTCATGGTACTTTGTGGTTATTCGTTGACCTTTAGTGGATCTGGTAGAAGTTCGACGCGGAGAAGGGGGCGCAGGTGTATGTTGCCAGAGATGAGAGATCGCATGAGATGATAAATGAGGGTCCTGAGGCGGAGCTGGAACCAAAGTCCGCAATGGGGAAACACTAGGAGTGGATGGAGTTAGAGGTGGGGAGTCAGGTGGTTGAAAGTTTGGTTAAGGCTGAGGAGCCTGGTCCGGAGGCTGAGCATGAGGAAGCGGCGCAGAAACCAAGTAATAATTGTCTGGTGTAAAATTCGGGGAGCTAGAGTCTTGAGTGGAGGAAGGTTGCTGTGCAAGTAAAGAATCTTCCTTGAATATAACATCTCGGCTGCAAAAAATTTGTTGAGTTGCTGTATTGTAAAGGCGATAACCTTTAATCGCGAGAGGTTCACCATAGCCTACAAATATGCAAGGAGTTGATTGGAGGTCAAGCTTTGTGCGTTTCTCATCAGGGATATGAGAAAAAGCTTTGCAACCAAAAATTCTTAAATGACTGAAATTGGGTTTTATGCCGGTCCATAACTCAAAGGGAGTAATATTTTCCAAAACGGAAGTATAGGAGCAATTCTGCAAATAATATGCAGTGAAAACTGCTTCAACCCAATACATATTAGATAATTGAGCTGTATGTAGCATACTTCGTGCATATTCAATTAGTGTTCTGTTTTTACGTTCAGAAACACCGTTTTGTGAGGGATTATATGGATTTGTCAAGTCTTGTTGAATGCCACTAGATGTACAGAGTTTGTTAAACTCTGTACATTTATTGAGGTAAACTCGCCACCATTATCAGAACAAAGAATTAGAATCTTTTTGTTGGTATGATTCTCAACTAAACTCTTATATTGAAGAAAATAAGAAAGTACTGCTGATTTCTTTTGCAAAAAATATATATGAGTATAGCGAGAGAAATCATCAATAAATAGTAGAAAATATAGAGCACCGCCAATGGACAGAGTCTTCATGGGACCACATAATTCCATATGAACCAGTGCTAACGGTTCTATTGCTCAAGTGACCTGATCAGTGGGGAACGAAGTTCAGTGTTGCTTCCCAAGGGTGCAAGCAATACACAATGATTGAGTTGACGGAAGGGAAGGCAGGCCGAAACAAGTTCATATGTCTGCATGGTCTCCAAGTAGCATAAATTAAGATGACCCAAGCGATAGTGCCATTTGAGTGTATCAAGATCACTTTTGGAAGTTGCTGAATAGCTGTGACCAGAAGGATCAATGCCAGTGCCGATAGAAAATAAATTTCCGTCTTTGGATACTCTGAAGAGCATAGTTTGACGGGATGTTGGAGAAGTAGTTTTAATAACACACTCATCACGAGTAAAGGTGACAATAGTGTTTCCAAAACTTGTAATTTGGGCCACAGAGAGTAAGTTTTTGGCCAAGCCAGGTACATAAAGTATATCTTTAATAAGTAAACTTTGACCTATGGAGAGTTTGATGAGAACTGAACCAAAACCAAGAGCATGGTAGATGCTATTATCACCTAGCAATATTGTTTTGGAAGTAGAAAGCACCTGATAATCTCAAAATAAGGATTGAATCGGTGACATGTGTTGACTCGCACCAAAGTCCAAATACCAGCATACTAAAGTTGAGGATGAAGACTCCGGAATTATGGCAGAAAACATGTATAGGGGAGGAGCAACCGAAGAAGCAGAGTTAAGTTGGGATTTTGAATTACCCAAGTCCCGTTTCTTCTTTCGGCAGTCAAGAGACTTATGTCTTGGCTTGCCACAATAATGGCAAATATAGTGTTGGTCAAGGATGAAGATGGCCGTCTGATTTGGTTAGGAGGTTTACCTAGGATAGAACCTGCCTTCTGAAAACGAGTTGACTTGTTTTGGTGTTTAATAAATTTACCTTTAACATAGAAGGCAGAAGTTTTGGAAGATTCAGACTTAGAACTGTTGATCGCACTTTGTTGTAAAATATTGGAGATGAGCTCAGTAAAAGTAAGGGTGGAAAGTCCGCCTTGTGTAGTAACAAAAGCGCTCCAAGAATCTGGTAGTGCTGAAAGAAGCAACATAACTTGTTGTGCGTCGTCAAATGTGCAACCTGCAATAGCGGCTTCTTGTAAAACTGATTGCCAATTTTCAATAAAGCTTATAACATCGTCATTATCAGTCATGGATAAATGACATAGCTGCTTATGCAGATTGACTTGAGACGCTTTATTTGAGCGTTCATAAAGCTGTTTGAGCTTATCCCATACCGCTTTTGAAGTAGTAAGAGGTTTCAGCGAAAGTAGCTGCTTTTCTCTGCAATGGAGAAGAATTTTAGATCGTGCCTTGGAATCTTTTAATTTCCAGGCGGCTAGAGCATTGACCTCAGTCGTAGCAGGAGAAACTTCTGAACCATCAACAATGCTCCAAAGCTCGGAGCGAATCAGAAGCATTTTAAGTTTGATACTCCAACTGGAGTAATTTGTCGCACATAAAGATTTGATTGTATAGTTTCTTGTAACTATTGTCATAATGTTTAATATAAATGAGCAAACCAGTTTGTATCATAAGTACATCACTGTAGAACGATTATAAATTAAATCAAAGTTCTTGAAAAAGAAATGAAGGTTCGGCAAAAGAGCCGTCTTCCACAAAATATTGGAAATTCATTTCATCAAATACATTTTCATAATTTTCTAAAAGAGTGAGATAACTTTCTCGTGCATTGGAAATCTCGTATGGGATGATTGCAAACTCAACAAGTTGTGCCTGTGATGTTAATTCGACAGGTTTGATGGGGACTTGATAGAATCCGCTTGAGAATTCTAGTGGTTGAACAGAAATTTGATTGAATCCACTTAAAAGATTTGAGATCATGAGATCAGAAGGACTCTCTTCATCTACTTTGACTGGAAGTGATTGAGAGTATGTTTCGATTGCAAGATCAAGTCGTAGCTGTGCTTCAGCTTCTGCTTGTAGTTCTTCAACAACAAGGAGATTGACTATATCAGCAATCGGTGCCCTATTATAGCACATGATTGTTATCGATCATTGATTTCTTGCTCTAATACCATGTGTGATAAAGAGAAAATATATTATATATATTAATTATACAATGAAGTTACAGCTTGATATGAATCTACAAAGAAGGTCAATGAAACGTCAGGAGGTCTAACTCTACAGTCACGACTCTACAATTCCTGTTACGATGCTAAGTTGCGTCACTAGACTTAAACTATGTTGTAACACTTTTGTGGCTTCAGACAATCATCAGAGAACTTGGTTATGAATTCTCTCTTCCCAGTACTCTTTACTGCGACAACCAATCGTGTATCTCCCTTAGTGAGAATCCCTGGCATCATGATCGTTCCAAATACATAGATCTGTGGTATCACTTTTTACATGAAAAAGTTCACTCTAAACTACTCAAACTGGAGTTTACTCCTACAGTGACAATGTGGGCAGATATATTGACAAAGTCTCTCCCTAAAATCAAACATTATGCATGTCTAAAAGGCCTCAATGATCTCGCTTCAATTGATTTGCAGAAAGGAGGCGTATAGTGATATGCTTCTCTTCTAAAGCTTGACGACTTATCCAACTTAAATATTTTGATTCAATTCAGCTATATAGCTGAAGGGGGCGTGTTAGTACAATTAGATAATCTAATAGTAACTTAGATTGAATAGCTATGTTCTATACTCACACCACTTTGTTAGTCCAAGCGGTGTCTTCATCCTCCTATAATAAGGCTGGATACTTTGTACTCATTATTATTAATATACTATTCCACACTTTCTAACCTCTTGTGATTCTTGCATCTCCATATCAACACTCCAGAGGACTGTTCAATGCATGATGTTCTTGATCGTTATAAGAACATACATGTTGAGGTCGATTCATAGCAAATTACTAAAGGAGATGGATGATTTTGTGACAATTGCAGGCATTATATAACGAGGGGGCAAGGAAGGTAGTGGTTCTAGGCCTTCCTTCTACCGGATGCGCACCTACCTCAAGAGCCTTCAACCCTACTCAACCTGGCAAATGCCTGGTGGAAGGCAACCCATTGGCATTAGCTTTCAACGCGGCTTGGAGGCAGGTGGTCGACAGACTCCGCAACGCCTATCCCAACTTTAACATCGTCATTGCCTTCACGTTTGACACGGTGTCGGCCATCATCTCCGACGGCGCATCCTACGGCTTGACGAATGTGACGTGTTGAAGTTAGAGAGTGACTTTAGTTAGGAGTTGTTTGTAGCCAACTAAGGTGTTATTAGAGAGGGACAGCGTGATATTAGAGAGGGACAGTGTGATATTAGAGAGGGGCAACTTTCTATGTTGATATAACCCATAAGGTTAGTCATGGCACTTGTTAGTAGAGTAGTATAAGAGGGCAACCCCTTGCTTGGGTTATTCACCTCTTCCTTGTACTTGTTTGTGTCCTCTTTTCATTGGACTACAAAGCCTTTGTGTTTTTCTTACAATAGGTTATGGGTCCACTCATGTGAGTTGCTATTTGAGGTGAGATCGTTTTGCAAAGGCATGTTGGAGGCGCACTGCTGAAGTTGAGAGCAAGTGGAGTTGGAGGTCGTTTTTGGAGTTTTTTAGCAAGATCTTATTCTTTGAAAAGGTATTCTTTTGCATTAAGTGTTATTTTTATTGTGAATATTGGTTGTGAGATGTGAGAGTCATTGAGGGCTAATTTGAGTTGTTGTGATATTTTGGAGTCACATTGGAGAGATTGCAATCACGTGAGTGTTGGTTGTGCAATTTGAGAGCCATTGAGGGGCTAATTTGAGTTGTTGTGATCTTTTGGAGTCACATTGGAGAGATTGCAACCATGTGAGTATTGGTTGTGAGATTTGAGAGCCATTGAGGGCTAATTTGAGTTGTTGTGATCATTTGGAGTCACATTGGAGAGATTGCAACCACCTGAATGTTGGTTGTGCGATTTGAGAGCCATTGAGGGCTGATTTGAGTTGTTGTGATCATTTGGAGTCACATTGGAGAGATTGCAACCGCGTGAGTGTTGGTTGTGAGATTTGAGAGCCATTGAGGGCTGATTTGAGTTGTTGTGATCATTTGGAGTCACATTGGAGAGGTTGCAACCGCGTGAGTGTTGGTTGTGAGATTTGAGAGCCATTGAGGGCTAATTTGAGTTGTTGTGATCATTTGGAGTCACATTGGAGAGATTGCAACCACCTGAATGTTGGTTGTGCGATTTGAGAGCCATTGAGGGCTAATTTGAGTTGTTGTGATCATTTGGAGTCACATTGGAGAGATTGCAACCGCGTGAGTGTTGGTTGTGAGATTTGAGAGCCATTGAGGGCTAATTTGAGTTGTTGTGATCATTTGGAGTCACATTGGAGAGATTGCAACCACGTGAGTGTTGGTTGTGCAATTTGAGAGCCATTGAGGGCTGATTTGAGTTGTTGTGATCATTTGGAGTCACATTGGAGAGATTGCAACCGCGTGAGTGTTGGTTGTGAGATTTGAGAGCCATTGAGGGCTAATTTGAGTTGTTGTGATCATTTGGAGTCACATTGGAGAGATTGCAACCACGTGAGTGTTGGTTGTGCAATTTGAGAGCCATTGAGGGCTAATTTGAGTTGTTGTGATCATTTGGAGTCACATTGGAGAGATTGCAACCGCGTGAGTGTTGGTTGTGAGATTTGAGAGCCGTTGAGGGCTGATTTGAGTTGTTGTGATCATTTGGAGTCACATTGGAGAGACTACAACCACGTGAGTGTTGGTTGTGCAATTTGAGAGCCATTGAGGGGCTGATTTGAGTTGTTGTGATCATTTGGAGTCACATTGGAGAGATTGCAACCACCTGAGTGTTGGTTGTAAGATTTGAGAGCCATTGAGGGTTCATTTGAGTTGTTGAGAACTTTATTAGAGTGGGAGACGTGGCACTATGGCCACAGGTGAGGGAGAGGGTGTTCGGATCATTGACAAGTTCAATGGAGAGAACTTTAGCTTGTGGAAGTTCAAGATGGAGATGATCTTGGCGAAAAAGGACTTGTGGGAGATTGTGGAGGACTCCGAGGAGCCTCCTCTTTCCGACGCTGATCCCAAGGCCAAGAAGTCTTACGAGAGGAGGGTGAAGAAGGCCTTCTCCATGATTGCTTGCAATCTTGTGGATAGGCAACTTGCACACGTTCGATCTTGCAAGGGACTGGCAGAAGCATGGAAGGTGCTTTGCAACATCCATGAGACTAAGAGTTTGTCCAATATTCTCTTTATTCGCCGCAAGTTTTTCACGTGCAAGATGCAAGAGGGAAAAGACATGCTTGACCACATCAATAAGGTCAAGAGGCTGGCGGACCAACTTGTTTGCTTGGAGGCACCTTTGACGGATGGAGACATTGTCATGACTCTTCTCAAGAGCTTACCCACTTCTTTTTAGTATCTCATTACGGCTTTGGAGACAAGATCCATGAAGGAGCTCACCCTTGAGTATGTGACGGCAACATTGATGCACGAGGTATCCAAGAGGAAGGAGAATGAATCTAACGAAGGAGGGGCAGCTCTTATCTCACGACACGGGAAAGGAGAGGCCTCTCAACCATGCAAAAAGACACGTACATGCTACAATTGCGGTCAACCCGGCCACCTTGCAAGGAATTGTTGGAAGTCTAAGAAGGAGAGTGCCAACAAAGCGATAGTCACTGAAGTGGAGGAGGATTTTGCATTTGCGACAAGTGATGACTATGATGACCGCAACATGTTCAAATGGATTATTGATTCGGGGGCCATGCAACACATGACACCACAGAGACAAGTTTTTCTCACCTACCAACCCATTAGCAACCGCAAGGTGTATTTAGGTGACAATGGCATGGTGGAGGCCATTGGCATGGGATGCATTGTGATGGAAGTCAATGTCAAGGGGGTGATGAAGAAGATTCGCATTCAAGATGCATTGCATGTGCCCAAGTTACATGCCAATTTGCTCTCAGTGAGCAAGTTGGTGTTACAAGGCTTGAAGGTGCAATTCAACAACCAAGGTTGTATTTTGGGGGCACCAAATGGAAAGCCGATTGTCTTGGCACCCACGCAAGGCAACTTGTACCAACTTGAGTTCAAAACGGTGAATGGTTCAAGTTGGACTTGTGTAGCTCAAGATGCAATGGTGCAAGACACTGTGGAACTTTGGCATAAGAGATTGGGGCACCTAAATGTGAAGAGTGTAAAGGCTCTTCCACGCATGGTGGGTGGCATGCAAGTGAAGAAAAGCGCTTGCGATTTGACGTGTGAGGCTTGCATTGAAGGCAAGCAAGCGAGGAAACCATTCCCCACCGAGGGAGCAATGAGGGCAGCCAAGGTATTGGAGATTGTGCACTCCGATGTGTGCGGCCCCATGAAGACCACTTCTATAGGTAGTGCAAGATATTTCCTTACCTTCATTGATGACTTTTCGAGGAAAGTGTGGGTGTTCATGCTAAAATGCAAGAGTGAGGTGTTTGAGAGGTTCAAGGCATGGAAGGCCCTTGTAGAGAATGAGAGTGGTCATAAGCTTAAGGTATTGAGATCGAACAATGGAGGTGAGTATATGTCCAAGGCATTTGAGGCCTTTATGAAGGAGCATGGCATTCAACATCAAACTTCAACGCCACACACTCCACAACAAAATGGTGTAGCGGAGCGTGCCAATCGTACGCTTGTAGAGATGACTCGAGCAATGTTGCATACACAAAGCCTCAAATATGAGTTTTGGGCGGAGGCTGTATCCAATGCAGCATACATACGCAATCGGTGTCCCACAAGTGCAGTAGCATCGATGACACCGCAAGAGGCATGGAGTGAAAGAAAGCCTAACATTGGCCACATGCGCATCTTTGGATGTATGGCCTATGCCTTGGATTTGAGCCCTCAGCGATCCAAGCTTGATGCCAAAGGCATTAAGTGCTTGTTTTTGGGCTATTGGGAAGGCTCCAAGGCTTATCGGCTTATGAATTTAGAAATTAAGAAGATCTTTAAGAGTCGAGATGTGACCTTCATCGAAGATAAGAGGGAGGGTAGCGAGTCTTTGGAGATGTGTCTAAGTGGGAGCAATGGAGACCTTGAGGTGGACAAATCTCCAAGTTTGCAAGAAGTGGTAACAGAAGACGAAGACGAGCTGATGACCACACTAACACCAAAGAAGAAAGTGAGTGTAGCTCCAAGTGATGATGGTGGTGAAGAAAAGACGTCCCAGGAGCCAAGATATCCCACGAGAGAGCGCAGGCCACCTGGAGAATGGTGGATGAACCACATTTTGCCACAACATCAAGTGGAGCGTGCAAATGTAGCGTTTGTGAGAGATCCAAATACCATGGAGGAAGCCATGAGAAGCGCGAATGCAAGCAAGTGGGAGCAAGCCATGCAAGCAGAGTACGTCTCGCTTATGAGTAAAGGTACGTGGGAACTTTCTTCCCTTCCTTCTGATCGCAAGAGTATTGGATGCAAATGGGTGTTTTGCACTAAGAGAGATGCCTTGGGCAACATTGTACGCTACAAGGCCAGATTGGTAGCCAAGGGATATTCTCAAGTCGAGGGGGTAGACTTCAATGAGACCTTTGCACCGGTGGCTAAGTTTTGCACCATTCGATGTATGGGGGCCATAGGGGCAGCCATGGACTTGGAAATGCACCAAATGGATGTCGTCACGGCATTTATCAATCCACACCTTGAGGAGGTCATCTTCATGGACCAACCCAAGTGTTTTGTTCAAGAAGGGCGAGAGCAACTAAAGTGTAAGCTCAAGAAGGCCATCTATGGATTGAGACAATCAGGGAGAGCATGGTACATGGATATAGATGCCTTATTTGCAAAGGCAGGTTACAAAAGGAGCCACGCGGACCATTCTCTTTACATCAAGCAAACAAACGAGTCCTTAGTGATTATCATCGTTTATGTGGATGATTTGATCATCATGACAAACACCATGAAGATAATGGAGGAGGTCAAAGCTATGTTGAAGAGCGAGTATGACATGAGTGACCTCGGTGAGCTACACTATTGCCTTGGCGTGGAGTTTCAAAGGCAAAAGGCGACGCGCACCATCACCATGAGCCAAAGCAAGTACATTAAGGAAGTGTTGAAGCGCTTCAACATGGAGGAGTGCAAGGCCATTGGCACGCCACTTGATGTGCATTCAAAGTTGGAGAAGCTCACGGATAAAGAATATGAAGCTGTGAAGGTGGAAATACAAGATGTGCCATACAAAGCTGCGGTGGGGAGCTTAATGTATGCCATGGTAGCCACAAGGGCTGACCTTGCATTTTCCATGAGTGTGGTGAGCCAATATATGGTCAAGAGCGGTCCAAAGCATTGGGCCGCGGTGAAGAGGATCATACGGTACCTCCAAGGCACATTGGAGGCCAAATTGGTCCTTAGAGGCAAGAGTCTTGCATTGATAGGCTTTTGTGATGCAGATTGGGTTGGAGATGCAAGCAATCGCAGGTCTACATCGGGCTATGTGTTTATGCTTGGAGATGGTGCCATTTCGTGGAATTCGAAGAAGCAACCCACTATTGCATTGTCTACCACCGAGGCGGAATACATGGCCATTAGTCAAGGCACAAGGGAGGCGATCTGGTTAAGACAGTTGTTGAGTGATGTTGGCCTTGAGCAAGAGAAGAGCACACCTATCATGTGTAACAATCAAGGCGCCATTGCCTTGGTAAAGAACCCGACTCACCATTCTCGGAGTAAGCACATTGACATCCAATACCATTTCATTCGAGAGAAGGCTGAAAGCAATGTGATAGAAATGAAGTACATACCTACAGAGCGCATGGTAGCGGATGTGCTTACCAAGGCTCTTGCAAAGCCTCGCCATGAAGTTCTTCGCATAGAGATGGGTTTGACATTGTTTGGCAACAAACAAAGTGGGAGTGTTGAAGTTAGAGAGTGACTTTAGTTAGGAGTTGTTTGTAGCCAACTAAGGTGTTATTAGAGAGGGACAGCGTAATATTAGAGAGAGGCAGTGTGATATTAGAGAAGGACAGTGTGATATTAGAGAGGGGCAACTTTCTATGTTGATATAACCCATAAGGTTAGTCATGGCACTTGTTAGTAGAGTAGTATAAGAGGGCAACCCCTTGCTTGGGTTATTCACCTCTTCCTTGTACTTGTTTGTGTCCTCTTTTCATTGGACTACAAAGCCTTTGTGTTTTTCTTACATGACGTCCGCTTGCTGTGGCACTGGGTTTCTGAATGCGCAAATGCAGTGCGGGAAGCCTGTAAACGACCTGCCAAATGCGGTGGAGGATTTCTGTGAACGCCCCTCCAAGTTGCTGTTCTGAAATTTTATTCATCCTAGTGAGGTGGTTGTGCGCATTCTCTTCAATTTGATCTACACTAGAAATGCCACGAACGCCTACCCCATCAACATTAAGGCTTTGGCGGAGCTTTAGACGGGTAGCCATTGCCATCTCTATCCCCGATTGATAAGAGGAGTCTTAAGTGGAGACAAGATTGTATCTAGATCAATAAAACATGATGGTACTGAGAAATAGGATTGCATCTTACTGGATCAACAATGCAGTTCTAATTAGGCCATTTATTAGGGTAATCAGAATTCGAGCAACTCATTGCCGCGCCATAAAGCTGTTTTACTGTTTGAAGTGGTTTCCTTGATTAGAATGGACTTTGCTTTGTAGGGTCTTAACTTCCAGTTGTCCCTATGTTTTGAGAGGATTGCACCGCAGTAGAGGTTGTACTAATTGTGTGAAAAAGTGATGAAGTGTTGATTTTTGAAGTAGTTGGGTTCCGAATTTCCAATCACAAGCCAAGACTACGGTGAATATTGGAAGAAGCAATTCTGCATGCATATTTCCTTATGTGTGAACTCCATACTTCTTGAAAACTTGTCCTCTGCTGCATATAAGCCTCTGGCCTTACTCTCAATGACAAAGCCATATGACTTGCGGTACTGTATATAGAGTAAACCCACTCTCATACAAAAGTTCAGTCCATGAGTATTATGTAACTTACGATGTTCAAATTGAAGCATCTTTCACTTTGCTATCCATACTATCAATGATATAGCCATTTACAGTACTGTCCATTGAAGAATCTTTCACATGTCTATCCGTACTATCAATGACATAGCCATTTACAGTACTGTACATTGAGGAATTTTTCACTTTGTTGTCCATACTATCAAAGGCGTAACCATTTACAGAATTACAGCTCAGTGCATAGAAAGCACATTAGAATAGTACTGTACATTTCATGACTTCACAATTAGTACTTTCATGATGTTCTCACTGAAGCGTCTTTGACTGTATTATTCTTTATTCTCATCTTTCACTTAGGTTTTTTTTAGGCATTTAAATGCCTAAAAGCACCAAAAATGCCACATTTAACTACTTCTGGACTTTCAATTGAATTTTGGACAAAACGTTCAAAAATCTCCAAATAATAACATCTGGAGATCTCCATATATTTGTATAGATCTCGAGATGTTTTACACGATCTCCCAATGATTATCTCTTGATGTTTCTTCTCCAGATATTAATTCTGGACTTTCAAATGTCCAAAAGTAGTTAAATGTGGCATAAAATAATTGGAAAGCACCAAGCCTATAGGAAAAATTTGAAGAAAATTTGGATCATGATGCCAAATTGTTCCAATTTTTGAAAATAATTTGGATGAAATTGCCAATTTTAAATGAAACTCATCCAAATATGGGATGGAAAGATATTTCTTTCCAAAATACAGATGATACGGTTACATCATTTTCTTGTATGTTGCCACTTCACCACTTCTCCAAAAACCAAAAAAAACACCTTGCTTTCACTTTGCTATTATCGTGCATAGAAAGTACACTCATTAGAATATTTCAGCTCATGAAGATTGTTCATATGACATTAGAAAAAAATTCAGCCCCTTGGAGGGCCGTTCAAAGTTGACATGCTATGCTATTTCTTGCATGGCCTGTCAATTTCAAAAATGCTCTTGGTGAGCAGTCAAAGTCTTTGACTGCTCGCCGGAGCAGTCAAATTTTGCAAAATTTATTTTATTTTTATTTATTTTTAATATTTTTTTAAGATTCATTTTTTTTTTATAATATTTTTTTATTCGGAATTTTGGGTTCCTGTGCCACTACCGTTGTAGTTTCAGCAGGGCCAAAATAGGGGAAAAACGAATTTTTGAGCAAAAAAACATAAATTTCAGGGTACCTCGGAGGGTTGTGGAGCAGCCCTCTAAAGGCCTGAAATTTCTCTAGTGAAACTTCTTTGAATGGCTAGAAACATATAATAACGCATTGCTCATAAGAATGTGCTTAGATCAATGATATATCTATTCATTGTAAATGAAAGACTCTAGTAGAAAGAGACCTACACAATTGCTATGGATCTCTATCTTACAATTAAGGTTTGCTAGCCTATAATAGGCATAATGGCCAGTTTGCCTTGTTGATGTTTTTGAAAAATTAAATTTTTTTTCCATATAAAGACAAACATAAGAAATGATAGAGAAAATTAATTCTTTTGATAAGTATAATTTGTTATGAATTTTTAAAAAGTGTTGCCTAATTGGTCCAAAATAGTCTCCAGACTACTCCAAAACCACCAAAATTGTATCCAAAATGGTCATCTTACCACCTCAAGTAGTCACAATATTTTCTAATATAGCCAAACATAAAGGAATAAAAAAGTTAGTTCTAGTAATGAAGTTGCACTAGAAAGGTAGAAGTTCCTAAAGCAGTCACTAATAACTCCATCACCATCACTCATGGCATTGATTTTGTCCACTAAGCAACCAAATGAAGTCCCAATCTCATTTATTAGCAAAAGCCTATTGTGGATTGACATAAGATTATAATGGATGGTTTTCTAGATGTCTGAATTGGGCAATTTACTTGTCATGGATTGGTTTACCTTACTACCTAGTGGTGTCTTCAATGTATGTGTACTTAACTCCTAATTAACCAAACAGTATGTTTTCAATTGGCAAAATAGCAATTTTTTGCAGCTTACTAAGAATGAAAATATTCACTATATTTTTTGAAACGTTTTTTGGATGTAGGGTCAAAAAGTACCTTGCTGCTCCACCAATTTCTCTTACAATTTGATTTGCCTATAAGGAGCTATGGAAAAAATGCCGTATTTAATTTGATGGATAGAAAGGAACATAGGCAGGGTTCTTCAAATTACAAAAAAAATTATATTACAATGCCTAGAGGAGTTTGGGTAGGGCCTTGGATAGGCTCTCACTCTAGGTTCAAACTGAGATACTTCTGACATTTTTTTGGACTCATAAATTCATGACATTATAAAAGATAGTGGTGGCAATTAGAAGTAATTGTCCATTAGTTTTAGAAAATTGGACAATAAATTTAGAGAAATCAAAATATTTGACAATTATCTCACATAGCTTCAAGAGCCACTTATTTATGTGTGTAAAGTTTAGAAGAGAAGCTCTTTATACAAAGGGGTGATAGGAGGTAAAATCACCCCATGTGGAATATGTAAATAGAATTAGTAGAATAATTTTTTACTTAAATCTTGAACTAAGAAAAGTTAGGTAAATTATGCTAAATTTCATCTCTAAAATCCTTTTAAAATTTTGAGCCTCCAAAAAAAAGGTATGGACAAAATTTAGAGAAGAGGTTTGAAATGTCAAAGAAAATGTTCCTTCCAACCCTTCTTTGAACTTTGTCCATAGCTTTTTATTGGACACTCAAAATCTCAAACAAGTTTTTGGGGATGAAATTTAGACTAACTTCTCACATTAACTTAGTTCAAAGTTTTTGAAAAAAAATATTTATTATGCTAAAACAAGGCTTGAAATTATACTTTGAATACAATTCCTAATTTTCACTTAACTATTAATGGTTGAGCTCCTAATAATTATAATTTACATGTCCTACATGGTTTTATTTACCTCCTACCAGTCTACCACCTCTCTTGTGTAAAGATCTTATCTTCTCATCTCCACACATACAAAATAAATGGCATTGGAACTTTGGAAGCACTATAAGAAACCCGCGTTTCAGATGACAAGCCCTAATTTTTTCTTGATGAATTTTAGTGGACATCCAATGCAACAAACCCATAATTTTATGTCAACATTAATGTTACATTGAACATTTTTGTTGATAAAAGACAAGGGTTTGTTGCATTGGATGTCCACTAAAATCCGTCAAGAAAAATCAAGATTCAACATCTAAAACACAGGTTTTTTATAGTGAAGCTATGTGAAATAGTTGTCGAGCATTTTAATTTCTTTTAATATCCAATTTTTTTAAACCATATTTCATGGAACATCATAATATCTTGAAAATCAAGGGGAATTTGATCCAATGTCAGTGATCAATGATAAGTCGGGCAAAACTAACCTTCATCTAGTCTTCTCCCATGCCAAGCCCAATATGCCCATCTACCCTTCACTTCAGCTTGCCAAAGCTTGATATTTTTGGCAATATTTTTTCTTCCTCTAGGGATAATTGAAACCTAAAACTCTACCATTCACAATTTGAAGAGACAATTGTATGTGCAAGCCATAAATTGTTGAAAAAAGAGCTTTGTATGAGAGTTTTCTTGAAGTTAATTCTCTAGAGGGATTTTTTTGTACATCACCATAACATTAGAGAAAAATTTAGCCCCTTGGAGGGCCGTCCAAAGTTGACATGCCATGCTATTCTTTGCATGGCTTGTCAACTTTGAAAATGCTCTTGGTGAGCAGTCAGAGAGTAGTTAAAGTCTCTGACTACTTGCCGGAGCAATCGAGTTTCACAGATTTTTTTATTTTAAAAAAAAACTTTTTTAACATTAAAACCAAAAAAAATTATAATTTTTTATTTGGAGTTTTGGGTTCTTGTGCCACTGTTGCTGCAATTTTAGCAGGGCAAAAATAGAGGAAAAATAATTTTTTGAGCAAAATAAAAACAAATTTCAAGGTACCTCGGAGGGTTGTGGAGCAACCCTCTAAGAGGCCTGAAATTTCCTCTAATGAGAAACTAGTATTTTTTTATGTCTAAGTTGATGGATTTTTTGGACGTCTTTGTTGACTTAAAAACACGGGTTATTACATTGAAAGTCCAAAAAAATTGTCGATTTAGACACGAGATTCTTATAGTACATATTCCCTAATTTGAATGATATGAATTTTCTTGAAAAGGTGGCCAACCTTATTACAAGAAAAAAAAATTCAAGCAAAAAAATGAAATCAACTTGTACAATAGGCAACTCCAAATCAGTCCTACCTAGAATTTGGATGCTCTCTAAAAATATTATTTTAACTTCAAATACTAGAATCTCGTACACACATCTTGCAATGTGTGTGCCTGGGCAAAACCTCCCAATTTTTTACTACAATGTAATGAAGTAGTCTACCATAAGTTCTAATGGTAAGATGCAATAAGATTCATTTGTCATTTTTTATAGACCTTTGCCGTCAAAACGACTGGCTTTGAGTGTTTTTTGGTATTCAAAATATAGTCAAAGAACTTTAATAGGGATTATATTAATTACTTGAAACTACCTTTTTGGAGCAAGAGTTTGCTCTAGGGACATAATTGCTTTTGAAGAAGTGACATAAACAATGTAGAATGTGCTACTATCATAGTTCATAAAAAGATAACGTCCAAGATATCCCCTTACACTTGGTACAACATGTCCATCACAAATATCCTCCTCTAGTAACCTCTTCTAATATCACATTCATGCCCTAATAAAGGGACCTTTTCAACTCAAAGATTCACTTTAATACTCCCATTACTATGGAGTCAATTATAATGAATTGACAATATTTTTATGTATCGTTTTGGCATTTACATTAGCTTGTTGTGCCAATAGATATATTTGGCAAAACAACATTCAATTTATATGCAAATTGTATTTCATTGAGAATATTGTGCACGGCAAAAAAATTCACCCCCATTCTTCTCCTAGTCTATATTCACATGTGATACTGAAGAGTCTTAATAAGTGCTCCAAAACTTAAGGTTTTTTATCACCTTCCAATAGCTTTTACAATTCCAAATACTTTTTCAATATTACTTTATATGTAACATAGTGGATTGCTACAATATACATTTCTAGAATTGGGTTGTAAGTTGCATGTGAAGTGGGGTGTGGATAGCAACAAAGGTTTGAAGCATTTGTAGCAATGTTATAGCAATATTCTGAAAGATGCTTTATAAAGGATACATTTCTTTTAGCCAAACTTTTAGTTTGGAAACTTACTTCACAAACTTAAACACATCATTTTTCACCAAACATGGTCAGAAAGGTTTATATACAAAAAATTTGAATAATGAATTTTTGTAGTGAATATTGTATAATTTTATATAATTGCATGGATTTGGGGCATCTACGCCTATTAAAGGTTGGATTGTACTAACACAAACAAAAGTTTAAGAGCAAATAGCTTGTAAAAATGAGTGGTAATACTACAAGAGAATGGGGTGTTTTAAGTGAATTTCTAAGTATAGTCCTAGACATAAGGTTTTAAGTAGTGACCTTTAAGGCAATTTTCAGCAAAATTTGACTAGAAACACATGTATTTCTAGTCAAATTTTGCTAAAAATTGCCTTAGAGGTCATTACTAAAAACCTTATGTCTAGGACTATACTTCAAAACTCACTTAAATCACCCCATTCTCTTACAGTGTAACTTCTACTTGTTTTGTTCAAGAATACTTATAGGTGATTGCAAGAAAACTTTGTTGATTTAGGAGCATTTTTGCAAAAACAAAGATTTTAATGGTGAATGCTATAAATACTATGAGTATTTTTTTGCGAAAAAATCTCAGTTGCTAAGAGGACAAATTTACAACTAGAAGTATTGTTGCAAGTACTATAGACTACATGCGAGTGTGGGAATACAAAAACTCTAGTAGATAAAAAATAGGATAAAACTGGATTAGCATAGTCTAATTTTTTTTGAATTTGTTATTAGTGTCTAAGAATCCGGGTCAGCTAGAAAGAAGTTAGAAATAGTTGATACCTGAATTGCTAGAATTCCTAAACCGGATAATTATTCCGGTGACAAATAGAAGCCGTAGGACGGAAGACGGATCCGAAAAGCCTACGACCGGTAGCCTTCCAGCCTAGACCCCCTAAGGCACCGTTACGAGAACGGTCTCATATCCGTTCCCCTGGGAAACTATCGGCCAAACGTCGGATACTTAAGAGCTCAGCTTCCATTTCTTCTCTCTCTTTCTTCTTGTACTTGTGGCGAGCGCTTAGAGAGTGAAGGTGTGGCGAGTTAGGATTTCGTTAGGGAGAGATTGATGAGGTTGGTGCCGATTGCACCGGATTAGCGAGTCGGTAAACTATGGCAGGGCCGGCCCGGATGATGTCACCGATGATTCCTAAAGATCCGGAAGTCTAGAAGCGCTTAGAGGAGGATTTGGAAACAATAGGATGCACCGGATTATTGCGACGCCCCTGGAGTTTGAAGAATGATGAGATCATCACGGAACTTGTAGTGGAAGTTCCGAATCAGTACCAATTGACTGTGAGAGGCCAGCCCAAACTCTGGACGAAGGACATCTAGGCGGAAGTGTACTCGTTCCAGAAGGCCGGATTTGGTTTAGCTCCCCGTAACGATAGGACCGAGCAGAATAAGTTCCGGGGTCCGACGCACAATAAGGAGGGATATAGTATTCATGACTGTATTGAGGATAGGCATAGCTGGATTCTGGAGTTCCTCATTCCGATTCTGTATCCGGAGAAGCCGACCTGAGTTACGACGACAATAGCGAGCACCATATTTGAAGCGATGGAAGGCAGACCAGTGAACTGGGGTAGACTTATCACAAACGTGGTCTCCAAGTTAGTCGCGCGTGCAACTTTTGGAAAAGCCACCCTGCTCAACCTGTATCTTTTCCATCTTTATCATCAGCAGGTTTTTTTGAATGAACCGGAGATGCATACGTACATCCATGGAGAGGAAGTCCTAAAGTACGGGTTTACAGAAGAAATTCAACCGGACCAACCTGTCCCAGAAGAATCCGAAGAGGAAGAATTGGAGCAGCCGCCCTTGACGCACAAGCGGATCAGGAGACAGAAGTCCACGGATCAGGCTGCGCGAGGCAAGCAGGTGGTTATGGATGACAAACCGCAACTGGAATATCCGGAAAATGACTACATGAAGGAGTTCTGGGAGCACAGACATAAGTGGGCCGACGAGTGTTGGTTGATCCACAATGAGATGGCGGAATATATCAACGGGGCCATGACGCTCTTGGGAGTGAATTGCCTGGAGCAGATAGCGGACGCGATCCAGAAAAAGACGGATCCAAGGGCACTAAAGGTGTAGGAGCTCCGCATCCGGAATCTGCAGCAGGACAAAACGGATCTCAGATCCCAGGTGGCTCAGCTAGAGAGCGAGCTAGAGGTGGCGAGGACAAAGGAAGCAGATGCTTCCAACCTCGTCCGGAATCTATCGACTTTGGTGGTAGCTCTGGCGAAGCAAGTGTTACAAGCCCGACTCTTCACCGACAAGCTGATGGACAAAGCTCACCCATCCGGACCAAATGTGCTAAGCCAAGCCCGGATGGAGAAGCCTAGAATTACTTGCAGACTCCGGCCAGAGAAGCAGTTCCGGAGGAAAATCCGGTAAGAGGACAAGATATGTTGATCGATGACACCAATATGCCCCTGATGTCTGAAAAAGAGGGAATCGCGTCTGTTCCGGTGAGGACGGCAAGAGTTGTTGTGATAGTACCGGAAGCTTCAACACCGAAAAAGGCGAGAGACTTGATTCCGGAAACGAGACTCCCCTTTCTTACATGTGAGCCAGCCCGACTAATTGGAGCTGCAATCTTTGCTACATCAAAGTCTGTGGTTTGTCGTAGCCTGGCCGGACCTTTGGAGGCCATCAAGAATCCGGCTCAGAACTATCCGGAAAAGTTTACCCACATGCAGCAAGCTTCTCCTTCCAAGGGTGATAAAATTCTGTTGGTGATTTTGGATGATGAGGAGGAAGAATGTGAAACCAGAAGGGAGTCGGAGGACAAGGCCACTCCGCCTCAAGGGCGCATGATCCTCACCCAGGCGCAGATTAAGAGCACGCCAACGAAGTCATCACCGACCAAGGCAGGGAGCAGCGTAAAAAAATCAAGGAGGAAGTAATTAGTTTGATAGGTTTTTGTTTGTTTGTTTTGAATTCGTTCCATCTTGGATTTTCCGGAGGTGGGACCTGGTTCCGGATTCTTAGGAGGCCACCGGCCTGGATTTTCCGGTTAACTCGGATGTTAGTTTGATTGGCCACCTTGATTTTTGGGTGTGTCCTTTTTACTTTTTTGCTTTTTAGTTTTGGTTTTAAAGGCTGGGCAAGCTTATTGCCCTCTCATTCCATTCCAGCCCATTAGAGTGCAGTCTGATTGTGTTCTTTTTGCTTTCTTAAATTGGAGACTCCTTGTAGATATTTCTGGATCTGGCTATGTACATAAGTAAGAGTATTTGCAAGAGTGTTGAAGTGTGAGAAAGACGGGTGAGGAGAAGTCCGGATCTAAGTGAACTGGGTGTGATCGATAGTCGGCATTTGAGAGAACTCTAGATCTGTGAAGGATGATTAGTGCGTTGTGTCTTTAAATCGCTGGGATAGTGATCCGGAAGAGTGGAGTGGATGCGCGTTGGGAACCCAGGAAGGGCTTCGTGCGGAGATAAGCGACCGCCAGCAGAATATTTCCTACCACCGGAAGGCCTGCCAACTGCTGGATCAGTCTGAGAATCTTGAACAACGTCGCTATCGGTTCTGGGTGCTTGATCTTTCGTTGTAGTGAAGGAGTAGAAAGTGAATTCTGAGTGATTTGTTTTTCGGAAAGATCATTGGGAGAACTGTGAGGATTATGGTTTGCCTTTTTCCTGCCACAAATCCGGAAGAGAGTTGGTTGTGTATTTATTTGTGTGAGTGTTTGAATTACGAGTGGTGAGTCCCTACCCCTCTGAAACACCAATAGTGGACTCCCTAATTGTAAAACATGGGTACAGAAAACCAGAGTTTCAATTCAGGGTTACCAGATTCCGGATAAAGACAGATCCGGATTGGATTCCGAAAGTTAGTATTATCCGGAAGAAAAAAGAGTAAAGAGATTGAGTTACGAATTGCTTGGGGTCTTGTTTTGGAGATATATCTGGATAGCCCTAGTTTGCAATAACACCTAGAATGCCCTAGGACGATATTTCATGTTATCTTAGCACATCTTTGTGTTAAGGATACTTACGCCTGGACTACACGTACAACAGCGAGTATTCAAACAATACTATATGGAAAAGAAGACATTTTTTTCATAAAAAATAAATTCAAGAGGTATAAATCATTAAATAAATATTGAATAAAATTTCATGAAAAAAATCCTAAAAATTGTTCAATTCTAAGGACTTGATGGTAATGAGATTTCACCAAAAAAATGAGCGGAAAACCATCTTTAATGTTTAAAAATGCAAATATTAGGGAGCCCCATTTGTACAAACGTGGAGGGAAAAAAATCTATATTTAGATGCCATTTGGTAGGAACTTGTTCACCTATTATGGGAATAGACCACAAAAATTCTAGCTCTAGATTATTAATTTTGGATATTCCATAGTACTTAAATCTGAAAGCACGATGAATTAGCAAAATAGAATTTTAACTTTTTTTAATTTTTGAGAAACAAGGGATGTAATTACAATAGAAACATTCTTTTTAAATAAATAAAAAATCAAGTTGATTACATTTGTGCTTCAAAAACTATAGCAGATGACAAATCCATCACACTATATGTGATAGAAATAGGACTTGTCTTTCTTGCAAACACCCTCAAATGTGCTGAATTTTTCCAGTCAACTTTCCCTTCCCTTCTATACCATAACAATAAATTTTTCTCAACAAATGGCTACTCCAAATTATGTTCCTTGAAGAATGAAAATGTTAGCTTTAAGGGTGATTTACACCAAAGCCAAGCTCCAAAGCCAATTTCATTTAGTGGTTGGTACCTTGCCTTGTTGGATGAGAATATAATGACAACAAGGGCCATCAAAAATGAAAGTGAGATTCCTAACAATGGTCTTGGTATGAACTAGAAAGTGACCACCTAACAAGAATTTCTAAGCTATGACCGTAGACCATGGAGGCCATATTGTCTTGATGTTATTGTGGTGACAATTGCAAGGAACACTTATACTATTTTTTGTCAACTATTGTAGGACAATATGGTTTTTGGCCATAAATTTTGCTTTATACCTTTAAAAAACCTTAAATTAATAAATAAGGCAGACAAAACTATTATGTATCTAATTTGTTTTTATTTATTTTCAAAAACAATTTACTACTTTTAAAGTGTCCATGATTGGATGTCATCCTAACCATTTTGGAGGATTTTAGCACTATTGTGTATCCAAAAGAACAATTTTGAATCTAAAAATTGGGATATGAGATCATCTATAAGGACAATATAAAAGAAAAAGTTGTTTTCAAAAAATAAATTTGCATGCACATTTCCAAAGAGTTCTATCTTTGCAGCAATAAGGATTGTAGAATTCTTTTCCATCAAGATGCAACTAATTGATTAGAAGTCCCTTCAGAAAAGAAAAAATTGCCAATTTTTGGAATTTTTTCTATATTAAAAAATGCAAGCATAAAAATATTTATTGTCTTGAAATTTTCTATTTTCTATTTTATGCATAACTTTTAGAGAATTTTTTTTGGTCTTGAATTTTTTGAAGTACATTATATTTAGTATTTTAAAGATTATCCACATTTTATATTTAATTTTTTCACAGTTTTTTTCCAATACAATAGTCTAAATGCAACTAATAATATAAGTGTTTCTTGCTATTTCCCTTATCGTAATTTTAACTTTTAATTCTTCTTTTGTTCAACTTTTTCTTCCATTTATTTTGCTTTTCTAAAATATTGTTACTAAAGTATACAATATTAAATTTGAAAATCACATTTTAAGGTGTTCATTTTATTTTTGTCATCATCCCACATGATAAGTATTAGGCCTACCTCTTGGATGTGGTTAAGAGTCTCTCACCTTAATCCTTCAAGGCATTAGGAGACATTTGAGGCCTCTAGAAGACTGCAAGTTCCCCTGCGATCCCAGACTGCGAGAACGCAGGGGAAGCAGCTGGCTAATGTGGTCAACACCGTGCCACGTCATTTTGGGGGAAAAAATAAATAAATAAATAAATTTGCTTAGAATGATATTTTGGGCATTTTTTCTTTTTTTCTTTTTTCTTT
Organism: Neckera pumila; assembly: GCA_963969595.1. NCBI lineage: Eukaryota > Viridiplantae > Streptophyta > Bryopsida > Hypnales > Neckeraceae > Neckera > Neckera pumila. Next base: position 1,690,790 of record OZ018408.1, on the reverse strand, counting down.
TTTTCTTTTTTAGACTTCAACTTCTTGGGTTTAAACCTAAATGCTTTCTAAAATAGTCTACTGCTGGTTTGTTTACGAGATTTTTTCAGACAAGTATATATTGTCAAGATAGATACAAAAAGAAAAAACAGAGTATCTAAATGGATCCCTCCAGTCAGTTACATACCTAACTGATCTTGCACTTCTTAATCACATTAAGCTTAACCCTGGAGGTTGATATTCATACACTCTCTTGTATTAACCAAATCCTACCTTAATCAAGATATGGCACTTACTGACACTCAAGCCAGTCCTGACTCCTCAGCTTCTCATGAATTAGTTTACAATTAATCTGACGGCATTTTGTGAGGCGGGCTTTCATGTACCAAATACTTAATGCATTGGTTGGTAAACCACTCCTTTATGCTGAACTTGCCAAGCCCATTGAACAACACAGAGTTGCTCAAACACTAAGATGTTATCTTTTTGCTATTTGCATTATGCTCGTAACACAAGGCTTACTGAGGGTGTCTAGGTCGGTTTTTGTACTTTCTTGATTTTGGGTGAGAATTGAGGAGTACAACGATGGTTCTGGGTTCCCAAAACAGCGGCCAACAGGTGGTGTCTCGTCCTGTAACTCTACCGTTGTTTGGTTCTGAAACTAGGCTCACTTACAGTGCCTTTTGTGCAATGTTTGAATTTTTTCTCTGGTGTTTTTACGATGACAAGTAGTGGTAGCTTGTAGACACCTCGTACACGTTGATTAGCATACTAATTATTTGCTTGTTGGCATGGATACAGGTGAGGATTACCACCTCCTGAGAACTTTTGTTCAAAATTCTCAAACTAAGCTACTGGCGTTTTTGGAGTGACCAAAATTCGACATGGGAATCTGTTTGGTTCTTCATTCAAATACTCTCTCTAAAAACTTGCCAAACTTATCAGTTTGTTTTATGTTTTCACTGGTTGTTTATTTGCTTCGTTAATAGATTCCCCAATTTGTTCCGTCTGTACGTATTCTCTTGGCTTGTTTTTGCTGGCTTCGGTTGAATCTGTCAAAGACGAAGTACATAAGTTGGCTCCGTAATGGATACACACATGGAGGAATCGTTTCTCAAATACTCGTGGATTGTACTCCTTTTTTTTTAAATATTTTTTTGCGGCATAGTCTCGCCCTTGGACTGTTGCGGCACTTGTGGGGTCGGAATGAACTTTTTGCACAATGGCTGGGAATCTTGTTGCCACTGTTTGCTTTCTTCAACTTTGCATCTGCATGATTGAAGCTGACAGAGGCCTCAGCTAAATACAGGATTATCGATGCTCATTTGGGGGACGTACTGATACAGCGTATCTCTCTGATCGTCAATCAGATTACTTTCAGCCGGTTTGAGCTTACTGTAAACATACACTTATTTCACATCTATAAGCCATATTAGTACTCTAATACTGCTTACTCGTCAGATCACTTACGATGAATGTAGCACATAGATTGGTTTATAGCTATTAACAAATTGGGATCAATCCTGGTTTAATAGCATGCTCTTACCTTTACGTCAAGTTTTGACAATGAATTAAATAAGGAACGAGGAATCTACTCTGATTTGATTAAGGAAGTTTTGAACAAACATTTTTTTTGAAGAAAACAAATCTGACAGCTCGAAACGGTTGTTCACAGAATCGGGACAACATTGGGAACGGGCCTGAAACGGTCTTCTAGAGGCCTCAAATGTCCTCTAATGCCCAAGGCCTTTTTTTGCAAAAAAACACCCAAAACTGCCATTTTTTTAGCAAAGAGTGAAAAAAAATTTAAAAATGTTTTTTTTGCACATCTAACCGTAGGATCTTACACCTAACTAGTATAAAAATGTGTGGAAAATTTTTCAGGATTTTTGACTGCACAGATTGCAAGATATCTATTTTCAAAGTGAAAAAAACAAGTTTTTCAGCACATTGTGGGATTGGATTTTTTGACTTTGAACATTTTAAACTTAAAACTTTTGCACTACAGAGTTTTGAGTAGAAATAGGTACGAGATAGAAGGAAAATCTAAAATATTCATATATTTTGGATGGAATCAAAATGCACTAATCCCAATGGTCATATTGTTCTAGCAAGTAAACTAAACCATGCTAGAAAAAAATTTTGAAAATTTTGAAAAATTGCATTCAAAAATGAGTCCTACAAGTTATTTTTTTCAAAAAGATGCTCTAACTGCCTGAGAAACAAGAATGTCCATAACCTTCTCATAACAAACTCCAAATGAAATGAGTTGAAGCTTTTAAGATAGACAAAAATATATTCTATGAGAAAAAAAATACTAAGAAAAAAAAAAAAAAGTGTGAAATTTTTTTGTTGCCCGCTGTCCCCTGTTCTGAGCTTATTTGGTCATAACTTTTGTTCCCGGGCACCGGTTGTGAAAAAAGTTATATTCCCACGAAGCTAATCAGCTTTTCTACCTCCAAAATAAGTTTTAGAAAATCAGAAGAAAATTTCAGCCCGTAGGTACCTGCCCGAAAACGCATTTGTCCCCCAAAGGGACAATGGGCTTTTAGGGGGGTAAAATTATGGCATCATTATGTTTGCGGTCCATATAGAATGTCATGTAGACTTATCATCCATAAATTTTCCTTGGGCTACAGGCCTTGCATAGATTGAAGTTGACCACTTTTTGCTTATCTACTAATGACATCTCAAACAATTTGAGTGGTCACAAGGTATAGCCTTAGAATAAAACCGCACTTAAAAGAATAACATATATAACTTTCATCACAATTTCTTGTTCCTCAATCTAGTGACGAAAATGCATTTAACTTTGTTCCATAAGTCATTAGGAGGAATTTGAATCCACAAAGAGGCTTTGAGTTTTTTTACTAATTTTGAGACTAATAGAATGAGTGTGAGGATGGCCATATCTTCATTACAACCACCAATTGGCTTGTGCTCCATCCTCCATGATAGAACCGTCATGAGATTTATAAGATTGTGGAGATGGATTGGGTAATGATGACAAATTTTGAGTGCAATATGCAATTTTTTGGCCCAATTAGTGAGTTGAGAAAGCTCTTTCCACCTAAATTTAAGAGATTGTGGAGATGGATTGGATAATGATGACAAACTTTTGAATTCATTATGTAATTCTTGGCCCAATTAGGTAAATTAGTGAGTTGAAAAGGCTTTTTCCACCCAAATTTTTGCATTATGAAGCGACTGCTCTTTAGAGGGACAATTTTCTCCTAATGTAGTGGTTAGTGTGACTAGTTGTGGGGGTGTTCCTTCTAAGAAGATAGTGAGTGAATTCACTTCACCCACCCCCTCACAATCTCACATAATAAAATATACACATTAGAAGAATGAAAAAAAATTGTAAGACACTCATTTATTATATCTTACAATATTTTTTCATTCCCCTAATGTGAATATTTTGCTGAATATGCTAGATTACAATCAATATGGGATTAACAATTGTATCCCATATCTTCTATCCCATACATGTATTTGCATGTCATACCATATCAATATTCTATATAACACATTTGAATTTTGTATATCATATCTACATGTATTCTACATAAATTCCATACATCATACCCTTATCAAAGTTTTTAGTGTTTTTTGGGTGATGGATCAATTTTATTTTTTTTATTTTTTTATTTTTTATTTTTTATTTTTTAGATTTATTTTGGGGTAGTTACTTATTGAATTGATAAGACCTCTATATGTCCCTTTTCAAAAGATAGTCAGAAAATTGTGTCACATCAACCTTTTACATTTTTCATATGTTCCAATCGTAGTTGGAGGCCTTCACTTCACATCAACTTTATTCGACAACGCACAGTTATTCGCTCGCTCTGGGCCAAAGGGGAGGAAGTTTTGCATCATGACAGAAGCTCCATGTGAGTACTGTAGGTCCTTATCTGAAAAGCAAGCTCATGAGTTTGATTCCTCCTGTTGCTGTATGTTTTGCTTTGTGCACGATGTGCAGTGCAATAAAATGACCGCGTGTTATCAAAAGAAAAGAAGAGAGAGTCTCTCACACTCAGAGAGTACTGGTAATGTAGCTGCTAGTTTGTTTGGTCAAATCTGTCTGTATCGGGATGTTTTCGATGAGGTTTATTGGAGAATTCAGTAACAAGCTGAATCGCTGATGTGCAAGTCCTTGGAAACATGCTGTGTGCTTTAATTGAGTACAGATTTCTAATCAGTTTGGAACTGTCAAAGGCCAGGCTTGGTCATGCTTGACATGGAAACATTGTACAAGAGTGCTCCACCAAAGCACTCACTGCAATCACATGTGAATGAAAACTCCCATGTTTGACACAGGAAGTTTTCGAGGCGTTAGCCCCAGGGTTTAACGTTGGTGTGGGGACTATACAAAGTCTAATCTTTCAAAGATTAGACCCCATTTTACCCGTTAGCCCGGCCAAGGTGAACATTTTTGGGAGCTAATGTTTCTTTAACAAGAAAATCTGAGATTTTCCAACTCCGTGTACGAAGGGGCTAAAGTGGGGTCTAATCTTTGAAAGATTAGACCCGGCTAATGCCGCGAAAACTTCTTGTGTGAATTGGAGAAGCCTACCATCATAGGATTGTACTAACTGATTGTAGGGGTGTCCACTTTGAGAGGATAGTCACTTTGCTCACCCCACTTCATAAGTGGTGAAATTATATAGAGTAAGTTTTTTGGACTATACACATAGCATTATTCATTAGCCTAGACCGTTTCCCTTTGGAGATTTGGATAATCGATCGTTTCATGAATTCCTAGGAGTGAATTTTAGTTTAATCTACAGAGAATCGTTGGTTGGTTTCGAAGTTGCAACACTAATGTCTTGGGTTGATTGGAAAACTGCAAAGAATCATGGTATGGCTGGGAAGTTGCAACACTGAGGGGTCCTTTTTTTCCGGAGGAACAAAAAGAACCTCCAAAGTGTTGGTTAACCTTGGAGTGACCAAATTCATTGATGGCGAATTTCGTTAAAATGGCGGTATTCCCAGTGCCATATTTTCCTTGTGCCATATTCCTTATGCCATTTTTTTAGACCGTCCGCACTGAACATCTAGAATCGGTATAGATTCCAGACATCTAAGATTGTTGTAGATTTCAAACATCTAGGAACCATATAGATTTTAGACTGACCATTCTAAAAAATCTAGGATTGGTATAAATTTTAGATATCTAGGAAAGGCGTAGATTTTCAGAATGTACCATTCATGTAGATTTCAGAACAACCGTTCTGAACTGAAATAACGTGCCATTGTAATGGAATGCCGCCATTTTAACGAAATTTACCATATTGGAGAAGCAGGAAGAGGCTTGAAAAGTGGAAAAATTTGCAGAACCGATGTAGCCAAGGTAGTTGATTTTGTGCTTGCTGGAAGTAACCATAGTATCTGCTGAATTAGCAAAGGAATTGCCGGTACATAAAGTCTGATTATGGAAAATGGTAGTTCCTGTGAAGATCATGGGGTTTGACCGGGAAGAAGTGAGCGTTGACCTAGACGGGCAGGTTGCACTTCTGTCCAAATCCTATCATTGTAGACGTGAACAATGTCGGAAAATTATGAAAAAAATTGCAGTCTCTACAGTACGAGGATATGAAGCAAACCATGAATTGCTACAATAGCCTCTTCTGATGTATTGGAGCTGGTGGAGCTTGCAAAGCGGACATGTTCGAGAAGACAATGACAAGCTAAGATTTTGAATGACCGCACCGCTACCAGTACACACTGCCTGGCAACGAACCTATGAGGGCTTCAAGTGCATGTCCGCATTGACAGATATACTCAATGGAAACTAATACAATATGCCTGTCATAATGGCAGTCTATTGCATGCTTGCGACATGTATTCCTCATGTCTTTTTAAGGGCAACCCCAAGGCACATACGCCAGGCAGGGATGCCAAGAGAAGGTTTGGCGAGCGGATTTGAACATTGAGGCTTCACTGCTCCTCCTCTGCCCCACAGTGCATGCGCCAAGAAGGGGTGCCAAATGGAGGGGAAGAAGTGAGGCAATTTTGTTGCCTGGAAAGCAAGCTCAATTTCGTTGGCTTGTTGTGCCCTAGATGTAGGTCCATGAGGGAATTCCTACCTCGATTTTAGTGTCAAAAAGTAGATAGACCTCAAAGTTGGTGTTTGGAAGCTCATCACTTAGCACTGCACGTTGAAGACTCACCATTTGGCTATGTGATCTTCAAATTCTGGCATGGCCGAGCGCTTTTTGCAACTTGGCGCATCCCCTGTAGATCAAATTTTCAGACTAGGCCCGCCCACTGGCTGTGTCAACTCCCTTGACGCATTGACGTGGGGTTGCTCTAAGTACCGACGAGCAAAAGCATATGGCAGTTACTCTCCATTACTATAATACAATTTCATGCCCTTGTGACACTTGCGATTCGGTTATTGCTTTTCATTACTTAATTCTTCAAGGCTTTCTACATTGAATAGGGGTCCCAGACTAATCAATCGACATTTCATACTATAAAATATTGTACACATGTTCACTGGTTACCACGCACACATATTCATTGTTCACCTCTGTTGTACACATGTTTGCATGCATTCACTACGAGGCAAGTTTGCAACAGTAAGTCCCTTTAATTTTTTGGTCCCCTTAATACCCCTATTCAGTGTACATAATGTTAACTTTTCTCCTCTATTGATTGTTTTAACCCCTAAGCGCCCAGCCCAAAACTGCAGCTGCAAGGCCTTGTTGGCCCCCCTGTGAGCAAAATTAACCTCCCCATCACAAAAATGACATCGAGTAACTTTCACCGTTGAATCCGCAGGAAGGTTAGGCGCTGCAAGTACATAGATAATTTTGCAAGCTTTCACCGTCTGCTTTGGGAGATCATAATGGTCAAATAGCTATTGAAATTTTTTTGAGAGGTGAATTTTTAGAGCGATGACCAGATCGGGACAGCCCTGCCAGCGAATGAATTGGTGTTTTGAGCTGAAATTTTGGGAGGAGGTGGGATCACCAACCACCGGCAAGCGTGCAAAAATTTCAATCGAATCTGACACCTATGCCGATGACCAAGCGGATTTGAATTTGGGGAGGTCACCATGCGGCTGCAAAGGCGGACCAGCTAAGCGGTACACACCCTGGGCCTCAAAAAGCCTGCAACTTCACTATTTTGCCGTAATGTGAGTTGCTTCGAGTGGCTCCACTCCGTTGTACTGTCTCCTTTTCTGCTAGTCCTACTCCTTCCTGCCTCAATTGCTCAGTACTTTCCCCGTGTAGGGTGATTGCAAGAATGACCTGTCCTATTTTGTGTCACACTATGCCCGCTGATTTGTTTTTTGGACATAACTTTTGCATTCTAGATCCAAATAACTTAAGATTTATAGGGAAGGTGCTCATGACCATTACACATCTTGCCTAATTTTTTTGCAATTTTCAAAAATGTTTTAGTATATAAAAACAGCCCCCGATTTCATGTCACATTTGCTAATTTGGGGGTTTTAGTACTATTTTGGACCCAAAAAAACGAATTTGGAGCTGAAATTTGGATGAGATGGTCTTCTAATAGACTTCTAGCTCTCCAGAAGAGGGATTTAAAAAATAGTTAATTTTGTGTAGTCTGGAAGTCTACAAAGTGAGCTTCTTTCTGCTTGCATTTTGAAACACATAAAACATTATTTTGATGATTTTCTTGGTAAATGACCATCTCCATAGAGCTCTTGCAAATGGGCTATTTTGATTTTGTGTATTTACTTATTTTTACTATTTTTTCCTAATTAAAACATGAAGGTATGTATTTTCTTGTGACTTAGCACTTTTCAAGTTATCCTACTTAGAGAATTGTCCTATGAAATTCCTTCCATGGGAACCTTCGTCTTAAAGGTATATACATTAGTCATATTTTTTGAATTTTTAAAAAATTACTTTTCTAATTTTAAAGTACTCCCGAAAAAATCAGCCAAACGCAACAAAATCGACAGGTCATTCTTGCAATCACCCTATACTGTTGGTCGCACAGTACAAGCACAATCAAGGGTGTATTTGATGCTGCAAACAATTTTGAGGGGCGATATTTGAGGCATTGGGGCACTCAAGGGTTAATCAAGGAGCCTTCTTTTCTTGAAGCAAACTGCAAGTACAAATCACTGCCCCAAGCCTATTACCCTAGTGGAAAGTTTTGGATTGGAAAACATCATTTTGGCATTCCCTTGAGGTCGGGCACACCTAAATTTTCCAGAAAAGTTAACATGTTTTGTCATATACACCGGGCATATATAATTTTCCATTAGGAAAAATCTAAACCGTGGGAAGGCTGTTAAGCTTTCATTTTTCGGCACCTCACGGTGCAAAAACACAAAAAGTATATATGTATTTTAAATATATTTTTTTGGAAATTTTTTTATTAAAAAAATAAAAAAAAGAGTAAAACCTAACGTAGTGCTGATGTGGCACTAGTAGTGCCACATCAGATGCTAAATTAAAAATAAGAAAAAATAAGAAATAATTTTATATCTTCTTTAATTGCATCGAGGGGATCAAAACTTGCAGCCTCCCAGAGGGTTGAAATTTTTCCTAATGCTTCCAATTCCTCTTGCTATTACACTTAGTGCCATCACTGCTAGACGCATAACTCATGTGTCTACTTCTACAAAAAATGGATTAATGAAATTTCACATTCCTCAGTCAATTGTGAGTTTTCAATTTTGTACGTTGTCTACTTTCTGGATATCGGAGCGCTTCAGGATTAATAATGCTATGGTAATGCGCAACTTGAAGTCTAAATTGTGGGGTGTCCCTTTTGAGCGGATAGTGGCTATAGCGTCCCCAGGGAATTGGCATGACATTATCTAGGTGAGACCTTATATTGGTGACCTGCAAAACATCCTGCTAAGGTATGATCTATTCTAAAACCAAACGTCCTCTTGAAATCAACCCTATAAAAAGTTATTGAATGGTGGTCCTCAAATGGACCACTTCAACCAATGATTGATTCAAGAAATACAACAATATCACTTATGGATTGAAAGTTTACAATGTTTGATTATGAGGGTGTTAAAACTGCTAAAGTGATAGGAAATCTTTCAAACCTCATTTCACGTGTCAAATCTAAAAAGTTGATCACCAAAATAATATGAAGTTACCCCCTAAAGGCTTGGTTGTCCACTCAAGGGACAAATTTGGGTCTGGGCAAGTTCCTATTGTCTCAATTTTTAGAAATATTTTTTGGGATTTTCGGAGGTTGTATATTTTTGTAAGAGCTTTTTGAAATATATAATTTTTATTTTAATTGATGCCCAAGAGCAAAAGTTATGGCACAATAAGTAAAAATGGAATTTGGCGGGCATCATAAAAAAAATCACAAAATGTGAAGATAATTTCTTTTCAATTTTTTGATTCAAATAATATATTTTTGTCTACATGTAAAGCTTTCTTTCATTCAATTTGGACTAATAATGAGAAAGTTATGGACAATCTTAGTTTTTCAGGCAATCTAAGCATCTTCTTGAAAAAATAACTTATAGAGTGTATTTTTGAATGCAATTTTTAGAATTTTTCAAATAATTTTGTTAGACACGGTTAGATTTTCTTCCTAGAAAAATCACACCGTTGGGATTATTGTGATTCAATTTCATCTAAAAGCTATTAACCATTTAGTTTTTTCTTCAATCTTAAACCCACCTCTATTTAACAATTTTTTAATGAGTGAAAATTAAGTACTTTTTTTCCTAAATTTTTTGGTAGATTCCCAACTCAACATTTTAACATAAATAAGTAGAAAATCAAAATCAATAGTGCAAAAATTTTGGCAAAAGATTCAAAGCCAAAAAATCTAGTCAAGCAAGGTGGAAAAAAACTTATTTTCTTCACTTTAAATGCATATATCTTGCAATCTATGAGGTTAAAGTTTCTAAAATTTCTTCCACATGTTCATATACTAGTCAAGTATAAGATTTTGTAGTTGGATATGCAAAATTTTTTTTTTTTTTAAAACTCTTTTCTCTTTGCAATAGAAATGACAATTTTGAGTGGTTTTGGTAGGAAAATCACCTTGATCCTTTAGGGGTTAAAGGGCCTAATGTACATAACTCCAATTAATTTGTGACTTCTCAAAATCTACTCTACAATTTTTTTCAATAAATTTCTAATGTGATTTTTTCTCCAAGATTTAGTGTATTTGAGGCTCATTTCCAAGAACCCTCAACACTATGGAAAGTCAAGATTGCAATGGACACCCTTACACAAAATTTTGAATAAAAAAATCACAATCAATCATTTTCAAAATCAGATGTTTGATGCTAAAACTAGACTTCAAAGAGGATTTTTCAAAAATATAAAGTACTAAAAATAGCAACTTGGTTAGATTTTCTTTAACTTCAAAGTATTGTCAATACCAAAATTTGGTGCCTCAGGCATTTAGGGTTAACTTTACAAGTAACCGACCTCTAGCAACTATGAAGAACTTGCTCCTGCAACAATAGGCCCTCACACATGGGGGGGGGTGAGGGCTAAGTGCGACGTCGCACAGCCATGCGTGGGCCCCCACCCCCGGTAGCAAACAAAAGGATCCGAGGCCACCTAGCCTGCCAATTTGACCTCCCGCTGCAGTGGTTTTTTACCCTTTCTGCCCACCTCAAGCCAAACGCCCGCCCGCATGCAGCAAAAGTTAACTCGCTGGAATTAAAAGCCTGGGTAAACTGTGCGTGAGAGCTGTGCCCTCACGTTTTGTGAGCCCAGCCTCGTTGGCCCTCGGCCAGGCAAAACCGGCCTTTTGGAGCCTCACGTACGACGTCGCACAGCCGATTTTTGCCTCATGTGTGCGGGCCTAATGAAGAACATACGCCCGCAACCATGAAGAAGTTGCGCCGGAGATTCTTGGTGGAGCCCGTAACCTGATGAAATGCAAAGGTCAATTTACGCCAGGAATACGCCACTCACAATCGCATCAGCAATCTCTATTGAATTTCGGTACAAGTTACACTCTCATATTTCTCAAAAAAAACACTTTTCGCCGGATAAGCCAGACATGTGGACGGAATCGTCCTCTCTCCTTTCCGGCCAAACCTCGAAGTCTTCCTTGGACGAAGGCGTGTGCACCAGGCCTGCCTCCCACATACCTTACGAGCTTTATAACTTACAAGTGTGAACTTTTATCTCTCATATCACCCTTGTCTGCTATCTGCTATCACACTGACAGTAGTACTCTGAACACATGTGTTGAACACTGCAGAGTTTGATTCCAGCTGCCCGGGAGTTCAATCTCTAGCGAGTCGATAACTTAATGGAGGTGTAGTTGGGTACTTATATTGCACCAGATCTGTTGCTCACAAAGTAATATTTGTGCTCTACTGTTATTTGTTTGAGAAGCTTGGTGTGTTTCAGCGGTTTAGAATTTGAAAACGAGGTAGGGGACGCTCTTCAGGAGTTCTTTCAGCATGATGTCGTTTCGAAGGACTGCGACTATTGTCCTGCTGCTGGCGCTTGCTGCGGCTGTGGCTGTGTCCGTGGTGGAAGGAGCTCAAAGTGAGGATGCGAATCTCAGGCGGGAACTGCGAAGAAAGGGATCTGGTTCCGGAGGAGGCAACAGCTCCGCCAGCCCTCCGTGTCTCCTGACTGGCACTTCGATGACTTTGCTGGCTAGCATCAGCAGCTTGCTGACAGGCGCTCTTCTTCAGAATATGTACAACTCTGTCTAAATCGGTTTTGGCACACGACATGGATGTCAAACCGTTCCACCAAGCTCGTCGGCGATTCAAGCGGACGGACTCAAGGGCTTTTCAGGGAGCTTGCTACTCAGGCAAGCCAAATTAGACCCCCTTCTGTAGAAAATGTTCTCTGTGAGTCTTGTTAGATGTTGTGTTCACCATCACCATTGATCGTGTTGATTGGTATATGCAAGATGACACTCTTCTTCAGTTAGCTTGTCGTAACGTAGCCAGTTAGTTAGAACCTCGCAGCTAAATAAGTAGTGCTCATCCGACCCGTAGAAAGAGAGAAGCTCGAGATTATTTTGAGCTCCGTCTTGAGTTGTAGAATCACTTAGCAATTGACTTCGCACAGGAAATTAAACCCAGTGCGTGGATTTGTGCATGGGTTTGGGAACCTTGAATCTCTGAAATGCAAATTACAGAGTAGCTGTGTTTGGTGCAACTAGAATCGTGAAAATTAGAGAACAAGCTCCTGGCTGTGGCCCCCTTTGCACAGGGATAAACGAGTTTTGGGTGGCCATGGCCACAACTTAATGCAGAAATCGGCTTCCAAGGGATAATGTGAGCTGTACAAATGTGTGGAACTACGAACACGGAAATCAGAAGCATCGCTAATTTCGAAGCTAGCTGACATACAGCAAGAATAACATATTGGCACGAAACACGAGGGCTTACGAAATCTGCTGTGCAAGACATGGTCGGTGCGTGGATTGCAACTTTTCATGACTGGATACTATAAGGTAATTTGCTCTTAAAGCAAAATGTCCTGGTCGAGTTATTTGAAGAAAATAAAATGTACTGGTCGAGTCTAAAATCGTACAACGAGCCTCTTGCGGAGGCCGTCCCCCCCCCACCCACCCACCCACACCACCTCTCCTTGTTTTACCCTTGGGAAAAACGCAGGAACGTTTAATTTGCGAAGAATGATAAAATTTGCAAATTCTGAGTTCATATTTGCAATCAGAGGCCCCAAATTAGCTAGGAGAGGTGTTAACAATTTAACAAAGACGACACAAAATAGGGGGTCTTTTTTTTTAAGTTCACCTTGGACTTTACTTATGCAAGAGGCTTGTTGCACTACTTTAGCCCCTAAAGTCCCATTGTCCCTTCAAAGGACAAATCAGATTTTGGGCAGGTTCCTGTGACCTCAATTTTTAGTGAACTTTTTGAAACTTTTCCATAAGATAGAAAAAATGATTAGCTTTGTGGGAATATAATTTTTATTTCAATTGGTGCCCGGGAGCAAAAGTTATACCACAAAAAGCCTCAAACTAAACTCAGCAAGCAGCACAAATTTTTAGCAAAAAGTCAAAATAAATTTTAATTTTTCTTTTCTCTAAAACTTTATATTTTTGTCTACATGTGAAGCTTTGATTCATTTTATTTGGACTAATAATGAGAAAATTATGGACAATCTTGTTTTTCGAGCAATCTAAGCATCTTTTTGAAAAAATAACTTGTGGGATTCATTTCTAAATGCAATTTTCACAATTTCAATACCATCTAAGTGCTATTAACGATTTAGTGTTTTTTTTTCAATCTTGGACTTATTTCTACTTAACAATTTTTTAAAGAATGAAAATCAAGTGTGTGTTTTTCGAATTTTTCTTTTAGACTTTCAACTTACATCTTCAACATAAAAAATTTTAAATTCAAAGTCTGTAGTGCAAAAAATTTCCACAAATGGTGGTCAAAGTCATCTGAAATTACAGGTCAATGTTCAAAAAAACTTTCTTTTTCAACTTTGAATGCTAATATCTTCTAATCTATACGGTCAAACTTCATGAAATTTTTACCACATGATCTTTGACAAGTGCAGTACAAGATCCTACGGTTAGATTCTAAAAAAAAAAAAAAAAATTGTGATCTTGGGTGAACTTAGCCAAAATGGCAATTTTTAGTGGTTTTTGACATAAAAATGGCCTTCGGACTTTAGGAGTTAGACTCGACCAAATGTAGTTTTATGTCATGATCTCCTTTAGAGCACACTCACTTTTAGAGCAGACCACCTTAGTATATACAATATGAGTCATGGATATACAATATACAAGAAAGATATATATCATTAATCCCTAAAGGACCAACATGCGTTTTTTGGCCGTATAGAAATTTTGGGCAGGTACATGTGACTAGAGATATCCATATTTGAGGCTGAAATTTTAATAGAAGGTGGGGGCAAGGAATATCTTCATGTGTACCAAGTTTCATGACATTTCAAAATACAAGTCAAAAGTTGTGACCTAATGTATTATTTTTTTTTGTAACTGGGCAATTTGGGCAGATTAGAAAAAATCATTTTTTCCAAGAATTTTTTTTTGAAATTGGTTCTCTATATTTATATATACTTAAAAAGCTTTGAGTCATTCCATTTCAATCAATGAGTCAAAAGTTATGAGGGTTTTTGAATTGCGGGCAGTTATGAATTCTCTACTCTAAAAAAAACTTTAAAGTCGTTTATTTAACTCAATTTTCAATATTTTTGGAAAAAAAGAAAATCCTAGGATGTAGATTGATTATTACAACATTACAACCGTTGAAATTGGCATTTTTAAATTCCATGATTAAATATTTAACAATTTAGTATTTCAAATCATTTTCTACCTCTTTCTACTTACTATTTTTTTCCTATATATTGTACAATTCCAAATGATGTGAAATTTTTCAAGCATATAGACAACTTGTTTAGGAAACTTAATTCAAAGAAGCACCACCATTATCATCATATTTCCATTGAAAAGTGAGCTTGCAAAGTGCAGCTACCTGATTTCTTACAGGATTGAAAAAATGGTTTTCAAGACTTTGAATGCTTATATCTTATGATCCACACGGTGGAATTTTCTGAAATTTTTACCACATGTTTTCATAATATCATACTACAAGATCCTATGGTTATATGTGTCAAAAATTTGGTAGTTGTATTAGAAATGGCAATTTTGGAGGCGTTTTGGTAATTACATAGTCATGAAACTTTAGAAGTTAAGATAGTATACAAAGTACATGCATTCCTATTCAAGATAGATGGGTACTTCATGTACTTGGGTACTTGTCTGCACTATACCGTGATGTAAAGATTTGACATTCCTTAACCCCTAAAGGACCATTTGTCCCCTCATGGGACAATTTGGGTCCGGGCACGTTCCTATTGTCTCAATTTTTAGAAATATTTTTTGGGATTTTTTTAAGTTGTGTATTTTTGCGAGAGCTTTGTGAATATATAATTTTCATTTTAATTGGTGCCGGGAGCAAAAGTTATGGCACAATAAGCAAAAATGGAATTTGGCGGGCAACACAAAAAAAATCACAAAAAGTCAAAATAATTTTTTTTCAATTTTTTGACTCAAAGACTATACTTTTTTCTACATGTGAAGCTTTGTTTCATTCAATTTGGACTAATAATGAGAAAGTTATGGACAATCTTATTTTTTCAAGCAATCAAAGCATCTTCTTGAAAAAATAACTTGTAAAATTCATTTTTGAATGCAATTTTTAGAATTTTTCAAAAAAAATTGTTAGACAAGGTTATATTTTTTTTCTAAGAAAATCTCACTTTTGTAATTATTGTGATTCAATTCCATCTAAAAGCTATTAACAATTTAGTTTTTTCTTCAATCTTGAACCCACCTCTACTTAACAAGTTTTTAATGAGTGAAAACTAAGTGCTTTTTTTCCTAATTTATTTTTGTAGATTCTCAACTCAACTACTTAACATAAATAAGTAGAAGATCGAAATCAGTAGTGCAAAAATTTTGACCTAAAAAGATTCAAAGCCAAAAAATCTAGTCATATAAGGTGCCTCAAAACTTGTTTTCTTCACTTTAAATGCATATATCTTGCAATCTACATGGTCAAAGTTTTTGAAATTTTTTCCACGTATTCATATACTAGTCAAGTATAAGATTTTATGGTTGGATATGCAAAAAAAACAATTTTTAAAGTTCTTTTCTCTTTGCAATAGAAATGACAGTTTTGAGTATTTTTTAATAGGAAAATCACCTTGGTCCTTTAGGGGTTAACTGCAAAAGGATTAAGTTATTGATTAATATACGTAATCAATTTTGGATAGGTTTGTATAAGGTAAACCAACTCATTGCGGTCAGAATTAGGAGTGTCCCCTCATGCCATTGCTGAAATTTTTCAAATTTTTTCCCACACAATAATAAGTGTGAGAGACAGTAAGCACATTTGAAATTATATTTTTTGGACCAAGTATGAATTAGTTCTAAATTTTTGAAGTGATCAGCCCATAGGGGTCTGTAGGCCACCTCATGATCAACAAAATCTGAATCCAATATGGTCATCTTCCTACCCAATGCAATCACAACATTTTCAAACATGGAAGACCTAAAAAGTCAGTTTTTACAAAGAATTTTACACTGAAAATTTGGAAGTACCTATTGAGGTCACTAATTACTCCATAACGACCATGTAAGGCATTGATTGTGGTCTGAAAAACCACAATGGAGTCATTAGGTGTCCATCATGGGCCATTTGACCGCAATGGGGTCTTTTATCTTATATGAAGTCAATTTTGGTCTAATGTTCATGAAATTTTGATACAAGTGTGATATTGTACCCTCTTACATAGAATATGATTTTTTTGTAAAAATGCTCTCTGGAGTGACCAACTTGCTATGGGAATGTGAAAATTTTGCCCAAAATGTGCCTCGGTTCTTTAGAGTTAACCTTGTAAAGTGTCAAATGAATGACAAAGAATCTTTCTACATAAGATAGAAGCATATATATTCATCTTTGGAATTGTGTGAAAAGGGGAGGTCTTGCACAGTAGAGTTTGACCTCTAATGTGCACTCTTAGCATTTAAGGCACCTTGTGAAAATCTAAGTTACTCTCAAATTTTGAAAACAAGAGGAAAAAACTTGTATCATTGAAAACAAAAAAATTTCATTATACTGGTGTATTTATTATAGCGTTAACCCCTAAAGTCCCATTGTCCCTACAGAGGACAAAATGGATTTTGGGCAGGTTCCTATCAGCTCAATTTTCAATGGAACTTTCTGAAACTTTCCCATAAGATAGAAAAACTTATTAGCTTTTGGGGAATGTAATTTTTATTTCAATCGGTGCCCGGGAGCAAAAGTTATGCCCAAATAAGCTCAAAACAGGGGAGAAGGGGCAGCAAATTTTTTTCTTAAAGATTTAATTTAATTTTTTTAATTTTTTTTTCTTAAAGATTATATTTTTGCCTATTTGGGAAGCTTTGATTCATTTCATTTGGATTTTTTATGAGAAACTTATGGACAATCTTGTTTTGGGGGCAATTAGAGCATCTTCTTGAAAAAAACTTTTTCTTTCACTTTGAATGCTGATATCTTTCAATCCGTACGGTCAAACATCACAAAATTTTTACTACATGATCTGTAAAATGTGTAGTACAAGATCCTACGATTAGTTTCTAAGAAAAATATTTTTTCTGATCTTTTAGATGAACGCAACAAAAGTAGCAGTTTTGAGTGATATTTGACAGAAAAATGGCCTTGGGACTTTAGGGGTTAAACATCATAGTGCAAATCAAATTGCCCTATAAGCCCAAAGGAGTTCAAGTTGCATTAACTTGTAAAAGACCAGACTACATTTTGTGGCTACATAGTAATTTTTGGCAGGCTGGTGTGAATGATGATCTGAATATTTTAGGGCCAAAATTTTAAAGGTGTGGATAAGGAATCTTTCATAGACATTTGGAAAAATGAATCAAAATTATGGACAATATATTACTTTTTTCATAAAAGGGCAATCCGGGCAAATAAAAAAAAAATACTTTTTTCGAAAACAAAAATTTGAAATTGGTTTGCTAAATTTATATATACGTGGAAAACTCTGAATCATTCCATTTTGATCAATGAGATGAAAGTTATGAGGAGTTTTTGTTTGCAGGTTGTTATGATTTTCTACTCTAAAACAAACTTGGAAATTATCTATTTAATTTAATTTTCAATATATTTAAATAAATAAATAAATAAATCATAGGATGTAGATTGTTTATTACAACATTGTAACCATTAGAATTGTTCTTTATCAATTACAAAACTAAATCCTTAACAATGTAATATTTTGAATCATTATCTACTTCTTTCTACTTACTATTTTTTTCCTATATATTATACACTTCCAAATGATCTGAAACTTTTCATGCATGTAGCCAACTTACCTTGAAAAATTAATTCAAAGAAGCACCACCATTTTGGACATTTTTTCAAACAAATGTGAACTTGTGAAGTACAGCTACGCTGTTTTTCACAAGGCCAATAAAAGGATTTACGTGAATTTGAAAGCTCATATCTTGCAATCCACGCAGTGGAAAATTTTCTGAAATTTTTTCCACATGTTCTTAAGTTAGCATACTACAAGATCAGCATACTACTAGTTAAATATGTACAAAAATGTTTTTTTCAAAAATTTGGTACTTGTACTAGAAATGACAATGTTAGAGTGTTTTTGATGAAACTATAGTTATAGAACCTTAGGGGTTAAATTATTGAAATTTAGTATTATTTCAAAATTTCCAAATTGAATGAAGAACTAGACTTGATAAACTTCATTTCACTAGGGTGGGCTCATGAGTACATGTTCTATCCAGCTAAGCTGGACTTGTGGTCATTGCAGTCAATAGAGCCATGAAATTTGAAATGAAGGTAGTCAAGGTACATATAGTAGAGAACAAATAATATTTTATAATTTCTTGATCTCTTTTCGAATCCCGTCAAGAGCTCCTGATTGCAGAATACAAATTGAACATCTTTACAGTGTTTATACAGGGTTGAAAGACTAAATCTTTCCTGCTACGCAAGCCCTCATTAGAAAAAAATTGGGGCTCTAGAGGACTAGAGGACCACTTCGCAGCCCTTAGAGGACCCCAAAATTTACCTTATTTTTTGGTTTAAGGTATTATCTTTCTCCTATTCCTACTCACCTTCCATCGGGCTATCAGATGATAATTACTGGCTCAAAATTTGAGTACAAGTATTCAATAATCAAGGTTAAGGTACTCTAATGTATCTTAATCCTAATTATTAAATAATTTAAACTTAGATGCATCTTGCACTCTTACCAAGTTGTAGAAAAAGAAAGCAAATGTTTGAAATAGTCTTATGATCATCTACCATCAAGAATTTTTTTGATGTCAATGTAGGAGACTTATTTCATTGACATTTGGTGAGAAATAATGGGTAACGAGGTTGTTTTTATAATGAAATTAACCCCTAAAGCACTGAACATGCTTTTTTGAGAACATAGCATTTTGGGGCAGCTCACTACAAGCGGAGTTTTTATTTATTTTCTTTAAAATTTTCACACAACATTTCTCCAAGAAGTAGCTTTAAGGCCCAACAGTTTTCAAAACTTTTGACTGCATGGTTAAAAAGTTATTGTATAATATGTGATTTTCAATGCTCGGCGGGCAGCTAAAAACATTCTTAAAAAATAACTCTTAAAAAAAATAAAAATTCTAAATTGGTTCTTTAGATTTATATATACATGGAATGCTTTGAATCATTCCATTTTGATTGATGAGATGAAAATTATGAGGTGTTCTTGTTTGCGGGTAGCTATAGATTCCCTACTCTAAAATAAACTTTAAAGTCCATTTTTTAACTCAATTTTCAATTTTTTTGAAAAAAAATAAAAACATTGGATGTAGATAGGTTATTATAACATTATAACCATTAAAATTGGCACTTTTTAGTTCTATAATTAGATTCTTAACAATTTAGTATTTTGAATCATTCTCTACTTCTTTCTACTTACTATTTTTTTCCTATATATTGTACAATTCCAAATGATTTGGAATTTTTCAAGCATATAGCCATTTTGACTTCAAAAATGAATGCAAAGAGTAACCACCATTTTAGACATTTTTTCATAAAAATGCGGCCTTGTGAAGTGCATCTGCCCGATTTTTTGCAGGGACAAAAAAAGGATTTTTATCAATTCAAACATTAGTATCTTGCAACCTACATGGTGGAAAATTTTGAACTTTTTTCCACATATTCTCAAACCAGTGCACTACAAGATCTTACAGTTACATGTGTCCAAAAAGTGTATTTTTTCTAAAGTTTGGTACTTGTATTAGAATTGACAATTTTGGAGCGCTTTTGGTGAAAACATAGTCAAAATCCTCTAGGGGTTAATTGTCCATCATGAATCCTCAAAGAATATGAGATAATTTGAAGTTGAGAGCTTGGCCATTCATTATCAAACTGCAAGAATTGTGTTAAAAGTTGAGTTTCAAACCTCATTTAGTTATAGAAGAATAATATTTTTGAAAAAAATTGAACTAAAAAAAGTTGGGGGATTAAGAAAAAGTTTATCTTCAAAAGTTGGTTTGAGGTTAAGAGACTCAAACTAAAAGTTATGGATAAATTTCAAAGAAGGTGTTTGAAAATGTTAAAAAAAATGTCTCTTCCAACTCCTCTCTGAAATTTGTCTATACCTTTTATTTGGAGTTTCAAAACCTCAAAAGTAATTTTGGAGATAGAATCTAACTTGATTCCCCACATTAATTTAGTTCAAAGTTTTTTGAAAATAGTTTTTCTACTATGCCTAAATGAGGTTTGAAATTCAACTTTTGACACAATTCCTGCATTTAACTTAACTATGAGCAATTGAGCTCCTATTCATCTTAGTTCACTTGTTCCACGTGGATTGTTACCCCTACTACTATCCCACTTATAAATAGAGCTTCTCTTCTCAACTTTAACTCCTAAAAGCCCGTTGTCCCTTCGGGGGACAAATGCAATTTCGGGCAGGTACTTACGGACTGAAATTTTCTTCTGATTTTTTGAATTTTTTTTCGAAGTAGGAAAGTTGATTAGCTTTGTGGGAATATAATTTTTTTCACAATTGGTGCCAGGGAACAAAAGTTATGACCAAATAAGCTCAAAATAGGGGACAGCAAGCAGCCCGGGCAGCAAAAAAAAAATGGACAAAAATTTGAAATTTATTTTTAATATATTTTTTCTTATACATTATATTTTTGTCTATCTGGAAAGCTTTGATTCGTCTGATTTGGATTTGTTATGAGAAAGTTATGAACATTCTCTTTTTGGAGGCAAATAGAGCATCTTTTTGAAAAAATAACTTGATTCATTTCTGAATGCAATTTTTCAAAATTTTCAAATTTTTCTTAAATGATTTAGTTTACTTGCTAGAACAATCTCACCATTGGGATTCGTGCATTTTAATTCCATCTAAAATATAGGAATATTTTAGATTTTCCTTCTATCTTGTATCTACTTCTATTTAACAATTTTTTTAATAATGAAAATTAAGTTTTTTTGAATTTTCTTTTTTTTTTGGTAGATTCTCAACTCAATTCTCCACTATAAATATTTAAAGCTCAAAACTCTGTATTGCAAAAAATTTAAGTTAAAAATTATCAAAGTCAAAAAATCCAGTCCCACAATGTGCTGAAAATTTTGTTTTTCACTTCAAATGTAGATATCTTGCAATTAGTGCGGTCAAAATTTCTGAAATTTTGTCCACACATTCTCATACTAGTTAGGTGTAAGATCCTACGGTTAGATGTGCAAAAAAATATTTTTAATTTTTTTTCACTTTTTGCTAAAAAAATGGTAGTTTTGGGTGTTTTTTGGCAAAAAAAGGCCTTGGGCCTTTAGGGGTTAAATACATCAAATTAAGTAAATGACTTTTGAAGCTACCCTGATATACTCAGATTATTATATTCTGACATCTTATGCAATAGTCAAACACTCTGAACTTTGTGTTGTACGAATCTATAGGGCTAGCAATGATGTGGAAAACCTAAACAATTTCACTGCAAAGCGGCCCTCTAGAGGCCCGGTATATTTCTCTAATGTATGATCATATATAGACCTTGTTATTGAAAATTTTAGAAACATGATTATTTTTCTTTGTATTGGTATATTTTTCTTTCTTGTCAATTCATAACTTTGTGAGGACGATAATAATATATCCTTTTATATAACGAGGAAGGGGACCCCATGGCTAGACTTGAAACATAATATTGCAGGTGCATGGCATAGATAATGTTAGATGTTTGTTACACTTGATGTCATTAAAAGAAAAGTGTTACATAAGCACTTTAGAAGAGCTTGAAAAAGTGAGTATCACTAAGGAGTACAACAAATTTAGTGATAGGGTGATTGCAGGAAAGACCGGTACTGAAACAATGTCACAAAAGCAGTGCCGAAGTTTCCTTTTGCAATAACTTTTGAAGCATGACTTGAATGAACTTGAAAATTTTATTGGAGATTCTTCTTATGAGTTTAATCATATTTTATATTTTTTAGAAATTTTCAAAAATCATTTTATACTTAAAAATCATATAAACTAATATGTCACGTTTTGAGTTTTAGGGTTTTTTACTATGTAAGGAGTCCCCAAATTTATTGTTATAGAGCCAAAATTTCTATGGTCTATTCCTATAGTAGGAATTCATGTTTCTACCAAGAGGCATTAAAAATTATTTTACTTTATATCCTCTATGTCCATGCAAAGAGGGCTCCCTTGCGCACACAATTATGAGCATTGAAGATGGTTTCAGCATTATTGTTTTGGTGAAATCTCATTATCATGAAGTCTTCCCAAATGGCATTTTTTAGTTTTTAAAAAAATTATTTTTTTTATTTTTTTACAAATTAAAACGTCAAAGTATGTATTTTCTTCAAAATTTCAGCTCATCTTTTTTGTGAATAACTTTTGACCTAGATTTTTTTAGATCTAAAATTTTGGTGATAAGCTATTTTTAATGTCATAATAATTATCCATATTTTATTTTATTTTTAAAAATTTGTATGCAAAAGCTCATAGTATTGGAAGTACTAGCCAAAATGGAACAAAAACAGAAGGTCATTCTTGCAACAATGCGATATTGATATTTTCTGCATTTGAATTAATAAACTTTCAATAATAATTTGATTTATTAAATTGGTCATTTTAAAATCCTTGGTCTTTAGAGAGTTAGCTTCTGCGATTGTTTTTGTCAGAGCAAGAATGTATACAAAATCTTTAACAAATGTTGGATTATTGAAAAGAGAAGAGTTGAAGTGGACAAAGTAATTGTACCAAATTATGGAATGAGTGATAGATTATGTGTGTGCAAAACGTTAGGACAATTTACCGTTGGTATTGCAAGAATTTAGAGTTTCTTAAGGCAATGTACACAATGTTGTTGACATCCGCATATGGAAATATACAACTATAAGTCTATAGCACTAGCATCTTCATAAAAGGCTTCTGTCACTTCAAGGACCTTTGGATTTAGTAGACATTGCTTTAATAATTCATAAATAGCAATCAACATTGAAAAATACACCTTCTATGTGTGAAAATACATACATAATATAAATAATACTTGACATGGGTGTAAACAAAATCTTCAACTCAAAATTGACACAAGTTCAATTGTGCTTCTTCAATGACTAATCAACACTTACATAGGGGTAGTTCAAACCAATGTCTACAATAGGAGATGGAAAAAAGACTTGGAAAAAACACATTGTTGACCATTATACTTAAAAATTAAACATTGTTGTATACAATATTATATACCATACTTCTTTACAGCGACCTTCTTTCTAGAAAGTGCCTATCCATTGTGCCAATGGTCTGTGTTTACTTTCCCTCCAAAACATTACTAATGTTGTTTCAAGATACATAAGGGACACATCTTTTGCAATTCTTTCCACGTATTTCCATGTATTATAAGAAAATTAGCAAACATAGTTGTGTATAAGCACACACTATTGTTGCATACAAATTGTATGCTCCTGATTGGATTGCCCCAATTCATTCTCTATCAAAAAAAAATGAGGAACCTCCACTTCCTAACTCGCTTCCAATTACTCTCAGAGTATTCCGAGTTATTTCAGTAATTCTCACTCCTAAAACCAGTTCGTGGTTCCCTGGGACTTGAACAACGTTGACGAAGAGACACCTCGAATTGCAGTAACAGACTGAGGTTTGCAGCTGACCATCCCAGTTACGTCGCTAAAGATCGACAGTTGGTTAACCTCCAGGCCGCATTTCTCCACTACCCTCATGAATCTCCCGTTTCCCTTCTTCCCGATCCTCCCTCTTATTCATGTCTTGTGGCCTCGAAGCCCGCTTCGTGCGTCTTCAAAGGCATGATCGTTTCCGATGGAATCCGAACTCCACTTGTAAGGATCCAGATGCCTCTCATTGTTCTCGTGCAATGTGACGGTCATGCTCCATTTCAGACGTCGGGGAATGCCGGGTATTGAGCGATCATGGATCCTGCATAACTTCATCTGAAACGAGAATCGGTTGCACCTGCAACTTATCTCAGATCGAAAGTCCGTTCACGAATGGCGATTGATTGCTGTGAAATTACGAAAGGGATTTGACAAATTGCGGAATTGCGGCATTGGGGATTTGAGGATTTGAGGATTTGAGGAATTAAGGCATTGAGGCATAGAGGGATTGGGGAATTGCGCATTGAGGAATTGCGCATTGAGGGATTGGGGAATTGCGGAATTGGGGAATTTGACAAATTGAGGAATTGAGGAATTGAAGAATCAAGCTAGGTAGGCGACATGGACTCGTGCGAATGGAAGATGGCTTACAACAATCCCAACCACTGCAGCATGATGGAGCTCGCGCACACGCCCACGCGCCCTCCCTGGCGCCCAGCGGCGTCCAGCATCACGGCATTCAAGGAAAGCGACAACCCGGCGCCGCGCAGCAGCTTCCGCTTCCGGCAACGCTCGACGGAGCTCCCCGTGCCGCCGCAGTACATGAGCGTGACCGATCTCATCGCTGCCATGCCCAAGCGCCACCGCGTGCCCAAGCCACAGACTCTCTGCAACAGCTATGGCTTCGCCGTCGAGCCGTATGAGCAGCGCATGACGCTCAAGACCCCGTACACAGGGTCCGGCTATGACTCCCTCCAGGAACACCTGGAGGCTGACAAGTAAGTGACCCAACACATTTCAAATTTTCAAATTTTCAAATCCTGCGAATGTTCACGGTTTTAAGAGCATGAGAAATTCGATGCCATGGACGAGAAACTCGGTATGGTAGCTTGGACTTCTGCGCATTTTGTGTATAACCTAATATTGTTGACAAACCGGTGCATATACTACACATAAATCCAAGACTCTTGAATCAACATTGCATCAACATCGACCTCCACGATGTAGAATTCAATTTTGATTCTACGTTGAAACAATAATAGTACTGAAATGATATCGAAATCAAAACTGAAATCCGTCCGCAAACTCATCCAAATTTGACATTACTGTGTGCTTGTTCATTAAGTCAATGTGATTGTGACAGTTGCAAACTCAATACTAAGTCACATAAAGTGAGTACCCTATCGATTAGTGATGGCTTCAGAACCGATTTCAGATTGGATTTGGTACTTAATGATACATTGTCAGGGGTGTCGGTTCCTGAGACGCGACCATGGAGCAAATAAATCTGGAACCCCGACTCACGTACTCGGGCGTTCCCGATGTGGATATTGTGCAGGTCAGAGAAACGATCTTCCGAGCAAACGCCGAAGTCAGTTCTGGAGCAGGCGGCGAAATCGGTGGCGTCGTCCCGGTTGCGAAAACACTCAGAATCTCACGGGTCGCAATTGGCGTCGCCTCCCTCCGGCGCGAGGTCGGTCGCCTCCTCCGCATCCCCATCACGAGCGCCTTCAGTGGCGTCCTCGGATCGGCACCCCTCGCGTCACTCAGCCCTGAAGTCGCCAGCGTATCCCACTTCCCAGCCCACCTCCCAGTCAAACTCGCCACAGCGGCGCACCGGCGCGTCTTCCTACCGGGCGTCCCCGGCGTCCTGCGCGAGGTCCATGGCCGGTTCCCCCGCGCGGTCGCAGTACTCGTCATCCGCGGGGCAGATCATCACCCGCACTCCAAGGACCAATTCGGGACCCGTCTCCGCCAACGACCGTTCCAGCTTCTCCCATGGCTCCACGAATGCCAGGACGTCCAGGTCGTCGCGATGCAACAACAACACCACTCGCGGAGGCAGCGGCAAGGATTACCCGTCCAGGTTGACGACGGGAGGCTCCACGCCGCACTCCGCGCACTCGCGATCCTCATGTGGGAGCGGAAAGTCTACGCCCAGCCACAGATCCGTGCGCGATGAGTCGCCTCCGTTATCGGGACGATGCAGCCCGCCCACCCCGCCGACGCCGCTGTCGCCGTGACCACGCGCTCGGAATCTCGGAAAGCTTCATTGAAACTTGTTGGATTTTATTGTCAACAATTCTCAGTTCGGTCACTTTTTTGCATCGCATTGTAAGATAAAGGATACAATCATGTGTTTCGTTTCAACCATTTTAATATGATATGTAGGAGTGCAACTTGGGGGAGATCGTGTCATACATGTAGATGTGTAGATGAAAAAATGTGATTGAATTTTCCGTACCAGTTTCAAAGGCTGTCGATCATGACACGAGACTGTAACCCCGTTTTGCAACGCTATGTGGCAACATATTGTAGTACTTATTACTATCGCAAGTTAAGAATGCTGTTGTTTTTCGTCTTTCCTTGAAAGGTGTCCGCGTCATGTGTGGAATGTGGAAGGCATCGTTTCAATAGCTGCTACGGAGCAATTCGTGTGCAGGTTTGATGAAAGCACGTTCCCTCTCTATTAGACTCATATTTCAACCCCTCCAGCGTGGGAAAGTACAAATATAAATCGCATTTTAGTCACTTAATTCCTCGGCGTCACTGTCGAGGCCAACAAAAACATACTGCAGAAATGACCCCGTAAAAAGCTAGGAATAAAAATACAAAGTCGCACCTAATACTGCATCGGAGGAAACGAGCGTGAGATTCTCCCGAAACAGTTTAGATCATGTCGTTTCCAAGCAGGGCGGGGGGAGATAGCTTCCCACCAGGCCTTCACGTGGGGTCTTCCCTCAAAGCAAACGCCGCCCTGCTTATACTTGTCGAAGAGCTTCCAGCCGGTGGTGAGATGCGAGAGGTCCGCCAGGCTATTGAAATCCCCTGCCAGAAACTCTGTTTTGGAGAGACGGGCCTTGTAGATGTCCGGCACTTTGGCCAGCTTGTCGAGACTCTGAGCCAGATTCTCTTCGTTCACTGGGAGGCGGCAGCGTATTTCAAGCTGTCTTTACATGCCGCGTTGAAATTCCGCGCTTCCACTTCCAACCATTGCTCCACCACGGCCCTCTCCGTGGCCCTCTTCCCGTAGGGGGACGTTCCTTGGCCCTGGAATTTGTCCGCGATGTACCGAATGATTGCCCTTGACTCTGTTTCAGAAAGGATTCAAATTTTATAGGAGCCACTACCAACACCTTCAAAGTCAAACCAAGGCGTGGACACAGTAAACTACATGAAACCAGATTACGATATGTGAATGTTCATCCCTTCGATGAGGAATAATATGCCTGGAAAGGACGTCATGTCCATTACTAAGTTGTACTTTTATGATATCAGACACAACTTCATTAGCTGGATCCTGTTCAAGATGCTCAATCGATCAATCGATAGTTGGATCCTGTTCGATAAAAGACTCCATAAAGCAAATGAAGGACAAGTTTATGAGATGTACTTATGCTCTCCATATCAAACGCTACAGATATGAGCTCCATTGAGGTTCGAAGAGCCTACTCTTCAAATTGAACAGATGGAGAGACGCAGGGCATGGTTTCAAGGAAATCAAAGAATGTTAGAAATTTCCGCCGATTTCTAGGAAGAGTATGACATCCAAACAGTGTCAAACCACCATCTTGTAGAACTTGGATCAAACCGAATGACTGCAACAGCAAAGAAAACCAAATGAAAATACCCAAGCTTTGCTTCTAAGCTCCTCATCACTACATTAACAAAGTGGTTCAGAGGGCAGAACATTAAAAATGTGCTGTAAGCTTTAAATAATTCAATAATTAAACGAATCTGTCCTACTAAGCGGATGCACTCAAACCTCTCTAATTGCACACACTATAATTGCACATTCCGCAGACGTCCCAACATCCCTGAACACTATTTGAAGCGCACTTAGCTAGGTACCACACCTATCTTCTAATAAAAACATTCCATTTCTTTAGACTCTAACTCAATTTTTTTTGGTGTAAACAGGCCATGAGTATGAGGTCAAGGTCTAGATGGGAGGAGTGGATGAATACTGTTGGTGCAATTGTAGTTGGGTGCTATTCATCTATTGAACTTTGAAGGTGGATGTAGAACTGATTGGAACGATTCTTCTAAGGTGGAAGGTCCATAAATTGAACATTTACTAGTTGCTCACATTTTGGAGGAAGTGACACAGTCGATTAAATATTTTTGTATAAATTCTCCTCAAAAGATAAATAGAATTAGCATCTAACCAAAATCATTTATGTTTTTGGAAACTTTGTGGAAATAGTCAAGAATTTTTGAAATTAAAATGACATTGACATTGAGCTCAAAAAAGCGTACCTTTGTACTACTAGTGTTTTTAGAATCTAGGTGTTTTTGGAACTCCTACCTTATTTAAGGTTGAAATGCTTAAAAGCATGTTTTTTGTCCTTGGATGATTTGAGGGAGATCTCCATGATGGCAAATACAATTTTTTCATTCAATTTGGAACGGGAAATTGTCAAGGTGTTTTTTTTTGCATTGTAGAGCAACAGTGAATCCTTGCGTACCGTCTTAGCAAAGGCAGATATCTGAAGGGAGCTGGGCACAATGGTGAAATGCTCTAACAGATTCTTTGAATTTGGCGATATACCGCCAGAAAAAAACCCGCTAGGAGTTGCTTGAACCTAATTTCAATGAAAGATGTTCTATATTCTCTCCTTGTGATATTTTTTACTTTCTTCTATAGAAAAATGGCATGCCTATGGATCACCATACTCATCACCGTGTAGTATATTTTGGTTATTTCTGCTCCTTTTTCTTGATTTGAAGTGATGCTATACAAATGACTTTTTTGGAATTTGTAACAAATAACAAAATGAAGCTCATCAAGTTTGATTTTCACTTCAGTTTAACATTTCAAAAAATTCCTAAAATTCAAATTTTTATTGCAATATGGACTTTAGACCTTTTGACCCATGACGATTTATTTTTTAATTTTAGAATGATACAACAGATTGATTTGCACCACAATATCATACACTAATTTATACCTATAGAGAATTTTTTATATTTTTAAAGCATATATTGTATTTGATATGAATGTTTTTTACTTTTGATTCAAAATCTCACATACATTTCAAATTTTCACAACATAATCTTGAGTTTTTATGATTTGTAAAAAATATGTGATTTTGTTTCTAAAAAAATATATATAAAATCTCAGTCATCATATATGGTTGTAAAATAACAAGAGCATACCAAAGAAGGTTTTTGGTTTTTGCAAAAGTAGCCATAGGTTGGTCTTTTCAAGATTAACCTAGGAAAAACATTGTCCTATTACCAAAGTAGTTAGCCAAAAATGATCCAATTGGATGATAAATAGATTCATTTCATTCTTCATTTCTATATTTTTCTTAAATTATTCATCAAACATTTAAGTCTTTAGTGTCCTTATTGATTTAATGGCTGCATAGTACTCAAAATAAATATAATAATTTCTATTATATAATATTATAATAAATAATTGCAACTCTTTAAGAAAATCTATATCATTGATTTGTGTCAAGTTTTCCTTTTTCTTGTCATTGATAGATATAATACATGATTTTTTAAGCATCTTCAATATATTTTAGTTAATCAATGAAATGTACTTTTTAGAACATTTATTGTCCATTTATTGGATAGTTGAGTTTTTTCATAGTGATAGAGGTGGACTATTGTAAAGGTTTCTTTGTGGTATCAAAGTGATGATTTCCTATGTCAGACATAATAGAGTACAAATATAGGCAATTTTGGATGAAAAATGATATGAAAGTAGGATGTATAATATTTGAATCAATTGCAAAATATATCATAATTTTTATCATCTTATAGATTAAAAAAATCATTTATATATATTTAAATCCTATGAAGATCTTGGAATATTCCAAATTTCCAAATTTGTGAAGATGAATTATAATACACAATTTAGAATAAAATTAGAATGATGACTACAAAAACAAAGATTTGAAAAATACATTCTACAAATCATATTTATATGGTTAGATCAACTGCAATACTAGCCAAATATATTTCAAATATATTTCAAATCTAAAATTAAAAATTTCCTCTAAAATTGACTATTAATAAAAATTTATACTTTTCCCAAGAATTTTTTCCTTAAGTTTAAAATGCAAAATTCTAGAATTTTAGTTAAAGGATTTTTTTGAACTAACAAAGTAAATTTTTGAGGTCAAGCATTCTTGCACCCCTTGATATTTAGATACTTGCAAAGAAAAGTTTTGAAATATATACCGTACAAATGTAAGAAATCTAACACAACAATTCACAAACATTTAGATGGATGAAAAAGTCAAAATTTTGTGTACTCAAGACAAATTTGCATTTGTCTATTGATTGAAATTTGAATTTTGAACCTTT
Source organism: Neckera pumila (assembly GCA_963969595.1). Lineage (NCBI taxonomy): Eukaryota > Viridiplantae > Streptophyta > Bryopsida > Hypnales > Neckeraceae > Neckera > Neckera pumila. The sequence continues at coordinate 1,660,675 of OZ018408.1, read as the reverse complement.
GAAGGTTAAGTAAATACTTCAAACTGTTAAGACTGAATCAGTCTTGTGAAACTTTCAAAATATGCATCTCAAATGGTATGGATTGCATTTGTAGACTCAAATGGTCATGGAGATTTATAGCTTGACTGCAAATAAAATAACAAATTTTAAAAATGACATGTACATGAAAATATCTAATTACATCATAAATTCATAATATCATTGAATTTCTTTACAGACCACCATTTTTTAAGAAATCATATCTCGTATCATGTATAGACTTAAATAGAGACGTTAGAATTTATAGAGAGAATAGTGAAGAAGACTGTGGAATAATCAAATGATTAGAAGAAGAAAAAAATTGATCTTAATAGAGCCAAAAGGATATTTTAGTGAAGTGAAGAAGAAGTCATTTGTGACTTTTTGTTTGCTTCTAATGGATTCCATTTTGGTTGTCCAAAGTCCAAATTTGGATTTTTTAGCTTGGAAGAAGTAGTACCTTTAACTTTCACATATACATATGCATCCAAAAGATATTTATGATAAGAAGTGGGATGATTTTTCTTTTCAATATTTTAGGATACCCAATTATTATCCATTTTTCTAATACTATGCTTTTTATGTGGACTATTGTCATTTACATTTTTCACAATAAGTTGGTTTTGTAGGTTGTGTTCGGTTAATCCCTAAAGGACCATCATCTCCTCAAGGGACAAAATGGAATTTGGGTAGGTTCCTACGATCCAAATATTTGGTGAAACTTTTTTGAAATTTTTTCATAAGATAGAAAAACTAATTAGCTTCGTGGGTATATAATTTTTATTTCAATAGGTGCATGGAAGTAAAAGTTATACTAAAAAAGCCTAGAATTGAACGTGGCTGGTGGCACAAAGAAATTGCAAAATTTCATAGTTAAATTTTTTTCTTCCTAAAGTACTATATTTTTTTCTACATATGAAGCTTTAATTCAATCTATTTGGACAAGTAAGGAGAAAGTTGAGGACAATCTTGTTTTGGTGCAATCTAAGCATCTTCTTGAAAAATAACTTAGAGGATTCATTTTTGAATTCAATTTTTATAATTTTTCAAGAAAATTGTTTGACAAGGTTAGGTTTGCTTGCTAAAACTATCTCATCATTAGTATTATAGTGTTTCAATCTCATTTTAGAGCTATTAACAATTTAGTTTTTCTTTCAATCTTGGTCCTCCTTCTACTTAGTATGGAGTAATTTTTTAAGAATGAAAATCAAGTGTTCTTTTGTTGAAATTTTTTCCCTAAGCTTTCAACTCAATTTTTCAACATACATTTTTCTAATTCAAAGCTTGGAGTGCAAAATTCATGGCAATCAAAGTTATCTAGAATTGTAGGATAGCATTTGAAATAATTTTTTCCAACTTTGAATGCTAATACCTTCCAATCTGTATGGTCAAACTTCATAAAAATTTTACCACATGATCTCAGACAAGTGAAGTACAAGATCTTATGGTTAGATTCTTAAAAAAATAAATATGTTTTCTTGGATAAATGTAACCAATTTGGCGGTTTTGAGTGGTTCTTGACAAAAAAAATGACATTGATCTTGTAAGGGTTTAAAGTTTTTGTTCATGGTGATTTTATTCTAACTATGCAACAATTGACCAAAAAATCCAAATTACACATTGTACTCAAACAATGTTCTCAACGTCATGTTCAGAAATTTCAAAATGTTAATTATGTAGATTGCACTATATTGCATTTGAAGTGATGAAAATGTTTTTTTTGCACCTTGTGTGACTAAATTATGAGACATTGAAGCTTCCTCTTAAAATTTTTGCAATGTCTTTTTGAGTTCCACATTGTATATTGAAGAATTTAATTGAAAATCTAGAAAAATATTCCAAAAACAACAATTTAATTTTTATTCTTTTAAAAATTGCTAAGTAGAAACAAATACAAGATTAAATGAAAAATTTAATTGTTAATAGCTCCAATATGGAATTCTGACACACTAATTCAATATTGAGATTGTTTGAGCAAGAAAATGAAACCCTCCAACACTACTGCTTTTGAAAAATTGTGAAAATTGAGTTCAAAAATGAATTCTATAAGTTATTCTATATGGCCAAAGTAGATAATTTTATGATGGTCTCAAAAAGCTTTTTTCTTCTCTACCTCTCTAAGGTAGGCCTAATGGAATTCTTAGAGCCTAACCTCATAATCATTGATAAATCTCTTAGTCATTGATTTTATCTATTTAACCCTTAAAGGACTAACATGCATTTTTGGCTACATAGAAATTTTGGGCAGGTACGTGTGACTGGAGATTTCCATTTTGTTTGGCCCAAATTTTAATCGATGGTGGGGACGAGGAATATCTTTCATATGCACTAAATTTCATGACATTTGGAAATGCGAGTCAAAAGTTATGGCTTCATATGTAACTTTTTTCATAACTGGGCAGTCCAGGTAGATAAAATTTGAAAAAAAGTATTTGAAAATCATTTTCTAGAGTTATATACACGTAGAAAGCTTTGAATCATCCCATTTGATCAATGAGTCAAAAGTTATGTAGATTGTTTATTACAACATTGCAACCACTGGGATTGGCATTTTTCAATTCCATAATTATTATTCTTGACAACTAAGCATTTTGGATCATTCTCTACTACTATGTACTTACTAAGTTTTTCCTATATGATCTGAAATTTTTCAAGCATGTAGTCAACTTGTCTAGGAAAAAGAATCCAAAGAAGCCCCACCATTTTGGTCATTTTTTCATTGAAAATTGAGCTTGTGAAGTACAGCTGCCTTGTTTTTTGCAGGGCCAAAAAACGATTTCCATGAATTTGAATGCTTATATCTTGCAATCCACATGGTGGAAACTACTGAAATTTTTAGCACATGTTTTCAAGTCAGCATACTACAAGATCCTATAGTTCCATGTGTCAAGAGAAGTATTTTTTCAAAAATTTAGTACTTGTACTCAAAATGGCAGTTTTTGAGCATTTTTAGTGAAAACATAGTCATAGAACTTTAGGGGTTAATTGAATTTGTGGTTCACAATGTCAGATCTATTAATATATAGATATGGCCCAGCTATACTCTCTCTTGGGTTTATATTTAAACCATGTACAGTGTCTATACTATGTCCTAGACTCCAACTTCCATGGTCACATGTAAAAAGTAGGGTACGCTTAAGTGCTTGTGGACCCTTGGTCCATCTTTGGTGTAAACCTAGGCCCAGATTCCATCAAAAACAAGGACCTACAAAATTAAGAAGTCCCTTTCTCCAAGCCCTTTGTTTGTCGTTGAAAAATCCTTATTTAGAAGTCACGACCTTTGGATTGGTGTAAATCACCAAGAAGGCATGAAATAGAAAAAATAAATAAAATAAAAATTACTATCATTAAATAATATACATTAATTATAATCTTCAAACCCATAAGTGATTGTGACGTTTCCTTTTCTCATGTGATCTCTAATATGTCTGCTTTGAGTTTGTATGCTCATAATTTTTTTTAAATTGATAATTCAATGTTAGTTTTTTATAAAATTTATTTTCATATTCGTTTTTTTGTTGAATTTAGAGCAAATTCCTCATTGATTAGAAAAGGCTTAGAACATTTATAGATTAAATGAACATTGTGTTTCAAGTTCAAAAATTTGTAACTATTTCCATGAAGGTCCAAAAAATATGAAACGACTGTGTACAAATGCCAATTCCATTTTCTTCCTACCAAAATTTACTAGAAATTGTTTCAAGGAGTTTAGCTTCCCCAAAAGGCAATCAGTTCTCAAATGGTCGCTTCAAGAACAAAGTAAATTAATCTTTAATTCGTTTCCTAACCCTTATATGAAACAATACTGTAGTGAAAAGAAGACGAAATGCCTGGCACCTGCAAAAAGAAACCACGAAATAAATAAAAAGTGAAATTTCCGGTGCCTGTCCCCACCATGCAATGCAATTTATGGGCGGGTTTGCCAGCGCTGGCGGGGCTCAAGTCCGCCAGGCCCAGTTCCGCCAGGCGCCAGGCCGTTCACGCCGTTCACGCCGGCAGCCGCCACGGAAATGTGGCTAGCGGCGATGCCGGCGAAGGGCGGAGGTGGGAACTGAAATCTGTAGCAGGCAATGAGATTCTTCCGTTCATTTGCACCCAAAAAATAAATTAGTTAAATAATAAATCAGAAACAAGTCTCCGTCATATCCTGGGATTCCGGGCGCTTGTGAGAAGTTTCCACTTTCCACCAGCAATTCCCGAAGTCGCGACTCAATTGCTACGGCGTCTTACACTTCGACTCCGGCATCAGCGCCGCCTTCCGCTGCGTTTCACTCACCGCCGAGGCCGTGAAATGTTACGAGGATTCCCCCCATGTTGCCATCTCCAGTTTGAGCTCCTGGGGTCTTCTTACGAGCAGTTTGAATTTGGAAGTGTTCATGGCTCTTGGTTCATGAAAATTGTGTGGCATTTTGGACTCTGCGGGAGGTCGTTAGTGCGTTCCTTGCTGTGAGAGGAAAATGTAAGTGTAATGTGAGCCAAGATTTTGTTAGTGCTGTGTTGTTTCAAATGTTGCTGGCATTGTTCGTGAACCGCGAGCTGCAGTTTCCTTTTGATTGGTGTTTTGTATGTTTAGGTGAGCATTATTAGGGTTGTTTGTCATGTGAATGTTGTGACGGTGTGGGTGAGGAGGATGGTGTGCTTTGATGGGTTGCATTTCCGTCATTCAGGTGCTTTGTTGGATGGATAATCGAACTTGGGGGTGGTTAGTAGTGAGTTGAGCTGACTTTCAATGGTTTCTCGATTCTGTCGACAGTTGGAGTCGGAAATGGTACACAAACTCTATGTGATCTGGTATTGAGTCTGTGATATGATTCTTTGCACCGGATTCTCAAAGTGCATTTTTACTTTTTTTTTTTTCAGGGTGTCTACAAAGATGGCCGGAGTGCTGGCAGTGGCGTTACTGCTGCTCTGCAGCAGTGTCAGTTCTTCCGCTGAAGAGGTGCAAGGGACTATTACCCAAGTGAAGGTATCAGATTCTGCAACCACGGCGCCAGCCATCACGAATAGCACGGAAGGGTCAAGTGACTCCCACACCGCAGTACTAGCGAACGAGGTCTTGGGGGCAGACGAAAATGGCCCTCTGGTGTTGGTGGATCTGGCACGTTCTGATCAGGAGAATATGACCAGTATGAGTTCAGCACCTCCAACTGCCGATTCGGTTCCCTCTGGATTTGATATGAGCGAACCAGATGATGCTGTTCCGGAGTCGTTTGCAGAGAGCACCACCCCTCCAGCAGCCGATGCCGTTCCTTCTGGATTTGACATGAACGAATTCGACGATGATTCACAGTCGTTTGCTGCAACTCAGGACCAGGGCACTTTGGTTGGAGGTTACCCGGAGATTGGGAGCTCTGAGGACAACAGTCATGGTCAAGATTATGGCGTTGCGACGTACGATGTCTCTTCTGCTACAACTGATGAGCATCCGTCGCTTGCGGCAACTCAGGATCAGGGCACTTTGGTTCAAGGTTACCCGGAGATCGGGAGCTCCGAGGACAACAGTCATGGTCAAGATTATGGCGTTGCGACGTACGATGCCTCTTCTGCTACAACTGATGAGGATCCGTCGCTTGCTGCAACTCAGGACCAGGGAACTTTGGTTCAAGGTTACCCGGTGATTGGGAGCTCTGAGGACAACAGTCATGGTCAAGATTATGGCGTTGTGACGTACGATGTCTCTTCTGCTACAACTGATGAGCATCCGTCGCTTGCTGCAACTCAGGACCAGGGAACTTTGGTTCAAGGTTACCCGGTGATTGGGAGCTCTGAGGACAACAGTCATGGTCAAGATTATGGCGTTGCGACGTACGATGTCTCTTCTGCTACAACTGATGAGGATCCGTCGCTTGCTGCAACTCAGGACCAGGGAACTTTGGTTCAAGGTTACCCGGTGATTGGGAGCTCTGAGGACAACAGTCATGGTCAAGATTATGGCGTTGTGACGTACGATGTCTCTTCTGCTACAACTGATGAGCATCCGTCGCTTGCTGCAACTCAGGACCAGGGAACTTTGGTTCAAGGTTACCCGGTGATTGGGAGCTCTGAGGACAACAGTCATGGTCAAGATTATGGCGTTGCGACGTACGATGTCTCTTCTGCTACAACTGATGAGGATCCGTCGCTTGCTGCAACTCAGGACCAGGGAACTTTGGTTCAAGGTTACCCGGTGATTGGGAGCTCTGAGGACAACAGTCAGCATCCAGGTTATGGCGTTCAGACGTATGACGAATCTGCCTCAGGAGCGGACTCATTCTCTGCTTACCAGGAGGACGAATATCCTCTCGAACACGAGGACATCACTGGCGGACCTGGTGTTGGCGTGGTTCGCCCTTACGGTCCTTTTTACGGGCAACCTTAGAAGCCTTATGCTTCATATGGTTATTTACTGACCTAACAAGGCCTGATTTGTGCACATTTGAGTATGTTCTCGTTGGCAAGCAACTTCGTACACTCTGGAGACTGGATATGTCTGCATTGTGTCCGTAAGATCATATCATTGGCTACGGGTTTTGCATTTTTTGTAAAATACTTTTTTCATCTTATGGTGATTTGACCTTGTTAAGCTTCATTGAAAGTGTAGGATTTTACTGTCAAAAATTCCGATTTTGGTCACTTTTTTGCATCGCAATGTAAGAGTTCAATAATTTGTTTCGCTCTATAGGCATTTTACGTAAAATGTAAGAGAGTAATTTTGGGGAGATCACCATCCAGCAAATAGATGTAGAGAATATGATTTCTGTTTGAATTTTCCTTCAGCAATTTCAAAGTGGGAGGTTGTAACCCTGTTTTGCTTCCGTTTGTGGCAACAGATTGTAGAACTACTATTACCTTTTGCATTTCATTGGAGGGTAGTTCCGTCACGTTACTATCATGTGTAGAAATGTGGGAGGCACCATTACAGGAAGCTGCAACGGAACAATTCGTATACAGATTTGATAAAGCCAACATGATCTCTTGGTATTCTACTCATATCTGAAGCCCTCGCGTGTGGTGAAGTACCAATTTAAATCCTGCATTAGTCAATTACTTCCTCGGCGTCACTGTCAAGAAGCCATCATATTGATGTTTGTTTTTTAAACATAGTGCAGAAATGACCTCGTAAAAGCTAGGAAATGAAAGGTAATGGTGGAACGAGCATAATACTCGTGGAATAGTTTAGTTCATGTTGTCAAGGACTTCAGTTGCTTCCAAGTAGGGCGGGAGGAGATAAGCTCAAAACAGGGGACGGGGGTCAGCAAAAAAAAAATTCAATTTTTTATTTTTTATTTTTTATTTATTTTTCTTGTACGCCTTCACCTGGCTGGGCTCTTCCCTAAAAGCAGACGCTGCCCGGCTTGTATAGTAGGACTGTGGGAGGTCCCTAAAGTTGACCATTTACCAGCCTATTTGCATTTGGGAAGTATTTTTTACAAAATTCTCTTTGAAAGATAAATGGAATTGGCATCTAAATCAAGTGGTTTCATATTTTTTGGACCTTATGAATTTTGAGGTTGGAATCACATGCAGCTCTCTCCCATGATATGTTATAGTTAACTCTTAACCCCTAAAGGACTGTTGTCCCTTTGAGGGACAAATGGGATTTTGGGCAGGTACCTATGGGCTGAATTTTTTTTTCTAATTTTCTGAATTTTGTTTTGAAGATAGAAAAATTGCTAAACTTTGCGGGAATATAACTTTTTTTCCAATTGGTGCACGGGATCAAAAATTATGCCCAAATAAGCTCAAAACTGGGGACAGGGGTCAGCAGAAAAAAATTCAATTTTTTATTTTTTATTTTTTATTTTTTTTTCTTGTAGATTATATTTTTGTCTATTTGGAAAGCTTTGATTCATTTCATATGGATTTGTTATGAGAAAGTTATGGACAATCTTGTTCTTTGCATAATATTTACCATGCTATTAATAATAAAGGAAGCTTAGAAGCAGAAGGCTTTGGCTCGGGGGGTGCACTTAGTGTATCTAATCCAAACAACGTGCGAACAAAACTTTGTACCCCCTATATTATATCCTAAAATTTAAGTAAATGAAAACAAAAAAAATATGAATATATTCTCCTAATTTGAAAGTTTATGTTTTGAATTATTGATATTTTTATTTGCTAATGATAATTAGTTACAAATTTTTGAAGTAAATAGATACACTGTAGAACTGAAAAATAACTTTCACACCCCTATATTATATCCTCAAAAATTGTCTAAAAAATGAACAAAAAAATCCTAAAAATAATTCTCTATTGAAAGCTCATTTTGAGTTGAATATTGATGCAATAGTCATCTAAATGTGTTCTCTATAAATATTTGAGTTGAAAAATATGCCATTTTAGGTTCATTTTCAACCTCTTCTAGAAATCATTCCATATTTCATTTGAGTTGGAAATTTTGGCAATAGAAACCTATAGTCATTACCAAACAATGCTCAAAATTTTAGGTTGAAATTATAGTTTATTAGAAACCACTTGTTCGCACGTGGTTTGTAGTAGTAGAACCAAGTGCCCTCCCCGAGGGCTTTGGAAACTTTTCTCCCTTAACTAAGCATCATTATTGCCTGTACAATTGCCTTTTGTTGCCTCGAACGCTTCTTATTTCATGCAGGCTCTAAAGATATTCTTGTGTCGAGAAGAATAGTGCAAATAGGTAATTGCAAGAAACACCTACTAATTTCATTCCGTTTTGATTTTGGAACGCTGTAATTTTTGAATTATGAGTCCAGTGCCAAAAGTAAAAAATCTATTTAAGATATTTTGGTGAAATTTGTGTTCTTTGTTTTTCAAGAATTATTAAAAATCATTTCATATTTAACAGTCAATTTTGTTAAATTTGTCACACTTTGATGTTTAGTTTTTTTTTTAAACTATTGAGTAGAGTAAATTAATGATTTTTTGCTGAAATTTCTGTAGTATATTCCTATAGTAACATGTTCCTACTAAAGGGCATCTAAAAATACATTATTTTATGTCTTCCACGGTTTGTACAAACATGCCACTCTTGCGCATGCACTTCTAAACATTAGCAATGGCTTTGACCTAATTTTTTTAGTCAAATCTTATCACCAAGAAGTCCTTCCAAATATCCTATTTTTTCGATTTTAAAAAAAATTATTTTTCCTATTTTTAACAAATTAAGACGTCAAAGCATGTACTTTCTTCACCAGAACTCTATGTCCAAGAATTTGTCCCAGAAAATATATGCTTTGACGTTTTAATTTGTTAAAAATAGGAAAAGCAATTTTCAAAGAAACAAAAAAGCTGGCCATTTGGAAGGACTTTTTGGTGATGAGGTTTGACCAAAAAAATAAGGTCAAACCATCGCTAATGTTTAGAAGTTCATGTGCAAGGGAGGCCTGCTTGCACAAACGTGGAGGACATAAAATAATGTATTTTTAGATGCCCTTTGGTAGGAAGATGTTTGACTACTATAGGAATATACTACTGAAATTTCCGCTGAAAATCATTAATTTACTCCACTCAATAGTTTAAAAGAACCCTCATCATCAAAGTGTGACAAATTAACAAAATCGATTTTTAAATATAAAATGATTTTAAATAATTCTTGAAAAATAAAGGATACAAATTTCACCAAAATATCTAGAAATAAATTTTTGATTTTTAATATTGGGTTCGTAATTCAAAAGCTATAGCGTTCTAAAATCAAAACGCAACGAAACTGGCAGGTGTTTCTTGCAATCACTCGGATAGCAATAGTCCATCGCACCTCCAAGGTGCATACTCTAAGATCCAGTGTCCATCCGCTTTGGCTTGCGGGTACTTTGCTGAATCTTGGAGGTAGAAAGAGTTTGGACCCTTTAGGAGGCAGCCTTGGCAGCAACTATTGACATTATTTATGTATGGACTTCCAAATCCAGTTGATTTAGAATCCAAAGATCGTCGATTTTTTTTTTTTTTTTTAACCCCTAAAGGACTGGACTGCATTTTTTGGACTTATAAATTTTTTGGGCAAGTACGTGTGACTGGAGATTTGCATATTTTGGGCTGAAATTTTAATACAATATGGGGACGAGGAGTATCTTTCATATGCACAAGTTTCATGACATTCTGAAATAGGAGTAAAAAGTTATTGCATACTATGTTACTTTTTATCGTAACTGGGCAGTCCGGGCAGATCAGAAAAAATCACTTTTTTAAGAAATAAAAATTTGAAATTTGTTCTTTAGATTTATATGTACTCAAAAAGCTTTGAGTCATTGCATTTCAATAGTTGAGAAAAAAGTTATGAGGCTTTTTAGTTTGCTGGCAATTATGGAATCCCTACACCAAAAAAAACTTTGAAGTCCTTTATTTTACTGAAATTTCAATATTGTTGAAAAAAAATAATGCTATTGGATGTAGATTGTTTATAACAACAATCCCACCATTTGGATTGGAATATTTTAATTTCATAACTTATTTATTAACAATTTCGTATTTTGAATCATTCTCTACTTCTTTCTACTTACTATTTTTTTCCTATATGTTGCACAACTCCAAATGATCTAAAATTTTTTATATATGTAGCCAACTTGCCCTGAAGAATGAATCCAAAGAAGCACAACCATTTTGGACATTTTTTCATAATGATTAGATCTTGTGAAGTGCAGCTGCCCGGATTTTCGCAGTGGTCAAAAAAGCAATTTTGCCACTTCAAACGCTAATATCTTGCAATCTACATGGTGGAAATTTCTGAAATTTTTTCCACGTACTCTCAAATTAGAGTACTACAAGATCCTATGGTTATATGTGTCAAAAAATGATATTTTTCAAAAATTTGGTACTTGTACTAGAAATGGCAGTTTTGGAGCATTTTTGGTGACAACATAGTCAAGGAACTTTAAGGGTTAAATGACGTGACACATTCTTAGCCACATCAGCCAGCTGTTATCTTGCATTCCCGCAGTTTGGGAATGTTTCGGGAACGCAAGATAATTTGCAATCTCTTAGAGGCCCCAAATCTCTTATTATAGGAATCCACTATTCAACATCCTATATAATATTTAAAAGACATCCAATGCTATTTTATATACATTAGAGTATATGAAATTTGATTATAATTTTTAACTCCAATGTTTTTTTAGCACCCTATCATTTATTCACACATATCTTGCTATTTCTACTGCTTACTATATCCCCCAAATTTGGAAGTTTCTAAAACAAAGTTCAAGGTTGACACTCTAAAATCCAACTCTTGTGAATCACATGTACATATCTTTCAAAAAATTTAGATTTGAAATTTGTTGAATTGTTTTGTTCAAATTGTAATTTGGTTTTAAATAAAATAAAGTTGTCACCAAATGACATCTAGTAATCATTAACAAAATAGATAAAATCATCAAAATCAAACAAGTACAATACAACCATGATGATCTTTGCTGGTTGTCCCCACTCTAGAGAAATTTAAAATACTTCTCTATAAAGAACACTTATGATTTAAACCATGTTGTTTTTATCTGCTACTACTCTAGATCTTCGGTGCCGTGCCCAAGAACCATAGTTCGAGGATTTCTATAGAAAAATTAGACAGTTTCATAACTTCTAAAAGTTGGTTTGGATTTTTTGATTTTTACATGAAAGTCAGCTTGAAGAGTGAAAATTTTATCAGTTGAAATCCTCCATTTTTGAATGTGATTCGGCTATTTGCCGGATTTTCTTTTTTCATTTGTCAATTTTTTTGAATGTAGAAAATGAGGTTGGCTTTGTATTATTGTGGGATTTTTTTCACTCTATTGTTTGTTGCTTTCAAATATCCTTGGCAAGAGTTGAACCTGGCCAAGCCCCTACCATCCTAGGGCCAAGGATGTAGCCTTCAGAAAATACAATGATCCAAAGAGGATCCAATCATTTTTCAAAGGCTAGTTAGTATGTTTAGTATTGCAAATTAAGAAATTTCAATATGATAACTACCATCAATTTCAAGTGCACCGGAGGCTCAAACAAATGACTCAAAAATGCCCGAGGCACCAAATTCTGTTGTTGACAATACTTTGAAGTTAAATAAAGCCTAACTATGTTGTCACATACAAAACCAAATTTTTGATTCTAAAACTAGACTTCAAAAAGAATTTTTCAAAAATATAAACTATTAAAAATGATAGATGATAATTTTTCTATTCAAGATTTTGTGTAAAGGTATCTATTGCAATCTTGACTTTCCGTAGTGTGAAGGGCTCATGGAAATGAGCCTCAAGTACACTAGATCTTGGAGAAAAATCACATTATAAATTCATTTAAAAAATTGTAGAGTAGATTTTGAAAAGCCATAAATTAATTGAAGTCATGCACATTGGACCCTTTAACTTCTAAAATCGCCTTGTCCCCTCAAGGGACAAGTTGGATTTTGGGCAAGGTTCTTGTGACCTCGATTTTTTATGAAACTTTTTGAAACTTTCTCAAAAAATAATTATCTATATGGGAATATAATTTTTATTCCAATTAATGACTAGGAGCAAAAGTTATACCACCAAAAGCCTAGAATTGAACTTGGCGGGCAACACAAAAAAAATTGCAAAAAATCAAAATAAATTTTTAAGTTTTATTTTCCTAAAATATTATGTTTTTGTCTATATGTAAAGCTTTGATTCATTCTATTTAAACTAATAATAAAAAAATTATGGACAATCTTGTTTTGGGGGCAATTTGAGCATCTTCTTGAAAAAAGAACTTGTAGGATTCATTTTTGAATGCAATTTTCACAATTTTTCAAAAAATACAACCTTGTCAAACAATTTTTTTAGAAAAGTTAAATCGATAATAGCTCTAAGATGGGATTTAACCACAACAATTCCAATGGTGAGATTGTTTTAGCAAGGTTGTATTTTCAAAAAACTTTTAAATTCAAAGTCTATAGTTCAAAATTTTCCACAAATGGCGGTCAAAGTGATCTGAAATTGCAGTCCAGTGTTCAAAAAAACTTTTTTTTATCAACTTTGAATGCCAATGTCTTCCAATCTATATGATCAAATTTCATGAAATTTTTACCACATGATCTCAAACAAGTGATGTACAAGATCCTACGATCAAATTCTAAAAAAAAACGTTTTTTTTGTTTTCTTGGGTGAATGTAGCAAAAATGGTAGTTTTGAATGTTTTTTGACATAAAAATGGCCTTGCAACTTTAGGGGTTAACCTCGTATTTTTTGGGTAATGAACTTTTAGATTTGACATGAGAAAAGAGGATTGAAAGAACTGATGGAATTAACACCAAGTCAAATTGTTGCGTTCAATATTGTAGCATGTAGGTGTTTAATTGGCTAAAAAGTTAAGTGAACCCCTAAAAGACCGTTGTCCCTTTGGGGGACATATGGGATTTTGGGCAGGTACCTACGAGCTAAATTTTTGTAGGGATTTTTTGAAACTTTTTTGGAAGATAGAAGAATTGATAAGCTTTGTGGGAATATAATTATTTTCACAATCGGTGACCGGAAACAAGAGTTATGACCAAATAAACTCAAAACAAGCGACAAGGGCAGCAAAACAAATTTGCAAAAATTTGAATTTTTTTTTGAATTTTTTTTTTCTCATAGATCATGTTTTTGTCTATCTAGAAGCTTTGATTCATTTCATTTAGATTTGTTATGAGGAAGTTATGGACATTCTTGTTTTTCGGGCAGTTAGAGCATATTTTTGAAGTAGGATTCATTTCTGAATGCAATTTTTGCAATTTTTCAAAATGTTTTTTTGCATGATTGAGTTTACTTGCTAGAATAATCTCACCATTGGGATTAGTGCATTTTAATTCAATCTAAAAGATATCAATATTTTAGCTTTTCCTTCTATCTTGTACTATCTTCTACTTAACAATTTTTTTAAGAATGAAAATTAAGTTTTTTTGAATTTCTTTTTTTTCCCTAGACTCTCAACTCGATTCTCCACTGTAAAGATTCAAAGCTCAAAACATTGTAGTGCAAAAATTTTAAGTTAAAAATTTTCAAAGTCAAAAAATGTAGTCCTGCAATGTGCTAAAAAACTTGTTTTTTCCACTTTATATGCAAATATCTTGCAATCCGTGCAGTCAAAAATTCTGAAATTTTTTCTACACTTTTTTATACCAGTTAGGTGTAAGATCCTATGGTTAGATTTAAAAAAAAACATTAATCTTTTTTTTTTTTACTCTTTGCTATAGAAATGACAATTTTCAGTGTTTCTTGGCAGAAATAAGGCCTCAGTCCATAGGGGTTAAGAACAGCCAGTCTGATGTTACAAATAGTGTGTTTTTAAAAAAAAAAATCTGAAATAAATGGATCAAACTGAACTGTTTTATTATTGCTTGCAGATCTGTTGAAAGTAGAAGTTGTTCTGACAGACATTGCGGTAAGTAAGCATACTGTACTAAACACATAGTAATAAAAAATTCCTAGAAAGTATGTACTTGGTCGATTGCCCGCCGGAGAAAAGGATTTTGAATTGATAATTTTGCTACATACTCTAAGGGGGACGGCCAAAATGCTGAGATTTAATTTTCCTATAAAGTCCATTTCCAATTTTTCTTTTTGCATTCCGAACCTCATCCTAAACTTTTCTATACTCATTTGGAAATTCTCAAAAGAATTCGGCTAGGTCGTAACTAAATGCCAGTACTCCCCGTTTCATTGCCAGGAACTACAGTATACCCATTTTTCCCGCACGCGGGATAGCCATCAGTCTGAAAAGTGCAGTACAGTACAACATTTCAGCTTTCCAAGTCACTTGCACCACCGGACTTCTGCACTCTGGCAGCAAACTTTGTATAAGTTAGCCCGAGTCATACTTCCCATGCTTTGCCAGTCATCAATTTTGTCTTTTACTTCACATTCTTGGTGAACAACTCATGTCTCCGATCAGTTCGGTGCTTCCACAGCCGTTACTGAACTCAATCATGTAGAATTCTCGTCCTACTTCAAAATACTTAGTCATATAGGGTCATGATATACGTAATCAAATCATCACTATAATTCAGAATCACTGTCAGTATCCCACTGAAAGAAGCAACGCTATACTTTGAATGCCGTTACAGATCAAATATGGTTCCAAACTTAAGTCTTTTCCGGCACGCAAAGGGTATTTTCCACGCAATCATGAGGTACTGAATCCTGCATCTTTAGAAAGAAACAAGCCTGCAATTTGCTACAGCGAATGTGGTCACAACCTTTGGAAATCTTCGTAAGTCACACAAAGATCTATATAATCATGTGACACAAGTATAGAGCAATACACATGATATGAAACGGAGACTTCGAGCAAATCTGGCAGCGTTCATGTTCATCAAGGTTCGCGGGACCTGTGTCAACAAGTCCTTACCGACATGCACACATTGAAACTAGTGTCAAAACCATCTGCAGGCCAAGAATCTAAACTACTCTTCAGCAGCCTCTGAAAAACCAAGAGTCTAGACATCACTCAGGCAACTGACCAGCCTAAAATTAGGCATTCAAACTCCAAACTCCGAGAAACTAAGAGCGCATGACTGCCGTCCAAATCTTACAGCTATTTCTAAAGCGGAGATCGACGAGATTGAATACCAGAGGTTTGCAAGGGAGTTGGACTACCACACTAAGACGATGAACCGACTGGTCTCTTCTTTCCACTCGAACGTGATAAAACCTCCAACAGGTTCAAATCAGGGACTGGGAAGAATCTCATACCAAACCTAGTAGGAAGGAAATAGGTTCAAATCTGGGACTGGGAAGAATCTCATACTAAACCTAGTAGGAAGGAAATGTAGAACATGGGCGCCTTTGAAACATTGTGTGTGTGTGTGTGTGCATCAAAGGAGATACCACCGAGCAACGCGTAATCCTGTTAAGAGGGACGAAATGGCGAGGAAGAGGAAGGCACCAAATCCGAGAGCGATGGAGACGCGAGCTTGCGTACAGTACCCGCCGGCTTGCGAGCATTCATATTGCCGGTAGATGAGTGCGTTTCCCGACTGGAGAAGCTGCGCCATGGCAATGCCTGCGGAGTTTGCAGAAAACAAAAGGTACGCAAAGCCTTGGTCATGTCCGAAGTCGAACCACACTTGGAAAGTCTCGGGTAACAGAAGACTGCCCTTCACGTAGGTGTACACGGCCAGCAACGTCTCCACGAAGGCGTACACGCAGATGATCGCATTCACGGCCAATACGTACCTGCCCCAAAAACAAAAACCACGCAAAGCTCTTCAAACAACCAGAATAGATTTACTGGGCTGTTCAGATTGGTCAAGTCAGATCCATACTCGTCCTCGTTTTCTGAGCGCTCGAATGTGGCACTCTTAACACGCCATGGCTGTAGAGAAGCTCAAAGACGTGTAAGTACAATGGGCCTACCATCAGTACAAGGATTTGAAGAAAGGGAGAGATTTAAACTATGAATGAGGCCATCGTATGTAACGGGGCTTACCGGTAGGGATCGAAGTCGTGCCAGGCCACTTTTCTATCCGTGCCTCGTATTCGGTGTTTGTTGGTTCCCATTACTAGCACGGCGGCAAGCGAAAATCCAAACGTGATGGCTCGGAAGAGCAGAAGCAGCGCATTCGTGCGCCGCCGCTTCTTCAGAGCGTTTTTCCCATAGAAATGTACGTCCGTGGAGGAATTCAGGGCGCTAGAATCGTTTCCAATAGCGCCGTTCTCCATCGTTCTTCCAAACCGACCTCCTACAACAAAACACCAGCAAAACAACGCTGCTTTTCACCGACTCACAACTCCCGACCGACCGACCCCACTTCGCTGCATCCACAACAAAAGAGTGTGTAAGCACTACCCACACATGACGACAGGAACGCCGCCAACAATTCATAACCTAAACTGGTTCCAACAGTAGCATTTCACAATCCTGAAGAAGACGATGAACACCCCAGTTCCAAAATCACACAGGAACCTCGAGACTATACACCGATTTAATTTCGAATACCGCAATTAGATTCAATGCTGAAACGAGCTCAAGCTCCCGATCACTAAACCAAAAACTTGGCGACTGACCAAAACCACAAAACCACGAGAACGAAATCCCCACTGTACAGAACATCGATCACTCCCCGGCCACTCTTCCAGAACTGGTTTCCATTCCACGCACCAGAGGGAAAGAAATACCTTACCGAGTGAGATGGATCCCGCAATCTGGCACGCAATCACTCGGTTGCACATTGAGCTGCCACTGAAGCCAGTTACTACTAACTTGACAGTGTGTAGCAGATAATTCTAGAGACGAAAAAGCGTTGCTCCTCTTAGAAGATGAATAAAGGCCAGCCGAGGGCGAGAGAAAAAGGACGCAATAACAGGACAGAAGATGGAGGCCCTGCTCCTAAAGAGCGTGGAGCCACTCAGCAGCCCCAGCCCACGTAGTCGAAGGCGACGGATGCGGAGCTAAGCTCGCCTTAGTTGCAGACCCCGCCATCCCAAGATATTAATAAATTACAGGAGCTCCTGCTTATGAGAATCTGGACCACGGACACAGTCTTGATGGGGTGGGGCCGGGTAGTTGTAATTTATTTATTTATTTTGGCATTCATTGAAATCCTCTAACAACCACCGCAAATCCGCAAGTGAGCCACTCCTTCAGATTCTAGATTCCTCCCTCCGGGACACATTCCTTTTCCAGATTCGCTATTTTCATCACGCACTCACAGGAAACTATATAACTTAAAGTGTCAATGCATTCCCAATGGGAAGGAAGGCAAAGGCAAAAGCAAGCAAGCGCATGAGACTTCGGGACATGTTCCTTTCCAGATGCGCTGGTCACCATGCACTCACAAGAAACTGTAACTTCAAAGTATTAATGAATCCCCAAAGGAATGAATGAATGAACTACTGCAGGCAAATGCGGCATGTGCACCCACACCCACGAGCGCTGGCATCGACGCTCCTGAAGTCTCATACGCTTCCACTGGCCCTCGTGAACTCCGCGGCCACCACAAATGCTAAGTTACTCATTGTTGGAACTTTCTTCTTCTTTTTTTGAATGAAAATTCGTTCATTGCAAAGGAACAATCCAAGAACATTGGACCAGGTCAGATGACAAGCGTCCGGCGAAAACAAGCAACAAGATTTACTTAAACATTGATTCGACGGCCCTTCTAGCAATTGAACGTGTGTCAAGAAATCTGTGTCAAATGCATTTCACTTTGATTTGCTCAAAAAATAATAAATTTAAATTAAAAAATAAGTAAACTTTGATAAATGGCTCCACTCTCTCACTGATTGAGTATTGCGATTGCATGTGTCGGGGCTTCGTGGATTGTGAATATTCGCTGCACGATTCATAAATGTTTCTTGTGCATGGTTTTATTATAGAATTTCCTGGGTTTCATTAAAGTCTTCAATTGCAGTGAAATCGTTTAAAGTAATTCTCCACATTCCGAAGTGCTATATTTGAAATTGGAGATGTTCGGAGGTGCTAAACTGAGCTTTTTTTCGAAATACCGTAATCGTCCGAGGGTCCTTTTTCTTATACTCCGTATAATTTGGCTGTTGGCGGTAAGTAAATGCATGCACTGCTGCAGCAACATGCGACAAGATTACCGGGCGGGGTGATTTGTTTGATTTCTGTTTCCTAAAAATAAATATAATCTGGAGGGACAAGTTCGAGTCCTATCATCATTTGAGGGTGCGGATCAGTCTATTTCTTCGGCACGGTGATGCTACTCGTGAACCTGGCTTCTGACCGAGCTTCAGGATAACCCCGCCGCCTGGAAATGGGAATTCATGCAGGTTGTCAGGCTAGTTGTAAGGCTCAGTTAATGCTATTGGCTTGATGCTATACTGTAGGAAGTTATCGCACGTGGGAATACCAACTCTGCGAGTTCTGTGGATGCTGGAGCCTTATCGTTGATTATGGCAACATAAGTAATAAGGTAGACAAGCCCATTACCACCCTGATTTGCAATCTGAATATCTTGGGGGCCAATTCCAAGAGGTGTGCGCTTATTTCACAAATCAAATTTAAGTGGAATTATAAATTTCCAATCAAAATTGTAATTTATGTGAATTTTTGAAGTAATCAAATAGAATTTTGAAGTAATCATACAGAAATTCCAAAATTGTACAGAGTAAAGACATAAACACCCTATCAACAACTCATAAACACACTTCTATGTATTTACTAGCACTTAAGTATCTTCCAATCAAGGGCTGACACGTTACCCCATGTAAAGTCAGAATCTTGTCATTAAAGTCAAAATCTTGTCAGATTATGTCAGAATCTTGTCATTAAAGTCAAAATCTTGTCAGATTATGTCAGAATCTTAAATGATTTAGGATACTTTCTGGATAGATTTAGATGGGGCAATGAATGCAATTGGGGCCAAACAGTAGGTTATGGAATTGGAAAGCAGACGGTGACACAGGGAAACCGGCAGGTTGTCACCCCCCCGGTCTTGCAGGGAGTGAGGATGCTTAACCCCTAAAGGCCCGAGGCCTTTTTTCTGCCAAAAAACACCCAAAACTGCCATTTTTTTAGCAAAGAGTGAAAAAAAATTAAAAATGTTTTTCTTGCACATCTAACCATAGGATCTTACACCTAACTCATACAAGAATGTGTGGAAAAAATTTCAGAATTTTTGACTGCACAAATTGCAAGATATCTGTGTTTAAAGTGGAGAAAACAAGATTTTCAGCACATTGCAGGACCAGATTTTTTGACTTTAAACATTTTTAACTTAAAATTTTTGCACTACAACGTTTTGAGCTTTAAATCTTTATAGTGGAGAACTAAGTTGAGAGTCTAGGAAAAAAAAAAAATTCAAAAAAACTTAATTATCATTCTTTAAAAAATTGTTAAGTAGAAGTAGGTACGAGATAGAAGGAAAATCTAAAATATTCATATATTTTTTATGGAATTAAAATACACTAATCCCGAAGGTGAGATTGTTCTAGCAAGTAAACTAAACCATGCCAAAAAAAAAATTGAAAAATTACAAAAATTGCATTCCGAAATGAATCCTACAAGTTATTTTTTTCAAGAAGATGCTCTAACTGCCCAAAAAACAAGAATGTCCATAACTTCCTCATAACAAATCCAATTGAAATGAATTAAAGCTTTCCAGATAGAAAAAAATATAATCTATGAGAAAAAAATATTTAAAAAAAATTCAAAATTTTGCAAATTTTTTTTGTTGCCCTCCCTCCCCACGCATTCCAAGAAATGGCATAACTTCTCGCTCAAAGGTCTAATTTCAAATTTTTTTTCTTCCGCCACATACCTCTCTCAATTCTTCACTTTCTCAAAAAGTTTCAAAGAATCAAGACAAAATTTCAGCCCGTAGGTACTTGTTCAAAAACGCATTTGTCCCCCAAAGGGACAATGGACTTTTAGGGGTTAACCCCCCCTCCGTGTAGGACCAAGGGGGTATTTCCAAGTTTGCCGCTTGAATACCCTGGGGGTGCCTCTTGCAAGGTGAAGAAGTACTGCGGCGAGCGCTTTCTGAGGCGGTGGCGTCTTGTGCAAGTCCACGGTGAGGAAAAATGCTGAATTTCAAAGGTCCGATACATTCCAAATATCTAAGAATTGTATAAATTTCAGAACGTGTGATCTAAAACATGTAGGAGTGCTCTAGATTTTAGGTATCCAGGACTGACGTAGTTTTTAATAATCTAAGACAGGTATAGATTTCATCTACAGATTAAAGTATTCAGACCGCATGGTCTGCACTATTGAAAGTGCAAAAAATAACGAAATATGGCATTTTAATGAAATTTACCATCTTGGTCTTTTTTTTGCCCAAAAACTCTTGAAATTGCCATTTCTATAGTACAGAGTGAGAAAATTTAAAACTGTTTCTTTTTAACATCCAATTATAGGATCTTACACCTAATTAGTATGATAGTTTAAAAAAAAAAAAAAAAAAATCCACTGCACACATTGCAAGATATTTGCATTCAACGTGGCGAAAAACAATTTCCCAATTCATTGCAGGACAAAATTATTTGACTTTCTACCTTTTGAACTTTAATTTTTTGTACTCTAGAGTTCTGATCTTCCAATCTTAATTAATGTGCCTTGTGCCATTGTCATAGCTAAAATCATAGTAAATATAATTTACTAATTTTCTAATTCATAATAAAAAATTTGAAATTCAATATCTTTCACACCGTCATTCCAAACGCCACAGAGCAAAGCTTATCCACCCCTCCTCGCGAAGAGCTTTCCAATGGTACCATCAACACGACCAAAACCAAAGTAAGAGTACATTTCTAATTTTTGGGTACATAAACACTTTGAAATCCAATAACTTTTGCATTGTAGGTCCAATTGCCACAAAAACAAGCTTGCGCACCCACCCACCCCCCTCACCAAGAGCTTCCCCACGATATCAAGCACACTGCCAGGGGATGCATGATCTAGGAGATCTCAACGTAACAAAAAAACAAACAAAAAACAAAAAAACAAAAAAACAAACAAACAAACAAACATACAAACAAAAAAACATACATACATATATACATACATATATACAAACATACATACTTACTTAAGGTATGGATGGAGGAGAATTGAGTTCAGAGTATAGGGGAAAAAAATTCAAGGAAATTTAATTTTTTTACTTCAAAAAATTATTAAATAGAAGTACGTACAGCATAGAAGGACAGTATAAATTATAGTATAAAATAGAATTAAAATGTACTAATTTCAATGGTGAGATTGTTCTAACAAGCAAACTAAACTGTGTGGAATTTTTTTTCCAATTGTAAAAATTGCAGTCAAAATTGAATCCTACAAGTTATTTTTCCAAAAAGATGGTCTAATTCCCCAAGAACAAGATTGGCTGTAACTTTCTTATAACAAATCCAAATGGAATGAACCAAAGCTTCCCAGATAGACAAAAGAGCGCAAAAAAAAAAGAAAACTTATAGCATTGAACTTGAAGAGTATTTTGCGCCAACTTTAGAATTTTCCACCGTGTAGATTGCAAGAAATTTTTGTTCCAATTAAGAAAAATCCTTTTTTTGTCCCCATGAAAAATTGGGCAGCTCAACTTCACAAGGTCGCATTTGTATGAAAAATGGTCCAAAATAGTGGTTACACTTTGGATTCATTTTTAATGTCAAGTTAGCTATATGCTTCAAAAATTTCAGAGAATTCGGAATTGTACAATATATAGGGAAAAAATAGTAAGTAGAAAGAAGTAGAGAATGATTCAAAACACTATATTGTTAAGAATTTAATTATAGAATTGAAAAAATGTCAATCCCAATGGTTGAAATGTTGTAATAAACAATCTACAATGTTCTTATTTTTTTTTATCAAAAATAAGAAAAATTGAGTTACATAAAGCACTTCAAAGTTTATTTTAGAGTAGAGATTTCATAACTACCCGCAAACTAAAACTCCTCATAACTTTCATCTCATTAACAAAAATGAAAGGATTCAAAGCTCTTGATGTATATGTATATATATATATATATAAAAATCTAGAGAACCATTTTCAGATTCATTTTTTTCAAAGTGATTTTCACAGAATTTTTTGAGCTGCTCGCTGAGCATCATATATCATACAATAACTTTTTAACCATGTTGTCAAAAGTTATGAAAATTGTTGGGCCTTAAAGCTACTCTTTGGAAACATATTGTGTGAAAACTTTAAAGAAAAATAAATATAAACTCCACTTGTAGTGAGCTGCCCAAAAATGCTATATTCTCAAAAAAGGATGTTCAATGCTTCAAGGGTTAAGCTATTCACATTATTGTAAACTAATGTTACACCTTTCAAATCATAAAGGAGTGGAAATATTTTGCTTTTTGCACAATACAATTTCTCTACTTCTAATTTGTAGGATATAATTTTATTGTCTCAATATTGTTTTCACTATCCAACCTTAGAAACTCATCTTATAATATGAAAAGAATGTGCTCAGAAATTTTCACAATTCTTTAATGTATAGAGTAGAAGTTACATACGTTTGAAGTGAGAAAATGCAAAAACTACAAATTGTCCACTATTTGTAGCCACATATTCATCATTTTCTTTTATAACTATTCCTTTGTAGAAACTTGTCACTGTTCACTTTCACAATGTACATTAAGTCAGCTACTTGCATACAAAAATTGGACATGGCCATTTATAAAGTGTTCATCTTCAAAATATGGTGCCCTGAAATTTTGTAAAACAGAAGTATTGATTTAAGCCAAATTTATTTATGGTTCAAGTACAAAGGCCATAATAATGATTTCCCAAATTGTCCAATACATTCAATACATTCCTTTTGAAAATCCTAATTCCATAGTAATTTGATATTGCAAATTCCAACTCATTTGCATACCTTCCTTTAGTGCATACTAATATGCTTTATGTCGTTTCCAAAGTCAAAACAAAAGTAAAACCAAATGTCCATTTTGCAAAAAATTTAATCTTCAACCCCTAAAGTCCCAAACACCATTTTTCAGCAATATAGATACTTTGGGCAGCTCACTAAAAATGGAATTTTTATTTTTATTTTTTGAAATTGTCATACAACATATGGTCAAGAGTACCTTTAAGGCCAAATGATTTTCATAACTTTTGATTACATGATTGGAAAGTTATTGCATGATATTTATTTTTTTGGCGAGGACAGGTAGTTCGGGCATATTGTAAAAAATCACTATTTTAAGAAACAAAAATTGGACATGACCATTTGTAAGGTGTCAAAAACCACTCAAAATTGTCTTTTCTATTGCAAAGAGAAAAGAGCTATAAAAATTGTTTTTATTTGCATTTCCAACCGTAATATCTTGTACTTGACTAGTGTATGAATACGTAGAAGAAATTTTAGAAACTTTGATCATCTAGATTGCAAGATATATTCATTTCGAAATAAATCTTTTTCACCTTGCTTGACTAGATTTTTTGGCTTTGAATCTTTTTAGTTCAAATTTTTTGCACTATTGGTGTTGATATTCTACTTATTTGTATTAAGTAGTAGAGCTGAAAATCTACAAAAAAAGGTTTAGGAAAAGAAGCAATTAATTTTCAGTATAAACTTTAGAGCGTGCGGTCTAAAACATGTAGGAGAGCTTTGTATTTTTATCTATGTGGGAAGCTTTGATTCATTCCATTTGGGTTTGTTATGTGAAAGCTATAGGCAATCTTATTTTTTGGGCAATTAGAGCATCTTCTTGAAAAAATAACTTGTAGGACTCATTTATGAATGCAATTTTCACAATTTTTCAAATTTTTTTTATTGACAAGTCTATGTTTGCTTGCTAAAACAACCTCACCATTGGGATTATAGTGTTTTAATCCCATCTTAGAGCTATTGACGATTTAGTTTTTCTTTCAATCTTGGACCTACTTCTACTTAACTATTTCTTTCAATCTTGGACCTACTTCTACTTAACTATTTCTTAAAGAATGAAAATCAAGTGTATTTTTTTGAAATATTTTTTCCTAGATTCTCAACTCAATTAGTGAACATAAAAAAAAATTGAATTCAAAGTCTTTAGTGCAATTTTTTTTTACAAATGGTGGTCAAAGTCATCTGAAATTGCAAGTCAATGTTCAAAAAATAAAAAAATTCTAACTTTGAATGCTAATATCTTCTAATCTATAAGGTCAGACTTTATGACATTTTGACCATATGATCTGAGATATGTTAAGCACAAGGTCCTACGGTTAGATTCTAAAAAAATATATTTTTTCTCTTTTCTTAGATAAAGCAACAACACTGGCAGTTTTGAGTTGTTTTTGACAAAAAAATGGCCTCGGGACTTTAGGGGTTAACTCACATCCCACAGCAATTGAGGGTAGTCTTAGGTTTTTTAATCTCATCCGACGGCTATTGATTTTTCACTTGGGGGGTGGGTGGGTGGGTGGGTGGGTCACAAGGGTGTGCAACCACTTTTTAGTACATTGTAACAAAGGAACAAGGCAAAAGGCCCATTAGTGAGGAGCCCTTTTTTATGGCACCATGGGGCTAGATGGCACCAATTCAATATGAAATTCTACTTTTATTTAGACAGAATACTCTTTGGTCGCCAAAAACTTTCCATTTCTATAAAAAAATGCAAACTAAATTGCCAAATTTCAGATTAAAAAATACATGAATATTATTGAAAACTGTTTTTTTGGTCCAGAAGATGGATGAATGTTGAAATATATTGTTTCATTGAATTTGAAGTGATCGCCGGAATGGCACTTTTCAGGACCTTAAAATAAGGGTGCTAATGAGAGGTTTCGGAAACAAAATAAATAAATAAAATAGGGGGAGGGAGCACTTGGACTTAATGAGTAAGGTAACTACACCTAAAATTGCACGTTTCCTAAAATCTCCCACTGGATATTCTTCCTTGAAATGTACTCCCACCATTCATATGACTCTATGATCAATTTTTAATACACCTATTTTCAGCACTATGAGAATTTGTAGTTTATTCACACGGTGTCCAAAAAATCCATTCCAAAAGAATGTAGAATCCCATTTTGACTACCAATGGGACTCCATAAAAAAAAATTCAATATAATAGTGAAAATTGCTTAAGTGTGTGATTTAAGGTGTAGTTACCTTAGTTAGAAGGAACGGCCATGATGGCACATAAAAGTTGTCCACATGTCTTTCTCCCCTGCCCTGAACCACCTCTCTAGGGTGAAGTCGGTTTGTTCACATGGAAATCTAAGCCACTTCGAGAGCTCGACAAGCTGGGAATTGCAATGGCGTGAGGAGAAATCAGATTCTGAATTCCTGCACAGGTTTGAAGTTGCTGGTAGAGTAATGGAGCAAAACAGCCAGCAGTAGCTATGGAGCGGATGGCCAACTTCAATGTTCGGCAGTACATTTCTAGCACCACTAGGTACAGACGCTGATATGTTTGATATGTGGGGTTTTCCTATCGCAAGTAATCTTGCAAATATCTTCGTTAAGAAACCCGTAATGCCTCGAACTTTGTTAACCCCTAAAGGACCAACATGCGTTTTTTGGCTGTATAGAAATTTTGGGCAGGTACGTGTGACTAGAGATATCCATATTTGAGGCTGAAATTTTAATAGAAGGTGGGAGCGAGGAATATCTTCATGTGTACCAAGTTTCATGACATTTCGAAATACGAGTCAAAAGTTGTGACCTGATATGTTACTTTTTTTCGTAATCGGGCAGTTTGGGCAGATCAGAAAAAATCATTTTTTCCGGAATTTTTTTTTGAAATTGGTTCTCTACATTTATATATACTTAAAAAGCTTTGAGTCACTCCATTTCAATCATTGAGTCAAAAGTTATGAGGGTTTTTGGTTTGCGGGCAGTTATGGATTCTCTACTCTAAAAAAAACTTTAAAGTCGTTTATTTAACTCAATTTTCAATATTTTTGGAAAAAAAGAAAATCTTAGAATGTAGATTGATTATTACAACATTACAACCGTTGGGATTGGCATTTTTAAATTCCATGATTAAATTTTTAACAATTTAGTATTTTGAGTCATTTCTACTTCTTTCTACTTACTATTTTTTTCCTATATGTTGTACAATTCCAAATGATGTGAAATTTTTCATGCATATAGACAACTTGTTTAGGAAATTGAATTCAAAGAAGCACCACCTTTATTGGCATTTTTTCATTGAAAAGTGAGCTTGCAAAGTGCAGCTGCCCGGTTTTTCGCAGAATTGAAAAAATGGTTTTCAAGACTTTGAATGCTTATATCTTATGATCCACACGGTGGAATTTTCTGAAATTTTTACCACATGTTTTCAAAATATCATACTACAAGATCCTACGGTTATATGTGTCAAAAATTGTTTTTTTTCCAAAAATTTGGTAGTTGTATTAGAAATGGCAGTTTTGGAGCGTTTTTGGTGATTACATAGTCATGAAACTTTAGGGGTTAAATCATTCAAGTGGAGCAATTGGAATGGTGCGAGGAGGTTGAATTCTTCAGTGGAAATTGCCTGGGGTTTAGTGGTGCTGGTGATTGGTTTGACCTTATTTTCGCAGTTGAATGAGTTGTGGCAGTACGGAGTGCACAGCTTTTAATTAATGAACGTTCCTTCATTTTTAGTGTTGTGTGCTTTAACACTAGTAGAAAATGCAGGGATTTTGACAAAATTCTGTTGATTCGGACGCGTTGTCCCGGTCATTGTTTTGTTGATTTTAACATAAACTTGTTAATTTTAACAAATTTCTGTTGGAATCAACAAAATAGTAATCGGGACAATAAGTCCGAATCAATAGAAATTTGTCAAAATTCTTGTGTTTTCTACTAGTGTTTGGAGTACAGAAATTTCTTGCAGGATTAGGTCAAACTGTTGCATTCACAGGGAAACTTAATGTTTCTGACTTGTTTTTGCATTGGGTGGTAACATAAGGTTATAAAATCCTCGGATCACATAGCGGAGTGAAGATATGCTGATGGACAAAGTCTCAACTCCGGGGCCATGGCGGGTGCTATAAACATTTGTTTTATGGCATTGAGTCTTGAGAGCCGCTAGTAAGCTTTATTTTGGAACAAGTGACCTCTCCGACTTGTGACGTCAAAAACTTCCATCGTCGTTTTTGTTATTCTGGCTCGGTGATGATTTGGTTGTGACATGATCAGAGCTTTCTTCTTAAGTTTTGGATTATTAAAAAATTCTAGTTCCCAAATCTGACAAACTAGTCGGGATTGGCACACAGCGGTCTCTTGGTGCGGTGGCATCTAGTTATATCAAATTTGTTTTCATTTAAGTTCTATTTTTCACAATGTTAACAATCAAATTGGTCAATTTTAAAGCGTGAATCCTTGTTCTTTAGGGGTTACACTTAGTTTTTCGCTGGACTGTGAATAGTTTATGAGAGGTACTGATGATTTTTCTTTTTTTTGAACGAAGTGGGCTAGCAGCATCATATTAGTTATGGTTTGAAGGAGTTGCGGTCACCATCTGTGAGGCCTAGGATGAAGTTGGTGGGAAGATTCAGAATTACTCAAAAGATGGTCTCATTTGGGAGAAAGGTCCCAACACTATAATTCATGTTTTACTTGTTCTATGCAAAGGAGGCGTCGACATCAAGTAAGTAGTCTTGCACAAGATTTCGATCCTCAGGACTCTTTAGGACACTTTGGGACACCTTGGGATTTGTGCTTTAATGAGTACTTTGTTTGTTTGTGGTTGTTTTCGTGACCGTATCGAGAGGTTTAGGATTTGTTTACAAGGTTTAGGATTTGTTTACGAGATTTCGATATGTTGCTTACCTCCTCTGTTTAGTTTCGACCATACTTTTCCTCCCTACACCTTTGTTTCCTTCTTCTTTGATGTTTCTAGTGTTGCTTTTTGTGAATTGCAATGCAAATTGATGAAAATTCTGTCATCTTTGGCTCCCTTTTGCATCATCACGATTACAACTTTTTTTCCTTCTTCTTGCAATTCGACCATGCAGATTGATGAAAATCCTCTAAATTATGGCTCCATTTTGATTTGCTTTTATTACTTCATCTTTTTTTTAATGCACAAATCCTATATAGGATATGAAACTTGACGTTCATAAACATGGTTTTGGGGCGCACGTCACATTCTTTCTATTTCTGTTCAAGTGGATCTGAAGAGGAGGTACGACCCATTGATGGATTAGATGTGTGTACAATGTAGACCTTGGAGCTCCATTTCTCACGCTGAGGTAGGTTTTTTAATTGCACCATTGCTGCCATGGGCGTTACTTAGCTTCTTGCATGTCATTCAACTGAATTGCATGTAAATACAGATGTATCTGTAATTACACGATAGTGAAGCTTGTACAATACAGATGCTCTTCAATTATTTTATTCTTTTGAGGCTGTAGGCATGGTTCATCAGAACAAACAACAATTTAATATATGATATTCAGTAGCATTGTTTTTTGAAATATGCCAACTCTTTATATTTTGGTTTTGTTGCAATAGTTGTAATAATGGGCAAGCTTTAGTGTGACTAGTTTGTGTCATGGGAAATCAGGTTAATGTTTGGAGGTGCAAGATTGAGCGTCAAGAAGCAAATTGGCTGCAATGTCATGTCTATTTGAAACAATTAAAGGAAGCAAAGGTGAGTTATGCAATTGAACCAACCTATTGCGGCTGCAATTCTACCCTCTTTGGCAATGTATCCTTCTCTAGTCAGAAGTCACAACAAATTAATCTCATCTTGTATCCCTCAACTATTAGAAGAAAAGATGATGCTTTAAGAACATCGTAGCCAATACCATATTTCCTCACTAACTTTGGAGTGTTTTTTTTTTTTTTTTCTAAAGCCTCGGATTCGTCTTCAACCTCACGGAAACAGATAGTGTGGTCACTGAGGGCATCCGTCAGAAGATGGTTGCTAAAACTGAAGATCTTATCAATTTCAACATAACCCCGTGAATGTTTGTCTATTTGTGATTCACTTGAATATTGTGTAGCAAAAGTTAGATGATTGGCTACTTCTCTGTATATTGATTCCATTTAAATTCTTACAAGTTTAGCACTGTATTTGATAGTGCTCATTAATCTGCAGGAAACTCTAAACTTTAGCACCTTGTACCAAGAAGATTATTGGAAGAAGTTATTGAAGATTCTAAGTTGTAGTGATAGTGAGTTGGTATTATTGGTGACTTAGCAGTAGAATTGCAGTGCAGGATGCAAATTAGCAAATGTGCAGGATAGAAGTGTAGGTTACAAAGTAGCAAATGAATTATTACGATTTGATTAATACACAATTGTTTTTGACAATGTCCCTCTATATTACCACTACGTCTATTCCTTATTAGCACCGAGTTGTGTGTGTGCATTGATGTCTGTTGCAGATTCATCCATCTAGTAGATAATTCATCCAAATATTTGCCACCAATTTCATCCATCCAAAATAGTTCATCCAAAAATTCATGCAAAATTCATCCAAAAACTTGTCATCCAAATAATTCATCTACAATTTTTGTCATTCATCTACCAATTTTTCATCCATCCAAAAAATATTTCGTCTAAAAAATTGTCATTCGTAAGTTATCTTTTCATCCACCGCCAATGGAAGTGTTGAAAACATGGGGGGGGGGGGTATTTGAAAATATCCCCCCCTTAGTGTATTTGAAGGAAGTTTACCCCCTCCCCCGGTATCATCCTCCCGGTCTCCTTGTGTGATGGGCTGGTCCACTTCAACCTTGAAAGCAAGCCTTTACCATCTTAAATTGCAATTTGGATCAGGGCTTTTTTTTCATTTTTTATGAAGGGCAATAGTAGGAATATAAAATGTTATAGTGGTTCTCCAAATTTCAGCATGCATCTACATATTAAATAGAAAATATTACATTAGCATGTATCACATGTCTATAATCCTGTTTCATCCACAATTTGGTGATTTTGTCTAAATGTTTTTTCAATTCAAAGTTTTTAGGTAAAAACATCATAATTTTTTGCCATTTTTAGCCAAATTGTTTTTTCTGGTGCAATCTAGCACCAAAAAGCCCAAAAAAAGAACTGATCTGAAAATCTTAGGGTGAAGTCCAAGAAGAGAACATATTTTGCAAAGGTGTGTGCTTGTTTCAAGAATCAATCCTAAGTAGAATTATAATTTTTCCATTAAAATTGTGATTTTAGTGAACTTTTAAAGCGGTCTGTCCCTAAAATTACAATACTACCCATAGAACAAAGTCATAAATGTCCTATAAATGATCCATAATCATCTTTCCATGTCTCTAATGGCACATACCTAATCACCAATCAAGCATTGACACATTATTCCTTATGGACATTAATGCATTGATTTTGTCAGAAAAATGAACGTATTTGGATGTTTTTTTAAATGAAATTGGGGCCAAAAGTAGGGGGTGGAATTGGACAGTGAACAAAATTCAATTGATCTAACTTATTACCAATGAGGAATAACCTTGATTTTGAATCAGACGTAACATTGATTTTATATCAGATAGTATTATTTATCGATGAGGCAAGTATAACATTGTCTTCCTATGAGATAGGGATTCCTTTTGCATTTTTGGAAAGGGAACCCTTTTGCTGAACAAAATTGTCTTATACGGCTCCTCAACCAACCTCAATTTTTGAGATAACTAAAAGTTTCCTAAGCATCTAGGGAAGTTTAAACTCTAAAGGCCCTAGGCCTTTTTTCTGCCAAAAAACACCTCAAACTGCCATTTTTTTAGCAAAGAGTGAAAAAAAATTAAAAATGTTTCTTTTGCACCTCTAACTGTAGGATCTTGTACCTAACTAGTATGAGAATGTGTGGAAAAAATTTCAGAATTTTTGACCGCATAGATTGCAAGATATCTACATTTGAAGTGAAAAAAACAACATTTTCAATACATTGACTGGATTTTTTGACTTTGATCATATTTAACTTAAATTTTTTTTTGCAATACAGATTTTTGAGCTTTAAATTTTTATAGTGGAGAATTGAGTTGAGAATCTAGCGGAAAAAAAAAATTCAAAAGAACTTAATTTTCATTACTAAATAAATTGTTAAGTAGAAGTAGGTACGAGATAGAAGGAAAATCTAAAATATTCATATATTTTAGATGGAATTAAAATGCACTAATCCCAATGGTGAGATTGTCCTGGCAATTAAACTAAACCATGTCAAAAAAAACTGAAAAATTTGAAAAGTTTCATTCAAAAATGAATCCTACAAGTTATTTTTTTCAAAAAGATGCTCAAATTGCCCCAAAAACAAGAATGTCCATAACTTTCTCATACAAAATCCAAATGAAATGAATCAAAGCTTTCCATATAGAAAAAAAATATAATCTATAAGGAAAAAATATTAAAAAAAAAATTCAAATTTTTGTCCATTTTTTTTTGCTGTCTGGACTGCCCGCCGTCTCCTATTTTGAGCTTATTTGGTCATAACTTTTGTTCCCGGGCACCAATTTTGAAAAAAATTGTATTCCCACAAAGCTAATCAAATTTTCTACCTCCCAAAAAGTTTCAAAAAATCAGTAGAAAATTTCAGCTCGTAGGTACTTGCCCAAAAACGCATTTGTCCCCCAAAAGGACAATGGGCTTAGGGGTTAATACCTTCCAAATATAAGAAGGACCATTGCATGGTTATAAATGTTATACAATAGGTACATTCATTAGCTCTACAATAATCTAAAAGTCATTAACCAACCACTTTATGGCATGGATAGCATTTCAAGGTCAAGATATCCTTGGGTATCTTAGGGTATCAATCTACAATAATTTGAAACAGTAGGACTTGGTAAATTAGTGATTCAAGAAGAAATAAAATGAATAAATAACTTTGATTACTATGGAGTTGGTGTATTTAAAGAATTTGTTCATTTAGGGTCTGAGAAGCCATTTTACAGCAACTTCTAGACTACAGATCTTTGCAAGAAGAAAAAATTTATTCTAACTAAATTTTTTATTTGAGAAGAAAAAAAAGATATGATTAGGATGAATTGTTGGAAGTTATGCAAGGTGTGAAGTGAAGGTGAAAGTAGGGTTGAGGTAGAAATTGTCTCATTAGGGAGTTTGTGAATATTGAAGAGTATTTCATTGTTTTAGAGTTTTTATGTATAGACAATTATGTAAAAAATACAATTGATGATGATGGTAGTGATGTTAAAGAATGTATTGTTTATGGTTGAAATCAGAATTCCCATTTGTTGGTGAAGAGATTGTAATGAGAATGTATGGATTGTATTACAAACGCCAATAGTTTTAAATATGAGTGGTTGGGTATTTGAACCTAGATATTTGTGTTGGTAGTGAAGGATTGATATCTATTGAATTTATGTGCGATGGAGTTTGAAGAAAATCACTCAATGCATTGAGTAAATTCAATGAATTGTATTTTTGGTTGTTTTAATGTAAATGTAGGGAATGTGTGAATGCAAAGCTAGATGCAAAGTATGTCACGCTATAGTTTCACATCACAAGAACATTGTTCTAGGTTATGACATTGACAAGGGTTTAACCATGGAGGTACTTAAAATGAGTAAAAAGGATCTTGAATTTGTATTTGATAGGATTACTCTTAGAAGTTCTTGAATGGTTTGTTATGGTGTTGTATGCCTAGAGCTTTGATATTTAGATGGGTGCAACAAAGGAGTATGTGTACGCATACGTCTATTTGTTGTAAACTGCACAGTATATAAGAGAAGGGTATTGTATGAACCAAAACAAATGACGTGGGCTTGTCCATACTAGAATTTGAGAGTGCATGATTTGTTAATCAGAGATTGAATTGTTAGTCCATAATTTGATAAATAAGGATTCATCAATATAAATATTTGGTTTGTTTGTTTGACAATGTTTGAGAATCCTTGTGCAAGAAAGCATTGGAAGGGATATCATGTTTTTGGAAGTAGGGATACTGGAAGCAAATTGGTCCTTTATATAGTGTTCCTTGTAAGGATGGCCAAGTGGCCAATCATTTTTGTGGAGGTAGTATGGGTTTGAGGAAGTACGTTTTTAGTCTTGTTCTTTTTTATTAGTTGAATTGACAAGGTTATTTTCTGTTTCTTTGCTTGATATATTGGCGTCGGTTATAAATTTATATAGTATAGGATCATAGCAGACTAGAAGTTGAATTATGGAATTGAGATGGTTTTGTCTCAACCTCAAGGATATAACCCTTTGTAATTTAAAATATACACTTTGAGTTAAAAAAATATTTGATGTGGGATTATTTACCTTAATTGTTTTATTTAAGATGAACATAGTTTTACATAAAAAACTACAAGGTATATATTTTCAATATCCTATGGTTTTTGTAAATTCATTCATGTGGGTTTTTTAGTAGGGCTATGTTACATATAATATTCAAGCATTTGTCTTGACTCCTTCTTCACAAATTTTTCCTTCTCTTTATTACATACACACACAGGATATTTACTATGAAACCAGCAACAATTAATTTAATTCAAGTGTCATCGATCAAGTGACATTTTTTTGTAACAAGTTTACCATTGAACACTTTAGAACACCCACTAAAATTATCATGTGAATGTCCCATTCAATATGAGTGTGTTTAACACATGTAAAACGTGTACAATTCTAATGGTAATTTTGACAATGTCCAATAGGTATTTTTGTGGTCTAAATGGAGTAATTAGCCAATTGGATGCGTAGTGGTGTATCAATTCAGAGGCTATTTGATCTTTTTATGTCCAAGCTATAGTAAGTAACTGTGTCGAATTCCAATTAGGGAGTCACGTATATGTGATGTTAAGAGGTATAAAGTCTTTTTACCAATTAGAAATGAATCGGTGCCTAATTGGTATTTAGGTGCTTTTCATTGCTCATTGTTGGCACCCATTGCCGAATAGGCTGTTTTGTGTAATTTTTGTTGCAATCAATATCAAGTTGGAGTTAGGTTGCCTAAATTGGTTGAGTGTATGAACTGTGTGTTTGGAAATTGTAAATTAATTGATTGTGATTGATGTGCTTTGTGCAAAATTGTAAAGCCTTTGTATGTGTGAATTTATGTGATTAAATTGTAATTATGTCATGTTTGGTCTGTGTGCCAAATTTGAGTAATTGAAGTGAAGAAGTTGTTATCTGGATTGTTTGATGTCGTTGTAGTCCAGTCGGCTGAAATTAATTTAAATCTAAAGTGAAATTGAAATGTTAGAAAGTATACTGTGTATTTGATGTGAATTGTAAATGACTAATTAATTGGTGCCTGTTGTTCAAGTTGGGTCTTGTAATCAATTAATACAGTTCCAAATAAAATATTGTCGCAGCACAAGGCAAGCAAATTCCTAGTTATACTACCAAAAACCACTTTAAAGTATAACAAAGTGACTCTAAAGATCGAACCCGCGAGATTCTATGAAGTAGATAACCTTATTTGGTCTCTAAGCTAAGTCAGTACCTATATTTCCTCTTCCGGTTCTAACACAACAACCGGAAACACAACAACACCAAGAACTGCAATCAGACCCTCTTCTCCTTCTCCGATCCGGTCCACTTTCCGATCCGGTTTGATCAACTCACATCCGCTCTTACTCACATCTGGTTTAGTTTTACCTCTATTTCACCATCAGAGGGTTTGCCCCTTGCTTTTGAGAGTGGCAGGTCCACCGCTCCTTCCGTAATTTATAGTGGCTGAAGACCCACTTCTTTTTTTTCCAATTTCCTACACTAATCCGGATCCGGCTTTATCCTTCACAGCAACCCAGGGAACTCCCCGGATCGCCGGTCACACAAAGACCCCCCGTACAATCCTCCCATACTACAACAACCTTAGCGCCACGTTCCGTCTGTACGAAGCCAGGCGGTTGCAAGTGAACCCATCCGTTCCAACATAAACTAAAGTCCTTCCGTTTGCCCACTAAGACAGCGAGATCTCTCAGGAGATCGGACACTCAACCGGATTTCCCACCCAGGAGTTCTAGCGTGACTAAGGAATCCCTCCCTATCCGCCTAGCCTAACAACAGTTGTCTCACCCGGAATCCTAAACCTTAGAGCTGCTGAGGAACTGAAATCCACTCCCAACACTTTCGCAACCCGCTCACCTGCACATAAGATCAAAACAAGAACGCCAAAGGGAGAAATCACACCTGCACAAGCATGCGCCTTCCTAACTCCTCACCACACAACCCTGCCACACACGGGAGAGACACGCAACAAGAGGCCAAGAGAAGACGTACGCAAAATTTAGATGAAAAGACTCCCAGCTCCCAAGCAAGGGCTGACTTATATACAACTTGATTACAAAGCAAAAGGGCCCCCGGAAATCCGCGCTGGACATCCGAGTCCGATCCTACCCGGCCAGACCGGATCAACATCCAATCCGGTCCTAACTATCTTACAAAACTTTACATTCCTACCTACCTACCTATCTACTCACTTTCCAACTTCCCCACCCAGCATAGGACCCTTGGGTTCCACGGGCAGTTGGTTGAAGACTTCCGTAAGGTTCCGGCTCCGCTCCTCGGCAGCTGGATCCGGAAGATTTGACCCTGGCGAGGAATCTAATTGAATCGGTTGCCCAGGCCCAGGTCTCCGGTTACTCTTCCTTGACTTGTGTGTCTGATCCTTGGGCTCCCTTGGATTCGATCCTCCGGCTGCAAACGAATCCGGTAGCAATATATTCCAGAAGTGAATCTCCCGGGAGTACATGGACCCGTTCAGCTTTCGACTGCTGACGTCCATCCGGTTGGCCGCCTCTCTCGCCGCCACTAAGGATGCTTCCACCCGATCGGTGAAGTTGGTGAGGATCCAAACTATCCTTGAACCGGATACCTTCTTCTCCTCATGCACCCCTTTGTCAAATAGTGCCGCCTTGACTGCGGTGGATCCAGACTCTCTGAGAGTGTCCTTCACCGACTCAGCCACCTTCCGGGTTGCCCCCGCCATCTCCCGGACTACAGCTTTGTCTTTCCTGAGGGCTACCATGTCAGCCCTTAGGGTGTCGACTTCCTCCTGAAGCCGACGGATCTCTGCCTCCTGCTTCCGGTTCTCATCCGGATCGGCTAGATATTGGCCCACCTTACCCAGCAAATCACTATCTGCCGGTGCACCCACCATCTTTCCGATACTAGTGAGAGCCCTCCTCTTGACCTCCCAGTCCACTCGTATCTCACACAGGATTACTGTCAACTGGTTGAACGGGTCGGCCGGGTCCTCAAGATCCGGCATCTCCACATCCGGTCCCTGTTCTGGAGTGGACCGGGTGGTTGGAGGGGTTCCTTGCTTGCGAGGAGGCGTCGTCTTCATCCGCTTCTTCGGCCGGGATGGCTCCTCCTCTTCTTCCTCTTCTGTCTCGGGTTCGGACCCGGTTTGCTCTTCCATTTCGTCATCCGAACCCGACTCCCCATACTTCAGGATTGACTCCTGAAGGCTCCACATCTTCTCCTTTGTATGCGTGAGGAGTTGGTTGCGGTGGTAGAGGTGGAAAAGATAGGGACTCAAAGGAGTGGCCCTACTCTTTTCGATCCTCGTCACCAGTTGGGACACCAGATCGGAAAAGATCCGGATCCAGTTCACTTTCCGTTCCCCGCTCAGGGAATCGAAAATGGTGTTGCCGATGGTCATCGTCACCCTCGTCGGCTTCTCCGGATGCACGATCGGAACCAAGAACTGGAGGAGGTTACGATGCCGGTCGCTCTTACAGTCTGCGACCGCGTACCCATCTTTGTTGCTCGGCTCTCTATGAAACTTATCATGGATGAACTCGTCCTTCCGTCCAGCCATGCCGAAACCTGCCATCCGGAAGTTGTAAACTTCCCTCCACCTTTCTTTTTCCCATTCGGTTGGGCGGCCCTGGAGAGTGTTGTCGAACTTGTTCGACGCCTTACACCTAATCTCTCTGACCATCCGCTCCTCTTGAAACCCCCAAGGTTTATCCATCAAGACGAGGCACCCCATGGTGTTGAGATCCTCCATGAACTCGGACCGGGCCGGTTCGTCTGTAGGAATGACCGGAATTACCTTCCAGAGTTTGACGTTGGAGGAGGAACTGGGCGCGCCTGGTCTGACCTTACGCAGCTGAGGCGTGGACACTAAATGGCCACTAGACCCTTACTGATCTCTACTTCACTCTCTCCTAGCCGCACGTCCCGTTTCTCACTTCCTCTCGTCTGATCTCAACCGAAAAATAGCACAAAACCTGCAACCTACACGTTCTCTACTCTTCCTACACTCTCGGACATGCCTAGCTGGAAGCGCACACACATACAATGGCTCTGGCGCAGACGGAGGCGTAAAAGCGCTCAAGGTCAGCTCTAGAGCTCAAGGGAACTAAAGGAGTGAAAATGAGGACGATCAGCCCTTATATAGTCCCAGGACCCTTGGCAAGTCATCATGACTTTTTCCGGTCCGGTCCTTTATCAATCCGGTCCAACCCTATTCCGATCTAAGGTGAGATTCGGATGTGATTCCGCTCCTGAATACTAACATTTTGACCCGATCAGATACAGTTTTCTCCTTACTGGATTAGCGTTGCCTATCTCTAGTTTCCTTCTGCCCCTCTAACTGGATACGGATCCTAATTACTGGTTTCCGTTCCATTATTAAGACAAGCAAAGGAAAACCAAAAATTCTGGTTGCGACACATATGTTGTTATATTATGTGAGTGAACTTTTAGTTGATATATATCTGGTTAAGAAAGTCTTGCAATTGTGAGATGTTATGAATCAGTGAGTCAATCCTAATTAGAGGTTTTTAAAGAAATCTGAATTGGCACGATATTATGTGTGTGAGTGATGTAATATGAGTAAAGTTGAATGAGTGTAAACCAAATAGGAATTCAAGGAAGAAATTTCTGAGTGGTATTAGGAAGCTTAGTACAGAGATTGAGTGGAAATTAGCCGGAAGTGATACCAATTTGGAGTAGAAATTTGTATCTGTTGTGTGAGTGAAAATGAGTGTATCAAAAGCCAAGTTGGTAAAAAGTGAATGTGAATTTTGTAAGAGGAAAAATTATGCCGATCAAGCCTGCATTTTGAAAAGTTCAAAAGCCAAATTGAATGTAAATTGTACTAGTGGTGCTGTAGAAAAAGAAGTGGTGATTGAAGCAAGAAAAATGCAGAATCAAATTAAAAGCCGAATTGAAAAGATTCCAAATTAAGAGATACAAAGATTCTAACCCTTGTGGCTATTAAGAGTGGAGAGTAAGTTTGAAATTAGACTAAGTTGGTGAAAATTGAAGTCAAATCTTGAGTTGTGCTTTCCCGATTGTTCATTTATCTACTAGTTGTAAATCTCTATTTGAATTTCTCCCTAAAAACAAATTTATTATACTATTGGGTAGTTTTTAAGAGATTACAAATTATCCTATTTCTATAATACATGTGGCTTCAAAAATTGAAGTATAATGGACTGTAAACTCTATCTTCATGTTGTACAATTTTCAGTTTGTTGAACCCACAAAAGTAAACCTCCCTATTTGTGCCAAATGTGACGATTTTTGCCATTGTGGTCAATGTCTTACATTTTTTATATATAGACACTATTAGTACTTTGGCACAATTTCAATCAATGATCCTTCATTACAGATTTTCTTGACTACATTCATTTTATCAACCATACTATATGGCCAAAATTATACTCACCATACTATAAAAAATTTGTATGGCTAATTTATTAATAAAAATTCCCACTACATGACGTTTTTACATAGCCTAATTTGTAAATATTAGAGTACAAACATTTCATGGACCCTATAACAGCCCTACATATTAGATAATTTTTTTTCCATAAATGAACCTTATTTTTTAATTCACATAGTTTAGAAAGAACAACATTAATCTCCTTGGGATTATAACTCTTGATAATAAAGGAAGGTGAATTTTGTAAAAAGTCGGAAATAGGTTTGATTGCCGTACTTGTCCTTTGAATAGATTAAAAACCTCCTTACATGCTAGCACGGTCTAGTAATCTGTGCTAACTGAAGTAATAAGATAGAATCCGCTCTACTAATTGTCTTGCCGGTCATCAGTAAGCAAAAAAAAAAGAGCTCATGTTTCATTGATATTGGTAAACAATCCCATTGGTTGAAATTGATTAATCTCAAGGGAATCAATACTTGTAAAATTTTTACTGTATTCCTCCCCACCTATCGGGTTCACATGAAAGTGCAATTGCTCACCTAGACTTGTAGCACTTCCTATAAAGTTTGGTCACCTATCGATACATGTAAAGAGAGCCTCA
This sequence comes from Neckera pumila, assembly GCA_963969595.1. Lineage (NCBI taxonomy): Eukaryota > Viridiplantae > Streptophyta > Bryopsida > Hypnales > Neckeraceae > Neckera > Neckera pumila. The sequence goes on along the minus strand of OZ018408.1, from coordinate 1,621,215 downwards.
TTACATGTATTAGTAAGTGGATGGATGTGTTCACTAATACCATAATATAGAAAGCTCTTTTATATTCCTTTTACAATGTGAAATACGCTTACATTGGTGGAACTCATGGCCAAACGAAGGACCAAAAGCATTCTAGGATATCCCACTCTGTTAGATGTGAGCCATATGTATTGGCCATTTGAATGGTCTTGGTATAAACCCAAGAGAGAATATAGCCAAGCCATATTTATTTATTATTAGATTTGACATTGTCAACCGCAAGATCAATTAAATCTATGGTTGTGAGTGTAGGCTTCTAGAAATCCGTTAGGCCTATCTCAAAGAGGTGGTCATGGAAAAAACTCTTATACAATAGCAAAACATTATCTACTTTGGCCACGTAGGATTCTGATTAAGTAGTCTTTTCATTCATGAAAAATGGCATAGACCTTAGTGAAAGTGTAAACCCAACTTGGACTGGGTCTATCTCTCCACCAATCCTTGCTTTGATAACTCAAGAGGGCCTTTGGTCTAGCCTTGTTTAAAATGGAGGGTACAAAACAATCATTTGCAATGAGAATGGAAGGCCGTTTTGCACCCCCATTTTTATCCCAAGAAAAACATAGGAACGTTTTATTTACAACACATGATAAAATTTGCAAATTCTACGTTCATATTTGCAATCAGAGGACCCAAACTAACTAGGAGAGGTATTAACAATTGTACAAAGACAACACAAAATAGGGGGTCTTTTTTTTTACATTCACCCTGGGCTTTATCTCCACAAGAGACTTGTTGCACTCCTTTAGACTCGAACCCTCATTGTCCTCACTAGTGTGGTGCATAACAATAATAACCCCTACATGATGGACCTATGAGTATTGATTTCAAACCTCACTGTCCATCACTCAGCCTTTGCTACCATTTTGCAACATGATATGTATGAAATTTTTTATAGATACTTTCGAAGATGTCTTTTGTACTTGATAAAAAATTTAAATATTTCTGTGGAAAATTAATTTTTCTGAGAATTTTTGAAGAAAAAGTGACGAAAAATCACACCAAATAGAAAATTATTTCAAAAAATCTGAAAATTTCACCATTTGTGTATTTTACAATGACAAACATCATGGTGTAAATGCAATTTCCGTGTCATTTTATAATTAGAAAATAATAGACATTGAAAATGCACCCAAAGTTCAAATTGTAATAAAATATTCAATATTTGGAATTTTTCAAAAGTCAAATTGGAATAGAAATTAGAATAGATGATCTACATTTTGTCAGTTGGACTCAAACTCAAAAAAAGTCATTTGTATAGAGAAATTTCAGATTTGGAGGAAGAAGCAACAACTTCCTCAAGTACACTAAAATAGCATATTTTATGATTTGTCTTTTTTATCAACTTCTCATTTACGTGCAGGCAAACACTTGCAAGACTACAAGTTCAACTGAATACTCTTCAAAACCCACCATGAAAAGTCAACCATAAAAAAGTGCTTATGAAGTCTTTCTATCATACAGTGTTGTCATTGAAATGCCACCGAATGGCACCCCGGCGCTCTAGAGTTAAAATACACTATACACATGTTTTTCATGGGCGCAATGGTAGAACTCTTATTATTAGACTCCACTTTGCAAGAAATGAACAATATTGCCCTGGAATTGTGCCCATGACGTCAGTCAGTCGGGTTTCATGCAGTGAGCCATTAGAGAAAAATTCAGCCTATTACAGGGGTGTCCGAAGTTGACATGCCATGTTGTTCTTTGCATAGTTTGTCAACTTCAAAATTGCTCTTGGTGAGCAGTTGTCGGAACAGTCAAGTCTCACAAATTTTTTAAATTTTTTTAAAAAAAAAAGTTAATTTTTATTTTTTAAGATTAAATTTTTATTTTTTTATTTTTTTAATAACTTTTTATTCAAAAATTTTGGTTCCTGCGCCACTGCTGCTGCAATTTTAGTAGGGCAAAAATAGGGGAAAGATGATTTTTTTAGCAAAATAAAAGCAAATTTCAGTATACCTCGGAGGGCTGTGGAGCAGCCTTCTGGATGCCTCAAATTTCCTCTAATGCATCTCAAGGCAAGGCTGGAAGAACTTAAACATTGAAATTAGGGCCTCAATACTAAATTAGTGCATCACCACCCATGTGCCGTCAAACCGACCATACCTGAATATTGTTAAGTAACTTAACGCTAGATTGGAGGTCTCCTTTAGCTCCCTGAGAATGTGGAAGACATAACATTCAGTGAGACTACCTTTTAGTCTCCGGGTCCTCATCGACGAATTTCATTCACATGTATGGCCTCAGGACTAAGACAGTGGCAATACATTTATGGTGCTTTCATTTTTTTGGCTAATTCTAGGATGAAACACACAAACAACAAATAATTATAAAAATAGATAGTTTGCCAAAACCCAAAGAATCTATTGAATATTATACCAATGTAATCTAACCATTTGCCATCAATAACTTATTTTGAGTGTTTCATTGAGAAAAGAAGCTTTTTATGTACACATGGGGTGGTAGGAGGTAGAACAGCTTGTGTGCAGTATGTAATTTAGAATTTGTAGTTTCTTAACTGTTCATAGTTAACCCCTAAGGACCGGCATGTGTTTTTTTGGTTGTATAGAAATTTTGAGCAAGTACGTGTGACTAGATATTTCTATATTTTAGGCTGAAATTTTAATAGAAGGTGGATGCAAGGAATATCTTTCACATGCACTAAGTTCCCTGACATTTGGAAATGTGAGTCAAAAGTTATGGCCTAATATGTTATTCTTTTTGTAACTGAGCAATCCGGGCAGATAAAAAAAAGTCATTTTTTTCAAAAATAGAAACTTGAAATTGGTTTTCTAGAGTTATATCTACATATAAGAAGCTTTGAAGCATCCCATTCTAATCAATGAGTCAAAAGTTATGAAGATTTTCAGTTTGCAAGTAGGTATGAATTCTCTACTCTAAAATAAACTTTGAACTCCCTTATCTTACTCAAATTTCAATATCTAAGGAAAAAAATAATCACAGAATGTAGATTATTTATTACAACATTGCAACCATTGGAATTAGCATTTTTAATTCCATAATTAAATTCTTGACAATTTAGTATTTTGAATCATTCTCTACTACTATCTACTTACTATTTTTTTCCTGTATGTTATACAATTCCAAATGCAGCGAAAATTTCAAGCATGTAGCCAACTTATTCAGGAAAAAGAATCCAAAGAAGAACCATTATTTTGGACATTTTTTCATCAAAAAGTGAGCTTGTGAAGTGCTGCTGCCCTATTTTTTGCAGGGCCAAAAAAATGGTTTCAGTGAATTTGAATGCTTATATCTTGCAGTCCACAAGGTGGAAATTTTTGAAATTTTTACCTTATGTTCTGAAGTCATCATTTTACAAGATCCTATGGTTACATATGTCAAAAAGAGCTTTTTTTCAAAAATTTGATATTTGTACTAAAAATGGCTTTAGGGGTTAAGTCTAAAGCAAGAATTGTGTTAAACTAGAATTTCAAACCTCATTTAGGCATAGTAGAATAACCTGGAAATAAAATAACTCTGAAATAAAAAAGGGTTTTAAATGAAGTTAAGTTTCATCTCTAAAAATCCGTTTGAAATTTCAATCTTCCATTCAAAAGTTATAGACAAATTTCAGAGAGGATGTTTGAAAATGTCAAAAAAAATCCTTTCCAATCCCTCTATGATATTTGTCCACAACTTTTGAGTAGAAGATTGAAAACTCAAAAGGATTCTTGGAGATGAAACTTAACTTGATTTATAAACTTTTTTTTTATTTCAAGTTTTTCAGAAAAAGTTATTCTATTATTCCTATATGAGGTCTAAAATTCTGGTTTTAACACAGTTCCTACTTTAGACTTAATTATGAGCGACTGAAAACTACAAATTCTAAATTATATATCCCACATTGTTTGTTTAACCTCCTACCACCCCATAAATATAGAAAGAATTGTATCCTAGTCCTAAATCACAAAATACAAGACAAAACATGAATAGCTTACAAAGCAAAGTAAGGGAACTGAAACATTAAAATTATTGACCTCAATGAATTCATTGTCATTTTATTCAAAGCTTCTACTTTGTAAGTAATGTGTTTTAATCGAAAGTGTTTAAATTCCCATTAACCTGACTATCCAGTTGTGACCCTCGCATCGAGATGAGTTCTGACTTTTTTGATGTGTGGCTTTTAGCTAATTTGGTTGTGGAGTATTCTACACCATTCCATCTGCTAGAAGGCAGTCTTTCTGATTGCTACTAAATGCTATGGATGCAACTTCCCTAGTCTACTAAAATTAACTTATTGTGTCTCAATTGACACAAGGTACAATGCTCTAAAAACAACCATTTAAGGGCTGGTTTGCCATTTTTGTAGGTTTGCATGAATAGAAATATTTTTCACTCATTTTTCAAAAGAAGAAAAATGGATGCCAAATGTAACACAAGCAGTTTCATATTATTTGAAGCATTTTTGAATTAGTTATGAGTTTCCTAAGATTTCTATTGTAGGTTCCTATTTGTGACCCTAGGGCTCCCAAAATGCGTCCACTTACAGCGTGATTTGAGGAAATCAAGGCCAATGATTGGCTCTTGCGATAAAGAACACTTTTTTTTATGGATTCAATCAATGACTAAAGTGGTTCATTTAAAGACCACCTCATATTCATTTGGTACCATTTTATAGGACTGATTTAAAGAAGCTAGTCGCTTTTAGGGCAGACTACCTTAGCATTTATAATTAGTGAGTCCCTATAAAACACTCTATACAATATTGTTGGCATTGTATGCTCACAAATCTGCCCAGTCAACTAGCTCACACATAAATATGGCTAGAAATAAGGTAACTACACCTAATTTTAACTGCTTTTTAACCCCTAAAGGCCCAAGGCCTTTTTTCTATCCAAAAACACCCAAAATTGACATTTTTTTAGCAAAGAGTGAAAAAAAATTAGAATTTTTTTTTGCACATCTAACCATAGGATTTTACACCTAACTAATATGAGAATGTGTGGAAAAAATTTCAGAATTTTTGACTGCACAGATTGCAAGATATTTACGTTTGAAGTGAAAAAAACAAATTTTTCAGCACATTGTGGGACTAGATTTTTTGACTTAGAACATTTTTAACTTAAAATTTTTACACTATAGAGTTTTGAGCTTTAAATTTTTATAGTGGAGAATTGATTTGAGAATCTACCCAAAAAAAACAACTAAAAAAATCTTACTTTTCATTATTGAAAAAATTGTTAAGTAGAAGTAGGTACGAGATAGAAGGAAAATAAAAAATATTCATATATTTTAGATGGAATCAAAATGCACTAATTCCAATGGTCAGATTGTTCTAGCAAGTATACTTAACCATGCAAAAAAAAAAATTTGAAAAATTTGAAAAATTGCAATCAGAAATGAATCCTACAAATTACTTTTTTCAAAAAGATGCTTTACCTGCCCGAAAAACAAGAATGTCCATAATTTTCTCATATCAAATCCAAGCGAAATGAATCATAGCTTTTTAGATAGACAAAAATATAATATATGAGAAAAAAAATACTAAAAAAATAAATAAAAAAAGAATAAATTCTTTTTGCTGCCCTCCGTCCCCTGTTTTGAGCTTATTTGGTCATAACTTTTGTTACCGGGCACCGATTGTGAAAAAAATTATATTCCCATGAAGCTAATCAGTTTTTCTACCTTCCAAAAAGTTTCAAAAAACCAAAAGAAAATTTCAGCCTATAGGTACTTGCCCGAAAACGCATTTGTCCCCCGAAGGGACAACGGGCTTTTAGGGGTTAAAACCGCACAATCTACATTCTTGCCTAAAATGTACTTCTACTATTCATAAAAGTCTACAATTGATTATCTTAAATTCTATTTTTTGTACCTTGAAAATCATAGTTTACTCATACATTGTTCAAAAAATGCATTCTAAAGAGAATCTAGAGTCTCTTTTTGACTACCAACAGGACCCACAAAAAAAATTTAATAGAATAATGGGAATCATACTAAATTGCATATTTGTTTGATTTTAGGTGTAGTTACCTTACACAATCCAACCAAGAATTTACAAATGGCCAACCAATGTCTTCCTTTATATTAAAATGAATTTCCTTCTTGGCATCTAGGGAGTAGTTCTTTTGTGTGTGTCTGGGGGGGGGGTTCAGACCAATGGTTATGTAGCCAATCTTTCAAGAAGATTCTAAGTTTTCTAACTCCTTCATTATGGAAGTCTTGATTGAAAGAGGCCAATTTTGACTATACAATTTTGAATATGCAATTTTTGTATGTGTTGGCTCTTCACGACATATAAAATGAGGTTTTGGAAACATTGTGGTAGTAATATGCAAGGCCATGATTGTAGTCTGGTAGTTTTAAATTCATTTAAAATATTTTTCTTCTATAGGCTTGAAATGAGCGTTGCTAGCGCGTGAGCTTGGAGCAGTGAGCGGCGAGCAAGAAGCGGGGATTGGTGAGCGGGGAGTAGTGAGCGGGGAGCAGTGATTGGGGTTTGAAAAAAGAAAACTTCGATGAAATAAAGTGAAAATTTTGATTAAATGTAGGGTTAGGGTGAATGATAATTTAAGGATATTGGATGACTGCTGATGGCAAAAATGGATGAAAGTAGATGAAAAGAATTGGATGACAATGGCGATGAAGAGGGATGAAAGTGGATGAAAACAATGGATGAAAAGGACGATGAAAGTAGATCAAAGTGGATGAAAAAATGGATGAAAAGGACACTGAATGTGGATGAAAGTTGATAACAATGAATGATTCATTGTGGAAAATTTCAATGACCGTGCATGAAAAGTTGGATGGCAAACGAGGTTTAGGGTGTAGATGCAAGAAATCTATAATATAATTGAATGAAAAAGGTCGATGATGCTGGATTAAAATTAAAATCTGCAACATCATGTGTAAATGTCCGAGGAAATAGAGAATCTAATTTAAACATACTTTCTGATTGGGTGACTTCCTCAATATAGAGCCTATGATAGATGTTTAGGGATGCCCCTAGATCATTAAGAGTCAGGGGGGATGGGTTTAGGGACAAAATATTGCTACTCTAAATGATACCTTCTAGCGTGCTTGTGCTGATATAGTCATTTTCACGTTGATTTGTACCTTCCTTTTTCATTACAAGATCCACCTCTAAGGCAATCATATTTATGTTTAAAGGATATGATTAAGCATGAAATTATCTGGGGCTATAGGATTCAGAAATAGAAAGTTTTAACACATCATGACATAAATGGCACAGCCTATATAGTAGAAGCAAGTATATAAAAATTTGGGGAAGACAAAGCATCTTGTCCTCTTAGGAATGTAAAATAATAATGGTAGTAGTGGCCCTTTTAGTCTCACTACTACTTCATTGATGAATAAAATAGATCACATGAAGAGTTGGCTCATTGGAGAACCAACACCTAGTTCAAATCTAAATGATTCAGTATCCCACTCAGAAGTACTCGTTTCACTTCATTAAAACTAAAACTCGGAGAATGAATGAAGACATCATCTACACACTGCAGGTTGCAAATGATTGTGAAAACAAAATATAAATGCTTGCAATTTGCCCATTGTCCTCGCCTCCCCAAAGCTTTCATTGTCATTTCTTTGAAGTAAGGGCAACTGCAGCTCAGGAACGATGAAATCGAAATCATATATTCCTGACTCCTTGTCTCTGCTCCAGAACTGAGACAAACTATGCACCCAAAACCCGGGTGAGGCACCATGGTCACACGGGTAATGCGTGCAGTTAAGGTCATGGCAGAAGCACAATTGTTTGCTTGTTTGGTGGAGGGGGCCTTCATATTACGTCGAATCAATTTCCCTCCTCGGATTTTAGGATGGTCATCTGCTGATGAAGGAATAGGATAAGAAGAAACTAAATCTATACCTGCTTCACCGCCAAATAGTCTTCGTGGTGAAATGACTTCACGCTGAGGGAGTTGAAAACCAGCAGCTTCAAATGCTAGAATTTCAGCTTTGGACAATGCAGTGCCCCTCTTCACTGGCCAAATGGAAGGAACAGGTGGACGGGACAACACCCATTTCCGTTTTGTACCCTTCACGCAGCGTTCAATGTCATCATTACAAAAGAAAAACTGCATCCTGTCATTCCGATTCTTCTTGTAATTCTCCATCATACCAGTATATGTTGGAGCTGCTGTAGCAATATTGTTCTGTACAATCTTTGCAGTGCACTTCTTCTTAGATATTGCTTGCAGAGCAAAGCAAGCCTTCGCTGATGTTTTGGGTAGCCTTGCTATGTGCCAGTGCATTTTGTCGCAGTCACTCTCCTGAATTGCTGTTGCATGAGAGAATAGATGCGTACTCTGTTGTCCACAATTATCTTCAGTTTCCATCGCCTCCGCCAAGATTGCATCTTCTGTTGTCAACAAGTCTTCAGTAATTGTGTTCAACTGAGAAACACTTGAAGAGGCTCTATAGGATCTGGTTTGGATGCGAGGATACGAGAAATTCACCTTATCAGGTCTATGTGAATCGTGCTCGCATCCCAATGGCATGTCTGCCTTCCTCTTCTGGGATCCAAACACTTCTTCACCTTCCAGATGGGGCTCCCTTCTAACAAATTCTTCAACCCTTGGAATGCTTGATATAGCTTGAGCGAGCACTTTAGGGTTTCCGGTCTGCCCAGCCGAACGTTGAGCAACTCGGAGTAACAACTCTTCCTTGCCGGGGCCTGTCCCAGGTGCGTTGCCTTTAAGGTACTGGTGGTACCTAACCATTTGCATAAAAACTCTTACAAAGTCGTCAATAGTGGCTATGTACAAATCGTTACCCCGATTTCCAGACTGTTGAAGCCACTTATTGTGCACTGTCTCCGCAAGGTTACACGATGGCATTTCTGCCAATTTGGATTCGCTCAAATTCTGTAGAAAGATTGCACAATTACCTTCATTTACAGAAAGAAGGAAAAGAATATGATGCTATCAAGTGCTGTGGATGCGTACAAATCAAACGATTGGTAAATTACTATGATAAACTTGGATTAACAATGAGCAATCCAAAGCAATCTAGCCGTGGATTCTAGAAGAAGGGAAACAACAAGTCCATTTGTTGTTGTATTGTTAGCGCTATACGTTATGCATAGGGCTCCCAATGTCATAGTGCAGTCTACCACATTCCCATGATGTCAAGAGAATAAATTCCATAAAGTAGCCTCGGAGAAATGCCTCTCGGGCCCAAAAGACACTTGTGAGGTGCCTAAGCATGCATAGCTTCATCTGATAATGATGAATAAGAGAGAAGACCTATGAAAATTATTTTGGAAGATTTGACACCGAAACATCTGTAGCATACGCTTCTAGACATATGACACTCCTTGAGCCAAAATATTGTACAACAATAGTCATGAGGATACTCATTTATACTTCAAATATTCAAGAATATATAATTATAAGGAAGACGGATAGACAGGCAGACGCTTATACATTACCCACACGATAATCATTTGGAATAGATACTTACAAGTTGCATGAAGCCGCCCCACTGCCGATATCGAAAATGCCAGAATGATAGCCACAACTCCAGTCGATGCAGGCCTTCTTCAGTTGTAGCACCAGATGTGAGCCACCAAGCCCGGATTGCCAAATAACGGGTTTCTGATTCCTCCGACGAAACAGCATTTTTGTATTGTTTGCAGAGCAGTCGATGCTGATCTTGAAGGTCCCCACGGATTTCAGCTTTGGTGTGCTTTTCCATGGATTGAGTCCAATGAAAGAGGCATGTCCGCTCCCTGTTTTCCATTGGAACGGCAATGTCCCCCAATCCATAAATAGTCCTGACAGCATTCCAATTTGCCTGAGCACTATCAGCCATAAATCCTTTGAACTGAGTATGCGGTACCCGTGTTGTTCAAGAACAGAGTTCAGATTCCTCCAAAACAAAATCTGAGCTGCGCAATCCTCTGATTGCATGTCGCAAATCGCAATTGTCATAACCCGACAATATGAAGAGTCATAGACATGGCAGGCCATTGTAGTCCAGCCTTTAACACGTTTCACATGATCAAACATGATCCACGCATCCTCTAGGTCACCTCCCACTTGCATGCGCTTCACTAAGTCCACTCCACTTCCTGGACCTACTTCGGCCATCTTGAAGACAAAAACTTTATCATCATCGGTTCCCTGTCCTGGAAATTTGCTCTCTTGAACAAATGCCCAAGTACTGGCTCCCCTCAACTGTGTAATACTATCTATCACACCAAATCTCCGCAAATATTTAAAAGAAGTTACCTCGTTTCGAATACTTGGAGAGTTGAAGTACTTGCACTTGTCTAAAACCGGAAGTAGTTCAGCAAAGTCCATGGTCTTTGGCACCACCCCATCTGGACGCAAGAGAAGGTCGCCAAGTAGTTCCTTCGTAGCTTCCAGTACGATGGACGAATTTGTCGCGGTTGGTGTCTTCTCCATCTGCTGGCCAATTAGGGATTGGGTAATGTCTTTCACGTCTCTCAATTCTCCCTCCTTGACGGGATGCTCGTGAATGCCCAAGTGTACAAATGCACGGGTCGTCTTGTAGTTGCCAACGACGTAGTATACTTTGACAGGACAATTCTGAATACAAGTTGGAGGCTCCTTACAAATTTTACAAACCAAAGTTGACCCAGGAGGATGCGACCCTGTAGGATCAAGCATCATGGGACATAGACCTTCCCATTCCAACTCATTGATGGTCGTAGTTTGGTGAACACGGCTTAGGAACTCACAATTCTGGTTTGTACATCTAAGGTGCCCTATACAAGCGGAAGTGCGAAATGACAACCCCGTAGGATTAGTGATGTTTGTCGTGATTGTCTTAGACCAAACATGACCGTCGTATTTCTTATCCATCCCAATCATTTGCTTGGCATAAGAGGAAGCGGAACCACTCTCTAATGCTGGCAGCTCAAAAATGATGTCTCCATTAAAAGTAGGAGGGAGGGTGGTCACTCTCAGAATGCTAATCTTGTCATAGTCAATTTTTGACAACACATTCCTACATCCCTTGAGGGTCCTTAATCCTCTCAAGCAATCAATGACAGATGTTATAGATCCTTCACCAAATATCACATCCGCGGGGACCTTCATCGTAGAATGATTACGATAAGTCGTCTTTGAAGAAGGAGTCCCTGAGTTCAATGGTGGAGGAGGAGAAGTCACGTCTGAGTTAGAACTTAGGACTGTGACATTGTCAACTCGAGGTTCCATCTTGACTTCAATTGGAGGCGGAGTTATAAATGAGGACGAAGAGGACCAATAAGGTGTTACTACGTCCGTAGAAGGTTGAAGCCCTGAAATTGGAATCCCGTATGCTCTATAATTCCCTGGCTTCAGTTGCCAAGAAGTGTTGTCTCCAATCTGTGCTGGTACTTCACCTATAGTATGCGTAAGCTCTCCTGAGATGGGATCAAAGATATCTTCGTCAACGTGAATCGAGTTCGCTGAAAACTGAAAACGAAGACTCAATCTAAAGGCGGACACACTTGCCAATCCATCTTGTCCTACTTCAAAAATCAAGGGGACTCCTTCACCATTGGCCCTAACGACTACCATACCCTAGAAGTCTGGCATCTCTATGGAACTGGGCTACCAATATTGCGAAATTGAATACTAATTATCTATGCTACCACAAGAGAGAACATCATAGCATCGGATCGTTAGACACAACATATAATGCTCATAGCCTGAGCCTGTAATAAGAAATGGGATCAAGTGCAAACAGCACTACAAAGCGGTACCAGGCATTATGATCTACACACCTAAGACATTCAACATATCAACAAGAGGTTGAGGCACATCAAGTAGCGAGGAGTACAAGAATATAGGAAGGACCAAAGAGAACTAGTCTGTTCACTGATAATAGCAATATAAGAACAAGATTACCGTTTAGTGACAAACATCATTTTTGCTGTGTAGTTAGTACAGAGGATAATATAAATCGAAACTAGAAATATAGACCTTGCTTGAAGCCGCCACAAATCCTAGCATAATAATTTAAAGTATGTCAGTGTCCAGGTATACTTAACCATTAAATGCATACCACTACTTGCCTGCAATATAAAGGGCAAAAGGGATACAGAATTCTGGGGAACGGGACACATAGTTATCTTCCGTGGCTGCATACCACTGTACCCTGCCACCACCCTATAGATGTGGTTCTGTACGCCAGAAATTGATGACAAGGACTTGGATCTTATCATAACGTTCCTGATTTGCCCCATAATATTGATTTTAGATCATGCAAATGATCCTCGATATTTAAGTTATAAATCCCACATTTAAATTTCACGTAAATCATAATGAGAAGCAGTTGAACGCTAGATTTATATGTATATGAACATTGCATGCCACATACCATCCTCGGATTAGGATTGTGGTCTGTCTCGTAGTGGTCCATTATTGTAACCAGTGGATATCACTTATTGGACGAGGGAAAGGATCGAGTCACTTAGTAAAACACTGAAATCTTGCATTCAAACTGGGACCCACAGGGTGAATGTGCACAAATTAGTGGGGATAAATGAATAATCGTGCCCCTATTTTAAGCCAAGTGTAGGGTTAGATGTTAACTTAAACTAGCTCATATGCAGCCTTTGATTGCAAATACAAATTCAAAATTTCAAAGAATTTTGATACGTAAATAATAATAAATTGTTGTACTTCTTTCGGGGGTTAACATTCCTGTGATTTCACATTGCGCGTCTCAATCCGAATGCAGCATTTAACCTCCTGTGTCATCTAGAGAATCACGACTCGGAAAAGAGTAGGCCCGAGGAAAATTACAGCACGGAATTAACAGCCCAGTACAGGCCTGGTTCCAACCGAAGCCCAAGTAGAAGGCCTGGTTCCGGCCCAAGCCCGAGCCCAAAGCCTGGTACCAGCCCAAGCCCAAGCCCAAGCCCAAGCCCAAGGCCTGGTACTGGCCCAAGCTTGCTTGCCCATGATGCGGGGCCTCAGTTCAACGAATGACTCACACCTCCAACCCTAATACGGGGCCCCGAGATCAGGAGAACCACGCCGCCTCTGCCGCTACACGATTTTGCGATTTGCTTTGGTGAAGGTCAAGACCAGGCTTGTGCGAGGTCTTCCGCAAGGTCACTGCATTCTGCTACGGCGAATTGGGCGATTTTCTAGAGCTTGAAGATGGCAGCGAACCTGCGTTCACGGCGAGGTCAACAAGGGGAAGTGCTTTCGGAGACTCCTTCACGAAACAATGAGAACATTGTATCCGAGGTATGCAAGATAACCAAACTTGGATGCGATAGTCATTGCTGTTCGTGCCTCACAGGAATGTTTGTACCACACAGAATTAAATTTAGGGTTTAGGTCGAACCTGGCCGCCTGATGAACCCAGCCGCACGGCCTTCAACAGGGTTTTGACAAATGCCACAAACAGGAACTGCACTGGCGTGAGGAGCGGATGTCCAGCTCTTAAAATGTTGAATGTTTATTAGGTATTGCGTTGAATCAGGTGGGCCAGAAAGGGTTGCTTCGAGAGTGTAAACCTCTTCCACATTTTTGTCTTCTCGGGGATGCACAACAGTAACGCTGATATGCAGTAGACAGAGTATAGAGTGCTCGAGGTTGTGGCGCCCAGTGGCCTGACGGACCCGAGAGACGAATTCGAGAGTCCTAAGAGAGGGTAGGTTGGGTTCGCTAACTGTTTCAACGAAGCAAAATTCCAGTGCTTCTTCCATTCCAGTGATCATCCTGACTATAAGTTTTGTTTTCATATAATTGAGTTTGATTGCGGTCAAGGTTCTATTTGTGCAGAGAGATGCTTGTCGAGATCAGAATATCAAATGAATGTGAACTTTTTATTTTGCGATGTTTTGTTCTCAGATGCTGGAGAAGACTGATTTTGTTGCAACTGCATAGAGATCCCAGAGGTCTCTCAGGCCCGAGAGACCAATTCTTGGGCACGGGGAGAGGGTAGGATTGGTTCGCTAACTGTTCCTTCGCAGCGAAATTCCAGTGCTTCTTCCAGTGTTCATCCCGACTATATGATTTCAGTTGATATAATTGAGTTTGATTGCGGTCATGGTTTTTTGCGCACGGTGAGATTCTTGTCTAGATCAAAATATAAAATGAATGTGAACTTTTGATATGGCGAAGTTTTTTTCCGGGTGCTAGAGAGGACTGATTTTGATGCAACTGCTTAAGGGTCCCAGATGTCTCTCGGGCCCGAGAGACCAATTCTCGGGCACCGGGAGAGGGTAGGATTGGTTCGCTAACTGTTCCGACAAATTGGAATTCCAGTGCTTCTTCCAGTGTTCATCCCCACTATAAGTTTTCGTCTGATATAATTGAGTTCGATTGCGGTCATAATTCATTTCGTTTGGTGAGATGCTTGTCTAGATCAGAATACAAAATGAAATGAATATAGACTTTTGATTTGGCAATGATTTTTATTCGGATGCTGGAGGGGCTGATTTTTTTGCAACTGCTTAATGGTCCCAGACGTCTCTCGGGCCCGAGTGACCAATTCTCGGGCACCGGGAGAGGTAGGATTGGTTCGCTAACTGTTCCAAAGAAGTGATATTCCATTGCTTCTTCCAGTGGTCATTCCGACTATAAGTTTTCGTTTGATATAACTGAGTTTGATTGCGGTCATGGTTCATTTCGCACGGTGAGATTCTTGTCTAGATCAGAATACCGAATGAATGTGAACTTTTGATTTGGCGACGTTTTCTTTTCGGATGCTGGAGAGACTGATTATAATGCAACTGCTTAAGGGTCCCAGATGTCTCTCGGGCCCGAGAGACCAATTCTCGGGTCCTGGGAGAGGGTAGTATTGGCTCGCCAACTGTTCCGACGAAGTGAAATTCCAGTGCTTCTTCCAGTGTTCATCCTGACTATATGATTTCGTTTGATATAATTGAGTTTGATTGCGGTCATATTTTGTTTTGTACACTGAGATGCTTGTCTAGATCAGCATATCAAATGAATTTGAACATTTGTTATCGCAATGATTTTTTTTCGGATGCTGGAGAGGACTGATTTTGTTGCAACTGCTTAGAGGTCCCAGATGTCTCCCGGGCACCGGGAGAGGGAAGGACTGGTTCGCTAATAGATCCAACGAATTGAATTTCGACTGCTTCTTGCAGTAGTCATCCCAGCTATAAGTTTTTGTCTGACATAATTGAGTTTGATTGCGGTCATGGTTCATTTCGCACGCTGAGATTCTTGTCTAGATCAGAATATCAAATGAACGTAAACTTTTGATTTCGCATTGATTTTTTTTCGGATGCTGGAGAGGACTCATTTTGTTGCAACTTCATGGAGGTCCCAGATGTCTCTCGGGCCCGAGAGACCAATTCTCAGGCACCGGGAGAGGATAGGATTGGATCGCTAATAGTTCCGGCGAAGCGAAATCCCAGTGCTTCTTCCAGTGTTCATCCCGACTATATGATTTCGTTTGACATAATTGAGTTTGATTGTGGTCATAATTTTTGTGGTACGGTGAGATGCTTGTCTAGATCAGAGTATCAAGTCAATGTGAAATTTTGATTTGGTGAAGAATTTCTCCGGATGGTGGAGAGGACGGATTTTGATGCAACTGCTTAAAGGTCCAAGATGTCTCTCGGGCCCGAGAGACCAATTCTCGGGCACCGGGAGAGGGTAGGATTGGTTCGCTAACTGTTCCGACGAATTGAAACACCAATGCTACTTCTAGTGGTCATCCCGAATATATGATTTTGTTTGACATAATTGAGTTTGATTGCGGTCATGGTTTTTGTGGTACGGTGAGATGCTTGTCTAGATCAGAGTATCAAATCAATGTGAACATTTGATTTGGTGAAGTATTTCTCCGGATGCTGGAGAGGACGGATTTTGATGCAACTGCTTAAGGGTCCCAGATGTCTCTCGGGCCCGAGAGACCAATTCTCGGGTCTTGGAAGAGGGTAGGATTGGTTCGCTAACTGTTCCAACAAAGTGAAATTCCAATGCTTCTTCTAGTGTTCATCCCGACTGTATGATTTCGTTTGATATAATTGAGTTTGATTGCGGTCATGGTTTTTTTGGTACGGTGAGATTCTTGTCTAGATCAGAATATAAAATGAATGTGAACATTTGATTTGGCGAAGTTTTTTCTTCTGGATGCTGGAGAGGACTGATTTTGATGCAACTGCTTAAAGGTTCCAGATGTCTCTCGGGCCCGAGAGACCAATTCTCGGGCACCGGGAGAGGGTAGTATTGGTTCGCTAACTGTTCCGACGAAGTGAAATTCCATTGCTTCTTCCTGAGGTCATCTTGACTATATGATTTCGTTTGATATAACTGAGTTTCATTGCGGTCATGGTTCATTTCATTCGGTGAGATGCTTGTCTAGATCAGAGTATCAAATGAATGTGAACTTTCGATTTTGTGATGTTTTTTATACGGATGCTGGAGAGGACTGATTTTGTTGCGACTGCATGGAGGTCCCAGATGTCTCTCAAGCCCGAGAGACCAAATCACGGGCAGTTGGAGAGGATTTGTTTTAATTAATTCTGAAACTTGAGGGTAAATCAGCCGACCCATTTCTTGTTGCTGCTGCACCATAAAAACAAGTGAACAAATACATTTCGTTGACTTGATCCTAGTGACAATGAACACTAGACGAATGTCTTGGGAATTATTCAGTATTGATCTCACCCCGGAGACCGATTCTCGGGTCCTTGGAGAGTGTAGGTTTGGTTCGCTAACTGTTTTAGCGATGCAATATTCTAGTGCTTCTTCCTGAGGTCATCTTGACTGTAAGCTTTCAATTGATAAAATTGAGTTTGATTGCGGCCATGGTTGTCCTTGTATAGAGCGTTGCTTGCCTAGATCAAAACTTCAAATGAATGTGAACTTTTAATTTGGCGTGGTTCTGGTTTAGGATGGTCGAGAGGATAGTTTCCGTTGCAATAGCATGCAGCATTCACATGTCTCTCGGGCCCGAGAGACCAATTCTCGGGCCGAGGGAGAGGATTTGTATCTGGTCGCTGCATACTCGTATCCAGAACATCCGAATCATTTGTGGTGCTGGTCATGGCTAATACATCAGAATAATCACACTTCGTGATATAGATTTATGTGATACTGATCCCCAACCGCATGATTTAAGATTAGATTCATAATTATCTACGTATCATTTTGTTTCCGTCAAAGAGATTGTCGGAGGGTTTTTATGTTAGCAGTTGAATGCAATTTCATTATTTACCATTGTTCTGAATAATATGGACGATGGAGATGCAGTATAGGTGCATGAGGTGACACATCCCAGAGTCCTCTCGGGCCTGGGAGACCAATTCTCTTTGCACCGGAGAGGGCGATCTTGTTGTCTAAATGATGTAATGAACGAAATTGTTGATGATCTTCCAGTCATTATCCATCCCAATGAACTTCTGTGATATTGGTCGCAGGAATGTTTTAATGCAACAGCGTGCAGCTCCCGGAGTCCTCTCGGGCCCGAGAGACCAAATCTCGGGTCCCGGGAGAGGGTCTATATTCTAATTTGAGGGGTCCGACCTAGAAATCACAGTGACTTATTACAGCCACTAATCCATATAATTCAAAATAATCTCAACCAATTTCTAGGTCAAAAGAACATGCGTTACATTGTAAGAATCTCTGTTGGTTCCCGTTAGTATATCCATTTGGGAGCTGTTGCATTTGAACAATGTTTCTTATGAATGGTGGAAGTATTACGCAAACAAGGCTCTTTATGGATGATACTGCGTCCGAATAGGTCAGTCTTGTTGCTCGGCTCGTGGACTCCATTAGGTCTCTTGGGCCCGAGACACCAATTCTGGCGAGCCGGGAGAGGGAATCCTAACACTGCCAAATGCTGATCTTCATGGAGGCTAGCTGTCACTCTGACAACAAATTTCATCTTCATCTTCGCAGATTTGCTTTACTTGCTTTATATGTAATTGCTATCCTTGAACCAATTACTGCAGGAGGGATCTTATCACCAAGTTCATAGTCATGCTTTTGATCGTATTTGATTATCCTGTCAGGATTTCTATCCGATGGCTAATTCTTCGATATATTGATCGGGGACAGGTGGTCAGTGGGCAAACAAAAAATCCCCCAACGCGAGGTGCACTGGAGGTTCTTGAAGACAATACTCCATCCGGGGCCATGGCGATAGCTGCTACAGACCTCCCTGTCCATCCGTTTAGGGTATGTCTGGTGGGATTCGTCATCTGTTTCAAATATAGGTGTCACTTTTGCTCTCTAACTACGTTTTTGAAGAGAGGATTTTCCAGTTCTAATTGTTTTACATATTCTTGCCTTCCTACAGAATACTGTGGAAACCGGTTCGATGGCAAACCATCCTAGGACAACCCAGACAGCAATGGATGTTACCGGACTCCAATCGGAAGGTGGCACTGATGTGGAGATGGACGAGATATTTGAAGACCAACTTCCCGGAATTCGCGAGGATTTCATGGAGGACGACATCCGGAGGACCCAGACCCTGGATACTGTTTCAATCCTTCAAGGTCTACGATTAACTTCGAACGAGTTTTCTAGAATGAAAATTCCACTGTGCAGGATGGTGCCTATGCCAATTGTTCGTCCGACACTCACCTGTGACCTCACTATGCTAGAGAATCAGTTCACTCGAGGATATGAGGAGGGGGCTCGTGTCTTTTATGTATCAATTTGTGATGAGGCTGGACGGACTGGAGTATTCTCCGATGCTGAGAAACTTGAATGGGGACCGATTTGGAATTCGGCAAATGACGAGTTCAACAAGTATTTGGTGTCCCAGCCTGCGCTAAAGCACTTGGTCGATTTCAAACTATATGTCTGCTATGGAAATCATAGACGTATAGCTTGGATGAACCATATTAAGCGGCTTCATTCAACGGAACCAGATTGGCATATTGCTGTGGATTCCATCATTTTGGATACGCGGAATCGGATTGAAGTGGCAATGCAAGCCATGCACGACATAAACAAGTATGATTTTGCAACATTCCATTTGTTGTCTTCTCCTATATGTTCCTAATTTCATGATTGAATCCCGTCCTCACTAGCATGTGCTTTGATAATGCTCATGCAATTTTGAATGATATGTGTATGGCAGGCACACCGAGAACTATCACGTCAAGACCAACCTGGTGCACACCCTCTATCGAGTTCAAAAATACGGTGTTATGGAAATTGACAAGTTCAAAGAGCTTCTTAGCCCCGAAGAGGTTAAGACCTGCTTACAGACGACAAGAACCAAGTGGTACACTATGCCCCTTGAGGTCTTCACGTCTTTCATCTTCAAGGTATATTGCTTAGCCTTTATCAGTTCATGATCTTCATTTAATTGATGATTTAGTCAATGAATCTATTCTTAGCTAATTCCGTGATACATCTTGGATGTCAGCAAGAAATTTCTGCAGCTGCTGATCAAGCAATTCGAAAGTATAACGAAGATACGCCTGCCACCGAAGTTACAAAGGAAGGAGTAGCCGATGCAATGAAGACTTCTATCAAGGATTCGACAAGACTGTTGTATCAAAAACTGTCAAAAATTGTGTTAGTGGCCGCCCCGAGTCTAGGCCCAGAGTGGCTACAAGAAGTGAGTACCATGTTCTATTCAACCATTGCAATTACTCAATTGTCTTTCTAAATTGTTCTCTCATCAATATTTGTATCATTGCTACAGATCGAGAGGCACTGGAACCTTTTTGCAGTGTCAGAGTTGACACTGGAGAAGTTGAACATGATTTCAACATCCAATGTCAGTCCAGCACACAAGATTAAGTGGCTGAAGTGGATGAATTCCTCCAATCCGACTCGGGAAGCCAGGCGGTTTCTTCCTCGTCCAGTTAACGAGGATAGACTGTTGACATTCCTTGCAAAGGCATGTTGGTATGCCGGGGTACGTATTACTGTAATAAGACATTTTATATATTCCAGCTTCATGTGTTTACATTCTACATACATAGCTGCGTTTGCCTTTCACTCCTAGTATTGGTAGACTACTACAACCTAACATTTTATCCACCATTTGCATGCCAATTTTCCCTGTAGCTGGAAGAGGCAGCCACGGAGATGTTTGATAGCATCAGCCATTCGGATAACATTCCAATCGACATGTCTGTTCAAACGGAGCCGCAAACCCTTCATGAATACATTGAGTGCTGGAGAATGAAGCTGTGGGACATGGCGTACACAGGTAGCTTTAAGGGATCGGACTCCTTTAAGAAGTCTGAGTCATTCAAGGACTTTAGGGGGGCCATGTTGGCTGTGAAGCGGTTGATATACAGGTATTGTGGAATGTGCGTGAATTTCACTGCAATAAACAGTAGTTGATAGTCCTAGTGTTTGTTTACCATAGGACTTTTTCCATGCTTTGCATTGTACATATTCTTTAGTGGTTCTGAACTTCATTTCATTTTCTGTTGTTTGTATTGGTCATCTGTTGATTTAATTTGCTCTTTTTGGAACTTGTCATGGTTGCATGAAGTGGTACGTCGGCCTTTATGAATCAATTTCTGATCCTCAAGAGAATACCCATTCCCCTTTGTGTTTGATAACCGGGATCATGATTAGCCAGTTCTCTGTCCATTGTCTCCCAATTTCTTGGCGTGAATCTTAGGACCTGTTTCCAATTTTAGATCGTCAGCCACCTAATGCAGGTCCTCTCGGGCCCAGAAGACAATTTCTAGGGATCTGAGAGACGCTTTCATCTCCATTTTGTTCATTTCTAGTTTGTCTTGACTGCTAGTTAAATTCCCAGGTCTTGGTGGAGCTTCTACATTTCATTTTTTTCCCCTATAATCTGATTGGATTCAACACTCTTGAACTGCTTTTATTGCAGGTATTTCAAATTTGAGTTGTACGCAAAGAAAGCCATCCAGAAGACGGACCTACCCCCATTTCTGACTACCTGGTTAGATAGGACCTCTCCAGATTGCATGTTCTCTGCCTCGCAGATTAAGAATTGGACCACACCGCATTTGCAGGCATGCCCATGGTACCTCAAATGTGTTTTTGGAACCACGCCACCAGGGGAAGAGACTCTCTTCAACACACTTCAGTCCGCCGCACCCGAAGAGCCAGAGTTTGACGAGTTCGCTGGACTAGATCCAGAGGCTAGAGCTAAAGCTGTTGCGCGAAGGGGGGCAGCCGACAAGAAAAAAGAGGGGAGATGGGAGGATGCGAAGAAGAAAACAGAAGAAACCAAGAAAAAACGGATGGCATCTAAAGCTGAGAAGGAGGAGGAGAAGGCCAAGAAGAAGGGCACAAAGAGGAAGGCTGAGACACCTATTCATGAACCTCAGACAAGTGCAGCGGACATGAAGGACACATCTTCGGGTTTCTCACTCACTCAGGAGCGCTTAGTACATGGGCTTACACCTACATTGATGAACTTGGCACCCGTGGCTGACATTGATGAATGCATCCTCAACTTGTCCTTGGGTAATTTGCCCAATAATTCTAAAGCCATGGCTGATGTGGAGGCCTTCTTGGAAATGGTAAGAAATTCTATTGATCTGGCCTCCATATATATAAATTACTGGTTTATGACATCACACATGTTCTCAGTCAATAACTGTATAATTTCTTTAATCAAATTTTATTTCATTTTGTTGTCTCATACAGCATGCCTGTGATAAGGACCGATCTTTCCAAGGGAAAATGATCGCGAAGTCAGCCGTGGACCTCATCATTGTAGATGTTCCCGAAGGACTCCATGTGCCTTCGATTTCGGCTCCACCAGAACCAATTCCGAAGTGGAATGACTTCAATCCCACTGAGTACCTGCAGCCCGTGTTTGACTTTGCTCAAGAGTACCTTCATGACGGCGCGTCCCTGCTGGTGATGTATCCCTTCCAATCTCGACAGCACAGAAGCCACCTCCTTGGATGTTGCGCCGAATACAAATTCAGACTCCTTGTCACTTGGACTGGCATGAATCATCTCCATTTGACAAAGCCGGCAAATCCAACAAAGACGGTAACAAGCACTCTACCCCCATTTATGTCTCCATTTAATTATCACCTATACTATAGTGACAGTGTTAACTCATTTGTATTGCAGACTATGCACTTCACCATTGCTCTTGTGGTCAAGGAATGTGGACCTAAGATCGATTTGGAATTTCCTTTCCAATTTGTTGCATCCCATCAAGCGGTGGGTGTCACGGTGGGCCGAGATGACATTTTGCAGAACTTCTGCAATAAGGAAGACGTGAGCATGAATGGGCCAAAACCATGGCGTGGTCCCCGAGAGAAGGCTCGGGAGTTCATGCAGATGCTTGTGGAAGGGCTCACTCAACCAGGAGACGTTGTGGTGGATTGCACAGCATCTACAGGTATTGTGTGCTTGCCATTTTACTATTTCCACGATGTTAGATTACATAATTGAACTTGGTCATGTATCTTATGCAGCGTTTTCTTTGTTTGTTTTGTATATTTTCAGGTTCAAGCATTCAAGCTTGCCGTGCTGCTCGTCGTCATATTTTAGCCTTTGAGGAAGACAAAGCTATATTTGATGCCCTCATTGCTCCGGTCATGCGTGCATCAATAGTTCCGTGTCTTGAACCATCAATCCCTGAAGTTGCAGTTGAAGATTTGGATGAAGAAGAAGTACCAATCCAACGTATTGTGAAGACCAACCGATTCAGTAAGTAAGTTTTCATTTAATATCTTCTTTTGATGGTACACAACGAACATGAAATTCATGTGATCTATTATGTGATTAATTGGTGTGTAGGCAAATCCAAGAAGTGACCAAAGTCACACACGTTCCATTTTTTGCTAGAGCTGGATTTTTCCCAAGCCCACCAAAATCATTTCAACTCCCTGTATACGCAGACGCAGTGGCTAGGGATTTAGTTGCCTTAAACCCTAGACCAGCTCCTAGAGCAGGTTTGGTACATCCTCGCATTTTGAAGTATGTAGATGATTGTGCTGTAGATTCAGACTCGATGGCAGCAGACAGTGAGGATAGTTCGTCATGAACCAAATGTCTTTGTAGTATTACCGTGCTTTACTATGACTGTTTTCAATACATTTTTGTGATTGCCATGCAGATGCTAAATTATGTTTTTTGTATTTGAATTATCTGTATTCTTGACTTGGATGATGCAATCTCAGTAATGGATTTTTTCCTTTGATATGCTTTGTATCTGAATGTTTATGTACCTTCCTCATAATAGTATTGCTTCCGCATGAGCTTCCTTTCAGGTTCTTTGATTTTCAAGAGCCAATTTATAATAATATGATTTTCCTTTTGATTTAGAGTATATCACCATTTTCTCCCTGTGCCTGTTACATGGAGTACACCATATATTATTCCCAAATCTGTCCATAAGCATTCATTACTGTGCCCTAACATTTTTATATTCCAACTGTATAATCGCATTTGAATCCTAGACATTACATAGTACCACCTAATCTTTTATTTATTTTCTTAATATTCATGAGTTTCATTCACTAATATGTAAACAAATACTATTTGAAAGAAGAGTTCCCCCACCAACGTTGAATTCCTTATTTTTACAACCCTAAACCCCAATGCCTATGCTGAATTCCTTATTTTGACGGTTTTAGGTGCCTCTTTAGTTGTAGCCGAGTCTTCTTATTTTACGCCAATTCTCTCTTCAACATGCACCAAATATTGATAATGTTGTCTTGGATATGGATTTCCAATTTGTAGTACTACATGTCGTCTTCGAAGTGGCTTCTAAAGAGGGGAACCTATCTTGGATGCCAAGTGTCATCTCATTCTTAGGATATGATGCCACGTGGTGCATCTTTCTAAGGATTTTATGCCGCGTGTCCTGTTGTTGTAGCTTTTCAAGAGGATTAGGCGATCTATGACAACCTTATCACTCCATGCCACATGTCGGGCATTCCTGTCGGTTTCAAAGGATGATGCTATCTTCGACGCCCTTATGAGTTATAGCATATATGTAGTTGTCACAATGTTTGTGGGTTAGTGCTTGGGTCTTAGATATCTCATAGTGGAGATTTTGCTTCAAAATCCCACTTCTACTGACGTATTGTTGATGTTGGTATAGTAATTTTAGTGCCTCTAGTTGATAGCACTCTCGGAGAGTTCATTTTACATTGGTTTTAGTGACTGTCTCTTCTACTCATCCGCAATGTTCAATATCATCTCTGCTTAGTTGTTTTTTCTCCTCATGAGTACTACAATCATTATCCAACCCGCTCAACACCTTACTGACATTCATCGTGCATTTTCTTCAACCAGACCACAAACTCCTCGATTAATAATTCTGAATTTGTGAATTGTTTGCTCTCTTGCCCACCAAAACAAGCGCTTGTGAGATTCTGGTCCATTGAACATGGAATTCATTAAGTTTTTGGTTTTAGTGGATGAGTTTGTCGTCTGCTGCAGGGGATGCACGATGAATGTCAAGAAGATGGTGAGCTAGTGGGCATATAATGATAATGCAGCGAATAATGATTCTTTAAGATTGAACGCCATAGTTTTGCAAAAATTTCATTAAATCACTATGACAGAAACTGGAGGTGTAACAGCCTTACCTTCAGGCTTTCATTGTCATTGTACTAAGCACAACATTGATGCACAAAAAGCAAAAGATGACCATATTCCAAAACCGAATTCTTCAAATTGTTAGCTTTATTTCAGGCTCCATTAACAATGCACATCCAGTTTCTTACAAATTTCAATGTTCTCAATATATTGTTTCAGTTCAATTTTGTTTGCTTGTCTCACCCTCTTATGGATGAAGTAGTACTCGGATGATTCTCTTATGCCATGGCCAAAATCTCTTCTTGTAGCACCAAAACATCACCCATCTCATGTTTTGTCCTTATAAGTTGCAATGTCAAAATTGATTGTGAATTGGAATATGTGTCCTAATTCCTAAATGCACGGTTGTAGGAACTCTCCACGGTCATACAAGCAAATTAACTCCTTGTAAACGGGCTTTGAAGAAAAGTTGCTATTTAATATTTTTGGGGGGAATCCTTCCTCTTTCATGTCCTCCTTCTTTTCATTCAGTTATGCCCATTTTCACCTACTTTCATCAAAACCGCTCAAGCAAATTTCATCCATTTCTTGAATGACTTCCATCCATTTTTAAGCATACATTCATCCATTTTTTGAATGACTTCCATCCATTTTACAAAACTCATTCATCCATTATTCCCACGACTTTCATCCATTTCCTCCATCCATTTTCAACAATTTTTTTCCCAGACTTTCATCCTACTCCTCCATCCACTTTTCTTTATTTCTTCAGCCCAATTTCTAGATTTTATTCTAGCAAAAATTGCCCACATTTCCATCAACTTCCATCCACTTTTTCATCAATTTTTCTCTTTTTTTTTTTCTTCCACATTTCAGACACTCCCCGCTCACCAATCCCCGCTTCCCGCTCACCGCTCACCGCTCCATGCTCACATGCCAGCATTCCCCGGCTTGAAATTGCCCATTTTTTTGAAGCAATTGGGCATTAAATTGCCAAAGAAAAACATTGCTAGGGAAGGACTATTCATCCTCTAAAGGAGAATGATCCAAGCTAATTAATAATGTTATGGAAGGTGTAGTAATCTATCATATTAGTGCATATGACTCTAATTTACTATGGTCACAATATTTGTATATTAAACAAAGTAGGGAGGTTGAAATGTTATTGTATTTTATTGACATTTTTAGAAACATAAAGTTTGTATTGATACTAATCTTATACCTTCATTAATATAATAAATTAGTATAGTTGATATTGACTTTCAATTCTCATATATTATTATCACTCAATGACCAAATATTAGGTTTAAAACATTTCAACCTATTCTAGAAAAAAATTGAAAAGGTTATAATCTAACATGACAATTTTGCTTGCATAGGACTAAAGTGCACTACTAACTAATAGCCCTGAGTGACCTACGGTGTTCTAGACAAAATTGAAATATAAATTGAAATATATCTTTTACAGATTTTTCAAGGTTCTCATCTACAAGAATTATGTTATGCATCAAAATAGAAATGATCCATATGGTCAAATTTAGAAAAATGAATATAAATATTATTCAAAACAATTTCAAACCTTTTTCCTTTAAACATTCATCAAAATGTTATTTATTTATTTAGCATGTGATTATTTTATAAGAGCCTTTGCAAATTCAAACACTAGAAGAAAATGGGAGTATAAATGACTACGAAGTCATTTGTGCCCTCACAAAATGACTATGGCACAATTGTACCTTTCTAATTGCACCTTCTTGCCTTCTTCGACAATGACCAAGTCATTTATCAGTTGCGGTCGCAACTAGGGAATGAAGATGCGATGAAAACCATACTTTATGTGCGTGTTTTTGTCAAAGGTTCATTTGTTTTCCTACAATGGAAGTCACAATCATTTTTTGCAACTAAGCCACATGGCTTTGATCTGTGACTTGCAAATGACTAATCTATGATTTACAAATGAATTCTTTTGCACTGAAGGCACTTTTGAGGGAATTTGACATTACCTACATGGATTTTGCTGATGTGTTAGCAATTTAGAAATGAGTCATTTTCTAATCACTTTCTAGTTGTACACGAGTTGTTTTTTAATCATTTCCTACATTACTAGAAAATTCAGCTTTTTGGTTGATTTGGTTGCATAGATTTGATTCACTTTTCTGTTGATTTGGAGAGTAATTTGTTGATTTTGAATAGAAATCAATAGAAAAGGAAACAAAATGAATGTGACTAAATCAACAAAAAAAACTTAATTTTCTAATGGCAAAGCTAGTCATTTTCTATTTGCTTTTAAGTCGCACACTAGTTGTTTCTTAGTCGTTTTCTAGTTGTTTCCTAGTTGCTTCCAAAGCTCATTCCCATTTGTCGTATATCAATTGTCCCATATCAATTATAAAGACTACCATTAGGTTGGACATATAAAACTTGTAAGTTGTTATAGACTTATACAATATGTTTTTTTGATTTAATTCTAAGAATTTTGCAATTTTACAATTTCTATAGAGTATAGATTTATACATCTTGTACATTTCTATAATCTCTAGAATTAATAAAATATTTAATTTTCAAGAAATTTTAAAACCAATGAAATTGTAAGGTTTCCTAAACTAATGAAATTTATGAAATACCAATATTTGAATTTTTGAAATCTAGGAATAAGGTGGATTTGGAATTTTGAAATCTGAAAATAAAAGGTAGATTTAAAATTCTAAAATCTAAAAGAAAAATAGAATTGAAATTCAAATATCTAGAAAAATGGGGGATCTAAAATGACTTACAAATGATTGCAAAATGACTCACAAATGATTGTTGACATAGCAAGCTGAAACCACTTTCCACCTTAGACTTTCTCATCCAATGCCCATCTAAGAAAACATGGATGGTGATAATAAACATTGTAGTCATTTAGAAACAACTTGTCCAAAATGATAGTAGGGGCTCTGAGTCATTTATCTGTCATTTTTGTCCGAAATGACTGGTGGAAGTCGTTTTGAAGTCATTTTTTGCGATCATTTATACCCCCCATTTCTTGTAGTGAAAGCATAGGAAAAGTTATAGAACCTCTTTCCAAAATTAGTTTTGTCTAAATCCTCTAAGTCTCCATTCTTCTTCCTCATGTGGACTTTAGGGGGGAATGGATACTCCCTCCATCCAAAATGATCTCTCTATTGGCCATAATTTTTTGTCCGAAAGTGATCTTCCTGTTTTGGGAGGAAGGAGATTGGCGGACAATTTCGTATCCATAGTAGCAACTACAATGCTCAAATCCATGAAAATAGGGAACATTTCCATTTCCATTTCCATTTCCATTGTAAATGATTTTTTCATTTGCAGCTTTTTAGTGAACAGTTCTGAAGATGTAGGTTGAATGAAGATTTTTTCCACTGGAACAGGGTGGATTACAATAGTAAGTCAACAACATGCCTTGGTGGCCCCCCTTTCATCAATGTCACTCCTGAAATGAATGACACTTCTGTATCAATGAGCTAGCAAGTGATACTACTTGAATGGGTCACTCATGTATCTTCTTGTATTGTAGCATATAATTGAGTGGCCATACGGTGCTTGTTAGGAATGGTCCAAAAATCCAGTTTTCAAGTACTCTTAAACCACACTTTAACCCCTGAAGATCAGAGACTATGTTTGCACCAAAAACACTCCAAAATTGTCATTTCTAGTATAAGTACCAAAATTTAGAAAAAAAACATTTTTGGACATATGTAACCATAGGATCTTATAGTAAACTTGTTTGAGGATATGTAGAAAAATTTCAGAATTTTCCACCTTATAGATTGCAAGATATTAGCATTTGAATTGACAAAATACCTTTTCTGGGCCTTGCACAAAATTGGGCAACTGCACTTCACAAGGTCACATTTAAATGAAAAAATGTCTAAAATTGTGGTTACTCCTTAAATTCATTCTTCAAAGCAAGTTGGCTACATGCTTGAAAATTTTCAGTTCATTCGGAATTGTATGACATACAAGAAAAAAATAGGTTGTAGAAAGTAGAGAATGATGCAAAACACAAAATTGTTAAGAATTTAATTATGGAATTGAAAAATGTCAATCCCAACGGTTGTAATATTGCAATAAACAATATACATCCTATGCTTTTATTTTTTAATTTTAAATATTAAAAATTTGAGTTAAATAAAGGACTTCTTAGAGTAGGAATCCGTAAGTGCCCGCAAAGTAGAACACCTTATAATTTTCATCTCATAAATCAAAATTGAATAATTCAAAGCTTTACACATATATATAAATCTAAAGAACTAATTTCAAATTTTTATTTTAAAAAAAAGGGATTTACAAAAAAAAACTGAGTTGCCCGCCAATTGTTGAAAAATGACATATCATCCAATAACTTTTTAACTATGTAGTCAAAAGTTTTGAAAACTGTTGGGCCTTAAAGCTACTCTTTGGGCACACGTTGTGTGAAATTTTCAAAGAATAAAAATAAAATTTCCGTTTGTAGTGAGCTGCCCAAAATCACTATGTGCCAAAAAATGCCATTTGGTCCTTTAGATGTTAAAAAAGGTTTTGAAACTCAAAATTATAGGATGATAGGAGTGCATTGAATTTTATTTACAGTTCTAAGAAATTAAAGCTTAATTCCAAACATTTTATTTAACAGGAAGATCATTTTGGGATGGAGGAGTAATACAATTTACTCTGTATGAAAATTGAAAAATACAACAACTTTTTGTTCACCACCTTATGATATTATAAAGTTATTGAAACCTCACCCTCTATTTAGTTCCTCTTTCACTTCTTATTCTACATTACTTATGTATACTTATTCAACTTGTTTGTTCTTTGAATTGTCAACAATGATGCTAAGAAAAACTTTTGATTTTAGCTTGCAACTTTGAGTTGTAAAGGTGGGACCTAACCTATAATATAAGAAGAAGAGATCTTAGTGTGATTTGAAAATGCATGCAATCATACCTTGTCATTCCAAAAATATACAAGTTGGAAAAAAAATTAGGTTAACTCTAATCACTTAGAATTCGGAGCAAGACTTAGGTTGTAAAGCATATTTTTGTTCAACATGGACTACCAAAATAATTCTTCAATTGAAAGTGTCATCATATTCTTCAGAATGGTTGGAAAATAATTCTCTACTGTACCATCCAGTAATAGGCAAAATATTTTATCGTTGTGTCCAATGTCGAAAATTCAACACAATTCAACGATGGAGAAGAAGCTAACATTGACCAATTAATACATCTAAAAAAAGTTCAAAGAAAAGACCGCTGCCGGCAGTAAGCAGTTCGACCACATTCTAATCGGTGTTGAAATATAAGCCAACTTAAATTATAATGTTCAGATTGCAGTCAGGTAAGTGGCACCCCGAGACCATTACTGATTAGTCAATAATGTTAGGGCACCCATTTCTCGTCACAATAAGGTTACCTGGAATCTACTTTAAAAAGTTGAGCACACTACAAGTTCCTAGATAATCACAATGGACTTCAACAGGCAACTCCTGTTGCACTGTCTGGCACTTACAAAGTACTTTGTTGCAACAGCACATTCTGAGAAATAATCAAGGATACAAACGTAGTTTCTCTTTGGCAAAGACAAAAAAAGACTCCGATGTCCAAGAGTAGAGCATCGATGAATACATCAAAACCAGGACACAAAGACATCTTCATTTTGAGAACTAAATTTGCCCTCATCTCTGCACTTGTGAACCGCTATCTGCAGAAGTGACTGATTGCGAATACATGCATTTCGAATTCAACACCATAGAAGCGAATGATCAGGATATGAATTCAAGAGCCAAAATTCACTCCAGGCTGTACTGACAAGGTCAACTTGGAGCCAACCCATAGAACGATGACGAAGCATAGAAGAAACCCCAAAACGCAAAAGAGGTAGTTCTGTAACTCTCCAAGGTTTCAAACTTGAGCTCATGTGGCTCCAATATTTACAAGAAAAATGGAAGTTAACCTCAGGACGGGGAATTTCGCTGTTGAGAGTCTTTACCACAGCTGAATCAGAAGAATACGAGATTCGTGGACATGTCCAGAACGAATGGGTCCATGACAAGGCGCGCCAAGAAGTAAAACACGACCCCAAGAGAGATGGAGATCGGCAGAGCAGGCAGGTCTCGTTGCCAGACAGCCAGGAATATTAGCGTCGCCCCTAGACCTGCAACTATGGCGAGGTAGCAAGCATACACAGTCATCAGGTCATACATGGCCGCCCGCCCCACCAATACGCTATAGAAGACGAAGTCCCCCAGCCCTAGCTTAATTGCTCCAGAAAGCCCCAGCCCCTGAATTTCATCGTCCTCTTCTGAAGGTTGAGAACCTCCATTCATTGCTCGAGGTCCATGCTCTGCTTCCAACCTGTCTGGTGCTGCTGAAGAGCTCTGGGTTTGCCGTTGTACCAAAGGAGCCCTATCATCGTCAACATGAGTATCGGGATTCTCAATTCTCATGGTAGAGAAGGCATGTAACGTGCCTGCGTCGCCAGTTGAAGAAAGTAACCGAGAACCGATGATTCCGACTTCAGGTTCAGTAGAAGGACCGGTGACAAGAGACTCCCCCACGTTTGGATTCGGGGAACTATCACGCATGGGACTTTCTCCAAGATCTATACCCGGAGATGCATTAGATCCATTTGAAGTTTGCGACGATCTTGAGCGTCTCCATCGTCTCGCCCAGGGTCTGTCTGCATCCATTTGAGGTTGAGGAGGTGGCATCCGCATCGTGCCTGCTGGAACATTAGGTCGAGCTTCGTATATGAGAGCCGGAATCTCGTCGTCTCGCTCAATTGCGAGCTCCACGAGCAAATTAAGAGGACCCCTTGGTGTCAACACAGCCACAACATCATACGCTGCCATGGCCAGAAGCAGCACCCATGTCGTCCACTCCGGGAGCTTCGTGAACCAGAAGGCCACGAGCATACCAATGACGATCAGATACCCTTGAGTGACCATAATCGGCATTCGGCAGAAGAAAACAGCCGCGACGCCCACACTCGCGAAATTAATGGTACAATTCAAGAACGTAATCACGTCGATAGGAATCGAGTATTTCCTGATGATCTGTAAAGCGACAATTCCGCCCATCCCGGCTAGCACTGTAAACGCCGAAAAGCCCATGTAGATGCGAAGGCATCGAGTGCACCGGTAGTAGAACAAGACAACCAGCATGAATGTCACCAGCGTAACGATGACCACGGACACAAGTGCGTTCAACAATGCTCCCCCGAGCTTCTCGGAAAAGGAGTCGGAGGCTTGCTCGTTGTACACCATCATAGCTATGTTTGAAATCGGCGCATCATCTCCGTGAGGATCCAAGATGTGAACTAGAGAAACCACCAAAAACATGCATATCGAAACGGGCGTCACTATGCCAACAATCTCAACCCCCACAACGTCAAGAATCCCCTTCTTCATGACTCCAGCAATCAATTGACCGTAAAATCTTCTTCCCAATCAGAGTCCGTCTGTGAAAATGGAGAAAATTCTAATACCTCTGCCCTCCATGGCGCACTCCCAACTCTTGAGACCCAATCCGCAACACTCCCAACAGTCCGCAGCACTTCCAACTGCGCAACAGTCCGCAACACTCAGAACTCCGCCGCACGCCGCAAACCGTAAAATCAAGACACAACGGAAGAGAGGGAAAAGCCACACGAGAAGAATCAGAAGAACACGAAGGAGCGACGCGAGTGAGACGCGAGTGAAACAGCAGGAAAAAAAATTTGAAGCGCGGGACTCCCGGGAGGGAGACAACTCCCGACGTCAGCCCGAGCCGCCAAGACAGGCTCGGTCGGTACCGAACCTCGCCCCCGGATCCGAAGCAGAGGTCCGGCACAGCAGGTCCGGCAAAACACCCACACTAATTTCTCGATATTTGACACTATGCTAATATTTACTATTATTGTACAAGAATACACTACTTTGAAGTAGGTATTGCAGTAATGGGACTCATGAACCTTCATATTGTAAAAATGAAAATAATTTTAGAAGTATTTGTTGATTTTGATGGCTTATAAAGCAATTTCTTTGATGTAAAGAAACCTATTTGTTAAGGCAATCTAATTTCATTAATTGTATAGGTTTTTCCTAGAAATGCTCCAAAACTGCCATTTCTAGTGCAAGTAACAAATTTTGGGAAAAAAGACATTTTGCGAGACATCTAACAATAAAATCTTGTAGTATGCTGACTTAAAGAACATTGTAGAGAAAATGAAAATCATGTCGATTACAAAATATTAGAAATTGATAGAAATCCAAAGTCTTTGGCCCTGCTAAAAAAAGGGCAGCTGCACTTCACAAGCTCACATTTCTATGAAAAAATGTCTTAGCTGGTGGTGATTATTTGGAATCATTCTTCAAGGCAAGTTGGCTATATGCTTGAAAATTTTCAGATCATTTAAAATTGTACAATAAAATTATATATAGGAAAAACAGTACAATAGAAGAAGTAGATAATGTCATTGATTCAAACTATAGAAAAACTGTTAAGAATTTAGTCATGGAATTCAAAAATGTCAATCCCAGTATTTGTAACATTGTAAAAAACATTCTACATCCTATGATTTTACGAACCAAATTATTTTGTTTCATGTAGCAAATTCAGGAAATTAAAGCACAAATTTAAAGCGCTCTTGAATTCCATATCAATAGGATTTTACAACTTTTGCATTTATTTTTTAATTCCTACACATATGAATTCTATGAGTTTTGGATTCACGGTCCTCAAAGTACAGGATATGGTTTATTCAAATTGTTTTGATTCACATAGCAAATTAACAAATTTATGGAACAATTTCAATACGCTCAGGAATGGCTACAATATTTTTTTCTTACATTCTTTCACAAACAAATATCATGAATTGTGGGGTTCACTTGGATGTCATTAAAGTACAAAACATGGCTTCTTCCAAGGTTTTTTCTTCCATTAGATGATATTTGGGGGTCTTGGAGGGCCGTTTCAGGCTTGTTCCCTGATCTGCCCAGATCCAGTGAACGCCGGTACGGGTGTGTCAGAAAAAAAAATTTCAAAAAAAAAAAAAAAAAAAAAAATTTTACCAAAATATCATTTTAAGCAAATATATATATATATATTTTATTTTTTATTTTTTATTTTTTATTTTTATTTTTTTTTTCAAAAAGTAACGTGGTAGTTGCTTGACCACGTCAGACAGCAGGGGAACTCACAGCCTTCTAAGACCCCCAAATCTCATGTAATGATCATAGAAAATTTAATAAAAAATAGCACTACATTTACACGCTCATGCATTTCAAATGTTTAGGATATTTGCAACTTCTACATATTTTCTTAGACACCTATCACAACCAAATTCCATGAATTTGAGGGTGGGGGGTCTTTTAAACACATAACACAGTTTATTCAGTTTTTTTTAGGTACACGTAGCAAACTAAAGAAACTGAAGCACAAATTAATTGTGCTCGTGCATTCCAAATGTTTTGGATATTTGCAACTTCTACATATTATTTTTGGACACCTATGACAACCAAATTCCATGAGTTTGGAGGTGGGTGTGTCTTAAAGTAAAGACACAACTTATTCAAATTTTTTGGGATTCACATAGCAAACTATGGAAATTAAAGCACAAGTTTATTGGGCTCATGCTTTCCAAATGTTTTGGATAATTTTAACTTCTACATATTTTTGTGAACACCTATCACAATCACATTCGATGAGTTTGGGGGTGGAGGATCCTTAAAGCACAAAACCTGGGTTATCAAATTTATTTTTATTCACATAGCAAACTAAGAAAATTAAGCATAAATTTATTGCACTCATGAATTCTAAATGTTTCAGATATTTGAAATCTTTGCATATTTTTTTGGAAACCTATCACAACCAAATTCCATGAATTGGGGGGAAGGGGGTCATTAAAACCTAAAGGACCAACATGCATTTTTTGGCTACATAGAAATTGTGGGCAAGTACGTGTGATTGGAGGTTTTTATATTTTTGGCCCAAATTTAATAGAAGGTGGGGACAAGGAAAATCTTTCATATGCACTAAATTTCATGACATTTGGAAATGTTAATAAAAAGTGATGGCCTAATATGTTACTTATTTCATCTCATGTTTTTCTTATACTAATTTCATTGACCATGTTATAAAATGTATAATTCAGAATGGTCTAAATTTTATATCACCACAATCCACAAAGAACACTGTATCTGATCAATGCAACCAATATAAAATTTGGACCCAAGCAAGCTTCTAATATGCATACCCAAAACTACAAAAAATACATGAGGTAAAATGTAGAGATTTTTAGTAGGACAGAGGGAGTACTTTATTTTGTAACTAGACAATCCGGGCAGATAAAAGAAAATCTTTGTTTTTGGAAACAAAAATTTGAAATTGATTTTTTAGAGTTAAAAGCTTTGAATCACTCCATTTTAATCAATGAGTCAAAAGTTATGAGGATTTTTAGTTTGCGGGCAATTATGGATATTCTACTCTAAAATAAACTTTGAAGTCTTTTATCTTAGTAATTCAATTATCAATATTTTGAAAAAAAATATAATCATAGGATGTAGATTGTTTATTACAACATTGCGACCATTGAGATTGGCATTTTTCAATTCTACAATTAAATTCTTGACAATTTAGTATTTTGAATTATTCTCTTCTACTATCTACTTACTATTTTTTTCCTGTATGATTTATAATTCCAAATGAAGTGAAAATTTTCAAGCATATAGCCAACTTGTGGGATTTAGTAATAAGACGGTTAACAAATACCAATAGGGTGCATTTCTCCCCCTCGGTCAGAACCACACGTGCGAGTTTTCCTACATGTGGCTTGTCCATGATAACTCTTTCAGGTTTACGTGAAAGGAAGTAAGTAATGAAGGCTAAAAAAACGTCTAGGAAAAAGAATTCAAAGAAGCACCATCATTTTGGACATGTTTTCATCAAAAAATAAGCTTATAAAGTGCAGCTGCCTTGCTTTTTGCATGGCCAAAAAAATGATTTCAATAAATTTGAATGCTTATATCTTGCAATCCACGAGGTGGAAATTTTTGAAATGTTTACCTTTATGCTTTCAAATCAGCATACTACAAGATCCTACAGTTACATGTGTCAAAATAGTTTTTTTTCATCGGAAAGTGGAACCTTAGGGATTAAAATATAGAACATGACATATTCAAATTTTTTTGGATTCATGTAGCAAATTAAAGAAATTAAAGCACAAATTTATTGTGCTCTGAATTCCAAATGTTTAGGATATTTCCAACTTTTACATATTCTTTTGGACACCTATCACAACCAAATTCCATGAATTTGGGGGTGCGGGGTCCTTAAAGTACAAGACACAACTTGTTCAATTTTTTTGGATTCATGTAGCAAACTAAGGAAAATTAAAGCCCAAATTTATTGCGCTCCTGAATTCCAAATGTTTTGGATATTTGCAACTTCTGCATATATTTTTGGACACCTATCACAACCAAACTCTATGAGTTTGGAGTGGAGTTCAGTCCTTAAAGCACTGGACATGGCTTATCGAATTTTTTTGGATTCACGTGGCAAAGTAGGGAAATTAAAGGACAAATTTATTGCGTTCATGAATTCCAAATGTTTCAGATATTTGCAACTTCTACATGTATATTTTTTTAGACACCTACGACAACCAAATTCCATGACTTTAGAGGTGGGGGGTCTTAAAGCACATGACGCGGTTTATTCAAAAAAATTGGATTCACATAGCAAACTAAGGAAATTAAAGCACAGATTTATTGCGCTCATGAATTCCCCATGTTTTGGATATTTGCAACTTCTACATAATTTTTTGGACACCTATCACAACCAAATTCTATGAGTTTTGGGGAGAGGGTCCTTGAAGCATAAGACGGGGCTTATTTAAGGGGTTTTTTTGTTGTAGAAAATTTAACAAAAAATAGGGCCACATTGATGCGCTTATGGATTGTAAATGTTTAGGATGTTTGCAACTTCAAAATTTTTTTTGAGTTTGTTTCATAAACAAGTTTAAGAAAAGACACAAAGGTATTATGGTCATAATGTGTTTTAAAGTTCCAAGCTTAATACGTCTAACAATTATGTCGCAAGTTTTTTTTAAATTATGACGTAAGAGCATGAATTATAAATGTTTAGGGTATTTGCAAATTCTAAATTTTCTTAAGATCGTTTCACAAACAAATTTCAAAAAAAGATACAAATGTATTATGGTCATTTTGTGTTTTAAAGTTCCAAGTTTACATCTAACAATTATTTTGCAAGCTTTTTAAAATTATGACATAAGAGCACTTATCCATTTTTAATATACGTGAGGTCATATATATAGAAATTGTTGCCACCCAATCTATAGCCCTTGACTTTTTAAATCTAATTTTATAAAATATTTTGAATTTGTTGATCTTAAAATATCTATACCGCAAACCTAAAACCTAAACCTTAGACTCTAAGATCCCTCAATCCCCAAATCCTAAAAACCTTCAAACTCCAAACGCTCAAATTCGGCGACAAGGAAAGAGCAAGAATCTCTGAAAATGACGCATAGAATCATGGACATTGGGTAGGAAATTAGTCATTGATGCATCTGTGAAGCACTGAGTCAACGGAGGTCATCATTGGCAAGCAAATGACAACAAAGGATGGCTATTATTGGAGAACAATTTGTGGAGGCACAACTTTTGGGCCCCCGCATCAGGAAAAGTTCCCCCGAAATCTGAGAGACTATTATAGTGCTGCCAGAGAAAGGGATAAAAAAGGCACGCATGGACTATTTACTCTATGGATTTTAAATTCTTCACTTTCCGCCCTAATTCTTTCCCGCCCCTTCTCTGACAAAAGATTCCTCCTTTGTCAAAGGGAACCTCACGTCGCAAGTTTGTCTTTGTAGCACAGACACGCCACTTTGGATTTTCCATTCGCTCGCCTATCCTTCACCTCTACCAAATACCCTTTGCCGTGTTCTTTTCCTTTGTGTTTTGTTGTTTGCTTTTTGTTAGAGACTGTGAAGACTTATATAGAGTTGAGGCTTCGTGCCTATCCTTCATCTCTCCCAAACATGCTCCGCCGTATTATTCCCCTTAAATTTTTATTTCATTGTGTGCGAGTTATTGGAGACCATGATGACTTGCCTATAGAATTGGCACTGTTCATTTAGGTAAATTGCTACTAAATTCTCTTGTGCTTAACCCGTTTGCGTAGCAAATGTTTGTTGCTTGTCTATTCCTTTGTAATAATACCAATGGATTTGTGTTTATCATTTTGTACATCACTTATTAAAACATAGAAGTTTAGCGATTTTATGTTGCAAATGCAAGTATTGTTGTTTGCACTATTGTACTGGAATGCCATTGTTCCAAAAATTCCAGTAATTCCAAAAATTCCGGCATATATATCAAGATCTCAAAATGCATAATGTTCCTTTCTATTCAAGAGTTATCTTCATCTCGAAGATAATATTGTATCACTGACAGACTTATTATAGATATCTTATACTTGCAAACAATCGGAACTCTCAGAGTTAATCTTATGCACTGCTGGCTACTATACTTCTATATGTGGATGTCATATTGGTTTATATCTCTAGTTCATTTATCTTCAACTCAAAGATAAATTTGCTCACAAACAAAATCAAATACTTAGTCAGAATTTGGGGCATGTTTTCTAGGAGAATGTGGCTTTCTATTTGAATAGCATGTCAATTTATATTGCTAGTTACTTTATTTTTGACTCAAAGATAATTTTGCTCACAAAAAACCTCTAATACTTAGTCAAGTTTCAGGGCATGTTTTCTATGACATTTTGTCTTTCTATGTCGATAATATGTCAGTCTATATCCCTAGTTCATTTATCTCTGACTCGAAGATAGTTTAGCTGAAGACTAACAAAATCGCATACTTTGTCAAAAAAATAGGGCATCATATTTCTAAGATATTGTGACTTCCTACTACCGTTTCTAGTAGAATGTCATGCTTGCTGAATTTTTTGAATTTAGTTACCATCATGTCAAAATTCATTTAGCCAGTACACATAATCAAATATTTTTTTATAATACACAGTATATATATTAAGATTCTTTGTCTTTATACGTTGATATTGTGTCAAATGCTATTGCTAGTTCAGTTACCTTCAAGTCAAAGATAATTTGATGACATGCAGAATTGGATTTTAGTCTTAATAGAGAGAGTTGAATCTTGGACATTGTGCCTCTCTATTTTGGTGTTATGTGAGTTGATGATTGTAGTTGACTTATTTTCAAGTGGATCATAATTTGGAGAACAGACAAACTCAGATGCTTCAAAGTGCATCTTTAGTATGAGTACTAGAATTGATTTTCTGTTGTATGAGTAGTTTATCTTTAAGACAAATATATTGTGAAATCTGTATTTGAGTGAATATTCACTATGAATCCCACATTAATATTGCATGTAAATTTGGTACCCTTGTCTTATAGTCTTATCTTTGTATTGAAGATGTTCTTGAGAAATTTGTGTTTTCCAATGTAAGAAGTTTGCATTACAAATTAGGAGGTGCTCCCTCATTCCAGTATTGATTGTTTAGATTTTATATTTAATTGATATCTCGGGGGTGGCACTTACTATGTTTTTTTGTATTCACTTGCAATAACCACCTATTATAAAGGGGGGTATTATTTCTAAATTTGCATATTAAATAGGCCCTATCATTTAAAAAAAAGGGCAATTTTGCCATTATACTATACCCTATATTTCATTAAAATAAAAACTCGACCCAATTTATAGTACCCTATTTTTTTGGAAAAAATTCAAAGCAACAATACTTGTCTTACTCTTAGGGTTTAGGGTATGGTTAAGGGTATAGGGTACACTACAAGAAAAACGTGTCCGCCACAACCGACTTAGCTATGACTAGGTGTCCTAAATGACTATAGTACGACTGCAACTCTGTAATTGCACATGCAATGTGATGGGGCAGAGGACTAGTCATTCTGTAGTCATATTGTAGTCATATGGATGAAGACCGTGGCGGCTGTGATCAAATACTCCTTTCATCCGGTGATTTTCAATAAGGAATTCATTCAAAGGTGTGACGTGGACCTCTGAAGCCCTATGGTCCACTGTCTTAGTCATAGATCAGTTGCGCTTCGACTGTGTAATGACTACTTGTATTTCCGTGAACAACTACAACATTACTCAGAAATGACTGCAGAGCCCAAGTGTGAACTACAGTACTTAGGCAATCATTTTCAATCCATTTAGTAAATTTGTCTATAACTTTTGATTTGAGGCTCAAAATGTAAAATGGATTTTTGAAGATGAAAGTGAAATTGATTTTATAACTTTTATTAGTTCAAAGTTTATTGGAAAATATTAATCTACACTACCTCAATGAAGTCTGAAATATTATTTGTAACACAACTCTTGCATTTTACATATCCCACATTGTTTGTCTTGCCTACTACTACCCCACTTCTATAAAAGGCTTGTCATTTCATCTCTTCATACATACCCACTAAGTGGATTTGGAAGTCATGCAAGACATAAGCCAAATATGGTGTATATTGTATGATGTATTGTATATGGTATATTGTATTTGATATATTGTATTTGGTATATTGTTGTGAAACTTTGAATGTATTCATATGTGACTGTAAAATGACTAGTCCCTGTCTATATTCAGAAACAACCGCGAGCGTCACTTAAAAATGACTAGACAATCTTAAAAGCACATCCTACAAATGATTGGACACGTGTCAAAGCGTCATTCGTGCATTGAAGATAAAACTACAACGATAACTAAAGAATGATTAAACACGTATCACCCTTGCATTGGTCAACACAACTCTCTCACAACTACAAGATGACTATAGAATGACTCACGCAAAGATCCACGTCAGCAATGGTCAACCAAATTTTTCAAAAAATGGGCAACTGCCCGACTTTTCTAAAAATTTTTGTCCCTAAACTTCATGAATGAACATCCATCTACAAATTCAGTTGGTGATATAAAACCCCCAGTCATTGTCATAAAAGACTCATCCACAATGACTGGGGCTCCTAAAAAATGGACATAGTCATAGATGTTCTAAATGATTGAAAACGCAGTCATTTACGTAGTCATAAAATGATGATATTCTTATAGTGGTAGGGTTCAAGGTATAGGATACGGTTCAGGGTTCAGGGTAGGGTTCAAGGTATAGGATACATGGTATAAAATAGGGTTCATGGTATAGGGTAGGGTTCAAAGTATAGAGTAGGTTTCAGGGTATAGGGTTGGGTTTAGGGTGTTTGCGATTTTAGGGTCACATTCCAGGGTTCCATTCCAAGACCTGAATAATATTTGTAGTAGGTCCAAAAAAATACCAATTCAGATTACATACAAGCTATTCCAATAACATACAATTAACACAAATGACATACACTAATACAAATAACATACAGTCAATTCAATTAACACAGAAGTTGAATTAACATACAACCAATTCAAGTAACACACAAGCTATTGAATTAGCATACAAGAACAACAAAACTATTTAAATAATATGCAAGCTATTCAAATACAAGCTATTCAGATAATATACAAGAAGTGTAGAACTGGAATAGAAGTGATGAAGCATACCAATATATAGCACACAAGCATTACTACACTTCCATAATAACACACAAGCACTACTACAAGTCAATACTAATACAGAAGCATATCAAGAAGTCCAAAACTACAGAAGAGTGCAAAAACCGGAGAATGTGAAAAAGATTGAGAGGTTAAAGTTGTATTTAGGAACACAAGCATGTTGCCAAAAAATCACTCCCTGCAGTTCATGAACACATGCCATTTACAAGCTACAGATTTGGAGAGTCAAAACTTCAAGACATGTCTCTGCAAAAAATTCCTACCCTCAATCGCCGCCCTGAATTACAGCCTCAACTGTTACAATTTCTAGAATACCAATTCTACCCCCAAAAATGACGAACTCCCAAAACTAACAGCCCTCTTGCAACGACAAACTGGAATGCTGTTGGCAGAATTTGCAATAATCTCTCCAGCACCCTACACACTGAAAATATGAAGACATTCACATTCAGATTCCTAGCTGAATGCCAAAATAAAAAAATGAGTGAAAACAATGGAGTTACAGCCAAAAATCGCATTCAGACTCCTATCTGAATGCTAAAATAAAAAAGGGAGTGAAAAAACTGGAGTTCAAGGCCAAAATTGCATTCAGATTCCTATTTGAATGCCAAAATAAAAAAGGGAGTGAAAAAATTGCACCTCTGCATAATCCTAAAGCAGAAATGAAATGACAATGTAGGGTTTCTAGCTACACATACTTGCAGATTTTGTGCCAGACACCTTCTGCTCCCAGCCTAATTTCAGTCACAACCACAGAAGAGAGTTAAAACGGTGGTGCAGTGTTGAAATTAGGAAGAGAATTCTGACAAAAATCAGGAGGCACCCATCAATCACTGAATCTCGCCAACAAATCAGGCGGTTCTAAGGATTTCAAAATCGTAAAGCTGCTTTAATTGCGCAACAACAACAACAAAGGCGATTTTTCGGTTTTCTAGGACGCACCTGACAATCCTCACGCACTCTTCATCTCCATATTGCATGGAGAAGAGGGGTCTTCGCGATTTGAATCATCCTCGCCAGCGACAGCCGGGAAATGCTCCCCGTTGAGTGTTCTTGGGACGCGACCACCATCGACAAACATCTTCAGGTAACGGTCGAGGAGAACCTCCACCATCACCCGAGGCAGCACTCAATGCACACCCTCCATAGCCGCAACATCCTTCCGGGCCAGGCGCAGATACTGGTACTCCAGCGACCCGATCAAAACTTTAGCGGCCTTGGAGACGAGGGGGGCATCGTTGACAGCCTTGATCACCTCCGTCAGAAGCAGCTGAGGAACTTTGGGCACCCACTTCTCCGCTGGGGTGTA
The DNA here is from genome assembly GCA_963969595.1 of Neckera pumila. Classification (NCBI taxonomy): domain Eukaryota; kingdom Viridiplantae; phylum Streptophyta; class Bryopsida; order Hypnales; family Neckeraceae; genus Neckera; species Neckera pumila. The sequence continues at coordinate 1,578,868 of OZ018408.1, read as the reverse complement.
GTCCAGGTGCGACACCAACGCCGCCACCATGCAGTTACAGAACAAATCCATGAGAAGGAGGATGCACGCAAAATTCCAGCAATCACAAGAGCGCGCAGCGAGGACACAATGATTGCAGCTCTCCACCATAGACAAAGCGCAGCAGAAGAACAAACAACGAGAATTTGACAAAACCCACAAAACTTAGCAACAACAACCGGCTTTATAAAACTCCTCTCTAAACAAAGCAACCAACAAGCAATGATGGGGATGACGAATAAGAAATCATTTGCCCAAATGGGATCCATTTTTTCTAATCATACCTTAATAATGAAGCAATTGATTGGACAAAGGAGGGTGGAATTGGCAGCATCCTCTCCACGTACAATGATGATGATGCGCTGAGTGCCCTAATATCCTCAGATGGCTAATCCCATTGATTGCAGATTGGGACTTTACTGGCGCATCCTATGACAGCAGGATCCCTGCGCCCCCATGGTTGATCTCCCAAACCCAACGGACTTGACAAGTTCATGTAGAAGAGGATTTTGCAGAAACAAAATCATTGAAGCATTTCACATCGTCCTCAACAATAGAATACAATTTTGTGGAGGAGTTGAAGGACAGGCAGACTGTGGAAATTACAGCATCCAAATCGACCCATTTCCAATCAGAAACATCGTACTTAAATTTGTAATGTCCGGGTTGTTTAGAGTACCAAGTTAGTAAAACCATGACTGAAGGAGAAGAAATACCTTTCCTTTGAATACTTCCAGGCCTATCAAGGAGGTCCACTAGTGGTCTGTAGGATCCCCACTTATTCCCAAAATGTCTACGTATTTTCTGGACCCTCCCAATCCACCAACTCCCTTCATCAACACCATTTAGAATTCGACATGGCTGGCCCTTCTTGCCTGTTTTTTTTGTTTGCACCCTCTGGCTTCTCTGCACAGCGGATTTCACTGTAGAAGATACGGCTGTGCTGCTTCTCTGCAAAAAAAAAACTCCACAATCCAAACCAACACCTAGTAGACATGAAGTGGAAGACGATGATGCATTCAACACATCATCACTGTTGTTATAGTAGATGGAATGACGGACTCTCACCAGGCGATCTCTTGACAAAAAAGGGTTGCCATTCAATTGGGTAACCAATGTGGATTTAAATATGCAATGGCCACTGTGCTCTAAGTATGGCACTACCATAGAGGTTCTTTTCGAGTGCTGACCTAGACTTCTTTGTCGTTCATGACTGCAGTCACAGCGTCTCTGGCCTCTTCTTCTAGTACACTAAGATCATCTAGTCCATCATTCTTGATGTCATCTTCTAGGTTTGTTTGCGGTTGAGTTTCAACTTCTGGAGATGATTCACCTTGGAGAATTGATTCTTGGAGTACCTCGGCATCCCCATCTTCTCCTCGAACTGGTTTTGTCAAAGGAACAAACGCCAAGTGCTTGGGGTCGTCTTTCTCTACAAGCCATGGTTTGTAGAACCATTTCTTCATAGCTGGGCGAGCTTAGGTTGAGGGAGCCATGTTCAGGCTTCTTAAAAGTCTTTGCGCCTCTGACAGACCCTCTTCTAGTGCAGAAATCACAAGCTTTGGTAAACATATCAAGGAATAGTCCGCCAAGTTACAGGAGTTTCACCATCTGATAGAGGGTGAAGTTTTTTCCAAATATTGGTCATCTTATTGTGGACTTTGTTGAATTTCAGCCTAGTCTGGCTATACTCAATTTCACTCATTCTATTTATTGTATTAGCTGTGTTAACAACTTCGTGGAGATCATAGCTCCGCTCTAGACCTTGCATCTCCCCAATTTTGGAGAAAAATATTTCACACAAATCACTGCCTGTCAAATGAAGGGAGACATGTAGGTGTGGGTAAATGTCTCTGAAATGGCAAATCAACAACACAAGGAAATGACAAGAAATCTGGATGTCAATCAAACATTGGTGACTAAAAAGTTCAATGCAAGCGTAAAGTTCTCTTTGTTATCGCCATGCGTGAACCAAAGCCTCCACAACCTAAAGAAAAAAGACACCTTCGACGCTAACACAAGGCAAGAATGAAGATCTAATGTAGGGGACAGGAAGAAGTCAATGTAGTTAGCGCATACTTGTAAATACATTTTAGTCCCCAAAGTTCGTTCACAACACCCTTCCTCTAACGTTTGCATGGTAGCTAGACATGCCCTTGTCTTCTGTTGGCAGAGACACTGCACGGAGGTCCAATTCTGCCGATCCTGTCAATCAACATCAGCTTGCAGAAGTCCATATTCGTCATACGAGAATTTCCCATACACCATTGACACATGGTTAATAGTAGTCACCACTGAGCATTAAAGTCCTTGCTACAGAGTCTAAAGGATTCACAAGCTTCTTACCATTATGTATATAGTCTTGGTCATGTAAATCAGAGACAATGTTACCTTCTGCAATGCGCGCTATGAGGAGCCACCCTGGCCAGTCTACAACAAACCAGGAACCTTCTTTGCACTTGTAATCTTCAAGCATCAATTGGCGACGCTTGCTATCACCATCACTTGTGTGCCTGATTATTGGTCCTACGGACTCCTTGCATTCCTTCTCCCACAACTTCTCTATCACAGCCCATTGTTTTCTAACCCAAGCAAAGTCAAAATAGTTACAAGTACAGCAAACCACCAAGACTAGCCGAGGCAAACGGCGGTGTAGAGGATTAACAATGATTACCCTGGTAAAACCTCCCACTTTGTTAGTACGGAAAGATTCGAGAATTTTTTGGTAACCAACATCCCCAACTCCAACGATAGGTTTGAAATCAGTGACGCACATATGGTTCTTGGTCACACCACAAAAACCGACCAATGTATCCCATTTATGTTCATAGGCTACTCTAGATTTGACTTTAGTTTCATCTTCAACTGAAGTCACAAGGACAGAACCTACAATATTGTGCACAGCTTTTGCTTGCTTGTAAATATTAGCCACCGCACGGAAGATCTCGGCATGCTCACCTGGAACAAATCGGATCCCTTTTCTAATTTCCCTGACCACCGTGGACATTTCTAGGCCTCCATAATTCAGTGAAAACAAATCAACCATTCTTTTTCCACCATACATCTTCATAGCTTGGGTGAAGCACTTAGTATTGATTTTGAATCTATGTCCTGATTTCTTCCTATTTAGATTTGAGGCTATGTCCTTCATGAAACTCCAAAGGGCCGGTTTTCCCCCTAAGGCACCAATTCTGTGAGCAGCTATGATGTTGCCAAGAAATTTTAGCAAATTTCTTGTTCCGTCAGCAGCCTTTGCAGCTTCCTTAATTGTCGGCTTGGTCATCTTTAATTGTGCTATCTTAGATTTAGCATGCCAGTGCATCATATGTTGATGTCTAAACTGCGCATTCATTAAGAGGCTTTGACTCACAACCTCATTCAAAGACAAGTACCCTAAACATCTACCTGAGCCAGTGTCACGAGTACCCCTTTTTTGAATTGACCGGTCTTCCCTAACCACCCGTAAGCGGAAGTCTGTTTCTAGTGGTATACGCGTACAAGGAAGACAACTGAAATCAACAAAACCTTTACCAGATGTAGAGAATTGAATGCAATCTCGATGTCTGAAGCAGCCATTGACGGTGACCGGAAGACCATCCATAGTGAAGGCAGCATAAACATGTGGTTCAGGATACCAATTCACTCTAGGATAAGGGTCATGTACTATTGCGTTGACCTTGTAAGATTTCCCACCGTAAACAGTGGTATTGGCCCTAAATCCCCAACACATTAAACTTTGCAATTCCCCCCTATCACACGAGTTCCAGTCACCTACCTGAGTGTCTCCTGCTCTGGCCTTCATAAACCAGAGCAGATCCTTCTGGTTGGAGCTGCCACTCATTCCGGATAAACAATTGGGCCTCCTTTTTCTGCCTGAAGATAAAGCATTTCCACCAGGTTTGTTTGAGTCTATAGCCTCTACTCTCTCCAAATGCCTAATTGATGCAGCATGATTTTTGAGATTGGAATCCAGTTGCTTCTTTGCGGGGCAAAGCATGAAACACTTGTTGTAGTACGTGCATCGAGCTTTGAACAAGTAGCTCTTCAATCCTGGGGCATCTACATCCCCGATAGCAACAAAGGGAGGTCGTTTTGCCGCACAAGCCTCATTCACTAAATCAATGACCTTGATGCCTTCTTGAACCAGCTCTTTGTGGTCTACAAGTGTCGTCGTTGGAGATAACTTTCCCTTACCGGATGTTGCCTGCAGCTCATACGGGATGTTCTTCTTCCTGCAATACTGACGAATGTGAGAATCGCTGTAAACGTGGCTGTTTTTGAAATTGTTGAACAAATTCGATATCACATCCTTGGAGTGCTTTCCGCTGCTGCCACCACAATCTTTTGCACACTCCAGGCAGTACACCTTCACAATAGCAACTCCGTTCTTGTCAAATGACTTAAGAACCCACTCGTGGTTCTCCATGTCACGGTTGCAGAGCTCCTTCCTTGTCTTCCGCTCGAAATCTCGATACTTGTCCATCACCTCGGCTCCAAGTATGCATGATTTTAGCCATTGTTGTGGCTAAAGCCCTTCCGTCGCCTCTCCATTGGAGCCACCGTCCACCCTAGAGCTTGTAGAGGGACCTGGAGGAGTGCCATCCCTAGTAATCATGTTGCTTTGTGGTAGATCCGTGTCCTCTTCAAGAACATCAGCTATGGAGTCCAACCCACAACCTTCATCGCCCGAATGAAATCTTTTACAACCTGCCGAATCTCCGCACTCTTTCTTCACGACATACACATGTCCCTCGTAAGTATTGAGGCCCTCTAGCTGCACAAGAATCCACTCTTCTTCCTCAGCGTCCCAGAAGACAAACGGCCAGGGGATGGCACCGGATTTCTCCAGATGACTCAGCAGGTCGGCATATGACTCATCTTCCTTCGAATTGATCTTTCCCATGCTCCGCGGCTCGTCGCCGTCCTGGTCTAACCTAAATAACTTCACTTTGGACACCATAGAGAACTCTAAAATGAAGACGCTAAAAACACACACTAGAACGCATGAGATCGAATTTGAAGGAATCCATGAAGGCAGATCTGAACCCTAAGCAATACAAACAACAATCACAACCGCAAAAATTCAAATCGGTCGGGTAGCAGAAGTAGGAAACCCTAGAATTTTAGGAAAACAGCCCCCCGAACAACGTTGCTTCCATGCGCAGCCTAAACCACCAATATAACAGCTACAGTAGTAATCCTAAACCACAACCGAATAGTTTCTAGCAAAATTCGATTTGCAACAAAACTGCATATTTCTCCCTCCGCACAACCCTAAGACACCTGAACGATGAATCGGGATTGCCAATGGCGCCAAAACGGACATATACAATCTCTACAGTACGAAAATTGATTAAAATTAGAAGGCTTAAAAAGCCAACAGGTATCCAACGAAACAGCTAAGGAAACTTTAAATGCAATAGAAATTCATCTTTTAAGTCAACGCACTAAATACAGGCAGCACATCCGAGGCCAGGCACTTTCAACTTCAGCAGGAAGCCATTACTGAACGGCATCTCATCAGGTCATCCGATTGTAATTCATTAGAGTCTACAAATTTCATCCACATCCAACCCTACAAATCCACCCTAATCCCAACCTGAACCCTATATTTTAATCTAAAAAAAATTAAAAAACTACCTTTATAGTGACCCTTATTTTTATTTAAACACCTTGTTATATTTTCATGACCCCTAATTTATTTCTAAATTTCTTCAAAAAATTTACTCCAACTAATAAACCATACCTTATTTTTTATCGCACGTCATTTCTAAAGAATCGCCAATGCCAGCCCCGAGATTGATATTTGTTGTCAAGTCTTTAATAAAACAACTGTTCTTGGAAATATTTCATTTTGTATTTTTGCCTCGTGTTGATGTCAACTATTTATTGTATATATTGAATGGATATCTATGGCCTCAACGGATTCTCTAATTCATTACCTATTTTGCCTACAGGTGTCATAGTCTACAAAGGTATCCTTTGTTCTGCCTGGGTTAGGAGATGTGTCACCCTAAAGAATGAAGCTGGAGACGACATTGCAAAAGGTATCTGCCAGAGCATTGATGCAGATCTTGTCATTGATATGGATGGAAAGCTGCTTGGTGATGATTGTGTGGCCATTCAAATTGTGGAGTCTTTGTGCAAGGTAGAAGTTCCATCAGCTTGGATATGGTCAGCACACTCTTGGCACATTGAATAAGTGTTTTAAGGCGATGTCAATTTATATGACTACAACTAGATTCATATGTACATCATGTGCATGAATGCCTTGAACCACTAAATTTGTGCTAGAGTGCGTTCTTATGAAAGCTCTTGCAATAGGTCAAAGCCCGACCTCCCTCCCAAAAAAGAGTCCCTTCTCGCTGCTCAAGCGATCCTTGAAGTGTCCACAAAGATATGTTGCAAAAAAAATTGTGTGCAACCTTTTCCACGTGGAGAAATTCAAGTCATACATTCTCAACTTCATGTAATCAACAAAGTGTATATTCACAAAAAATGTCTTCTTGAGGTGCATAGGAAGATGCACAAAGACAATGTTGGCGAGTGGATAATATTGAAAAAGATTGAAGTCTGTCCCGCTACTTGGTAGATTATACACGGGATTTCAAAAGCTACAAGCACATCATTGATTGATGTGTGCAAGCTTTTACAGGTACAAGCACATGGTCAAATATGGAAGCAAGCAAATTCATATAGTCAAATATGGAAAATTGGGATCCAAAAAACCTTGCACACGTATTGTGCAAGTCACTACCACACTGCAGACGTTGGTTGGGAGTGAAGCCGACCAAATGCACATCAATCAACAACATTAGAATCTGGGGAGAAAGTGCCTGCAATGGTTTGCCATCAACATTTCATTGGAGCGATCAATTACCAAAATCAATGAAGCCATTTCATCGAGTGATTTAAGCAATGTCCAACGTGCTTCGTTTTTTGAATATGTTGCAAAAACTTGTGGAGACTTTTTTGCAAGGTGTGGTCTTTGTGCTAGGTATAGGCAGCTAAGGAGCGTCTGCACGCCTCTTTCTAATGCACAAGATAAGTAGTCCAGAATTTTGTGTATTCACCTTGTGGTGGAAAGAGCCCACAGCGAGCCCTATCATTCAAAAAGGCGTATTTCTAAGAAGTACCCTGAGAAGATGCTCACCATCATTTCTGATAAAATGGATCACTCCAAGACCACTTCTCCAAGCCTCTCTCACAAGACGAAGGTGACAAATTCTTTCATGAAAATGTCCATTGCTGTCACTAGCATGATTGCTCATGGTCATGGCACTGGTTGTTACGCACATTACAGCTTAGACATTTTTCCAATGGACTCAAACCACACCATTGGATCCATTGCAAGGTTGTTGCATGATCTTGAAGGACCGCCCAAGAATTTATCATGTCAATTGCCTACTGTTAAAGAGAGGCAATCTACATTAATGAAGGTGATACTAGACAGCTCGAAAATGTGCTTGGACTCTCTCTTTCTCCTTCACCCTTACTGATCCCCGCTCAACCTCTACCACCTATATTGACTTTGTAGCTCAACAATGAGCAAAGGGACAACATGAATCAATTGTTGTTTGCTTTTTGCTCTTTCTTTGTTTTCAAAAAAAAATTCATAAGATATATATCAACTTCCTTATTGTTGAGCACACTCACAAAGATATTGATGCTCTTTTTGGTCAATGGAGCACCATGTTGAACAAGTAACTACCAAACAATTCCAAGACTTATAGAATCCTTCGTGGATTCTAATACCCACCATGTCATCCTTCACTTCATCAAGGAAGTTTCTTATTTCAAGCAATTTGTGCAAAGGTGTTTGTGTACAGGCAAGGACTTCCTAGAAGGTCAAATTATGTCTCACCAATTCATGTTTTATATGGATTCTCACTAGAAGAAGCCCGTGTTTTTTTTGGTGTCACTAAAAAGGACCTATATTAAAGTTGACGGATTTTGCTAAACATCCTATGTAACAATCTGTCTTTTTATATCAACAATGACTTCTAAAGTAACATGAAGATGTTGCTTTAGATGTCCTTGTTGACATAAAAAGATAGACTGTTGCTTAGGATGTCAAAACCCGTCTTTGACATGGTGAAATCCAAAAAAACATGGGCTTCTTCTAGTGTCTAATGGATGGCTATTGATGGAATATAAAATCATTGTACAGATAAGAAATGGCTACCAGAGGATGGCAAAGGAATTCGCTTTTGGTTTGAGGGTGATTGCATGAAAGACCGGTACTGAAACATTGTCACAAATGCAGTGCCAAAGCTTCATTTTGCAATAACTTTAGAAGCATGACTTGTATGAACTTGAAATTTTTAGTGGAGAATCTTCTTATGAATTTAATTATATATCATATTTTTTAGAATTTTCAAAAATCATTTTATATTTAAAAATCATTTAAGCTAATTTGTCACGTTTTGAGTTTTAGGGTTTTTACTACGTAAGGAGTTCCCAAATTTAATGATTTGGAGCTGAAATTTCTATGGTCTATTCCCACAGTAGGAACTCATATTTCTACCAAGGGGCATTAAAGAATATTTTATTTTATATCCTCTATGTCTATGCAAAGAGGGCTCCCTTGCACAAGCAATTCTAAACATTGAAGATGGTTTTAGGATCATCTTTTTGGTGAAATATCTTTACCATGAAGTCTTCTCAAATGGCATTTTTCAGTTTTTTTTTAATTACTTTTTCTATTTTTTACAAATTAAAATATTAAAGTATTTTCTTGCAATTTTGCACTTTTCTAGTTCTCCTATTTAAAGATTTTTTTTTTGCTTTTCCTTCATAGGGTATCTTCTACTTATAGGTGTATACATTTCTCATGTTTTTCATATTTTTTTAAAAATGGTTTTCTATTTTTATAGTATTTCCGAAAAAATGGCTGAAAATAGCCAAAGTGGAACAAAAACGGAAGATCATTCATGCAACGACCCTTGAGACTGAAGACGAATGTCCCAAAGTGCTGAGTGGTAGTCCGCAACCTTTGGCCCCACAATATACAAAATTATTTGATGAGATCTAAAAAAATTTGTCTAGTTTCACTGCATACTAAAGCAATATGACAGACAAAGACCAATTTGGAGAGTTCTTGAAGAAGAATGGGTCCATAACAAATTATTGAAAAGGTGTGAGAGCCGCTCTAAATGCACCTCTGGTGGCAAGCGAGACATTGAAGGATGGATTTTGTCCTGCTTCTGAGATCATTAGTGAATCAGATGACACAATGGAGGAAGACGGCACATCGCATGAAGAGTTTGCAGAGGATCCACCTTTCATGACACCTGCTTGTTGTGAATCTCGGAATGGCAACATGCGGGCGTCAATCAGATACGCACCGACACTAATGCTTGGGGTCGACCTGTCGGCACTTCGGAAGCTTGCTGTTGATCGAGGTCCGCGCCCTTTTCTTGCCCGACATGTCAACTGGCCCCACAATGGTGGCAACGAGCATATTGGTGGTGTTCTGCCATTGAATGCAGTCCGTGGTCACAACGTCTACGACGTCACTGCATTCAGTGTGATGGTGGGCCTTATCTAGTCTCGTGACTGCGTCGCTGGCACTGCATTCGTTGATGCAATTGACGTTGTCCAGCATGCAGTTGGGTTGTGCTTGTTGCAACATCGTTTATCAGACCTCCTCTGGCGCTTCCTCCACCTCCCTGGCTTGCTCCTCGAACTCTAGCATGGCGGCCTCTTCCACGTCTTGAACTGTAGTCCAATGGAGTAGCGTCAGGGACTTGATTTTCCACTTGGGGAAGACTCTCTCGTAACCGCTCTGCAGCTCTCTATTGAGCTCGGGATTTCATAGTCTGTCTCGGTATCAGGCTACAACTTCGTGCGAATAAAAGCATAGACTTCTGCAGGAATGCCTCGTGGATTGCCCTCAGCAATTCATTGCTTCTACTCCAAAGCAAGAGCAATGTGTGTATAACACATGTATTGCCACTTCCGATTGGAAGGCGTTTGTGTCCACAACTGTCCAGGAAATTGCTCAAGGTCATATAGATACCACTCATAGGGGCAATTGAAAATCCTTTGAGCGATTTCACCACTACCACTCTCTACAATCGCCTATTGGAAAAGAACATGTTGAATCTATTGTACTTCCTCCATCGTGGCTGTCCCATTGTGCAACGCACTTGTCATCTCTCAAAACTGCCGCAAATTCGCTTGCATGGTTGTTTTGGCAGAAGGTGGGGTGCCTACAAGCTCACATGAAAACGTCCTACAAAGCAACGTATGAACTAGCAAAAATGATGTTGCCACCACCTGCACTCCCTTCCCTCAAACCACCTTCCGAACAAGTAGTACGAGAATTAGTTGTGAGACATCGACAATGTGGTTCCGCAGACAACAACTACAGGAGTGGAACTTCTTACCAGGGTACTACTGGATCCTAGCCGAATGCATCCAATACTCAATGGTCTAAGACCGGCAAGTTCCGGTCACTTTCGTAATCCGGAGGACAAATTGCCATGTCCATTTTTAGAGTTGTGCCCAATTGGAGCCCTCCACCACACTGCACATATGTCATTGCAGTTGCACAGCTTTGTCCCTCACAAATGCCATGACCTTCCCTTTTATTGCCACAACCAAATTTGATTGCACGGAGTCCTGAGGAGCATTTATTCAATATCCTGTGGGCAGTTTTGGTCCCCTTGGGCAGTGAGAGGTTACGTGGTTGAAAATGGGTCGATTACCTTATTCACCAAACGATTTGAGCTAATCCAGAAGGACGAAAAGGTGGGCCTTTTGAGCCAGCCAGATGACCCCTTACTAGAGATTGCATGGCTAGCCATGACCTCAAACTCCACCCTAATCTGACCCCAAAGCCAATATTTTACATTAAGATAGGAGGCTCAAAAATGGAGCATCTAAGGGCTGGTCCGCCTTTTTCATGTATTTCCTTGGATGGTAATATTTTTAGCTCATTTTTTTCGACCAAGAGAAATTGATGAGGAATCTAATCCAAGTGGTTTCTTATTTTTTTGAGCATTTTTGAATTACTTATGAATTTTCAAACGAGTTGGATTGTAGGTCCCTATTTGTGAGCCTAGGTCTTTCATAAACGGTTCACGTGCAATTCTAAATTAAAATGGGGAAAGCAAAGAGAAGGATTGGCTCTTGCAATTAATAATACTTTTTCCCTTGATTCATTCAATGACTATACTGGTCAATTTCAGAACCGGCTCATTTCCATTTCACAGCCATTTAATTATAGGATCCATTCTTAATATCCACTCTATTTTACAGCCTCCTACCTTACCCAATAGAACAGCTCGAGCAATAGTAGGCCCATACTCAAGACAATTACTATTCTTTCCTCCCTCGGAGGAAGAGGTCATATACAGAGGATGCATTTGTCATGTACGCATCACCAGAATTATAAAAAGTAAAGGTTGACACATTCAATTCATTTATGCAAGAATCATCAACTCTCTCAAAATTGACCCAGGATGTTGGAAATGGGAAAATGGGCATGGTCTCTTTGAATACATGGCATCCTCAGGCTAGAAACTCATCACCAAATCAAACCAGCCTAGACGCTCAATTCCATCAAAATGGATTGGCTATTAGAATGAAATGGAGCCTTGGAAGGGCTGTGAGTTCCCTGCTTGTTTCCCTGGTCTTCTACTTGTATTCTCTTGTGACCAGGAAACTAATGATGGTACTTGCTTAGTATTTCACCAGGATCACCACATGCAAACAAAACCAGTCCTTTTAAATTCCAACAAACCCAAACCAATAGGACCCTTGATGTTGATAGCTGACACAATAAAACATAACACATTGAGGCCCCAAAAACCTTGTTGGTATGTACAGCTGTCTGATTATTCTTTGATTTATGATGCTCTTTTTATTTATGATGTATTGGAGAATGCAATAATCACAGAGAGGGCCCCGCTTGGGATTATGGCTTAGACAGCCCTTCCATGGCTCCAAGTTCATTCTAATGCACACTATTGGACACTTTCTCCCCTTCATGGTCTGAGGTATAGCACAAAGCTTGCCCCCAGAAGGGCGCCAAATTCATCTGGTCAATTTGGCATAACGTCATTGCCGTGAATGTGTAGAGAGCTCAGATAGCACCAGGAACTAACTTTAATTGCGTGTGCTACTCCTCTAGCATCATAGAGCCCCCCATCCACAAGTTCTTTACTTGTCCAAAATCTCAAGACATATGGGACTACGCCTAGTCCATCATGCACCACCTCCGAGGTATGCCCCCTCTTTTGGATCTTCACACTAGATTAGATGCCATTCATTGCATTTTTGGTTCCTCATTATCCAAAAAAATCCATGCTTTCTGCACTATCTGGTCTATACTTCAAGGATTGGCCCTTTGACTCTGCAAGATCTCCCGCAACCACATTGTTTTCTCCCAATATCGATGGTTGACTCATCTCCTTCACACCATGCTTTGGGACACCCTTCTGGATTCTGGTCAAACGGCTCTCTTGAAGATACAATACGCCACCCATCTACATCTGCACTAGAATTTGAAACCAATTTGATACCATCTGGCTCCATTCCTCCATCCTAGCTAGACGGAATGGTGACTTAGTGTGTTGGAGTATCTAGAGAGGGACCCCCCCTATGTTCCTTCACTTAGTCTTCTTTGTGGTGTTTTTGCTCTTATCTCTTCATTTGACCAGCCATCAAGCTTGGTTGTATTCATGGATACCTTTTTAATGCAATTGGTCCACCATTTGTTTCAAAAAAAAAACACTCCATAGTAATGTGGTACATGTTGTACACTGCAACTTTTGTATATCAACTTTTGAAATTTGCCCATTGATGCTAATGGTATGGTTGTTTGAATAAAAAAGTTTCTGATCGGTACTTAGTTTTGTTAGTAAGTGTATCTTTCTATAATTGAAAAAAAACTTTGATATAGACAAAAACTCTACCTAAGGTGATTTTCTAAAGTCAAACACTACAAGCAATATTCACTATAGATTGACTTGGAAGGGAAACCTAGCCAAAGAAAGGCCGTCCCAATAGAAAAATTTCATGGGGTTGCAAGTGGTTTGGGCAAGGGACTTTTTGGTTGGACCATATATATAGTGAATGCTCATACTTAGTCAAATGATATTTTTGTTTTTCCAATGTACCTTACTTCATTGCTAGGCTTTGAAAACAATCTTCCATTGCTACAATCTTTGTGAAAATTGGCATGCATACTTTTAACTATTCATAAGTACATTTGGTCAAAATTGTCAAACTTTTTTTTGTAAAATATGAGATATGAGTCCCCAAAATCATTGTGCTTGCACAAAAATTTATTTTATACCTAACGTCAACTTTAATTGAAGAATTTTATGGTCAAAGTCTTTAAAAATTAGAGAGCAAACTAATTTGGTAGTGTTGAACAAGATTGTATTGTTAAATTTTTCAAAAAATGGTTATAAAAAAAATTATAATTTCGTTTTGGAAAAGTTAGTTTGAAGGTCATTTTAGACAGAGGAGTTTCCGTGGATATAAAAAAGGAGATTTAGGGGTTAAGCCTTAAAGGACTAGAAAGCCCATTTTAGGATTTTTGAGAGCTTGTGAAGGCTCTACTGACTTTGTATTTTGAAAATTTTTAAAATAGCTCCTAGTCATCATACTCCTAGGTATACACTACATTTGAAGCTTTATTTTATGTCATTTTCACTAGTTTTACAAAAGTCTTAAGTTTTTAAAATTTCCAAAAAGAAAGCAACAAAAAGCATACATTAAAAATATCAACTAATTTTATTTGATTGATACCATTCCATTCCAACTAATGAAATGAGATTTATGAAGAATTCTATTGTGTGTACTATGAGGGTAAAAATAGACTTATAAAGCCATTTTCCGAACTCATTTTCTAAAATTAAATTCATCAAAACAAAAATAAGAACATAGATTCATTTGTTAGAATATTTATTTCTTATTCAAAGGATCACACCATTAATATTGGCAATTCTTTGTTTCTGGTCAAAATTATTAGTTATTTAGGTTTTCCTTTCATCAAGTACCACCTTCAATTTTATAGCTTTCTTAAATATGACTATGAAATTTGTAAGGTTCAATGTTTTTTCCATATGTTCACAACCTATTTCCCAACCTTAGCTAAAATACACAAGTAATGGTATACTTGTTTTATTTTGTAAAATCCTTGAAAGACAAATTTATATTTATCTTCATGAAGGGCATATAAAAAACAATTTTCAAGATTATGTATTTGAACCTTGCAATTGGTCAGGGTTGTACTCTTAATGACTGTGGGTGGGGGGGGGGGCTTTAACCCCTAAAGGACCGGACTGTGTTTTTTGGACTTATAACTTTTTTGGGCAAGTGTATGTGAGCAGAGATTTGCACACTGTGGGCTGAAATTTTAATAGAATGTGGGGACAAGGAACATCTTTCATATGCTCAAATTTCATGACATTTGGAAATACGAGTAAAAAGTTATTGCACAATATGCTGTTTATTTCTCAACTCGGGCAGTCCGGACAGATCTGAAAAAAACACTTTTTTAAGAAATAAAAATTTGAAATTTGTTCTTCAGATTTATATGTACTCAAAAAGCTTTGAATCATTGCATTTCAATAGTTGAGAAAAAAGTTATGAGGCTTTTTAGTTTGCGGGCAGTTATGGAATCCCTACACCAAAAAAAACTTTGAAGTCCTTTATTTTCCTGAAATTTCAATATTTTTGAAAAAAAAATAATGCTATTGGATGTGTATTGTTTATAACAACAATTCAACCATTTGGATTGGAATTTTTAATTTTGCAAATTAGTTATTAACAATTTAGTATTTTGAATCATTCTCTACTTCTTTCTACTTACTATTTTTTCCTATATGTTGCACACCTCCAAATGATCTGAAAATTTTCATGTATGTAGCCAACTTGCCTTGAAGAATGAATCCAAAGAAGCACAACCATTTTGGACATTTTTTCATAATGATTTGACATTGTGAAGTGCAGCTGCCCGTTTTTTCGCAGTGGTCAAAAAAGGATTTTTGCCACTTCAAATGCTAATATCTTGCAATCTACATGGTGGAAATTTCTGAAATTTTTTCCACATATTCTCAAACTAGAGTACAACAAGATCTCACGGTTACATGTGTCAAAAAATGATATTTTTCAAAAATTTGGTACTTGGACTAGAAATGGCAGTTTTGGAGCATTTTTGGTGAGAACATAGTCAAGGAACTATAGGGGTTAATTAGTTTTCAGTAAGCAATAGTGATCTCAATTTTTGATCCTACTGTTAAAATTTTGCAAATTGATACACATAAGGATTGTCATGAATGTAAGACAAGTATTATAGAGTTTGGATTAGTAGTTACAAAGTAATACTCAATCTTATATTCTCAACATTGACAAGTTGGGCAAGAAAAAAAACTTTTTATATCTAAATTTTTTTCCTTGAACTTTTTTCCTTGAATTTTTTATATGGATTTTTGATGCAATTCATTAACTTGAAAAAGAAAAAGTTGTGAGATATAATATTTTTGTTGAAAAAATTTGAAAATTTTACTATGCATGTGCGAAGTGATGTAAAAAACTTAGCCCAAAAGTTTTAAGGTGAATATCTTAAGGTGAAAACAACCAAAACCATCCTTGTACCCATTCATGTATCCTAGACTTCCATTAAAGTATCCTTCAAAAGCGTCATTAATCTATTCTTATACTAAACTGTGATTTGTTGATTGCTAGTTTTTTGAGATTTTAGTTTTAGATCCAGCTATATGACGGTTTTAGTGGTTTAGGAAGCTTTGACTTTGAAAATTCATAGAAATTACATGCCATATCTAAAAAGTCTAATTTTTTTTGAAAATTCATGATTTTCCATTGCTAATAGTCTTTAGATGTTTCCACCTTACTATCAATGAAGTTTTTGACTTTGAAATTTTAACACAATATACTTCAATGAGTTAGCTTAATGAATGTGGGGTTGAAATAAAAAAATTAATGAAAATAAAATATTTTTTTAGCTTCCCGGGTTGAGACCAAAGACACATTTCACCTTATAATTTTACAATTGCTGAGTCAAATTGGGCACAAATTTGTGTGCTAGAAATAGAAAAACAGATGTTTTTTTACAAGTTTGGGCACAAATTAGTGTCTTGTACTAGAGGCAAAATTTGTTACAAGAGCAGAAGAGAGTTGTAGATATTACCCTACTTCTATGCCTTGCAATCAGTACTAAAACTTTCTCTTCTTCTGAAGTAATCTCCGAAGTTGGCTTGATTCAAACCTTCGCACCTTGCACTGCTTGCAGTAGAAATGCTTCATTGAGAGGGATCCCAGCGAAGCTCGCTCATGACCAACTTCGCAAACTCTTCACCTGAAAGATGTTGCCTTTATCGAACGCTGGAGGAGTATGCCAATCCTTTGCAAACAGGTCATGGAAAACAGGTCGCCAACAGGGTATGGAATTCCATGACCTGTTTGCAAAGAACTGATCTCTTCGTGCGGAAGTATACTTACCAAGATTGTTAAATTTGTTTCAAAGTCCTCGAATTTCTCAAGTTGGATTCACTGCTATCCCATGTGAACTCCGAGAGTCATAGTACAGAAACACACGGTCCTTGATCATTGCGTAATCGACATAATTCGAAGTGCTGGTAAAACGGCACAGTCGAAGATCATTTAGCACTTTCGATGCGCAATCGAAAACGAAAGGGACAAAATATCTACCGGGATCAAGACCTGACTCCAATTGTCTACTCCGTCCGTAAATAAGCCCAGAGTCCATATTGTTCCATGCGCCGGATTTGGAGCAATAAAAGTGTGCTAAAAGCCCTTGAAATTCACCTCTCCTACTAACAAAGATGAGTTTGTACCCATCATCCACCAAAAGCAGCACCATGATGACCTCCTTCATCAAAAGGAGTACATTGGTGAAGGAGGTAGGGATTTCCAGATATTAGTTAGTGGATTACACACTAAAACGTGACAACTTTTGGGAGAATATCTTTGAGCAAAAGAAGCCAACCCTCCATCACATGCGTACATTGAGTTTTCATATGAGTCAAGCTTTTTGGCAAGATGATAATACTGTGATCAGGAGGATAATCATCGTCATCATCTCTGAAAAGCTTTTTAGGAAGACCCAAAATTCAAAGCGAAGCTACTCCCTGGATTTGATGTTATACACTGTGGTCCGCATTGACTTAGAATGAACGTCCCTCACAGAAAGCCCGACGAGATTAGGGTACCTTTCTGAGCAAGCTTTTAGGAAAATTGGAGGATCGTTGAACTTTTCCAAAGCTTCACGATTTGAGACAGAGGCAGATGGGCAAAGACAGGCTCCACGAACTCCAGAGGCAACCCCTTCAATAGCCGTTGGTTCAACATTTCTGGATGATGTTCACAAGAAAGCTGACATATCACTCCACTCTGCTGCACTGCAGCTCGTTTCAGGGCACTTAACTAGAAATGCCAAAACAGGACGATGGCTTCGAGAGCATTAGGGTCTCAGCTAACGCAGAGTGATGAGTTTGGTGATTCGTTGTCAGCAGAAGTTTCTGGACTTGGGCATTGGCCCTCAGCTCTGACACCCACGTGCTCACCATCTCCTTCACTGTGACCAGTAGCAACATCGAGAAGAAGCTTGGGACTCACTTCAAGGCTTCCAATCCATGTAGCAGCTAATTCCAATTCCAAGGTAGCTCCTACATCATAAAACTCCTCCAGGCTACTCACCAAACTAGTGACTAAACCCGGATTCGGAACGGAATGGCTAGATCCCTGTACCTTGTACCGAATCGAGGTTTTAGTCTGGGTTCAGTACAAGGTACACCTGACTAAATATAGATTCGGAACCCAATGCTACTTCTGCGCTGCCAATCCAAAACCCAAACCCGAAAATCAAAAAGCACCCATATTTCAATAGGATGCCGGTATTCATTCAGTTTCTAGTAGACCATATGTTGGAAATGAAAAACAGGCATTTCGGCCAGGAAACCAGGTCCTTATTAGTCAAGTAACATAGCTATCGTCAATCTGTTCTACCAATTCAGAACTTCGACAATGCACAATATGTAAAACTGATTAAAATATGAAAGTAGTGAAGGTACCTACTAATATATATAAAAAGAAACTCAAAACCCTAGACTTCACCCTTGCTGCTCAACTTGGGGGCAGTCACCTAAAATCTTCATACTAATGCCAAGACCTGCAGTGCCATCTCTCAAAAAAACAGCGCTCGATCTCATAAGTGTTCATCTACCCTGGTCCTGTATCAAATTGCAGCATTCCTTTTCTCGTCTCAACCGATAGACCTAATGTAGGACTAATCGGCAATATCTGAGTGAATTTTGATGCGAGAGAATTCTTATCACATTAACTTCAATGAACAAATTCAACATTCAAAAACATTCTATCACGAAAAGGAATTCATTCTGTTCCAACGAAACCTGACTATTCTAGCAATCATATTGAACCTGCGTCCACAATGCATCTCGGTGAATTCTGTGGAGTGGATTGTCGCATAATGCGATCGTAGAACGAATAATTGAACATCTGCAACCACTGTACTGTACAACAGTAACTAAAATCGAATCCATGGCAATGGCAATCCGAACTAGAAGAGATTGACAAAAAAAAATCTTTAAAAAATAGAGATGAGTGGACGACTTCCAAATATAAGCATGGCAACAAAATCATTAATTAACATTGTCATTAACCTTCAATGATTCCAACAATTATGCACAATCATCGCATGTTATCGATAAACTGACTGAAGTTGCTCATTCTCTAGAAACAGAAATAGAAATAGTGCGATTCAACTTCCATTCCCTCCTCCATTCACGGGAGTCACCACTCATCAGCCATTCTTTGATTTTTGGGCTAAATGTTGCCAAATTTTGACAATTTCTTGGTGGGACTCCAAGCTTAACCCCAAAACTTCCAGAGCATTCTCCAGAATTCTCCACGATTTGAGAAAAATCATTTTAAAGTGCTATTTGGAAGAATATTTTGGGAGTGATAGACAAATAAAAAGTTGTAGACTTTGAGTTGTACAGTCCATCCATATGGTTAACCAATGCTATCACCAATATTTTTTATCAATTTTGAAAAGGAAAAAATTCAAAATTCCTTCAAGATTCAATTGCAAGCAAAATATTACTCCCTCTATCTTGCAATAAATTTGGGGTTTCCAAATATACTTGTCTCAAAATAAATTAGAAATTGGCTCTCCACAACTTGATGGACAACAACTAAAGCTAGTTCAAACGCCCTAAAGCAAAAGAATTCAAAGATACCACTCTCCAAATACTATATAGCAATTCAATCCTTAATTGCAAACGGAACTAAAATGCAACCTCTAACCAACCAAAGGTGAGAATTCAACCCACAACTATACAAAATTTGCTACTAACAAATCTCATGTTGAGAATTTCCTAGATTCAAATCACGAAACATTGTCGGAATTCAATACAAAGGACGTCAATGGACAGCAATGCACCAACATTGCTCATAAAGTCATCAAAATTTGTACCATTGGAGCAGTTTCAAATAGGCAAAAATTTGTCGCTTTTTTTTGCTTGTTTTCAACATGCACCGCTTTGCTATTGACTTCCAATCTTTCACACCTAGTGGGGTTTAATAGAAGCTACACTAAATCTTCGATCTTTTAAAAATAGGAACTATTCACGCACTAATCTAGCCATTCCTAGGAAACCCTAGATTTATTGCAAGACAGAGGGAGTATCATTTTTTGAACACGATTTGTTGGAATGGATTTGAAATGAGGTTCTCTTGACATGGTGATTTTTGGAGATTTTTGTGTTCTTTAAACCTATGACCTCATTTTTGCAGATTCAATTTTGAACTAGAGTCAATGCAATTTTGGCTTGGTCTTGACATGCTTCCGTATTTGCAATTTTAGAAAATATATACACTACTAATACCAAATCCAACCATTAGATAGGGCAACAACTTGATAAAGTATCTCCACAAATAAAGATGACTTTCACCCAAGCAATAATGAAGATGAATCTTAAACTTCAATCTACTTATTATCCAAAAATTGGATGTTAAAGTGCTTAGGGGTTAAGGGACTCTTTGCACTAGAGGTGAGAAGGTGGGTAGCATTAGGAAGAGTTTCAGCCCTCAAAGGGGCCGCGAATTTTGCACCCCCGAGATGCAATTAGGGAAAAAAATAGAAATAGAAATTTATTTTTTATTTTAAAAAATTTGGGTGCTGACATGGCACTACTGGTGCCACGTCAACACCATGTCAGATTTTTTTATTTTTTTCATGTTTTTTTTTTCAAAAAAAAATATTTTTTTATTTTTCTATAATTGCACTGCGGGGGTGCCGAAAATAAAAAAACTCGCAGCCCCTTGCAAGGTTCAGAATTCTTGTAATGTTAGCTTTCAGCCAATGAGTATTTCTAAAATTGAAAAGACAGAAGATTGTAACTATATACACAACATTTTTGATCAATCCAAGGGAGAAAATGATATGGACAACTGTTTTGTCCATTGTCACAAAAAGAATGCACTAATTTTGAGCCCTTAGAAAATTTTAGTTGGATCCATATCAAAAGGTGGGCTTGTCTACAATTCCCAAGGATCTTTATGCTAAAAGGCTCATAACCAATCATATAAGAAGAACTTACATTATAAGATGTCCTAGTAGTTTAGAAAACATACTAAAATAGTAGATCAAACATTTTTGTGTCTTCCTCTCACTATACTATACACTACTTCTAATGGTTGGCCTCTCAAATATAACCATTAGATGAGTTTTTGGGGGTCGGGAGGGCCGTTTCGGGCCCGTTCCCGACGCTAGTCCCCCCCTGCAGTTTCAGGGAACGGTTGTTCCCGACAAAAAAATTTCAAAAAAAAAAAAAAAAAAAAAATTTCATTCTTGAAATGAAAAAAAAAAACAGAAAAAAAAATTTTCATTTTTTTTTTTTGAAAAAAAAAATTATTTTTTTCCGACGTAGCAGTCGCTCGGCCATGTCAACGAGCTGCCACAGCCCTGAATTCGGCAGTTCTCACAAGTTCTCACAGGTTGAGAACACGCAACCCTCCACAAGGCTGATTTCTCATCTAATGCTATAGAAAGGTTTTCTTCAAAGCTTCTCAATTTGAATGTAAAGAGAGCCTAAAGAAAAATAAATAAAACTACTAATATTTAGCTTGATTTCAACAAATAATAGTAATGATAATAACGTTGATTTGTGGACCATCAGAAATGAAGCGTTTGTAGGGGGTAATTCAACAAGCCTCTAGCTATTCGATGTGTACCCGATTTTAGTGAAAATATGTTATGAATTGCCATAAATTGTGTAGTAATTACTAAAACAACAAAAAAATTTGTGCAAAAATTGTCATAGTTAGGGTACACAAATAGATTAATGTAAAAAGGATATGAATTGAAATTATATTTTTTTGAAAAAGTATGAATTTGTGTGATTTTTGAAGTGAGTTGCTTAAATATTCTAAGAGGGTTTGATGAACTTCACAAAATCAACAAAAAAAGACATGTATAATAGTCATATCATTCAACAGTAGAATGCCGCATCTTCCAAAACAACAACTATTCATTGCATTAAATAATCACTTGTTGTAATGGTTTTACATCCCAAAAGTTCTTATCAAGGTTTTTTGGGGGCTTTTTAGTGCCAGATTGCACCAAAAATTAATAAATTGGCTAAATAATGACAACAAACTAAGAAGTTTTCGCCCAAAAACTTCAAGTTATAAATTTTTTTGATGAAATTACCAAATTTTAGATAAAAATAGAATTATGGATATGTGATATGTGCTAAGTAGCTAATGTGGTATTTTCTATTTAATATGTGAATGAATGTTGAAATTTAGAGCACTACTATAACATTTTATATCACTACTTTGGCACTCCACAAAAAATGAAAAAAAGCCTTGGTTATTATTAATAAAAGTCACTAATTCACTCCACAATTGTCACTCAAGCTTTGATTGTGGCAACTATCCATTCCAAATCTCAAATATTTACCTCAAAATTTCCATGACTATATTTTATTAAAAAAAAAACCCACATTTGCCGCTTCTATTGCAAAGAACAAACTTTTTAATATTTTCTTATTTTTCATATCCAACCATAGAATCTTGCATTGGACTAATATGAAAATAACAGTACAAAAGAAAATTTCAAAAACTTCAACTTTATAGAGTTACAAATTGCAAGATGTTTGCATTTCAAGTTAAGAAAATAGTTTTACACATTGTCTTATCTATACAAGATCATAAGATAGTGAATTTTCTTGACCCTTAAGTATAGAATTACGGCAATGTGTATACCATTGAATTGACAATTTGACAATTAAAAATTAAAGGACCTTGGAAGTCAGGGGGCGTTTTGAAAGTCAAACTTATATTGCAAATAGTTTTTAATTTTAAATGTTTTTAAGCTTAGCTAAGAAAATGTAGCTCTAATAATCTATTTATTGTTCCATAAATAAAAAATTCAAAATTGTTAAAATTGTAGTTTTTGTGCCACTTTGAGGGTAGTATTTTGAAAGTTTAAATACACCACTTTCAAAAAATTCTATCAAATTTCTCTTGGTGTGATCTCAATGAGTACACCAATTGCACTATGATGTTTATAAGAATAATCTCCATTTTTGTTGAAAACTCCAAACTATTTAAAATGATTTGTAGTTATTATGATTTTTACAAAGAAAATTACTTTAAAAGAAATTCATATGTATAATAATTCATTTTGATGTTTTAGAATTATAAAAAGTGAAGATAAATTTCAATTATATATTCCTAAAAGAAATATCCAAATTTTGAAATGCATTGTATAATATAGAAAACTAATGAAGTTTGACCAAACATAAATATGAAATATTTTGTAAAGGTTAACATCTATCAAAGATGTCATTCATTAGATGATATATGGGGGTTGCGGAGGGCCGTTTCAGGCCTGTTCCCTGATCTGTCCAGATCCAGTGAACGCCGGTACGGGTGTGTCAGAAAAAAAAAATTTCAAAAAATAAAAATAAAGATAAATTTTTTTACCAAAATATCATTTTAAGCAATATTTTTTTTAATTTTTTTTAATTTTTTTTAAAAGTGACGTGGCAGTCATTCGACCACGTCAACCAGCTGCTGTTGCGCGTTTCCAGACTGCGGGAACGCAATAGACAGCAGGGGAACTCACAGCCTTCTAAGACCCCCGAATCTCATGTAATGTTAACATCTAAACCTTATCATGCTCAAATACGGCACTATATGGTCATGAAGTAGAGTTTATGACCATTTTGAAGCTTCTCAAACTATGGAGGTGCAATAATGATCCAAATGAGTAATAATGATTCATGATTCATGCTATTGAGTAATGCACAAAGTATCCAATCATATGCCTTGCAAAGCACCAAATCTATTGCAAAACATATCATTCCTTAGATGTACACTCAATTTGATATACTATAACATCAGCAACGGTACTTTTTCACTTCCTATGGTTGGAATTCATGTAAAGATTTGTATATTTGCATAAAAATCAATGTTTTGTATATATTTTTTTAATGCAACACTGTTTTTGTTAAGGTAAATGACCCCATTGCGGTCAAATGACCCATGATGGACACCTAATGACCCCATTGTGGTTTTTTAGACCACAATCAATGCCTTACATGGTAGTTATGGAGTAATTAGTGACCTCAATAGGTACTTCCAACTTTTCAGTGTAAAATTTTTTGTAAAAATTGACTTTTTAGGTCTTCCATGTTTGAAAACGTTGTGACTACATTGGGTAGGAAGATGACCATATAGGATTCAGGATTTGTTGGTCATGAAGTAGCCTACAGACTCATATGGGCTGATCACTTCAAAAATTCATAACTAATTCATACTTAGTCCAAAAAATATAATTTCAAATGCCCTCACTGTCTCTCACACTTATCTTTGTGTGGGAAAAAATTTGAAAAATTTCAGCAATGGCATGTAGGCACACTCCTAATTCTGACCGCAATGGGGTCTTTTACCTTAGTAGTTCAAAGATAGAAATAAAGCACACCACTAAAGCACTTGTGGTGGTAGTCTTGGGGATAATATGAATCTGTCTGTATTGCCCAATTGATATGGGATTTTTTTGAAATTGAGATTCCTGGGCAAATCTGCCTCACAACGCCACTTGGCTCCTACTTGATCAGGCGATTTGGCACTCGTCCATTGCACCATAGCTACCACCACAAGTTTGTATGGTCAGGGTACTTTTCTGATGCACACAATGTAGGATCCAAGAGCCCAGATGGGCAATTTCATTGAAATGGCGGTATTCCAAGTGTCACTTTGACAGTATGCCATTTTCACCATCTAGGACGGATATAGAGTTTAGAACCGCCATTCTGAACCATCTAGGATAGGTATAGATTCAGAACAGCTGTTCTAAACTGTTTTCACACCATTGTAAAAAAATATTGCCATTTTAATGAAATTGTCCATCGAGCTGCTTAACGCCTAGTAAATCACCCTAATGGCACTTAACAAATTTCAAATTTGACTTGGACGTCTTTCAGGCTCAAAGATGCAGATGAACAAGCTACTAAACAAGCACACAACATTAGCAAGTAAACGATGTTTTCTGCCTTGATAATCCTGAAATAAGCTTGCATTTCATCATTCAATAATCAATATTATAGTGGGTTTCACACACCGCTTATCAAGCTATCCTCAACAAGCTATGGATAGCTGGTCTTCATAAAAGGTTTGTGAATTGTAATTCTTTTCAAACATTGATCAAAACCCTGTCCAGCAAGGAAGGCTTTTTGAATCGACAATTGAGCATGGCCTTCTTTTCACTTTGAAATTCTTTTCATGATCCTTTCATTTTACAGCTCTTCAAGGGCAATTGATTCAAAACGTACTCCAACAAGATCAATGGTAAGCAATCACTCTTGCCTGATCAGCAATGCGTGAAACCCCAGAGGGAGAACGGGGAGGCATTACCCTGCCCGGTGTTTATTTGCACAGTGAAGCTTCACCCCCCCTTGACTTTCCGTTTAAAGAAAGTCAAGGGGGTGAAGCTTCACTGTGCAAATAAACACCGGGGAGGGTAACGCCTCCCCGTTCTTCCTGTGCCCACTATTGTTGGCTAAATTTACAATTCTAACAAATACATCTCTGTGAATCGATCTCCTCAGTGCTTAATAAAAAATCGCAGTCAAGAACGTGAGAATTGCATAGAACTCACAAGGCTCGTAGCTATCACAACCGTCTTTACACCGAAACTGAGGGATGGACCAAGACCTCTTGTGCGAGGTTTGGCGGCCTTTGAAGAACTGCAATGATCTTGTCAACTCTGTCCAGAAACTCGGCGTCATGAGGCATTTGTTCAGTGCCCTCGGTTGGATTTGCATAGCAATCAAAGCCTGACTCGTTTCGGAGCACTAGGCTGTTCCCATCTCTATCTCTGACTTGCTGACGATCTCGGAATGCATGTTCACGGATTCCGCAGTGCGCTTGGTGTATGGCTGGGTAGCTGTATCCGAAAGCAAGGCCTACAGAGGCGAGGTCGAGGATTTTCCCCAGGCAACTGATGATGCAGATTGGCAGCCCGTTTGCGAAAACCATGATCCTCTTTCATGACAACATGATACATTTTTTTTAAGTTTTTATAGCAGCAGTGAAAACTCAACCGTCTCTGCTTTAGGTGGCAACCAAGGAATTAGACGTAGAAAGATTACATTCAATATAGAGCTAGAGCATGCATGGTACTCAGTGCGGGGTCAATGCTTGTCTTCAACCTTCACGGTGTGGACTTGTGTCTTCAAGAGTATAGTAAACTAGACATATTTCCGAAATGCTCTCTCGCTTTTGAAATTTATCACATGCTTAACCCCTAAATGCCCAAGGCCTGTTTCGGGCTTCCTAGAATTTGCTCTAAATTGAACAAAATGCCAACATTTTGATAAGTTGTATCAATTTTTTTTGAATAGTAACCGTACAAATTCAAACTAGACATGTTAGAGATCTCATAAGAAAAGAAAACACAACAATATCACTTATGGAGTGAAAGATTATAATGTTTGACCATGAGGGTGCTAAAATTGCAAAAACCTTTCAAGCTTCTTTACACAAATCAAATCTTAAAAGTTGGTGACCAAAAAAATATGAGGTTAAAGGGCCTAACTTGTATAACCCTGATCAATTTATGGCTTCTTAAATCTACTCTACAATTTTTTTAAATGAATTGTGAATGTGATTTTTTCTCCAAAATCTAGTGTATTTGAGGCTCATTTCCAAGAGCTCTCAACACTATGGGAAGTCAAGATTGCAATGGGTACCCTTGTACAAAAACTTGAATAGAAAAAATTACTATCATTTATTTTCAAGATCGGATTTTTGTTGCTAAAATTCGACTTCAAGAAGAACTTTCTAAAAATATAAACTACGAAAAATAGCAACTTGGTTAGGTTTAATTTAACTTCAAAGTTTTGCAAACACTAGATTTGGATGCCTTGGGCATTTAGGGGTTAAGGTGCCTCGGAGAATGAGCACTAGAGATCAATAGGGGTAGTCACGGCTCCTTCATCCCATCCCATGAAGGTTGAGAAGAGGGACGTGACGTGTCGTAGTTGGTTTGCGCTAGCTCCTTTCAGTAAAGGTTGAGAAGGGTCGTTCTCTTCCTCGGCAGGACAAGAACGAACGTGAAGAAGTTTAAGCGATGGTTTTTTTAGTGAAAAATGACACAAGCAAGTAAGTTCTCTAGTCTCTTTCTCCACAAGAAGCAAGAAGGGGTGTCACACCTTCTTCATGGAGAATGGGCTCTCATTGGCTCCACTTTCCTCTCCACATCTTCTCAGCCTTCATGAAAGCGAGAAGGTATGACTACCCTTAATGTTTCAAGAGAACAGAAGTGATTTGAAGAGACAAAAAGTTTCAATGGCCTGTTGAGATTGTGCCTTCATGAATCTGAGGATAAGACTCATTTTCTAAGTCACTTACTGATGTCACTTACTAACGTCACTTACTGATGTTTTGACAGAAGTAGCTCAAAGTCACTTGACTTCTGGCAAAATAGATATTGCCGATATATAGTTGCTTACTTTGCTCGGTCAAATCAACTTTTGAAAACAAAGCTATCAATACGTGAGCATCAATAAGAGCTCAAGTAAACCTAAGGACCCTAAAAAGAATTTGACTTGATTACATTTTGTAATCTTAATCAAATTCTAAGTGTTCTTGTAACATCAAAAGAATATTGCACCTTTTAAGAAATGTTTTTGAGTTAATTATAATTTAATATATCCAAATTTAACCCCTAAAGTCCCATTGTCCCCTCGGGGGACAAATCAGATTTTGGGTAGGTACCTACGGGCTCAATTTTTAGTAATACTTTTTGAAACTTTTCCATAAGATAGAAAAACTGATTAGCTTTGAAGGAGTATATTTTTTATTTCAATTGGTGCCTGGGAGCAAAAGTTATACCACAAAAAGCCTCAAACTGAACTCGGCGGGCAGCACAATCTTTTTTGCACATAGTCAAAATAATTTTATTTATTTTTTCTCTAAAACCTTATATTTTTGTCTACATGTGAAGCTTTGATTCATTTTATTTGGACTAATAATGAGCACGTTATGGACAGTCTTTTTTTTTGAGCAATCTAAGCATCTTTTTGAAAAAATAACTTGAAGGATTCATTTCTGAATGCAATTTTCACAATTTTTTACATTTTTTCTTAAGAATGTTGTGTTTGCTTGCTAAAACAATCTCACCATTGGGATTATTGTATTTCAATCCCATCTAAGAGCTATTAATGATTTAGTTTTTTTTTCAATCTTGGACCTATTTCTACCTAATAATTTTGTAAAGAATGAAAATCAAGTGTATTTTTTTTTAATTTTTTTGGTAGAATTTCAACTTACATCTTCAACATAAAAATTTTTAAATTCAAAGTCTGTAGTGCAAAAAAATTCCACAAATGGCGGTCAAAGTAATCTAAAATTGTAGGTCAATGTTCAAAAAAACTTTATTTTTCAACTTTGAAAGCTAATATCTTCCAATCTATACTGTCAAACTTCATGAAATTTTTACCACATGATCTTTGACAAGTGAAGTACAAGATCCTATGGTTAGATTCTAAAAAAGTGTTTTTTTTTGTGTTCTTGGATGGACGCAACCAAAATGGCAGTTTTGAGTGGTTTTTGACAGAAAAAGGGCCTTGGGACTTTACGGGTTAAGAGATTTGTCATCCAAAATTGAATAGCTCAATAAACTCAAAACATCATTTAACAAGGTCTTTTTTCCCCTAGAGTAGATGACTTGTCTATGAGTCATAGTTTACAACTTCTGCTTGTAAGTCATCTCAAACTACTTTATTTTAGTAAGTTGTACTTTATAACATATTTACATAAGTTTGGACATTTGAATTATCCTTCATCTTTAAGTTTATTTGTTATAATAGATGAATTCATTTGATGTCGAAGTGAAAACAACCGTTTTAGGTACCCTAACTATGTTCTAGGTTCAAAGTCAAATTTCAACAATCAAAATTGGTAGAGATCTAAAACTATCAATAATAAATTGTTTATAACCCCAAAATATATAACCACTACTAAATACTTAGTTTTGGGGGCTAAACTTTGTAAAGTTCCCAAGACCTTTTGGAAACTAAACTTTGGAGATAGACTCTGCGGAGGTTCAAAGCTCCACCGTTGTTTTGGTTTTGACACTAAATCTAAGACTTTTAAGGCCCAGAGGTTCAAAGCTCTGCCGTTCTTGTACGTTTTGACACACAATCTAGGACTTGGACCCTAAGAGGGTTCAAAGCTTTGCCATCTAATGGAGCCAAAGACCAATGAACACAACTTTAGACAAAAATTAGTTCAAGGGAAAAACACACAAGGGTCTTCCACCCACTCCCACGTGTTAGTAAGAATACAAAGACACATAGTACATCCTTCCGCATTAGATGAGTTTTGGGGGGTCGGGAGGGCCGTTTCGGGCCCATTCCTGACGCTAGTCCCCCCCCTGCAGTTTTAGGGAATGGCTGTTCCCGACAAAAAAATTTCAAAAAAAAAAAAAAAAAAAAAAAATTTTTCATTCTTGAAATGAAAAAAAAAACAGAAAAAAAAATTTCATTTTTTTGTTTTGAAAAAAAAATTATTTTTTTCCGACGTGGCAGTCGCTTGGCCATGTCAGCGAGCTGCCACGGCCCTGAATTCGGCAGTTCTCACAAGTTCTCACAGGTTGGGAACACGCAGCCCTCCACAGGGCTGATTTCTCATCTAATGGTTAGTTCCCATTTGAAACTTCAAGACCAAAACCCCTCCAAAGCGGCATCGCCAAGGTACGGTGGAGGGGGACTTTGAGGTTAGTACAATGATAAAAAAAACTCTTAATACCCAATACTTGACTTCAAAAGAACCCACGAGACAGTATAAAAATACACACATGACTTAGGAGGACCCCCAAGGACCTTCACAAGCTTGGAAAATGGCAACAAGGGAGCAAGAAGTGCTCCAAAAACACTGTTAAGGTTTTTTGGCTTCAAATGCTAAAAAATCCAATATAAATTGGACCCATGGACCCAAAACAAGAATGGAGGTGATTATAAAGGGAAATGGGACCCCTTATATATTTTTCCAAGGAAAACCCCCCTCTACTCCTACTTGGTAACCTTATCAATTTGGATTTTCATTTTCATCCTCCAAGATTTTCATCCTAATCATAAATTTTAATTTTTTACGTCAATCTAACTTTGTAACTTTTGAAGATCATCATATAAACAACATCAGGATCAATCAAAAGCCCGGGTACGCAACTCCCATATTATATGGCCCTGATTATAATCACTTGTAATGCATTTTAGTCCAATCTCAAAGGACATAATTTGCTTTAATGTAGAAAATTCTTGTAGCCCTTTCAACAAAAAATCCAAAAATGTAATTATATAAATGAAATGAATATCTTTGAGGACAATAATAGCATTAAAAATCTAATTATATGAGTTTTTTTTAAACATATATCATGGGACAAGCTACCCAACTTTGGGGGCTTTTTAATAAAAATTAAATTTTAATTAGAGGAAATTTTTTGTAAGGATTTTTAAAAACTATGCATAGGTGTTCCAATTCATTATATATATTGTGAGTTTTCTTCTAATATGTATAGAACCCAACATTTTCTACATTTAATTTTTTTTAAAAAATTTGGTCTTCAACCAACTTTTTGGTCTTTTTAATGGATATAAATTTTACAAAAATCGTCCTTTAAGCCTTTTTTATGCCAATGACCCCATGTATAACATAAGAGTTGCGTACTTAGGATCATCAAATGCTTGCAAGATATGAAGGCTAACTAATTGGTATAAAATAATCCATCAACATTTTGAAAATCCCAATGTTGCTTTGATGTAGAACTTCAACACTGATTAAAAAGTATGGATTGGAAAGGGGTGTCATTCCTCCATTAAATCCCCCAAAAGTATTCTGTCACAAAATTTGGGAGCAATTTAGGTGTAAAAAATTAAACCATAACAACATCCTTGAATTAACATTGAAACATATCAACTTGAGACCATTGATGAATTTAAATAGAACAAGCACTTACAAGCACACAATGAAGTGACCACTTTTTTTATAAGTCTTGAGAAACCTTAGTATAAGATGATTTCAAGAAATTCAACCATGAATAATTGTTGATTCAATATTCCTCACCACTATATTGAAAATGTTGAAACAATACCTTTGAATAATTGTTGATTCAATATTCTTGTATCACCATGTTGGAATTATTAAAACAATTCCTTTGATTGACAACATTGACTCAATACAACTTATGAAGTTGTTGAGACAACCTTGTGTGGCTAGTTTGTATTTGTCATGTTGTTTCGGCAATGGTGAAATAATGATTCAACGTACTAAAGAATTTGAGATGTAAGTAAAAACGCAGGAATTGTGCTCAAAGTCAAATTTTAGACTTCATTTGGGCATAGTATAGTATCTTTTCTGAAAAAATTATGAACTAGAATAAGTTGGAAAACCAAGCTAAGTTTTATCTCCAAAAATCCGTTTCAGATTCTGAAGCCCCATCTAAGAGTTATAGACAAATTTCAAAGAGGGGGTGGAAGGGACTATTTTTTTTGCATTTTCAAACACCCTCTTTGAAATTTGTCCATAACTTTTACGTGGAGCCTTGAAATCTCAAACGGTTTTTTGGAGATAAAACTTAGTTTTATTTCCCAACTTTTACTAGTTTGAAGTTTTTTGAAATTTTGTTTTCTACTATGCTTAAATAAGGTCTCAAATTTGACTTTTAACACAATTTCTGCGTTTTCACTTAACCATGAGTGGTGGAGCTCCTTTAAGTCCTAATTCACATATCCCATATGGTTTGTGAACGCAACCATAACACCAATTCCATAAATACCTCTTCTTCTCATCTTAATCCTCACCAATTAAGTTCATTTTGGTTTCAAGTAATCCAAATTAAGTGGTTATTGAAGCTAGTTGCCTTTGGCAATTAGCTTCAATAGCCACTTAATTTGGATTATTTAAACCAAGTTTTTTTCAATGATGTTAAACTAAATCCAATTAAGCCAAATTCTTTGCCTTCATTGAATTTAATTTGACTTCATTGAAAAAAATTAAGTTTATACATTGTTTGTGATATTGAAAACTGCGGATAGAATGTTCTATATGTTTAAAAGAAAAGACAAAAAAAAAGACTGCGCGTACGTTTTTTATTCCCAAAA
Organism: Neckera pumila; assembly: GCA_963969595.1. NCBI lineage: Eukaryota > Viridiplantae > Streptophyta > Bryopsida > Hypnales > Neckeraceae > Neckera > Neckera pumila. The sequence continues at coordinate 1,547,156 of OZ018408.1, read as the reverse complement.
ATAATCATGGCTTGGCTATTTTTGCAAAAGTCAGGTGGTCTGACTTCTCACTGAGGCCACTTTTTCGAATGTCAGTCCCACCTTTTAATAGAGTGGTTTGGTCACTTTGGAGCAGCCTTCCAGAGGCTCCAAATATTTTCTCATGATAGTGAATAAATTGTCTCATACGGCTCCTTAGTTAATCCTAATCTTTGCATTAACTTATAAGTCCTTTCTATAAATTTACTCATCTAGGAAGGTATAACACCTTCTGCGCATAGGGAAGACCATTGCCTCATTAAACTATGTTAGAACATTGCTACCGCGTCAACTTAATTGGGAAATATGAAAGGACATCTATAAAGTGAACGCTTTAAGTAGCACCTCCACTTTTTCATAGCCACAATGCAATCCACGCTTCACTTTATCTAAATCTTTTTACATCATCAATGATGTCATAAAAGTGAATGATGGAGAAAGCAAGAGAATGATGGAGATCTACAGTTCACTTTATCTAATTCCTTTTACATCATCAATTCCTTGTACATCATCAATGATGTCATGAAAGAGAATGATGCAGCTCCTCTTATTATGCTGCAAAGCCTATTCATATAATTTTATTATTTTTTCCGGATTATTTCATAGAGGGCTCGATGCAGCGGGAAAACGACATGGACAAACTGCTGCCTCAGTACTGTAGCTGGGAGAATAAATCGCTGCCGATTTCCTTTTTTTTAATTTCTAAAAGACTTTTGACTCCACGCCATTTTAGGGAACAGTCAAAAGTCAAGTAGGACCTTGAGTTCGTAACTTACTTACTTGCCTGGTCGAAGTTTCCTTAGTAGTGGTAAATTTAGTTACAAGTTAGTAAGTATCCTTCTAAAAACTAAAAAACCGCCACTGCTACAGGCGCTACCACCAAGCCTACTGCCACTGCTACACAGACAGACAGACACGGCACTGCCATTTTTGCCAAAGCTACAGTCCTGTTTTTGCTCTTATCTCTTCATTGTCCAGCTGTCATGGCTTGGCTGGTTGTACAGTGGTTTTTTTTAATGCAATGGTTCGCTCCATTTGTTAAAAAAAGAAAAAAAAAGAAAAAAAAAGAAGCTACAGTCCCACACCCCTCTCCCTGGCTACTCCCTAGCAGGGCTTTTTTTTCTTTACAGTACAGTAATTTGGCTAGAAATGGCAACATATGGCAACAAAATCGTGAAGGTTTTCGCAAGAAGGTAATCATCTTGTAACTTACCCTCTGCATCTTTTTTGCATCTGTTTGTTGGCAGTTCTCGAACTACTCCAAGAAATGGCAACAAATCTCGAGCTACGTCTAAAAATGGCTGAAGGTTATCTCCAGAAAACTTCGAATTAGAAAAAAAATCTTGCAGGATATAGCCAGATTGTGGATGAACTTAGATGAATCTGGACATTATATGGACCAGAACTTGGATGAATTTTGACATTATTTGGACATTATTTGGACCAGAAACTTGGATGACTTTTGAGTGGACATTATTTGCACAAGAAACTTGAGTGGATAGGCCATCTTGCCATAAACAAAAGAAGGTTACCATCTTGTACCTTCTGCATCTGTGTTGCATCTGTTTGTTGGCAGTTCGACGAGGTACGGCGTCTCCGTCGTGACGTCCTATGAGCTTCTGCACGCGGGGAGGAGAAGATGAGGCACTGCATGTGACGTAGTTCTTGCCTTTGGAGTACTTCTGTGCTGTGTCATTTCGTTCTTCGCTGGAGAGTGTCGTACAAGCGAGAGAGACGACCCTTGGATCTTCACGTACGGCAGGAAGGTATATGCACTCAAAATGCGTTTTGGATTTTACATCTTGCAAAGTTGCAAGTACTGTTATCGGTGTTCCTAGCTCATGTGTTTGACTCATGTGTTTAACGCTTACAGTGTTCTCAAGTGGAAAATAATACTCCATAGAGAGTTCTACCAGCTTAAGCCACATGGACCTAGATTGTGAGGATGTGAGAGCTCTTAGAAGATTATAATCTTGAGAGTATCCAGTTTTTAGAGAATGAGATAAGTCACAGGTTACAAGATGATTAGCTTCTTTTGTTTTTTTATGTGAAGATTTAGAGGGAAAGTTTATTCCATCGTTACATTGTGGAATAAGAATGTGTGTTTCTGAATTCGTTTCTTAAGGATTTGAGCTTACTACCTTGCAAATGGCTATGTCTCCAGTAGTAAGAACACATTTACCGGAAGGACTTTCTGTCCGGGCCGCACCTCTTGACTTTTTGAATCGCTCCCCAAAAGTTGAAAATTTCGAAGATTTTGCTCGCTTACCTACTTTGAAAGGCTGTGTCAAATAGTCAAACTTCAGCAGAAGCTTGGACTCATTCTAGTGCTTGGCTCAACTTCTCATCCCGAGTTTCAGTTGCTTCCAGTGCATGTTTTGGTTGGCACAGCGGTATTAACCCTCATTGCAATGGAAGAGAGTGACTGAATGGGTAGAGCAGAATACTTGTTTCTTGAAAATACTTGCTAATAGGTTTAGTAGCCAACAAGAGACTCTGCTTGCAGTTGTACAGTACAACAGCTCCAAGGACGATATTGCGTAGCACTTCATTATCTTTGTGTCGTTGTTCAACAGAAGCTTGTCAATACAGGACTGGTGCTCTTTCATGGGTGAATTTGCTGAAAATTTAGTATGTCCTGACATTGAGTCCCACAACTTGCAGTGATCAATTGCCAACTGGTGGAAGAATTTCAAAGTTATTGAATTTCAGGGAAGGAGCTATTTGCCAAGTGATCTTTGATGTGGCTTGAGATTGAAAGTCTTATTACTTATAAGGTAAGATTTGTCCTAAGAAGCTCTATGTCAAGCATTGCTTTTAAATCTTCTCAAGTTACATGGCATTGCATATCATTGAGTGCATGTTTGTGAGATTACAGATAGTGAGTGCTGTACAAGGTGGATAACATAGAATGCAACTTCTATGTAAATGTTCCCCTTGAAAATATTCTTAGATGTTTGTTCATGTAAATTGATGTTGGCTACCAAAAAATTTGGAATCCTATTGTATAGTATCCAAACATGGCCTTTGGAGGGTCATCAGTCATCACTTTGATTTGAAGAAATTAATAAGTCATATCGTTGTGTTTACAATATTTTTTTGTAGTGTCAACAAAATTTTCACTTTGATTTTTTTTAGCAACAACAACATCATCGGCGCCGGGCCGGGCCATCCCGTGCTCCAGTTCGCGCTCGCGGAGGCGCTGTACCTCATCGAGGCGACCGTTGCCCATGGCCAGCGCCCCGACATCTGGGTGACGACCGGCCCCGGCGTGTTCACGCGCAACCTGATTCGGTATCTGCTCGATCGTCAAGAAGGCGCACGGGGCGGCACCGGAGACAGCGGGGTCACGTTGCTGTCCAATCAGTATTTGATGAGCATTACCGCGCTGATCAACGATATTTCATAACAAGGGCAGCGCAGCGGGGAACTGGCGTCTGATCTCAAGCGGTTTCTGACCTAGTTGAAACGTTGCGCGCCGGGTCGGTGATATAGCGGTCGGTGTGTCGTAACCATAGTGTTTTACCAGGAGAAGAACTGTCATGCCGGCCTGGAAGACGATCGAGCAGCATGCCGCAATGCCCGTATTCCTGGAATTGGGGCGCAAGATCCGCAGCAGGGAGATCGATCTTGGGCGTGAGAATTATGCGCTCGGGCTCGCGCACGGTGTCCTGCAAGCGATACATTGTGGGTACGAGAGGATCTCTGCGGTCGAACTGGGTGTTGGCGGTGGCCACGGCTTCCTCGACTTGTGCAAGGCGGCAGAATTTCTGAGAGGCGAATTCGAGATCGATATCGATGTCTTCGGCTTCGACAATGCGACCGGTCTCGGGGCAGTCAACGATTACCGGGACCATCCCGAGATTTGGTTCAAGGGTCAGTTCCAGATGCCCGACCCCGCTGCCTTGCGGGCGCAGATGCCGAGCTTCGCACAACTGATCATCGGCGACGTTGAGGACACGCTCGGCGATTTCGAGGAGACCGCCCTGGTATCTCCGCTCGGCTTCGTGGCGATCGACGTCGACTACTACTCGTCGACCAAGTCAGCGATGAAGATATTCAGCATGAAGCGCGAGTGCTACGTTCCGGCGGTTCCCGTCTATGTGGATGATGTCGAGGTGCTGATCTCCAATAATTCCTGGTGCGGCGAAGCCTTGGCCATTCGGGAGTTCAATGAACGGAACGAGCTTCGGAAGATCGAGCCCAAGGCGAACTTCGGCATCGATAACTTGCACGTCTGCCATGTCTTGGATCATCCGATCAGGACGGGCGAGATAATACCCCGGTTTCCGTTCGAAATACGACGGTTCTGACGGCTGTTTGATTGGTTTAGCACTAAGTGAAAAGGGGTAGGTCTGAAAAATTTAGCCCCATTTTTTGTGCCACTAGCCGTGGCTCAAATTCTTGTTTAGCTAGGGCTAGAATTCAAACTAGTCAGGGCTAATCCTCAATTTGTTACGAACAATTTGAATGAATTTTTGGCAATTTGGATAAAGTTTTGGCCTATTTGGATGAATTTCGTTGAAGAGTTGGACGAAGCATAGTGGATTTAGGATAATACTTATACAGAATTGGATGAATAAATTAGAATGGATGAGTTTTTGGATAGTGACGGAATGGATGAAAACTTCTAGATTGGATGAAATTGTGCCTGACGAAAATGGTTGAAAATGGGCAACTGGATTAATGAAGAGAGTAGCTGAATATTGCAAATTTTTTATTATAATGCGTACAGTAGTACACTTCAAATGAGGTCATAACAGCAGTGAAAATCACATCTTCCTAATTTGCAGTTTACATGGGCAGAGTTCCTTCAGATCCTTCAGATCCTTCTACCACTGTCATGAACAATCGAAAGAAAAGCTAGGCTTGAATAGTACCTTCCACTTCTTCAGAAGCATGCGGGATTTAAATTAACAAGAGTAAAAAGAAGTAGCGAGTGTGCAAAGTGGAATAAGATTTCTAGGTATCACTCTGCATCTAAGGGAGAAAGAAACCAAAATTCTGAAAGTTACATCTGAATCATCACCTTTGTTCTCAGCTGGGACTCTTAAGAATCATACGGTACTAAGGGTGTTCTTCTACAAAGTGGACAAAAAATCCTTGCTGACGCAATAGGTGATTACCTGATGGACAAAAAGCCAGCTGAGGAGGTAAACCTTCAGGAACCTCTACTAAACGGAATTTCACACTGACAAACAGTAATCCAAGTTGGGTTTGATGCTACCTCTTCTACTTCTGGATATGAATCATATGATGAGCAACGAGCCCTTTTTCGATGCTAGCTCTTCCACTTCTGAATATGATAAGCAACGAAACCCTTTTCAGAAGAGATAAACTAATGTATCTTTACACAACGCATACAATTGCATGAAGATCTATGAAGATCAAACGAAACTCTCGAACAGGGGAAAGCGAAATCAAATATTCTCCCAAAAACTGGTACTTCTAACTCACCCTGTTGTTTTAATCTGCTCCCAAAAATCATTCGTTTCCAAACTGCAGAGCTTCTTTTTGCCAGCAAGTGTGCCGGGGTGAGAATATCCTGATCAAGCATGTAGAAGCTCAGCTTGCGTTGCCCTGAGAAATTCACAACATTCAATGTCATGAGATTTCTTCCAGGACACAAGTCAGCATGTTAATATCAAGACCACTAGGTCGGGCACTAGGTAAGCCCCAGCAAAGTGCTTTCACTTAAATATATAGCTATAAATTTAAGTCTATCCCACAACAAGAACAGCCACAATTCAAGGAAAATCATCTTCAAATTCCTGTGTTCTAAAAAGCATATGTAAATGAATTTTATATTATAATGATGGCGAATTTCATTAAAATGGCGGCATTCTTTTATACTTCAGAACCGCAATTCTGAAATGTAGACCTGTCCTAGATGATTCAGAATAGCTGTTCTAAAATCTATACCCGTCCTAGATGGTTAAAATGGCACTCTATCAAAATGGCACACAAAATACCACCATTTTAACAAAATTCCCCATAATTTTATATTGAACAGAGGAACTCAAAAGTACAATTGGCATCATATATAAGCTCGATGGACAATGTACATTGTCAATCAAAGTTCAAACTTGTGAAAAAGTACGGAAGTTTCTGTAGATGCCGAAAAACATATCACATGCCCAATTTGGACAATTTTTCCAAAACTTATTGGCCTCCAAAGTTTGCAGCCAGTCACCGCAGATTCGTTCAATTCGTTCGTGAATAATAAAATTCTGTCCGATATGACAACCGCGCTTTAGAGGTTAAAGGATTTCTTAGAAAATTCAAGGAAGTTCTTGGATGATTTTTTTGTTTTGGGCACTTAGAAAGATCATGTTGAATGTCTTGCAAAATGTTTTGAAAAATGCTTGAAATGTGGAATTTCGGTTAACCTCTAAAGTCCCATTGGCCCTACAACTTTGGGTAGGCTTGTACAATCTATATATTCATCTTCATTTTTAAAACTTTTTGTGAAGCTAGAAAAACACATAAGCTTTCTTGGAATATAATTTTTCTTTCAATAAGTGCCCAAGAGCAAAAGTTATGGCCAAATATTATAAGCCAAAAACAGAGGTCAATAGGTAGTCCAAAAAAAATCACAAAAAATCAAAATAAGATTTTAAATATTTTTTGTGTTTTTAAAAAAAATTATAATTATGTTGCATGTGAAGCTTTGGTTCATTCTATTTGGACTAGTGACGAGAAAGTTATAGACAATCTTGTTTTTCAAGCAATCTAGGCATGTTTTTTTTTAAAAAATTTATAAAAAACATTTTTGAATGCAATTTCACAATTTTTCATAAAAAATTGTTTGACAAGGTTATGCCACATTTAACTACTTTTGGACTTTTGAAAGTCCAGAATTAATAATGGTCTTCAACAAAAAAAAAATTGATCATCAAAAAACAGTGAAAAACATCAGGAGATCTATCTAAAACATCCAGAGATCTGTACAAGTATTGAGAGATCTATACAAACACTGTGGGATCCCACGATGTTTTGTCCAGAATTCATTGAATAGTCCCAAAGTAGTTAAATGTGGCATGGTTAAGTCAGCTAGCTAGAACAATCTCACCAATGGATTTTTATGTTTCAATTCCACCTTGGAACAATTAACAGTTTAGTTTTCTATTCAATCTTGAACCTACTTCTACTTAACAATTTTTAAAGAGTGAAAATCAAGTTTTTTTTTCTTGAAATGTTTTTTCTAAACTTTCAATTCAATTCTTCAACATAAAAAATTTCTAAATTCAAAGTAAGACCACAACAATTATATATTGGACAAACTACTCATATTTATCGTAGATATATTGTTTTCATTAATTTTTATATACTTTATTATATATTATATGAAACATATAATGCACAATGTATGAGTGCATTAAGCGCGTGCAGTCCATGCAACCGCTTAGTGCATGCTCTACCACTTCACCTACGTCAAGATTAATCATGAATTTACAACTAATTAAATTAGCACTTCATAATTACAATTTTATTCTAACATCTTTCTTTATGAACTGTTACATTTTCAATGCAACCACTAATTAATATTTACACTATCCGCTATGTGATTACACAAGTATATGATTTTTACTGTAGAGAATGAAGTGTTTAAGAGAGAAACGATTCATACTTAGATAATTGAATTTTTGATAGTCCAATGCTCATAAAAATAAAATAGAAACCTAATGTATTAAGAGAAAAGGACTTTTGAACATAGCCCCAAAATTGTCACAATGCTTTTTCTCTCTAAAAATGACTCTTGAATTGATATCTAGACTCATGATATGGCCATATGGGTACAAATTTTTGGCAATATGAATAGAGGATTGGAATGATTATAGTTTGGATATAATTATTAATAGATAACATCTACAGTTTGGAAAAAAGAACTTTTATGTGCTTATAAATAACTCCAATTTTAGTTGATTGATTTTTTAAAGGTAAACCTTTGTTTTTGTTTTTGCTCTTTACTAAATTTTCTTAAAATGGCATAAACTAGGGTGGTTAGCCTTTGGAATTTCAAAATTCTAAATTTCTGGCACAACATGGTTACAAAAATGGCCCATGTGACTGTGACATCATCTTCCACAGGTGACGTCATTTCGCCACGTGTAGGTCCAGTGTACAATCGCACGATTAGGATTTGGGTGTTGGATGACGCTATTGAGAAAGTGAGTTGTCTTTGCAGAGAAGAAGCTCCCGGAGCTAGTAGGTATTGTTCAAGTCATATTAGCTTCTGCATTTGCAAATACTGTACGTCTAGGGTTTCATCATGGAGTGATCCAAATTGACAAGTGCGGCAGAAGAAATCTCATAGATCTGCTAGAGCTTGGTTTTCTATTGCAAATACTTTGAATTACGAGTTTACAATTACTGCACTTTGAAAAATGGGCTTGTGTTTTAGGATTTTGTTCTCCTTGGCACTTTCCTGTGCGACTAGTTCTGAGTAGATAAGTGCTGCTAAGTTCTAATTTGATTCCAATGTTGGACTAGAAAGTTTGAAAATTGGTATCATAGTCTAGGATAGCAGTTGTTGTCACAAGCCGCTAAAGCTTGGTTTCAGAAGGTTTAGGATTTAGAGTGAGCATTGGTGTACCTTGAAGATCGGGCTTGCGATTTAGAATCTATTTGTCGTTGGCGCTTCTTCGTTTGTAAAATAGATAAGTGCTTGTAGAATTAGATCACATATTCGAGAATTGGTATTATAGTTTTTGTGTAGCACTTGCTATCATGGCACCCAGTGTATTGTATTTTCCAATTTGCTTTATAGAAGTTTAAGAACTTGTAATTCATGTAGCAATTGGTGATGACTGACAGCCTTTACATGTAATTTTGCACAAGTTTAGGGTTTAGGTTGTTGTTTGATCATATAGGGATTGGTTTTGATTTTGGATTTTAGAGAATGCAAGTTTTTCGGGTGTTCAGTTTCTAAGTTCAGGGAGTTTCCACGTTGCTGACACGTTTATATTACAGAGCTTTAGATATCACTATATTTCTACTGCATGATGGGTTTTGAGGTTTGGCAATCGTTTGGGAGGTACGGGTGTGCAAAAAATGAAGAAACAGAGGATTGGAGCTATTAGGCCGGGGCCTCAAGAGAGACCATCCATTTTATCAAGTAAGATAGATAAAGCTAGATTAATGATCACAGGCATAGAATGAGAGGCAAATAAGATGCACTAGAAGAAACCCGTTTTGTTTTTTTATGTCGAAGCAAAAACATGCGATGTCCAAGGCCAAATATACTATGTCCGCGGAGACATTAAGATGTTAAAAAGAAAGATTGCGATTTCAGAAGATTTTTGAGGATGTTCCAAATGATTGTAGCAACCTTTAATGAAAACAAGTTGGTGTTACCATCGACATTGGGATTTTTGATGACATTTTTAAGGACTCAATGATGTTCGGCAAGCCGTCTACAAAAACATAGATTGCCACATCAGCTTTAAGGAAAAAATTTCACGTAGGATAAATTTGTGGAAATTACTTTATTCTTGGGTAAAAGTCTGACTAAGGTTAAAAAAAAAGAATCAGACAGCTTTGGGGGAAAATAAGATGACGTGGCATATGACATGGCATGCCACATGTAAATTAGTTGATGTGGCATAATATTATGCTGACATGGCATGCCACGTCAGTATAGTCAGGTTGGCTCTTTACGTTTTCTATACTTATATTAGAGATGTCTAAGTAGATATAGAGATGTCACCAGAGACATTGCATAAAACGTCTATGGAGACGTCATCAAAGCGGCCTTTGAGACATGCAAAAAACATCTTGCTGAACATCTGTGTGCTGCTCTACAAAAATTTAAATCCAATGTTTTCAATGTCCCATATAGTTTGTTTTCCCCCTACCACTCCACTTGTATAAAGAGCCTGTCTTCTCCCCTCCATAAACTCACATCAAGTGACTTTTGAAGCCATGTGACATAATTGCCAATAATGATGTATTTTGTAAGGCGTATTGTGTATGATGTACAATGTATATAAATGGTATATTATGTATGATGTACAATGTATGGTATACTATATATGACATGCTATATTGGACATTATGACATGCATGTGGACGTCATATGATACATGTGAGACTATTTATATTAACATCATGCCAAATAGTGCATTCCATGACATGAATGTCTAATGTGACATCATTTTGTTCTCCTAAATCATATCAAACATTGCCAGAGGTATTCATGATGAAAAGTCGATGTTTTCATTGATGTCAAAAGAAATCTGGACGTCTAAGGTGATGTCTCAAAATATGTCTATAAAAATGTCTAGACGGCTGAGTTGATGTCTCAGAAAATCTACAGATGTCTAAATTGACATCTTCAAAGATAGCAAGAAAATCCTTAGACAACCAAAACTATGCTGACGTGGCATGCCACATCATCTTTGTTGGATGCCATGTCACTTTTCCCTCCGTCACGTCACATGCCACCTCAAATGCCACGTCATGGACAAAAATGGATGAAAAAATTCCTACGTGGCTGCCCGTGTCCGCATGGTGCTTAGGTGGTAGCCACATGGCGGCCTTTGAAGACCCCGTTGATCCATGTTTTTGGTGATGTCTGCCGGAAAACATCCTAATGACACATATCAAAGTTGATGTCTAAAGCACGTCCGCAGCAACGCAAATTTTTGGACATCCATGTAGACATGGTAAAACATCAGCCCGAACAGTCGGGCACCAAAATTGTGATGTCCAAAAAAACACAGATTCTTTATAGTGATGTTGAGCTTTACGCAAACAACGGCTACTAGAAGAGCTAGAGCTTCTAGGCTCTAATATGCCCATCGATGTTCCAAATGATCGAGAGAAATGTCGGATTGCGGCAACCATGTATTTTGCTTGTATGAAGGAGTTGTCCAAGTGCCCAGGGCCTAAAACATGAAAGGATCTGCTTGGGAAGCTGATTGATAAGTTTCACAATGAACTTTTTGGTCACATCCTTCCAATGAAACAATCTTGTGTCCAATAGCAACTTGTATTAGGGTTTCAACAAGCTTTAAATGAAGTGAGAGGCAGCAATTTAGTGGTTCTAACCTAGCAACAATGCACGCCTTGTTAACAGCAATTGTTAGTACTAAAAACATCTGCTCAATTAGACAAGTGGCAATTGTTTTAGACATTCACCCAAGGAATATTATGTAGGCTATTGTCTATAGACAAATGATGTGTGAAAGTGGAGGTTTTTTATGGACCCTCAATGTAAGGAGGAAGAGGACGGATATATGATTGCAGAAGTGAAGAATGTAGTGATGACGTGGTGGGTATGTGAAACCTGTGTAAGTTCGAGCAAGAAGGACGTTACTCGGAAACGAATCGGTCTTGGAGTGTACGATGAGAAGTCCATGCACTACTTGATGGAGACACAAGTAAAAACTGACCCCCCTTAAAATGTCTTTATTATGTACTATGGAGTAGACTATAGTCCATTTCCATTGAGATCCATGTTTTAGAGGTTAATACTATCTAGGAAACTTGTTGTGGACGCACTTTTCTCCACAGCAGTTAGTTGAAATACCGAGAACCAAAAATAGTGCTGTCTAAGTTGAAAAATGTGTTGTTGGAGTAGGAAAATTGTGGTCAGAGTGGTATTGTGCTTCTCCTGAATCTGGACTGCACTAGTTCAAGTAAACATATAGCTGGTCCTCTAGACCTTGTAAGCAATACTTAGAGCAAACTTTCAGTGCTATGTTTGTGCACTTTTTTACATCATAGTACACCAAAGGTATTTGCTCTACATAATTGTATTTGAACGTCCATTACTATACATAGAAGTCTCCAGCTTTGATAAATAGTACTCAATTGATTGTACAATGGTGAATCATGAGATGTGTGTTTTGAAAGTATTATAAGGAGTATTACTTTACTACAGAAGTACTTTTCGTCACTCATGCTACATTTATGATAGTGAATAGAGTTCTTTTGCAGACTGCCTTTTATCTAAGATATAAGGAGTCTCATCCTTGGGCAATTGTCGAAGAGCGTCTTTTTGGTGGTATGAGGCCATTTTTGGTGAAACAGATGTCAGAACGCAACACTTGCTACTGCATTTACCACGTAGAAGTGAACAAGCTGTGAGGTCGTTGCAAGAATGACCTTCTGTCTTTGTTCCATTTGGGCTAGTATCCCCAGTATTATGAGCTTTTGCTTACAAATTTTTAAAAATAAAATAAAATAAGGATAATTAGTATAACACTAAAAATATCATATCACCAAAATTTCTGGCCTAATAAAAATCTAGGTCAAAAGTTATTCACAAAAAAGAGTGAGCTGAAATTTTGAAGAAAATACGTACTTTGACATTTTAATTTGTAAAAAATAGGAAAAACAATTTTCAAAGAAACTAAAAATTGACATTTAAAAAGACTTCATGATATTAAAGAGATTTCACCAAAAAATTGATCTTGAAACCATCTTCAATACTCAAAATTAAGCGTGCAAAGGGAGCCCTCTTTGCATGGACATAGAGGATATAAAAATAAAATATTTTTTAATGTCCCTTTGTAGAAATATGACTTCCTACTATGGGAATAGATCATAGAAATTTCAGCTCCAAATCATTAAATTTGGGGACTCTTTATGTAGTAAAAAACCCTAAAACTCAAAATGTGACTACTTAGTTTAAATGATTTTTAAATATAAAGTAATTTCAAATTTTTTGGAAAATACAAGATATATGATTAAACTCAAAAGAAGCATCTCTAATAAAAATTTCAAGTTCATGCAAGTCATGCTTCAAAAGTTATTGCAAAAGGAAGCTTTGGCACTCCTTTTGTGACAATGTTTTAGTACCGGTCTTTCTTGCAATCACCTTGCGCTTAGGAAAAAAGAAGATGAAGGCTTCAACTGATGCGACGCAGGTGTGCTCTCACCCTCTTGACTCAAACAGTCGTTGTTTTGCATCTAATTTGGAGTATTCAAGTCTCACTGAAATGTGGGAATCAGTAATTTCTCTTAAGGACAAGCATGCTGAGTGGCACCGAGTTGAATGTTTATTTGGAGTGTAAGGACTGTGGGATACAGTTGTTATCAATATGTGAGGACAAAATTGATGGGGTAGGTGACATGATGGTTGAATGGAGGCAATTTGCCAAAGAGCGGTACTACACAAAAACAGGGAAGGGTCTGTAGAAGTTGACACTAGTGTATAAGAAAATCCTACCTGATTAATTGATTGAGTATATGAAGCCTAAATTTTAGCACTTCATATCTCACAATTTGTGGCACGATGGGAAGACCAACAATTCAAAGCGTGCATTGAAAGGTTCCCAAAAGATAGTGTCATATTGGTTGTAGATTATGCAAAGAACTACAAGCTTGAAATCCAAAATGAAGTCCAGTCCATATAATGGCACTCATATCAGATCTCTATTCTAGTGCATATCTCTTTTAGACACAATCCTCAGGCAGATCCATATGATGAGGACACATGGACTTTAATGGAGTATCACTTCTATAATAGTGATGATAAGAACCATGATTCTCTATTTGTGCAATATTGCTTTGGTTTGCATTGGGACTATGTGAAAGCGCAAAATTTTAGTCCTAGAATGCACTATGTTTGATCCGATGGATGCTCTGCCCAATTTAAATCTGCTGAACGCCTAAACCGTGGTTTTTTGTTAGCAGATATCCAAACATGACTGACGGATGTGGAATGCTGAGGAGTTTTTTTGGAAACTAGACATGGGAAAGACCGCATGATGGTGCAAGAGCAATGGTGAAGTGCTTCATCAGGAGGAAGCAATTGAAATCAAATGGTTGGAGGTTACAAAATGCTACCACAATGGTAGGTTTTTTAAAGCAGAAATTATCTTCACAACCCGAGTCATCTTATGTATTTTATGAATGAAAACAATGTATTGAGATTTTTCTAATAATCAAATCAAAACCATTAAACATTACAATTAAAAAAATTATGAAAATTAAGTTTGGAAACAAATACAGCATGATATTTTTTATGAATATGTTGTATATAGTTGGACACAAAACAAGACATTCTATAACTTTCACATCAAATACTTATATGGAATGAATCAAAGTTTTTCATACCAAATACAACATATTCTATGAAAGTCAATTTTTGATATTTTATTTCAAGCCTTTGTATTTTTTTAATTGGCGAAGCTCAAGCATTTTTTAGCTTAGGGTGGTATAGCTTTTTCGTATAATTATCAATTGAATAAAAATTATATTCTTAGAAGGCTAATCTTAAAAAATATATAGAGAGAGAAGATCCCACCCGGACTTTCATTTGTTTCCAAAGGAAGCAACCATTCTTTTAAGGGTTAAGGTTGTCCACTTAGGGTTGAAATGTTTGATTGTTTTAAGCCAAATTATGACCGTTTCAATGAACAAAACACGAGTAGAAACGCGTCTCAATAGACCTAACATTAAGATCCACTTGAAGACAAATTAAACCCAGCATGGGTCTTAATGGCTTAAGTATTGAGGCACGATTTTAACTAGTGAAATGTCTGAAAGACCTTCTTCCTTTTCAGCAATATTAATGCAAAACGCTAATCAAGTGGACATAAACACAACTTTTGACTGACATAGAATGGTAGCTTTAGACTACCACCATTAGGAGCCCATTGAAAGAAACATTAAATATGTACAAGAAAATCTAAAATTTAACATTTGCACTATAAGAAACTTGCATTTTAGGTGACGAGCCCTGATTTTTCTGGACGCATTTTAGTGGACGTTCAATGCAATAAACCCATATTTTTATGTCAATATTGATCTTACATTTTATTCATTGCAAAACAAAACAAAACAAAACAAACAGCCTTGTCTTAAGGTATGGATGTCACCAAGTATCACGTGAGTACCACACTGATGAGGTTTGAGGAAATACCTCCAACATGATTAAAAAAATCACTGCACCATAGCGTCGCCGTGACGTTCCCTTTGGTTCCCATATTGCGAACAAGGCACGGAACATCCGCAGCCGAGTGCCTCCCCGAGCAAGCGGGGGAAGCGTTTGAAAGCCGCAGCGGCGATGGTGGCGATAGCGGCGAGACGGCGGAGGACGGAACTGAGCTGTTAAGTTACTGCTGTAGCAGCAAGCCAGTGAGAACGTGGCTGGGCCTCAGATCATGGCGCTCGTGATGCACCTGCCTCAGCAATGCCCGCAATTTTTCTCAAACGCACGGCGTCTCCTGTGCGTCTCCGCCATCACCGCCGCGTTTCGATGCGCCTCGCTCCCCGCCACGCCCGTGAAATGTTCACAACTCTCCCCCCATGTTGCTATCGGAGTTTGAGCTTCTGGGGTCTTCTGACTAGCAGTTCGAGTTGGGAAATGGTCATTGCCCGCGGTTCTTGAAGAATGTGTAGCACTGTGTACACTGCGGGTAGTTCTTCAGTGCGTGCCTGGCTGTGAGAGGAAAATGTAAGTGTATTGTGAGCCAGATCTTATTGACCTTATTGACGTCGTTTATTTGAGTTGTTGCTGTTATGTTTTTGATTCGCGAGCTGTAGTTCTCTTGTGTGGTGGTTTGCGTGTTTCGGAGAGCGTTTGTAGGGTAGTTTGTAATGTGAGTGTTGTTACGTTGTGAATGAGAAAGATTGGGTCGGATTTCAGGTGATTTGTTGGATGGATAATCGAACTTGGGGGTGGTTTGTAATTAGTCGAGTTTACTGTCATTGATTTCTCGATTCTGTCGACAGTGGGAGTCGGAAATTGTACACAGACTCTATGTGATCTGGTATTGAGTCTGTGATATGATTCTTTGCACCGGATTCTCATAATGCATTTGCACTCTCTTTGCTTCCAGGGTGTCTACAAAGATGGCCGCAGTGTTGGCAGTGGCGTTACTGCTGCTCTGCAGCAGTGTCCGTTCTTCCGCTGAAGAGGTGCAAGGGACTATTACCCAAGTGAAGGTATCGGATTCTCCAACCACGGCGCCAGCCATCACGAATACCACGGAAGGGTCAAGTGATTCGCACAGCGCAGTACTTGCAAACGAGGTCTTGGGAGTAGACGATGATGGCCCTCTGGTGTTGGTCGATCTGGCACGTTCTGACCAGGAGAATATGACCACTATGAGTGCAACACCTCCAACTGCCGGTTCGGTTCCCTCTGGATTTGATATGAGCGAACCAGATGACGCTGTTCCGGAGTCGTTTGCAGAGAGCACCACCCCTACAGCAGTCGATGCCGTTCCTTCTGGATTTGACATGAATGAATTCGACGATGATTCACAGTCGCTTGCGGCAACTCAGGATCAGGGAACTTTGGTTCAAGGTTACCCGGAGATTGGGAGCTCCGAGGACAACAGTCATGGTCAAGATTATGGCGTTGCGACGTATGATGCCTCTTCTGCTACGACCGAGGATGATTCCTCATTTGCTGTGTCCGACGATGATTCACAGTCGCTTGCGGCAACTCAGAATCAGGGAACTTTGGTTCAAGGTTACCCGGAGATTGGGAGCTCCGAGGACAACAGTCATGGTCAAGATTATGGCGTTGCGACGTATGATGCCTCTTCTGCTACGACCGAGGATGATTCCTCATTTGCTGTGTCCGACGATGATTCACAGTCGCTTGCGGCAACTCAGAATCAGGGAACTTTGGTTCAAGGTTACCCGGAGATTGGGAGCTCCGAGGACAACAGTCATGGTCAAGATTATGGCGTTGCGATGTATGATGCTTCTTCTGCTACGACCGAGGATGATTCCTCATTTGCTGTGTCCGACGATGATTCACAGTCGCTTGCGGCAGCTCAGGATCAGGGAACTTTGGTTCAAGGTTACCCGGAGATTGGGAGCTCCGAGGACAACAGTCATGGTCAAGATTATGGCGTTGCGACGTATGATACCTCAGCCTCAGAAGGTGATGCACTTGCTGTATATGGTGAGGAAGTCCCAGATTCAACCGAAAACTACACGTTGACCACACCCCGCACCTACCGGCCTATGCCTCCAAAACCTGCGCCTGCTGAAGCTTGGAGGAAAGGGAGATGCACGTACTATGGTGGAATGGACGCTGCTGGAACCATGTGTAAGTTTAGAGTTTTGGTACTATCAAGAGTTCTTAGATTTTCCCTTCTGAATGTTTCTGGACTGGCCGTAATAGTCAAGCACGGATACGGCAGCAGCGGTTCTTGTTTTGTCTGCCGTCTCTTATAGTTGTTTGCTCCTTGATAATTAGTTCTGCTATTGCTACTGTTTCTGAAGTTAAGTATGCTGTCCCTGTGTGATTATGCAGCGGGTGCTTGCGGTTATGGCAACTTGTACGCCTCGGGGTACGGCGTTTACACGGCCGCATTGTCTGCAAAGCTTTTCAACAATGGAATGGCTTGCGGCGCTTGCTACGAAGTAGCCTGCAGTGGTAAAGGGAAACCTTGCAAGGCTGGATCCATTGTTGTGACCGCCACCAATTTCTGTCCTCCTAACCCAGGACAGAGTGCAAACAACGGCGGATGGTGTAACCCACCCAACGAGCACTTTGACCTTTCTTACCCCGCTTTTACCAAAATTGCCGATCCCAAAGCTGGCATTGTGCCTCTGCAATTCCGAAGGTATGATCCTTATCCTCCGATTCTTTTTCTGTTAACTATGATTTAGTTTTCAAATTCTTTTCCACTGAGTCATTGCTGAAGCTTTGTTTTGATTTTTGCTGTTGTGGGCCGCAGAGTCCCATGCAAGAAATTTGGAGGAATCAGATTCACTCTGAACGGCAACTGCAACTTCAACCTGGTGACAATCACGAACGTGGGAGGATCCGGTGTGGTGACTGAAGTGTACTTGAAAGGCGACTACATGCCTTGGGCTCCCATGTCCCGAAACTGGGGTGCAAACTGGCAATGCACCCGCAACTACTGCGGTAAAGCTATCTCCATCAAGATCGTCACGAGTGACAAGAAGGTTGCTGTTAGTAAACTTGCCGGCAAAGACTGGGCCTTCGGGAAAACATACGTCGGTCAGCAGGTCAAGTGAGCTTTTCAGCTCGTTTGATGTGGCTAAGGTTTGAATATACCCAATCATCTGAAGATCTAGAATTGTCTAAGATATGATGATTTTTATTAGCTTGTTTAGAATTTGCAATGGACATGGAGACAATCTGACCGCTTCAGGAGGTTCATCAACTGTGTCTGTGGGTAAGACCTTCAGAATATTGGTTTGAACAGACAGCCCTGAACGGATGCCTGTAGAAGGTCACGTTTTATAGAGGATTTCTCTCGTCTGTTTTAGGAGCTGAATGACATGATTTTTATTCATACATTGTGGCTGTGGTGATTGGCTTCGCCCGCTACATTACATTTTGTTTCTCTCAAAGTGTAAATGACCTGTGTTGAATCGAACTGTATGATGGTCTTGGACTTTTTTGGGAACCGACGCTGACTGTTCTTGAAAACGAAACATAACGCGGTTGTGATCACTGGTCTTAGTTTGGTTACATTGTTACATTATTTGTAGTCACCAGACGTTTCTAAGGCCGAAGGAATATCTTGGCTGATGACCATAGATTAGTTTCAAAGTTACTTGTAATCTGTTTTACTTGAAAGCAAATCGAAATCATAACTTTCGAAGGAAAAAACTATATTTTTTTGCAACTTAACCCTAAACCTTGAAGTCCTTCTATCTGTATTCTCCCATTCTGCAACTAAATTTGAATGAAACTTATTTATTTATTTGTCAGAGATGTAATTAAGGTAAACTAGCCCATGCCAGGCAAATGCCCAATGCAGATTTGAGCTAATCAGGGATTCAGGGTGCTTTAGTGGTCATGTTCAATGCTTTGGGTGAAGGTGAAGAAGTTATTAGTGACTGCAGTAGGAACTTCCACTTTCCTAGTGTAAGTTCAACCGAAGAAGTAATTTTTTTATGGATGCTTAATCCTCCCTTCAAAGTGGAATTAGTAGGGTGAATTTTTCTAGGGTAAATGTAAAAAAAAAACTGTTTTGTGCCATAAAAATTATATGTTCTTCACCTCTCGTAACTAATTTGGGGTCTCTTATCAAACATGAAATCAAAATTTGTAAATTTTATCATGTGTGGCAAATAAATAAAATTCTTGCATTTTCAATCGGGATAATTCACTCTATTAGTGCCACTTCAAATAGAGGATTTTGTGTTCACATGGCTATGTTAGAAAATGTTGTGATTGCTTTAGGTGGTAAGATGACCATTATAAGTGCATTTTTGGGTGGTTTTGGGGTAGTCTAGAGATTGATTTGGATAAAATGGGCAATGCAATTCAAAAATTCATAACAAATTCATATTTTGTCAAAAAGAAGACACTTTCAATTGCTCTCTCCATTTCTCACATTTTATCTTTATATAGAAAAGAATTAAAAAATCTCAATAATGTCAACAAGGTAAACCTGTCATTTTGTCTGTTATAGATTGATTTCCTTTACATGTCGTCTATAAGTTTGAAATTATTGTGAATTTTTGAGCAAAAATGAATAAAATTAGTATCAAATACTCCGTAGATACAAAATATGTTTTAAAAATTTTGTAGGTATATAATTGCAATGTAAAATACTAGTACGGTGCAATTTATTTTATAGTATTGTTCTAAAATTAGAAAATTGTTTATCAATTCATGGTAATAGGTACCAAGTTCAAATTGCAATAAAATATCCCAATTTAAGAAATTTTCAAATTTTCAAATTTGAGTAGGAATTAGACTTGCTAAGCTTCATTTCATTAATTGGTCTCAAATTCAATAAAGATCATTTTTGCAGCTTAATTCCTACAGGCTTTTTTCCCAAAACCATTCAAAATTTCCATTTCTAATGTAAATGAGTTAAAAACTTTTAAAATTGTATTATTCTCATATCTAACCAAAGAATCTTCCATTAGACTAGCATTAAAATGTGGAAGAAACTTCAAAACTTTGACCACATAGATTACAAGATAATTGTGTTTAACTCGTAAAGGACCATTGTCCCTTTGGGAGACAAATGCGTTTTTGGGCAGGTACCTACAGGCTGAAATTTTCTTCTGATTTTTTGAAACTTTTTTTGGAGGTAGAAAATCTGATTAGCTTCATGGAAATATAATTTTTTTCACAATTGGTGCTCAGGAACAAAAGTTATGACCAAATAAGCTCAAAGCATGGGACGGCGGGCAGCAAAAAAAATTTGCAATTTTCTTTTTTTCTTTTTTAAGTATTTTTTCTCATATATTATAATTTTGTCTATCTAGAAAGCTTTGATTCATTTCATTTGGATTTTGTATGAGAAAGTTATGGACATTCTTGTTTTTCGGGCAGTTAGAGCATCTTTTTGAAAAAAATAAATTGTAGGATTCATTTCTGAATGCAATTTTTCAAATTTTTCAATTTTTTTTTTTTGCATGGTTTAGTTTACTTGCTAGAACAATCTCACCATTGGGATTAGTGCATTTTAATCCCACCTAAAATATATAAATATTTTAGAGTTTCCTTCTATCTCGTACCTACTTCTACTTAACAATTTTTTTAATAATGAAAATTAAGTTTTTTTGAACTTTCTTTTTTTGGCTAGGTTCTCAACTCAATTCTCCAATATATCATTAGAATCTCAAAACTCTTTAGTGCAAAAAAATAAAGTTACAAATGTTCAAAGTCAAAAAATCTAATCCCACAATGTGCTGAAAAACTTGTTTTTTCCACTTTAAACGCAGATATCTTGCAATCTATGTAGTCAAAAATTCTGAAATTTTTTCCATACACTCTCATACTAGTTAGGTGTAAGATCCTATGGTTAGATGTGAAAAAAAAATATTTTTCAAATTTTTTTACTTTTTGCTATAGAAATTGCAGTTTTGAGTGTTTTTTGGCAGGAAAAGGGCCTCGGTCCTTTAGGGGTTAAAATGAAGAAAAATATTTTTTTGCACAATGGATGATTAGATTATAAAACTTTGAATATTCATAGCTTTGTATTTTGGTACTATAGATTTTGAATTGAAATAGACATATATTGAAGAATTGGATTGAAAGTCTCTGAAGAATATTTAACCTCTAAAAGATTAAAGCCATTTTTAGCCAAAAAACACTCAAACTTGCCATATCTATAGCAAAGTGTAAAAAAATTTGAAATTTTTTTTTGCACATCTAACCATAGGGTCTTACACCTAACAAGTATGAGAATGTGTTGAAAATTTTTTAGAATTTTTGACAACATAGATAGCAAGATACGTGCATTTAAAGTAAAAAATACAAGGTTTTCAGTACGTTGTGGGGCTTTCAACCTTCTTAACTTTAGTTTTTTACTCTGCAAAGTTTTGAATGCAAAATGGGACTTTAAGGCTAAATTCAAATCTAGAAATAGGAGCACAATTTGCCAAAGTACTCTAAACATTGATCCATGGGATAGCCATTTTTTTTATGTAAGAAAGTCAAAAAATATCACAAGGAGATGAAAGACAATAACATTTGTTGAAATTGGATTCAGACAACTATCCCCAGAAAATATTGGATGAAAAAATCATTTTGTTCTCATCCTTCAGGCCTCCTTAAAATCATAAAAAGTACACAAATTGTCTTCTTAGGTAGTTGGCAAGGTTTTCCTTGAACGGAGTTCAGAGTCTCAATAACCACGTTCAAACTTCAAAGCCCCTAACTCGACATGCTCCCATTTTGCAACAGTATACTATATGAAATAAATTTTTATATTTATCTTTCAGAGATGCCATCTGTGGGTTTGTTGTGAAAATTAAAATTATTGTGAATTTGGAATAAAAATGAAAATAACTCATCAAATAAAAAACATGCTTAAAGAATTTGAAATTTTCTCTAAAGATGTATATTATAGTGCATAACATTATGGAACAAAAAAAATTTACCTTGTCAATTTAAAATTAGAATATCAACACTCCATTATTATGTGCCCAAAGTTCAAATTGCAATGAAATATTGAATTTTAATGAATTTTCAAATTGGAGTAAAAACTAAACTTGATGAACATCATTTGATTTGTTAGTTTCAAATTCAATTCTTATGACTGAATTTCAAATCAAGAGAAAAGAGAAAAATTGTCAAAATACACAACATGGTTATCCATAGAATTACCATTTCTATATGTAGGAAAGTAACAATATATTACAAGGGCATATCCAACACCATTCATTGAAAATGAATTCAAACAACTCTTCTCCAATGAATTTTTTCATCCTAAAGACCTCTCTAAATCATCAAAAAGTGTACAAAATGTCCTCTCAAGTGTTTCAAGATATAAGTTTGGTACAATTTGTGATTATCTTTAGAAAGACTCAAGTCTAGTAACCCCTAAGTGCCAAAGCCTTTCTAGTTGTGATTTTTCTATGAAAAAAGAGCATGGGCTTATAGTTTTCTCTAATGAAGCAAAAAAAAAATTTCTTCAAAATCTAGTTGTATAGATGTTTAAAGAGCTTGCTTATTAATATATTTACCAATTTTGAGTGCAAAATTGCATAGGAGTTGTGAGATTATAACAAGAGAAATATGCATATTCCATTTTTAGTATGATGTCCCTTCCAAAAATTTGCATATAAACAAGAATGTTTTGAAATTGAAGGTGACATAAACAACTAAATATTGTGTTAGCGCACTAAAATGTGCTTCCAAAAACCTTCAAATGAAGAGCTATCAAACTCATTACAAAATCCTCCTTGCAATTGTTGAAATGCAATTTTTTTCTACAAATAGAAATTGCAAATAACTCCAAATTAACAATTGAATGTTCAAATTTTCAATGGTGAAAATCATGAAAATACTTTATTCTTTCCATTGGACTATTTTCAAAGCCATTACAAAAATTTCAAGCCTCAACAAGGCCGCTAGCCTTGCACACCTATGGTGTAATTATGGAAAAAAATAAAATAAAATAAAATTTAAAATGTGACGTAGTCGCAATGCGTCCACGTCAACGCTGTCAGTGCCACGTCAGATTGAAAATACTTTTAATATTTTTTTGAAAAAAAATAAAAAACTAAATTTTTTATTTTTATTTTTTTCTTCTATAATTGCACTCCGCGGGTGCCAAAAATTATGCGTTCGCATTCTTGTTGAGGCCTGAAATTTTTTGTAATGAAATGGCTAATTACAATTTTTTAGATCTTAGTTCAAGTGAAATTGGCAAGCTTTGCTTAAAGCTGAGAAATCAAGAAAAATTTATAAGCTTTGCGCTTCTACAATGGTTACTTATAAATATGCCTCTAAAGACCTTTCAAAAATAAAATAACATTAGAAGGGATTCGGGGGTCTCCGAGTTCCTTTGTGTTCTGCTGCGTTCCCAGATTGTGGGAACGCACCTGCAGCAGCTGGCTGACGTGGCACAGCGATTGCCACATCATTTTTTGGGAGAAAAAAAAAAAAAAAAATTCAGACAAGCCCGTACCGGCGTTCACTGAATCTAGCCAGATTCAGAAACGGGCCTAAAATGGCCCATCAAGGCCCTCGAATCCCATCTAGTGTTACCTGTTTCACTGAAAAATAAAAGTTTTCAATTGTGAACCTTCAAAATTGCCCATAATTTTTTTTTAAATCAGTCAAAGGAATTTAACTGCCCACAACAGAACAAGTCCAAAATTTTCAATCGATCATATATGGTCTGTTAGGCAGTTAGGTGTTAACTTAACCCCTAAGGACTCAAGCGACTATTTTATGGTCGCTACCCGACTTCAAGCAAAATTTTCAAGAAAAAAAAAAAAAAAAATTCAAATTTTGACCAATAAAAAAGAAGTTCAAATGCTAAAAATAGAAATTGTATTTTTCGTGAATTTTTGAAGCTATATCTTCAAAATTCATTTTAAAAAAATCTAAGAATAATTTTACAATTTTGACCATACAAAGGCTTTCTACTTTTCATGCTTTACATTATCTTCTTTGATACAAACTTCAAAAAAGCTTTAGAACTTATATTTTATAACACATTTGTATTTTGTCCAAACCCTTTGGGCTTTGAGGGGTTAATTCTAAATGGATAAGAAAGGGCCTCCCTCCAAATCACTTCCAAATTATAGATTTTGAAATGAAAGTGTAATTTTTATTAAATTTTTTGAAAAATCTAACCAAAGGATCTTATTCATTACTATCAAATTTGTCTACCTTCTAAGACTTTGACCATATATGGATTTTGAGATATCTTTAATTGCAATTCAATTTTTGAAAAACAATTGTTGTTTTTCGTGGGCCAAATTATTTTAGGGACCCATATCTCAATTTTTCACAAAAGAAGAGTTTGCCATTTTTACCAAATGCAATTATGAATACTATAGTGAACTATTACGAGCAGCAAAAATTATATAAAAACACAAAAGTTGATATTCTTTGGAAATTACTCTAAGAGAGAGCCAAAAAAAATCAAATAGATGTTGCACATGCCGAGCTATAAATAATTGGGCCACATTCATGTTGGAAACTTCTAAAAATATGACAAATGAAAAGCTAAGTGATGTGCTATCAATGCAAAGTTCACAAAAGAAAAAAGACTTATGAGATTGACAAAATCAATAATAAAAGCAAAAGCCTACAAACACTTGTAAATGAAAAAATAGACAAGTGAGAGGCAAATTTTTGATTAGAGTGCATCCAAGCCGCCATATGCAAATCTTAGAATAACAAGTTAACAGCTTTTAATGTTCTTATTTATAATTAAAGTGCCAAATTTTTCGAAAAACAAAACAAAAATGAACTAATGATTTTAAAAGCGATTGCCTAATCACATTTTTCAACATTAGATAATTATATGGAATGAAATGCCAATCCTAATAGGGGTGTATGGTAGTTGAAAACATACATGCCAGTGTTTATAAGGATTAGAGCAATGAAAGATTGTTTTCAGAGCCTTACAATCAAGTGTGCACATTAGAAAAACAATAAAATCACTTGACTGCGCCATTCACTATATGCTCCAATTAATCAATCTTTTGCACACTAATGGAGCTTTTTTCCTAAGGACGGCCTTTATTTGGCTAGGTTACTCTCCCAAATCAATTCATAGTGACTGACATTTTTTGAAAAGTTTTACTTTGAAAAATCACTGAAGGCGGAGATTTTGTCCAAATCAAAACTTTTTTTGGGCTATGGAAAGACAACTTGAAAAATTGCATTGAAAAAGATGAATATAAATAAAAATATTTGAATTTTGACTACTTCTAAAATTAGACAAAGACCATAAAATGTTTATAACGATTAAAGAATATAATTGCCCTAGATGAATAAGTTGAAGACATTCCATACTGACACTTTAAGGTTATATGGATATCACTTCAAATGATCTCTATATAATAGAATATGGTAGAAATAAATTTAGCTACATCAACCTTTGTGAACCACCATGTGTGAGGGGTAGGCACCTCTTTTGAGTTGATTGTGGGAGAATGTCAATTCTAAAGCCACACATTAATTATTTTCCATAGGGGTACACATGGCATTACCTCATTTGTTATTAAGGTTTTCAAAAGGGATATACATGAAATTTTACATATGTACATCACATTGAGAAGAAAGTTAACAGGTGGTCTCCATTTAAAAGCTGAAATATTTAAAAGTAAGGTCTATTTTGTATAATTGACTATAACTATGAAAAGAGAAAATGAATATTTGTACTAAAAGTTTCAGATTGCAAAATCTGCAAAGGATTACAGACCAAACTGGTTGTTGGGAAAAAAAGTTCAAAATCTACATTGCATGAAACCAATGCTCAAAAATTACAAAAGTATGTGAAACTACAATAGATGCTAGTGAACTTAGAGTCTTTGTTGTGGGTGGCGCCGTCCTCAAACCCTGTTCAAAACCAATAAATTATCAACAAAGAGCTTTGACAAGCAATAACACTATCTTTCAAACAAGCTAGCAACAACAATAAGAACATCAATCCACCATCAATGCCAAAGGCTCTCCAAAAGAAAACCCATCCAAACCACAAAAAATCCTAACTGAAGACTTAACAAGACATTATCCACACCCAGCGGAAATTAAAGAATTTGAAAGCAAGGGTTAAAGAATTAACCTATCATCAAGCAATAAAGAAGACAAAAACTAGATCTACAGATGCAAAGCAAACATTACCGAAGGCACTCAACAAACACAAGAACTGTAGCCTTTAAGCATTCCACTAATTACAAGTTAAGTTTACATCATGAAGAACATGTTTTGTCATCTGCTCAGTTTTCAATTTGTTGAGCAGCAGCATCACCATGAAGCTTTCGAGTTATAACCTTCTGATATAGTCCATTAAAAACTACTGACTCCCGTGACATTAAGCATCACCTCCTTCAATCCTCCAAAAATCCTATTTCAAGATACAAGTGAGTTGTGACAAAACGCGGCCACAAAACCAATTGAGTTGTGACCTTGTAAAATCATCCATTAAAACTACGGACTTCCAAAACATTGAGCATCACCCAACACTACTTTAGAAAGTAGAAACCATATTTTAGGATACTTGAATCTCTTCCAGCAACACCTGTCTACCATCCAACACCAAAGATTTAAACTCCTCAGGAATTAAACAATGCAAAAAGTTGCGCATTAATTTCTTACAAGAAAATTAATTGGCATCAAGAAACGCTCCAAAGAATGTAAACGTAACAAGCATCAAATTTGATCTCTAAAGCGGCCACAAACAAGGATTCCACTACTAACTTCAAACTCCAATGAAGAATTCAGTTGCCGCTTGAAATCGGTCAATCAAAACCTTCCTCAAGATGCTTCTCTTCATGACAGCATTAACACAAACACAAACTGTGACACTTTTGCTCCCCTACTTCTTCAACAAAATTTCGGATTCACAAACAAACACAAACACAACCGCCTGAGTGCCAAACGGTTGAGCTCCGATCCCTATTGGGGCATCGACGGCTCTTGTTTTTCCAACAAATGGTGCTCCATAGATGGCACCAAGCGGTATCTCGACTTTTTTCAAGAAGATCAATGGCCTACATCCAGCACCATTCGCGACGGATTTATCAATGGCACTTGGGGTGGTTTTAAAAATTTTCCATCAGATTGGACGGTTGATTTTATTTGGCAGAAGGGGGGGGGGGGGGGGCAAGCACAAACTTGGATGCCTCTTTTTGGTACATTGTGAACCACCATGTTGGTTCACTTTTTAGATTGTAGAAAATAGAAATATTATGTAAGAATTTCCAAGTCTGGAAGCGTTAGTACTCCGGAATAAGCCATGACTACAAATTAGGGAATTTTCCATGATATAAGGATAGGAACTTTAGGAATTTAGGGTGAATATCTCAAAATGAAATTATGGAAAAACAATGGAAAAAATAGGGATTTAAAACTACTAAAAATAGTAAACATGAAAAACACAAAAGAAGTTAGTAAACTTTAATCTACTACTAGAACAGAGAGTAGTGATAGGAACACTAAAATAGGATAAAAACAATAAAATTGGATAAAAAATAGTAATTTAGGAGGTTTTTTACTAAATTGGCACAGTTTTTGCTAAATTAGCGCAATTTACACCAAATTAGCATAGTTTTCAGTAATTTGGTGCATTTTACACTATTTTAGCAATTTTTCAGTAAATTAGAGTTGGATGAATGTAAATAGTGAAAGAAATCCATTAGGAGTTGGAATATAGGCAAAATTAGGGTTTGGCTCTCCTCTCTCTTTCAACTTCTTGTGCGTACATGTGTTTTGAGAGCTTAGAAGAAAGATTGTGGAAAAAAATGTTAGGAGATTAGAGAAATGACTTAAGACTAATGTTAGGACAATTTGTCGAGTAGGTTCATCATTTCATGAGGGGAGATGGGTGAAAAAGCTAACTTACCAAGATCAGATGGAAAGTTGGCTTGAGGGAAGAAGGAAGAGTGAGGTTGGAAGACTTTGAAGGACGATCAACTTTGTCGAGCTGCCACAGGCAGTTGACTTCAAATAAGGAGCTGAAATTTGGAGAAGAGCTGCGCCTTCAAGTCAAATTTTGATGAAAACTAATGTCACCCAATTTGAAGCTCAAACATGGTAGTGGTGATAGATTTTGTGGTGGGAAATCTGCTGCCACAGGGTTTTTGAGCTGCAACTTTGGACAGCGAGTGCAGCAATCTGGTGTAGCAAAAGGAGCTGAATTTTGGAGGGAAGCAAGACGAGGAGGTTAGCTTTCCGAAAAGACTGTCTTTGCGCCTTTTGGAACTCGGATGAATCCACGGCAGACATTTTTCTAGTAGGAGGTCTGCTACCATAGGAAGAAGCCCAAATTGAAGTTTTTGATGGAACTTTGCCCAATTCTTATGGAATGCTTGCAATTTTCATTGCATTGAATCATGGAAAGAACTTGTGAATATAGGTGTTGCTAAATTGGATATTGGAGGGTGCATGGGAATGAATTTTTAGGGTTTTGGACACATGTGGAAGAGCTACCCTAATTGAATCAAAATTAGGGTTTGAGGGATCAAAAGATTGACATGAAAAGCACATTTTGAAGGTTAGAGAAGAAAATTCTTTAACATTGCATGGAAAACACTAAATGAAAGGAATAAATGCAATGAGATGTGTGAAAAATGGAGTGTTGGTCTATTGAAGGTGTGCTGGAATTAGTTTGATGGATCCATTTAAGGCCATTTGAGGCCTTCATTTGCATATTTGAGGTAGATTTTTGTCCTAAGAGGATTCCCTTTTAATCCATGGTTCAATTTAGTGATGGAAAATAGTTAAAAAGGTATTTGGGAGGAAAAGACAAGAGCTGCCCCTCCCAAAGTAGTGTCATTGAGACACAATTTTGTCACGTCACTTGTAGGAGTCCATTGCTTGGAGGTGAATTTAGTTTAGAGGTTCTATACACTCTTCTTCCAGCCCAAATTTGTGGACGGTTTTTGCCTCACGGTGAAAATCACTCACAACCTTATTTCGTGTAAATGGACTTCAATGCAAGGTAGAATAATCTCACTATGATGTGTTAATCAAAACAATTCTATTCCACATTTTAAAGATCTTTCGTATTAACTCTGCTACACTCTTCTGCTCCAAAATAATTTTGCGTTTTATGGAATATGTCTGGTCCAATTTAATTCCTAAGTTTATTATTCCAGGATTCATCTTTGGCCTTCTAAATGGTAGCTGCTAGCAAGACCGTTGGACAAGTGAGTGTTTAGAAAAGCTCTTGCCTATAAATGAGCTTTGCCATTGCCCATATGCAATAGTCAGTATTTATTCCCGCTTCCTACATTCATTGCATTGATCATGCACTGCTGCCAAGTCAAGAAACGATATTGAACTTTGAATGTGGAGCCCAAGTCCAGGACGCTCATATCTGAACTATTCGGTGTCTGATTGATGAGTTTCATATTGAAACCACCCTTCACAAGCTTGGAGGCCAAAATGGAATCGGTACCTGCTATGTGAGGTCCACTATTGTCATGGTGGATGAGAATCGTGTTGCGCCCATCTTTGCCTGGTCAAGTACGTGTTACTTCGCAAGAATTATCTGTAGAACATTCTTGATGAGCATTTTTTGAATCTCGTCCCTGTTGATAAATGTGATCGGATTCATCTTCATTGTCCCTGCAAAACGGTTCACATTGCTTCGTTTGGCTGGTTCGTTGAATATAAACAAGAAGATGCCGAGTTGGCCATTGAATTGAAACAATTTGCAAAACAATTTGCATAAAATTGACTTATATATATATATAGGTTCACAAATATCAAAATTTGACTTGATTCACATTTCATTGCTTAATTATCTTCAAAACTCATCTCAACAACATATGATATTGGATAGAAAAAATACTTCCCATTTTTTATTAATGAACTTAAAAGCTTCAAACTATTGTTGAACTTCTTCATATCTTAATCAATATAATTGTAATGATTGTTATTTGTTGTTTAGGACTTATGTGGTACAATTGACATAGATTATTTGTTTAAATCCTAAAGTCCCATTAACCCCTCGAGAGGCAAATTGGAGTTTGGGCAGGTTCTTGTGACTTCTATTTTTAATGAAACTTTGTGAAACTTTCTCCAAAGATGGAAAAACTGATTAGCTATGTGGGAATATAATTTTTATTTCAATTGGTGACCGGGAGCAAAAGTTATACTACAAAGAATCTAGAGCTGAACTTGGCGGGCAGCACAAAAAAAATTGCAAAAAGTCAAAATAATTTTTTTTTTTTTTTTTTTTAATTTCTAAAACATTGTGATTTTGTCTACATGTGAAGTTTTGAATCATTCTATTTGGACTAATAATGAGAAAGTTATGGACAATCTTGTTTTGGGGGCACTTAGAGCATCTTCTTGAAACTAAATTGTAATACTCATTTCTGAATGTAATTTTCACAATTTTTCAAAAAAAATAGTTTGACAAGGTTGTGTTTGCTTGCTAAAACAATCCAACCATTGGAATTATTGTGTTTCAATTCCATCTTGGAGCCATTAACGATTTCGTTTTTTTCTCAATCTTGGACCTACTTCTATTTAACAATTTTTAAAGAATAAAAATCAAATGCTTTTTTTTATATTTTTTTTTCTAGACTTACACTTCAATTCTTCAAAATAAATTTTTTAATTCAAAGTCTTTAGAGCAAAAGTTTTCCACAAATGGTGGTCAAAGTCATCTAGAATTGTAGGATAGCATTCAAAAAAAGAATTCCAACTTTGAATGCTAATATCTTTGAATCTGTACGGTCAAACTTCATGAAATTCTTACCACTCTATCTCAGACAAGTGAAGTACAAGATCCTATAGTTAGATTCTAAGAAAATATTTTTTGTTATTTTCTTGGTTGAATGCAGCAAAAATGGTAGTTTTGAGTGGGTTTTGACAGAAAAATGGTCTTGGGACTTTAGGGATTAAGGACTAGACGTTCAAATTTTGAACACCAAATGAATGCAAATACATCCCAAGCATACAAAAATACATTTTTTCATCCATCATTTTTTGTAGATTCTTGTGTTAGTTCTTAAACAACTGTATGGTATAGATTGTGAAGACTTTGCTTTGCAAGAGTTCTATAATTCAAAGAGCACCAGTAGTTTGAGACTCCAAAATTAACTTTTTTAGTTCAAAACATGACCCTTCAAAAAAGACTTGAATAGAAAAATAAAAAAATAAATCTTTAGGAATCTATGATTAGATCCTAACATATAAAACTTGAATAATGTTATTTGGTGAAAATTACAAATATTCTATTTGTAATTAACTTTAGAAGGAATTTTCATTTCTGTCTTCAAATTTGATTGAAATATATTGGTTAGTGTAATAGTCAATTTAATTTCTATGGATATGGTTTATGAATTTTGTTTTGCAACTATTGTTTGGGAGTCATCATTGAGTTATTTTTCTAAGTTGTATTTTACAATAAATCTTCATAATGTTGGAAATCTAAGCTATCCCATGGTCCATCAAGGGTTAACCCATCCTCATCCTTGTAGTCCAATTGAATAGGAACTAATACGTAGTCATAATATCGGAAAAAATAGATTCATTAGTACTATTCCACCCAAAACCGTTGAAAAGATAGACCATTATTATTTAGTTCAATACCAAATATTATTCTTTTAGCAAAGAAAACTATATAGTTTTTCAAATAATATGCTCAAAAAGGCAAAGTTTGAATCCAATAATCACAATGTATTTAATAAAAAAATATTCTTTTTGATAATTTTCAATTTATTTTGAGTGATTTTTCAATCACAATATTAACTATCATTAATTTGGTTTCACTCTTCAAAACAATATTATTATTTCCACTATAATTGTATTTTAAAAACTATAAATAGCACTTTAGATAGGAATATCAATAATAAATCACATCTAAAAGTGTTTGCCTAAACATTTGAGTACTTAATTCATTCCACCATTTTCATCCAGACTTCATTCATCAATCTTGTCATCGCTTCAATTTTTATCATGGCTTTAAAAATAAATCTATGGTCGCAACTACAAATTAAGACCTAAAGGTTGTCATTTGGTTTTTGTACAATTTCAAAGAAAAAAAGAAAAAATGACCTGAATATTTGAAATTATATGAGCTAGGATGGTTTAAGGATTTATAGGTAGTTGCATGCTTCTTTGGGGGCAAGGTTTGATTATATGGAAGTTCCTATAGTAGTCATTCACTTTAAAGCTAAATATTGCCTTATTTAAGAAATAAACTGTTAGCTTCTAGCCCATAGGAAATTTGCAGAAGATGTTGTTACTACTAAACAAGATTTTGTAGGTTTGTTGATATTTTATGGAAATCGCCAAACATTATATTAAACTATCAAAATAACAAAAACATTCTCGAGATTTATCCAGAGTTGAAAAGCTTCAATATTTAAAAAAAAAACTTCAATTAATTTTGAGAGCTGCTATAGCAAGAAATGTATATTAGGAAAAATGGTTGCTATAATACAAGGAGACTACAAGGATCTGGAGGGAATTAAACCAATTCATACATGATATACACAAAAATTTGGTCCAAAAAGCATTCCAATAAGCATATGAATATAGTCTCTACTATTCAACTATCTTTATTTTTTGTCAGATCTTATTGGTGATTGAATAAGAATTTCAAACATTGTACGCAAAGACATTTTTTTTTCTTTTAGTTTGACAACAAGGCAGAGCTATCTAGAAATGTAATTTCTCCCTACTCATATGGAAGTAAAAACATCAAAGAATTTGCCTGAGACAACTTTGACTTTAGAAACCATGAAAATTTTCATTTTGATCCCAATACAATAAAGAAGTTCTCCTAGCTTGAACCTTCTTTAATCCCAAAAGAACCATTGCCTATTTACGGGATAAATGAGATTTTGGGCAAATACCTACAAGCTGAATTTTTATCCTAATTTTTTGAATTTATTTTGGAAGATAAATCAAGTGATTTTCTTCATGAGAATACCATTTCTTTTCAATCGGTGCTCAGAAACAACAGTTATGCCTCAAAATAGGAGAGAAGGGGCAAAAAAAAAAATTAAAAAATTTAGATTTAATTTTTTTTTTCCTATAGCATAATTTTGTCTACCTGGAAAGCTTTTATCATTCCATTTGGATTTGTTATGAGAAAGTTATGGACAATCTTATTTTTTGGGCAATTACAGCATCTTCTTGAAAGAATAACTTATCGGATTCATTTCTAAATGCATTTTTTCCAATTTTTCAAAAAAACATTCTATATAGTTTAGTTTGCTTGCTAGAACAATCTCACTATTGGGATTAGTGCATTTCAATTTCATTTTAGAAATATTAATAATTTAGATTTTCCTTCTATCTTGCACTTACTTCTACTCAGTAACAATTTTTTGAAGTATTAAAATTACGTTTTTTTGAATTAATTTTTTCATTAGATTCTCAACTTAATTCTCCACCACAAAGATTTAAAGCTCAATACTATATAGTGCAAAAATTTTAAGTTAAGAAGGTTCAAAGTCAAATAATCTAGTCTCGCAATGTGCTAAAGACTTGTTTTTTCTACTTTAAATGTTGATATCTTGCAATCTGTGTAGCCAAAAAATTCTTTGTACACATTGTCATATTAGTTAGGTGTAAGATCTATGGTTAAATGTGCAAAAAAAACAATATTCAAATCTATTTACTCTTTGCTATTGAAATGGCAATTTTGAGTATTTTTGGGTAGAAAAAGGGCCTTGGTCCTTTAGGAGTTAAACATTGGACTTGAACTATTTTATTGCTTTCAATTCTACAAGGCATACAAGGCAAAGGTTGTATATTCCTAAATTTAACCTAGTTTCTCCCACTCACATACATAGAAATGAAAGCATAACCAAACTCATCCAAATTAACTTTGACTCTTGAAACCATGAAAAATTTGGTTCAGATTCCAACACAGCATAGAAGTTCACCTTGAACCTTCTTCAAATATTGAACTTGAACTTCTTGGTTGCTTTCAATTCAATAAGCCAAAGCTAGTGCACTTCTAAAATATAACTTAGTTTCTTTCCATTCACATGCGTAGAAATGAAAACATTATCAAACTAAGAGACAACAACTTTGACAACCTAAGAGCATCTACATTCTTTCATTGAAGGGGCCCCTAGTCTGCTCAATCCAAAGCCTGCCTCAGAAATTTCACCTACTACAGATTCGGAAGCCCCAAAAAACAACCTAGCCCCACCTAAATAAGTAATCAATCCAAAATCTTGACAAGTCTATCCATCTCTTCTCCAAGCTTGAATTCTACTTGCATGCCAATGTTTTTATCTTCTTTTATGAAAACTCTGACAAGTGTAACAACTCCCACTAATGAGAATGCAAAGCTATTGGAGATATGGAGAGAAAAGATGGAGAACTACTTTGTGGGTGGAGCCCAGAAGGAGAGTTAAGTTAAGCCCTCAAAAAGCCATTTGGTGAGGCAACTCCCTTGGAAAGACCATAATATTCAGTAGCTCTCAACAGGGCTTTTTTGGCACTTTAGATCAATAGTGAAGCCCTGTGTGCCGTCCCATGAAAGGTCTAAATTTGGAGGGAGCTGGGCGCAGTGGCTCACGGGATTGACAATCTGGCGATAAATCGCCAGAAAAAAAACCTAGTAGCTCTACAGTGATGGTCAGAGTTCCCAGGATACCTATATGGTAATTTGCGGAGATGCTATAATCGTGTCTAATATGGGGCTATTTCTGCGAATTACTGTATATTATTGTAAAAAGTGCTTGATAAATCCTGAGAAGAAGGGTTGAATAATGTATAAATTTTTTTTCATTGGTAGAGCACGACTTGCGACAAGTGTACTAATTTATTGTATTAAAACGGCTAATTCACATTCATTGTGTTGGCTGAAATTGCAATTTATTTTTGAAGTTCGTGAAGAAATTGCGATTTCTTTTGGGCTATTTGGCTTCTTTGCTAATGCTGAGTCTTCATATTAACGACAATACAAAACTAGTGCTCAAAAACCACCATTGCTCACAAACACCAACCCAATGCTCACAAACACCAATCTAAAGCTCACAAATTAAGCATGAACTGAAAACATGCATTCACCACAAAGCATAAATTGAAATATGCATTCACAACAAAGCCGGTTTATTATTTCATAAATTTGCACACAACAAAACATAAAATGAAACATGAATCACAAAGAAAACACACAATCACAATTCACAACTATGACTAGCAAGGAATTTGAACCCTTCATGCTACAAGAGCACAACTGCCCAAATTTGCAGTGCTAGCCATTTGCACACCACAAGACAAACAAAAAACATTAGAAGCCAAAGTTAGAGTGAAGATCATATTGGAGAAGGCTCCTGGAAGGCTCCCCAAAGGCTCCCCGTTGTCTAGCACTCCAGCTTCCACAACTCCATGCGTCCAAAATTGCAAAGCACGTTCCAGTAGACATCTTCAATGTCAAGGAAAATAACAGTCTTGAAGCCCAAAGCTAGCTAAATCTGATGAAAATTAAAGACGTTGAAGTGGGAGGATACTGGAAATGGCCACAAATCACACATCTCCATGACGGCCCACTTTCACTGCATTTTTTCAAGACTCAATGGCAGCCTTATACCAAAAGTTCTCCAACAAATAATATTTCTCGCCAAACACGCGGACCAACAGTGGCAAGTGCTTGCCCAGCCTATTCCGCTAGCAAGATTTCAAAAACTTGAGTGTAGAAAAGCACCACTCATCCTCCACCAATCCGAGCACAAGACAGCAGCCAATTTTGGCCAATTTGTAGTATCCAGAAATGAGTTTCTTCAAGTGCCGAGATTGGGCAAGGCCATGCCAAAGTTGAATGATTGGGTTGACATGGGCTGTGGATGCACAAGCAGCATCACAGTTAGTTCTCATAGTGACCTTAAACAAATCCTGTTGATTGTCCAAGTTAGAATTAGATAGCATGTCAGGGGGTGTATACGAGGTTCCCTCCTTCCTGCAAAGGCAATGCTACATTCAACAACCTTACGTGAAAATAGAACTTCTTGAGCACATTCAAATGGTGACCAAAGCTCTCTTCAACCTCCGGTTGCTTCCAATATTGCGGGTATATGATGCCAAATGCATCTAGTCACTCCTACTGCGGGAAGCGCCTGTCCAGTTCATCCAAGAGGGACTAAGCAATCTCTGCCAAACCCCAAAGGAGACTAAAGTCAGTCAAGGAAGTGGGGTTCAAAGCAATAGTTGCCAAGAAGCCCCATTAAACACAATTAAAACAAAACTGCAGTGGAAAGACAAGAAAGGAAGCAATCACAAAGTACACTTTCAGCTACCCTAAACTTGTAATGAACAACAACTGAAGAATGAAGGAACCTAAAAAAATTTGGAATACAAAAAATTTGCCAATCCCAGGCTACCGGTACCGAAATTGCCGTTACCCACCTGTACCGAAGCCTGTCCTGTGGCAAACTAAGAGTCTAAGACAGCAAAGCGTCAAAGACATGCCAAGACTCAAAAAGCACAAAATTAGACAAGCAACCACAATAGGATGCAAGAACACTTCAAAAAAAAAAAAAATTTAAAAGAAAAAAAATTGGGAGTAAAGTAAACGAACCTGCAAACTGTCGCTAAATAATTCCTTGCGTGCGTAGGAAATTGTCCTTTGTCGCGAACAAGTGGTCCTCCGTTTGTTTGCACTGGCAGCGTGCAAACACTTGGGTGATTCCAAAGTTAAATACAAGGTGGGAAACACCTTGTCCCTCCATCTCCCTCCATTCCACTGGAATTTCAAGACAAGTGAGAAAGTAGTTCCTGGTAACGGTGGAACTCTGCTGTCATGAACGCAGTAGTGTCAACCACAAACATCTTGTCCAAGTTGGCCTGGCAAACTTTAATCGCTTGCATAAAGTCACAGATAAAAATGTCACAAGACTGTGACAATTTTATCAGGCAGTGAATGGCATTAAGCATCGGAATGAAGCATGCAAGTGACAGTAGCACTTCAATGTCGGAGAGATAATCAAAGTTGCTAGCCGCAGCAAAGTGGCCCTTCTAGCCAGTAGCGGCCATATCGACATCCATTTTCACCAAGAGGGTCATGTATTCGGATATGATTCGCTGAGCAGGACTACGCATTGAGATCCACCGTGTCTCCACATTCATGACCATTTTGTTTCCCTTAGTTTCCATCAGATCTGCAAGCTTTTGCAGCTCAGTGTGACGTTTATGGCTACGACAAAAATATGAGTACAATGATTGGCAGAGGGCCTCCAAGCAGGAGACCATGGGGTAGTTAGATAAAGTTTCCACTACCAAATTGATTCGGTGACTAGCACAGCTTGCTTCTAGGCAGAACGGGGCCCATTTCTCATGAATCTAGATTGAGACCCCAGTTTTCGGTCCTTGAAAAGTGGATACACCATCTGCACCGAAGGAAACAAGCTTATTGGCTATTTGCTCCCATGTAAGTCCGCCCTTGCCAAGCAGTGCCTACATGATCATGTTAGTAAGGTGATCTGCAGTGCCTGAGTCAGAAACATTAGAGAGATGAAGTAAGTGTGGGACTCTTTTCCATGAAGCAATTGCGTAGACATGGACTCTAACCCACGAGGTGTTGTCAATTGTTGTCACCTCATCTGCACTAATCGAAATGAACCTGGCATTCTAGACTACGACCTTGAAAGCAGACAACACAGACAAATGAAGGTGTTCCGCCATCTCCCTCCCGGACATCTGAGACCAGTGCTTCCTAGGGATGTTCTTTACCTTCAAGTGCCTCAATAAGTATTGCTCGCGCTCATAGTCACATATAGGACAACCAGAATTTTGAATTTTGAATAGTGTAGAAAATTGAACTCCCTTTCTATTGGCTTCTTCGTCAAAACCAGCCACCAGTTGGTCCGCGACGTTGCTGCCCAACTGACGCCCTGCCCACAATTTGGTAAACTTTAAATGTTTGCAATCACGCTTCACGTACGTTTCTCCCTTCTTGAGATGTGGGAAAGGATCGCCATCATGCTTGTAGGTCTTCTTCCCTTTATGTTTTTCCAAGTTATCATCTTTTGGGACCAAAATCTTCCACCTTCCACTCACAGCACTACAACTCTTGCACACAATCCCCGTCAAGTTGCCCGCAACATCAAATTCGCCTTCTGCCCAAGTAAACTTACATGCCCAAACCTCCTGCCAACGACGTGTGACAGTATTGGGCACAAGTTTTCGTTTCTTCCACGTTTTTTCTTAGACTGAGCTGGCGATCTCCGGTGCCGGATCAACAAGCTCCGCCGTTACCGTTGTGGCCTCTGAGAGCGACAGAAAGTGAGGAGCAGGTCCTGGTAAGGAATCAAACAACCGCGTCTGGCTGATGCGTTCCATGCCGTCTCCAACATTGTACAACAAATTAGAAATT
This sequence comes from Neckera pumila, assembly GCA_963969595.1. NCBI lineage: Eukaryota > Viridiplantae > Streptophyta > Bryopsida > Hypnales > Neckeraceae > Neckera > Neckera pumila. Next base: position 1,508,967 of record OZ018408.1, on the reverse strand, counting down.
GGATTGGTCGCTACCGCCACAAGCAGATATTTCTCCAACCCATGAGAGTTTCGAGAAGACTCGAAGGTGCGGACCCAAAAATTCTCGAGCAATTTCAGTTTTTGTGCCATTGCAATACTCGAGCCTTGCACCTACCCCTAAACCCCAACAACAGGAGCACAAGTCCAACCATTAGAAGATATTCAGGGGGACTAAAGGGTCCTTTCAGGCCTGCTCCTCCAAAGTTGTTCCTCTAGCAGATCGGGAACATCTGCTATCAGATTTTTTTTTTTTGAAATTTTTGAATTTTTTTTGAAAAATCTAAAATGAAAATAAAAAAAGTAAAATTTTTTTTTGGTGACGTGGTAGTCGTTCTACCATGTTACGCAGTAGTTGCGGGACTACTACAAGGCTATTCCCTCGACACTGGCCTAGGGAACTCACAGCCCTTCAAAGGAGTTGAAAAACACCTGATGGATCGCAAAATCAAAGCAGCACAACCAGAATCAAAGCCAGGAAGCACAAATTCTAACGCAAACTCAAAACTGAAAGCCAAGCACAGATAGGGATTCAGAAGTCACTAAAAGCACGTCTCATCGACCAAGCGTGCAGTCCAGGATGGGGCCAATAGTTATTACGCGGCCAATTTTTACACCCCTCCGCTCAGGCGCTCACGCATGCCCAAAACAAAAACCCCGCTCCACGCAATGTAAGCAGACCCACGCCCAAAATTCAATTTTTGAGGCTCATTCAATCCAGGCATTAAGGCAGCCTCCATTTCCGCATTGCAGTGAATGCACAAGAGTGACGACTGACGAGAAAATTCCTCACAACGTCTCTCAGATCTTCACAACAGCAAGGAAGTGGCGCTTCTGATTTTTTGAAATGACGCTCCCACATTCAAAGCGCAATAACAGCAAAGCAAGAGCTTCCGGAATCAATTCAAAATGCTTTGAATGCACATTGCTAAATCGCACAAAGCTAAATGGAAACTCTACTAATTCTCCAAATGATGCAAGAGACAAGTCTGCTAAATCCCAGGCGACGAGGAGGAAGACAGGTTGGGTGATGAGTGCGACATCAACGGACTGGATGGAGCCGCCAAGGCTAAAAATCGACGGTTCAGGTATGATCTTGGATGAACGCTAAACCCAAACTGGATGAATACGCGGTTTTGCAACTTCCTGTCCACAAGGTTGGAAAACTTGCTCAAATTTCCATTTCACTTGATTTCTACAATGTACATTTAGCGCATCCAAAATCTAGGTAGAACCCGAGCAATTTTTAGCCATTTTAGGGAACGTTGGTGATGGTGTGATAAATTCCGCACCCCAATAGTGCTGCATCAGTAGCTACTGATGAATTAGTCAAGTGGAGGATGTAGAGGCACACCATCACTATATAACCAAGACAACATCAACACATGCTACTGAATGTTACTTATGGTGGATGCTCTGAAATCGAAAACTGATGCATTTCTCGATTCTGACATAGATGGGAAGTTTCTGCCGAGCCTTCTACCGTAAAAGAGTAACACATTTATTAATAAACATTTAATACCCACTTTAGACACGTGGAGCCATGCCCTGTAATGATAACTGAACCTTCAAGGGACTCTGCAGACTCTGACTCTGTTTTGGATGATGTCTTGCGCTACGCATGCAGGCGTGTGCTCCCACCTACCATCGCAGTCCGGGAGCTCCATCTGCGTAAACTAACTCTCTTTCGTTGTGCTTTCCTTTCCTTTCTACTTACGACATTGCGACTTGTGGGCACAGAATTTCATTTACGGAGGCATCGACTCGCGGTTAGAAACACATTCCATTAAGCTTTCGAACTTGTCTAGAGAGGGGCACTAGCTAAGTCAGCCAACAGGGACAGAGTGGGGAGAGTATAGCGATCAGTGGACTTAGAATTGGACTTAGAAATCGGAGTTAGTGTCTTCTGGTAGAACTAAATTTCATCAAAGTTTGAATCTTGTTTAGAGAGACACATGCTACTGGGTGGAGAATCGCACTCGCGCAAAGGTTACCCTAGTCGGCGAATGGCATTGAAAAGAGAGAGAGAGAGAGAGAGAGAGAGAGAGAGAGAGAGAGAGAGAGAGAGAGAGAGAGAGAGAGAGAGAGAGAGAGAGAGAGAGAGAGAGAATGGATAAGTAAGACTGTACTTTTGCTTCGTCTGAGTCGTTTTGGTTTGATCGTGTTTTTGCAGAAACGGCGGCGTGGTGCAATTTACTGGCTTGTTTAAGCTCGTAGGGTTGATGACATTGCAGTGACGGCAAGATAGAGGGAGAGAGACCGGGGAAGCGTTCAAAATGAGGCCTTTGTCAATTTTGGCGCTAGGGGTGGTGGGGTGGGTGGCGTGGGTGCTGGGGACGGACCCTTGGAAGGTAGCGTTGGGGCGAGGCGTTACGGATTTCAATCCGCAGTACGTGGAGCTGGCACCTGTAAAGTTGGACTTCCCTCGTGACGCCGACAATAAACTCCAGGCGGCCGAAATCAAGTGGCACGGCCAGTTCTTCGGCCCGGAGAGCCTGACGTTTGACGCGCAAGGGCAGGGACCGTACACGGGCGTCAGCGATGGCCGCGTGCTGCGGTACGACGGGCCTGAGCTTGGGTGGACCACGTTCGCGTACACCTCCACCAACAGGTAACGTACTGGCTCTCGAATCTTTCAAGTTCTTGCCTGCAAGAATTCTCGTCACGTATCGTCAGTTTTGCGCAATTCAGACGCCAACAGAATGAAACCAGAACTAGGTTTCCAGACGCCAATGTCGTGAATTTTCGCCAATAAAACGAAATTGAAGGTACTGAGCTGTGTAAATGCATCACGCACCTCTACATTAGGCTGGTAGAATGATAGTACCAGTCATGATGGAATGGGATGGGGTTCAATCTGGACTCCAGTGCAGTGGATGTGAAGTTAGGGCACCCTGGAGTGGTTAGAATCTAAGTGATTGCCATCACGGAATGATGACGAAGTAGGTTACGATTGATGACATTTTCCAGTGTGTTGGGATCCCGCATTGCAGATCGGCTGCGTGCGCGCCTTTAAGCCCCGTGGCTCCGAATTTAGCGATGGAGCCAGTGTGCGGGCGGCCTTTGGGCCTCCGGTTTCACAAGGAGACCGGGGAGCTTTGGATCGCGGACGCCTACTTCGGCATCATGAAAGTCGGTCCTGAGGGCGGCCAAGCGGAGGTCGTGTTAAACGAGATCAACGGGGTGCGCATGAAGTTCACGAACGACTTGGACTTCGACGACGAGGGCAACGTCTACTTCACGGACAGCAGCACGCGCTGGCACCGCAACAAGTTCATCCTTGCGCTCCTGGAAGGCGACGCCACGGGCCGCTTCGTCAAGTTCAACCCCGCCACGAAGGAAACCACCGTGCTGCTGGAGCGCTTCCGCTTCCCCAACGGCGTTGCGGTCAGCAAGGACGGCGCGTTCGTCCTCTTCGCGGAGTGCCGCATGGCCCGCGTCTGGCGTTACTGGCTCAAGGGCGCTAAGGCCGGCACACATGAGCTTTTCGCGTATTTGCCCGGATGGCCGGACAATGTGCGCCGCAACAAGGCGGGCGACTTCTGGGTTGCCATCCATTGCCTCCGCGTGAAGACGGCGGAGGTGATGAGCAAGACCCCAAGGGCGTGGGCGCTCATCATCCGACTGCCCATCCCCATCAAGTACGTGTATGGGCTGCTGGCGGGGCGGCCCAAAGGGATGATCCTGCGCTACGGACCCGACGGCGACCTCAAGGAGGTGCTGGAGGATCAGGAGGGCAAGGTGGTGAAAATGGTGAGCGAGGTGGAAGAGCACGACGGCAAGTTGTTCCTGGGCTCCGTGCTGCTCCCGCATGTGGCCGTGTACACTCTGCCACGAACTGCTCCAGCGGCTGAAGCTTCTGCATAATGGATTCGGACTTGCTGTTTTACTCACCATTTCTTCGCACCTTTCTCGTTGTTCTTGACCAGATCCTTGTAGCTGGGATTACGCTGGGATTTTGCTGGGATTAGACTCATTGGAGCTTGCATTTTGGTGTCATACGGGCCATATGGCCATATTCTGCCGTCGTGTTTTGAATCATGTCTGGCATTATGTATACATATATACTAACGGTAGTTGTAGAGTCAGCAATTTGTATTGTGAATATGGAAATGTAAGTGTAATGTGAGTGAGGTGGATTGGAGAGCACCATGCTTTCATTGGCTAACGTTAATTGCATTCACAGAAAATGCCCAAATGAGCGTTGATTCCCTAGTATACAACAATCCCACATCCAATGCGGATCTGAAGCTGAACAGCTGAAGTTGGTAGGACGAATTTCATGAGAGACACTTCTCTATGACAGAGAACTCAACCCTCATGACGATTGTAGAGGGTTTGTCCAAGTACCAGGACCCTTCTCATCGTCGAAAGGTATATGCAAGTCCTACGTCAAGAATGAGAAACTTGAATACCTGCTTAATATAATTGCTTCTAACGCCTAAAGAAATATACAGTAAGATTTGAGACAATCATCATCTCTGCTATCTGAACCACACACGCAGGTAATCCGGTTTGAATCTTCAGCCCATATTTGTAGATGTCACCTGGAACAAATGCTGGAGCTCCTGCCCAGCCCCTGGAATTAATTAGTAATTCCACAAGCTCATTCCCTGCACAAACAAAGCTGATGCAGCCACCACGAGGCCAGCGAAGATTGGAGGAACCGCAAAATCCATCCTCGTTTTCTGGAAGAGGCTTGCAGGCACGCACAGAAAATCATTGGGTCCATCCAGGGGTAGCCGGGAGCATTGCTGGCACGCGATTGTCGCTCTGTTAATGTCTTTTGAACATTGCTGTACAACCTCCATCGATGGAGAGAGGCTGGAGCTGAAACCCACCTCTAAGCTCAATGCTGTGATCGTTACGACGGCCGCCAGTAACAGCGTCCAACATAACGTGTACAAGAACATTGGTTGGCTTGAAACCAATTCCATGTAGGAGAGCACCGCCTGATCATGCACACGTACTAGTGATCAGCAATAGAATCACCCTCAAAACCTCTCCAGTGACGGTCAAAGACGCTACTGACTCGTAACAAACTATTCTTATAACGACTACGTGTGCAACTCAGTCAAGACAGAAGAGTAACGGATCATATCGGCAGCATCCTTCATACAATGTTCGAAAATCATCATCTACAGTAGAACTGTAGAAAGGTCCTGAAGTAGGAGAGTGATAACCACTACCGAAAGACGGATATCAAAACACACTGAATCTTCCTAATGACACTGGCTCGGGGAGACAAATGAACTTCTAAATGTACCCACATGTGTTCACAAATTAACATGTGGAATTTGTTAAATCAGACGTGTACACAATAGGATGGATTCTTCAAATGTACAAGGAATGTGCAATTACAGAGTGTGTCAATGCACAGGGTTGAGTGCATCTATAATGACAGTGCCTCAGGGGATAAAAAGGCTCATTGCAGATGTGGAAGTTGCCCACACAGATGTGTACACAACATGACTAGGTTGTGAGACTACATGCGGAATGTGCACTTTTGCAGAGTGTGGCTCGAGAAGGTTGAGTGTACCAGAATCTGACGTCGGAAAAGACGAAACGGAAGGCGGATGTGCTCCAGGAGAGCTTGATGTTTATGCTGCACCTCATAACCGATGCGCCCCACGCTTCTCAAAGAGGATGGAGCCAGGATTGGCCCTCCTCGGGGACCTGGCAAGAACATCGTTCGCCGCATCTGAGACATGACAGTTGTTTGGAATTTCGGGATACAGGCGCTCTGATACAAACAAATCAACATCTCAGACAAGATGCTTTGTCAATGTTCCCATAAAACCTCCACCATGCTTCTAGCACTTCAGATTCATTACTAACAGAGACTGATCAACGAGCTACACCATTCATTCTGTTTAGTGCCATACATAATTCAAAGGAACACCGGAATCGTGCGCAGCGAGTAAATGAATTGTAAGCTATTGAGTGTATAGGCACTCAAGCAATGGCCATCGTAAGATCCAAACTCAGTAAACGGTGATAATCAATAAGCACACTAATACAACGTGTTCAATAACGTATCAGAGGCCCACGAAAACGGTGTCCTCTCTACCACCGAACACAGAAAGGAGTCACAATTGTTCTGAGGATCGAAGTCTCCAAAAAACTTCGACTACAACACTAATGATTTTCAAATTGAAGACTCTCAATCTCAGAGTAGTCGTGCGGTTTGAATGTCTTTCCTCCAAATTTGCGGGATTTCCGCGATTGCCAAAAACAGGGATCAACAGGGCGATACCAATTAACACAAAGAGAAGAGAATTTACCTGCAAAGGAGAGCGGCAACGAAGATGGACCCAATGGTCACCGCCAATCGGAGGCCAATTGGGCGCAGACGTGAGAAGAACAATCAGCTTGCGCATGGGTGGGTCACGCTACAAGCGCCAAATCATGCCCGGCGCAACTGCACAAGTCAAGTGCGGAACAAAAAACCGGGAGCCCAGGAGACAACCTAACTACATGATGGAAAAAACAGAGCTCAATAGGGCGCAAGACGAGCACCAACCCGAATTCACAATAGGGTTAAAGCGGAAGAAACGCAAATTGAAGGCAGAGGACTTCCAAAGGAAGAGCACCCAAAAGAAAGAAACTGGCACGATCGAATCCAAACTTGACTATGGAAGCTGCAACTGTACACGAAAAGAGAGACGATGGCAGAGATCCCGTCACTACAAACGAAGCGAGAAAAGTGCAGCTCGTCGCTTCTGCAACGCCACTCGTAGAGGTCGTGACGACGAAGAGGACGGTCCCAAGCCAATTCCCAAGACATGCCCCCGACGACCAAGACCCCCTCCACAGACGGCAAACCAAGAAGAAGAAGACGAGATGGCGAATCACCGAGATCATCCGTTCACGATGAGACCATGTGCCAAATGGATGGATGAAAACAATATTGACTTCGCCTGTAGTACAGTACAGTAAGTAAAGTCTCGGAGCTTACAAGTAGGAGTTGGACTTGTGTCACGACGCGGACGGACCTATCCTCCAAAGCGTCATGAGTTGTCTTCGTTGTATTATTGGGACATCAATTGAGAAATGGGTCCCAAGTTGCTCCTCAATTGTTGGTTCTCTCAACCACCCTTGCAGACCATCCTCAGTGAGATGTTGGCAAATAAGCTCATACAGGCCTCTTTGATTGATTAGTGTACGGTGGATACGACGAGGCTGGGCTGACATGGTGGTCCGCGGATGTCAGACTTTCGGGTTGGCATCGCCTCTCATTGTGAGTTGCGAACTTATGTAATTTTGTCGCTGCCACCTTTTAAGGACCCACAAGACCATGCAGTTCACTACAGTAGTGAATTCACTGCAGGAGTAATTCAATCCTAAACGTGGGCTAACTTCGGAATTACGCAAATTGAGAGGGACACTAAAATGGAAGTTGACAATATTGTGTCTGTTACAGTAGTGAGTGCATCCCTCCCATCGTGATTCACAGAAATCGTTGAAGAAATCGTACTCACTCCAAAGGATGGGAAACGCTTCGGCGATCGAACTCGCTGAAGTCACCGACAGCTAACTTACTATACCGTGACCGCCCTCATACAACATCGTCTACTACTTAACCCCTAAATGACGGACGCATGAACATTGATTTCAAACCTCACTGTCCATCCCTCAATTTGCTACCATTTTGCAACTAGATATGTATGAAAAATTTTATATTTATTTTTCAGGGATGAAAGTACATGTCTTGTTTACTCATGAAGAAAAAAATTAGATTTTTTTGTGGAAAATTAATTTTCTAAAAAAATTTTTGAAGAAAAAGTGAAGAAAAATCATATTAAATAGAAAAATATTTCAAAAAATATGAAAATTTCACCATAAGTGTATATCACAATGATAAAAATCACGGTGTAAACTCAATTTCCATGTCATTCTATAATTAGAAAATAATAGACATTGAAAATACACCCAATGTTCAAACTGCAATAAAATATGCAATATTAGGAATTTTTTCAAAATTCAAATTCGAGTAGAAACTAGAGTAGATGACCTTCATTTTATTAGTTTGACTCAAACTCAAAAAATATCATTTTTGTGGAGAAATTTCAGATTTAATGCAAGGAACAACAATTTCCCAAAATATTCTAAAATAGCATATTTTGTAATCCTTTCTTTTAATAGCTTCTCATTTCCGTGAAGACAAAAATTGGAAAGAGTACAAACTCAATTGGATACTCTTCATAATCCAATGTGAAAGGTCAACAAAGAAAAGGAGGATGAAAAATTGCTTTTGAACTCTTTTAGCTCAACAGTATTGTCATCGGCACTCCAGGGTTAACATCTAAAATTCCTCCAACTGTTCAGAAAACCACATTTATTCCTACGTTGTGGATACATGAATGCAGTGAATAAACTCATCCATTTGAACCATTTTTTAATCCACGTACATGAGTCAATTTTTCATCCAATTGCAATAGAATGAACCACAATATTCTTGAAAAACAACCAGTTAGTGCGACCTTACATGAATATCGTGGCCTTCAGTTAAATTGTGATGTCAGTGCAGTTGCAAAGCGAGGAGGAAGCCCATTATCCAAGGCCACTTCACACACGAAGTCACAAAAAATTACCTTGTTGGTACAGACTCTGGATTCTGATAAATGTATCACTTTTACATACACAAATGGGCAACTACTGAAATAGAACCCGCGGGTCTAATCTGCAAATATTTCTCCTAATAGAACAAGACGATATACAAGATCCTCCTTTCTCATCACTAATTGAGTAGACTAAGAAAGCACTGCACTCCGCATCCTCACAGCAACCTACCTCCATAACGTCCACAGCTCATTGAAGTTGCTCTTCAGATATATTCTACAGTGTCTGCTATTATAACCGATATCGAAGCTACCTAAACTCAAGCTTGCAAGATGCATCATTGTGTGGCTTTCTAACTTCAAGGCATACTAATTAAATAATGATTCTAGTGGGTGGAAAAGGCAACTAGTAATGGTACATATTTTCAAGGTGCAGAAATGTACAAACTACACCTCACTCGGGGGATCAAATTTTGAAACTCGTTCGCTGGAATCTCGACGGTCAATCCCTGGAGCACCCTCTTTTAAATAAATGGGAGTGTAGGCCTTAACAATGTCGTCCGAGGAAGGTTGCTCTTTAGTTTCTGCAGTGGCCATGTAAAGTGACACCCGCTCAATCAAGGGCCGAAACTTTCGCTTGCAGTAGACATGGAAAATGAGCGTCAGAACAGGGAGTATTAACAAGATTGGCGTGAATTTAAATTCTTTCACTGCAAAATAGACGATTGCCGTGATCTGTGCAGCTAAAAGAGCAGCCAGAATTCGGTGGTGGATGTGCGGCCACAAGCTCCCGTTGCTCTCCCAATCCGGGACATGCACGTTCAAAGCCTGTGAAATCACAAACCAGAAATTAGAGAGAACACTCAATTAGCCCCAGTGATAAGGGAACGCAATAAGTTTAACCACGTAACCCAGATTAGACTTCATTTTTTTTGTTTGCAGGCTGATTAGGTCATGTAAAGACTTCCTTCTGAACATATTGTATTCATTTTTCGGCCAACACGTGCAATGTTCTAGTGATATAAAATTTGACCCCACTCGAATTAGATTTTCACAATATGATCAATCAAATTGGTTGTCATATGACCATGAATAATTAATTCTTTAGGGGTTCAACAAGAAGTCCCCATTGAACCTCATATTTTAGCAGAAAAAAGTAGGTTATATGGAGTCTTTCTTTAGTCCATATTTAGTCCATAGTCCATATCTTTAGTCCATATTTTGTTTATTTATCGACCATCATGTGCAATGTTGCGACATTAATGTTCGTCATCGATTCTGGTGACATAGGTCCTGGTCCCACTTGAATAATATTTTCCACAATATAATCGATCGCGAATACTTGGTCCTTCAGGGATAAAAAAATTATTTACAAAACAACTGCATCCATGAATATTATCTGGTGTTAGTTGTACAGAAACAAGAGAAATCCGAACCTGATTACGCTGCACTAGCCATCCCAGCAAGAAGTAAAGGAAGGCGAAAACGAGAATCATGGGCGCAATAACAGCATAGCACAGGGCCAATGTCAAGATGAGAAGGTCGTTGGGAATGCTCTGGTGATATGTGAAGGCTTCCGGAGCCCATGACTCGCGTTTCTCCCACTCTGATTGGCACTTGAACTTACGTTTCCAATGGTAACTGATCAAGGAGACGAGGCGCGACAATTCTACACCGTAACCAATGCTAAACCTGCCCCAAATGTCACAAACCAACTCATCAATGTCATGCAATACATAAATTCATGTGCCAACCCTAAGGAAGAGGATACTAGAACCGTTAGGACATCTCCTGTACTGACTTCCTGTGACAAACCGCAACTCCTTTGTTCAGGCCCTCGGTTTACAAGTAGTGTACGGCTAAATCTTTACGGCAAAATGCAAAATGTTTACGGCTACTGTGCAATAAAAGGGTTCTGAGGTCACTTACTTGAGCACAATGTATGTGATGTAATACATGGCGACAGGGGGCAACTGGGAGCCAAGCAGTCGTATCAGACGAGCTACTAAGAACTTGTCTTCATCCACCATTCCCTTGATGCTGCTGAGATTCGCAAAAATAGTCCCAAAGATGGTCACTCCAAAGTAGACGTTGAAAAGGATGATGTAGAAGTATTTGGCCGAAGCAGACCGTACAATCCGAGACCGAGAAGCAAAACCCTCTGCCTTTGATAAAGCAAACATAATGGGTGGTGGCAATGCGAGAAAGATCAGCAGGACGATCTGGGGCACCAAACCTGCAGAGGCAAAGAATGCACATTAGTTTGAGGTGCTAGATCTTTTGTTCGAGTTTTGAGTCTAGTCAACCTAATCTTTCCTAGTGGAAGTGAGAAAAAAACATTGGAGAAGCTTCTAGTAGCTTGAAGAGGATCAAAGTCTTAAGAATTGGGGAACCCGTTTTCATCTCCAAACCCGTTTTACATCTAACGTTATGCACCTCCAATGCTTGACTTCATTGAAAATTTGCGTTTGTAGAGGTGCAATTAGCATGCAGGGTAAGGTATATTCCAATGAATTATGAAGTATCCTGATTTCCAGGAGATGAAAGTGAAACACAAGGTGAAATCAAAGGGTGAAACTTCTTAACTTCAGTGAATCAAGTGAACACTGCTAAAAAATAAGACCTAATTCTTCATACAAAATCATGAACTTAAGAATTCCCCTTCAGCGCATACTCAATCCAGAAATGTCATCACCTTGTCTCCCCGTGGAGGTGCCTGACTTCGGAGCAAAAGCTTCGCTTGGTGCTTCTGCGTCATCCGACTGCAGTATACAGAAAACCATATATCAAAGTCCCAAAATAACAATCAAAACATGTAAATCAACCGCAAGTGGGATTTCAACCCTGAAAGTGCCCAATCAGGAAACAAAAAGTCCACTTCGAAATCTAATACTCCATTATAGTAACTTTGAGAACATGTTTTCATTGCTCAAGAATTTTGGACATGATTATTTATGATACATTTTGTTACCTTCATTGAAGCTTCTTACATAATTTGTTCAACTTCTCCAGATGTAGACGCAATTCGTTTTGGCCATTTGAGTTCTTTGCGGTTAAAAGAAAGAAAAAAACCTCAGCTTGCTTTCAGAAATCAAATGCTCAAGAAAAGCAAATTGATGCGGGGAATGAATACCTGTAAGATGTCATGGATGGTCTTGTCATGGGTGATGGACCTGATGAATGGCAGGATAACCTCCAGATTGCTAAGTGATAAGAGACTCGCAACCAAGAGTATGGGAATTGCATAGGCCACAATGATCAAGAAGGTGGGAATATGAATCAAAAGCTTCCGAAGCCAGTGCTCCCATTCCGATATATGCAGATTACGCCACACCACCGCGTTGGGCTCTGGTGCTGGTGTCACGCTCCAATCCGGAGCATGGAATGTATGCACAACCTGCACCAATCAACCAATCAACCGATCAACAAACGTAAAGAGTAGCACGCACAAACCCTAAACTCTAAAACCCTAAAATATTACACACTAACGTTGGTATTGTAACACTAATATTCTAATCCCATTGATTTAAGTAGGGTCAGAGGAGTACGACCCGCCATGGAGACCTTCTCTGAAGTTTAAATGATGCCAGTGATATAATCATGAAAACCAAAGGTCAATGAGATAAAGCCCTAAGACCCCATAGAGTTTGTGTGAATTATGAGGATTTTGGAGGAGCACTCTCAAACCAGGATCAGGGGCTTCATCTTCATTTTCAAAGTCTTTATAGCATCGACCTTGCAGGTAGAAACCCTATGATATGCTGATTTCCACCTGAGTGTTCGCTACAGTGCAATTTAGCCCAAGTAGGACACGCCAAAAGATGATTAATTAATAAATTTCCAAATTGATATTGAAGAGCTCACCTGGCCAGCTTGAGCAGCCGAGCGCTGATTGTTAAAAATGACCAAAGCTGTGGATGCAATCTTCACCTGCAGCACTTGCTTCCGCTCCTCCTCAAACTGGTCTGTCAAATCCGCACTGCGAGCTTCCAAGTGATCTATTGTGTCGACCTCGGGACCCATACAACCCAAAAACCCCGTCTTGTGCACGGGACGAACCCCGTCGTCACCGCCTTTCGTCTTCGATCGATCGAACACTGCTTCCGCATGTTCCAATTCCCGCAACACCTTTTCACGCTCTTTGTACAGCTTCTCCACCTGGTGGTAAGGCAATTAACCAATTCATGATTATGAAACGACACTCTGATTAAACAAATTGATAAAATCGAAAAATAGCTTCATGATTGATAATATCATGTTCAAATGAAATCGCATTTTATATGACCAGAACTAGTGAAGAACAATGCATTTTCGGTCAAATACTAAAAAAAACGAACAAAAGAAAGTCCCCTTACGACCTACTCTAAACTGCTGAGAAAAAATGAGAGCCAATTTAGCCTTCACTTAACCCTTTAGGAGTTACAGCTTTGCAAGCCTAAACCCTGATCTTGAATTGCAGCAAGAGGAATGCAAAACCTAAAAGACCAAAGATTCACGATGACGAACTCGATTATCATACTGCGAGAATAATAAAATTTAGATGGAGTTAAATTTTATATCACCAGAATCAGTGCAGAACATTGCACCCGTGGGTCAAAAACTATATAAATTTGGACAAAAAAATTCCCCATATGATCTACTCAAACTGCTGAACCATTTTCACCTTTCGGAGATCTTTGACGATGATGCAACGGTCATACGACCCGGGGTGCACTCTTCGGAAGAAGGCGTTGACGTGCTCTTCAAGGGTCTGATGCGGCAATGACTGGGGAGGAATGTCCCGCACGAGCACTGTGAACTCCTGAGGGTGAGCCCTGGTGGACGCTTGGTGCCGGACGCGCAACGTGATGATGCGTCGGTACGACCGCCACAACACAGCGTAGGTCACGAACGACACCCAGAACATGCCGAGGAGAAAACCCCAGATCTTGGAGCTGCCGGGCTCCACGTTGCCCATGCTCAAGTTGTCGAAGCCACTGAACGCGATGCCGCCGTAATTCGATGATCGCTCCTGGTGCGTGTTGAAGCCGCTGCTCGCCGACAGAGAAACCAACACGGGGATGCAAAACACGGCGGACAACAGGATGATCTCCAATGCTGCACAATTGGACGCGGTGCGAATGTCACGTTGTGAACAATCGTCACGGACCCACACGCACTGGCAATGACACTAACATCAAAATGCGTGCTCAGAACATCCAAATCCTATACGATTTTTGTTCTCCGTTACGACACTACTACAAGCATCGAAATGGTTTAAGCCTTAAAAAAATTCTAAAAGGTTTTGATTTTCCGCCATTGTGCAAATGCAGGCGTGAATGGCGAGGCGAGGATTGGACCTAGAGACACATACCTGCGGTGAAGAGATGCAGGTAGACCGCGGCGTCTAAGCCAGCGGCGTCCACGACTTCATCTTCCGAAGCTTTCCAGGCCTCGGTCGCCCAAGAGAACGGACCTCGCCCTCGAAGAATGGTGCCCACCTCCACCCCGCGTAACACCCGCAGCGGGTGGTAGATGACGGCATTCCCTGGCCGACGCGAAGTCACGACGTACACGCCGAACAGAGTCACAAACACGGACGACGAGAACACCAAAGACACAATGAACGATGACGTCTCCACCATAGTGCCAACGTCGATCACTGGCTTACTAATGTTCCTTTTCCTCCCATTCCCCCATCAAACATTGAAGGAGAAAAAATCTTCCCATGCCAATAATGACACAAACTCTTGAATCCCTCCTCACTACCCTCACTACTACTACACTACACGCTTGTTGCCAATCACGGGATCAAAGGGTGTGAGCTTCCAACGAGGCAAAGAGTACACCAAGTACAAACTCTTGGCGCAAGAGCAGCTCGTCACGGAGCAGGAACGGCAGTGAAACAATAGCAACACCCATAACCTTCAAGGCTTCCAATCGATCCATAACACAACAAGAATGGCGAGCTTGCAACACTTCGACCCATAGTTGACAAGCTGCTCAAAACACACAAGTCCACCAATCTCGCTCCGATCCAGTACTGGGGCTCTCGCTACTGCTCCACTTGAGATCGATGTATGGATCCCACCCACAACAAGAGTGGCGAGCCTCCAACACTTTGATCCTGATTTTGATTTAGATATCAGTTACAAGTCTATCGATCTTGCCACTTCGGGGACAGTCAAGTCTGCTGCTGCTGCTGCTGCACTTGAGATGTATGGATCCCGCCACTGGGGTGGCATTGGTGAAAATGTGACATGATGCAGACCGTGTCAGGGATTTGGTGCAGAGTCAGTAGTGGGTCGATCAGTTTGTGAGTGTGAAGTGATGAGTGATGAGTGAGTTCGAGAATGAGTGAAGAGAGGCGGCACCGACCAGGGGTGGAATCCAGGTGTCGCCTCCTGGAGCTTCCGGTACAGTAGTTCCGTTGCCATCTGATTTGCAACTTTGCAAGCTCAGTGGTCTCAAATATGACTATTTAAGCTTAGCAAAACTATTTATAGATGCAGAAAATGTCAAATTTTCAGCACATTTAACGAGTGCTGTTAGCAACTACAGCTGCTTGCGAAACTGAAATTTGGGGCCACTGGTCACCATGTCGTTGCGGCATTTTGAATCTTCGTTGCCTGGCTTCAAGAAAACACCGGAGTTTACCTGCCTGTTTGGTCACTTTGGTGTTGGAAAATAGAAAACACTGGCCGGCCCTCGTAGTGCTGTCCGGGCTCCCGGGGCCTCCAGGGAAGACTGGTTCCAGCACTTGCAGGGACACGTGTTTCGCTCTGGTAGTAGTTGGAGTTCATGAATGATAAAGTCTTGGGCTGACAGAATCCAAGGAGTGACGTAGCAGCCAAATGGAGTAACTTCACCGAAGATGGACTGCCCCAAAAAGGATAAACTATTCAGCAGCCCATCATGGGCAGAGTGCTGAAGTTTTTTAATTTGTTTCTTACACATAGACAAGTGCGAGAAACGGCGAGAGCAATTGAAATTATTCTTTTTTGGCAAAGTATGAATTTGTTATGAACTTTTAAAGTATGCTTCACTATGGTCAAAAAGAGTCCATCTAGACTATCCTTCAAACCCCAAAAAAGTGTATCCATAATGGTCATCTTACTCACCTACAACACAAGTCACAATATTTTGTAACATTGTCACCGACAACATGAGGGCCTAAAAAGAGTCACTTCTTTCAATGAATTTACATCCGAAAGGTGGAAGTTTTTATTGTAGTTAATTACTAATCACTCCATTATCATCCCCTAAGACATAGATTGTAGGCCAAACTTCATTTATTTAAAAAAAAAACTATAATGGATCATTGCCAAAAGTTTGGGTCTTTTGTCTACGAGGGTTGTTTTGACTACCTTATTAGGCCTTGTTGTGCACTCTAGTAGTTATCCTACATTGAGCTTTTCAATGGGGAGACTTCAATAATACAGTCAAAGTCACCAATTTTTGGCAATTTTTAGATATTAATAATTTTTGTTGTTTTGGTAGCCCTATAATACGATTTTTTGGCAATTTACAACAAACTTTTAGTGTAATTTTTTATGAATTAGACTAAACAATTCTTTTAATTCCTTAGTTTTCTATATGGTTTAGGGTTCTAAAATAATGAATTATCTCAATATAAGTCAGTGAGAATTCTAAATGTTTTGAATACTTGTAAATTATGGCCGTTTAAAAGTACAAGAATGATGTACTTATCAAAATGGGTGAAAAATGTTCACAGGGTTTAGAATTTGCTTAAGGAAATGAAAATTAATTTAATCCCTAATTTTTTCACCCTAAATTGTTGGAATTTAGCCTTCAAATCAAAGAATTTAATAAAGTGGGTGCTATTCTATGAAAATTAATAATTTCTACAATCGAATTGGTGGATATATGACCTAATTTGCAAGTGCATGCCCTAATAAAGTTTCATGTAATTATATCCATTAGATTGTGAAATTATAACACTGGCAGGGACACGTGTTGCGCTCTGGTAGTAGTTGGAATTCATGAATGATAAAGTGATGGGCTGACAGAATCCAAGGAGTGACGTAGCAACCAAATGCGGTAAGGTGGACTGCTCCCCAAAGGTGGACTTCACCCAAGGTGGACTGCTCCCCAAAAGGATAAACTATTCAGCAGCCCATCATGAACAGAATTAGGAGTTTGCCCTCATGCCAGTGAGTGAGTGCTGAAGTTTTTTACGGAGTAATTTTTTCCCACACAAAGACAAGTGCGAGAAACGGCGAGAGCAATTGAAATTATATTTTTTTGACAAAGTATGAATTTGTTATGAATTTTTGGAGTATGCTTCTCACTAAGGTCAAAAAGAGCCCATCTAGAATACCCCAAATCGACAAAAAGTATATCCATAATGGTTATCTTACTCACCTAATACAAGAATCACAATATTTTCTAATATTGCCACCAACAATATGAGGGCCTAAAAATAGTCACTTCCTCCAATGAATTTACACTCAAAAGGTGGAAGTTTTTATTGTAGTTTATTACTAATCACTCCATTATCATCATTTAAAACATTGATTGTAGGCCAAACTTCATTTATTAAAAGAAAAACTATAATGGATCATTGCCTAGGTGTTTAAAATTGTGGATCTTTTGTCTACAAAGAGTTGTTCTACCTTATTAGGCCTCGTTTTGCACTCTAATAGTTACCATACATTGAATTTTTCAATGAGAGACTTTGATAATGTAATCAAAGTCACCAATTTTTGGCAATTTTTAATATTAATAATTTTTTGCTAATTTGGTAGCTATAATACGATTTTTGGCAATTTAAAACCAATTTTTAGTGTAGTTTTTTTTAAATTAGACTAAACAATTCTTTTAACTCCTTAATTTTCTGTATGGCTACAGTTAGACCAAAATATTTGTTAAAATACAACAATATATAGTTCTTAAGTAATGAATTGTTTCAATAAATTAGTGAGAAATTTAAATGTTTGAATATTTGTAAATTATGGTTGTTTTAAAAGTACAAGAATGATGTACTTATGGATGATAATGTTCACAGGGTTTAGAATTGCTTAAGGAAATGAAAACTAATTTAATTCCTAAAATTTTCACCCTCAATTGTTGAAAATTAGCCTTCAAATCAAAGAGTTTGATAAAGTGGGTGCTATTCTATGAAAATTAGTAATCTCTACAATCGAACTGGTGGATATATGACCTAACTTGCAAATGCATGCCCTAATAAAGTTTCATGTAATTTTGTCCATTAGATTGTGAAATTATGATGCCCAATTATAATGTAGTTTCAATTTTTTTGAAGAATACAACCGACTTGAACTTTGCACTTTGAAAATCTATGTATTTTCCATATATGATTCCACAACTATGATTACCAAAAATTGCTTAAAATCTACCATTTTTAGTGTAAAGTATAAAGTTTCTACTAGTACATATTTAACCAAAGGATCTTGTATGGATAAGTATAAGAAGGTGTAAAAGAATTTCCAAAAACTTTGACTATTTAAAAATTGCAAGATTTTGAAATTTTAAGTAAGCAAAACATTTTCATTTTTTTGCACACTTCTGTTCTAGATTATTGCATGTTGATTCTTTGTAACTTAATTTTTTATTACAAATCTTGATTATAGTATTTATGTTGGAGAATTTTTTTATATTAGGATTTAGAATTAAGGTTTATTTCTAAATTATTTTGAGGAAGAGGCCTATGTTAAGCTGTTTTTACTTTGGATGGCATAGTTCCAATAACCAATTAAAAAAATAAAAATTATACATCTATACAGCTAATGTGTTATCATTCTTTCTTGGTTTAAAAAACTATACCAAAAATTGGGATCATAGGTACTTGCCCAATCTTTTATTTATCCCCCTAGGGGACAATGGTCTTTCAGGGATAAAAGAATTCATTTTGTCACTACTTAATAATTTGATTACAAGGATAGATATTATATGGATAAAAAACTTCATCTTGCAAAATCTGCAAGAACTTCCAAGTATTCACAATCAAATGGTTCAAATTAGGGAAATTAGAATTCTTCTTTGAAGTGAGAGACTCCAAACTCACTTCAACATGTAGCGATGCGGCGGCCTAAAAGTATTTGATGGATGACATTCCAAATCACTATAGAAATAAAGAATGCACCTCTTGGTCCAAAAATCAAATCATTTTTGAGTGAGTACCTTGGTTACAGGTTGACATCCTTCTTGGATTAAACCTTCAAGTCCCAAGACCTTTATTTAGAAAATTCTTCTCAAAACTACCATTTCTATTCCAAAGTGAAAAAATTTAGAAATCATTTTTTCGCGTATCTAACTATAGGATCTTACACTCGACTACTATGATAATGTTTGGGAGAAATTTCAAAAACCTTGGTTGCGTAAAGTGTAAGATATTTGCATTTGAAATAAAGAAAATTGCTTTCTCTTGCATCTTGCCTAAGCAAATTTTAATGCTTTGAATTTCTTTAGCTTAAAAGTTTTGTACTACCAATATTGAATCAAAAGACTTCTTTGTTGAAGAATTGAGATTATAGTCTAAGAAAAAAAATTCAAAAAACACTCGCTTCATTTTCATTCTTTAAAGAATAGCTAAATAGAAATAGGTACAAGATAAAAGGAAAAAATAAATTGTTTGTAGGTCCAAGATGGAATGAAACATAATAATCCCAATTATAAGATTGTTCTAGCACGTAAACAAAACCCTGCCATTTTTTTTTATTTGTGAAAATTGTATTAAAAAATGAATCTTACAAGTTATTTTTTCAAGATGATGTTTAGTTTGCTTGAAATAACCAAAGCACTAGCATGCATATGATCACATTAAACAAAACTAATATGTAACTATTACTGTAAAGATGAGTGCAATCGTAGGAAGAGGACTTCAAAAGTATTTGATGCAGGACATTAAATCCCCCCGTTCTTGGTGGGCCCAGCAGGGTAAATTCGGATTTCTCAAGGGTTAAAGTAAATAAAAGCCCCCTATATTTGAGCCGAGTCTTGGGATAATTACTAGCCCCCTAGCTAATTTGGGGCCTCTGATTGCAAATATGAATTCAGATTTTGAAAAAAGAACAATTTTGGCAAATATATAATTCTAGCATTTTTCCCAGGGCAAGTTTAGCTCGCGGGGACTACAAAGGATGAGGGGATTTAACATCCTGCGTATTTGATGAGTTGTGAATTTATCCAAAGAAGATGATGATTTGCCAAAAGATGATTAATCCTAGAGTGTCAGGCTAATCACCATGTAAATCATCTTTTTTGGTACTTTGTAAATAATTTTCTTAATAATAACTTGAGAATACTCACATAACAATGTTTAACCACTGGACTTTCCACCTCCCAGGTCAACGTATAATTCCCCTGTAGATACTTGGGAGGGGATTCAATTAACCCCTAAAGACCCAAGGCCTTTTTTCTGCCAAAAAACACTCAAAATTGCCATTTCTATAGCAAAGAGTAAAAACATTTGAAATTTTTTATTCACATCTAACCATAGGATCTTACACCTACCTAGTATGAGAATGTGTGGAATTTTTTTTAGAATTTTTGACTATACATATTGCAAGATATCTGTGTTTAAAGTAAAAAAAAAATTGTTTTTCAGCACATTGCAGGACTAGATTATTTGACTTTGAGCTTTCTTAACTTTATTTTTTTACACTATAGAGTTTTGAGCTGTAAATCTTTATGGTGGAGAATTGAGTTGAGAGTCTAGGAAAAAAAAATTCAAAAAAACTTAATTTTCATACTTTAAAAGTTGTTGATTGGAAATAAGTACAATATAGAAGGAAAATCTAAATTATTAATATCTCTAAAATGGAATCAAAGTGCACTAATCCCACTGGTGAGATTGTTCTATCAAGCAAATCTAAACCATGTGCAACTTCTTTTTGTAAAGTTATAAAAAATCATTTGGAAATGAATCCTACAAGGTATTTTTCAAAAGATGCTTTAATTTGCCCCCCCAAAAGGATTGTCCATAACTTTCTCATAATAATCCAAGTATAAAGAATCAAAGCTTCTAAATAGACAAAAATATAATGTATGAGAAAAAAAATTCAAAAAAAACATTCAAAATTTTGAAATTTATTTTGTTGTCCCATCTCCCCTATTTTGAGCTTATTTGGCCATAACTTTTGCTCCCGAGCACTAATTGAAAAAATTTATATATTCTCATGAAGTTAATTAGTTTTTCTATCTTCAAAAAAGTTTCAAAAAATTGGGACAAAAATTCAGTCTAAGGGGACAATGGGCCTTTAGGAGTTAGAATGTTAAGAAGCTGGTTGGCATTAGAGGGGGTTTGGAGGCCTTGGAGGATCGTTTTAGGCCCGTTCCCCAATCTGACCAAATTCAGTGAACGGCAGTACGGGCGTGTCAGAATTTTTTTTTTCACAAAAAAATAAAAATAAAAATGAAAATATCATTTTAAGCAAAAAAAAATTTAATTTAAATGATGTGGCAGCCGCTATGCCACGTCAGCCAACTACTACAGCCACGTTTTTGTAGTCTAGAAACGCAAAGAAACTCGCAACTCTCCAAGACCTCCAAATCCCCTCTAATGACTGGAGCAAAGTGCTAGATGATGGTTTTGTTGGTTGGCACATCCCCAAGCGCCTCCTTTCCTCCCATGTACAATTATATACCCTCTAATTATGTAATTAGAGAGTTCCCTTTTTGAGGAAGCAAAAGGGAGCCTCTATGGCTTGGTTAACCACTAAAGTTTTATGACTATATTTTCAATGAAAAAGTTCAAAATTTGCCATTTTTAGTATAACTATCAATTTTTTTTTTTTTTGGACACATATAGCCGTAGGATCTTGTGGTACGTTGACTTGAGAACATGTGGAAAAATTTGAATCGTTTCCACCGTGTGGGTTGAAAGATATGAGCATTTGAAATCACATAAATGTTTTTTTTGGTTTTGCAAAAAATTGTGCAGCTTCACTTACAAACTCACTATTCTATGAAAAATGTCCAAAATGGTTGTGCTTCTTTGGATTCATTTTCCTAGACAAGTTGGGTACATGCTTGAAAAATTTCAGATCATTTGAAATTGTACAACATATAGGAAAAAAATAGTAAGTAGAAAGAAGTAGCAAATGATTCAAAATATGAAACTGTTAAGGATTTGGTTATGGAATTGAAAAATGCCAATCCCAGATGTTTAAGTGTTCTAATAAATAGTTTACATCCTATAATTTTATTTATTTAACAAAATGCTGAAAATTGAGTACGATAAAGGACTTATGAATGTTCAAACTACTATGCAAGACCTCCCCCTTTTCACACAAAATTTTAAGGATTTAAAATTTGAAGATGAACATCTGCACTTTGATATTAGTACATTGAAGAATTCTCCACCCTTCATCCAACACTTGTAAGTCGCTATGTCATTACAAGGTTAACCCCTAAAGGACCAAGGCCTTTTTTTTGCCAAAAAACTCTCAAAACTGCTGTTTCTAGAGCAAAGAGTAAAAAAATCTGAAATTTTTTTTTTTGGCACATCGGACAATAAGATCTTATACCTAATTAGTATGACAATGTGTAGAAAAATTTTCAGAATTTTTGACTGCACAGATTGCAAGATATCTGCGTTTAAAGTGAAAAAAACAAGATTTTCAGCACATTGCTAGACTAGATTTTTTGACTTTGAACATTTTGAACTTAAATTTATTGCACTATAGAGTTTCTAAATTTAAATCTTTATAGTGTAGAGTTGAGTTGAGAGTCTAGGAAAAAAAAGAAATTCAAAAAAACTTAATTTTCATTCTTAAGAAAATTGTTAAGTAGAAGATAGTACAAGAGAGAAGGAAAATCTAAAATATTAACATCTTTTAGATGGAATTAAAATGCACTAATTCCAATGGTGAGATCATTCTAGCAAGAAAACTAAACCATGTAGAACTTTCTTTTCTAAAAAATTGCAAAAATTGCATTCCAAAACGAATCCTACAAGTTATTTTTTTCAAGAAGATGCTCTAATTGCCCCAAAAAACAAGATTGTCCATAACTTTCTCATAAAAAATCCAAATGAAATGAATCAAAGCTTCCCAAATAGGCAAAAATATAATCTATAAGGAAAAAAAATTATTTTTTTTGCAAATTTTTTTGAAAAAAAAAACGATATTCCCACAAAGCTTATCAATTTTTCTATCTTCCCAAAAAAATTCAGAAAATCACGACAAAAATTCAGCCCGTAGGTACCTGTCCAAAATCCCATTTGTCCCCCAAACGGACAATGGTCCTTTAGGGGTTAAGCAAAGTGACTGGTTTTTGTTTTTTGGACAAGAAAGGATTAGAACAATTGTAAGTTAGCTGCCGCACAAGGTCCGTGGCAGTTGTTGGTTGCGCAGACTTTGTCAATGAGCAAGCCATTGTGATGGACTTGTGCCTGGACGGACTCTGTCCACTCGAGACTACTTAGAAACACTATCGTAAAGAGTAATGCATCCTTTGACCATAACATTCAGTAGCAATGGAGCTCAACTTCGCCTTCCCCAACGAAATGGTGTGGAATATTTCACACCATCTCATCCAGGGGGTGAAGTTACGGGGACACGCGGCTGCTCATTGAAACTTGGGTGGGTGGGTTTGATTTTTTATTTCTTGCTTTCTAAAACATTCTCTAGAGGTTGCTTGGATGACCGCAAAGGCAGCCTCCAGGAAGGCTACTGAATGATATGAGGTAACCATACCTAATTTCAATCGCTTTCTAAAACCGCATTTTTGTCTATAATGTATTTCCATTGATTCATGATAGTCTAAGGTTAGTTATCCTAAATCCTATTTTCAGCACTTTGAAAATTTGTAGATAATTGACACGGTGCCCAAAAAATTCATTCAAAAAAGAATGTAGAATCTCCTTTTGACTACTAACAAGCTCTTACAAAAGGTTTTCAATATTATAATGGAAACCATGCTAAATTGCTTATTTGTGCAAATAAAGGTGTATATGTCTTAACACATTTAAGCCTTTTATGCCTTGGACAAAAGCGTCTAATTAATAACGTTTAGTAACTTTCAGAGGTCTTGATGTAATGAAGAACGAACATATTGATTTCATCCAATATTTGGATCATTTTTTGGATGACTGCATTCGTGCTAAGCTCTTTTGTTTGTACTAATACTAAAGTAGAGGCTCCTAAAAGCACCACTTATTTGTCATGTTATTGTTTTTATTATTAAACTCATCAATTTTTTTATGTTTTCTTGTTGGCAATTGAAAAAGCATTTCAACTCACCAAGAAATGTTTAATCATTTGGGTATTCTATGCAAAAGTTTCTGGTCAAATGTTCTAAAAGTATTTCTTCACTAGAGGTAGATATTGACCAACTGCATGTAAATCTTGTTAGTAAAGATGACTTTTTTGGGTCAATGGCGCATGTGGAAGTTTCTATCTTTAGGTGAAAGTACCTAAAACCATCTATTTTAGCATCTCACCAACTTTGTTTTGAAAGGGTGCAACTTGTGCAAAATGGTTGATTATATTCAATCGATGATTAAATGCACGGACTTATTAGAGGTCAAAAATTAAAAAGAAAATGAAAACTTGAGATGAACTTACGAGATATCTATATATTAAATTAGTTTGTTTATTTTATTTTGTTTTGTTTGTTATAGAGTGCAATATTTAAAACCGTGCATCCTCCAGTCGTATGCATAGTACCAATAGAAAGATGTATGTGAGGAGGGGTGCACAGACTCTGTTTTATGGTGTTCTAGTTCACAGCAAAAAAGATATCAAATTTTGAAATTTTTACAAATTAAAAAATTTGAAAATTACTTCTACTTTATTTTAGTATATTATGGCAATGACACATGGCATACTATTCTCTATTGAAATTAGACAATAAAAAGAATTTTTAGAAAAACAACGTATTTTTGAAATTAGAATACAAATTTTAAAAACCTATTGAGGGTTGAGAGTTCGAATCTTTCCAAGCATGGGCCTATCCATCAAATTCTACTAAAAGAATACATCTGATAAGTGTAAAGGCCTTCTTACTTTCTTCCTATCGTTTCGTTTTATCGGAGCTGGCGGAAATAGCTTAATGGTAGAAAAATGAAAAACTTTTTTGAAGTTTTCAAAACTAAAAATTATCAAGGTTCAAAAATATGTGATTTGAAGGCTATCAAATGAATTAAGTTAGAACTACATGATTTCTAGACTTCATTTTTATGTGAAAATCACCTTAGTTAGTGCATAAACTCAATTTTTTTCAACCCATGAAGGACCAAGGCCTTATTCTAGCCAAAAAACATTTTGAGAACTACCATTTCTATTGCAAAGAGTAAAAGATTTGAAAATTGTTTTTTTGGCACATCTAACCATTGGATCCTATACTTAACTAGTATAAGAATGTATGAAATAAATTTCAAAAGTTTTGACTGCACAAATTGCAAGATCTCTGTGTTTAAAGTGATGAAAACAAGTTTTTTTGCACATTACGGGACTAGATTAATTGACTTTGAACCTTGTTAACTTAAACTTTTTGCACTGCTGAGTTTTGAAGTTTAAATCTTCATGGTAGGAAATTGATTTGAGAATCTAGGGGAAAAAATTTCAAAAAATCTTAGTTTTCAATATTAATAAAATTGTTAATAAGAAGTAGCTACAAGATAGAAGGAAAACCTAAATTATTAATATCTCTAAGACGGAAATAAAAATGCACTAATTCCAGTGGTGAGAATGTTCTAGCAAGCAAGCTAAACTATCTAGAAGTTTTTTTTTAGGAAAAATTATAAAAATTGCATTTAGAAATGAATCTAATAATTTATTTTTTTCAAGAAGATGCTTGGATTGCCCAAAAAACAAGATTGTTGATAATATTCACATCACTTATCCAAATGAATGAATCAAGGCTTTCTATGTAGAAAAAATATAATCTATGAGAAAAAATTTAAAAAAAAATCCAAGTCTTTGAATTTTTTTTGCTACCCGGTCTCCCTTATTTACGTGGGCACCAATTGAAAAAAAAAGTAATATTCTTACAAAGCTTAATATCAATTTTTTTATCTTTAATTTTTTTCATAAAATCATAAAAAAATTGAGATTGTAGGTGCGTACCCAAAATCCAATTTGTTCCTTGAAGGGACAGTGGTGCTCTAGAGGTTAAGACAACAAACCCTTTTAAACTTGCTATAACATGTTACAAATTTATTATGAAACATTGCTATAGATAGACTATAAAATGGAACACATATTGATGAATAGCACATCTTTATAATCAAACATGTCAAGAATAAAACCTATCCATATTTTCACTCATTGTATGAAGAAAACCTTTCAATCCATATAACTTTTTGTAAATGAACAAGTAATAAACATTTTAGCCTCAATATACAATACACGCTTACTATTTTGATATTAAATTGAAAAAAAACACATGAAATTGTTTAGTATTTTTATTATAATGGAGTTTAATATTCTAATCTTCCATTGAATAATGATAAAACTCACAAAAATGTGATATTTTTTAATGCCTAAATCAGTTAACTTTTGAATTTTTGTATATTTTTGTCTACATATTTATTTTAAAATACTTCTGAACACTATTCACTACTATCATCAATTTGATCATGATGGATGGTTGTTTCAATAAGATTCACACAATTCTTGGGATGAATTGAGAATATATTTGGTTGAAACCTTGCAATGCGATATCATCCTTTTCAGAAGTCTTTTCATTTTTAAAAATAGAAACATTAGAAGAGATTTGAGACCTTTAAGAGACTGTGAGTTTCCTGCGTTCCTATAGTGTCCCGCATTGCAAGAACGTAGGATAACTACTAGTTGATGTGGCAAAGAGTGTGCCACGTCATTTTCGGAAAAAAAATGGTCTATAATGATATTTGGAATTATTATTATTATTATTATTTTTTGAAATAAGAAATTCTAACAGTTCGTATCAGCTCTTCACATAATCAGGCTAGATTTGAGAATGGGCCTAAAATGGCCCTCCAATGCCCTCAAATCTCCCCTAATGCTTCAGAGGACATGAAGGCCAATTTTAGTATTTTTGATGTTTTCTTTGCATTTGTGTAAATCAACCCCTTTTTGGGGTACCATGGGCCAAACTGCAGCATTTTGAGATTCTCTCTTTATCAACTTCATACAATAATCTTGTTTTGGCAATTTTTTTCCATATATAAAATCGTCGAACATGGATAAAAAATGTATGTGTAAAATTTAAAGTTGATTTGTTTTAAAAACATGGATGATTCTAGAATTACACTTCTTCGATAAAATATTCGTGATTGCCATCTCGCTTAAAAAATGATAAATAAATTTCCCACTTGGGAAAACTTGAATAGAAATCACTTCAAAGCCCACCCTATACTGTACCGGTTCAACTCGCCCGGTGGGGGTACTCTCCCTTGGTTTCGACGCGTCAATGCCGTCACTTCCAAGGCGTGACTTGCTTTCCTTCTGTTGCAGAGTATCCTTAGGGTGCGCATTCTGTGATTTTCTCGGCAGCGGCAGTCGCCTTGATCGATACTTCATCTGTCACCGCGTCTGCTTCCTTCTTCAATTGGCATTTTTCAATTGTCATTTCTCAATTGGCGTCGCCCATGGTGTCGCCATAGCACCTGATTCATCTTGGTTCACCTGATTCATCTGGTCATGGCGCCACCCAACGTTCCCACTGTCTTCTCGGCGCCCGCTGGGTTCTTAGACGATGCCCTTCTCTTCACGCATCGCGATCAGACTCTGGCCGGGATTCCTCCTACTTCGGAATTAGGGTTAGGGTTACAGGGATTGCGGATTCAAGAGGAAGCTGACAAGCCATTGGATGCAGGAGTTGCCCGAGATGTGACCGACGAGACTTCGTTGCAGAGCTGGAGTTGTCATGGTTGTGGTTCTACGTTTCAATCCCTGGAGGAACAGCGCTCCCACTTTAATTCGGACTTTCACAAGTTCAATGTGAGACACTGTTCATCCGATTCTGTATTTTTCTTTTCTGTTTTGGCTGTTCAATTCCGTTGTGAATTGCGGGTGTGACGCAATAAGTCAAGTGTCTGAGAGAATATTTTTGGCAAATTAGGTTTAACTCCTAAATGCCGAAGAAGCTCTTTCTGGTTAAATTTTAATCTTGGAGATTATTTCGTTCGCTCATTCCGATCTTGGAGAACTTCAGTTTGCTAGTTTCCAGTCTCTACTCTGCTTTAGGGATTTGAACTTTTTTCAAATAATTGAGTTTGAAATCACACTTGCAAGGTCTCTAGATCAAGGATTCCAATTAGACTGAATTATGATGTATTCATTGAATATAGTGTTTTTTAGTAAAAGTTGTAAGTTTTACAATGCTTTTCATTTTTTTTGTGAATTATTTTGATGTTTTTGCTTCTGAAATTTCTATAATTTCTTTCCATTCTAGAGAAAAATTGGATATTTTAAAAGTTAACCATGATATGGGCTTGCTATAAAAAATCATAGATGTAGCGAGTCCATGAATTTTTGATGGTGAAAATGAGAGTGCAAAGTACTGTTGACCACTTGGAAATAGGCTTGCGCATTTAGAGGTGTAGTATTCATGAACGAGGGCGGGTCTATCTTGCAGGTGAAGCGGAAGCTTGCCGGTAAAGAAGTGCTGAACGAGGACGAGTTTGAGCTAGTAGCGCAAGGTGATGCTGACGATGTCTCAAGCATTTCGGGTTCGGACAGTGAGACTGAGGTAGAGGATAATTCTTCACAAGGACCCCGTAGCAATCAGCTGTATATTAAGTTGAAAGAATCAGAAGATATCATCAGCATCTGGCGCCCTTTAGTGGCTGCTGATAAGGAAGTTTTACCGGGAGACAAAGGATATGCGATAGATGAGTCTGCTACTGCAGGTAGTTTGTATTTAAAGGAAGAAGAGGTTTTGCGACGCTTGAGAGCTTTGACCAATCGAGACAAGAAGTCTACGTGGGTTGTATTGCTGGCTGCTGGTGGTCATTTTGCTGGTTTGGTGCTCAATTCTCAAGACGGATCTGTACTCGCTCACAAAACATATCATAGGTATGAATGTCGTCTTGTCTGAACTCCTGATAATTTGGAAAGAGTGGGCTCTGTAAACCAAATCATATTGCATGTGGCGTGTTTCTGAAGTGTCTTTCTCAACCCCCAAGAGATCAAGGATTCACGGTTGTAAAATGACTAATTGATAGGTCATATTGTGAAAAATATAATCCAGA
Organism: Neckera pumila; assembly: GCA_963969595.1. Classification (NCBI taxonomy): domain Eukaryota; kingdom Viridiplantae; phylum Streptophyta; class Bryopsida; order Hypnales; family Neckeraceae; genus Neckera; species Neckera pumila. Next base: position 1,480,246 of record OZ018408.1, on the reverse strand, counting down.
TTCAGATGATGTCAGATTTTGTATCACTAGATTCAGTGAAGAACATTGCATGTGTTGAACTGAAAATAGTCCTTGTGTGACCTACTCAGTACTGCAATAAAACTTGAGACCCAATTTGGGTCAATTGACCATTGAGGGGTTACAAATTACTGGAGAATTGTGGTGCAGGCATACCATGAGCTTAAGTTAGAATTAGTTTTCTGGCATTGCCCTGAACGACTGGTTGTGTGATGATTGGTGTTGCTTTGTTACTCTCTAGTTTGAGCTTAAGGGGTTCAGTAATCATTTGAACTAGTTGGGCTAATGCAGGTATGTGGTGAGGGCCAAAGCAGGTGGTCGGCAGTCAACGAAAGATGCTGGTGGCAGGGCTCCTCAATCAGCAGGAGCCTCACTTCGTCGATACAATGAACAAGCTCTTCAGAAAGTAAGTCCAATCTACCTCTCCCACACGACTAGTGACAGTTTTTGCTTGTCGGTTCTTAGGGACCCATTGTTGTTTCTCGATTTTTATATTCGGAGAGCTGGTGTTGATGCTGCTCAGCCTAGCGGTTTCCGCTTTCCAGGTAGTTTTCTATGATAATCTTATTAACCTATTTGTGGTCTATACCATACTGAAATAATCTCCCAGGAAATCAGAGGGCTTCTCACTTCATGGAGTGAACACTTGCAAGCAGCATCCCATATATTTGTGTATGCTCCTTCGAGCAATGCACAAACCCTATTTGGAGGGGAAGATGTGGTGTTGGACAGGAACGATCGGAGGATACGAAAGATACCATTCACCATACGTAGACCTACTTTGAAAGAAGCTAAACGAATTAGTTTCTTGCTTAGTTTATTTCAAAAACTAGACTTGCACACTCTTTCTATGACTACAGGCATTCCTGATGGAGTGGCAGCGCTCCGAGGGGAAGCCTCCGTTAACCAAGCAGGAAAGCCTCTTGACAAGAAAAAGGCCAAGCCCCATCAAGTGGAGAATCATGTAGCAGCGGAACAAGTGGAAGACATACCAAAAAGTTTGGAAGAAGATCTGGGGTTAACTCCTCTACACGTAGCGGCCAAAGCTGGAGATACTGACAGCGTCCGTAAACTTTTAGAGGAGGATTCTGATCCGTGTTCAAAAGACAAAGCGGGTAGAACTCCATATTCAGTCGCGATGGACAAGGAAACACGCAATATCTTCCGTCGATTTATGGCTCAACATCCTAGCAAGTGGGATTGGCATGCAGCTAGTGTCCCAAGTCCTTTGACGGATGAACTAGAAGCAGCCCAATTGGCAAAGCAGGTAATAGACGCTCATTGAGCTGACACAGAAACCCTGAACTTCTACAATCTGAGTCTACGATTTTTAGAATTTGAGATGCTCAGAATTGTTTGCTAGTTAGTATCGCATATTTTTACATGTGAAGATTCTGTATTTTAGTGTTTCTCTGAGTTCAGGCTGCTGACCTATCAAAAACGTTGCAGGCGGAGAAGGATGCTAAGAGGAAAGCGAAAGAGAAAGAACGTAAAAAGCTCAAAAAGGCGGAAGAAAGGGCTAAGCAGGTTTTCCTTCATTACACGCATCATTTATTATGATTTTGATTAGCTCGTCTCAAATCCTGGTTCACCACGTTCTAGATCATAATTAATAAGCTTAGCCTGCATGAACTTCTTTATAGGTGTAACGTTGAATTGTTTGAACAATCTATTCCATTGAGTTGACCAGAGAGGTCAGCTTCTTTTAGCATCTTTGCTGGCAACGTGTTGCATATGAGGTTTAATTATAGTAATCTTGGACTCACTCTGGAAGAATCAATATTGGCTCTCAATTTCTGTTACTTCCCCCACAATAGTTCTTTGATGCATCTCCACATGTTCGTAAGGCCGCTTTCCTTAGTCTTGTTGGATTACGCAGGCACAGGCGGAGGCCAAGGCAGCTGAGGAGGCAGCAGAGCAAGCAGCTAAAGCAGCAGCAGCCAGTGTTCGCTATGACAAGAACCGCGTGAAAGATATGTTCAACATGAGTTCTAAATTATTAGATCCGAAGTCGAAAGAGTATCAAGAGGTATGTCCTTTGTTGTACATAAGGCATAACCCCATACTTTATTATTATAACTCTCTCCTGTTGCTTTCATCGCCACATGGCACGTTGTTGTCAGAAAAGAGACATAACCCCAGTCGTCCTCATCAGAGAGCTGTGTATTTCCAAGTTTTGAGGGTCCTAGTATGGAGGAGAGGGTTTTTCCCAATAACCATCTTAGGACTCCTGACTCTCGACTGCGTATCTAGTACATATTTTATGTGAGAAATTGGGAATAAGATTTATGTCGTGATATTGTTCCAGGCAATGTTGAAGGCGCAAGCACAGGAGAGAGAGACACGAGCGGCAGCTGCTGAATTCAGATTACGAGCCCTTGCTAGTTCAAACCAACGGCCTACTGATACCGCGAGTGCAAACTCGAGTTCCTCTTCTTCAGCTCCCCAGACGAGTGCAAACGTCTGCTCATGCTGTAAAGCATCATTGGCAGGGAAGGTCCCTTTCACTAGATATTCATACCAGTATTGTAGCACTACTTGTGTTCGTGTCCACAAAATGGCATTGGAAGAGGAGTAGATTCAATATGTATTGTACCTTCCCTTGTAATTACATGTTACATTCTTATAGCCAAGCAAGAGCATCCAAATTGTGATTTCAATAGCATAAATTCTTGCTATGAATAATGAATGACTAATTGCTCCATATGGTTTATTACTTGCATTGGATATATTCTTGGTTGATGATGCCTGATTTGACTAGAGCTTACATGTAGATTAGCATTGAATCCATTGAAACGCAATTGAGATAGAATGGAAGTCAATGAAATATGCATGGAGTATGTTCTAGTATTCGTCATCTGACCCTCCTTTGCCAAGAAAAGTAGAAAGTGTAATGGAGTAGGGATGAACATTGTCAATGAATCAATTTTTGTGACATTTAAAAAATTAGGAATCTGTATTTGGTTTTGGGAAGCTTAAAGATTAATACTTCAACCCTTAAAGGACACATCCCCCCATGACCAAGGTAGTCACCAAAATGCTCCACTTATTGGACCAATAGGTGCATTCTTTGTTTCTAGAGTGAACAATGAATTCAAACATTGGATGCTTTTGGTCTTTAGCATACTTAACCCTTAAATGATGAAGGGGTGATCCTAGAAATCATCCCTTTCCATTATTGTGTGAATCATTGGCTCAAGATTGAAATAGCAAAATTCCAAGGATGAATAGTTGTACTTCTGGCCTATACAAGAGATTTTCTTGTCATTCATCGGCTGCAAAACGTCCGCCTTGACGTTTAAGGGTTAAATGGTTAAACATTCGGCCATTCCATTCTTCAACGTGAAGGTTGGGGTGTCTTTTCTATTGTGCCACTGTAGAACGATTTCATATACTATGTTGTAGGTTTGAAATAGAAACATCTGCTCAAGGCACAACTATACTACAATACACTAATTTAAGCCACATAGAGTATTTTTTATTTTACATGGGGCCTTAATCCAAAGTAATGGTCAAGAAAAAATCATCAAATAATATATTTTTTGGTGATTCTTTGGTGATACATTCTTTGGTAATTTTGGTAAATAATATATCAATGTACTATCAGGTTGATGTCTTTGAATTTGGACTCAACTAATGTTTACGGATTACATAAGGCATATGATTTCATTTCTGCAAAGTAAAGTAAATACTTCTATGTAGGGGCTTCTACTATTTCAAAATGATTGAAGCATTAAAATAGGATTGTAGGTATGTTCTTTCAAGGATAAGGCTTAACTTTGGAAAGATGATGAGGTCAAACAATTACTATAGAAATGAAGAATCCAAAAATGGGATCATTTTTGGCAAAGTACATCGGTGATAGGTCTTGCATTTTTCGGATTAACTTAATCCTTAAAGATCGGGCTTGAGACTATGGAAATCACCCCTTTTAGTATCGTGTAACTCATGGGTTAAAAAAAATGCAAAAGCGCTCATTGGAAGTCAAACTACTATAGAAGACCTTTCTTTTCACACAAATTCCGAGGATGCATTTCTGTCCTACATAGAAGGATTCTCCGGCATTCATTAGACCAAAAATGCCACAACGTCCTTTAAAAGTTAAAATGCCTAGGAGCCAAAAAATGACTCCCTTTGGATGTCATTTAGCATCTTTAAGAGATAGAAACAAGCAATTTCTTTTGCAATTTTTTTGGGGGACTTAGTTGAGCATTTTTACAAAAAAGTGATTTTGAAATCTTGTATGTGGTATTGTTCACTTTTCTACATAGGAAGATGCTTAATCCATTGATCACCATGTAGTGTACTTTGGCATCTTTTCTTCACTTTTTCTTCAAAAATACACAATAATTTCAAATTTTCACAAAAAATCTAAAAATCTGATGACTTATAGAAGACATGTGAATAAATATTATTTCAAGAATACATAATTGCAACATATATAACATTGTTAATTGGCTCAGGTGACTCCCCCTATGTGGAGGTATAATTCCCCCCAGATACATGGGGGGAATATTAAATTATAATACTGGCTTTATGATTAGTCACAGGCACATCAAGTCCTCCGTATTGTCAGAGTTTGCAACTTCATTTGCTGGGGGGCTCTAGATTTTGGGGGAGGAAAAGGGACCCCCCAACAAAGGTCAATAATGTTATGAGTAAGGTCGGACCACCCATTTCCAACCAAGAACTACACTAAAAATGATATTTAGTGTAGTATGACATTTAGTAGTTTACCCCCTACCAGCCACAACACTAAATTTGAATTGTAGCGGATTTAGTGTTGTGTTGGACTTCAATGCGCCGCCTCCACCTCCGCCTCCGCTTCCTTTGCAAGTTCATTTTTTTAACGTGTTCTAACACTAAATGTAAACCTTTTCAGATTTCAGATTTACCATAGAGCATATTTAGTGTTAGAAATTAGATTTAGTGTTACTTACTTATGATATTTAGTGTCAAGGTTCGTAATTAGTGTTGCCAACACTAAATATCATTTTTAGTGTAGTGCCCAACCAATAGTGCCCCTATTTCCAATCAAGGCTTGTAATGTATTTTTATTCTTTTTTAAGGTTAGAACTAGTAAGATCATGACACATGTCCTAAAGTATGTAGAAAGTAACAAGAAAGTAGATAGTAGGAAGCTAGTTCTTGAGTGATCGGAATTGGGAGACTCTAGAGATTGGGAATTCGTTCGAGACACTTTTTGGCTCCCAAAATTCATAGAAATTTCAGTTTCGCAAAAAAAATTCTGAAAATATTGCAATCTCAGTATTTTCTCTCTCCCTACACTTGAAATCTCCATTACAATCAACAGCTCACCACTTGTGCCACAGTTGCTTAACCCAGAAACGACGAGCCTATGACCGCAGGCTCAAAGCCTCACAACTGAGCAATCAGTTTGTTGCCGATTTCCAACAAGAAATGCTTGAAACTTTTTGTGTTTATTTTTCACAGATGAGAGTACGTTTCCTCTTCACCTCACAAAATTTCAGAATTTAAAAAAAAACCCTGATTTTTATAAGAATTTTTGAATGAAAAGTAAAGAAAAATTCATATCAAATAGAAAATTAATTCAAAAAATATAAGAATTTCACAATGGATGCAGATTATAGGGACAAACATCATGGTGTAAAATTATTTACCATGTACATCTATAATTAGAATATAAAAGACATTAAAAATTCATGCAAACTTCAAACTCCTATAAATTATTCAATTTTGCAAATTTTTTCAAAATTCCAATTGGAGTAGAAACTAGAGTAGCTCACCTTTGTTTCGTTAGTTGGGCTCAAACTCCCAAAACATCATTTTCAAGGAGAAATTTCTGATTTTGAGAAAGGAGCAAAATACACTAAAATGGCAAATTTTGCCTCCCGTTTTTTTTCTTTGGTTCTCTCTGACATGAAGACAAAGGTTGTGATGATTGCAAAGTCAATTGGAAACTATTCCTAACCCACTATTCAAGGTGCACAAGCAAAAAGCGGATGAAAAAGCACTTGTAGCTTCCGTGTAGTTCACTTTCTGTTCGTCCAAACGCCACAAAATGGCGCCCTCGGCGTTTCTGGGTTAAGTGATTAGTATAGGTGGTCGGACCTTAGGAACATACAGAGTGGATTTTGCAGTTCATTTCTGTGGTCACCATCGACCCGTCCATTCAGGGTTACACTACCGGTACTCACTGGGTGCAAAGTTAGAAAAATCGAGGATCGACTCTTAACGTATTCTGGACATAAGAATGAGTCACCAAGTCCAGAATATCATTGGCATTGTTTGCCCAAATGACCCAAAAACATTACATCTCCAAATTAGAGTCGAAAAGAAATGTGTGTAGCTCAGAGCTGCAACGTTCCAATGCTTCAGGCTACAAATTATCTACCCTAAACTCAATTGTAGGCCTGCATTGTAGACAAACTCCTGTATGTTGATTGAGTGCTGTGATAATGCGCCAGATGTTGATTTCCAATATACAAATCCGAGAAAAAAAACTGTCCTATCCAGGATAGATGGAACAAGACCACCTATCCTGACTGAAACTCCGGAAACGAACCTTTGAGCAAATTTACCATGACACAGGGAATGCCAAATAAGAATCCCATGACCTACATATCTGCTTCTTGCCCTTCTCCAAATGCACCTAAAAGCTTCATGTCCTCTAAGAATGCAGAGTAAGTGTCATCTATAGTTACCGGCTTCACAACCCCAGGTGGCCGTGGCACAGAGGAGGTCGACACTTGAGCAGCCATTACTGGTGCAGGCTTAGGCTTGAACTTGGGAGCGTTTTCTCTTCTAACACGAACTGATGCTGGCACCTGATTCACAACAGACAATCACAGACCCCGTTTACATTTGCGTCCAGTTGCAACAAAAAGAGCAACTACTGTGGGCTACACTGGAATATGCATCACGGTGAAACTTTTACTCGTGATAAAATCTCAATGTACCAAGCACTAAATCGTACATGACTTCATACCAACCCATTTTGTTACTATCATGTCGAAAGTGAAACTCCTGATTCGAACTCGTAGCTATGAGGGAAAACAACTGAATAAAATGGTTAGCAAATAGTGATTGCACTATTTGATGCGATTTCCAAGACTGGCTTGAAGTCTTACTGAGAGCTTGCATTCAGCAGGAGAATTCAGTCCATTGACAATTTCGAAGCTTAGTGATGCAACTCGGCAAGAGATAAACAAAAGGGAGAACATACCATGGAAGTGAGTTCTGGTGTATGTTGAGCAAGAGGTCTTTTCACAACTGTAGCCGCGGCCGATTTCACATACGAAGGCTTTGCAGATGCTTTACTAGGATCCTCGTGAGCTCCATCGTGAGTTACCCTCGGAGGTGGGGGAGGGGGACCTTTGGTCATTGGAGGAGGTCCTGCAGGCGGGTGCATGGCAGGGGGTGGACCAAGCCTAACTGGAGGAGGTCCCGGAGGCGGTCCCGGTGGAGGCAACATCCCTGCTTGCAGCATTCTTGGCGGAGGTGGTGGAGGAAGAGGTAAAGACGATCTCTCTGGAGGGGGAGGGGGAGTAGGTCGGGACGCAGCCACACCCGGAGGAGGGACCTCTGAAGGAGGAGGCCCAACAGGTGGTCGCATTAGGGGTCGAGCCGGTGGAGGTCCCACAGGTGGACGCATTGGAGGTGGTGGAGGTGGTGGCAGGTTTTGCCGAAGACCATCACTATCCCTGGAATCCGCTGGCACTTCTTCCTCCATTAAGATCTGAACATCTTCCGGACGAACCACCGGTGCGCGCCTTGGAGGTGGTGGAGGAGGTGGCAATTGCCCTGGAGGCTACAAACGCAGCACCTCAAAACTTCAGATGAAATATACAAAAATTGGACCGCACTAATCCAAATAATGCAGGTTGTCAGCAAGAGGTCAAAGCAACGAGTCTGGTACATATTACAAACTGAGAGATGTTGACGAATACAGGAGAGACCTACATAAAAAGAGTGCAATGAGCTCCGCAGTGCCCATGTCAAAAATAGAAAATCTACTTTGCAAGCTAATAGATGATAGTAACTTTCAGAACATATTTATACAGTTCCAAATATGATTTACTTCAACTTCTATAGACATAAAAACGGCCACCTGGGCTCAGAGGGATTAAGGACAAAGCGAAGGTCGATAATCTGGGACAGCAACAACAGCAGCAGGCTCTAACTGCAAGAGGGAAAGAGTTGAGTCACTTACAAGGAAATACATTGAACCCTGCTGTGAGGATCTCCCACTTTCAACATTCTCAGATTTAGAAAGCGATGCTTCTTCATCCGTTCCTGGAGGGGCATCTTCCCTAGATATCCCAGGGGGAGGAGGTTGCTGGCCAGGCCTAGGTGGAGGTGGAGGCGGAATCAACAAAGGTCCAGCTAGAAAAGGTGGTGGGGGTGGTGGTAGTGTCTCCTGAGCTTGACGAGGTGGTGCAGGTGGTGGAGGAGGGGCAGGGACTGGCAATGGTAATGGAATCGCATTCTCAGTCTCCCCAGAAGAAGGAAGCGGAGGAGGGGGCGGAGGGGGCGGTAGTGGTAGTCCGGATGAGTCCAGGTCCATTTCCATCTCACCACTTGGACCAGCAGTACCTGACAAGGGAATTCGAGGACCTGAAAAAAAGACATTACAAACCTGTTAGAATGAGGACAGAACCAGATGCCAAAGAAATTAGGAAAACCGACACTAAGAGATCAACAGTTTTCAAAATAGCCAATGATTCACGATGTTAAAATGATTGATTCGATCGATCGTATTTTGAAAATAAGATGATTCGGATGCTCCAAACTTTATATCACCAGAATCAGCAAAGAACATTCCACGCGTTGACATACTCAAAACTGCTAAGCAGAACGAAGCCCAATTCAGGCTTCTTGATCCTCTAGTGTATAATGAAGTAAGCCCTAAACCTGTTCAGTCCAGGAAGAGGGGCTGATATCTCTCTTCTTGTTAAGCATTGACATGATTGATAGCGGATGAGAATAATAGGACACGGATTTTCTAGAGGTCGCAAAAGCTTCGCAATAGAGACGAACAAAACAGGGATGAACCATACCGATAGATGATTTGTACATGGGCGGTTTGCCAATTGGTGGAGCTCCACTAGGGTTTAGCGCGGGATGGAAGTACACGGAATCCTGGGCACATAATTAAGTCAAACGTGTCTATTGATTAAACCTTGTAGTACCCCCTATAATCAGCCCATCCTAGGAGTACTAAGAAGATCAAACTCAAAACAAATTTATAAACTCTCATGAAATCAATGTGCCTTTCCCACTCGTACACTAAAACTTTATGAAAATCAGCGACTTCATGACCACAATACTTTGTGGCAAAAATTAAGCCTCACATATATAAAAAGAGAATATATATTGGCCAAATTCAGAGACGTGTATTAGTAAATCTAAACCCTTAGCTAAGGGTATATCAAATAACACTTAGCTAAGGATTTCATATAGGCAACCGAGAAACCAAATCACGGCGCCAGAATTCGATTCAATGCTACAAACAGTTAGGTGAAAACTAACAGTTTAAATTACACACCTCAGGCTTTGGATGCTTAGCACGTTCTTCTTCTTCTGCTGTTGCACGTCTCCTAGGGGTGGGCAAGTGACTGCATCAATTCAGGTAAAAACAATCATTAGGTAAACGCAGAGTGCATGTAGAACAGAGTGAGCCAATAAACGCTCTGTAAGATATATCCAGCTCTGCTTCACCACTTGCATAACTTAACACTCTAGTTGCGGGGCAACCACCAAAACTGAACAATACCTGAACATGACAGGCTCCTCTCCCTTTTCACGCATCTTGTCCTCATATTCCTGTCATACAAGAAACGATAATTCACCACTGACGCTGAAATTGCTTCAGGTGCAACAAGAATCCAATCGTTTTACGATAATATCAACCAGCAAAATACTACATGTGCACAGGGCAATAGATATAAACTGGATGAATATAATGATTTCAATTGGATTAGAGCCACCTGACCAGCTTCATGCCCTGCATCTTCCCACATACAGTCCAGCATATACAACACAGGCATTACTAGCTACTAAGGCACGTGGTAATACGATACCTTACGTTTCTTCATAACCAAGTGCAGTGTATCTTCAAGCTGCCTCTTCTTATGCCGCCTTGTTTTGTCCAATGCTCCATCGGCCTCTGAGACATGCAGAACAAGCCCATTATGAATATGCAGATATCAAGCAAAGGACCCCCTGGTGGTCCTGAATACTACTGCGCTCGAGATACTTTGTCAAGAAATTAGTTGGGAGTCCGATCAGTTGTAAGACAGGTTCTCCGAAGCAGGTAAAGGAAAGGTGGACAAAACGGTGTCACTATGTTTGCCTCCCAGTTTCGTCCACGAGCCGTTGAATACAATTTGATTTGAGCAGTAATACCTGCAACAACGATCTAGCCTAGGGAGTCATTGCAGATCAGATCACAAACAGCACATTCTTTTCCTTCATTAATGCACTCAAGCAAAAATTGCCTGTCAAGTCCCACCTAATCAGACCAGGCTACCACCCCTTGAATGTTGCTCAAATGGTCACAAACTCAACCATTTCCACCATCTGCCAACAGAAAGGTTCACCGACAAACACCAGTTTTCAAAACTGCAAGCAAAAGAATCCCTACAAACAGAAGACAGTTAGTGGACGCACTCCATTAAGCAAACCGAATGGGTAAAGGGCTCTACTTTACAATTTGCTTTAGGAAAAGATTATGAAGGGAGTGTAACTCTTTTTCTGATATGTCTTAAATCAAACGAAGGGGTCCCTGCCTTCTTCGACTGCTAGGAGCTCTTCAATGCACTACCAGTAGCTCTCAGATGCATCCAAAAATGAGAAAGAGTCTCTAAATCGCACGTACTGTAATTTCCAAAATACTGAAGGCAATTTTCAAGATACTGAACTTTAGGTCATTATTTGAAGGTGCTGTGATTTATCAAGAGATGAACTCCTTAATAGCATGATCATGACAAAACCACAAACAAAAATTCCAATAAATAACAGGTGGTGCAGGGGAGGAAAAACCACACACTCATTATCTCCAGCTTCTGGATTTGCTCCTTGATAGCGTCGGGATCCTTCTTCAGAATCCCCACCTCCCGCACCTTCTTGCGTTCCTTTTTGTTCTGTCCACATCCAAATAACGGAATACTAAACCCTAGGTCGCAAGAACAATCATAGATTCAATCGCAGAGGGCAAAGCAGAAGCCAATTTCAATAAAAAAACAATCGACCACATAACCCTAATACCAATCCAGGGAGTGAGAGCCGTTACCCGCTTCAGCTCCTTCTTCCGGAGCTCCTTGCGATAGGCATCGGTGGGGTTCATGACCTTTCCACCCTTCGTGGTCTTCATAATTGCAGCAGTGCGGACGCCGAACAAATTAGGGCATGAGAAGAACTACGAGAACGAAAAGAACGAAGCACCCCCAACCGCACCAAAACACAAGGAGGAAGAAGACGATGTCGGAATCTACAAGAGAATGCAGGAAGCTAAAAGGTGGAGAAGAAACATAAACAAGCGAAGTCGAAGAGTCGCGATCGAAAAGAGTTGTGCAAGTTGTGAAAAAAGAGTAAAGAGCAATTTAGATTGCCTTGACAGGATTGTGGCTAAACTAGCGATACATGGCTACATAACTAAATTTGTGCGAGAACTGAATAGTCGAAATCAAAGACTTCGTGATACTGGAACTTGCGAAACCAAACTGCAGAGATCTTGTGCCCTAAGGACACGGTGATAGGGTATGCTTTCCCCTCCTGAAACCTCGGCGTCGGGTTCCGTTGGCTTTTCCGGTGCCTTGGCTTTTTACTTTTCCTCGACTGGGATCTTTCTTCGACTGTCGTAGTGGTTACGAGTTTGGGCGTATCAAGTCTTGCGAATTGGGTTTATGCTTTTGCGTTTCTGTGGTTGTCTTAGCCATTCTGTGTCTTTTTGGTGGAAGGAAGTTGGCAATTGTCTACCATGTCACTCGGCTCATCCTGTTCACTGGAATCGTGCAGTCTCGACTGATCTTTGTCTGTTGAAGGAAGTTGGGTTTCTGTGATTCTTAATTTAGGGTTTATACAAGATACCGATTCACTTCTCTGAATTTATAACACGCTTCTTCGGAATTCAACCATCGGTGAGCTTCCCTTCTTTGATATTTCCTCAATTTCACTTCCACTTGTGGATCTCCTCGCTGCTGTGGTCGTTTAATTCTCACGGTTTGAGAAGGAAGACACTGAACTGTCACCTGTGCTTTCGATTGCCAGTTGCGCAGCTGAAACGGACTCTATGGCGACGCTTTTACCTGCGCAACGCGGATCCTTGCGATATGACAATATCCAGTTCCTAGAAACCAAGCGGCCTTGGCTCAGTGAGTCCTGATTCTCCCCAATTCTTAATTCTTCCGTCGAAAGGAGGTTGTGTTCTCCATCTGATTGTTACGACAAGGGTGCGTCCATAACTCTGTGTGACAGGTTTGTACGGAATTAGGGTGCGGCCTGTGGCCCCAGTCGGCAGCACGAGCAGCAAGCCTGTGTTCGAGAGTTCTCTGTTGCATCAATCTCTCCCCGACGAACTTCTTCAAGAGGTGCGCCTTTCAGGGCCACTAAAGAGGTGTTGTCCAGTAATGAATTGCGGTTGCACGATTTTTCATAAGCATTCAGAGCTAATGTTGAAAATCATAGCGATGTAGTTTGTGACCACTTTGGGATTGGGAGGAGCAGGTGTTCATGCGCTTGAGTCCATACTCTCTAGGACGGGCAGCTTGTGTGTGTCGAAAGTGGAGATACTCTACTCGGATGCCAAGCCTGTGGCGCAATGCCTGCTTGAAAACATGGCAGGTTTGCTCCACTTTTACATCCTCAAGATGGCTTTCCACTTTTGCAAACGTAGTGAAAAATTCTACACTGTTCCCTGCCGACTTGCAAACGTTTTGCCCTCTCAATGGCGCAGATCGAGCCATGATTAGGAACCATTTACTCTTTCTACTAGATCCTTATGTACTCAATGCTCTCTAATTGCACACTTTGTAATTGCACATTCCCAGTATATCCTGAGATTGTGTGCACATCTGATTAGACAACTTCTAAAAGTCAAGTTGTGAAAGGGCAATTAGAGAGGGTGGTTTGTTACAACAGTCCTCAGGTGGTTTCCTTCTGATTCTAGTTCCTGGTACACTAGAGCTCTCTGCGAGTGTATTATATGTCATGTTTCAGTACTAATGGTTTTTGTGCTTGAGTAGGTGACTGGGCGGCAAGAGAACGAGCGACTGTGCGCTGAGAAGTATGGAAGCTCGTGGCGTGCTATGTGGCACGATCGTCCTCGTTTACGTTTCGATGGTACTGTGAATTTTGTGTATCAATTCTAAGACTAGGTTTGAGTGGGTAACTCGTTTTGTAGCAGACTTTGAAGGTTCTGAATTCGATCCTTGTTTTAGCATGGTTTTGATGAAGAAGCTTCACCATTATCGCAGGGTTGTATGTGAGCCGGAATACTTACATCCGTACAGGGATTGCTGAGTGGAAGATTACCAATCCAGTTCATTTGGTATGCAGATCGCCTTTATATTGTAGCTTCTCCCTTTCAGAAATGATGAAGCTGTAAATTAAAGTGTTCAATTGTAATTCTTGATCCATTAATGACTTGCATCTTTGGTTTGGATCAGGTCTGTTACTACCGGTATCTTAGATTCTTTCCAAACGGGAAATTTCTTTACAAGGTACAAGTTGTCCCTATTATCGAGGTTTAGGATTTGTCGAGGTTTATGATATCTAGAAATAAAGGGAGCTGTCTTCTTTGCAATTCAGATACGTATGGAACTGTATCGGACACTGATATATTGAAAATTTAAGATCAGCGTTGAAGAGCTCAGAAGTGCTACTTTTACTAGTAACATGCTTGTGTTTCTGGTTTTAGGCAGGGCAGGTCTTTGAAACATTACATACTAGTAGACAGAATATCATGAATGTAAATAATATGATCATGATTGCCTAACTTGAATGCAGACTACACCATTGCGCGTGAAGGAGGTAGCAAAGTCGATGCAAGGAAGGCCTACGAAATCAGAAGGATTGTTCAGTGGGCGGTGCACTCTAGAAGGCACACAGGTTTGTCACCTTCTCACCTTCATTTTACTTTGTCCAACTGTAACAAAGGATGCTACTGTTTAGGTACTTGGTAATTTACGTAATTTTGAGCAGCACAAGCCACTTATCGGTGCTGTTGACCTTGTATGGCGGGAGCAGGTTGAGGGAGCGGTTATATACCCTGGCTCACGACCTACAGTTTTGAGGATTCGCCTCAGGTACCTGTTTTTTTGTTTTTTTTTCAGATTTCAGATTTTTTTTGTTTCTATATTCAAGCGATGTCACATATTCTTAGTAGGGCTTTAATTATAACTTTGATCGTTTATAGTATTTGGTATATTACTCGCTGAGTGTGGTTTGCTAATCAGTGAACAGCAAGGAAAATGTGTAGGGTGTTAATATTTTTGCACATTATTTGTTGTTCAGGCTTCGTGGAACAATTGCTGGGGCCTATAATCGTCTAGATTTACTTTCTTTGGTGACTTGTGGGGTGGATGAGAATGATATGTCAAACGGGACGGAAGACATTGTTGCTGCTGTTGAAGGATGGGAAGAGAATGAGACGCATGATCCAGATATACCTGCGGTTTCGCATCGCCGCGGCATGCAACCGTTTGTGTTCATCCCTTTTGAAGAGGTAATTGATCTTACTTTTTTTTCTCCTGTTATTTGTGTTTATGTCTTCCTCTTGTTGGTTTTAGATTTTAAGGTACAAATGAGTGATGTCAAAAGCATGGAGCGTAATTGTATGTGGAGGATAAATTATTTATTTTCAGGCACCGGTGAAGCTGATGGGTCAATTAATATAGTACTCTGGATCTAAATCGTTCTATCCCTTTGTTTCCTCTGCAGGTTGACACGTCAATGCTTAATCTTCCTGTTGAAAAGATGGATTTTTATGTTCCAGGTTGACGGTTTACCAAATAAGGTAGTTTGCATCGTTGCATTTGTATACTAGTTGACGAAGCAGCCTCAGCAAAAATGAACACAGTTGTGGATTCATGGTGCATAGTGCCTGCAGAGCGGTTTCTCATTCTCACTCAAGCCACTACTTTGTAAATGTCAGCAGAGTATCAATCTGTAAAGTGATTCCGCATGTCATCGTAGTCTCCGTTCCTGCAATACTTTGAAAATTCTTGTAGTATATACCATTGTTTATATACCAATACTGCAACCAATTTTGATTCATAACCAGTGGAAAAGCTGTACAGTGTGGATGTCAACACGGTGCATTGGCTTCTTGACCAGCTATTGGCGATGTCGAAGGGATATGGTAGTGGAGGGTGTTGCAAATGCCACGGTTTTGGCCTTCGATGGTCTGTAAATTACAAATTCAAATATATGAGATTTGGAGTATTCTTTGTTATATTTGGTTAGAGTCGGCATACACGCAACAGTCTCTCTATTTATATACTCCGTCTCTCTCAATCTATCTGTTACGTTGTGTACGATAAACACATGATTTGACACCTTCCGCATGTCCAAGTATGTAACAGGAGCCCATTCGTCTCCCAAGGAATTGCTTCATGTCCCAACGAGTTGCAATTAGAGAGGTGAGGTTTAAATTGTTCAAGTACGTGAAGGTAATACACTTACATTCTCTAGGCCCTTTGCTTGGATGAATCTATTGTGGTGTTTAGATATACTAGTACATTCTTGTTTGTTAATGTCCTTACGCTATTGCTAACTTTGGTGTTTGGTATTGGATTCAATTTATCATTTGAATTTTTAAAAGATTCTTGAGTCTCTTTCCCAGTATTTGTATTGGATTTTCAAAGCTCTTTTTATAAATTTACTATCGTTCAAGAACTCCAAGACTCATTATTTTTTTCAACAATGAAGTTGTGTATCTTGTGACTCCATGGAAAGTGCATATTTCAACACAACAGAAAATATAGTATGTACCATTGTGTTTTTATCACAACATTCAATTAAATGTACCTAATTTTTTTAGTTTCAAATGTTATCTTAGGAATATTGGTTAGTGCAACATACAATTGGATGTATCTAATTTTTGTTGTTTAAAATGTTATCTTATGAATATTGATTAGTGCAATCATGGTAGATCTGATTAGAAGGATATGATCTACAAATGATTTATGGATGACTTCGTTTTAATTTTGGATTGTTAAACAAATTTCATCAATTTTTGGGGGGTCAAGAGAAAGAAATTTCATGAAGGCATTCTATTTGTGCAACTTGCCATTTGATGATAGATAAAGTAGAAAATCCTATTCCCACCCCCTTTCCATTCTTGAGTCCTATTTTTGAATCCAAAAGCTTGCTATTTGATATTGATAGATAAGATAGAACATCCTTTTTCCACCGCTTCTCCATTCTTGAGCCCTCTTTTGGATCCAAAAGCTTGGCATTAGATAAAGTAGAACATTCCATTTCTATCCCCTCTCCATTCTTGAGCCCTATTTTTGAATTGAAAATCAACCTATTCATAATTCAATTCCAATGAAGTCTTTTCACCTTTTGAGATATCGATGGACTCTCAGCCCCTATATTTTTTACTTTTTGAAGAACATTTTTAATGCATATCTAGTTAGTGCATGTCTAGGGACTCCAATGGGTATCTACTACCCTTTCACTTCAAATATTCATAGAAAATTAAAATTTTCATTTTGAAGATACTGTAATTCTTTCCACTGAATTTTTCTCTAGTAGGTTAATCAACACTAATCAATCAATTATGACATAAGAAGGCGAATTTCTTAAAACAGTTTGGAATAGGTTCGGTTACTTTAGTTCCCCATTAAAAAATCACGGAAGCGGATTTCCCAAAGTGGATTCCCCTATTCCTTCCTCGTCGAGTCGTCGCCCTCCATTCACGTGTTCTTCCACTTTGCTTATTAGGGTTTGGAATTTTGCAGGCAATTTTTGGCTTACTTGCATTCCAGCGCCATCGCCACTTCTTCCTGTTCCTCCCGTGATGGCTTCCGTCGCAGTGTTCCCACTCGCAAGCGACGACGACGACGATGGCGCAAGCGACGAAGCCCCGCCCGCGCTCTCTCCTCCCGTCCAAGACGTGCTCGCCTCGTCTTCTTCTCACGTCTGGCCGTCCGTCTCCGACTCGGACTCGGACAACGACGCCCCGCCAGTTCGGGAACCCTCGAGTTTTGAGCTTTCGGACAGAGATCGAGGATTGCGAGAGTTTTCCGAGGATGTTGTTGGGCATGGGGAGGACGACGACGGTGGGGAGGTTTTGCAATTGGTAGAATTAGGGCATGGGGGCGAGGACGATATGCTGGAACAGGAGATTTTGGAGGATTTGGAGAATTCGAGGGCGGATTCGGTGGATAGTGTGTCGCGTGAATTGGGCGCCTTGTTGAGCGAAGAGGAGGCGGAGAGGGTTCATCAATTGGGTCTCGAGACAGAGACGAGCTTGGGGTCGGTGGTCAATGGCAATGAAAGGGCTCGGGCGGGGGAATATGGTACACAGGAGTTGCCGGAAGGATGGCTGGGGATTGACGAAGATGTGGCGTCAAGCTCTGTCGCCCATGACTTTGAGTATACGCCTGTGAAAACGACGAATTTGGGCTCGAAGCGGGTGTACACTTTGCCTAGAAGTGAGGATGAGACACTTCCAGAAGTGGGGAGTCAGCTTCTTGCGTGGCCTGTGGGAGTTGCCATTGAAATCATAGGGTTTCAAGTGAAGATCATATTGCAGATGGTCTCGATTACGCTTTGGGTTTGTACTTTATGCCTTGCGGCGTTCACGTTTCCGTTTCGGGCGTCCTTGAAGGCCACGAATGTAGCCATGACGACTGCTGTGGATGGTTACACTCTGGCCTCGCAAATTAAACCCATGGTGAAGGACGGCGTTGCGCAAGCGGGGCCCATGTTGAGACGGACGACGACGAAAATGGGATTCGGTTGTCTCGCTGCAGCTTATGTTGTGTTCATGTTAGGGTTTCTCCTCGCTCCAGCCCTGTTTCTGGATCTCTTTTTCGTACGTAGGATGATTGAGGAGCCCGTAGAGTTTCGAGAGGTCCTGCACTTCGACTACAGGCAGGTACGAGCTTGACAATGTGGACAAGAAGGGTGGGCACGGGAAGGGGATGTATTGTTTTGCCGTCGTTCTGCTTTCAATATAAGAGCGAGGAGTGTGATGCTTGGGATATCAATATAGAGCTGTGGAGAGATCATTTCGGGTACAAGAGCCAAATCCTTTGAGATCAAATTTTTATTCTACCTATGAATTTTTTTAACCATGGCATTGACAATGGTCCTTGTTTTCCAGGAGCAACCAAGCGCAACATTGTCTCTTCTGCCACCAAACGTTCTAGCCAAGATTAAAGACAATGTATACCCTGACAAAGTCTTGCGATTCCGTGCGATACCTTCTTCACACAAGCTGCAGGTTACAGTCTTCCTCACCCTCCCGGAGTCTCACTACAACTTGGAGCTTGGCATGTTTCAGGTTTGCATGTCCATTTCTCTTCCTGCTTCCATTCAAGGACTTTTTAAGCTGACTATCACGCCACTTTTGATTGCTCATGTCGCAGCAACAAACTTCAATCCTTGTTATCGATGTTGTTTTTAGCGTGCCACATAGGATCCATATGAGCACCACCTCTTTGATGCTCATTCTTGTTCCTTGGACTAGTGAAGTCAATATTTAACATACCGAGGGAAAACAGCAAGATGTGTGTACTAATCTCGGGCCAATAGGTGTAGGATTTCTTCTTATCTCAAGCATGTTGCTTCAACTTGTGCAATCTGAAGCGGCTTTTAGAGATGTCTTTCTCAAGATCATTATGCAGTCTACGGTTCACTCAGGGGTGCAGGCTTTCTACTTCTAAGCAGCCAAAGACTAATAGCTTGTCCCTCTTTCATGACTTTCAGGTATCCGCAGAGTTGTTGTCAGTGAGAGGTCAAGTCCTGAAACGAGCAAGCTGGCCATGCATGTTGCGCTTTCAAAGCTCTTCACTACGGTATGCTAAGCAGGTGATCCTTGGAGTTCCCTTGCTGATGGGAATATCGAGGGAATCGCAGATGTTGGGTCTCCGATTGTTCGAGAATGAACGGGGGGTGAAAATTCCAACGGCTGGAGTCAGATTCATACTAGAACCTAAAGCTGGCTTTCCACGTGGACAGGGCCTACCCCAAGTCTACTCCGCTGAGGCACAAGTCCTGTCAGTACTACCCTGGGCAAAGGACATACTGCGAAGATGGAAGTGGACATTCTACGTTTGGAGTGGTCTCAGTCTCTTCATTTTTGAGATTATGGTTGTTCTCTGTTGCTGCCACCAAGTGCTGCTACCTTCGAAACTCCTCCGGGGCATAACAGAAGGTTTTGGAGAATCAGAAGTTATAGTCAGAGAAACAGTCACCAGGAGGGCCAGTAAACCTGGCCGCCGTGTTAACTTCTCTGATGAGCTTCCGACTGCCCGAGTTATACGAGATCCAGCGAAGGAGCGGGAGCTTCTACTTGGCAGTGCTGAATCCACCAGCACCATCACTGGTCCGAGATTGCGGCGTCTTTCAAGTTCAGGCAACCCAGGTGTGAGTTCTGAAGCTTCCAGCAGCTGGAGTGTACCACATTTGAAAACTCTGGACTACGTGGGTGGCAAAGTCGAAGCTGCGGAGGGGTCCGTGAAGACCTTGGGGGACACGGTTGTGGATAGTGCCACCGAAGGTGTGCGCAAAGTTAAAGAGGTTCTGGATCCTAAAACCGTCAAGTCTGATTGATGGGAATTGTGATGAACTAGTTGTACACAAGTTAGATTTGAAGGCCCGTGCTGAAATCTTGTAAGAGAGCTGTATAGTCCATACCACTTACATCAGCTGTGAATCATTTGAACAGAAGATCGTGTATGTATATATGATTGAGTGACTAAACCAGATTGTGCGAGGACAAGGAGTTAGCACAGTGAATATTAAGTGAACCTTATGTGGAAGTGTTTGGTCGGCTCCTCCGTTATTCTTTCATGCAGATGACAACCACATTTCAAGCAGAAAAGTGAAGATTGGACTCCTTTCATGGTGTAGTGAATACTGGTCGTAAGCTCAAATGTGAACCTCGACCACCACACCGTCGCCCACTGTCTGAAATGCTGTATCTTCTTCTATTTGGTCAATACATTGATGCTAAACGTGCAGGTGGCTCTCCGATTTCATTTCTCCTGCTTCACTTCACACCAAGTGCCCAAGATAAAAATAGAAAGTCCACTTTGGAAGATGACAGTCTATTGTAGCAACTTTTGAATCATATTGTTATCGTTTGCAATTTGTGATTAGAGTTGATCATTCCATTCGGGGGAGGGCAGTAGCACTGACTGCTACTGACTGTTATGTGAGTAGCAACAAATGTACACATAACATTTTTTCTTTGCAATAGACGGCACCCCCCCAAAAAAGATTCAAGTCTAGCACAATTCTTGAAAGTCTACACAAAAATCCAATTTATTCACAACAGCCCAAAACCTAAAAGTGTACAGCATCTGCCTATTTTAACCGTTCAGTAACAAGATTTACATGAAAACCATAACAACGAAATTCAAATTGGCACAGCTACTCAACCCAGACCTCTTTATTTTCACCAGCCTTCTCCACTACCGGCATAACCTCAATTCTCTCACCAACCTTAGCCACAAGACTTCCCCAGTTCAACACTCCTCAACACACAGCACACATCATATCACAAGAACTTGCATCCAAAAGTGATGACAAAGAGCTGGAGAATCGTGAAGGATTCTACACCACCTTCCTGACTCCTGCCACCTTATCAACTTCACATCAAGTGTCACAATTGTCACAATGTGAGTGCCTTTGGAAGTCCATCAATCCCCAAAGACAGTAACATAAATTAAAAGAGGTTTGAGTGTATGTAGGTACCATTGATTCACCGAGAAGCTAGGCAGCTTGTGTTTAAAGCACCTGAATCATAATCAGGCGAAGTTGATGTGTAACGTTGCCTCTGTTGGTGTTGGTGTTGGTGTTGCTGCTGGTGGTGAGTGTAATAAGCTGCCTCGGTGTTGGCCTCTTCGATAGTAAGCGCGTTCCGAAGCTCATGGACAACCTCCGCCATGGAGGGCCTGTGAATGGACCTGGGCTCCACGCACATCATCGCCACGTCTGTCAATATCCACACCGCCTCTTTGTCAGGATGGGAAGACTTCAAGCTTGAGTCCAGGATCTGGTCTGTGTTGCCACCACTCTGGAGCGTCCTTCGCACCTGCAAGACATCAGGTCCGCTGTCAGTGAGAGCACCGTCGATTCTTTTAACTTGGCGGTGTTCCATGCGGCGTTCTGAGATGGACATTAGCTTGCCGTGTCCATAGATGTGCAAGTTCATATGCCAAGTGTTAGAGCAGCAGCGACCATCACCTAATCTTTTGTTAGCTGTTCGGTATTCATCACCGTGTGTGATTATGGCCTTCCAAACTGCTATCCACCTGAGCTACCAGGCTCCTATTCTGACTACCTAGTCTGGCCCATCTATTTATCAATGCATTTTGCCTATTTCTATACAAATTGCATTTCGTACAAAACATTGTGCACTGGTCAGCTAGGATTTCCCACCTCGGCTCCCAAATTGTTTCATTTCCTTAATTTCTTGGAGGTCCACTATGGCATTTTAATGAAATTGCATTACTTTTAACAAGACTGGCGTTGATTTTCCATGCTGGAAACAGTGTGAATCGGGGCAGGGGGGGATCTGGGAACCGGAGAGTAGTCTCCCTGTGATTGCTCACTTGGTTGTGCATGAAAACATCCATGGCAACGGTCGCCATCTAGCCTACATAGAGTTTATGTTCTTGGGCTAATATTAATAATATTAATTGAGGCAAAGTTTTCTCCGATCTAGCTCACATTGCGAAGAGATCAAGTAGTGGTAAGCAACTAGGTACCCAATCACAGATGGTCCAAGCAAAGTCGGATTGCGGTTCAGAAGTTGAAGGAACCGGGACACGGCCTGTCAAGAGCTCCAGAAGCACCACGCCAAAGCTGTACACATCGCTCTTTGACGTCAAGAGGTGAGTTGTCACATACCTGCAGACAAGGAAGAGAACTGACAAAATTAGGATTCAAATCACCATAAATAATGTGGGATTTAGAGCAACATGTGGAAGTGGTTATGAACTGAATAATGGCATTTGTATCGCACGACCAACATCTAATCCTTCCAAATTTCATTTTTGGTACCTAGTCTGCAAACTCCAACTGTAAAATCGTGAAAAGCATGCTATGTTCGTCCTACAGAATTCTCCAATTTCCTGATTATAAGAATGGCAAACTATCATAGTAGTCAAAAGTTTAAATTCAAGATTTAGCACTTTAAATTGACCTCACGTGAAGATATCTTTTTGCAGTCCAATCTCATTCACTGCATACCGTCTAAATCAGATTCTTAGAGGGGATTTCAATACAAGAAAGAAAGATTTGAGTTATGAATCAAATCCTCAACCAATACAATCTGTCACTTTATCTTCCATATTTTGCATTGGTGTTATGGTGGCTCATATAAGGTGAGCTGACTACTCTGGGTCAATGTATCCTCGGGTGCCTTTGACGTCGGTGACGGAGCCATCTTCCCCAGGGAACAATCTTGACAACCCAAAGTCGGCCACTTTGGCCGCTTCTTTTGTGTTGATGAGCAAGATATTGGAGCTCTTCACATCTCGGTGCACTATGCCTGGATTGCACCCAGTGTGTAGGTACTCCAGCCCTGGCAGATTCAATTTACCAACGCCCCACACTCAGTACAAAATTGACAACCCATCCTCACACGTGTTAAAAACGTAGCTGCGTTAAAACTGGCAGATTTCACGTTAGAAACTGTCTTTAATGCCATTACACATGGCAAGGTTTAATGCAACTATGTTTGCTAGAATACTTCAAAGGTTGGTTTTCTTCTAGTGTTGACAAAAGGATCTGATCATGCCCAAACCAAGACTGATTTTCACTGAAAAACGCTGGACAAGAATTGATACTGATGGAGAACCAGAAGCAAGGAATCAGTGGATCAAAGTTGAGCTTGGCTACCTTGCGCTGCATTCAACGCCACATTCAGGCGGGCCTTGAAATCAACTACTCCCAGATGTCTGGACGCTATTTGAGTACATTACAGTTTCATGGAAAAGTGTCAGTGCAACCTGTGGAGGAAAAAGGTTGTGAAATAAATTTGGAAGAAAAACTTGTGAGAGTTTGTTCTAGAATTGATTATACCATTCAATCGGTCTCGTAAAGATCCCTGGGGCAAATACTCGTATACCAACATTTGGTTTCCTGTTTCATTGCAGAAGCCCAACAATGAAACCAAGTTTCTATGATGAACTCTGGACAACACATCAACCTGCCCTCCCACACCAATATTAACATGTCAACACCTCACATTGCAGAATTAATTTCCATTTACCCCCAACTGCCTTTTTGGCCAGCAGTGGGTGCTTCCGTATCTACAGGAAGTCAGGAACTGAAAGGAAGGTAGCAAAATATCCAATAGAACGAAAATCATGTCCTTGCATCTTGAATCGATAAAACAGGTTTAAGAACCTAAATTAGTGCCTCTAATCTTTAAGCCTCTTTTTAGTTCACGCACTTAGGGCTTAATATGTTCCACGTGACAGTATGAAGTCTAAACCAAACCGCGGGAAAGACATTACAAATAAAGATTTCAAATAAGAGTCTCAGGTAGCTTGAAGGGATCAAGGAAGAGGTAGCAATTATAGTACCTCATTGAAAAACTCATTTGCTCCTTGATTACTTCCTTGATTGCCTGTGATGTTGTTAAGGACTTTCACGGCAACCTCGACGCCATCACGAAGCTTTCCATAATAGACAGACCCAAACCCTCCTTTGCCAATCTCTCTATTGAAATTTTCTGTTGCTCTAGTAAGTTCTGCGACAGAGAAGGATCTCGCACCTCCAGCATTAGGAGCTCGACCTGTTACTAATTCTACAGGAGCAGCCTTGTCTGCACTTGTAGCAGAAACATTGTTTCCGGATCGACGTTTTTTACAAACACAACAGTAAATAATGAAGATTGCCGCAACAATTACTGCTACTACACCTCCAATAACAGGACCAACAATGACCCAAATATTGGTCTTGTGAGGATGTCTATCAGTGGTTTGTGACCAAACAAGTGTATTTCCAGGCTGAAACCTTCAGACATGTGGAAACAAACACAAACATTAATGAGTGCACAGTTAATTGAGCACCTTTGCAAGAACAGTTCCCAAAACGAATATACTGCAAATTCAGATGAGAGAAGTAAGATCATCTTACTTGAAGGTTAATCCAGTTCTGTTAAGTGCTGAAGGAATAACACCCGTAAAATTGTTGTTCTGCACATAGCTGTTTCACTAACTAAATCAGTGAGTCAATCGTGTGATAGTCACCCCCAATCACACAGCAAGCAGACATGCATCGGCTGCAAATATGCATCGGAAATGACTGCAGTTTCTGAAGATTGATTTTGATACTTACAGTTCTGTCAGAAATTCTAGGTTTCCTAACCACTCGGGTAGTGACCCAATAAGTTTGTTGTCCTGCAGATCCCTGAATTCAGAGAAATGATTGTCAGAACAGGCCCTCACGATGATCTTAGACCCACGACAGGATGAAAAAATACCAAATGAGTACTAGCGGATAACATCGATGGCTCATGTTTAAGGTCAACGATGCAACGATCACAAAACTTACAATATTCGAAGATTGCTCAAAGGACTCAAGTCGGGCAACTCCCCTGTCAAATTGTTGCCAGAAAGATTTCTGTACATTGCAAGCAAATATACAGCATAAAATTTCAATAGATTGCAAAATTAGCAGAGAAGAGAGTCCTCTTAGCAAAGTATGATGACAACTCTTGTCACACCATTTTCTTAGCTAGTATTCGTGACTGATGTAGCGTGAACTGCCGTAGCTTGGATTTTGAAGTATATGAGGGATGAAATACGTACAAGGTGGTGAGCATCTGAAGTTTGGCAAATGCAGCAGTTATAGTCCCGGCCAAATTGTAGTTGGAGAGGTCCCTGCGAAGGTGCAAACAAGCTCAAGTGATCACCACGGTCTTAAACTAAAAAAGTTCTAAGCTGTCCAGATTTCCATAAAGCTCAGAATGCTGTAACCAAATCAGAACGAAACAAATTCTATCCTTGCAAAAGATCAGCACTATCCATTTCGAGAGATGAAAGACCATATTTGCAAGACGATTTTCATAAACCATCCGGGGTATATGAAATCATCAGGCTGACAAAACAACTAAAGAGAAAAGAGATGCCATTTTGGAAGACAACAAGTTGCTAACATATACTCACACTGATTCAATAGTTGGAGGATCGACTAGAGAGCAATTCACCCAAGTATGGGGAACAGGGATACATGGATCACCAGTCCACTCTTCAAGGCCCAAACTTGACTTGACGGCGTCAATGGCTAGTGCTGCACTTGATTTTCACAAGCGATTAGTGCCACTTCCATCAAAAGTAGTCAATGCATCAATCTAAATTCCTAAATTCGCGGTTTAGGGTTTAGGGTTTTTAGGGTCTAGGGTCTAGGGTCTAGGGTAATGTATCTTTTCATTGAAAATGAATTGCAGAAGAAAAGTGCAGACCTTAGCACTCACCATCCACGTCAAGTGTCTTCGAACGCGACGTGTCCTTGAAATATTCGAAAAACTCAACAGCATTTAATATTGGGCCATAGAGAGAATATGAAGTAGGAATCAAGTCTACAGTGAATAAAGTCTCAGAACCAGTACTCGTGAATTTAATGTCATTAAACCACCAACCATCGGCATCACCCCCGGCAGCAAAGCTGTCGTTGAAGGGGTTTACCAGAACTTTCCCTCCCGAGCTAGTATTCACCGTGAATACTCTTGAGGTTGCATTTACTGCAGGATTCAATTCCGCAAAGTGCAAAAACAGGAATCCCTCGTCCCCCCACCTATGAGGCAGATTTAAAGTCATGCGGGATTTTGAAGCTAATGCAGATTGAAGAACCATCACTGGCACTTGAGCATAATCAGAGTTGCCACCTGCGTAAACCAAGGGCCTCGTTGTGTTCAGGACTTGTAGTGGAGTTGTGGAAGACAGTATGGATGGCTGTGTCTCATCAACTTTAGTCCAAGTCCGATCGTAAATGTCATTGGGATATCTGTGCAATTATGAGCGTATTAATAATGAGCGTTAGAAACCATTTTCATGAGAGGTAATTTCACTCATAAAATGAAAATGAACCAAATAAAATAAGGCACAAGAATGCAGATATACACACACACACACACCTTGGAGTCTTGCTAGATCCAAAAGTATATCTCCTTTGGGTATTAGCCACAAATCCGTGGGACAGTTGATTGTTATACATGACAGGGTAGGCGTTTACACGGCGTAAGGAGATGGTAGAAATGTAAGGGTTGGCTTTGGTCTGGTCTCTCAGCAAGCAAAGGAACGTCGTGTTCCCTTTTGCCACATACGTTGTCTCATAGTAATATCCAGTGGTCAGAGTACTGGTGACATTCGCAACCACCAGTCCATCTATGGTCATCTGGAACGATGGCGCAGAGTTCCCACCATCGTAGACTCCGTAATAGAATTCCGTCTTCAGCATGTACGTGGAATTGTTTTTCACTGGCAGCGTGTAACAGTACTTCGGAAAACGAGTATCATTGAAGTATCTGAGGGTGTCGAGTTGAGGATGGTTAGCCCACTTAGGCACGTTTGAAGAGGACTCTCCAGTGCTGATGTAAGTAGTATCCGCATACCATGGTAAGTTTGTGACGGGGTCAAAAATTTCGAGTGAGGCACCGCAGTCGATGTTGAGAAATATCCCTGCCACACCAAAGTAAGCTAAGCAATATGAATATGCATGCTCACTAGATCCAGAAGCTCGACTTCTTCCAGTAACAACTAGATAGCCTGAGCAGCTAATTTAAACAAGATACTCCAATGCTTCAAGGTTAACTCTAAGGGACCATTGTGCCCTTTTGGGAAAGCTCCTACAGTCTCAATTTTTGTCAAGATTTTTTGAAACTTCTTCTTAAGATAAAAAAATACATTAGCTTTCTAGGAATGGAATATTATTATATTTCAATTGGTGTTCAAGAACAAAAGTTATGCCATCCTAAGCACAATTTCTACTTTGCTAGAGTGCACAAAAATTAAGTTAAGAAGGTTCAAGCCACAAAATCTAGTCATGAAATGCAAGGTGCAAATAAACTTGTTTTCTTTCACTTTAAACACAATGTATGTGACCACAGTTTCTGAAATTTCTTCAACACATTCTTACACTACTCCAGTGCAAGAACCTATGGTTAGGCATGCAAGAAAACCCCAATTTTCACAGTTTTTTGCTCTTTGCAATAGGAATGGCAGTTTGAGTGTTTTTGACCAAAGATAAGACCTTTGGTCTTGTAGGGTTTAAGTGTGAACGAGTCAAGCCCTTCTGGGGCTAAGCCCAAAGAAACAAGCAGCCAGGACTGCCTCCCTTTTCTAGTACTCAAACTTCCTCAAATCCCCTGTAGATGTATCAACTGTCGACAATTTATCAACAAATAATGTTTGCCCACACCAACCAAGGCAGTGAGGACACCTACCGACTTAAGCCACAACTGATGCGGGTGGGGACTTACAAGGCTCAAAAGTTTATACATTCTTGCATCAGTCCTCCTCATGAAGATCGGATACTCAGAAATTGAAAAACAAGGAACATAACGCACAACGTACGCTCACACTCCTCACAGAGAAGTTGTACAAAGCTACAAATCCGTTCACTACTTTTGTGGTAAAGTGCATAACAATCTTAGTTTGTGATAACTCCGTCGCTGTAAATTCCCTGAAATAGCGACGAAACCTGGGGTGAGTGAAAAAAGGTCACCCAGGACAAAACGTGGGGCCGGGCGACTTTGTTCCTAACATTAGATCATTTTCTCCGTGAGAAGCGACACAGCTCCGGATCTGGTGAATGTTAAACGACAAGCTTAATTCGCTCTAGTGACTTGAGATACAAGAGCAAGCCCGGAGAGCAAGCAACAAGATTGAGAGATTGATTTCACGGACCTGGATCAGCCTGCGACCACGCTCCTGAAGCGTTGAGGATGCAAACCACAGCGACGACAGTACCCAGCCTCATTTCCAGCAGCAGCTTGCCCATTGTCCAGTCACACCCTCAATAAGTCTTCTCAATTCGGCCTGATGAAGGAGAAGCATGGCTTGAGAGAAACTCTTGTAGATCCTAGCTAGCATCTGTCGGCACAAGGACAACTCATTCGCGTGCTTCAAAGGAAAACCAGAAGCCAGCCTTGTCCCTTTATTTGTGTCAAAAAAAACAAAAAAAACAGAAGCCAGTGAGAATTCTTCTCGAGAAGAATCGAAACACTCGAAGACTCTCTGCCTTATCAACTTGTCTGCCTTTAAAAGTTACCGATTTTTCCTGCCTTGCCAATTTTTTCAAACACCTCTTAACTCTCAGGGAATCCAGAGCTCCTCCAGGCCACGCGCTTTCAGTGCTGTTTCCACAGATGGGCCACAAAAGCAACAGATGCATCATTTCCTCACAGAATATGTTCGTTCCGGATACGTGTGGCACTTGATCTGAATTCAACCCCTGGTCCCCGGCAGTTGTAATCAGAATAATAATAGCTTGACTTTTATTGCAACCTGGCGTGTAGACAGTCGGTAACTATGAAAATTGTACTCTAAGATGGAAACACCAGTCAAACCGTCAAAACAAACAATTCAGTATGGTCGGAGGTACCTTTTCCTAATAATAATAATTTTTTTGTAGTATTAGCAACTGAAAATCATAAATTTTCAAAAAAAAATTAAAACTTTTAGATATGGCATGTAATTTTCATGAATTTTCAAAGTAGAAATCGTCGTATAGCAGGATCTAGAATCAAAATCTAAAAAGATCAATAGTCAACCAATCATAAGTAAGTATGGAGATGGTTTCGTGAAATTTTTGAAGGACACTTTAAATAAGGTGGAGAAATTCTGAAAACTTGAAGTGATTCTCAACAAGATGACCACCAATGCAAGGTTGGCCAATCAATCGGTTTGACAAGAAAGTCTTCAATTTGAATTTCTATATTAGAAGTTGAAAAGTCTTTGTCATCTTAATTCTTAAACCAAATCTAAGATGACATGTGGCAGCTTTTGACAAAAAGCACGTAATCTATGTTGGATGTAACTTTCAAATAGAATTAAATCATTCTATATACTCCGGAGTCTAAATTTTCCAAATATAGAAACATGAATTTGTGTTGACAATATGTTGTGAGTTCGACAGTCCCAATTATGAAAGTTCCTGGCAGCTCTTGTTGCTACTGGTCAAACTTGGGCACTGTACATACTCGGAGGGCTTTTTTGTTTTTTTGACACAAATAAAAGGGATCCTTCACTGCAAGAAATAAAATACAAAGACCCAGCCTGGGTACAACAACCAAAGAAAAAGAAAAAAAAGAGAAAACAAAAGAAAAAAGAAAAAAAGCCAAGTGCCCCGGGGAGCAGCGTGAGCCACACCCCGCGGTGCGTGGTGCCTAAGGAGGTTGGATACTCAGAGTTTTTGGGGTCGAGTTTATAGTTGTATGACGAGTCTCTTGCGGAGGCCGTTTTGTCTGCCCAGTTTTACCCTGAGAAACATGCAGGAGTGTTTTATTTGCTAAGCATGAATTTTTTTGCAAATTCTAAGTTCATATTTGCAAGCAGAGGCCTCAAATTAACCTAGAAGAGGCGTTAACAATTGATCACAGATGGCACAAAATAGGGGGTCTTCTTTTTATATTCACCTTTGGCTTTACCTCCGCAAGAGGCTCATTATACAACTATAAGCTCGACCAATTTATGGGCCAAACCTATCTTCATTTAGCCAAACAATGGTTCCATTAAGGTAACCAACTTATTTCCAACCACTTAAGCAATTACGCATATTTGGAGTGCAGATTTTTTGAGTGCAAAATTTTTCCTGTATATGGAAATAGAGTTTAAAAGGATTGCATATTTTTCCAAAATTTTATTATACAAAACGTAATTACTACAAGTTTTTAGTAGAAGATTCTCTTTGACCTATTATGGTAATATAGACCTTTTTAATTTTGACCACAGGCTGATTACAAACTCAACCATGGGCTTGTTGTAATATTGACCACCTTGCAGTAAATCAAACAATGCCACAACTACTCTAGGAACTGAGCCACATATTTACGAAATGGCAACAACCTATAGATTAGAAATCAGGGGGTGGTTGGAAATGGGTCAGCCACTTACTTTGGTGCAGTTCAGGCCATTGGCCGCACAAACTCAAAATAAAATCTATAATTATTTTAGTTTTGGGTTTGAAATTAGACCTTTGAAGAAGATACATGTCACAATTTTTGGTTTGTAAAATATTGCCAAATTAACAAAATGGACATTAAAGTCTTAGAACTAAAAGTACGTCAAACCTCCCACAAACGGCTTGTTGTGTAATTTAGTATTCACGTAATTATAGACTTTAAAATGCATAATTATATTGACATCAATAGTCATCTTTAAATCATGACATTATAGAATAAATAATATCATTTAATTCTTAATATGGATTCAAGGTTAAAAAAATTGTCAGTCATTATATAGATGACCGTCATACAATAGTGTAGACTATGCACTAAGAGAGGTGCCGAGTAATGACCACTGGCTAACATAGCTTCTCACTAAGGGGCCTCTTACTACTTTTCAAAAAAAATGTTTCAAAGTACAAACCTTCTCACTACATATTATGCACTGAAGGCCCATTTCCACTTGGTGTTTGCAAACTATAGATGTTAAAAGATATAACCTGCGCATAAGAAGGAAATAATCTTTTTTAATAAGAATTCAGGTTTGGAACTGCCATAATTGTTTTTTAATTAGGTGCAGTTCTCACAAGGCTCGTAAGTTACTTTCTTCAGCCATCCTAAGGAACTTCAAGCCCCTTGCATATCCAATTACCATAGCTAGAGGCCACTTTTGATAAAAAATAATAAAAAATTTCAAACTTTGAATAATTTTGAAAATTAACAAGTCACCTTGCCAAATCTATAGAAAATTATTTGAAAAGAAAATCTAAATATTAGAAAAGATTTCAATACAATTCAATGTCAACCCATGTTTATAATGGGTGAAGAGATCATTTTTATAATGCAACCCATTGTCTATCATGCATCCTCAAAAGGTATGGGACAGTTTGAAGATGAGAGCTTGACTACTCATTGTCAAAACACATAAATTGTGTTTAACCCCTAAATGCACAAGGCATGTTTTAGGCTTCCTAAAATTTGCTCTAAATTGAACAAAAACATTTTGATAAGTTGTATCAATTTTTTTTGAATTGTAACCGTACAACTTCAAACTGGACATGTTAGAGATCTCATAGGAAAAGAAAACACAACAATATCACTTATGGAATGAAAGATTATAATATTTGACCATGAGGGTGCTAGAACTGTAAAAATCTTTCAATCTTCTTTACACAAGTCAAATCTAAAAAGTTGGTGACCAAAAAAATATGAGGTTAACGGGCCTAATTTGTATAACCCCGATCAATTTAGGGCTTCTTAAAATCTACTCTATAATTTTTTTAAATGAATTTTGAATGTGATTTTTTCTCCAAGATCTAGTGTATTTGAGGCTCATTTCCAAGAGCTCTCAACACTATGGGAAGTCAAGATTGCAATAAGTACCCTTGTACAAAAACCTGAATAGAAAAATCACTATCATTTAATTTCAAGATTGGATTTTCGATGCTAAAATTAAACTTCAAGAGGAGCTTTTTAAAAATATAAACTACTAAAAATAGCAACTTCATTAGGTTTTATTTAATTTCAAAGTTTTGCAAACACCAAATTTGGGTGCCTTGGGCATTTAGGGGTTAATATAGAACTTTAGACCTCATTTATTCATAGTAAAATAACCTTCTTCAAGAAACTTTGAACTGGAAAAAGTTTGTAAATCAAGCTACCTTTCATTTCCAAAAATCCTTTTGAGATTTCAAGCCTCCAACAAAAATTTAGAAACAAAATTTGGAGAGGGGTTGAGAAGAACATTTTTTTGGACATTTTCAAACATTCTCTCTGAATTTTGTCCCTAATTTTTTTATTGGAGGTTTAAAATCTCAAATGGATTCCTTAAGATGAAAGGTAGCTTGATTTACCAACTTTTCTTAGTTCAAAGTTTCTTGAAAAAAGTTATTTAACTATGCATAAATGAGGTTTGAAGTTCTACATTAAACACAATTCCTACTTTTGACTAAACTAGGTATGAGCGGTTGAGCTTCTACTAATCCTAATTTACATATCCCACATGGGTTGTTGTACCTCCTATCACCCCACTTGTATAAAGAGATTGCCTATACATCTTCACACTCACATCAATAGTGACTTTCAAATTTATGTGAGGTGGTTGTTGAAGAACTTCATTATATTTGAGTTCCTACATCAAATCCCACTAATTTCTTCTTTCAGTAGCCATTGCTCTTATGTAATGAGTTGTCAAGAGCTCCCTTAGAGAAAATTTCAAGCTTCCGGGAGGCTTTCCACAACCCTGTGAAGTACCTTGAAATTTGATTTTCAAATTCATTTTCCCCCTATTCTCGCGTAGCTGAAATTGCAGAGACAATGGCGCAGGAACCAAATTTTACGAGTTAAATATTAAAAAAATTAATTAATTAATTAAATTTATCTTAAAAAAAATTTAAAATTAAATTAAAACTAAAATTAAATTAAAATTAAAATTAAATTAAATTAAAATTAAAATAAAATTAAATTAAAATTAAAATTAAATTAAATTAAAATTAAAATTAAAATTAAAATTAAAATTAAAATTAAAATTAAAATTAAAATTAAAATTAAAATTAAAATTAAAATTAAAATTAAAATTAAAATTAAAATTAAAATTAAAATTAAAATTAAAATTAAAATTAAAATTAAAATTAAAATTAAAATTAAAATTAAAATTAAAATTAAAATAAAATAAAATAAAATAAAAATTAAATTAAATTAAAATTAAATTAAAATTAAATTAAAATTAAAATTAAAATTAAAATTAAAATTAAATTAAAATTAAATTAAAATTAAATTAAAATTAAATTAAAATTAAATTAAAATTAAAATTAAATTAAATTAAAATTAAAATTAAATTAAATTAAAATTAAAATTAAATTAAATTAAAATTAAAATTAAATTAAATTAAAATTAAAATTTAATTTAATTTTAATTTAATTTTAATTTTAATTTTAATTTAAAAAAACTTGCAAAATCTGATGGTTTTGGCGAGCAATCAACTCATCTAACTACTCACCCATGGACTTTTTTAGATTGACAGGCCAAGCTTAAAAATAGCTTGGTTTGTCAATCTGGAGCAGCCCTCCAGAGGATTCAAAATTTTTGTAATAATATGTTGAAATCTTCATTTTTAGAAGATTGCCAAGTACTTATTACACATGACTTTTGTAGTGGTGGGGCAACAAAAAAGAAGTGATTTAACTCCTAAAGTTCCATTGTCCCCTTGGGGGACAAAATGGACTTCAGGCAGGCTACTACAGCTTTAATATTCATCATTATTTTTTGAAACTTTTTGTGAAGATAAAAAACACATTAGCTTCATGGGAATATAATTTTCATTTCAATCAAAGCTTGGGAGCAAAAAATATGGCACAAAAGGTCCTTTTTTGGGGTGTGGCGGGCAGAAATCTTCTCACACAAAATTTTTTTTAAAAATCTTAAAAATTATCTTCTCATAGATTGTATTTTTATCTATGTAGGGAGCTCTGATTCATTCCATTTGGATTTGCTATGTGAAAGTTATAGACAATCTTATTTTTTGGGCAGTTAAAGCATTTTTTTGAAAAAATAACTTGTAGGATTCATTTCTGAATGCAATTTTCACAATTTTTCACAATTTTTTTTTTGACAAAGCTAAGTTTGCTTGCTAGAGCAATCTCACTATTGGGATTATAGTGTTTTAATCCCATCTTAGAGCTATTGACGATTTAGTTTTTCTTTCAATCTTGGACCTACTTTTACTTGACAATTTTGTAAAGAATGAAAGTCAAGTGTATTTTTTTTAAATCTTTTTTTCTAAATTTTCATCTCAATTATTCAATATTTAAAAAAAACTAAATTAAAAGTCTGTAGTACAATTTTTTTTTACAAATGGAGGTCAAAGTCATTTGAAATTGCAAGTTAGTGTTCAAAAAATCAAAATTTTCCAACTTTGAATGCTAATATCTTCTAATTTGTACAGTCAAACTTTATGAAATTTTTACCACGTGATCTGAGATAAATTAAATACAAGATTCTATGGTTAGATTCTAAAAAAATATATTTTTTTTCTTTTCTTAGATGAAAGTAGCAGAACTAGCAATTTTGAGTCGTTTTTGACAGAGAAATGGCCTTGGGACTTTAGGGGTTAACGGCCGTAGTTGCGCTGTCAAGTCCATGCCACCTTGGTTACCATGTAGGTTTGGTGGACAGCTAAGTACTCATGTGAGAATGTGCTACAATTTATAACTTAATACCTTAACATTGCCCCTTAAGACTCGGTGGAAACATATTGTAAGAGAGTATGCAATAAAAGAGGTTCTATTATACATGCACATGGAGTTAAGATACTTGAACAATTAAGACTAAGGCCTGTCAAGAGATAAGATTGAGATGGGTAGGCAGTTATTGCCACTTTTGAGGTGATTGTGTAAGAAAGTGTACAAATGCAATAGTAGGGTAGTTAGAGAATAAACTTAGCACACGTGACACACTGTAATTGGCCAAAAATGATTTTCATTTCTTTATATTGCATGAAACGTTTTACACAAGATAGGAGAAGTGTTTCAATGATCAAAATTACACTAAAAGACTATTGTGTGCATTGCGGTCACCATAAACCAATTGAATACAAATAGGAGCAGATGCTTTTTTTGCTATGCCCTCACCATCACTCTCCACCAACCAGGTAAGATTTGAGGTAGGACATGCAATTCCATCTTCAATATCATCCAGCACAATAACATTGTCCACTAACTCCACTTGCTATTGTGCCTCATCCAAAACAATTCTTACAAGATCCTCAAGTTTATAGCAATAATCAATATTCTTTTCTTTGTAGAATAATATATTCAAGCATTGAATAAATATAGTTATATTAATAAATTCTTGTACTCCCTCCTTGTCTCAAAATGATCTTTTGGTTCCCTTCAATTTTTATTGCAAGTAAGTTTAATGTTGCACTTTGAAAAGGCCTACAAAACTCAAAGTATTAGGACAATAAGAGTGCGTTGAACTCTACTTATAGCTCAAAATGGGTTGAAATAAGTAATGTTATTTTCATCAAAAAAACCCAAACATATAGTTGAACTAGAAGATTATTTTGAGATAGGGGAAGTATTTATTTTATTGAGTTTCTATACCTTTTCAATAGCTTCTCAAACTTCCATTACAACAAGTTCAAAGTTGTGATTGCATACATATTGATCGTCAATAATATTTCAAAGAAAAAGATGATCTTCATGAGAATTCTACAAATAATTCAAAATCCATCTATAATAGGATAGTCATTCTTTCATATTGATTAAAAACTAATATCAAATCAAATATATTTTAGTTCAGTTCAATAGCTGAATGTCTTTAAATAATATTAAAATAATATATCAATAATAAGTGCATGTCATAATATATAATATTTTTTTAAACTAAAAAATATATAACTAATTAAATGATTAGAAATCACCATCAATGAATCTTTTACAAGATCAAAATCAGATGTAACTTCCAGTTATTTTTATATCTTCTTTGATAACATTAGTATCAACTTTGAAATGTACATTGTTTTTGGTGTCTATTTTTTTTTCAATATTCATCTTATTACAAGTATTGTTGGAGATGTACAATGACACCACCCCAAAAAATTCTCTAGGTTCTCTAGGTATTGTAATAAATTAAATAAAAAATTAAGTACTTGGATTCAACAACTTTTATAAATTGTAGTCCATTCAATACATCAAATATCAAGATGGTAATAATATGATTTAAATGAATCATCACCACTGTATAAAAAAAATTGTCATTCATATTTCATTAAAAAGAAATTCTTGTCATTTCTACTTTTAAAATGCATTTTAAAATGTTAAGTTTAAATAACATTTCTAATAACCTATATTTAAATTTGATGTTCAATTTTTTTTTTTTCCTTGTTGTAAAAGTGTAGGAGGTTTTTCTTCAACTCTCTTCCTTCCTATTAGAATTGTCAACTTCTCTGCTATTAGCTTTTCCGCCGTGGTTGCAATGTAGCATTAATAAGCAAATTCAACTATGGTCTCTTAAACCTATACAATTGATGATGTATTTATATAGGTATAATGTAAACCCTTTTTGAAATCTACAATTATAACCAAAATTAATGAATTATTCTTAACCTCTAAAGTCCCAAGGCCATTTTTCTGTCAAAAAACATTCAAAATTGCCATTTTGGCTGCGTTCATCCAAGAACACAAAAAAAATACATTTTTTTAGAATCTAACCATACAATTTTGCACTTCACTTGTCAAAGATCATGTGGTAAAAATTTCATGAAGTTTGACCATATAGATTGGAAGATATTAGCATTCAAAGTTGAAAAGAAAGTTTTTTTGAACATTGATCTGCAATTTCAGATGACTTTGACTGCCATTTTTGGAAATTTTTTGCACGACAGACTTTGAATTAAAAATTTCTTATGTTGAAGATGTAATTTGAAAGTCTACAAAAAAAGTTTCAAAAAAATCACACATGATTTTCATTCTTTAAAAAATTGTTTAGTAGAAATAAGTCCAAGATTGAAAAAAAAACTAAATCATTTATAGCTGTTAGATGGGATTGAGATACAATAATCCCAATGGCAAGATTGTTTTAGCAAGCAAATACAACATTCTCAAAAAGCAAATTGTAAGAAATTGTGAAAATTGCATTCAGAAATGAATCCTACAAGTTATTTTTCCAGAAAGATGCTTAAATTGCCCAAAAAACAAGATTGTCCATAACTTGCTCATTATTAGTCCAAATAAAATGAATCAAAGCTTCAATGTAGACAAAAATATAAAATTTCAGAGAATTTTTTTTTTTAATTTATTTTGATTTTTTGCAAAAAATTTTGTGCTGCCCGCCAAGTTCAGTTTGAGGCTTTTTGTGGAATAACTTTTGCTCCCAGGCACCAATTGAAATAAAAATTATATTCCCACAAAGCTAATCAATTTTTCTATCTTATGGAAAAGTTTCAAAAAAATTCACTAAAAATTGAGCCCGTAAGTACCTGTCCAAAATCTAATTTGTCCCGTGAGGGGGATAAACATTATTGCCACCAAGTAAGTCATAGGGCAGGCACGCGCAGATACTAACAGCTTTTTCTTCAAGTCAAATTAAACCACACGGCTTTTGTTTTCTTTTTGAATTGCACGGCTGTTGATTTTTCAAGGGTGAGTATTGTTTTCTTTTTGAACCCCATGGTTGTTGATTTTTGAGAAGGGGTGTATTGTTTTCTTTTCAAATTGCATGGCTGTTTATTTATTTATTTATTTATTTATTTTCCTCAAGTCAAATCTTACAATTATTGTTTTCTTTTTGAACCGCATGGCAGTTGAGGGTAGTCTTAGGTTTTTTAATCTCATTCGATGGCTGCTGATTTTTCATTTTTTTGGGGGGGGGGGGGGGAGGAATAGGGTGCCTGACAATTTTTAGGAGTGTGCAACCACTTTTTGGTACATTGTATTTAAACGTTGTTCAGATTTTGGTTTATATACAAATCCAAGGATGTTACTATTCTACTAAAATTTTGAGTAAGTTCAGATGACCCAAAGTCAACCCCAGCCCAAATGCAACCTCAAGTTTATAAAGAAGGTTGCGATAATCCAAAATTCATTCAACAAAGAATTGATACTGAAATATTTCTCAAGGAAAAAGCTTCAACAATAGCAACATTCCATTCAATCTGTCAGCAAAGGGACATAAGGACTAAATTGCTAAAATATCCAGGGAACTATCAACCTCACAAAAAAAATTTAGCTTACTTGCATCAGGTAAGTTATAAGCAGTGATCTCGGAAGTGGCTAATTTTTGCCCAAAAACTACCAAAAAAACTGAAAAGCTAAACATACATGGCAGGAAATTCAAGATTTTTGAAGATATTTGCACTTTTGCAAGCAGCAATTGACAGAGTTTGCAAATTCCAGTACTTATCTGCTACATTCGTGGCCCCTTGTTTGTTGAAATTTAATCCTGGCCGTTGCTTTTTTGCGGACCTGGCTCCTATCGCACCGTCGAATTAGTAGCTGGATTAGGGTTTAGGATTTAGGGTTTACCTAGCCGCCGCTCACTTAGCAGCTTCGTCTCCTGCCAACCCTTGTTTTTTGCACATTGTTTATTGGCGCTGCTTAATTTTTCGCACCTTTGTTACTAGCCGTCTGGGGCTGCTCCATTTTCTCGGCAGACTCGCAGTCTTGCACCTTTGTTTACTGGTGGTCTGGCGCT
Source organism: Neckera pumila (assembly GCA_963969595.1). NCBI lineage: Eukaryota > Viridiplantae > Streptophyta > Bryopsida > Hypnales > Neckeraceae > Neckera > Neckera pumila. The sequence continues at coordinate 1,441,695 of OZ018408.1, read as the reverse complement.
CTGGTGCTGCTTCCTTTTTTGCACCTTCGTTTACTGGTGCTACTTAGGGTAATGCTTAGGGGCCTAATGATTTGATTTAGGTTGTTGTCGTGTTGCAATATGCGAGTGTTGCGGGGTTTTGAGATGTGTGCCTTGAGCCGCCAAAGCTGCAATTCTTAGACTTTGAGATCAGTATTCATGACGGATACTATTTGAAAAATTTCTGGGCTTCTGGAGTTCTGGCTTGCTTTCAGAGCAATTGTGCCGTCATTTGAAGTTTTGATTTGTGAACTTGTGACTTTTGAGCGGCTGAGCGCCACTACCTGCAAGTTGTGAATTCTTTGTGATTTTCAATCTGTTTCATTCACTGCATCTGTGGAAGTGGAGGCTTGAATTCAATGACGGCTTTGGATGGCTGCTTGATTGTCGGCAAATGGCGACTCGTGGAGCGCAGGTCCTTTGTGGTCTTTTTAAACTCATGTCTGCTTGAATGTTTTCAACTGCAACTTGCAATACTTACTTTGCTTGTTTGTTCATCGATCTTGCTTTGGGATATACTGTTGCCTTGGGGAGTTGGAGTGTGTGTCTTGGGGACTTGGGGTGCAGATCGCAGGGATCAGGAGAATGGTGCCTCGCTTGAAGCTCCCAGAGAATTTTCGTGTGAAAACTTTTTGGTCTCCTTGCAACAACTGCGGCGTGGGGGACTTCTTGCCGCCATGGGGGATTGTCCTGGGTGCTGTGGCGACTGCACCGATCGTGATTTCTTCTGGCATAGATGATGAGGTTACGCATGTGTCCGAGACTCGGCTGTCAGATTCTTTGGTTACTCCTGCGCAGCAAAAGTGTATTTCGGAGACAACTGTGAATTCGCTCAATCGAGGCACAAGTGGCGAGGGGATGTCGATGTAGAGGTGGAAGAACAAGCACGCCACGTAGACCATAGCTTCTTGCGTGCCGAAAAAAAAGAAAGTATCCCTGAGCACAATCACGCGGAGGTGGCAATCAGTGTGGGCCTACAAGTATACATGGGTTGAAGGCGATTTCGATGGCAACGGCAACTCGGTGGGGGGTCATCTGCCGATGTTGCAGCACGAGCTCAGGGAGACGGAAAATGATTGTAGCGAAGGGTGACAATCTGGAGAAGCATGAGGGGAAGAGGGTGTGCCTGGAGGATGGAGTGCCTTTTGCTCACTTGAAGGTGAGACCTTTACGAAGGTCGACTGCAAGCACTTGCAGAATTCCAAGCTATGGGCTAGACGGCAGCAGTGTGGATCAATGGCGGATCAACTTGTTGCTGGCTTGGAGGGAGAACTCAAAAGAAAGGGAGTACAATTCTCAACTTTGTTTTAGGTCTTGAGTCATGTCAGCCCATGTGTAATTACAAACGTGAACAAAATTTACTAAGATACCTTAAGGTGTAGAGTTTGCCCAAAAACATTGGTCTGAGACTACCGGTTGGAAAATGAGTGAACACATTCATGCGGTAGTTCTATCTACTCTGAAGGCCATAGTTCAGTCTGCTCGGGTCATTTTGATTAGTGCAGATGAAGTCTCGACAGTTGACAATATCTGCTGGCTAGGTGTGCATGTTTATGCGATGTCGCCGTGGGAGAGGGTCCCACACTTACTGCATTTGTCATGTGTCTCCGACGGGGGCACAACAGACAACTTGACAAATGCCATTATGTTTTCATTGCTGGGAGAGGGAGGGCTGAGTCGGCAGGAACTAGCTTCCAAACTAGTTTGCTTTGGGGCAAACAGTGTTAGTACTTTCTAGGGAGCCAAGACTGGTGTAACCACCCAAATCAGGGAGAAATGGGTACCTTTTTCTCTTGGCGCTAGCTGCACAAGTCACCGCATTAACCTTGTGGTGGAGACATTGTCGAATTACCCACTGATTTCCCAATTGGAAGCATTGTTCCGGTCAGTATACTCTTATTTTTGCAGTAGTTACAAACGGAACTCTGAGCTTTCAAAACTAGCTAATCTCATGGAAACTAAGGCCAAAAAAATGCTGAGAAACGTGGAAACGCGTTGGATATCCATGAGGAATCCAGCGCAACGAGTGATGAGTGAATACAAAACACTCCTTGTGAAAATGGGGTTGGACATGCCTGCCTCTACATCTACTGCCGCAAAAGGCAAATCTGCTGCCGCTGGGAACTTTGATCTTCTCACGGATGTTGAGGTTCTTCTGTCACTGGCCTGCTTTAAGCTAATGCTGAATGCTGTCCATTGTTTGATCAAGCTCAGTCAGTCACATGATATCTTTATCTGTAATTTCTTGCAAGCCATAAAATTGTGTCAAAACGAGTTTGGTAGGATGTTCATTGACCGGAAGTCAATGTATTGTATAGTCGAATTTGCTCGGTACAATGAGCTAGTGGGCTTGAAAAGTGCCGATTTGCCGATAGAGTGGAGGCCTCTAAAGGGTGACAGCGGCATTTCTCACCTTCTGTACATTGTGGCATCACTACAGTGTTTGCTCGTTGCACTGACAAGCAGACATGGAACCAGATTTTTGTAACGGAACATGACTACATTCGCGTGCAAGACAACGTAGAGCAGCAATTTGCTGGTATTTTTTTTTTTTAAAATTTCAGTTTGGATTCTTGCTTTGGTTCCAAATTTTTTTCCTTTCTATATTTCCAATTTTTTTTTTTTTCTTTGTTTACAAAATTTTTTTCCTTTCTATATTTCCAGTTTTTTTTTTTTTCTTTGTTTACAAATTTTTTTGTTGTTTTGTTTCCAATTTTTTTTTCTTCCTTTGTTTCCATGTTGTATTCATAGGTTTCTTTCCATCTTGTCTTCATAGGTTTGTTACCATCTTGTTTTGTTTTGTCCATTATGTTTTCATGGGTGGCTAATCAATTGTCTTGTATGTTTGCTTGTGCCACGCAGAGATTGCCTAGTTGCTTTGCGATGAACTAGACCGGAGGTTTCCTCAACAAGCATTACTTGATGCTTTTGGGATAATATATCCCCAGTACTGGAAACAAAATGGGGCTGACACTAGTTTCCCGCAACACTTGGTAGTGCTCAAGGATTTCTATTGTCACGCCAAGATTCTAAATGGTGGGCCAACTTTGACTAACAATGGAGCGGCTTACATGGTGCCTGAGATGCTCTTAGCGGCAAACTTGGACAATCAACAGGCCTTGTTTAAAATGACAATGAAGTCAAATGCTGATGCAGCATTGGCTCCACCCTTGACTGTGAATCCAATCATAAAGCTCTGGAGGAACTTGTCGCAGTAACGGCATTTAGGCAGCTTGATCTTTGAATTTTTCAAGGTTGCCGAGATTGGGTGTTGCTTGGTCTTGGGCTCCGTAGAGGATGAGCGCTATTTCAACACTTTAAAGTTCCTCTAATCATGCCAAAGAAACCGCCTTGACAAACATTTGCCACTTGTGGTCCGCATGTTTGGACAAAAGTTTTATACCTTGAAGAACTTTCCGTATAAGGAGGCAATGGATTCTTAGAAAAAGGTTGTGAAGGTGGGTTGACACGAGGACGTGTAGTGTTCAGCTTGTCACTTGTGCATCGATATCCTCATGTTTTGGGATGCCTTAGTTTTCATGAGATTAAGCCAATATTGCACCTCAAATTTATTTGATTCCCCTTGATGGTAGAAAGACTACTATGCTCTGGGGTTCTGCTTTTTCAAGCAGGGCACAAGATGGAGGGCAGGGAGTACAATTGAAGACCCAGGAACTTCCAACGACTTCATCTTATTGTTCATTCTAACTTGTTTCACTAATGTGGTTTGTTTGTTTGTGTGCAGAACACTAACACTGCAAATGGGCAGTCTTGCAATTTTGCAAGAAGGGTTCAATTCCCTTGTTAGTGACAATTTTCAATTTTTAGTGTATGATCTTTACTTTGAAAAAAATGAGTATTCCAATTGTGCACATTCACATTCTTTTGCCAAAAAATTGCCATATAGTTTTGTACAAAGTCCTCTATTTAGTTAATTCACACATAGAAAACTACAAGAAGCAAATTCTGACACTACAAACAACAGAAAATAGCATCTAAAATCTACTGAAATGCCTTGGTTGTCACAAATATGACTTTACCAAGAGAAATAAAATTTATCCATAATTCTACCTAACTTTATCCATAATTCTAACTAACTTTATCCATAATTCTACCTAAGCATTTCAAAATTTTCTGCCTGGTTCTACCACGGAGCTAGGTGCTCGCAGAGATAGCCACCTTTACCAGCACGGAATTAGCCTTCAGACTAATTCCACAAAACCCTTTCCGGGACCACTGGTTATAAGTGATCAAAAGACACGGATTCCTCACATGTTGCGAAGCTGTACAATCACTACAATAATCTAGTTCCAAATATCAGATCTATAAATATTCTTGGACCTTTCCTGGGTATTTTAAACTGATACTACTGAGCATTCTGAAGATCAGAATCTTCATCGATCTACCAAAAAATAGAAAGGGTGCTATTACATCCCATCTCCGCTTTGCCCGTGCACGAGACAAACGTCTTCCACTTAAATACACAAAACCTTGGCACTCATTGTTAAATATCATGCCGCTAGGGAATAACACTATAAAGGATACCAAAATGAAACCAGGCCCTTGATGAGTATTCATTTCGTTTTGGAAAAAGACCTAGAAGTCGGAGGAAGGAAAATGTTCCAAATCAGGGTGACCGCCCGGTCCTCTCCTTGGATCCCTGCACAACAAACCATTTCTTGAGTATACTTTACCAAGTGGTTGAAATTAAGGATTACTTCAATGACCGAACAATTTCTTCTTTGCACAAAACCTGCCTCACATATCAACATTTACAAACAAGTTCTTAAATCTTATACAGTACAAAAACCTCCTTCAAATTGACATTTAGTGAAGCACGAACATTGAGTTAATCCACAGCAATTCACTCTGCAGGCTAAAATTTTGAAAAGAGTTCGGGAATTAACCTAGGTTAAAAAACATAAAATCCAGAATGTAACTTAAAAGTGATCCAGGTAACGATACATGGCACACATACAGGATAAGTACTTTCCTACAGGCTAAGCAACTTTGTCCATTGTCATGAAAGCCCTGCAGCTAAGAACAAAACAGTAGCGCTTAAAAATGTGGACGGGTTCCTCATTAGCACCTTGGTCAAGTATGAAAACATTAACCAGCTAATACGCTCGACTAACAAAAGCAACAGATCAGATGAGGATCTGTAGGTGATAGTGAGGGACAATCAACAATCACTGATTCAATCTCAAGATGCATGAAAGCCATGCATCTTGAGAAGGTACGAAACGATACACTACCTCGTAAAGCGGCTAGGCTCAAAGCCTGGAACTCCTGGTGGTCCATAAGGGTCAAACCGAGCGCCTGGTGGCACACCTCTGCAGAGCAAACATTTAATCCCCACAAAAATGTCAGCTATGTTCAATCGTGCCTGTTCAAATTTGGTTTCAAGTGATTAATGGAAAATATAATACTCAACAAGAGACGGGAGGGGGCCGAAGACAATCGGAGTTAAGAGACACACTGATCCCACTTCATTCTAGAAATAGGTGTAATGGTTCTTAATTCAGACAATATTGAAAAACGAACAAGGTCACCAAGTTTGTCCATTGTCATTAAAGCCATCTGCAGCTAAAACAAAAAGTAGTCCTATTTTCAAGAAGTCGAGAAGGGATGAAATATCACGTACGGAACACCACCGATACTAGGATGGTCTGGTCGAGGCACCCCCACTTGACCCCATCGTGGATCATTTGGGCCTACACATCAGTACCCCGATCATATCTTAGCTCAAGCCTAGTCAGACGACGTACCAATTTGATCCAGTATTCGAAATTAACACATAGGAGAATGCTAGAGAAACAATAGCACACTGCAAAGGAGGATAGAGGGACGCACCGACTAGCATTCCAGGACCTCCGAAGGGGTTCCCACTGCACAAAATAATTACGGTGTTCAGCAACATTTGAAATGCACAAAGTTCATCACTATACTTCCACCCTCAAATTTTGCTGCATAGCTTCTAACTAAAGGGATGCAGCAGAAGATTAAGCAAGTGAGCATCTCACCGTGGAACAAAAACTCCTCCTCCTGGTGAAGGAAAAAGATCGCTACCATCAAATCCTGGTACTTGAGGATACGCAAATCTGCTCACAACGAAAGGTAGGAATACATAGTCATGCGTCTTTGCTTAGAATAACTCCAAGTACCCACAGAACACGTGTTCTACAGTTTTCCACGATGCTGAAAGCAAAGACGACAGATTAATTAAGAAAACATATAATATTACATACCCAAGACCACCAGATCGCTGCCGGTCATCTCTGAGGGAACTACCCATTTCCGATGAACGCCTATCTTCACCAATTTGCTCGTGAGTAGTCCTGCTATCAGCAGAGTGGCGTCACAATTAATTAGTGCCATGTCTACACGAAAGTGGGATGCTTCTTTCAGCAAATACTGAGAACAGTTCAACATGTTAGGAGCAACACACGAAATCAAATGTGCAATCCATAATCTGAAACAAATTAAGCGCTACTACTGAAAAGTTGAGGCAAAATCAAGAAGTGAAGGGATTAGACACACGTTCTTGAAGCAGCTGCATGTGCTCTCTCTTTCTTTGGTGAAATTTTACCCAGGATGGACGAGTTTACAAGATTCACCAAGCCTCCAAGGTTAGTATACTGCTGATTATAGGTGCCTGCATCTCCATCCGCTGCATAGAGGCTTGCCCTGCGATGGGATCGACAATACGTGAATTAGAAGCAAGAGGAAGCTCTCTTTCTAATAAGAGATTCCCAAACGCGCAAGAGTAGATCAAAATACTAAGGGTTCTACTGCCTGGGCAATAATGCGAGTCCACAGGAAAAGAATATAGATCCATCCAATTACTTAATCTCAGTATGTACAGGAGTATCCGAATCCGATGACACGGCATCAACCATGAGGGAGTCGCCCATGGCTATGCATTTCACTGTAACTGTCGGCAACAGATCGGCCTGACCGCTTCCGGAATACCGGAATGCATATGCGCCGTTCATCTCATCCCATCCATCGATTCCAACCTCAGCCTCCTCCTCTCTTCCTGCTAAATCGCGACAACACCAAATTTCAAACTACGATCTTCGCGTCCAATTAATCATTCCAATCAAACAACTCATTGCCACTCGCTCCACAGTAGGGCACATGATGTAATCCTCAGTTACTGGAAAACGGAATATCCTAATTCACACCAATTTTCAATTACCTCACACTGCGTTTATAATCGATTCTGCTTTAAATCACTCTGTTCTCAAGCTGAACATACCAGACAAACATTGGAAAAAGTTCGAATTGTCACTGAATTAGAAACCGAAGACCGAAAATATTCCGTTTTCCAGTAACCTCGGTGCAATCAAATAGATCCAGAGCTCGGAAAGGCCATATGCGAATTGGACGCACACAGAGATCAAGCAAGCAAGGAGCAGAGACAGAACCTGCAGCGGTGGAATTGGCTTTGGTGCCAGTGGCGACGAGGGAATAGCCAGCCGATAGAAACGTAGCGTGCACGGCGAAAGCAGCGCGATCCAGAGCAGAGCGGAGAGAAGGACGTGACGCGCGGATAACGCCCAGAACAGGTCCCGCGGTTGACATCGCTGCTCCTACTGCTGCTACAGCGGAGGTTGATTTGTGTGAGTCAGATTGAGAGTTGTCGTTGAAGACAAGAATACAAGCTCGGGGCCGTGAAACCCTAATTCACAGATGGAACTAACGAACGCTTGAAGCAGAAAAACGGGACCTTGAAACCCTAATTCACAGGCGGAACTAACAAACACTGGAAGCAGAAGAAGAGACTGGTTGTCGGTTCCGACCGCTTGCATGTTTATATGAGCGGAGAGGCTCAAGTTTTCGCCCTACTTTATCACACTTGGCACCACGAGTCCACTTGTCCCTGGCTCATAGGGCGTTGACACATACTCACAATTGAGTCAAGTGTCAAGACCAACAAATATATATTTTTTAAATTTAAATTTATTTTTATTTTTATTTTTATTATTATTTAAATCAAATGGAGTATTTCCATTGATAAGGGAAACAGTACATCAAACCAAGGGACTTAGTCTCCGGTGAAAAAATTTACGATTTTTGACTTTTCATCTAAGCGGCAACATATAGTAGAACCTCTCTTAACCCCTAAAAGCCCAAGTGTCCCTCGGCAACGACGCTGGCGTGTGAGCTTGGAGCTGTGAGCCTGTGAGCGTGGAGCCTGTGAGCCTAAAGCCTGAAAAAAAAAATCCCATTTTTTTGCCAAATTTTTTTTTTTTTGCTATTAATGATAAATTTGGGACCTATGACTGTATATCCTATGACCATGGACTAGTAAATATTTTATGTGGTGTTCAAATTATTTGTAGTAGAAAAGAATCCTTCACATGGTGAGATCGAGAGTCATTTCTTATGGAAGCTAAGATTTTGAAGAAACCTTGACTCCCCCCCCAAATAGGGAAGTCTGGTGGTGACCGCAGCGTTTTGCCAAGAAATTTTGAAAAATCAATGACTGTGTCGTGTTGGTCCTAGGAGTCGTTTTTCATTGAGTTTAACCTTAAGGGTTTAGGATCTAAATGGATTTCAAAGGCAAATGAAGAAAACTCAAAAACCAATTGAGGCGAAGTCTATACATGCTTTATTTATTATTTTATACGTGCTTTATCTATACATGCTTTAGTTAGTATTTTCAACAAAATGTCAGAGAACCGCTGGGCATTAGAGAAAAATTGAACCCTTTGGAGGGCTGCTAGAATGTGACAAACCAAGCTATTAAAAGCTTGGTCTGTCACACCAAGCTGACTACTCCCTGCAGCAGTCAGCTTTCGCAAATTTATTTATTTATTTATTTAATTTTTAATTTTTAATAATTTATTATTTGAAAATTTTGGTTCCTGTGCCACTGCTGCTACAGTTTCAGCAGGGCGGAAATAGGGGAAAAACAAGTTTTTCAGCAAAAAAAAACAAATTTCAGGGTACCTCGGAGGGCCGTGGAGCAGCCCTCCGGAGGCCTGAAATTTCCTCTAATAGAATATAATTCTCTATATAATGATGAAGAAAGGCTATTCCCCCAAACGGTCCTCTGGCATGTAAGACCATCGAAGGTGACACCTCTTATAGTGGCACGTTCTAGAATGCCAATTGTTATAAGACATATGAATAGGAAACCTGAAACTTTGGTCTTGTTACTCTTGCTTGGCATTTTCAGACTTATTAGTTATTACCACTCTGCGCTCACATACTAGCATTGTTGGTAAATGAAGCAATAAAATAGGAAAAAGGGATGTAAATGAATAGGAAAAGAAAACACAGCAAATAAAAGAAATTTATCTCATATTCATATGTTCACTATTGTCTGAGAGATCAACATTGTAGTTTTGGGTCATTCATACTTTCTTCTTCAAAACATTTGACAAATGACAAATTCCAATATGTCATGAATGCATGAACATTTTTCAGTCCACATACTTTACATCATTTCAATTGTACCAAATGTAAATTAATATAATACTAATAAAAACATAAATTGAATGTGGTCAATCCTATTCTAGAATAGTGATGATCTCTGCTTGAAGTAGAAGAAGTTTCAACTCATTAAAGCTATAACTAGGTGCGTGGATGAATTGGTCATCATAGATGTCCATTTTGCAGAAGCAACGGTATAGGTAGTATAAGTGCTTGCAATTCATGTATGCTAGACGCCCTCTAATAGCGGAAATAGACATCTGAACAAAATCCGGGCATGTCCATATGGGGAACATGCCCAATATAATTTGGTATACATTTTTGTTAGGACCTGCCCCTGTCTCCAATGACACTATTACACCTAGGCCTGGAAATGGAAGCAAGGTCACTCCCAGAATTTGTCCTCTAATGTTGCCAGCATTTTTCTACTTGTTCCACTGTTCCGTAGTTGGTGCACTTGCATTTCTCCGGATGGTTCGGTTGTTCCAAACAGTTGGATATACATCTACATCCTATAGCGGCGGTTGATCATACAAAACACTCTTGAAAATGTTTGACATGTTGAAGAGTCGTCGTGGCGACAATATAGGACGCTCTTGGAGACGGAAGCCAGCGTATTGCAAATACAATGTCTCTTCTTGACTAAGGTTGGTCCCGGTCAAAATAGGCCAAATCTCTGGCACCTCAGGCCTATCTATAATGTAGCTTCGCTTTGTACCTTTGACACATCGTTCAATGTCATCCCAACAGAACCAAAAGTCTACCACCACCTCTTGCTTAGTCCCACAATCTTGCTTTTGACCACGACAGGTTGGAGCTAGGGTTCCCTTCCTTCCCTTTGCAATTTTAGCACTGCACTTCATGTTTGATGCCCATTGTTGAGCTTGATCTTTCACGTTCGATTTGTGGTTGACCCTAGCAATGTGCCACTTTGACATGTCGTAGTCACTTTCAAATGCAATCGTAACATGTCGGGATGGTTGCACCTCAACTTCTTCTCCTTTGCCTTGGGAAGATTCTAGAGAAGCCGTAGTGGACCTTGTTCAAACATGCAGTTGAGAGAAATTGACTTTGTCAGGTTGATGTGAGTCTCCTACATTGTCAATGGGAACGTCCAACTTCCTCTTAATGCTTCCAAAGATCTCTTCTCCTTCTAGATGTGATATGCGAGTTCCCACACCCTCAGCTCCAGGTAAAGTATTGAGTGCCTCCGCCATTTTCTTTGGGTCTCCGCTTCTTCTTGCAGCTCTCAACTTCAACTCCCCCTTGGATGGACCAGATCCAGATGTAACACAGAATTAGGCATTTTTGCACTTGGCCAAGTGCAATGACCGTATGCATTACTATTCATTAAAAAAGTTTTTCTTGAAAAGTTGAGTACCCCCAAATTTTTAAAAATACTTTGCTTTTTTGAAATCTTTGTGTGCTTCACTTGCGCATATGGATTTTGTATGGGGATGCTTTCTAGATTACTTTTAGGCTGAACAAGTAAAGAAAATATATTTGTCTTATCTCAATTACATTTTCTGTTTTTATATTTTAGTCTTTCAACACTGTGAATTGCAATTACAATCATATCATATTGTTTTTATGCCAATAACACATGAACAACAGAAACCACATTAATCACAGGAAAATTTATTTAGGAAATTGAAATGATATTGAAGGCATGACCTTCTCATTTCAGAGATTTGATTCACACAACACATAGAAAATCCACTCCAATATCTACTGACACTTTCAAAATAAACACACCCTAAAATTGGACTTCTACACATTCTACAATAATGTCACATGTACTACAATAACCTCCAATTACTACATTGCTTCATCTAGTGTCTTCAATATGCGTGGTGAGGACTGTGTCAAGTCTTCTGCCGTGAACTGCCTCTGTTTCTTCATTTACACTTGGTCAACCAATTGGACTCAATGGAGGTAGAGAGGCGTATTGCAATGCCCTATCTATTATAACGCTTGCAATGAGCAAATAAAAAGGAAATACCGTGTACTGACAACTACTTGATAAGCATATGAATGATCTACGTAAGCCAAAAAACAAGAGACAAAGTCCACCGACTGTCTTATGCAACCTTTAATTCGCAAGTCCTGAGCATTTCAAATAAGCAGGTACGACATTCCTCCCTACCCAATCAAGCAACACATAAATAATACTACATCATTTTGTGCAAGTTCCATAACATGGTGACTTTACACTTGCATAGAATTAGTGAAGAAAGTTCAAAAAACTAGACGTCAGCAAGAAAGTACATCAACCATTCTCGACTTGCTCCCCTCTCCAACAGCAACTCATCCATTAACATCCAGCTGGTCTTCAAGCAAAAGGAGTAAGCATAACTTTGCTAAGTGCCTAAGACCCCTCGCCTTTTAACCCCTAAAGGCCCAAGGCCTTTTTTATGCCAAAAAACATCCAAAATTGCCATTTTTTTAACAAAGAGTGAAAAAAAATTAAATATGTTTTTTTTGAACATCTAATCATAGGATCTTACACCTAATTATAAGAATGTGTGGAAAAAATTTCAAAATTTTTTACCACACAGATTGCAAGATATTTGCGTTTAAAGTGAAAAAACAAGTTTTCCAACACATTGTGGGATTAGATTTTTTGACTTTGAACATTTTTAAATTTAAATTTTTGCACTTCAGAGTTTTGAGCTTTAAATGTTTAAAGTAGAGAATTGAGTTGAAAATCTACCACAATTATTTTTTCAAAAAAAATTAATTTTCATTATTAAAAAAATTGTTAAGTAGAAGTAGATACAAGATAGAAGGAAAATCTAAAATATTCATATATTTTAGATGGAATTAAAATGCACTAATCCCAATGGTGGGATTGTTTTAGCAAGTAAACTAAACCATGCCAAAAAAGAAAATTTGAAAAATTGCATTCAGAAATGAGTCCTACAAGTTATTTTTTTCAAAAAGATGCTCTAATTACCCGAAAAACAAGAATGTCCATAATTTTCTCATAACAAATCCAAATGAAATGAATCAAAGCTTTTTAGATAGACAAAATTATATTCTATGAGAAAAAAAATACTCTTGGGAAAAAAAAAAAGTGCGAATTCTTTTTGTTGCCCGCGCTACCCCCCATCCCCAGTTTGAGCTTATTTGATCATAACTTTTGTTCCGGGGCACCAATTGTGAAAAAAATTATATTCCCACAAAGCTAATCAACTTTTCTACCTCCAAAAAAAGTTTCAAAAAATGAGGAGAAAATTCAGCCCATAGGTACCTACCTGAAAACGCATTTGTCCCCCGAAGGGACAATGGACTTTTAGGGGTTAATGAACTTTCCAATTACAATGATCTCCCCCTCTCAATTTGGAATTCAATAAGAATATCATACATATTCAATAATATTTGTTCTCAACAGATTAGTCTGTCGTACCCACAGTTATCTCTCCTCAGCTCTACAACGACCTCCCAGAATTCACACTCCTACGTATGGATTAAAGTGCTAAAAGCATTGGAAAGTCTATTCTCAACCATAACCTGAGACTACATGTAGCCATACAAGCACAGTTCTTGAGACTTGATTTTCATTTAGTGACATTAAAGCATGAACCAAAAATCTAATGTACACCAATACAATTCAAAGGGCAGTAATGCGGCAAACTGCTCCATAACTAACCCCTAAATGTCCAAGGCTTGTTTTGGGCTTCTTGGAATTTGCTCTAAATTGAACAAAATGCCAACATTTAGATAAGATGTATCAGTTTTTTTGGAATTGTAATCGTACAAATTCCAACTAGACATGTTAAAGATATCATAGGGAAAGAAAACATAACAATATTTCTTATGGAGTGAAAGATTATGATGTTTGACCATGAGGGTGCTAAAACTGCAAAAATCTTTTAATCTTCTTTACACAAGTCAAATCTAAAAAGTTGGTGACCAAAAAAAATATGAGGTTAAAGGGCCTAACTTGTGTAACTCCAATCAATTTATGGCTTCTTAAAATCTACTCTACAATTTTTTTAAATGAATTTTGAATGTGATTTTTTCTCCAAGATCTAGTGTATTTGAGGCTCATTTCCAAGAGCTCTCAACACTACGGGAAGTCAAGATTGCAATGGGTATCCTTGTACAAAAACTTGAATAGAGAAATCACTATCATTTATCTTCAAGATCGGATTTTGGTGCTAAAATTAGACTTCAAGAAGAACTTTCTAAAAATATAAACTACTAAAAATTATAACTTGGTTAGGTTTTATTTAACTTCAAAGTTTTGCAAACACCAGATTTGGGTGCCTTGGGCATTTAGGGGCTAAGGTGGTACTCTAAACTCAAACGAGTGAAGTGTGCAACATCAATGTGGATAAGTTATAACTTCTAAAGTGGAAAATCTGAATTTCTATATCAGGGAGTTCACCTTCAAATATACTTCTTTTACTGTCAAATCAGTGAACAGTTACTTTGCAGATATGAATTGAAGACCTTGGCACTACCTACACCAAATATATTCCAGTACTTGGACTTCTGTGCGATCAAATAGGCAGCAACTACAATTGTTTACTTCATTAAATCTTCTAAGTGTACCGAATCGAACTTTTGCAATAACTCAGAACAGTTGGTGCTTTGTCATTCGTGTCTATCCTGTCTTTTGACCTTGCTCCTTCCGTTCTTGGGAGTGCGACGAGATTCCGGGTAAGCTTAGTGCTTTCAAATTTTTTTTTTTCCAGATTCGTTACAATAACAGACAGTGTATTGAACTTGCTAACGTGGAGAGTCGCTAACATGGAATCACTAGGACTAAGACATAGGTTAGGGTTTATGTTCACCGAGATTGAATCTGCGCAATTCCGCCGAGCTCTTGCGTCATCTGCTGTGCACCGACATCCCTGCAACAAAATCAACAGCAACGAATCGACACGTAGACTCTTGCTGTGGAGGCTTGAAGAGCAGTACGACGTCTTGCACCAGCGACACTTTTGCTGCCATCAAGAAGAAATGTGAAGGACTCCGTCTCCGCCAGCAAAAACAATTCACAATAAATTTGGTATACACCTCCCAATGACATTCATTGAAATTTGGAATTGAAGCTTATTTCGTGCATCCTGCTGCCATGCTCTCTCTCATGGTTGTCAACTCTTGCTCACACTTGGGTGAAGATTTCAATTTGCACTCAGTTTGACGAGATCAACAAACTGTTCAATTTTTAGTGAAGGATCTGATCAGTCTGCTCCACAGATCGACTCTCGGTTATCTAGACAGGTTGCTGGACTCTCAATCATGTGCTCTCTCTCTTAGAAGTTCTCTTGGTCACTAGGTCTTCAATTCTGTCTATTGTTACTATTTTTTGGGACTGCTGCGACAATAGGAACTGAAAACCGTTCTTGCCTGATGAAATCAAAATCCAAATTGACATTGACTGTGGAATTGCAAATTGGCAATGACGGTGGAAAACGGGAGTGGTGGGCAACAAAATGAAACCTGTAAAAAGCACGCTCGAAGAATCCCAAAATTTGGAGCGGCAACCTCTTCAACCTCAGGGAATTGCTTGCTCATCAAGGACAGCGCGTAGGAGAAAGGAAGTTGATGATGGAGAGCGCGCGGAGTTTCAGCTGCGGCAACTACAATAGCAGGTGACGTCAATCATCCCATTTTTTAGTTTTTGTTTTCGTTTAAAAAGAGAGACCTCTAAACAAACGGAGTCCACCGTCCAAGTTTAATGAATAGTGAACCTCCGCGCACGCGGAGGTTCACTGTTCATTGTCAAAAAAAAAAGCCAAAATCGGTCGCAGAGAATACAGAACTCTGAACTTGTCAGAGTTTGAGGAACTCACCGATATCTGAATTCTCCGCTGCCAACTTGAGCTCTCTACAATAGTCTTGAATTTCTTGTGAAGAAGCGATTAGGATAACTCTGCCAATAACGCTCACGGTCTCTTCAATCTCAGTCAAATCTCTTTCACAATAGTCCCTTGAATCTTTCTCGCTTCAGTCTCTCTTTTTCAAATCTCTCTCGCAGGAGTAGGTCTTTGCGAAACTTTGGGTAACTGTGCAAACAAGAAATCACGAACCCCCGATATCTCCGTCGAACCTCTGCCGCCCGAGTCTCTCAAAACTCTCTCGCAGGAGTGACTGTCTTCCAAATTTGTCTACCACGGTCTCTATTCACAGAAATACCAGGAATTTCGATAGAGTGTCTCCAACAAGTATCTTTCAAACGACTCAATCTCAAACTAACTCTCTTGAACTCAACTCTGTCGAACTCAACTCATCGACAAATTCTAGGGTTTCCTTACTAAATTTGCTTACGTAATCTGAACCCAAATTGCAACAACTTCAATAAACCTTAAACTCCCATCTCTTCACTCAGAAGCCTGTTACAGACCTCATTGCAACAACGTCCAGAAATCATCGTCAATGAAGCTTGGACTGCAACCACAGGCAGTGATCAGAAGCAAGCCACTGGAAACCCTAATTGCAACTAAGTTATGTTCAATCAATGTGGAGTGACAATGTTTGAGCTGGAACTAAGAAGGCAGATTGAGTACGTGGCTGCTGATGTCACCCAAAAAATGCTCGACTAACTGGGTTTCAAGAAATGTAAAAAATCGTAGATGCCCATAGGAAAAAAAAATCAAACACCAATAGAAATAAAAATAACCGAAACAACTGAAATACAATAATATATT
Source organism: Neckera pumila (assembly GCA_963969595.1). NCBI lineage: Eukaryota > Viridiplantae > Streptophyta > Bryopsida > Hypnales > Neckeraceae > Neckera > Neckera pumila. The sequence continues at coordinate 1,425,571 of OZ018408.1, read as the reverse complement.
ATCTATCTATATTCTCTCTTTTATATATATCTACATTTTATACTTTTTTTTCATTTTTTTTTTCATTTTTAATGAAGTGCCAAAATGGCAATATTGAATGTTATAGTGGTGCTTCAAATTTCAACAATCATCCACATTTTGGATGGAAAATATCATATTAGAACATATCACATATCCATAATTTAGTTTTCATCCACAATCCAACGATTTCATCTAAGATTTTTTTTTTATTCGAAGTTTTCTGGCGGGTTTTTACCTTTTTGGTACAATTTTTTTCTACAGGCGTGGTGCTAGGCCATAAAATTTGGTGCAATTTTGCACCAAATCGTTGGAAAAAAACACACTGATCTTGTCTAGAGTTTATTCAAAAAGGCAAGTATCCATCCATGCTTCCATCCATCTATGCTTCCATCCATCCATCCATCTTTATCTTGAAGATAGGTTGTTTGTTTGCTTGTTTATGTATTTTCTTTTGCTTTGTTTTATTTTGTTTTGTTTGTTTGGTAAGTTGAGATCTCCAAGACTATGCGTCCCCTAGCCGTGTTCTCGTTACTACCAGGAAGCCCTTGCCGATTAGGAATGAGCAACCTTTTTTGGGTGGCGTTTTGATCTACGATGTAAGAATTATTGAATTTCAAAGTCCTTCTTGGTTTAAGAAAATTAGAAAATTACTTTGATTTTGACTTTGATTTTAGTCACATTCTTGGTACAATTGGAAAGATCTTGACAAAGAGGGATGAACGAGCTTTGTTTTGTGGCGTTTGGAATGACAATGTGGAAAATATTGAAATTCAAAGTTTCTATTATGAATTACAAAATTAGAAAATTATTTTTACTATGATTTCGTTGTGGCAATGCCATTGGGCATAGTAGTATATATTGTATGTGGAAACAAAAAATAAAAAATAAATAAAAATTATTAAAATAAAAAATAAAAAAAATAAAAAAAATACAGTCATATTTATTTTTTTTAAAGTTTTTTAATTGAAAATAAAGGTAGTTACAAACAATAATAAAAATATATGAAATAAAAAATAATTCTTTACCAAATTTCTTTGGACTATGTGTCAATTATCTTTTCACTTCAAATATTTGTAGAAAATTTCCATGCACTATGATGTTGTAAAAACCTTTGTAAGTAGAAATGAAATGAAGTCTGTATAATAAAGGGATCTATGTTTGGAACCTACTCAAATTAGAATAGTTGTAATCTTTTAGAAGGTAGAATATTTTTGACCAAGACCTTGTATGTAGTAATGGTTATCCATAAGTACATGTAGAAAATCTTCTAGCATTCTGAGCCTTATGACAAATGACAAGACACTTGATATGGGCTTGAAATTTAGGAAAATATTTTTGTGCATTCTCCTGTACTAGTTCTATAATCATCTGAAATTTAAGACTTGTTGAAAATAGTTGTGCCTTTCCTTTTTGGCTTCCATTAGTCTAATTATGAAAAAATATATGGTATTCAACAATTTTAGCACTTCATGTTTCGAATTCAAAAATCTAAATATGTTGCCTAGAATGTGTCACTTCTATCTATAAGTGCGTACAATCCATTTGAAGGACATGTATTTAGAGAATCCTTATTTTTTTCATGTACATCAACAAATGTAATATGTTGAAGTAATTCAGAATTGCTTTATGTGTTCAAATAGAACTTGGACAATTTAAGAATATGAACTATGCTGAAGTATGTGTTTGGAGGATTTTAGGATTAGTTATTCTAACCATACGGATATGCATAACCATTTGGTGGTATTTTTTTGGTTTTTTTCAAGCAAGGAATATAGGCAACCCACAACTTTATTTAAATGCACTTGTTTGTCCTATATGCGGTGGAAACTATGGAACACCTTTAGAAACAAAATTCTTCATTCATTTCTTTCTTTGAAAGTGCTAATGACCTATAGAATTTAAGGATTTAGAATTTTTGGTAAACATTTTGGGTACAGTTGATTTGCTGAAGGATAACTTGTTTTTGTTTACTAAAAAAATTTTAGTTCTTATGTTATTCAGCAAATAGAAATTTGTCTTGACTACCTTTGTAAAGAGGTGATAAGTTAAGAACAACAATTGCAAAAAACTAAAAGAATTAGGCGTTGAACAATTGAAGTAGTGGGGGCAAATTGTAGTGTCTACTTCAATTATTTGGTTTACTAGTTTTGGACAACGATGTTGAAAAAAGAAAGAAATTTATAAAGAAGAATTAGCACATGCCTCTTGTTAAACCGTAGTAATAGTGGAGCTTTTAACTTGATGTTGTTGTAGGTGCTTTTGTTTTTGAAAGGCATACGTGCCATATTTTGAATTTTTTTTATTTGTATGGAAATTCAGTGTGGACATTTGATTGCAAAGACAAAGAAGGTGTACAGCTTATTAGCAAGTGAAGTAGTCTTGGGTACAATTGATCAATGAAATGGCAGAACAAGCATTTGGAAGTGTAGTGTTCCACAATGCCGTAGGCAATGCGATGTTCACAATGGAACAAAGGAGCATAGGGGAAAGGCTAGCGCGTGTAGTACGAGCTCGACTTTAGGTGTTTCCATTTGATCAAAGAGAATTAAAAGCACTGGACGAGTTCATTGCATATAAAGAGAAGATGGTGGTGAGAGACCACAACCCAATTAGGGACATGGAAGTTGTGGAAAAAAACCCAAATTCAAGGATTATATGGAGGATTTTCCATAACGGGGTAGAGAAGGCTTTCGTGATTTACCGTCTTGGCCCAGCAATGTTTTGAACCAGAAGGGGGGGGGAGATTGTTCCGGATGTCAAAGAAGGAGGTACAATTTCAAGCGCAATAGCCAACACGGATGGAAACGGAACTAGAAGTGTAGTCATTGACTTGATTATGACAACAATGCCAAATCCTGAGAGGAGGGGGTATTTTGGATCCCGCAAAGACAAACCTCCACCAGAAGCATCACGGAGAATGACGGGGGGAGGATTAGAGGCAGAAGAAATGAAGTTGTATCAAAAACCCTACAAGATGCAGATGAAGATCTTTTTCCTCCATTCAATTCAAAGAATGACGTTGTTGTTAGCCAATACGTAGCTCTTACTGTAGAATGGAGGGAAGTAAGAGAAGGGGTACCTTTTTTCTAGAAAAGGTGCTTGAATTTGGTCAAAGGAGAAGGGCCACAAATATAAAGGTCATGTGGTATTGGCCTACAATGGGACCCAAAGCACATAAGGAAGCAGGTAGTAACAGAGTGAGGTATACAAACTGCTTGGAATCAACGTGGGAAACGTGTAGTGAGAACTTTTCTTGGATTGACAAGGAAGACGTTATATATTCATGGATGGATGTCCCTCGTCGAGGGAGAAGTGGTCACGTTGTAGGTTCGAGCATTACAATATATGGTGTGCAAACAGAGAAGACAGTGATCATTCTATATGACACTGAACTGCATCTTTTGGAATACATAGCGATGCAAAAGGAGGACCTAGACGACAAATGTTTGCATAATGATTTGAATATGTATCAGTGAAGCATTATATTTTGTAGTGCGCTTTTGACCTTCTAGTCTAGTTATGTAGATGTGCTTGAATATGAAGTGCATAGTAACATGCCTTCTAAATAGTGTGGAGTTGAAAGTGTAAAAGGTTTTCATAAAGTAATTATAAAGTATATAGGATTTGACAAATATTCATTGAATACTTTTCTTTACAAACAATGATTGATGTTATTGAAATTCTGCCCCCCCTCAACATTTCAAATTGATTGTTTTTGATGGTGTAAAAGCCAAGTGCAATGTTGCACCCCCCAAGTGCAAAAATGCCTAATTTGGTGTTATGTGTGTCCTTTTAAGTATGCACGGTAATTCGTCATTTGTATCCATGCTTAGATACTATCGTCGCAAGTGGCATCAAACAAATTGTTACCTCGATTTCCGGACATTTGAAGCCACTTGTTGTGGACAGTTTTCGATAGGTTGCATGAAGGCATGTCTGCCAACTCCTCTAAATTCAAATCCTAAAAAGCCATCCTTAAGAAATGTGAACACTATTTCAATGCTGTTCATCACAATCAACCAGAACTCTAAACTACTAGAACTAAGTCCAAATGTGATTCACATGAAATGAAGGACATTCCAATACAAGAAAATCTTAACATCTATTTTATAAAAAACCATTGGGTAAAACATTAGGAATGTCAAGCAATCAATATTTGTTGACTTTCATTTTATTTTTTTCCGGGGAGGGCAATTTGACCAAAAACAGGGGTAGTGTGTGGATCCGATGGGTGTTTTTGGACCCCCCCCCCATTCTACCCCTGTTTTGGGTCAAAAGTTCAAAGTTTATCAATTTTTTTCCTTTTCCAAAAAACATTTGCATTTCTGGATACTGAATAATCTTCATTTAAAATTTATGTATGCTAAGTTTAAACTAAATATGGAGAACAATATTTTACAATTTTACAAAAAAGCATTGGCAAAAACGTATAGAATGTCAAGCAACCAATACCTATTGCCTTCCTTCTTTTTTTTTTAAGGGAGGGCAATTTGACCAAAAACAGGGGTACTGTTGGGGGGTCCAACAACACCCGTCAACTTCAACGGGTATTTCTGGACACCCCCATAGTACCCCTGTTTCTGATCAAACATTCAAAATTTATCAAATTTTTTTTTTTCCCAAAAAGAAATTGCATTTATAGATACTGAAAACTCTTCATTAAAAACTCATGCATTCCAAGTTTCAACTAAATATGGAGAAAACTATTTTACAACTTCACATGCATAAATTTACATAAAATATAAAAGTTGAAGCTGAATGTGTGCATACCATTTGCATGAAGCCTCCCCATTGACGATACCTAAAATGCCAAAATGCAAGCCAATGCTCCAAATGATGAAGTGCATCTTCAGTGGCAGGTCTAAAAGAAAACCACCATGACCGAATGGCAAGGTAACGTGTCTCTGCTTCATCCATAGTCTTCGCATCTTTATACGGTTTGCATAGTTTGTTGTGTTGTTGCTGGAATGGCTCCTAGATGTGTTTTTGAGTGTATTTTTGAAGAGAAGTACTCCAGGGCAACAAGCACATCCTCTCTCAATTCTCCATTTTATCATTTGCAGAACCAGATCTATAGACAATACGGACTGCATTCCAATTGGCCATAGCGTTGTCTGCCATGAATCCCTTAAAGTTTGGATGATCTACACCGTGCCATGACATTACAATGTTTAAGCACCTCCAAAATTGAATTTGAATCTCAGTATCTTCAAATTGCATATTGCATGTTGAAATAGTCATCACCTTCTTGTACTCAAGATCGTACTCGTGGCAAGCCATTGTAGTTCATTCCTTTACATGCTTGACGTGGTCGAACATCATCCATGCATTTTTCAAATTCCCTCCGGGTTGCATGCGTCTCACCAAGTTCACTCCACTTCCAGGTCCTTTAGTGAGCATCTTAAAAATGTACACCTTCTCTTTTCTTTGGCCAGGAAAAACGCTGTTGTGAATGTATTCGAAACAAGACTCTTTCTTCATGGTCATGATGTTGTCTATGACACCTCTCCGGTTGTTTGAGTGAATGAAGATATCACATTCCTATTATTTGGATTGCTCAAGTTCTGAAAGCAATCCATGACCTCCTCCATTTCCTCCCCCTTCAACATCTCCTTCTTTCCCTTTCCATTGTGAAATAGATAGTTTGTAAGGAAGTCCTTGCTAGTAGAGAGAGCAATGGCAAAGGTTGGTGGTCAAAGATGTCTTAGCCACCTGCTCCGCAATAAATCCACAAATCTTCTCTGTAGAATCTCTATACATACCCTTTGCTACAGGGTGGGTGTGCTCTCCAAAATGAATTGCAGCCCTACTCATCTTTGGATTATCACTATAGGAGTAGTTAATCTGAGCATCGCATGTATTCAGACATGTAGGAGACTTCTTACACAGCTTGCAAACTAGAGTACACTCTTTCGGAGGATTGTCCCCCATTGCAAATGAAAAGATTGTATAACTAGTCCACTCCGTTTCATTTTGTTTAGAAACTCTTTATAAATAATCACACTCCAGATTTTATCAAACAAGACGACCAGCGTAGTATGACTTACTGAATTTCAGGTTGTTGGAATTATGAATGTTTGTCATCACCAGCTTATATCACAGATGTCCATTGTAACGCCGATCCATTTCCTCCAAGTTTCGTGCCCCCGACGAAAAGAAGACGACCGACATGGGGGCAATTCAAAGATGACATTGCCGTTGAATATTGTTAGAAGATAATGAACACGATGATGCTTCAAGGTGTTTAGATCCATTGTAGACAATTCATTCCGTGAGCAGTGCATACTACCTAATCTCCTTAGACACTCTTGTATACTGATGCTTTCAACCGGAGTTGGATGCAATGGTGGACGTAATCCTGTAGATTGTCCAGGACTATTGGATGGAGTGCCACTTTCTGAGTTTAGAAGAATCTTTTCATGTGCAAAAGTCTGCACACATGTCAACTGCTTCAGAAGTATCATATCTAAAGACTCCCCTTCCGACTCGCTGGACAACTCTACAATAGGATCTAGCTTCTCAACCTTCTCTGCCCAAAGAATTGAAGTTTGCCAAAGGACCGGAAAAACATCGCAAGGTGGACTAGGAGAAACGGTGCGTGTGATGTATGGCATATTAACAGTCGAGGTATCTGATTGACAACTTAATATCTCAGTTGACACAGTTAGCATGGACAGAGGGAGCCCGTAAGCTCTATAGTTTCCTACGGAAAGGTACCAGCAGTGACCATCTTCTTCTAGACACTTTTTGGTGGGAATAGATTGCTGTAGCTCTCCAGATTCCAACTTCCTCTCTTCCTTGATATAGATAGAGGACTCCACAAATCTAAAGCGCACATGAAGTAAATGGCTATGAATTTTTGCAATTCCTTCGGCGTCAATCAGAAATACCAAGGGGACCTCATGACCATCTACACGAATCGACGCATCAAATTCGGATCATTAAGATTGACGACGCATCAAATTAGTTTCCACCTACCAAGTGTATCAGTTCAAGTAAGGCGGTGGTTTAGGATGTACCCTAAGAAGAGCTAATGCCAGTGACGTCTTCTGAGCTTCCAAATGCGTATAAGTATTGTCCACTTCTCTAGAGGGAAGTCTCTTTTCATGCAGTGCGATTGGTATATTTAGTGCGATTTGTAGTGAGAGTTGGAATGTAGTTTGCCTTCACTCATGCGCACAAACAATCTGTAGTAACGATTGGGATGTAGTTTGCCACCCTTCATGCTGATAGACAATCTGTAGTGAAAGTCGAGATGTAATTTGCCTTTCCTCATACTCATAGACAGCCTTAGTTCATCATCTATTGATCCACAACAAAGAAAGAAGCGTAGAAGGCGTAGTTCACTTTATTTTTCAACTTCCAAGGCTTTGTGGAGATCTAGAATGACTCGAGGGAAGAAAGAAGTTTTGAAAACTAGTCAGTCGATGCCCGGGAACCTGAAGAAGGTCCTTTGCTACGGAGGAGGAGTTAGCGGCATGGAGGACGCTTCTGAAGTGCAGACCCTAAACCCAGTTCAAGAAATGTTCGAGGAGACTAGTGGTGTGCCAATTAGTTTAGTACAAGGAGTCGAACTTGTAAGCCTCTCTGTACTATGTTTGTTATCATTTGATTAACATTAAATCAAAGATGTTCTCTTTTCATTTCTTCCTTCTAACTTTTGTGATCCTTTAAAAACTCATGTGCTTATCTCGTAGTATTCCTTCAACACTCTTCATCTTAAATGTCATAGTTTAATGCTATAGATGATAAGATAGACAATAGGATACAATACATTTGAATTCATTGTACATGTCAGCAAAGAACATTTCATTAGGCCCTCTTAGATACTTGGTTCATTATAAGTGATTTCCAGTTCTATAGTGAATAACAGAAAGATAGTAATGCGAATGCTGTGAGTGGTTCTATATTTGTTGTATTTAAGGGATTTAGAACAAATTAATTTCATCCCTTTTAACACATGCAATTAAGATGAAAGTAGATTGTGGGAACACGCAATATCAATATTTAGAAATCCGGATTAGTTTAGGATCAATTCCGTAAATATTTTCAAAAATTTGTCGTAGTGAAGCCGGAAACTGGAACATTTAGTAGAAACTAGGTAGTCAAGAAGTTCCAGCTTACAAAAACTTGTAGAATAGGTAAGAAACGGACTTTTGCCGGAATCCGGAAACTGGAATGGGATCCAGATTCAGGCAACCTACGAACTAGGGGTCTGGCCTATGAAAACTAGGGATCCGTTTGCAATGGCGGCGCATTAAATGGCCGAACCAACGGATGTCGGTCACTGGCCGGGTACTTAAGCAGATGGGCCTTTCGTTTTTCTCCCTCTTTCTTCCGCTCGAGGAGGTGTGTGTGCTTGTAGGTTTTGGAGCGCGTTTTTCTTAGAAGAGTGAAAGAGTGGTGAGTTAGGTCGGATAGGGAGAGAAGGAAAGGAATGTGCTGATTGCACCGGATTGTAGGGCAAGAAGATGGCGGAATCATCGGCGCAGGGGCAGAAGACTATTCCTTCTGTCAAACTCCTGTACCCAGTCATTCCGTCGGACTCTGCTGAGCGCTTAGAGTTAGAGGAAGATCTCTTCAAACTAGGGTGTATCGGGTTCATCCGGCACCCCTGGACAGTTAGGAGTGAAGATTTTCTTCGTGAGCTGGTTATGAGGACGCCAAACCAGTTCGAGCCAACGTCAAGGGGTCGGTGGGCCTCTTGGACGGAAGGGATGTGGGCGGAAACTTACGGGTTGAAGCAGTCCAGATCCGGAAATGCAACCCGGACGGATAAGTTTTATGAAAACAAGTTCAAGAAACCGCCGCACCACAAAGAGGGTTTCACCGTTAGTGACTGTATCGATGAGCGCCATAGGCGATTACTGAATTTCCTGATTCCCATCGTGTATCCGGAAAAGCCAACCAGGGTTACGGTTACGGTGGCGAATACGATTTTTGGAGCAATCGAAGGCTGGGTCGTGAACTGGGCAACCATAATCCACTAGAAGGTCAAGAAGATGGTAGTGGCTATCGACAAGGCCAAGCAGAGTCTGCTCAGCACTTACTTGTTCCACATGTATCATCATTTTGATTTCATGACCCCGCAAGAACAAGTTGCCTATGAGGCCGGAATGCAAATCCTGAAGTACGGATTCACGGAAGAGTTGAAGCCGACGGGAGAAGCGGCACTAGAAGAAGAAGAAGAAGAGGAGGATCCGGAACCGAAGCCGCTGGAGAAGAAGAAGCGACAGAAGACAACCAATCCGAACGCACGAAGAACGAGTCTGGACGTGCCGGAACCGAATCCGTTCCTGACCTAGCCATCACCGGAACCTTCCGATGTATCCGACTTCTATGAGGCCGGAACCCGATGGATGGTGCAGTGCCGAAAGATGCACGCCGAGATGGCAGAGGTGATCACGGGCGTTGCCAGGGAGTTAAATGTTGAGACGGATCAGATCTTCAACGAACTCCGGAAGAGATCTGATCCGGCACTACTCCAAGAGAAGGACAAGCAGATCGAGCTGCTTAAGGCGGAACGGGATCACTACAAGAACAAATTCTACTGGACGGAGGGGCAGTCGATCTCAGCCCGGAAGAAAGAGACGGATGCCCTGAAGCTAGTCAGGGATTTGAAGGTGTTGGTAGAAGAACCGGAACATCAGATCATCCGGTCCGCGCTTTACACGAAGAAACTCGAAAACAACGGCATTGTTACCGGATCCAAAGTGCTGCAAGTCCTGGTCGATTATGAGGCCAAGATGAAGATCGTTTTGGACGAGATGCGGCAGTTGTTGGATCATCTGGATGTGGCCAAGGACGACTTTGGGCTACTTCCGAATATCTTCATGGAGTCCCAGGGCAAACACGGAACCGGAACTTCCGGGACACAAGAGGATCCAGGCTTGAAGTCCTTGTTTAAGATGCCTAGGGTGCCTTCCTCAAGTCATTTCCTGAAGTGGGGCACGGTAAATACTTTTGCCCCTTCCTCACAGTCTTCGACAAGATCCGGAAAGGCTGGGCAGAGGTTGCCGATCCGGAGAGATCTGTTAGAAGGTTTGAGGACGATGTATCCAGTAAGAGAACACCCGGAGAGATTCCCTCATATGTCGGAACAGTCACCAGCACGAAGTACACAATTGATTGACTTAGGAGATCTGGCTCTAGAGGCAAGACCGGAACCCAGGCCGGAAACCCGGCTGAACAGTCAGAGGACGGAAATAGTGGAGGCCGAAATCTTGGATCTGGATGAAGAACTCAAGATGGTGGAACCTAAGAGGCAACTGAAACTCCGGAAGTCTGAGAAGCGGAAACCGGAAAGCAAGAAGCCGGTGAAGCAACAGATTGAAGACTCCGAGTCTGGTGAATTCGAGTCAGGCTCAGAATCTGAGGAAGATACGGAGGAGGAGACGTCTCCTGCGACCCGTCAGAATCTGCCTCAAGCCGCCAAAATGACGCCAGCAAAGAGTTCCGGTAAGCCGACAGCCAAACAGGGAGCCGGGAGTTCAAAGAAATCTCGGGTGGCCAAGTAGTTAGAAGGGGACTACTTGTGGAGGTGGATTAGAATTTAGATAGTTTTGTCCCGGAACCGGATTCCAAACGTGGGCCCGGTTTTCGGAAACTTAGGGATAAGGACTTCCCGGTTTATTCGGGATTTCCTTGGTGTGTGTGAGGTTGCCCCGGTTTGTGGGGAGCCCTTTTTCGCTTTTAGGGTGTTGACTTTGGCTTTGTTTTGGATTTTTAAGGGCGGGCAAGTTAGTTGCCCCTCATTCCCTCCTAGTTGGTATTCAATTGTATTTCATTCCCTTTTCGAAATCTAAGCCCTCGGGTATGTATTTTTGTTCTATCAGTGTATCCGGATTGTATTGACTTGTGGTCTGGCTGTTGGAAGGAAAGGATGGGTGAGGAGGAATCCAGATTTAGGAGGATACGGTCTGAGTCGAGAGTGTGCTATTGTAATGTTATTGGATTATTGACTTAGGAGTTGCGCACAGTGTCTTTAAACTACCAAAAGAGTAGTCCGGATCACAGAGTAGCGGGGAAGCGAGTTCGGTTGTCAAGCCGTGCAGAGGTAAGCGCCCGTCCAAGGAAGCCCCCACCTGTCCGGAAGATCTGCCAACCTCAGGATTCATCTAACCTCTAGAAAGATCACACCCTCATACTTATTCCTGACTCTGAGATCTGTCGTTGTAGTAAGGGAGAGTGAAGTATTCTTGAATGACCTGCTGTCCGGAGTTGCCATCCAGAAGCTGTGAGGATCCGGATCTTCTCATCTTGCTGCAACCATTTGAACACTCGGGTGTTGTTATTTGTGTTTGTTAGAATTGTAGGAGAACAAGAGTGGTGAAGTCCCTACCCCCTCAAAAGATCAACTAGTGGACCCTCTGAAGGTAAAACAGAGGTATTGAAAACCGGATTTGAAGAAGAAACGTAAACCGGATTCCGGATAGTTTATGGTCCCGGTTGTGAAAGGATCCGGAAAATGTTGAGTAGGTAAGAAGAAAGAACGATAGAAAAATCAGATAGCTAGAATATGCTACATATAATCCGGAAATTCCTTGGGACGATATTTCGTATTATCTTGGCACATTCTTGTGTTAAGGATACTTATGCCTAGATTGCGCGTACGACATAGATTATTGAATCTTTAATCATTTGGGTAAACAATAATATATACTAGATTTAAAACCAATAAGGGAAAAGAAATTTCCATATAAAAATGGCCAATAATCACGCAATCACTACTGAGGATTTTAGGTACCTTGTGTGTTGTCATATATGAAAAATGATGATGTAAATAAATTCTGGGTCCATTGGTTATTCTATTGCTAAACTTCTAGAAATGAATGGAGAACAATAATAAATTACAAATGACTGAAGTTACATTATAGCAAAAATACAATGTCGGAAGTCAAAAATTATTAAGTAGAATTGGTTTGATCCATTATCTGATAAAATGAAGGCTCCTTTTCTTCTGGAAATATAAAGAACTTAGTATTGCCAAATAAATTACCAGAAAATGTATCTAAAATTTCAATACTAATTTATAATTTTATATTTGTGACAGAGTATGGAAAGGGTCAAGAAGGAAAAATTTGTGAATGATTTATACCTTAATTGACCTACAGTTGTTCATGGATAGAAGTTGCATTAGGCTTTTGAAAAGGAACAAACCATGCCTCCTTAGAAATAATAAAAAATGGTATTAGCATAATGCAAGAAATGGCAGATTTTGTCACTTGAATGTAGTAATTCTTACTAAATACTTGTAGGAAAATTTGAGAACTACATTGATACTATTTAACATGCTAAAATCAAATATGAGTGAAATTACTAGATACAATGAGACTAATTATCAGATACTTATGCAAATTTAGGAAAATGTCCTTTTCTATGTTCGTGAATTCTAGAAGTATTGACTACCAAAATTCTCCAAGATTTCATTTAATTCTGATTTTTCTTAGATAATATCCATACCTGGAGACAATTGTGCACTAATAATAATGATCACATTTACTTCATTTCAAAAAACGTCAAAAACAATTTAAAGATGGCCGCCTGGAAAATCTATTAAAATGATAATTAATCGTGTTTCCCATTCACATTAAGACAATTCTGCCGCTTGAGTTGAGCTTTCGATGGCTAGGTTCGGTGCATGGGTCTGGAGTACTGGACAAAATCAAAGAATCTGCTAATCTGAATCCTGTATTGTAGTAAAGCAGATTTTTCAAAATCAATTCAATCTAAACCGCGAACTTAGACACCTATACATTAATTAGAAAGTTCGCGGTTTCAAATTAAAGTAGCATCAGCTGTCCCGGATGGATGTGGATTCTCTGAGTCTTTCTAAAATAGTCGGGATGTTTCCCTTGCGCTTCAAAATCCTTGATTCATGCTTGCGCTGCATAAGTGACCCTCAGTCTTACTTCGTCTCTGTCATCGTCAAGAGGTGGCAGTCTGAAATTTTGAGCATTAAACAATTATCCGTCGCTGTTGCTTCCATTTGTCTCGCAAGATCTCGAGTTCACTTCTTGTTTGTTCCAATACAAATGGATAATATGCAGACCACTAGGAGCCGCACAAAGAAAGGAGGAGGGGTCAGACCAGAAGATCGCACCTGCAATGCAAACTCGAGACGAAATCCACGTGAGAAATCCTCCAATCTGCCGCATTTGCAACTCACGATTTGTGAAATATGATGTAGCAGATTTGTCTTTTCTTATCTTAGTGACATTGGCTTGTCCCAGTCATGTTCAATTCAATCATTTTACCAAAGGTTTGTAAGTTGATGTTGTGCTTTGGATTGTTCTGATCTTCATCGTCAAGTTGATTTCGTACCATTGCCATTAGGACTCAGTCTTGAATTATTGAGCTCAAAACATGTTTCATTTATCGTTGTACGCAAAAAACATGAATGAGTAAGGAGGATGTTTGTCAAATAAGGAAGAAGCCTGGGATTTCATCGAGTATGCAAAAAACAATTTCAACTTTGAGTTGCTCTCAACTCTGCTTGTACGCCTTGATGTGAGATGAACAGAATTAACTTGAATCAAAAATCCGCTCTTAAGTGCTTTGCAATGTCTCGATAAAATGAAGAGACTGAACGGATTTGAGATTTCACTTATCCGAAATCGAGATCCAGGAATTCCAATTGACCTCAGGAACCAAAAAGAGATGTAGCGTGAGCTATCCCCATGACCCTTGTCGGCGCCGACAGGGGTCATGGGGGTAGCTCGCGCTACCCTTCTTTTTGGTTCTTACGCATTCTGACCATTCAATTCTTCTAGAACCCTACTCGCTAACGGGACATTTGCTACCTGCCACGCAATCTCAAAGTCAAGGTTCCTGAATCTTGCGCTTTAAAATGAATTTCACTGTCCGTCATTGCTGTGATTCTTGAGTGCTATCGAGATAGGTTTTGGTGATGGGGTCATCAAGTGGGCTAGGTCTAGCTTAACAAGTGGAGAATCATCGCAGTCCAGGACATCAGTGCAAGCGGCACCGTGCAAGTCAGTGCAATCTAGGCAACTCTCAGCGCAGTGCAGGCAACTTATCAAGGGGTAGTAGACACGTCCTGCCTAAATCTTGGTGAAGGAAGCGCGTGCCTGAAATTTGGATTCGCTTGGAAAACTGGAAACAGGGGTAGCGCGAGCTCCCCCAATGACCCCCGTCGGCACCAACGAGGGTCATGGGGGTAGCTCGCGCTACCCTTGTTTCCGGTTTTTCAAGTTCATTATAACTGGCAAAGTGATTATTCTCCAGAGATTGATGCCTATTGTCAGAGAGTGTTCAAAGGCGGCCAGTTAAATTTTTTTTTTTTTTATTATAACTTATTGCTTGTGATTGTCAGTGAAACACTGAAGAGTATGGTATTTTTTATACTTCCGATAAATGAGAGTCTTCAGCCGTTGGGGAGAGTAGTTTATTTGAAGAATAAACTGCTTCCTGTATTTGATTTTTTGAGGTATCTTTTGATTTCTTTCATTGTCAACAGAAACTGAGGGTAGCGTGGGCTACCCCCATGACCCCTGTCGGTGCCGATGGGGGTCATGGGGGTAGCTCTTGCTACCCTCAATTTTGGTTTCATTTCTTTCATTTTTGCTAAAACTCATATTTGATGGTAGAAAGTGACAAATATTTTCTGATTTTTGTCTATTTGATTCCGAAGTGAGAGATCAAGGACAAATTGCTCAGATATTGATAACTTTTTGGATTATCTATCCAAATATTATTCGAAAAAAGTAGTTTTGGCTGATGAAAGTAAACAACTTGGATTTATTACTCTGTGGATAGTGCAAGATTTCCTAGTCTTAAATGTTTTTTTGCAGTTCCTAGACCGGCTTTTCTTTGGTCATGAGGTTTGATTTCCAATTATTATCAGTCTTCACATGCTTTTATGTCAAAGAGTTAGATTGTGTCTTCTGTAGATATGTAAAAATGAACACATAGAATTCTATTTCAGAGATTCTCCAAAGGGTAGGATACTTCTTGAATCCAGAATTTGAGATTATCAAACTAGAAATTATCAATTTCAATTCAAGGGTTTGTGTTTCTGAAGTAGTGGAAGCCCATTTTGACGTCTCTATATGAAGTAAAATTCTCACATATATATATATATATATATTTTATATTATCAGAATGTTGATTCATTTTTTGGAATAGATAAATTCACAATTTTGATTCATTAATACCCAGTTCAATGATTCTTCAAAGACTTAAATATTTCTTGGCCTCAAGTTCTTGGGTAGTTAAACATATAATAATAGGCTAAACAAAGTACCAAATATTGTGTCATCATTATTTCTATTCTAGATTCTATATTAGCAATTTTGGAGTTTGTTTGTTTGAGTTTTTGGTCACTAGTATGTTCTAACTTATTTTCTCTATGATGACTTCTATTTTATACTACATTCAAGTAGTTTGTGAATAATAATACAAGTCATAAGGAGTCTAATGTAATCAAATTATAACTTTATATAGTATTTCCCAGGTCTCATATCAAATTGCCTTTATAGATATTCGTTGAGGCTATATATTTCAATGCACTTGCCTTTTCTTTATATTGAATTTGCCAAGACCCATAGAAATTGGTGATCTCTTATAATTTAGTTCAAGGCTAGAGTTCTTCTGAGATTTTCTATTTCCATTGGATGATCATTGGGGGATTAATGTTTTCTTTTAATTTTTGTCACCTTTAGTCTCAAATATTGAGTTGAAAGTTATAAAAATGCACAAAATGTAATTTGAGACTTAATTGTTGATTTTCAAATAGAATTTGATTGTTGTGCAAGTCGAGACAATTGATGATCAAAGTGGGCAAGTACTTTCATTGCCTTTGGTAGCCGTGGCAATCCCCGTTGCTGATGTGGCAGGCCCTTCCGAGCTAATGAATCCAAGAGAGGCAATTATCGAGGATTTAAATCAATTAGTGTCAGTAGTGATCCCAGACGTGGTAAGCTTAAGGGATATCCTAGATGCATGTGACCGGCCCTGTGACTATGTGGAACAGCCACATTTGAGTTGGTTTAGTGGGCAAAACAAGAGAAAATATAGACAGCCGTTGTTTTTGTTTGAGAGTTCAAACACCAAGTACAATTCTGAGACATTATCAGCTGTCTCAGTTTGTAGTCCTCAGATGGAGGAATATTGTGATTGTGCTTGTAGTGGGATTGCGAGCAGGCAAGAAGTCGTGTTTATTGACCTGAGCTCAGACTCAGAATGTAGTATTCATTCCATTTAAATGGATTGGCTATCTTTTTTTTGAGGCTCTATTTGTACTTGCAGATCATAGATGTAGCTATGACTAATATTTGAAATTTGTCAAATGTAAACATTTTTGTGATCCATTTCATCTATTGACGTAAAGTAATTCATTCATGTGCATGCCTGCATGTGCTTTTAAATTTTTATTATTTTTAATAAACTATCTTCAAGGTTTTAAGTACGGTGCTTGCTATTGCAGATGGATGAGTCTCCCCTTCCCTTAGCCCAAGATGATCCACCAGTTGTTACACCGGCGACGGATGAGATGGTGCAACCGGAAATAGGTGTCAATGAAGAAGGAGATTTTCCGATGGAGGATATTGATGATCGGGAAGAAGAAAAAGAGTTGCTCGAAGATGAACTCAAGCAACTATAGAAGGTGGACTCTGTGGCAACCATTGCAAGTTTGAGGATGATGCCACAGATGCACTTATGACTATGCATTCCACTGATACGATTAGTAGCAATGCCAATGGTAAGGCCGACCTTGGCGTCAGACATTGTGAAATTGGAGAATGAATTTGCTCATGGTTATCGAGAAGGGGCGGCTGTCTTTTACGTTTCCACCACAAACGAGGGGGGATACACTTCCGAATTTACGGAAGATGAGATGAATAGTTGGGATTCATTGCGGAAGAAACTGAACGACAAATTCAACGACCAATTGGAGTTTAAGTTCATGAGGAACTTGAAGTTTTTCGTGTATAACGGAAACCACCTTCAAATTGCTTGGATGAACCTCATTGATAGGAAGTATTTAGAGGATCCCAAATTTCACAATGCAGTGGATTGCATCATTTTGGATACCAAGGGTAGAGAAGAGTTAGTCATGCAAATGATGCATGACATCAACAAGTAAATATTTCATTAAAATTCCAAATTTAATTGCATTTTCTGTTTTGTCAATAAGAAATTTCTGTGCTCAAATCTGTAGAAATAATGGACGTTAGGTAACTCATAATTGTTTGAAATGCAGATCTACGGAGGATTTTTACATAAAGACCAACCTGGTTCACACTTTGTATTGAGTGCAAAAATACGGACTCTCATCGTTTGAATGTTTTGAAGAGATGTTAAGCCCATCAAAGAAGAGATGATGTATTGCCCATTAGGGGAGAAAGACATGGTACTCTATGCCTCAAGAAGTGTTCACGACATTTCTTTTTCGAATAATTTTTCTTATACATGAGTTATTTTAAGTATTTTTCATTTGATTCGCATTTTTTTAAATTTGGTATCTTCGGATTTGATATAGTTTGCTACATTGAATATTTTGGAACTTTTGTAGCAAGAGATATCACTGGCTGCGGATGTTGCCATTTGCAAATATAACGAGGTGACTTCTTTTGAAGACAAGCATGAAGACAGGGCAGCGAATGCCATGAGGATTGTAGCAAAAGCTCATGCCACAAAATTATACTTGAAGACGGGGAAACTATTGGCTGTTGCAAACCTGGCACATAAACAAGGATTTCTTGAAGAGGTGGATGTCCTGCAGAAATCATTAAATTTTTTGTGCTTGTCATTTGTGCATTTGAAATGTGTTAGTTATACATTTCATTTGCATTTTGCAGGTTGAAAAGCACTAGACATCAAATAATTTCTCCAAAATGACGCTCAAGAAATTGCAAATGGTCGCAACTTGCAACACCTCTCCGTTGCACAAAACAAAGTTTCTAAAGTGGTGGAATTCATCCCACTATAAGAGAAAGGGGTATTTTAAGTATAGTCCTAGTAGTATTGTCTTCTAAGTGATGACTTTTAAGTAAGGTTTTTAGTAAAATTTTATTGAAAAGACTGTCTTTTTAGTAAATTTTTACTAAAAACCTTACTTAAAGGTCATTACTTAAAAGACGATACTACTAGGACTATACTTAAAATACCCCTTCCTCTTGTAATATCCATACCTTCTCAAGAGGCAAGACAATTTCCAGTAAAGCCATGCACGGAAGAGAAGTTCAGGCCCTTCCTCAACAAGTGCATTTGGTGGGCGGGGGTATGTTTCTTTCTGAATTCAATGCATGTGAAGTGAAACTCTTTGAAGTTGATTCAATTCAAGAATCTGAGTTACCATTTCTCTTCTTCAAAGTACTTAAAAATGAGAATTTGCTGGGCTATCCTACAGATTAAGGACGCGGCAATTGAGTACTTTGACAATGTGGTGAAGACGGATAGCCTCATGATTAACATGGCAATCCCGCTTGAGCCTGAGTACCTTTCGGAGTACATCAAAGGATGGAAGAGGAAGATTTGGGATTATGGATTTGGTCCTTATTTGAAAGGCCAAAACTTGTTCAAGAAATCCGATTCATTTTTGCTCTATGAAGGATCTGATGAGGCCGTTCAAAGGGTTATATTTCGGTAAGTTTGTGAATTTTTGCATCATCTTCTATTTTCAGTAATTTGGAGGCTGGACAATTGCATTCAAAGTTCATCTTTTATGGAAATATCTAGTCTATAGGTTTCTTGTATTTCTTGACATTTGAAGAATTTCTATAATATTCAAATCAAAGAATATAAAAAAGGACACGTATTATTGTATTATACTTCATGATCTATTTAAAAATATGAGAATTTTTTGTTTAATCCTTTACACTCAATTATAAAGGACTTTGAAGTTTATTCTTACATATTTTCAGAGTCCATAGCATTAAAGATAAACACACATTGATCAATTTGGAATTCAAATATTGTACAAAAGGAGATGATATATATAAATAGAATTGTGTGATATGAAATGTTTTGATTTGAAATGTAGTTAGTTATATCCCCAGATTTGCAATGATGAATTATTCAAATATCATTATCTTAATGACATATACTGTAGATTTATTGGGATACATTATATATATATATATTCAAAATCAAATTTACAGAAATCAACCTTATCTCAATAACTTGAAATAGTTTTTTCTAGGATGATCTAACTTTCAATTGATTTAATTTTAAGTATACTGAGCTCTATAATTTATTGAAATATATGAAAATATGATGTCATTTTTGAAGTTGTTCTTGAAAACTATACAAAGCAAATTTTAATTGAATTTTTTTATCTATTTTTCTAGCACACTATGAAGAGATTACGGAAAACAATTATTTTATTTTAGAAGTTACGCGCAAGAAATAAAAATGAACTTTTAAGGGTTTACTCTTACTTTTATTGCCGACTTTGATCCACCTCAATGCGCAATTGCCTAGTATTGTTAAATACACCATAAATGGATGCCTTTTTTTTTTTAAAGAAAAGATCTATGAAGAATGAAGTGATAGAACCAAAAGTTGGGGTACTGTGAGGTCCTCCAACTACCCTGTCGGCCCCGACAAGAGTTGTTGGAAGACCTCACGGTACCCCAACTTTTGGTTCTATCACTTCACTCTTCATAATTTCTTCCACGTTTGGTTCTTTCGGAATGTTTTTAAAAAATATTGCTTGCGATATCTGTTATGCAATTTCATCAAATGTCTGGTGAATTCGTAGATATAAGTCATCACTTGTAGAAATTCTAAAGTTTGAATGTCTTCTTTCGTAGTTAAGATGTTTTCAATTATGAATTTTCATGTATTTCTTGCAGATACTTCAAACTTGAACTTCTTCAAAAGAATGCCATTACTCAAGAGGATCGTCCTCCGTTCTTGTCCACTTGGCTTGATCGGAGCTCGGACCAGTGTATGTATACCCCTAGTCAGCTTTGGACCTTCACAACAGCGCACTTGGGCAGTGGAGGGTGGTACCTCGATTGTCCTGTGACATTCACCCATCCATCTGAGATAGCATTCTGTCAGTCCTTGGAAGGACTAGATGTTATTGATTTGGACGTTCTAGAGTTCGCTAAGCTCACTGACACGCAAAAGAGAAGGGCTATTGCGAGGAGGATGGTAGCTGACAAGAAGAAGGAAACAAAAGAACAAGAGACTCGAGCAAACAAGGAGAAGAAAGAAGCGGAGCGCTTGATCAAAGAGGCTGAGAAAGAAAAGGAGGCAGAGAAGGAGGGAAAGAAGAAAGCCAAAGGCAAGAAGAAGGTTGAAGGTAGCGGCCAAGTTCCAGCATCTTCTACGGTTGACCAAAATTCACAAATGCAAGTTGGGAGTCAAAGTGGAATGAAGAGGAAGCCGGTGCTTCCCAAGCTCACCAAAGAGATGGTCACACAAAGCACTCAAGTAGTATACCTTGCTGATGATGATGATGTGACCTTGAAGGAGTTGATACTGAACGTGTCAATCACCGACATTAAAGACGACATGACTCTTGATGCTCCGAATCGCTACGTTGAGGTTATGGATTTTTTGAAGAAGGCAAGCTTTTGATCTTTGAAATTGGCAAATACATATTATCATTCATTCATTGAATGACATACATGATTCTACAATAAGATTTGACTCACTTTTGATTTCTTCATTTGCAGATAGCGGCAAGCAAAGCTCGCACGTATGATGGTGTTGTAAATCGACATTTGGGAGTGGACTTGATTATCTTTGATTGCCAGGAAAATTTGCCAGTTCCAAAGGTGTCTACTCCAATGAATTTGGTGCCGTCATGGAACTCCGACCCTGAGCTTGAGGCCCTCAACGATGCATTTTCCTTTGCGGAGAACCGTTTGCAGGACCACAGCTGTATGATTCTGTTTCATTCACAATGCGCCGCTTCAAAGGGTGACATTGCTGGATTGTGTGAGGTGTACCCTAAGTTTGTAGAGAAGGCTGAGTAGTTGGGTATGAATTGTATGGACTTGACCTCCGCCATTAACAAGACATTGACGGTAAGCACTTTTGAAATCTAAATGGTCTGAGTATCAATTGGCCCTATAAATGAATTTATTTGTTTTTAATGTATATTTGTTTCCAATGCTTGCAGACTTTGAAGTTCACTATTACCATATTAGTGAAGGATTTTGGACAAAAAGGGAAATCAAAGTTTTCTTTCAAGCGCATTGAGGCGATGGTGAAGGGGAGAATGGACCTTGTATGGCATGACATGTTACTAAATTACACCTCGAAGGACACCCAGTTGATCAATAAGGCAACAGGAATCCCGTGGCAAGAGGCTCGTGAAAAGGATGCTAGATTTCTATAGTTCCTCATTGAAGGGACAACGGAAGAAGGAGATTTGGTTTTGGATTGCAAAGCATCTACTGGTAAGTTCTGAATTTGAAGTTTAGGTATTTAAATCTTCATTCTTGTAATGAATCATGAAACTAATGAACTTTACATTGTTCATTGCAGGTGCATCTATTACAGAATGTCGTGGCACCAAGCACCACATTGTGGCTCTGGAAGAGCAGAAGGATATCTTTGATGCCGTCCTCCTACCCATAAAGAAGAATTTTCTAACCTCAGCGGCGGTGGAAGTGAATGACCCGCCACCATTGGCTGTGGCCTCTCAAGATCCGGACGCCATGACTGTAGTGGCACGGAAGTTTGTTTGGAGAGTTAGACCTTGTAAGTAAGTTTGAACATTTTTAGTTGTTTGTGTACATGATTCTTTTCATATTGTATGATTCTAATATTGTTTTATTTGTTTTTGCAGCCGTTAGGTGGTGATACAATCACGTGCATTGATGAAAAAACAAAGTCTTCTTTTAAGCCCGGAGAAGCCATTTGAGCTTCCCATGTATGCTGAGCATATGGCATCGCAATATGTTGAGTTTGGTTGCTCTAAACCTAAATCCCATAAACATACATATGCTTTAAATGTTTTAGAGTTTATTGACAGGTCAGCATCCAAAGGTAAAGAGACTTCTGATTCATCTATGACAGAGGATGCCGTGGCTAAATCCACTGCGACTTAGACTCGTAAGATTGACATATTTTGTGAGCCAAACTATTTTGTTTTGATTTCATTATGATTGGATTTGTGTGTTTTATGGCTACATCTTGGGCGTTTTTTATTTGCAAGTGGAAGGACGATAGTTGGTGTCTTACAATTGTTAGTAGTTTATTCAATTTAGAAAGCTTTCATATAACTTCATCAGGCAACTAAAATTAAATTTCATAACAATTATAAGTAGTTGAGCTTTATAGTTGTTTTCCTTTTGGGGGGAACAATATGTCCATTTAGAACTTCAAATTTAGTATGCAATGGAATAAAAAATATTTAAAAAAAAAAATGAATCCACTTGAAATTGACCAACAAAGACTAAACCTCATTTTCACTTAGTAAAAGTCCATAATTATATGAAATACAATGATGTTGGCAAAATAGAATTCATGTGTAGGTAATAAATGTTTTCATTTATTCTTATAGTTGTTACTATAAATCATTTTTATGTGTTCATGTTCTAAACAAAGTCCATACATGTTAAAATGAAGTGTTTTGCCAGTCCATATATTTATCTTGAAGAGTCCAGAAATAAATGTTAATAGCAATTGCTTGTCCCCAATAATACAAAGATGTCTTTTTAATAAAGTTCTTATGCTTTTTATCAAAATATTCCATAAATACTATTTATATTTTGTATGATATTCAACCTAAAACCCTTACTCCTAAAATCCAGAAATTATAAATGTGACACGCTTCCCTAAATACTAAACCAAAGTATCAAACATCCACCTTTCCACTTCACACTTTTGCATTGCCTGAATTATATGAAATATGAGTGCAATATGTTGCTGCCATGAAGATCCCTATAAAAGATTTGTAAGTTAATAAAATTTTGGAGAATATACTAATATTATTGAAAAAAAAGAATTACCTTCATCCACAGTCATAGGTCCCTAATCCTTTTTTTTCTAAAAAAAGCCCTTGCTCACAAGCACACGGGCTCACATGCTCAGATGCTAGCAACCTTGGTCCCCTCGGGGGACACTAGGTACTTTGGGCAAGCTCATGTGACCTCAATTTTTCACATGATTTTTTGAAACTTTTTTGGGAGATAGGAAAGCACATTAGCTTCACGTGCATATAAATTCCACCAAAATCCAAGTTATACTCCAAAAGTTATGAGCATTTGAAAAAAAAATTGAGTTCGAGAATTTGCTGCCCCTACCTTTGACTCCCAAGGGGCAGCAGAGTTGGCAAGAGAAGCTATTGTTGTGCCTGTTGGGAGGTCACATTAGGCTTTAGGAGCTTGTAGGTGTTAGAGATTTTGACGTTTTTTCCAATTTTTTTCCTACTTTTGAAGTACAAGTGCATCTTTCAATCCACCGTTCAGATTTTCTAGATCAAAAAATTTGTGATGGGAAAAATTATTTGAAAATGGCCTAGTGTATTGTCATTTCTTGGGACATAGTGGCAAATTTCAATTTTTTTGAATGTTGGGATTGTCTTGGATTGCCTTGAAAATTGGCATGCATATGCCTAACATATTTCCCCATAAGAAAAAAATTTAAATTGGAGGTTTATAGTGGAAAAAAATTCAGCAAATGGCGGTCAAAGGCATCTGCAATTTTCGGGCACAGTGGAAAAAAAAACAAAAAAATAGACTTTGAATGCAAATATCTTGCAATCCGTACGGTCAAACCTCACAAAAAATTTACTACATATTCTCACACAAGTTAACTACAAGATCCTGTGGTTATATTCCCAAAAAATCAATTTTTCAAACTTTTTGGATGAATGCTTAAGAAATGGCTGTTTTGGGTGTTTTTGAGGTAGAAAAGCCCTTGGGCTCTTAGGGATTAATGCATAGTGTTAAGACTATGCACTAAGAGAGGCTTTATGCAATTGTTCTTTTGTAGTAATGGCACTTGACTAACGAGGCTTCTAACTACACTACTAGATTAAATACTTGAATTTGGCCCTACCTATGAACCTCTCTTCCTGCATATTATGCACTAAGAGAGTATGCATTAAGAGAAGTTCGGGAAATGCTGTCATGTGAGCGGCGAGCATCGAGCGGCGAGTAGGGAGCATTGATTTGGAACAAAAAAAGAAAAAAAGAAGATGAATCTGGATGAATAAATAAATAAATCTGGATGAAAAAATTGGATGATGTTGGATGAAAAAATTGGATGATGTTGAATGAAAAAAGTGGATGACATTGGATGAAAAAAATGAATGATTTTTGGATGAAAAAAATGGATGATGTTGGATTAAAATATCTGATGGTGCTAGATGGAAAAATGGAAGAAGATAGGATGAAAAAAATGGATGAAGCTAGGATGAAAAATAAAAAAAAAGATAAAATGAAAAAAAAAGATAATGATAGGATGAAAAGTATGCGGTTTGGAACTTGTGGAAAATCAATCAAAAGCCTGTAACCGTGTAAAACGGGTATCTAAAATCGTGGATTACATTTGGCCCACAAATTATAGATTTTACATTCAAATATCTATTAGGGACCTATAGCCGTAAACTCTAGAATGGTTTCATTCTAAAGTAAAAAAGTTGACAGCAACTACTAACGCACATGAACTGAACATAACAATTGCATAATATGGTTCTCAACTACATATATAAGAATAGAATAATAATGCACACAAGAAATATATAATTACCTTATAAGTGCTTGGTACAAGAAGAGTGGATAAAAAATCTTTAACTCCATGAATTGATAATAATACCAATGATGAATGCATTGTACTATTAGAGGAGTTTTGGGGGCCTTAGAAGACTGTTTCAAGCCCGTTCTTTAGTATGCCCAAATTCAAGGAACAATGGTATGGGCGTGTCAGATTCTTTTTACCAAAATATCATTTTAACCAAAAAAAAATTTTTTTTTTTCAAAAATGACGTGGCAATTGCTTGGCCACATTAGCTTGGGCTGCCTTGGCCATTTGGCAGCATCTCAGCATTCCTGCAGAGTTCCCACAGTCCGAGAACTTGCAGTCTCTTTTTAGGCCCAAAACTCCTCTAATGACAAAGAATCCAATGAAGTCAAATCATTGGCAAGCTAGGAAGTTGTCAGGGTGTTGGTTCACCCTAAATTTAACAATAAAACTTGTACTCCAATTTTGGGTTCTATTTTGAATCCTAAAAAATTGTAAACACTTGGATTATCATTAATATTTAAAATCAAAGTCATTGTCTGGCATAAGCTCATCATCTTGATAATCAATATATATATTCTCTCCACCAAATGGCATATTTATTTGATAATCACCATTGAACTAATGAACTTCATGTCCAGATGAGCACAATCTCACAATAGACGTATTGCTTTTTCTATTTTTGTGCTTTTTATACCACAATATCACACCATGGTGACATTCTGATCAAGAGGGGAGGTAGTTTAGGAGTTCAAAGGTGGTAACTGATGAATACATCATACGGCTAGAAAAAATACATGATGATTATCACAAAAGTGGATTCTTGCAAGAAACACTAGATTTATTTTTTGTCACAATGAAAGTGAGTCTCTTGTCATCTTCTATAGATTTTGAAGAATAAATATACTGAATTTGAAATTTTTAATTGAAATAATCTAATTTAATGGTAATCATATTCTTTATTTTGCAAACATTTTATACTTAAAAATTCATTGTCACACTTTGAATTTTTAGATTCATTTGTACAAGGTGACCATATAAAATTAAAGATCTGGAATTGAAATCTGTATGGTGTATTTTTGCAATAGGGGGCATATGCCTACAAAAGAGCATCTAAAAATATATTATTTTATGTCCTCCATATCCATGCAAATAGGGCTCGTTTGCACAAGCCCTTTTGAACTTTGAAGAGGGTTTCAGCTTCATATTTTTTTATTAAATTTGATCACCATCAAGTCTTTTAGTAAAATGACCAATTTTTAGTTTTTTTGGTTCATAATATTCTACTTATAATTTTTTTTTATACCTCATTGTATCTATGTTTTGTATCAATCTGTCATTTTTTTATATAGACTTGTAGTGGTACATTTAGTTGTTGACTTTTCCAATCATTAATTTAGGATTGTTCTAATTTATAGTACTCCTAGTACTTGTAGTATCGAACACTAGAAATGTAGTTTTTGCCAGAATGCTAGAAAAATTGAATGGTGTTCCTTGCAATATTTCAGGTGGTGTTTTTGGTGGTCCAACCAAAAATCTCTAGTAAAAACAAAATCTGATGTGAAGACTACAAATTGCGTCAAATGCAATGACATTTAACACAAATGCAACAAAAAAACTTCAAATATGGCATTTCCATCATGCATAGGAAATGTTGCAGGAAATGACTTTAGCTAGACTATGCTAAAAGTTGAGCTGTCCTTAGTGTGTTGTGCCTCACCATCAGATTCTACAACATCGTCATCTATGAACTGTAGAATGCAAGGATCTAATAAATAGGCACTAGAAGTTGGCTTAGGATTTAGGATGGCAAACCTGTATAAAGAGATAACTTTACAAATAATCTTAGATTTGCGAAAAATCTATGGTCTTGCAACTATACCTACCATGAAGCAACAACCTGCTCTTGAAGGGTTAGGGATAAAAAAAGTTTGAACTCATAGTGAAAACCACCCTTCCACTGTTGAACTGAACAAAATGAAAATAAATTTTGTATCAAGGCTCAATAAGCCACCTTTAGGACCCCTCTCTTGTTGTCAAGAGTCCCCTTAGGGGGTCTTCCCTAATGCAACTCTTGCAACCAAAGTCTGCAATCAAAACAAGTTGCCTAACAAAAATCGAAAAATAAAACAAGAGGATTTGAAAAAAGTTTGAAAAGCTTCATAAGGTCCTCCTTTGGAAACCCCTCTTGGTGCCAAGAGGCCCTATGGAGGGTCTTCCCCTATAAAACTATTGCGGCCAAAGTCTGCAATTAGAACAACCTACTTTGAAAAAAAATTGGAAAATAAAACAAGAGGAATTGGAGAAAGTTTGAAAAGTTTCATAAGGTCCTTCCTTGGAAACCCTTCTTGGTGCCAAAAGGCCCTATGGAGGGTCTTCCCCTATGCAACTATTGTGGCCAAAGTCTGCAATTAGAATAACCTACTTTGAAAAAAATTGGAAAATAAAACAAGAGGATTTGAAAAAAGTTTGAAAGTTTCATAAGGTCCTCCTTTAGAAACTCCTCGCGGTGCCGAGAGTCCCAATGGAAGGTCCTCCCCCATGCAACTATTGCGGCCAAAGTCCGCAATTAGAACAACCTACTTTGAAAAAAAATTGGAAAATAAAACAATAGGATCTGGAGAAAGTTTGAAAAGTTCCATACGGTCCTCTCTTGGAAACCCCTCTTTGTGCAGAGAGGCCTCTAAGGGGTCTGAACCTAAACAAAAACAACCCAATGCCTTTGTCCATTTGAAGAACTTCACATACTTGGTCACCCTAGAAACCTCTATCGGCCCCGAGAGACCCTATGGAGTGTTCAAAATATGGAAATCTCAAACATTATTTTTCCGAAAAATAAATTCAACTGTTTCTTTTTTCAATATTTTTTTCTTTCTTCCATACTTGGTCACCCTAGAAACTTGTCTCGGCCTCGAGAGACCCTTTGGATTGTTTGAAGCTAGGAAATCTCAAACATTATTTTTCAAAAAATAAATAAATAAATTATTTTATTTATTTTAATTTTTTTTTGCATATTTGGTCACCATAGAAACTTGTCTCGGCCCCAAAAGATCCTTTGGACTGTTTGAAACATGGAAATCTCAAACATTATTATTTAAAATATATATATATATATATATATATATATATATATTTTTTTTTTTTTTTTTTTTTTTTATTTTTTTTTTTATTTTTTGCATACTTGGTCACCCTAGAAACTTGTCTAGGCCCCGAGAGACCCTTTGGACTGTTTGAAGCATGGAATCCTCAAACCTTATATTTCCACACAAAAAAAAAAAAAAAAAAAATTCAAGTTTTTTTTTTTTCATTTTTTTTTTCTGTACTTGGTCACCCTAAAATCCTCTCTCGACCCTGAGAGAGACCCTTTGGAGTGTTTGAAGCATGGAATTCTCAAAACTTTTTGTTCCAAAAAAAATTCATATTTTTTTTTTCTATTTTTTTTCATACTTGGTCACCTCTAAAAACTTCTCTCGGTACCAAGAGATCTTTTTCATTTTTTTTTTCTGTACTTGGTCACCCTAAAATCCTCTCTCGACCCTGAGAGAGACCCTTTGGAGTGTTTGAAGCATGGAATTCTCAAAACTTTTTGTTCCAAAAAAAATTCATATTTTTTTTTTCTATTTTTTTTCATACTTGGTCACCTCTAAAAACTTCTCTCGGTACCAAGAGATCTTTTGAGATATTTGAAGTATGGAATTTTCAAAACTTTTCTTTCCAAAAATTAAAGAATTTTTTTTTTCACCTTTTTTTTTCATACTTGGTCACTCCTAGAAACCTCTTTTGGGCTTTGTTCCAAAATTTGAGTTTTCAGCTTTCTCATAGGCACTTAGGCAGGTAGATACTTCGTAGCGTCATCCAACGTTCTTGCAACAATCAAGTTCAAAAGAATATCATTGTGCTTTTTATGCATAGTGAATTTGTTTGCTTTTGTCTGTTTAATTTGTTTTTTGTGAAAGCTATAATACATGTTGTGGTCTATAGACATCCGTTGCACCTCACTAACACAATATTGGATTGTTTTTGTTCTTGAGATGGGCACAGGTGAGGACCACATCCTCTTGGAATAATGAAAATGACTTAGAAAAAGTCACTACTTCCACTTTTCTATGTGATATTTTAGATCTAAGTTCTTTAGATGTTTTGACACTTTGTGATGTAAAGTTGAGCTTATACATAGGATTGTTAGGGTTATCCTTATGTTTCATAAATATTGTGATTTTTTTTATTGTAGTCTAAAATGTTATATGTTTGAAGGAAAAAAATAGGGTGATTTTTTAGAACCAAGTTTTAATAAGATATACTTCAAAGGCTTTTCTTAGCACATATTTGCTTGGACCATATTAATGGCTCAAAAAAATATGATGTTTATGGTTTTTAGTGACATTGTGATGATTGTAAGAAATCTCTACGCTTAATGATAGAAAAGACTATATAGAATATTTGGATAAGAAAAGAATAGGACTATGAGGATCCTTCTCAAGAAGCTGTGTAAATGGATCCCACATTTAAACATCAAAATAGATGACTGGTGATAATTAGAATAATGCCCTCCAGAAAGAATGTTCCAGAAGCAGTTCTTTTTTTTAATACTTGGTCACCCCTAGAAACCTCTCTCGGCCCCGAGAGACCCTTTCAAATGTTTGAAGCATGGAATTTTTTTTTTTAAATTCCAAAAAAAAAATAGATTTTTTTTTTTTTAACATTTGGTCACCCCTAGATGACATGGTCACTCCTAGAGGACATTCTATTGTCCCTTGTCTAAGGAAGCTAGGTCAAGCAAAGGGTTCCAAGAACCCTTTTAGAAAGATTGAACCTTTATACATATAGAGAGAGAAATCCTTCTAAAGTCATTAGTTTTGTAATTGGCACAAGTTTAATTCCATTAGCTAAATCCTCTACTAGACACATTTTTTTCATCTACTTAGTGTTGACTTCAAAATACAATGATCACCCTTCCTGCTATTAAATTGCTTGTATAGAAGTATAAATAGTGAAGACCTCTAATTTCAAGTTCACAAAGTCAAAGTGACTTCAAGAACCATCTTATGTTTGTAAATAGATGACTTATTTAGTCATATATATAAATAAATAACAATTGAATAAAGTACAAATTTTCAATGCCTTGTTCATAAGGATTAAAAGCAAACATCTATATTGTGCTAAAATTTGAAATTAATTATCAATTTTCTCAAAGTTCAAAATAGGTTTCTTTTTTATAAAAGAGGACATGTTTAGGTATTGTACTCATTAATATAGTTGTAGTGAGACTAAAAGGGCTAGTATTAGCATTTTAATTTTACCACTAACATTACAAGCTAATATATCTTTAGCGTACCCGTATTATGCATATGGCTTTAGAATCAAGATTCCATCATCTTCTTCATTTGCTAACACTTTGCATTCATAAATCCTTGAAGGACACCACGGCCATTTTCTGACTGACGATTGACTTTGAAACAATCTGCAGAACAAAAAAGAATTGTTTTTCATGCAATTATTTCTATTGCCGCATGGAATTTATAGAGTGTCCACCATCTCTAACACAGTGATAAAGGAACAAAGTGCATGCTTTATTTTCATCTTTTCTACTCTCTACTATGACTATTTGAAGTACGGATATTCATTCCCTCAAAATCTGCCTGATGTCTTTATTTGGTCCTCCTTGTTCAAATATGTTGTCAACTGCATGTATTAGCTATTAAATTAGATAAAGTACGTGAAAATTCTATTTCAACACTTCATGGTCATAGGGAAACAACGACCACGGTGACTAGCCCATCTTTTAAGTATCATTAGAAGAGTTTGGGGGGCCTTAGAAGACTGTTTCAGGCCTGTTCCCTAGTCTGTCCAGATTCAAGGAACAACGGTACGAGTGTGTTAGATTTATTTTTTTCAAAAATAAAATAAAATATTACCAAAATATCATTTTAACAAAAAAAAAAATCAAAAATGACGTGGCAGCCGCTTGACCATGGCAGCCTGGCCATTTGGCAGCATTCCAGCATTCCTGCAGAGTTCCCACAATCCGGAAACTCACAGTCTCTTAGGAGGCCTCAAACTCCTCTAATGTAATATTGTGCTTATTTTCTAACAATAATCCCTAACCATCTAAAAGAAGAATATTTTGGTTTAGTATTGTGATAGTCTTAATTTTTATGCATGCACAATGGCTTTCAATGTGAACACTTGCAAATTTCCACAATAATAGGTATAATTGAGATTTGATGTATTATGTCTTCAAATCCTAATCCAAAATTCTCCATAGTGGCATAGTTGCATAATTATATACTTTTATAGTCATAGGTCCCTTACTACCAAAGATTTGAAATAAGTGGATGCGAGTCTTTATTTTTTCCTGTTTTTGTAAGATTCTATACTTACTATTCTAATTTGTCCTCCTTTTTGTTTTTCATTTTTTTCCAAGTTTTCCTAAATTTTTTTTCTTTGTCCCATTTTCCCTTCCTTTCTTCATCCATTCTTTTCATCCATTTCCATTTTTTATTCATCTACTTTCATCAATTTTTCAGAAATTTTCATCCATTTTTCAAGTATTTTCATCCTTTTCCACTTTTTTTTCATCCAAAATTTACATCCTATTGATTATCTATTTTCATCAATATTTTTATCTACTTTCATCTATTTTTGAGTTCTTTCATCCACTTTTTCATTTACTTTCATCCACATTTTCATCTTCCTTCACTCTTTTTTCCATCCAAAATTTTCATCTAGTTCTTAATGTACTTTAATCTATATTTTAATCCAAATTTTTGAGTACGATAAAGGACTTCAAAGTTTGTTTTAGAGAGAGAATCCATAACTGCCCGTAAACAAAAAAACCTCATAACTTTTGACTCATTGATTGAAATGGAATGATTCAAAGCTTTCCACGTATATAGCTCTAGAAAACCATTTTCTAATTTTTGTTTTTGAAAAAAGCAATTTTTTTCAATCTGCCTGGACTGCTCAAATTGAGAAACAAACAACATATCATGCAATAACTTTTGACTTGTATTTCTAAATGTCATGAGGTTTATTGCATAAGAAAAAATTTCCTTGTACGCATGTTCTATTAAAATTTGGGGCAAAAATATAGAAATTTCTAGTCACACATACCTGCCGAAAATTTCTATGTAGCTAAAAAACGCATATTGATCCTTTAGGGGTTATTTTAGAGATGTTTTTGTTTCTCCATTCATTTTATGCTTGGATCTTAAATAATCACCAATACCACTAAGAAATGCTACTAGGCTTCAAGTGAAACTAATGAGAGCTGAAATTTTTTTAAAGCACAAATTTATTTAGTCCAATGACAACCTTTATTCTTGGTGTTTTTTAGGTTGAAAATACTTCAACTGGTATTTTTTGTATTGTTGATTTTTTTTTTGTGTATTGTCAAACATAAGAAGTACATGCAATGAAGGTGTGAACAAGATTTTTGAGGCTCAAATTTATTTGAAAATTTGCAAACATTTAGAATACTATAAATTATCAATAGTTGAATTTATTCAAAAGCTAAAAATGGATTTATTAATAAATTTTTAAACTTATTTTAAAATTGTTTATGATTCTTTCCAAATTCTAATATCTGTATAATTGAAGGAGCCATGAAGTTATACACAATCTTGAGGGGTGCTTTTAGGAGTTATAATTACAACGGCAAAGGAGCTTAAAAGAGACACAATATCATTGAATTAAGAATAATGAAGCTTCATAAATTTAATTTGCATTTCATTTGAAAAGTTTGAATATTTTGTTGATAATTACAATTGCAAGCTCTATGTCTTAGGATGCAGTTTGATGTTTTTTATTCGTATGTTGTGTTTTGGAAGGGAGGGGATTTTAATAATGTGAAATAACTTAAACACACAACTTTCAAATTCTTCAATTCTTTAATCCTGTATCGCCAAATCAAATAAAGAACTACTGATGGATGATTTTCAGAAGTTGTGGAGGACAAGCAAATCTCAATCAATTTTTCCCTTCAAAACTTGGCATTAGGAAAAATTTCAGCCTTCCAGAAGGCCGCAAGTTTGGCAACCGCTCAGTGCAATTATGGAAAAAAACCAAAGTAAATTTTTTTTTTAAATTTAAAAATTGGATGCTGATGTGGCACTAGTAGTGCCATGTCTGATTTTTTTATTTTTTATTTTTTATTTTTTATTTTTTTTTTAATATTTTTTTTTCAAAAAAAAATATTTTCTTAAGAAAAAATATTTTTTTATTCATTCTGAAATTGCACCAAAGGGATCCCGTAAATCAATTCCTTAGCGGCCTTCTGGAGGGCTGAAATTTTTCCTAATGAGAATTGGACGGTGAAACAAATAAGACATGAACAACAATTAATGCTATTTAAACTACCAGTAAGTGTGGAATTTTTTTATTAGTGGCACACTAATTTTCTAAAATGGAATTAAATAAAAATTTTCCTGCTGTCAAATTTTGTATTGGGGAAAAGGAAGCATACATGACAAAGAACCAAAGTTAATCTTTAACCCCTAAAGGATTGATTTAACCCCTAAAGGATCGAGGCAAATTTTTGGTAGAAATTGTCAAAAATTGTCACTTTTTAGAGCAACAAGAAAAAAATGAAAAGAAAATAGTTTTTTTTCAAAATTTCAACCATATAAATTTGTGCTAGACTTCTTTAGGAATGTGTGGAAAAAATTTCAAAAAATTTGATTGCACGGATTGTAAGATTGTAAATTTTGAAGTTAGGAGAATTATATTTTTCTGACCTTGCCTGACAGAGCCAATAGACTTTATTTCCTCCTAAAGTGAAATTGACACTATACATGATTATTTTTTCTTACCTTGCATCTTGTATCATGTAAATTACATACGTACTAAATTTTAGAATAATTGGAGGCCAATTTTGCAAAAGTTTAGGGCAGCATAACTTTGATCTAGGCACCCAATCAGAAAAAATAATTATATTCCCACTAGAGGAATACATGTTCATTCCTTGTGTTAAAATGTAATGAACATCCGTCAAAAAATAACAATCATGCGCACCTATCTGAAATCGCATGTATATGTTCAACGGCCATTCAGTTCTTTAGGGATTAAATGACTAGCCAAGCCCCTTGGACTTAGTTCTGAGAAAAAAACATTGACGAAAAAGTGATTTTTGTCATTTTTTGGAATGTATCAATTTACTAAAGCCACTTCTATAGTGAATATAACTTACTAGGAATTGCATTTAGGCTGCAAAAATCACTTAACTTACTAAGGCATCAAAGTTAAAACACAAGTTACTATTTACCACTAGAAGAAATTTGCATTTTAGGTGGTATTTTTTGATTTTTTAGACGGATTTTAGGTGACATAAAAAAAAAAGCTTCTATATTTTTCAAGGTCATCTAAAATCTGTCTAAAAAAATCACAAAATGCCACCTAAAACGCGAGTTTCTTCTTGTATACTTTTGCATGCATTGACTCAATAAATTTTGAACAAGCAATAAGACATTAGAGAAAAAAGTAGCCCTCTGGAATGCTGCTCCAGATTGACAGGCCAAGCTATTTCAAGCTTAGCTAACTGCTCACTGAAAGTCTGAAACAATCAACTTTTGTACTTTTAAAAAATTAATTAATTAATTTTTAGTTTTTTTATATTTTTTAAAGATTAATATTTTTTTATATTAATTTTTATTTGCAAAATTGACTTCCTGCACCGCTGTCACTGCAAAATCTGCGAAATAGGGGAAAAAAGCAATTTTCAGCCCCATTAAATCAAATTTCAGGGTCCTTCAAAGGGCGGGTCAAAGGGCTGAATTTTTCTCTATTGACACATCTCCTCTTCAAAGAAATTTTCATTCTCCTTTAGGTTGCCTATGAGGCAAGGGAATGTGGTTTAAAGGTTGATTGGTATACAAAAGTCTCCAATACGATAGTAGGCACTACTATTTGTTGCAAATTCTACAATGAAAATAAATGATCAAAGAAGCCTTGTTGCCCATACTCTTAGTACAATTGCCCACCTGTCATATTCGAATCAATCCTTACAGCAAATGATTCTATTACCAAAATAATTAGCCAAAATTATCATATTTTTGGATGAACAGGTTTGCATTCATAATTTCTATAGTTTCCTCAAAAATCATTCATGAGACACTTTGAGTGCTTATTGTTCAAAAAGGTAATTAAATTGCCAAATGCCTCAGGGGTCTAAAAGCCAATTTAAAGTGCTGTAACTTTTGCACCCAATATCCAAATTCAATCAAACTTATTGGGAAATTTGTGCTCTTTTTTCGAATATATGTGGTAAAGTTTTCTTCAGATCAACCCAAGATGTTATGATTTTTTGGAAGACAATCAAAGTTTGCAGGTTCAATTTGATTTCACTAAAGTGATCAAATTGCATTTGATGACTGTAACTTTGGGGGCTTGTATATCCTTTATCCAATGTCTGTTTTCAATAAAAATTTGTTGGGTTATGTTCCCCTTGAAGTCTAGTCAATATTGTAGTATTTTCATGTCAATCCAAGTTATTTTGAATGTTTGGAAGCAATTTAAATTTCAAAATCCCGACATTTTTGGATTCCAGTGAAACTCAGCAATTTGTTTCTTCTTCATACAATGATCATTTTCAATAGTGTTTTTTTGGAAAAGTTGTGTAAACTAGTCTAGTTTGTGTGACTACAATTTCATATCAATTCAAAGAGTTTTGAATGACTAAGAAGCATTTTAGAAGAAGGCAGGTTAGCCTTAGATGTTTTTTTCAACTTTTCCAATGTATTTGTATCCTTTTTTTGTTCCTGACTCAAATGTGTTGAAGAACACACTGCAAAAGTTATGTCCGGTAAAAAGGCTACTTCATGCAAGATAAATACAACCTGCCGCTACCAAATATTGAACTCGCAACCATGCCTTGTATGCTGGTTTTGAATCACTTTATAGTTTAATTTTTAATCCTTCAAAGCCCAAGGCCTTTTTGGATTTAAAATCATCATTACCTTTGAAGTGATATAGTTCAAAATATTAGTAAGGTATACAATCTTGTAGTGTATAAGTTGTAGATGACATGAATAAAATTTGGAGTCATTTGACCGTCTAGATTGCAAGATTACAATGTTTTAGTGTAGAAAAAAGATATTGAAATTTTCCTAGAAACACATTTGGAGATGAAATTCGATTTTTAAACCTCCTCAAATGAAAAAACACTAAACTATAAAGTGATTCAAAATCAACATACAAACATATTGGTGAAAAAAAACATTATTTAATTGACTTGTTATGTTTGCACAATGGCTTTCAAATGTCAAAAAATAGCAAGAAAAGTTGCCAAAAAACAAATCTAAAGCTGAACCTCCTTCTACTAAAATGCTTCTCAATCACTCATACTACCTTTTAGATTGATATGAATTTTAGCCACACAAACTAGACTAGTATGTGCAACTTTTCCAAAAATATTTATTGGAAACAGACATTGTATAGAGAAGAAACAAGCTGCGGAACTTCACTGTAATCCACAAATGTCGGGATTTTGAACTACGAATTGCTCCCAAACATTCAAAACAACTTGGATTGACATGAAATTTTTTCCACAATAACTAGACTTCAAGGAGAACATAAAACAACAAATTTTATTGAAAACAAACATTAGATGAAGGAGATACAAGCCCCCAAAGTTGCAGCCATCAATAGCAGTTTGGTGAACTCAACTTGAACATTGTAACTTTGATTGGCTTAAAAAAAATCAATGAAACTTGGATTGATTTGAAAATTTAACCACACAAACTAGAAAAAAGAGCGCAAACTTTCCGACAATTTTTATTGAATTTGGACATTAGATGCAAAAGTTACAACAATTTGAATTGGACTTCAAACTCTGTGAGGCCTTTTTTGGGCCCCTCGGGTATTTAGGGGTTAAACGTCGATATGCATGGATGTTTGGGGCATCCAATGGATGACAAGGCATTCATCTTTGTGGGGCAAAAGTTCAAATATTCATCTTTAGAATTTGTTGTGAAAAGGGGAGGCCTTTTTAGTAGTTTGACATCCAATAAGTGCTTTTGTAATTTTTTAAGCCGATAACTCACACGGTAATGAAAAGGGATGATATCTAGGGTCACCTAATTGTCCTTTAATCCTTGAACGCATGATTGGTGATTGTAGAAATCATCCCTTTTGACATTATATGACATCATCTACTTTGAAAAAACCAAATGTGCTCAATGGAGGTCAACCTATAGCAGAAGACCTCCCGTTTTCACAACAAATTTCAAAAGATGAATAGCTACACTTCTATCTTCTATAAGAGATTCATCGGACGTAAAACGTCCATTTTGGCATTGGCATTTAAGGGTTAAGGGTTAATGATTTTTCATTTGAGGAGGTTTAGAAATTGAATTTCACCTCAAAATGTGTTGCTAGCAAAATTTCAATATTCTTTTTCAATACTAAAACACCATAATCTTCCAATCTATTTGTCCAAATGACTCCAAATTTGATTCCTGTAATCTACAATACAACGCGTACTCTACAAGATTGAATGGTTGAGAACTAAACAACTTAGTAAATTACAAGATTGTACACTTGAGATTTCTACAAGATTGTACACTTGAGATTTCTACAAGTTAGTGACATTTAGATCTACATAACACTTCAAAACCAATTATTTTTTGAACCATAAAAGACCTTGGGCTTTTAGGGGTTAGAATCTTGTGCTTTTGGTAAAGTTCTTAATTGGTACTTCGAGATGCCCTTGACAGTCCTCAGTTTGAAACTTGTAGCAGTAGGAACAGAAACCGTACAAACGCCACCTAATAGGTACTATTCCATAGTACCATCCAATTATGAAAAGAATAACCATCAGAATGTGCGGTGCCATGAAAATTCTCAAGCCTCAAACACGAATAAGCTCATTCACCGTAGAACAGAAACGTGATTCGCCCATTCACACTTACAAAGCCACTACATTTCCCACATCGAGAACCCCACAAAACACTCGGTCACGTTTCAACAAGTTGAAATTTCAAGAAATGAAAGCAAACATTTCAATTCCACATGAATCCACGCACATCAATTACAAATTCACCATCTTCACAGCATCGACAACACCTTGAGGCCACTCTCCGGCCCTTGGAATCTCCAAAGCGTGACAAGAAGCTCCTGCTCCGAGGAGGACGAGGTAGTGGTGTAGGCTAAAACACAACTGAGAATACAAACCAGCCACAACATCGACAACTGAAACAAAGCACTCACATGCAACCGCGATCCAACCAGTTCAGATCATATCAAGAGATGAAAGCAAACATTTTATTTTATTTCAGCAGAAGTACATACACATCAAATACACATTCAGCAACATCTTTACACTCTATAGGGAACTTATAACTGCAAGGCACTTTCCTCAAGATTAAAGCTCTTCAAGCATTGACAAGAGGCTCCCGCTCCGCAGAGGACGAGGCAGTGGTGTAGGCCAGAACCCAGCTGACGATGTACGGTCCCAACCACAACACAACCAAGGCCACAGTGAGAGGCCAGCCGATGGGGACGAAGAAGGCCAGAATGAAGAGCAGCACCCCGGCGACTTCGAAGATAAGACCGGCTTGGTTGTGCAGGCTGTCCCATGCGGCGGTTGACGTCCAGGGGTTCACGATGCCGATCACTTTGTTCGGCTCCACGTGCTTCAGGTTGTGGCCGAACCAGATGAGCAGCCACAACGCCACGTTGGCCACGAATGTGCGAGCAGGGAAGTTGTGGAGGGGACTCGTAGCTGCCGGAAGCAGGACGAACGCTTGAATAATGAAGAGGAAGATGGCAGGGAGAGTGATGATGTGGAAGATGGAGTGCTTCGACTCATGCCTGCAAGCAAAATATTCACCGGTGAGCGAACAAGACAGCATGTTCTGCAAGAGCAGTACGGTGCAGGAATGAAAAATTGGCAAAATTGGTAAAATTGGTAAAATCCCTATTCGTATTCCACATCTGAATCTGAATCAACAGTATCCATTCAATACCATACTACTGAAAAGGGAAAAAACTTGCTAAAGGAAGTTTGGGACACCAACTCCAGATACAGACACGGCAGTTGGTGGGAGTAGGGTTACAGGGGGCACTCGGAGTGTGTTTCTATGTAGAGGATCAACATTTCAGGAGGCGATGTCCCCTGAGCAGTAGCAAGAGTAAAAAAGAGAGTGAGCCTTACCCATGGCTCTCCAGGTCGCTGTTGACGACAGCTTGGTACAAGCCGTAGGGCACGAGGAAGGTCAGCACTGGAAGCAAGAGGAGTCCAAGCCATCGCCAGACCCAAAGCAACGGATGAGCTGCACATTTCCAGAGACACACACAGCTCAGAAAACAACCTCGACAAGGCCAAAACTAATCTGCCATTCCGTACTTGCAACAGAGAGCGCTGTACAAAGTTTGACATATACATAAAAATTAGGGTACAAACATCAGCAGAGAATTGATGCTGCACGCACCATGTAAACCCCACCAGATGGGGACTTTGTGGGGTGCATCGTGCCACTTGAAGATTGTGATGACCAAGCTGAGCGCCGTGAGCAATCCCACCAACACTACAGGATTGGAACCCCCCATCTCGGCAAGCAACAACTCTCTCTGCAGCAACTAGAGGCGCAAATCGGTGGAATTCGGGACAAGGAAACGATTTGAGAAAGCTTCGGTGCATCAACATAAGACTGGGTTCACGGAGGTGATGGGGCATATACTTTATCAAAAGCACGTCGACTGTAAGGTAACTACAGTTGGCATGGAGATGGGCAGGGACTTTGGGCCACTCCACTTGGCGCCCATGCTCTGGAGCATTTGCAGTGTTCAGTTCCTTCCCGATGAGATTCTGACGTGGCGGATTTCGACGGTGGATACGAGCTCCTTGGGAATTTTGCCTTGGTTTTTTCAGAGCTCCGTCCTGTCTGCATGCCAAGCGAGACTCGTGTGATTCTCCCACAGTAGCTTTGCTATTCTTGTTCATTTTATAAGCAAGAGTGTCAGGGATGAATTTAGATGCACTTGTGGACTAGATTCACTTGCTACCACACTATTCCAAACACCAAGTGTGAACGCACTGTATCTAATTCGTTTATGTTGTTAAGTATAGGGATCCAATCTTTGTTATGAGGGTGACAAGAAGAACAAGACTGAAAGAACTCTACGTTAACTACACCTAAATTCGCACAGGGAAGCAATTCAGCATGGTTTTCAGTATTATATTGAAAAAAAGTTTGTGGGGTCCATTGGTAGTCAAAAGGGGATTCTAGATTCTCTTAGAATACATTTTTGGGACACCGTGTTAATAAACTATGAATTTTCAAAGTGCTGAAAATAGGTGTACCTAAAAGCGATCATAGAGTCATATGAATACTGGGAGTACATTTTAGGCAAGAATATTCAGTGTGCGATTTTACGAACCGTGCAATTTTAGGTGTAGTTACCTTACAGATTGGCGTGACTTTCAGAGTCTGATCACCATGTGTCCAACGCAATTAAAGATCCTATGAACATAGATTAACGTCATCAACGTATGATGATGACACTATTACTGGAGTCAGTTAAGATTGATTATCTTACAGGATGGTCGGTGAGAGCTGGATGCTCTCATGACGACATGGTGAAATCTGCAACTCAGTTTTTGATGCAGCGAAGTCTACAACCTAAGAGCACGATCAAATGTCAATTACTAACGATTCTTTGAGTTCATGGGAAGGCACTGAGTCTGATAATCGAGAAGTTTGTGAACCTCTGAAAGTCAAGATGGGTCACTCATCAGAATCAGCATTCGGGGAGTATTTTGAGCTTCACCGGCAATCATACTTCATTTCTCATATGTCAACCGTTTTTTCACGTACCTACATTTTTACTACAATAAGGAATTTGGTCGGTTTTCTGATCATTCTGTAGTTTCAAAATCAACCCGTTTTTTTTCATTTTTCGTCAGCACATTTGTACTAACCGCCGGTTCTCTCTGATTTCTGAGTTAGGGTTGGATACTGGCATATACCCTCGTTCAAGCTAAGGAAGATTCTCGGGCTTGGTGTCGGATCAAGCTGATGCCATTGCCTCCTCCGTGCATTCCATAAGTGAGCAAATTGAGATTGTCAGCTGTCCAGTTTGTGAAATGCCAGACTGGAGACGTACAGTGTTGATGAGCTCACATCTGGACAAGTCCCTGGCTTGCCGCTTGGACAGTAAGTTCATATCCAATCCGAGTGTTTCGTGCACTAACGTAGTGATATCCAAACCCACTCTCAAGATGTATTCTACAAAATCTAGCCGTGTTACAATTCGCAGGGTGTAACTCGGCGAGGTTTTCTAGAATGCCTGTGGGGTTGTCTAATGATGTGGCACTCAAGCGCTTGTCCAGTACCGAAAACACTGAAGTCAAGTTAAGAATTGAAGAAAGCGGTGATACAATGCTTGTTGCTCTTAGATGCCATATCTCCCAAGCTCAGCATCAGTCACTGACTTGCGGAGCTTGAAACAGACTACAATGACTAAAACGATAATCAAGTAGGGCACAACCCTAACCCATTCAGGGCTGCACGAATCTCTACAAATTCCGGCTCATTCCAATGTTGTCTCAATACCTCTAAAGTTACAAAACCTGAAGCAAGGTCTGAGGAAGAGCTGCAATAATCAGGGACAATGGCAGCTCAACACATCCTTGCTTCACTACCTCAATACACCATTCATATGCTCTTGTTGTTTGAGAATGTAGCGTTTCACATCTTCGACACGGCCCGCGAGTACAATTCGGCCATCCTCCATGTAAACCGCACCGTCGGCGAAGTCCAGTTCTTCCAAACGATGCGTCACCCACAACCCAGTGACGGATCCCCCGACGACACTGCGCACAGCTTCCAACACCCCCATTTGGTCTGCTTCGTCCAAAAACGTGGTGAGCTCGTCCAGCAGCAACACACGGCTGGACTCAGCCAAGGCCCCGGCTATGGCGATGCGTTGCTTCTGCCCTCCACTGAGGGTCTGCACTGGTCGCTGCCCATAGTCACTCATGCCCACAGCCTCCAAGGAAGTATACACGCGAGATTTGACTTCGTCATCGGATAAGTCCAAGTGGCCGAGACCAAAGGCAACGTCCGCCTCGGCTGTTGGCATCACCACCTGGTGGTCAGGGTTTTGGAACACGAAGCTGCGAGGTCCGACGATGAAGAGCTTCCCGCGATTGGGCCGCAACAGCCCTGTCAAAGCCTTCAGGAGCGTCGACTTGCCGCAGCCGTTGGGTCCGAGTAACATCCAGAGCTCCCCTTCTGGAATCTGCAGCGAACACCCTTTGAGCACAACGATGTCTTCGCCTTTGTCGCCGTTCACAGTCAGTCCCAAATCCCGTGCATTGATTGCGAGGGGTGATGGTTCGGCATCGCCCTTCACACCTGCAGCAAGCGCCTGGCCTCGTTGAAAAAATCTCACGGCGAGCAAGTCACTGACGGCAAGGTCCTCACGACGGCTCCCGAAGTGTACTCTGCTTCGTTTGGTATGCGATAATAATCTAAAATTTGAAAACAACGGGAGTGGGAGGCTGGCGGAAGCAGGGGCACCCGTGGAGCAACATCTCCTAGAAATTCCAGCGTCGAGGAATTTTGTCGATGTGAGTTGGACTACCGAGGCGCAAGACTGCATCATTTTCGAAGGCGGACCTGACCCACCATAGCATGTGCTAATCCCCCTACATCGGCTGAATCATCAGACACAAGTGGCAATTTCAGATCAAAATTCAGCAACAATAGCCTAGAAATTCAATGAAACATCACAGTCCACGAATCAAGTAACCTACTTCCTCTCAAAATAACTCAACATCAAAGAAGTGACGATGCAAACTCCCAAAGCTCTTGTTTCTCCACGCCCGAAACCCTGATTGAACGTCCAAGGAAGGTCAAGATAAACATGTTCCTCGGGATTTACGGATGATTGTTACTCACAATGGACTCAAATTAAACTCACAGAATTAGGTATTGAGAAGTGCTGAGGCTAGAGCTGCACCTGAAGTGAAGCGTGCCGGAACAAAAATAACGAGCAGGAGCTTTTGCAACCGTCGGAGATGAGAGCCTTAGCAGAGAAGTAGACGGAGGTTCTCGATTATGGGAACTAAGTTAAAGGAGGAGCGCCGTGGGAACTGAACTGCTGTAGTGGAAATGGAGAATGATGTCGAGGGTTTCAATAGTTATTGTTTTTGTTTGCGGTTGGAGTAGCAAACCTTTAGGGTAAAGCTCGTGCAACCCAAAGCCCTCGGCACCTCTTGGTCGATCGTTCCAGGGTGGAATTCGCTCCTTGTGAATTCGCTCCATTGGGAATTCAAAGGGTTAAACTCTTGGTGGCTAGCTTCGGCCGAATCTGATGGCGAGTGTTTCGCATCCTGCCCTGCTCTCGTCACTTTCATCTGTGAAGAAGCTGCCGCTGCAGCGAGATCGGAGGAATCTCCCCCATGCCCTTGAACCAGCATCCCATACCCTTGCCCCACTCCTCTGCCCCACCTCTGAGCGTCCCTTCAGGGATCCGGTCCTTCACCGTTCTTTCAGGTACTGATCATTGCCACCCGTGCAATCCTTACAAGTTTTCATTGATGACATGGTTTCTTTTGGCAACAAAGAGGGATCTGCGTGTCCACCATCACATAAGCACCTGCACATTCAACGCACTGACGAGTTTTGCTTTCTTTGCTGAGGAGCAATCGTGCATGTGCCCTATTTGCGGAGAGCTTGTTTCGTATTAAGTGAAGATGCCGCATCGGCGGCAGTGTTGTAAACCTGGCAGTTGCATGATAGCTTTTGCTTAACCAAGGTTTTACAACGATTTAGATGCCACATATGCTTCAATGCTGTCATCAGCTAGTTTTGTCGATGTAACATCCTGGGTGAAGAAGATTTGCTGCTGTTGAAGATCGTATTAGTCCTCAAGGTGGAGACGAATTTAGGGTCCAGTAGGGCACATTTCATTAGGGAAGATGGCGACGAATGGAGGGCTATATGACATCGTGATTGAGAGGTTTAAAACTCTGTTTTATCTCTCTTGCGACATGTGATGGTGTTAAATGGAAAATGAAGCATTTCTCCCTCCATGGCATAGAGAGGTTGCAAGTATGGACTGGTAGTATGATGGTGGAACTTGAAACGAAGGAAGCGGAACTTCGTCTTCAAACTATGGAAGTGGAGTCCAGGAAACGAGATCTTTTTTATTTGTAGTGTGTCAGAAAGTCAGCATATCCAACATGGGGATCATAAGGGCCATCCGAAAGATGCAATAGCAATGTCAGGACACGTTTACCGGACGGAGGAGGGGCACGAGAGTTGGAGTCTCATAAGAATGAGACTTATGAGACTTGATAGACAGAGCTCAAGTTGAAAAGCTTTACACAATGACAGATGCGAAGTCTACTGAGAGGGTACCTTATTGGGAGGCCTTCCGATTAGACAGGACTTGGAAACCTCCTCCACCGCGTGTAACTCATACCAAGTCAGCCTGCTTTGGTCCCCAGGTACTGTGCAAATTATA
The DNA here is from genome assembly GCA_963969595.1 of Neckera pumila. Classification (NCBI taxonomy): domain Eukaryota; kingdom Viridiplantae; phylum Streptophyta; class Bryopsida; order Hypnales; family Neckeraceae; genus Neckera; species Neckera pumila. The sequence continues at coordinate 1,381,408 of OZ018408.1, read as the reverse complement.
TCCTTTATAGCACTCCTCAATGTCGTTCCGAAGTAGTCAAATTTTATGTCGAAGTGAAGGATATTATCTCTCTCCCAGTTTTTATTAGCGATGTGTTCTACACTCATTCCTTAGTCTGACTCTTTTTACTTGTAATCGTGAAATTACTCTTCCTTTTGCCTTTGACTGCCTGCTATTCGACAGTTTCTATGAAATGATCTGTTCAGTGGTTGTTTGATGCAGATATTATCAAAGAGGGTTACTGCTCCATGTATTGGATTTGGCACGGGTAGTCGCTATGCTTTTGAAAGGGTATAATCATATCAAATTTGGTTTATGTAGTCGGACTATCAAGTTGTGATGGTTTAGGCTCCTTTAGTTGATTTATTATCTATTTGCACAATCATCTGCATGCGCACTTACAATATCAATGAATTCTTGTGGCACGCGTTTTAATTCTTATATCTGGAGGGAGGACTAAGATACTGAATTTGGTGATATAAATAAATCTTTTGCAGGCTCTAGAAGGTGAAGTTATCTGTAGTTACTGTTGTGATGTCTGGGCAGACATTGATGATGCTCTGGAATTGTGGGTGCAGATGTTTGTCAATGCCGAAATGGCAGCGAAGACACCAGGGAACAACAGTCCTGGTATGAATTTCCAGGAATCATAGTTTAGCACTTCAGTACGGTATAATGTTGCTAGGACTTGTAGATGTGTATAAGCGACCTCGCATATGATTTTTTGTTCTGGAGTCCTTGATCAGTGATGCTCCTCGCTGCTCGAGGTTGATTAAGTATTGGTAACTTCTAGGTGTCACTTGAGATGGACAGTTCGAATCTCTTTTACTGTTGGTCTGACAAGAGCTGAGCTCGTTGGAATATTGGTTTAGGGTTGGGCTTATTCCTGATAATCTTGGATTTTAGAATCTCATTCTGGCACCATGTCTATCTTGAAGAAGGATTAAAGCTGCTGACATTTGTACTTGCCTTATACTGCTTCGCGAATCACATGCTGCAACTAATTACGTATTGAATGTGCTCTGCTTACTCTCGTGTGCACAGGTCCTGTCTACAAGTCGATTTCATCATTTGGCAAACAACCTCAATCGCATTGTGAGTCCCCTGCCGAGGTGAAAATTGGAAGTGCAAAACGTTTTTCGAGGGTAAGTGTCCCTATGCATCTGCTAATAGAGTTATCCTTGAATTCATTCGAAGTAGGGGTGAATCTATGAATAATTCCGTGAATTGGTGTTGGCAAACCTTTGTTTGGTCATCCAATCTTGTATCTGAGATAGTGTTGTATTTGAGGATAGCTCTAACATGTGCCGAGATGAGAATTTGAAAGCTTTGTTTTTCTTCGACCTCCTTGTAGGACACAGTTGCTTGTGGTTTTTCTAAGCGGTTCTGGTCATGCAGAAAGGACCAGATCAAATGCCAGGACCGGGAGCATATAACCCAGCAGGATCTGCTTTTGGTGATCAGGTGCAAATTAAAGAAAGCATACTGTTCATATTGGCATTTATAGTTTTGCCAATGTGATATTGTTTGTTTGCTCATCAGCGGCACAGTTAACATATAGATAATCATGGCTATGGGTTGATTTTGCAAGATCGATCAAATGGCATTCGCATCAAATATTTTTGCTCTATTTCCAGTGTATGTGAGTGGTACTAACTTATAGGCAGGGAACTCCAGTGTTGATTAAGTTCTCGTTGTCTGGAATCATGATGTCACAGGTGAGATCCGAAAAAAAATCTCCTGAAAAGACAGCTTTCACCGTGGGAAGTAGGGCGGCACAAGCAAAGATGTTCGTGCACAAAGATTTTGACAAGGTAATTTAGTATACGATCGACAATGTGAATGACTCATCAAATTACATGTCGTATTAGTCCACTATCACATGAGATTCTCTAATTCATTGCTGACATTGTCAATGAGTCTGGTACTGTGATTTACACGGCTTCCTTACGGAAAATATATACTGGTATAAGGTAGATTTCCCAATTCCACCTGACTCCTTAAACCATACGAGTATATTTTCTCTCAATATTATTCAAGTAGAACCTTCACCAATGAAAGCTACCAGATGCCAAGATTTCATTCGTGCAAAGTGCCGCGGAGTTAGGAAGGTCAGAGCAATCAGAGTTTAGAGCGTGGTTTGGGAATGACACCTTAGTGACTTTGAAAATTCGTATCTAATTCCAGACAACTCCAAAAATTACAAAACGACTTTTGGTGGGTTTAGGGTTGTGGTGGTAAGTGCACAACTACATGCGGTTGTGCGGTTGTACTGCACTAGGCTGGTTTGGTGGAGTTTCGTACTTGTTGAATAGACGTATGCATGTTATTACAGGCCATTAACAGGCATCTGAAAATGTGTGCAGGAAAAGTGGGGTTTGACGTCGCCAGGACCAAATTGTCCTCAAAAATCCACTTTTGGGTATCAAAACATGTCTGGAAATCGAAGTGCTCCGGTCATCAATTTCACCAAAGGGCAGAGAACGCTGGTAATGATCTTGTGGAGCAATGACAAATGAAGCTCAGAATAATGTCATTCCTCATAAAACATATCCATGATTTGATCTATTTGTAGTCACGTTCTTCAAAATATTCCTGCTTCTTTGAGCTTTAGAATTTCAGAAACATCGAAACTTGTGCCAACATATTATTCATGTCAGTGACGGTTAATTTCCAGAGGGATCGAGGAGGTGAATCTGCTGGACCGGGAGAGTATCCAATCAAAGGATCAGTAGGAAAGCAACCTGAATCTCAAAGGGCTACTTTGCCTTCTTACAGCTTCCCTCAAAGTACTCGAGCAGGAAGGGATAAGGTATCACTGCTTCTTTGCATATCTTTTTAGCGCTTTCAGTTTGTTGAGCAAGTTCCCGTCCGGTCCATTTTTATAACTACTTAGTGGGCTTTGTGCTCACATTTGCTCTCTTGACAGACGTTTTTGTCAAGGGAACATGACAAAGCTTATATGGGACAAGTATCGAACGGACCTGGTCAATTTGGGCAAATATCTTCTGTGGTGAGTGTTTCAAACCATTCCAACATAACGATAATTCATCATCCACAGTTTCGATCTCATTTTTTAGTATCTAAAACGTAGTCGTAAATGTGCAGTGCATGGTCTGAATTTTGGATTTTTCGACTTGGCAGGGTAACCAAGCTAACTCGAAGTGTGCAAATCCGCCGTTTATAAAATTCACGAAAGGTTTGAGATGGAATGCTGCTATTGAAGATTTGCCAGGCCCAGGCACTTACGACGTTTGAGGAACAGTGACAAAACTCGAGGACATGCTCTTTGGCATGATGAGATTCACAACTTTCCCCTACCTGAGTTTTTATCACGGAAAAATGGACCGGTTTCTCAACGAAAGGCATCTGCTTGGTTGTTTCGATTGTTTTGGGCTTTTTAATTTTCATTTATAAGTCCATGTTCAGCTAGTACAGGGTGCTAGGAAAGGTAGCAAATTTCAGTTCTCTTCTAATCTTTTTACTAGTAAGGTTTGATTTCATGCGACAGTCGTTGTCCTTCCAAAATTTCGGTACCGAACTCCACAATGAGTGCAGAAATGTTTTAAATTGTCAGTACAGAACTCCACAATTGCCCTGCCAAGTCGAAAACATTCTAGAAGGTAGCACTAGATTGTGAGTGGAAGTCAAGGGCTCACTATGCCATTTTACAATAGATAGAAAGTACACCGAGAGTGCTTTTATTGAATATATTGCTTTCATAGGGTGAGCACATGCACTTTTCACATGCCCGTTTCACATATTTGGATTAAATCAGACTGCCAAGTCGACTAATAAACCGAGTTGACGAGGCTGATTGGGAAGCCCATCACAAAACCTAATTGGAGCATCAAGAAAATACTGCCGCTTTTGTGTTGGATTGTGGTCTTCAGCATTCAGCGTCATGACCAATCTCACACGCCCAATTACACCTATCCCAACGCCCAATTACACCTATCCCATCTTCAAGGATGGACTCAGGGAGAAACTCTTCTATCACGCTCAAACGAGACCCTTGTGAACCAATTCTTCTTTCACCTTCAAGGAGGCATCCGAAGGTTTTATTCAGTCCACCCCCACCATAGAAGACCTGTACTGACCGCACGCCGAAGGAATTTCTCTGCTTCTCAAAAACGGAGCTGAGACACTCGACTTCTGTCTTCAAAGTGAGGGTAGAAAATTCATCATCAATCTTCAAGATGATCGGAGAAGTTCGTAGTAAGGTGACGATCGATACGTGAGCGGAGGAGGTCGTCATCCATTCGTCCAACAGAGATTGGAGTCTGTGGTTCTTCTTCAAAAAGAGACTGGAGTAGTTCCTAGAATTCGACTTACCAAAAGCAAATTCACACCCAACGCAATTACAAATTGCACCTATAGATTGAATACATTTACAGAATAGTTAATCTTCACCGCACTTATAGGGAATTTCGTTAAATTTCCATCCGCCAATTTGAACCACTAGCTCTGAACCGTAAATGTGCCATTTAGAACAGGTATACATTTCAGACCGGCCGATCGAAACTGTAAAAGTGCCATCTAGGCTGTGTATACATTTCAGAGCGGGCGGTCTAACCTGTAAAAGTGCCATTTAGCACAGGTAAACAATTCAGACCGGGCGGTCTACACCCTAAAGTATCAAATTTGCAGAATGGCGCCATTTTAACGAAATTCCCCACACTTGGACATATCCAACGCACTCACCCAACCCACTTGAAAAGAAATGACTATAAAAACCTAAGGAGTATTATTAATGCACTCGATGTACGTGTATGTACTGATAATAAGCTTTTCTAGTGAAGCAGCTGCTCAAAACCCTGCATAGATACATCAAATCGGACATTAAATACAAACCTGCATAGATACCGTATATCGGACAACAAATCAAGGTTAACAGTCAGCAACAAAATAAGAGACTTCAATTGGAGCTTGCACAGAGAAATGATAAATTAGAGACTGCTAGCTACTGAGGAGTGTCAGTCCGGAGAGCGGAACTGGAGAACATGGTGCAGGAATTGCACAACTAAGTACATGTCTTGAAACAGAAGGTCGAGGAAGCACTGGAAAATGCGTTCCAGAGGACTCGATCAAAATTGCAAAAAATTCAGCGAGTGCGAGGTACTGAAGTTGTGGACATGATCGAGTTCGTGTCGCTGCCAGAAGAGGAGTGGCAGATCGAGTGATCGATGTGTAACTCCAGTGACACTTATGCTAGCACTCATGAACTCATGGACACGAGTATGAATGGACAACGAGGAATGGATATCTGGACACGAGTGAGTACCTCAACACACGGAGGACAAGAAGGTCGACCGGCGCCCAGCATTTACGGTGGAGGAAGTTCCAGTCGGACGGAGCGCCGTGACAAATTTGCGGAAAATGCAGCTCTCCGAGTCGATTTGAAGGGCCCTGCACGACGCCGCTTCCACTGTATCATCCTGCTCCTCTGGGCCAGCTTCTTCTCTTCCTGGGCAAGAATCTGCTGCCGTCTCGTCCGCTGCTCCTCCACTTTCTTCTGCAAAGCCATCGCCACGGGCTCAAGCAGACGCTGCAGGACATCTTGGATGTGTTTCTTCAACAGTGGGGCTCCCCTAGTCATTCGCTCGTCCTCATCGATTGGGCCAGTGGAGGGACTATCTGCTTCGTCACCAAGGAACTCCATCGAAAGAGCTTCCATTGTCGATAAGTCCACAACAGAGAACACATGTAAACACACAGACAGACTGAGAGGCTCTAGGTGCGAGAGACTTTGTGAACAACTGATTGCAAGTACAACGGACTCAATTGTTACCAATCACCCCAGGGCCTCAGGAAGGCAGGGACGGAGGAGGCAGGGAACCAAGCGGCGCTGCAAGCCGAAAGGCGAGGAGTTGAGCAGTTGCTGGAGTTGCAGGATTCTGACGAGCTCTACCAGGATTCCATTTTTTCCCTATCGAGATGTCTGTGACTGTCAGGATTCTGAGTATATGGTAAGGTGTTACTTGGTTACGGAGATGGAACCTTCGGTGGTGCAAAAGGATGCAAGTGGGAACCTCATTTCACACTCTTTTTGATTAAAAATGTATTCTTTGAACAGGAAATTGACGCCATTTGATTAACAATGTATTTCTTGTACAGACCATTGACGCCTTTTTGAAAAAAAATGTATTTCTTGTACAGACAATTGACAATTGATGCCATTTGATTAAAAATGTATTTAGACTTGTAGTCTTGTACAGACAATTGACACCTTTTTGATTTAAAATGTATCTTTTGTACAGAAAATTGACCAAGTTTACTAAGTTTTGACACAAGGTAGAACTGCCCATTACCATACAGGTACTTTGGAGAAGCTATTTGCCAGCTCCCATATTTTTAAGAGATTGAAAAGTTTTAGAGAAGTCATTTGCAAAAAGAATGAAGTCATTTTGACAAGAAGTGAATTTTCTGTGATTTTTCAAAGTTGAAATGTTAAACCATGAATAGACCCTTGTTAAAGCGTGGGCTGACATGTCCGCTCTCCAAGTGCATTGCCATCATGATAAAAGGGTGCTAAGATTGTGATAATGGGCAGGCCAATGACGCAAATGGGAGGGTCTTGTAGGTAGCAAAATTGGGTGGATGGTGGTAATGGACAATTCTACCCTACTAATAGACTCTTATCTCTTGGATTCCTACTTTTGGAAGACCGATTTTTAGTTAGTACATGTCCAGGGACATTAAGATAATTGCAAGCTATTACCTTCCACTTCATATATATGCATATTAAAAATTCAAAACAAAAAGCTTTGAGATAATACTCCATAAATTTTTTTCCTCTGGACTTTTTTCCAAATAACTAATCAACACACAAATTAATCAGTTATGACTCTTTCGTAGCAGAAGAAGGCAAGTTTCTCAATAGGACGGGAATGGGGTATTTTTCCTTCAAGAATAAAGTTACGATATTTCCGGAAGAGTGACCTCAATTTGGTCATGTGGATACCCGAGTAAAATCTCTGACAAATTGAGGCTCCCGGTTATCCTCTTGGGGAACTCTCTCTTCAGTTTTGGTTCGCAGCGTCCTTAGGCCAGGGTGAATCGACCCGTCCTTACGGGGTTAAGATGTAGATTCGAGCTAAGCTTAGACGAAAGATAGTCGGAGACGTAGCCTGGCTCCTTGCTAAGCTTCTGCAATGCGGGTAACGTTTGCTCGAACGTAAGCTTGGTGCAGCGTGCGTTCTACAACCTCGTTTTGTCTCGGGCTAGCTTTGTTTTCTTCTGCTCTTGGCAAGTGCGTGCAGCAGACGCTGTTGACCTGGTGGCAAGCGTGCTCCAAATCGACCCACACCACAAGGAATGGAGTTTGAGCCGTCAGAAACACCGGTGCTTTATTTTGATTTTCGTGCTTTATTCAAGATCCTTTTGTCTCTACTCTCTAGCGAAATTCCTTGCTTTCAATTGAGGTCTACGTGAAATAATTTGTCTGCTGTAATTTATATCGCATGATGTGATTAGGATTGTCGACAAATAAAAGGCTTTCTGAATTGTAAGCGTACAAACCGTCTTCAGATGTGGATTGCGCCGTGTCCATATGAAAGTTAAGCTGCCTAGCTAGAGTCGCCAAGAGTTCTTCTTTAGAGAGGCTCCTGAGTTGCCTGGGCCTCTCAATCAGACTGTGGGCTGCGAGATTTTCGAACCTCGCTAGCTAGCGGCAATTGACGTCGAACCAACTCGAACCAACTCGAACCAACTCGAAGTAACTCTCGTCAACATTCATCATATTCGTTCGGCACATTGTTGTTGTCGTCACCCGTGAAATGCAGTTTGAAATTTTGTTGGTGATTCAGCACGAATTTGAATCCTCACATAGCATACCTTTTTCCCTTTGTGATGTCAGTTCATGACGACGCTTGGATGCGACTCAAGTGTGGAAGATACGTGGCTCGAGCAGGACGATACCTGGAGGCAGTACTTTTTCAAGGACAAGCAAATCTGGGCTGGTGAGATTTTCTCCTTGCCAGCTAAAGATCCCTGGCGTCTTGCATCCCTCCCGACATCTCTTCTGAGTCTACCAGTCTCTAACCTCCCCTCTCCCCCATGCTCGGAGTTTGATCCCATTGGAGTAGCTGCGTCCGAGGGAATTGAAGCAGCAGATGCAGGATCCAGCCGTCCAGCCTTGGATTTGACGGATTCTGACTACGGTGGAGAATATGGTCCCGAGACTAGGCAACAGTCGTTGGAGGTTACCTCCCGGGACAACACTGGCGACCTGCGGCTGGTCTTGCAACGCTTACTTGACGAAGCCGAAGCCATCCGCAAAACCGATCCAGCGATTCCTGCAGCACTGGGAGGCGGAGTCAAAGAATATAATCCTGCTAGCCGTGCCAGTTATTGGCATCCTGAGCTGGGCGACCCAGAGCCGTCAATCCTCAAAAATGCATTCAGGAGTGAACTCTCCCGAGGTAACTCCACTGGTGCCAAATACAACGCCTGTGCGAAGGGGCCCAAACGAGGACACCGGTCCCGAAATTGGACGAGTGAGGAAAAGGACGCTTTCTTAGAGGTGAAGGTAGAAGCGCAGACGGCGGTTAAGGGCAAGGACTGGGATTTCATTTCTGAAGCTCTAAAGGACAGATACGCTTTCGAAAGAAGCGCCAAGTCTTGCGAAGATCTGTGGGGCACACTTCTTAAGCCTTTCAAAGTTATTCGACACCATGAATCCATGAAACATTCCAGCAACTGGTGCAGTTTCTGGGAGCTCGATGAGAATAGGAGATCGGAGCGTCAGTTGCCCAAGTCTTTCTCCTTCAAATGGTACAAAATCATTGAGAGAATACGTGCTGGGAGGGGAAAGCGCGCAGCTGGAGATCAACAGTGGGCGACCAAAGATCCCGGTCTGACATCTTTGGGAGGTACTGGTGAACACTCCTCCCTGCTTCGTCTTGCAGAAGAATTAATAAGCCCACAGAGAGATCTGCCGGAAACGTCCACCTCCAATACCATGACAATGAGCAAACAGGGTCTTGGGCCTTATTTGCAGAGCGTGGTAATAGATGCTCTCCAGTCGGCTCTTAAGCCTCTAGCCACCATTGTGCAATGCGATCAAAAGGAAAAGCAGGAGTTTGACGCCAGGTTGAAAGCCCTGGACAAGAAGAGGCGGGCTCTGGACCTGGAAGAAATACAAATCAAACGCCAGCGTGCTGGCCAATATCAGCACACTTGCAGGTCGACATGCCGACCCAAACAGCAAGCTGGACTTCCCGTGAAGGAGGCGTCCGTGAAGAAGATCATCCCGGCATTCAAAGGTTGGTACACCCGTCATGTATTGTATTCTTCACATTCCCTCAAGCTTGTAACACATCGAGCCACACTTTCGAATTCGCTACAATGTGAAGGAGTGTTGAGGTAAAGAATGATCTTGTTTGCAAACTTTCACATGAGTGGCTGGAGAGTTTGCGTTAATTTCTGTTGAGGAGATGCGCATCTAAAATTTGCATTTCAGACTGCTTACGAATTACGTTTGTCCCTTACTTGCAGAACTGGACATTGCGATGGCCCAGGAGCGCATTGATTTGCATGACAGTAAGTAATTGACCGGTCGATCGAAGCCTAGAACATGAAAATCGTGACGCGTACTTGGAATAAGGCTAGTCGACAAAAGGCAGGCAAACTGGTCGTTTCCAGGTGATGGTACATTATTTGATGTTTCCAGGCGACCTATATATACAGGTCACTGAGCTAAATAATTCGCAGACAAATACGGCTTACGAGTTGTGTCACTTGTGTGGCCCACGAGGGAGAGCACAACATCAGAGCCACCTGACTTTCTGGTTGAAATCCATCGATTCAGCCTTGTGTGAAAACTGAAAATTTTGTGAAGTAAAGCATACGATTGCCCTTGTAATAATTTCTTTTAAAACAATTCAGGAGTCACAGTTCACAAGTTTGGAGGAGAGCATCACAGAAATATCATGCAAGGGCATAGCTGGGTGCTTTACAGGATCGACTGGTGTTTAGGGCCGTCACAGGAATGTAAGGAATTGACGAATTGCCGGTGTCAAGAATCAAGATAGAAAGATGGTTTGCTTTCGTGAATCTTGTAAATGCCAGCGGATAAGGGAGCTTGCAAAGTAGAGCATCGTTGAAGTATATTATCTCAATCCAACCACCAACTATATATCTTCCTGTTAGATACTTATATCGTATCAGTTAGTACACTGATCGTATTAATTAGTATAGTGTAGATATACTGCACCTCTTACTAAGAGATGTGACTGATCATAAGAGTTATCTCTGCGATCTATATATATAATGTAATCAATAGATACTTTTTTATTATTAATATATATGATACATATATTCTTCACATGGTATCAGAGCCTAGTTCTAGCTTCCTTATAAACTTTAATAACACATGTAGGCTCCATTAATCTTGCACATGGAGAACAAAATCTTCAATGAGGCTAACTTGCAATTTTCTGCAAAATATCTACAAAAAACATCGAAAGATTTGTCTCCGAAAACAATACTTCAAATCTATGGAGTTAAAAATGCAAGTAAAACTCTCAAATTAAAGAATGAAGTAATTATGGAAGAAAATAACAATTAATCTATAATAAATTAACAATCAAAATGGCACACAAAATAGATTTAAGTCACATCAATAAGTTTGATGGATCATTCTTCAATATTTGGAAACATAGAATGACATTGACATTCAAAGCAGAAAAATTGTGGTTATTAGTAAATGGTGAAGAACCATTACTTGTGGCACCAACTACAGCTCAATTAGCTGATGGAAGCCACCACGCTTTACTTGACGAAGGAGCAGGTAGCTAGTATAAGCAATTGGGTGGACAAAAATGCCACTGCGTTAACCATAATTACAAACTGCCTTGAAAATCATATAGTTCCACATGTTCAATCCTGTTCCACAACACATCAAGCATGGACAACATTAACAAGTGTATTTGAATCACAAGATGTGATTACAAAAATGCACTTAAAAGATATGTTACACTCTCAAAATGAAAGAAAATGAGAGTATTATTAAACATATACATAAATTTAAATCGTATCTTCAACAATTATTAGCAGCAGGAATAACTGTCAAAGATGATGAAGCAATTATAACTTTAATGAGGAGCTTACCTCAAAGTTATACAACCTTCATTTATTCCTACAGGAGACAACAAGGAATAACCCTCCAAACATTAATTACTAATTTAATACAAGAAGAAACTTTGATGAAAGACATAGGCTCTACATCAGAAAGTACATCAGCCCTTTATATAGGCAAGAAATTTTCAAACAATAGCAAAAAGCCCTATTTTTAATAAGGACTTAAAGAAGTTCTCATATCCAAAAGCTAAAAGTAGCTTTAAACCTTATGAGAAAAGGGATATTAACACTATCAAAAAGTGTTTTGATTGCAAAAATTTGGGACACGTTATTAGGGATTGTAGAATCCGAATAGCTGCTGAAAAAGGAACTAAACAAACAAATATGATAACCAAACCTCAACGATTGTATGTGGTTGCCTTGACAATAAAAGAAGAATCTAACTCTACATCGTATGTAGATTCTGGAGCTACACAACATATGTGTTATGAACAAAATGCTTTCACAAATTATGAAAAATATGAAAACCAACAAGTGGTTTACTTAGGAGATGACATGACATCTTACAAAATTCAAGGGCAAGGTGATGTGACAATAAAACTTTTAAATGGTATGGAAAAAATCATACCTGATGTCCTCTATATCCCTGGACTTGCGAAGAACTTGTTTTCAGCCAAACAATTGGATAAAGCTGGGGGAGAAATTCGAATAAAGTCAAGGACTTCAACATTATTTAATAAATTTGGACATATAATTGCCCAATGTACATTACATAATGACTTGTACAAATTAGGTGACACAATCATTCCTACTCATAAAATAGTTGCCTTACCAACTACTTCAAATTTGCACAAAGCTAAATTGTGGCATCTCAGACTCGGTCACATAAATCAGAAAAGGCTGAAACAACTTCAATCAATATCAACAGGCATGAGTAACTTTCCTACACAAGAAACATTTTTCTATAAATCTTATATTGAAGGAAAACAACACAAATAGAGTTTTTTTAAGTCAGGATCACAAAGATCTGACGAAATATTGGGGCTAGTACATTCTGACATATGTGGTCCAATGCAAATAAAGACACATATAGGTTTTCGATATTTCATTACATTCATAGATGACTTGTCTCGATACTGCTATGTTTATCTTATGAGACAAAAATCTGAAGCTCTAGATAAATTTATATATTACAAAAAGTTTGTAGAGAAACAAACTAATCAGAAAATTAAAGTATTAAGGTCTGATAGAGGAGGGGAATATAATTCTAAAGAATTTGATAATTTTTGTTCTAAAGAAGGAATTAAAAAGGAATTTACAACAGCCTACACACCATAGCAAAATGGTGTATCTGAGAGGAAAAATAGGACTCTAATAGGGGCAGTTTTAGCAATGTTATCACATGCTAAACTTCCCAAAGTATTTTGGGGTGAAGCCATTATAATAGCAAATTACCATCAAAATAGGTCTCCAACAAAAGCTATTCCAGAAACTTCGTCACCTTATGAATTATGGTTTGGACGACAACCAAACTTATCTTATCTAAGAATTTTGGAAGTCAAGCACAAGTTTTAATTCCAAAAGAAACAAGACAAAAATTAGATTCACATTCTATTGCAACCATATTTCTTGGTTATAGTGAACAATCCAAAGCCTATCGTCTCATGAATACTTCTAATCAAAAGATTATAATATCTAGAGATGTTTTGTTTAATGAAAAAATTCATATTGACCAAAATATTGATATTCAAGAAGACCAACTAGAATTAATAAATTTTGATCTATTTCAAAATCCTACTATTTCTAATAATCTACCATCAATGTTCCCACCTATAAATGAACAACTACATCCACAACCAAATCAACAAACTGTACAATCAAATCAAGAAGAATTACAAAACCAAAGAAGTGTTATGGATATTCAAAGTCCACCTTCACCATCTCATGATGATTTACAAGACTTATTTTCACAACTTTCATTAGAAAGTAAAGGACCAAAATTACCTTTTGAAGAGCCTGAAGTTACTTCCAATATTCACAACTCAAATCCTCCTCTTGCCTCTTCTCGACCTGCAAGACAAACCAAGCCACCAAAACTCTTAATTGAATCAATTCAAGGTAGGCCTCCACCTAAAAGGCCTTGTCCTTATCATCAAAGAAAACATCAAGCTAATGTGGCATTTACTTCAATAATCCCAAATACATTACATGAAGCATTAAATAGAAAAAATGCCAGAGAATGGCAAGCTGCTGTAAATGCAAAATTTAATTCATTATTAAAGAATAAAACTTGGAAATTAACTCAACTTCCTCCCAAAAGAACTCCCATCAGCTATAAATGGGTGTTCAAAATCAAAACCGATGCGGATGGCAACATAGTCAAATACAAGGCTAGACTTGTGGCCAGAGGTTTCACACAAGTTAAAGGAGTTGACTATATGGAAACTTTTTCTCCAGTTGTTAAATTTGCCATCCGCATCGGTTTTCAAAGTTTAAGAACCATCAGTCTGATTTAATTGAAATAGTTTAATTGAAATAGTTTAATTTCAAAGTTTAAGAAACATCAGTCTTATTTCTGTGGGAACCAACCTTAGTTTTGTGGGAGCCCCTTGACCAAATGTATTATTGTTGTTCTTCATCATTTGATAACTTTCTTGAACAAATTTTGAATAATATTGCCTCCACCATTCAAAAATCTCAACACCTTGATTCCTCTTGGAGTGGGAGAAATATTAAACCAATCAATCAATTATCCAAGACTAATCAATGTGATATATTTTACAATACAATACAATATCAAGCAAGTAAACGACCAATAAAAGTGAAGAACAAAACCTTACCTCAAAACAGAGAACATCAAAGTGAAGGAGGCTCAATGTTGATTCACCCTAAATCCATTCATTCTCAACAGATTAAACACCACCAACCTTCAAGATACTCCAAGTCAAAAACGCCATCTTCAACAAACAATCAAGGCAGTAAAACATTTGTTTATTATCCTAAGCCAACCATTTCAACTGAATCAAAAGTAACTCAACTTATTTACAAAATTAAAGAATATCTTGAGCAAGCTGCATACAAGCTGCGAGGTCTTACAACGTACCTAAACTTGAAAGCACAATATGATGGAGAGCTCAAAAACACTTCAACTCAAACTGATGGTCCGCTGCCTCCAAGAAGAAGAGCACGCCAAAACTGTAAACTCAGTCGCACACCACCAACAAGCAAAACATCACAGACGATGTTGCAGCAACCTCCATCGCTGTCATAGCTCCATTGCAGATGCCACCAACACCCAAATTTATCATCGCATCTTGGCAATACACAGGAGCTATTCAAGATCAATACGAATGCTCATCAAAGCATCACAAAACCATTGCTTGCAGATCAAGTTTCTACAAACACTCATCGTCACATTTGGACTGCATGTCAACGTTGCATACGACGCTACAAACAACGGCGCGATGAGGAAAACGAAAACCTAAGACTATACGAAAACCTAAAAGTGGATGAATGTTTCTAAGACAACCAGATGAATGAAGTTAATCAGATTCACTACTAGTTCAACTGGACCAGTGTACTAGTGGGAGTGTTAAATACTTATATTGTATCAGTTAGTACACTGATCGTATTAATTAGTATAGTGTAGATATACTGCACCTCTTACTAAGAGATGTGACTGATCGTAAGAGTTATCTCTGCAATCTATATAATGTAATCAATAGATACTTTTTTATTATTAATATATATGATACATATATTCTTCACACTTCCTACTCCTAGATGTGGGTAATGATTTTCAAGAAATTAGATCCTCCAGACTCAGCTAGAGTATATTGCCTCATGGTGAAAGCTGTGGTTGGCAACAAATGAAGTGCACATGTAAATCTAGTTCATCCAACCGTCAAAGTACCAGTAGCACACGATTTCCAGTTTGCATAGCTGCAGAATTGCTGCAAGGAAGAAGCGTTTAACAAGGATTTAGAGATTGAACTGGACAGTAGTGGACTAGTGGCCAAGAAATAACATTCAGTACAGAGTTTGAATTAAAGCACATAATCTTAAGAAAATAAAGTCTAGTTGAATGTTGTCTAAAACCAAAGTCGTGAGGTGTCGCAAATTGTGAGTTTGAAGAGTGCAGCAGAGGCTCACTCAGTTTAATATACAGTAATACTCTTAACATACAGTAATACTCTGTGAGTGCAAAGATATTACACTTTCACAACTCTCTTTGCTAAGGATCATCAACGAGTCTTCAATCAAATAAAGCCTGATTAAGGTAGCCTCACCCAAGTGAGCCACTTTCTGCTTTGCTCCATCTACATTTGGTCCTTGAATGACCACCTACACTAAAACAAAACCAGATTAATTTATGCTACCGGGAGATTGCAAGAAACACTTGTCAATTTTGTTGCATTTTATAGTAGTCATATCTTTTATTTCTGGAGTACTTTAAAATTAGGAAAACAGTTTTTAAATTTTTTTTTTAAATATAGTCAATGCATACACCTATAAGATGAAGGTAACCATTGAAGGAAAATCATAGAAAAAGTCTCTAAGTAGGAGAATTAGAAAAGTGCCAAATCTCAAGAAAATATATATTTTTATGTTCTAACTAGCGGTTGGCGCTTGCTACCGTATGCTACGCATTCATCATTATAATTTTATTACAATTTTTATGTATTAGATAAAATGCAGAACAAAAATTTCAATAAATTTTCAAATAAAAATTACTAAACTCTTTGTATAATTTTGTTTATAATTAAGCATACATTGAAATGTACAACATAAATTTATTGAATGATGAATGAAATATATGCAATGGTGAATACTGTAAAAAATACACATTTATTGTAATGCATTCAGTTGACACAATTGTTACAAACAATGGCAACCCCAAAACTTGGTGAATTAAAAAGAAAAACTTGTAAATTTCAAAATTTCATGAACAACTTAATTGTTGTGAAATCCGAAATTGCTTCAATTAAATAACTTTCTCAAACCATTTGGTAGTAGCAATAGAATTTTGAAATCATAAAAGCTGTAAAAGTGATATTATAGAGGTGATTGCAAACTACTACTCTATTTCTATAATATAACATTGTGTGAATATATTATTTTTATGTATGCATGATTGAAAATATTTTTACAAAATATTAAAACTAACTATTTCAAAGACTTATTGAAATCATTATCATGCATTCTATTCAAATACATCAAAATTATACTAATATGTGATATAATGAATGTGTAGCATACCAAGCATGAGCCCCTATTATTAATGGTAGCATTTGTGATAGTATAGAGGGAGTTATGATTTTAGTAGTATGATTAGAAGAAAATAGGAAAAAAATCAAATAAAGAGAATAAAAATTGGACATCTATAACAACTTTATGGTGATGGTCATTCACCAAAAAAAAAAAATAATAATTTTTTACATGTTTTAAAATGCAAGTAGAAAGTGGCTTATTTTGTGGACTTCTACACGACATATAAGTAATTATTTTAAGAAATCCTTTAGAGAATAGCTAAAAGTATACCAAAAGACCATCCACTCTAAATTTTAGCTCCAAAATTTGTGTCTTTGGATATTATTTTGCTCAATAAACTCCAAAATTAGCAAGTGTGACCTAAGATTAGAGGCTATTTTTGGATAGTAATTCATTTTTTTTTAAATTCCAAATATTAGACAAGGTATATAATAGTCATGAGTAACTTGCCAATGAATATTGAATCATTTGAATTCAAAAATACAAAAATTATGGCCAAAAAAAAATTAGCTTGCAAGGTGTGACGCAAAATAGGACAGGCGTTTTTTGCAATCACCCTACCATCTTCAATTCACAGGATCATCTCTATGTGTTATCAATACTTATCACGAATTCCTTGCAAAATATAATTGTATGCAGCAATTACATATGTCTACGCAGATATGTTTGCTAGTCTTTGTTTACCATGGAAAAATGTGCTAAAGATGTTCCCCTTTTGCAGTAGGTTGCATCTTGGATAGCATTGGCAATATTTTGGGGGAAGACAAATACAAAGATGACACAAGTGGAAAAAAGGTTGCCTTATAAAAATACAACAATGTAAAATTATGTGTAGCAATATTTTCAATACTTTGATTTTTGTAACATACGATCACTTATATGTTTTTTGAGCTCTATCTCCTTTAAATAGCTAAAATATTGCTAGATCTAGCTACATTTATTTTGAAAAAGATTGCAATTGGACCAAAAACTTGTTTTTTTCTTATTGTCAATATTTTCATCCATTTGATAACTTTCCATCCATCTAAAGTAATATTTCATCAAATTCAATACCTTTCATCTAGTTTCTACTATATGATAATATCATTGACTACCTCTTTGGCTATATTTCAAAATTTGTAGGACCCTCATTAGGACCTTAATCCTAAATCCTAAAAAAAACATGATTAGGACCTTAATCCTAAATCCTAAAAAAAACATGATTAGGACCTTAATCCTAAATCCTAAAAAATACATGATTAGGACCTTAATCCCTTAAGGACCAAATGTTCATTAAACAAACATTTGAAGATTTTATTAAAGTTATACAAAGTCAATTTTATATGCATCTGTCAAGCATCTTTTTCTAAATCTCTCATTAAGTTTCAAAATATATGGCATTTATGAACCTAATAAAATGTGGCATAAAATTATCAAAACATTAGAGGGAATTTGGGGGTCTTGGAGGGCTACAAGTTTCCTTGCATTCCTAGACTGCCAAGTCATTTTTGAAAAGAAAAAATAAAATTGCTTAAATGATATTTTGGTAAAAAAGTTCTGACACACCCATACAGCTGTTCATTGAATATGGTCAAATTGGAGAATAGGCGTGAAACGGTCCTAAACCCCCTCTCATATCTCATATTCCAAGTCGTGGATTTGACTCCCTTAGATGTAAGTTGTCGTATTGGTTTGGTTGATGATTTCACCTCAGCTTCTTGTTCATGGTTTACCCAAGTCATTCTGATTATCAAAAATACTTTTGATTTTACCAATATTGATCTATAGTTAAATCACTAAAGACTTCATTTGGATGAAGGTTGAAACCAAACTACCTTGATTATAGTGAAAAGATTGAAACTTGAAAACTCCACAATTGCTTAAATTCCCAAGAATTTGATGACAAACTTTATTTTGGGTGTCAAAATTCAGGTTTAATTCTAAAGATCAATACTAGATTGTTTAATGGGTGTAAAAATTGTTTTTCCATTAGAAATTTTTTAAGGCCTTGCAACAATGCAAATACAACAAAAAGTGAAAAAAATTAAAAAAGAGACCCACATGATTACCTCACATCCCTCGTCAAATTGGCGATTTTTCCATTTTTTTCTATTTTTTTTCCATTTTTAATTTATTTATATTTCTTATATTTGCATTATTGCCAAAAGTGGCAAATGGCCCTGGACAAGCTCCATATTCTCTCTAATGCAATGCGTGGTTCTACTAGTGTTTCTACAAACATGTTGATGTCATGATGTAGTTTGACATTTTTTTGGACAGGCTCTTTGTGATAGCATACACCATGGACATCAAGTTTAGGTTGTCTATATGATGAGCATGCATGGGAAATTCATGTTGATCTCCAAAGTTGGTCCTATCAATCATTTAAGAGCTACGATATCCGTGTAAATATTAATTTTCTCAAAGTCTCTAGTGCTAGAAACAAAGGCCAAAACTTTCAATGGGGGGTCATTGGTAACATGAAAAGTAGAAAACTCTTAGTTTACATAATCCACACATTGGAAAAAAGAATGACATGTTAGAAAATTGAATTGAAAATTAAAAAATTCTAACCAAAAAAACATTTGATCTTTATTCTTTAAATATTATTATGCACATTGAGGATTTATAAGTCACAAAATACTAAATTGATAATGGCTTTAATATGGAATTGGTTTATGTAATTCGGGTTTTCACTTTAGGATTAAGAAGATTTGTTTTCTATGGTTTAGCCGACTTCATTTTACAGGGCATTCATGACATATTCATTGGTTCTTTTAAAATCATTTGTTTCTAATTACTTTGCAACTAACTTCAACATATGAGTATCATTTGGTTTTGGTAACTGTAACTTTTATAACTTTTGTCTTTTAGCTAGCTTTTGAAGCAGTTTATTTTCATTGTCCAATGTCTAAATTTGAGTTTTCTTATACCTACTCAGAGTACTTTGGCATGCGCTTCCAATGATAAAAATTGCAACTACTAATTATGTATTCCCTTTATCTGAAAATAATACCAACGTTTCCTTTGTAAAATATAAAGGAAACATTGGTATTGTTTTGAGATAGAGGGAAAACAAATAAAAATTTAAAGTTTTTTTTGGAGGGCCAATATCTCGGTTGGACTAAGGATGCTCTACTATTTTGAAATAGACACTATAACATACTAGTATTCAGAAAACAATGCAATTGTATGTTTTTCTAGCAAGATTTTTGTAGAAATTGAAACTTATGCAATGCAGGCGCATGCCTAGAACCTCACATCTAAACCAGCCTTTGTTTTCATAGCTTTTCGCATTAGAATTTCACACTAAATTTTGTCGCCCCAAAACAAGGCAATTCAACGTATAAGGTGGAAGCACCCCAAACCGTGAAAACATGGAATTCAGCATACTTGGAGGCACCATTTCAAAAATTTAATATTTTTGTGGTAAAGGCAAGAGAAAATCATGAATTTAAAAAAAACCAAAAAAACTCGGACTTGGGATCTATTTTCTATAAAGTTTCAAAGTTTCAAACCCCTAGACCACTAAAACCGTCCTGTAGGTGGACCCAAATCTAAATTTTGACAAATTCAACACTTATCCAATCATAGTGAAGAGAGGAGAAAACTTAATGCCACACTTCAAAGACCATTCAATGGAAGTTTAACCCCTAAAGGCCCAAGGCCATTTTTCTACCAAAAAACACCGAAAACTGCCATTTTTTTAGCAAAGAGTGAAGAAAAAATTTGAAATGATTTTTTTGCACATCTAACCATAGGATCTTATACCTAACTAGTATAAGAATGTGTGGAAAAAATTTCAGAATTTTTGACCGCATAGATTGCAAGATATCTACGTTTAAAGTGAAAAAAACAAGGTTTTCAGCACATTGTGGGATTGGATTTTTTGACTTTGAACATTTTTAGCTTAAAATTTTTGCACTACAGAGTTTTGAGCTTTAAGTCTTTATAATAGAAAATTGAGTGGAGGATCTAGGGGAAAAAAAAATTCAAAAAAACTTAATTTTCATTATTAAAAAAATTGTTAAGTAGAATTAGGTACGAGATAGAAGGAAAATCTAAAATATTCATATATTTTAGATGGAATTAAAATGCACTAATTCCAATGGTGAGATTGTTCTAGAAAGTAAACTAAACCATGCCAAAAAAAAGAATTCGAAAAATTTGAGAAATTGCATTAAAAAATGAGTCCTACAAGATTTTTTTTCAAAAAGATGCTCTAACTGCCCAAAAAACAAGAATGTCCATAACATTCTCATAACAAATTCAAATGAAATGAATCAAAGCTTTCCAGATAGACAAAAATATAATCTATGGAAAAAAAAATTCAAAAAAAAAAAATATATTTTTTGCAGAATTTTTTTGCTGCCTGCTCTCCCCTGTTTTGAGCTTATTTGGGCATAACTTTTTTTTTCGGGCACCGATTGAAAAAAAAATTATACTCCCACAAAGCTTATCAGTTTTTCTATCTTCTAAAAAAGTTTCAAAAAATCAGGACAAAATTTCAGCCCGTAGGTACCTGCCCGAAATCCCACTTGTCCGTTGAACGGACACTTGGGCCTTTAGGGGTTAAGGACGGTTTAATTTTCATTTAGGAACAAAGATTAGGTGTAGGGATGCTATTGGGTGTTTCTACCTTATGACAACAACGCTATTTTGGGGGGCAAAAAGCTGTCAGTTCTGACAAAAGGAACAAGTCCCCTATTGTCCCTCCAAATTTAGTGCAATGGCATGGTACCAAGAACATAAGTTTTACAATAAAAAAAACGTTGTTTTCCAGGTGCCTTTGGTTGAATGCTGCTCACTAGACCTAAGTGCCCATATTCTATAAGCTGAAAATGCAAACAAATCTTGCACATCCCTCCAATTCTATTAACCTTCTAACAATGTAGCAACCTTAAAGAGTCAATGGATGACAGGTAATTCTTCTATGTAAAAAGTAGTACAAATGTTCATCCTTGGAATTTAGTGTGAAAAGGGCAGATCTTGCACAATAGTTTGACCTCCAATGAGTGCTTCTAGTTTTTTTTAAATGATTCACACAGTACTTGTAACATTATTAAGCAATGTTGAATGATCCCCTTTTAGCTCCTTCAAACCTACGATCTGCCCTAGAGTTACAATTAGAAGTTTGCATGACAACATTGTAGAATAGGAAACCTCGACCAATCTTGAATTCAAAATTCAATGGACGACACAACAAGAAGGTATCTTTATAAAGTTATACCTTCCAAGCTAGGGACCCCCTGCTTGAAGGCATTATACAATGCTATGTACCAAAAAGGATAATTTCTACAGTGACCAACTCAGCGTTCCAGAGTTAAGTTGCACAAGTGACTTCAATGTGAACTGTATTTAGCAATATACTGTAGACAGGTTTTGCAATTCACCTACCTCAAATTCCCAATTTCATACTGATTCTGAATAGCACCAGGGGGCCATTGCAAAATGGCTAAATCATAAAAATTTCTCAAAGGAACCTTGTAACAATTATATGCACAGGAATAGCCCACAGCAAGTAACGTATTTACTTAGAGCAGTGATCCCAGAACTGCTTTATAAAATTTAGTGCAACATGCTCCCTAAATTATTAGAATTTCGTGCAATATGCTACCTCCAAAACAAACGGACATCAATTTCAGCTACCTTGAGAGTGAGTGGTATTTAAAAAAAATAGAAAAGATAGGATTTTGTAAGTTTTAAAGGATTATTGGAAGTACTATAATACAAAACTAACAAAATAAATGCTAATTTTAATGTAGGGGAAGTTGCACATTGGCTACCAAATTCTATTGTTTGTTGCAGTCTCGACTAAAATCTAATTTTTTTAAGGATTTATTCCAATACACTTTTAGCTCCTGAAAATTTTTAGTAGCAATGGAGCAAAATTTAGTCATTTCTGTGAACACTGACTTAGAGAGTTTCAAAGACACGTAATCTCAACAATAACCAGAAACTAGTCACATTATGACAGTTGCTGACACAGTTTCTGAGATGAAACACAGATCTGGGATATAATAGCCAATGGGTGACGTATTATATTTTTTGAAGATTGCCTACAAGACTTCAATCTGAGGTCTTGCTGTTGTAGACATACAAATGAAGTACTCAATAGTGCTGTTTGTCACAATATTTTAAAGGTTGAATGTCCAGATACAACATCCAACACAAAGCAATGAAGATCCTCCACCTTGCACAGGCTCTCTTTAATCTACCAAAAATGGTCCAAATACATCAACTGAGCACATACTATAACAGCTTCTTTGATTCTTATCAAAGGATGGTTTGTAAGCATCTACAAGTGCAAGTCACAGAGGAAGAATGGCAATCGTTCGATGCTGCTTAGCTGAGATACTCTGGAACCACAGTCACGGTTTCAACAATGGGGATAGCTGGTCGAATCTTGTAGAGTATGTCAGGTACCCCTGACTCGTCTCGTGCAACCTGAGCAAGTTGTACATCTCCATTTCAGATTATAAAAACACCAGCAAGAAGCATTATTAAAAAAAGCATCCGATGTAAGATCGATGCACATCTTCAATCTGCACAATCAAGAAGACACCATCCTAGTGTACTAAAAACTCAGGGAAAACCACATGGGTAGAGAGACTCGCACGCACCAAGATTTCTTCATCCAAATAAGATATAAGAATCTGCCTTTCGAATGAACCCGCTAAATCCACCCACACAACACAGAGCAGGCTTGTTAAGAAAAGTAACTGCATGCAACTGCTACAAAGACGGTTTCCTTCAGACAAAAGAAAGTCCGCCATTCATGGCATTCCAAGAGTGATGATATATTAGGGAAGAGAACAGGGTCAGGAGTGTACTCAAAGGAACTTTGATGCCATTGCTCACAACATCTTTCAAAGCAGCGGGGAGGCGCTCAGCAGCCGCTACTATTTGGTCATAAACGCTCTTCAACTGCGATGGGACTTCGGAAACGTTAGGAGAAGAAACGATGCCCTCCACATATTCCTCCTTCAAGCGTGTTGGACCCTCAGCTGTGAGCTTCGTTGATAGCACGAAAGAGCTCTCGACCTGCTATATCCAAATCAAGCACATGAGTTGAAAAGGCTATTTCAACTGGGCATTTAATCTCCATAACTTGAACATATGGTCACAAGACTAGTGCAGAACTTAAGATTCACTCAAATAGGTCATCAACTTAAACAATAAGAGGAAAAGTGTGATAGAAAGGACTTCCGGCTTACGCTGCCGAGCAGCTTCAAAGTTGCTGTGGCCTTTGTTGAGCCATCCAGAATGAGGATGTTGAGAGAGCTCAGGGATGCTAGAGTAGCTGGGAATCGCCTGCAGAATCACACCCAAAACTCCATCTAGTCATCACTGTGAAGCACATAAATAACAAAAACTTTTCCATCCAAACTTCATGGCAAAGTTGTGAGCATGCCCCTTGAACGCTGCTGTTGCATTGACAAGATGTGAGAATTACTTGATAAGTGTTCGCGCTGCAGTGGTGCCGGGGCTACCGGCTGCTGCCCACTTAAACTCCCACAATCCCTCTAGCAACGGCGATCTATTCCAACACACCAAAAATTGTGAAAGTTTAGGGGATGCACGGTTGGAGTTAATCAGACCAACAACCGGTAGAAAACTTTGCTGCATTCTGTGATAGTAAACAACGGGAATCCACAAAATGTACAAATTTTCCAGGAAACTTGAAATAGTGCCCTAAACTGCACTAAATTGTAAGAAGTTGCCTATCTGATTACAACAATCAGAAAAGACCAAGCAAGGAGTATTAGGATGTCATTCCTGAGCATGTTCTCAACTGGATAATCATTCTAGCAGTGTCATGCACAGTGTAGCTTGACCTACCAAATGCTGTTCATCAAACCCATAGCTCATGAAAAAGTAATCAGAACAGAAGGCCATTTTTCAAATGAAGCTAAGAGCTAATGTGAGGGCATAGTGATTACGTGGTAGGTCGCGGTGTAGGATTCAGACGCTCTAGCACCAAGAGTTTTTCACCAACGTTAATACGTGCAGCAGCGTCGTCCCTCCCAGATGTCAAAGCTTCCACACCTCCCGCATCTGCGATCTGTCAGCCCCAAACCCTAACCCTACTTCATACTCACATTTCGAAGTAGAAAAGAATCCCGAACAAACCAGAGAAAAGATAACGAAGAAACGTTTTGAGAAAGGTCTTGAAATCTCCACTCATAATCTCGAACTTGCAATGCACAATTCCATGAAGAAGGTAGGGATTCTTGTTCTTTCATTCTATCCTTCCAGCAGAAGACAGCATTAGCGAAGATTCTAACCCTTCTTGCATTCAGAAACTGCATTGCAAGATTCCTAAGCTCCACAGGCCTTGAAAAAAGTGGATAAATTGGCTTGCTAAGAACAACGTGTTATGACGGAGTGAAGCCAATACATCTACACCAAAACTCTTAAACTGCAACTGCACTGCTACTTAAGGACTGAGGTAGGCTCCTCCATGTTGAAAAATCTAAACAACCCCTACGCTGCGATAACGAAAAGCCTTTGGGAAGGGATAATGCGAGAATCTAACCGCGAGCAGAAGAGCTTCTTTGGCAGCATCGCGTTCCAATTCCTTCGCGGTGAATGTGCTCTGAAAACCAGCCGACGCATACGCAGCCGCTCTCCACTTGGAAGCTCCCCTTCCAGCACCCTCACTCACATTTGCCTTCCCCACTTGACAAGTGAAGCTCTTCCGTCCCCAACGAAGCCCCGGGGCGGAAGCTATCCGGTCCTGGCACGCCGGGGTAGACGTGGAGCACGTCGAAACAAGAGCTCCCCAATACTGCTGTGTACAGGAGAGCGCTTGTGTCGCGAGTGCCATCCCAAAGAACGCGAATCCCAAACTACAATGCGAAGCGATACCAAACCCGAACAAAACGTGCTTTGCAGAAGAAACTCTCGCTACCAACAACTGCACAGACGAAGCGACCTAGAGAATCCAAAAAGAGTAAGTGCACACAATCAAAACACAATGTCCACGTCAGGAATTGGGGTCAAGCTGAACCTAAATGAACCTCTCATCAGCTGAATTGAACTCTATTGTTCCCGTTGTAATTGTGAAAACTATGTAACTCAAGTGTGAGATGGTCGCTACCGGATCCTCTTGGTACTATTCCAATTGGGAAAGGTGAGGAGGCTAGGAGCCCACCAACGCACCTACAGATGATCGGAATTCAGAAAATGATGACGACGATGAAGAACAAAAATGAAGCTGGTGTGACTTGTCCGAATTGTGGCTTCCAATTTTCAGAAGCCCGATTTGACTGACGTACCAGTTTTGGCCGTGCCCGCCACTCTTAAAGAAGGTTCCGGTGGCATAAAATATACGGAGTATCTCCTAAAAAATGTGAGCCCCGCTGAATCCTGTCTCCTTCGTACGATTCATAAGCTTACTCGTACGTGAACCGTGGATTCACAAAGTACCTACAACGCAGGTCAAGATAAGGCTGTTGTTCTCCCTGGCGCAAGGCGAATATGGCGGAACTTAGCACTGTCATTCTTGGTTACTGATCCCTTAGCTGTAGCGTGCTGATTGTGCTGATTGTGTGATTAGCTAAATCTTCATTTTGATATATTATCACAACTCCTGTAGAAGCAAGAAGCCGAATTGGGTCTCGGGTTTTTGCGCTAGTCATACAAAGGCTGCTTTTGTCCAATTTGTTTTGTGTTTTGACCGATGGGTGTAATGTTCGTCAATGGTGATATAGAATTTGGCTCAATGCGAATTTCTCTATTTTCATAATAGGATCAATCGAATTGGTCGGTTTATAAGCATGGACCATTATTAAGTCTGATAGGTGAATGCAGCGACAGGCAAATACCCACGCAATTACAGTATCTGCACGAAAGCGGGACACATTGGCATCCTACACTGGAACCGGACCACTTGGCAAGTCGCGCATCGTAGCAGATAGTGTCAAGCAAGTATAGTAACACATTCACAGTGAAACGCTTCCGCACATGCGCATGGGAACTTAATCAGTTTATCGTCAGAAAACATTTCGGGGTTTAATTTCGCTCTCTGCGCATTGAATTTTCAATAGTTTTCTTTGCAATTAGGGTTTGCTTCGATGGCTTCGTTGTCTCTCGTAACCGTTGCGCCCTCCCTCTCCACTCCCTTCCTGTCCTCACCGCGCTCATCAAGAGGCTACATCACCAAGCCCCTGCAGCGGCGACTTCGAACTTCACCTTCTTGCGCCATGGACGATGACGGGAGCAGCACTTCCAGCAGTTGGAGCTCCCCTGCGGATTTTGTGAAGTCGGTGGGGCAGAAGGTTTGGGGACGGAGTTTGCCCCCCGGGGCGCTGGTGAGCGTGGTAAAGGAGGTTTGGACCACCGGGTGGCTCACCATGATGGCGCAGCTCGCGCCTCCCACCGATGCGAAGGATTACAGCCGCCCCACCAGCCAGTTCCGCAACCGTCCCTTGTCGTCTCCCCAGCCGGGCCAATTCCACCTCTACGTCGCGTTAGCCTGCCCTTGGGCGCACCGCACGGCGATTGTGCACAGCCTCAAAGGCTTGCACGACGCCGTCCCCGTCTCCGTCGCGGTTCCTGGCGCCACGGGTCTGTGGGAATTTCCACCCGAGCGCCAACAGCAACAGAGTGGCGCGCGCCTGGCTCCCACAGTAGACAGAGCGAATGGGTTCAAGCGCGTGACGGACGTGTACAAGGCCCAACCCGGAGGCTACAGCGGCCGCTCCACGGTGCCCCTGTTGTGGGACTCTTCCCAGAAGCGCGTCGTCAACAACGAGAGCGCGGATATCATCGACATTCTGAACTCAGATTTCAACCACTTGGCTGCCAAACCGGAGCTAAATCTCGCCCCGCAACATCTAGAGTCCGAGATGGCAAAATGGAATGAGCTCATTTACGGCGACATCAACAACGGCGTGTACCGATGCGGGTTCGCGCAGTCGCAGGAAGCGTATGACCGCGCCGTGGAGCGCGTGTTCGCGGCCTTGGACACGGTGGATGCGCATCTGGCGACCTCGCGCTACCTTTGTGGGGAGGCGCTCACGCTCGCGGATGTCCGTCTCTTCACCACACTGTTTCGGTTCGACCCCGTGTACCACATTCTGTTCAAGTGCTCCAAGCAGAAGCTCGCGGAGTATGCGAATTTGAATGAGTACATGCGCGATGTGTACCAGATTCCGGGCGTTGCGTCGACTTGTGACTTGGACGCTATTATGCACGGCTATTACAAGGTGTTGTTTCCTTTGAATCCCGGGGGGATCAGTCCTGCGGTGCCTAGAGTGGCGGACGAGCGGGCGCTTTTGGAGACACACCGTCGTCAGGAGCTCGCTGCGCGCGTGGTGACGCAGTAGTAGTGCAGGGGTGTGCAAGCGAGTGGCGAGCATCTTGGGCGCCATCGTTGCTTCTTACTTTCTTCAGGCGTTGCTAGATTTGGTAAGTTCTCAATCTCAAACACCTCTTGTCATGACGAATCGCGGAGTGTCGTAGTCTCAGGTTGCTGGAAGATGGGGTTGTGAACCTGGGCTTTAGGCTTTAGGGTTATAGGGTCTCAATTTGATTAGAATTGCGTTGGCGTCATGTCGAGGATACTATTTGCGGCACTCTAAGCATTTCCACATATAGGAGTGTGATTTACTGGTATTGGCTGTGGAGAGATCTTCGGATACAGGACCCTAATTTGTTGAGATTATTAAACGTTTATCATCATGTATGAGGCTCTTTATGCAAGCATTCAAAGTGACAGGTTGGAGACCACCATTGAAGGGATTATGGACTATCCCATTTCCATTCAAAGATGGACAGACATTCAGCCTACTGATGCTTACACCCAATTTGGTAATTGAAGTCTATCCAATTGTAAGGAATGAAATAGTTGCTATTGATAACCCGGGTCAGTGTTGGAGACCGGACAGGGCCTGGCGGTTTTAGTATCGTTTACCTTAATGCTTTTGGAATGTCTGTGGTTCAGCTGGCCCCGCGTTGTGATTGTAGCACCGGCTCTGTTACTGGTTTTGGAGAATGGGTAGAGTGCACAGGATTGATTCATGCTCGGTGGTGAAGGGGCAAGGCAGCTATGCATATGTCGTGCGTCGTGCGTGCCACTAAATTAATTTCTCTGGTGTCCATTTCTTCAATGAAGATGTTGAGCTCTACGGGTTGCAGCGATGGGGTAGCGCTCGGTCAGTCTCTCGCCTTCCAATTCCTTTTTGAAATGTAAAATTTTTGGATGCATGCGCTGTACGGAATGACATGTAAAGAAAGTGCAGTGAAGATATGGATATGACGTTGTGGAAGTCATTTATCTGATTGCACTCTTGCTGTTTTTGCTTTATACTCTTCAGAACGAAAATTGAGGGGCGCACTGAGACGGTCATTCTTAAGTGCTGGGAGGTCTGCTGTCAGTTTTGCTAAAAAAGATGGAGAGTTTGCTGTTGAGAAATGAACGGAATTTTAGATTCTGGATTCCTGATTCGGTATTCTATAAAGTACAACCTTGCTGCTTCGATTCTGTCCTGAAAATTGTGCGCATGTACTGCAGGCTAAGCATGGGCCTAAAGACTACAAAAGCTTAGGCACGGGCCCTTCAGGAAACTGCTTTTGCTTTCACTCTCTAGTTTCCCTTCTGTCTGAAATTTATAAACGTGCCTTTCCTCAACAGGATCATCTCATGTACTTGAGAGTAATAGCAATGTAATAAATTTGTTGTTGTAGAGTCCTTGTAATCAGAATAGAAGTAATGTAAGAGGTCACAAAGCATGTTCTGTTATATTCTTCCGCCACTTTTATGAATTGGTGACATGCTTATATCATAGAAGTTTACCTCCTCACTCGAATGATGACTTAGATTTCGCCTTGAATTTGAATTTAATGTATCCTTCTTTTTCAAATTTGATCACAAAGTAAGGTGAAGCGACGCTGGTATCCAAGTCAAGGAGACGTTTTCTGTCAAATGAAATCCAGTTTGAATTGTCCATTGCAGATTCAATTGTACAAATATCAGCCGTATTTGAATCATGGCACGTCAACTTCAGCACAGGTGATTCGGTTCTGCTCACTAGCATGATCCTAATGCCCTCTGCCTCTTATTTCCAGCCGTAGTGAAGTCTCTTCCTCATAAATGTCTGCTACCTGACGACGGAGAGCCTCCTCAGATGTACAACCAGAGTACGCATACGGATCTGCAGAGTTTTGGTTGTTCTCCTGAACTTGTTGATTGTAATATACGTGATCCCTCCAATGACCAGTATGCCCTCCGTCACAGTGGCTTGCGGGATTTTCACTGTGAGGATTTTCTTCTCCATAATTTCGTCCATGTGCACTTAGATCATAAAATTCTTCGCATTCATCAGGATGGTTAGGACTTTCATACCTATGACTTGTGTTATCCTCTACCATGTGGCCACGCCGGTTCCATGCTTGAGGGTCTCCGTAACTGTCGTAGTACTCCCTAGTATCCTCGGAAGCGTCCTTGACCGTTTTCATCTTGGAGCCGTCTTCTCTGCCCTTCTGCAAGTTCCTGATTCCTTTGTACGCTACTATAATGGGGTCCACACCTGCCAAGACGCTAATCACCTTTAAGCGGGTCATCCACTTACTTGGGCCACTGGATTTAGATTCTGAAACAATTGTAGATGACCCTTGAGCTGGCTGAACAGAATGAGGATGTCTTTGCTGAATAGGAGTTGGGATGTCCTCCGCAGAGTATCCATAGCTTCGAAAGTCGGCATCTTCTCTGTTTTGCAGGCCTTGCCCATGCTGGTACAATGAAGGTCTTTCTTGGCCAAGGTGTGTCTGATGGCCTTGTGTAGTGCTGACTATATGCTGCCGTGCAAGCCGTCGTTCTCATTCAGTTGAGAGGGGAATTGACGGAGGTGGTCTATGCGGTGGCGGATGATTGAAGGAGCTCCAACTTAGGGGGCTTTCTGGTTTCTGAGCGGTGAATAATCTAGAAATTAGAACTTACATGTTAAATAGCCAGAAATAATTTTGAGAAGCGATATGTTGTTAATCCTCTCACTAAATGTTCTTCCAATTGTGGTGGAAAGTCGGTAGGGTAATACCTGAAGAGCAGTCAACCTCGGTTGTGGATTGGTAGGAGGGACACTCTTTGTAAAAGTTTGAGTTTTCTGCGCCCCAGAATCGTGCAGTGATATCTGCGGACGACATTGAAAACCTGATATGAGACGAACCGCAATGCAAATATGCTGTGCAAATGGTATCTGAAGCTTGGAAGTCCAAGTCTTGTCTGAGGCCAATGTTAACGTAATAATCCTTCTACGCACAGATATGGGAATTTGAATTAGCATAGGCTTCAACGCACCTGAGTGGTATCCACGGAGCTTGACGTAGAAGAATCAGGCACAACACAGTCGGACGAAGTCACTTTGGGTACTACCATCTTCGGCGGAGCTCCTGTTACTTTCTTAGGTGCTTGTCGAGACTTCACATCCTTCATCGCGGCCTGCACTCGAGTAAGAGCTGCCAAAACTTCCGAGTCTTTCTTGTCCCATCGAAGAACATGTTGCAAACCAACCATGGCATCAGCCAGTCGACCTCGTGTTGCTAGCGACAGCGCCTCACTCCTGTAACCACTACGGCGTTCCCGAAACTTGTCGGACAGCTCAGGAAACCTTCCAAACAACTCACTCCGCAAACTCACATTGTCTCCCAAAGTGGTGAGCTTCTCGTTCGGATTGTGAGGGTCTTTGGTCATGTGATTGTCGAGGACGGTCCACCGACAGTACGTAACGCCATTGCTTGCCACGATGGGATCCACCATCACATCTGCAAGTATGGGATCAAGGTACCTCTCTGGTATGTCTTGCTCGCTTCCAAAGCACCCAAAACATCAGCCCAAAACTTTTCGTCTGCATAGGAACCCCGGCTCGCTTCGGAAGCTGCAACACGAACCTCCCTGGCCACTGTCTGGGACATATCTGCCATGCCACTGATGAGCAAAGACTTCAGATCTCCCTGCAGGTTGGCTTGACCTGCGCAAATATCTAACAGCATTGATATGCTTGCGATGCTCATATGCTTCTGCGTTGACATCATCAGACTCTGGTGCAGTTTCGAAATCTCCTTCAACCTCTGAGGCGCGGTGAGCATCGTGAAGAAGGTTGAGCTTGAGGACCACCTCTGAATCGTCCGTGTGGCCTTGATGATTTCCTCTTCCAACAGCTGCAAGGCAGAGTCTCCCGCGGGGTTGCCCTTGCATTGCCTGAAGCTGTGTCGGAGATTTGGAAGTAGCGCCTCGAATTCTTCAATGAAATCTTGCAATTCCTTGATTTCATGTCGATTCCCCTTTACCAGGTCGTACCCGCACTTTAGTCTGTGAAGTGCCTTCCCAAGCTCCACGGCCACTGCAATAGCTTCGACTCCCGACATTTTGACTCTAGAACAGCACGTACACTTCCTTGGTTACACCTGGATTCGAACATACCAATCAGCAACTAATAGAAAGAACAAGTTTAGCTATGTTGATCCAGTCTGGCCTCTATTAAATCGAAGCAAGCACTTGTCCGGATGGCGCTGATTCTAATGATCTGACCCAGAACTGTTCTCCAACAAAAGTACCCCTTGGTACTTGATTGACAGAAGATCTCCCACTTCAGGAAGCAAACAGCAGAGAGACACTTGCGATCGATCCCAATAACCGGATCATAAGAGCACCGGATCACCCGAGTGCATCAATTGGGATGTTGCTGATATCGATGACTCTCACACTGCATACCAATTCCTACGCCCTGTAGTTTAGGGTAATTTTAAACCCTACAAGGATGATGCAGCTCACGCGATACCACTTCCTGGAATGTACAACTCTGGTACCTTCCCTTCATAGAACACACAGGGTCTCATGAGCAACACGCCACCCAACGTGCCAAGGAGGAGCACGTACACAAATGATAACCACCATTCCTGTCTGTGGCAGCTTCTTTCCGCATGCCATATGAACGTTCGAGTGCGGAGCTCAAGAAATCACTTACCGCAGGTAATGACGTTGCCGACTGCCACAGGTCGGAGATGAACTCAGTCCTGTAATGCGAGCGCCATTACAGAGAAAAGTACAAAGCAAAGTCCACTTTGGCAGAAACTTCAGCAATCTGCAAGAGTCTCGACACTTGCCAAAAAAATGTTGTGGTTAAAGATGCAGCGAGAGGTTCAAAGAGATCTGAAAACCATTTAAATCACGAAGTATCAGATCTGGAAAAGGTTGCATAAAAGTCTAGTAAACTATTGCCTTCCCGAAAAAGATGCCAACTCCGTAGGAAAGTACTGTAGCTGCTTGGCACGTTACTCTCACTTCATTCGACAGGTATATTTAGAGCCCGCAGCGGAACGGTGAATAGTGAGCGTTCCACAAATTGATCATTGAGTACGAAAATACGGGATTCAGCGTTTCCGTCCACTGTAGAACCACGATTTCAAATGACTAAAAATACAGGCAATTATTGGCTGGCAACAAAAAGGCGGCAGTTTCTGTTTGGATGATCTCAGTAACCGGTCGAGCTAATAGTTGTATGACGAGCCTCTTGCGGAGACCGTTTTGTCCCCCCCGAGCAGTACGAGACTTTTCATTAGCAACAGATTCCGATCTTTACATAGAAAAGGAGCTTTCATAACAGATCCGCAGTTCTGCATTAGCTCATTAGCTGCAAATTGGATATTCTGATCACTGAATTTTCTAACTACAGGTGTTGTAAACCATCACTAACTACGTGTAAATGCTGCCTAGGCATAAGTCCAGGTTGCTGCGGCCAACATTGAAGGTACCATGCTCACTGTGGCAACGAATGTCAAAGGCCACCTCAGAGACAAAAACCTGTAAGAAAATTATCTCGACCTAGTCAGTGGTCTGCCAAGTGAGAAATGATAAACACCTAAACATTGCCAAATCTTTCACTCCTTAGAGGCATAGAGAGGTGCATAGTTTCAAGGATCTTCATCTTAAGATGACGTTGTAAGGGAAGATTGAGTGCGAGGAATACCAATATGGCACTAATTTCAATCTTGCGAAGACTAGATCCACGCCAAGCACCTGCGCAGACAAAAAATCAAATGGGCGTTGTCAGTTCGAAAGAAAGCTCGCAGCAGTCGTGATAGAGGACATCGTTTCGGTGGAAGCTCTGCTACAGTAATCAACATTTCTAGCTCTGGTTTGCGCGAGTCGTCAACATAACAGTAATAGGATTTTTAATTTAGAAGCTTGCAGTGATCATAACGGTGAAACTTACCATCCAAAGGGAGAAAATGAGAAGAGCAAACTTGGTGGTGGGAGGCAGAAGCAGAGCTGTCCATGCCATTAGAGAGGGGAACACGCTCCAAACATATCTGCTTCGAAGACAACATTTCAGGTTAATATAAGGAGATTAAAAATCGAATGCAAATTCAAATCAGATATAATGAAATTCATTAGCTGGAACCATTATTCTGAGAACAGATTACAGATACATGCCTACAGAGAAGCATTGTCAAGCCACCGTAGCTCACAAAAACGAGTATATCAATGAACAACACTGCAAAGATACTTGAACCCATAGATGCAAGATTTCAAGACAAGCAAGATAATGGCTCAAGGCCATCAAAGATACTTTATTCCCCCAAATGCTAAATTGCTAATTCTACGTCAAAGCTGTTGAAGTAGGCAAAGCTAGTAGATTGAGACTACTTGTACTTGGAAACTGGTATCAAACCTAAACTCACCTTGATGTCATTAACGTCATGTTAGCAACTCCACCTTTACCTGGAGCTGCAACCAACAGAGAAGGAATGAAAACAAATGTTTTTAGTAATGTGCAATCTGCAAAAGAAATCTTATACCAAGAAGATGTGGATAACCATTGAGATCTCTGAGCTGTGAAAACTAACCTGCGTAGTCAGCCATGGCCAAACCCCAATGGATCGCACCAAGAAATGAAACAATAGATGCACCGTAAGCTGCCTGTGCATCAGCATGAGCAGCTGCCACAATGTTCTGCATGGATTCGTCCCCGCATTAGTCTGCTGCATGTTATTTCTAAAGAAACCTTGCCAACAGTTTACATTTCTTCTAGTGAACAACAGATTTATACTTCCTCTAACTTCATCAAAATGTCTGCAGAGCATACCGGTAGTGGGAGCATTTGTGCGAGTGGGGGAGCTAATGCAACAAACGGAATAAGTCCTGCTATCCCTAGAACTAGTGCAGGGAAAGGAACAGCCCCAAAATCCAACAGCATTTGCTTCACTATTTTTGACTTCTCCGTCTTCGGTTTCTCTGATGAGTTGCCCTGCACGCCACCAGTGAAATTCATTTTATCGCACAAAGCCGAGGATATGATTATCCTAAATTTCAGATCAAAGCGACGGGAAAATGTCAGTTCTAATGGTAATCCCAAACTCTGGTGTAACTACCCCAAATAATTATAAGTTCAACCATTGAGGTTTGGCCTGTGAAGGAGAGAAAACAAAGAGAGTCAAGAGGGTGCAAAATTAAGGGGGGGAAAGCTTGAGACAATGCTACCAACCCGAAGAAATCTGCATGGTATCTCGAGACTTACACCAGCTTAAAAATCTTCATAAAAATGGCACCTAAACCCTAGAAATACAGGCTGCAATAAATCAGTGGATTAATCATTCATACCACGCCAGTTGGAGGTGGTGGCAACGATGCTGATGGTCTGTTTGCCGATGACGTAGTCGTTCCCGATGAAGCTTTGGAGCCTACTGATGTTCGTGTTGGCAACGTCTTCGTCGCAGTCTGTGTTGCAAGACCTTGAAGAAAGACCTAAAAGCAACAGAGATAAAGGGATGTTTTAAAAGCATTCTGCATTATGCAAAGCCCTTCGAAAATCGAACATAATTATTTTTGCTGTTACTACACAGTAAGCTCTACCAAGTAATGCGTCTGAGACTTCCAAATCTCAACCAGTGCCGAGTCAAGTTACAATGTACTCATTACGTCAAAAGCATTGCATATCCAACACATGCCCCACCTCGTTCTGATTCCGCAACACCTCATCAATCATCCCCTAATTTGAAACCCTAAAACCCTAAAAATGCTTCCCATGCATCGCAAACGTGTGCAGTGAAAGTTTCATCTGAAGTGAAAAATAATTTTTAAAACGAAACAAAAAAGAATTCAGTGCAGGATTTACAGGATTCTGCGCTTTGGGTCTGAAACAATCCATTGAGGTTCTCTCGAGGCCGCTCACAGAGAAGTCGAAGCCCGATCGTCGATATCCATCCATCGCAACGTGGGACATCGCAAATGGGACAGTGCATCTCTGAGACCAAAGTGACGACGACGACGACGACAACCCAAATTCCATTCCATGATTCTCTTTCCAAAGCACTGGCGCAATCGACGACGATGACTTGGGAAGCAAATTTGACGAGGAAAAGGGCGTGTTGAGCAATTGGGGTTTGTGTGCAATGCGATGCAGGGAGCTCACAAGAGCTCTGCCTGCTGCAATTCCAGCCCTCATTGTCGCACTACTAGGGCTTCTCCACCACCCAATGCTCTTGCTAATTCTTCACATAACAAAACCCTGCAACACTCGAATCCATGGGAGTCTCAGTGTTATCTCTCTCGTTGCTGGATTCCCATCATTGAACTCTACCCTAAAGTTATCCCACAGTAAGAAAGGGATGGATTATGAAACTGGCTGACAGAGAGCTGACAAAGTGCGGGTGCCAAACAGCCAGGATTACGGTAGTTGATTCCTAAACGTCCACGTGGGTCGCCACAGTTGTAAACTCAAAATAGATTCCCATATGCCGTTCTCTCATCCTGACACCCAAATCCGAAGAGTGGGGATGTATGCCACGGAGAACTTGGTTCCCGAGTTCCAGGGGGCCACTTGAAACCCCCCTCAAGATTAGTTACTGGTATTAGAGCTTTACCCGGTTGTTGACATGATCTTGACCTGCTTCAGTCCTGTATTATTGACATCAGATTAGCCAGTGGGGCATGTGCTGGAATGAGGTGGACAAGTATTTAGTACGGAGTAATATTTTCGGCAGAACTGAAGCGCGCCGAGAATGATCACGAGGAAACTGCTCCATTTCGGTACAATGAGGAATCCTTTATGACAGTACTTTTCGGATCTGTATGCAGGTCCTGTTTTCGAGTGCTTTGGAATCCTTTCGGTGTCAAGGTAAAAGCTTACGGCCCTTGACGAGTGTAATCTGGATGATTTGAGGCTGAAGAACGGCGAACTCGTGCTTAAGTTGTGCTTAGTTGCGGGAGACTTGAGGCGCTGGTGGGGACGGGGTTGGCCGGCTTCGCTGATTCTCTCCAACCTGACGCCTGGAAACGTTTTTTTGGGATTCGGTGGCCAGAGCTTGACGGAGTCTTTCCCAGAGGCTGGCTATTGCCACTTTCCTCTACATTCCTTGCAGCATTTCGAAAGGCGCCGTACAGAGCTAAGCTAACTGCAGGACGAAAGTGGGCGACGTCGGAGAACGTCAATTTTTGGCAGCTTTGGAGTAGACGAAGGTCTCTGGTGAGTCTCTTATTCTGCCGAATTGTCCACCCCTAGCTACTCCCACCCAATTTTGAGCGGCGTGGCTCGAATCTCGCACGAAAATATCTCGAAAGATTCAGCTGTCGCAATGCGTTGAGTTGTCAAATTGCGCACCTGGTGTCGTAGGTACAAAGAACGTCGTTCGAGCACGTTCTTTCTCTTTATCTCAGCGTCCATTTCAACTTTTTTCCATCATTTTTTCGAACAGAGAAAAACCCGAAACTAGTAAGCGAAAACGGAGTCCAGGACCTCGAATCTGGTGTAGTTTCCCTTTTCCGTAACAATGGGGTGGTGTTTCCGAATGGCAGGTGGCAAATTAATTCAATGGGGGCGCAAGTGTCGAAGGAGAAGCTTGTGCAAGGCGAGAAGCGGCAGCTGAAGGAGAAGGTGGGCGTGAGCGAATTGGCCTTTCCGGGGAGCGATTTCCACCACCCCAACCCTAAAGAATGGATGTCCACTCTGCCTCTCCAAAATCTAAAGGTGCGCGACGTCGTCTGGCCGGGCACCCACGACTCCGCCACCAACAAGATCGGCATGCCCGGAGTGTCGCGACCCTTCGCGCAATGCCAGAAGCTCTCTGTCTACAACCAGCTTTGCATCGGCATCCGCGTGCTCGACGTGCGCGTCCAACAAGACCGCAAAGTCTGCCACGGCATCCTCAAGTCCTACCTCGTGGACGTCGTCATTAACGACCTCAAGCGGTTCTTGGCGGAGACCAAGAGCGAGTTCGTCATCCTGGAGATTCGCACCGAGTTCAGCTACCAAGACCCGCCCGCGTTCGATGCGTGGCTCATCGAGCAGCTCGGGGAGCACTTGGTCCCGCAGGACGCAAGCTTTTTCAACCGACCCTTGATCGAGCTGCTCCCCAAGCGCGTCTTCTGCATTTGGAAGCCGAGGCAAGCAAGCAAACACCCAAAGTTCATGTCAGCCATGTTGTCATATTTTTCAATAATTCTGTGCACACCAACTTACTTACTGACGTACATTAATGGCTCATAGTGGATGAAATTCCAGGGTTCACAAATGTGGCTCAATTTAGCAACGCGGCTTCTACCAAAGCCGCTTCGATCTTGCTACAAAAAATGTGAATGACAACCGTGTGTTAAATTTGAGATTGTAGCGCATTCAGCAGTGTTCTTAGCAACTTGAGCTAACTGTGATAATCTCATTTGGGACCAAATGAATGGGATGGATACCATTTTGGCTTCATCGTCCTTGCAATTTGCTTCTTTGATTAAATTCGTCAAGGATTTTCGCTTCTGGCTCAAGTGTGCACGTACCATTAATTTGAGCAATTGGTGGGACTGCAGGCAAGCGCCGGCGCCGTCCCCGGGCTCTCCCTTGTGGAGCTCCGCCTTCCTGAAGGACAACTGGATCGACACGGACCTTCCGCTGACGAAATTTTCCGGCAACATCACCAACTTGCAGAAGCAGCCGCCGAACGATCAGAGGACGTACTTCTACCGGATTGAAAACACGGCCACTCCGCAGGTCAAGGGGCCCGTGTTGTGTGTGTACCCCGTGACCAACCGGATTCGAGGCTATGCTCGTCTGTTTCTGGCGGAGGCGTTCAAGCAAGGGCTGGGGGATCGGCTGCAGATCTTCTCCGAGGACTTTGCGGATTCTGATTTTGTGGACGCTTGCATTGGGGTGACGATGGCGAGGAACAACTTGCAGTTGCTGCAGCCGGCAGCAGCTGCGTAGAGAGAAAACAGGCATCCATCCTGGATTCAGGCTCGCCCAGGTTCACGTCGTCAAACATTGATAATGTCGCCGTCTTCGAGGTGGATTGTTGCCCTGTCTGTCTGAATTGTAACGTAATCTGTGGTCATTGCAACGACGATTTGCTTTGCTGATTGGAGGTATAACAGACAGAATGTACTGTAGGTGCCAGAAACACTGATAGTGGGTGCCAGTAGAGAATTAGGATTGTTGCCCTGTCTGTCTGAATTGTAACGTAGTCTGTGTTCATTGAGACGATGATTAGGTTTGTTGATTGGAGGTATTGTACTGCAGAATGTGGATGCCAGCAACACTGATAGTGGGTGCCAGTAGAGAATTAGGAGACTTGTGTACCTTTGAAGATTTGTGTAGCTTGTTGGTCGGAATTGTGGAGGCTCCTATACCGTTGAGGATGGAATAAATTTCTTGTACAGCCCTTCCGGAGTTCCAGATGCACCTTGTTCGACGTTAACCCTGTAAGGATGGGCTGGTCTCCACCGGAAATCACTCAATAGCCAAACAATTTTTGACGGATTATTTGACAATATATATCCTCCATCAATGGAAAATTTGATTCTAAAAAAACTGACATGGCCAGATGTATATCATGAGATTGTAAGGGGTAATTTGGCTTTCTTTCATTGCGTTGTCAACTGTGGAAGAATACGTTTTCTGGATGCTTGCCTAATTCATAGCAGAAGAGCCCTAGTATTCAAAAGTGTCTGACATCCGGAAATTTGGATGAAGACTATTTTAAAATAGCATCTCTAGAGACACGTTCAAGTTCACATGTCACATTTGGTAAGTGTGGCAAGCCTCTCAAAACACCCTTTCAAACTAGGTATACTAATAGATTCTTGTACTTGATTAATTGCAACTTGTGATGGAATCTTGTCTCACATTCTAAATAAGATAATTTGTGATTGGTGCAATTATTATATACCAAGCACACATCGATAGTGTAATCGGGTCCCTTGAATTTGAAAATTGGATAATCTTATACTCTAAAGTGCCAATGGAGAGGGATTGAGGATGTTCCAATGGGGCCAACTTGAACATTCCTCTAAGCATTCCTTTCTTTCAATATTTTAATGCCTAGACGATATTTGAAAGATTCACATGCTCTTTGACCTGCATTCCAAAATGTAGAGACATATGAATTGTTTGCCTTTGGTGATAATATTATATGGTGAGAGGAACTCGCCTTTATGCCCCGGATGTTCCAATGGAATGGATCACCTGGCATTTGAGGACTAGTCTAGTTTAATCCCTAAAGTCCCATTATCCCTACAAGGGACAAAATGGATTTTGGGTAGGTTCTTATGAGTTCAATCTTTGGTGAAACTTTTTGAAACTTTTCCATAAGATAGAAAAACTTATTAGCTTTTTGGAAATGTAATTTTTGTTTCAATCGGTGCCTGGGAGCAAAAGTTATGCAATAACTTCACACTGGGGGAGACTGGGCAACAAAAAAAATCCATAAAAAATTGAAATATTTTTTTTAATATTTTTTCTTAATATATTATATTTTTGTCTAAATAAGAAGCTTTGATTCATTCCTTTCGAATTAGTGATGTGAAAGTTATAGAGTTCCTTGTTTTGCGGGCAATCAAAGCAT
This sequence comes from Neckera pumila, assembly GCA_963969595.1. NCBI lineage: Eukaryota > Viridiplantae > Streptophyta > Bryopsida > Hypnales > Neckeraceae > Neckera > Neckera pumila. Next base: position 1,341,247 of record OZ018408.1, on the reverse strand, counting down.
CTTATTGAAAATAACTTTTTCTTTCACTTTGAATGCTGATGTCTTTCAATCCATACAATCAAACATCACAAAAATTTTACCACATGATCTGAGATAAGTGTAGTACAAGATCCTATGGTTAGATTCTAAAAAAAATATTTTTTTGATTTCTTGGATGAACGCAACAAAAGTAGCAGTTTTGAATGATTTTTGATAGAAAAATGGCCTTGGGACTTTTGGAGGTTAAAATGGTTGAACGGTTCAACCCAAAACCTAGACCCAATTGCGTATCCAAAGTCTGGTACTACCTACTTTGGGCGCTAGCTACTTATGAATTAAGAAAATTGGGTGAAAAAATGGATGAAATTGCCAAATTCTTCTGAACTAATATTAGATTTGCAAATATTTGGATGAATGTTAATAATAGTAGATCATTTGGGGGACGAGGAAACACAAGACGTTGATTCTATCCCTTACCTGCATGCATTCCAAGGCACAAGTCGATCTACCAACAACAAAAAAAATTTATTGGCTGCAACTGTGTTTTCACTATGGCTGTCAAATTTGATCTTCTTGCAATTAACACTGCTTATTTGGTCTTCTTGCTACTGTTAGCACTGCTTAAGATTCAATGTTCAATGTCTGGGAGGAACCTTTGGACTTGCTCAATAAAATTATGTAAGCCGAACCCATGGGCTGAATGACACAAGGAGACCAGAAGGATCACATACTGCAATCATTCAATTGACTTGAAAGCAGGTGTGGCCAATCTAATAAACTAAATAAATAAAATATTTCCAAAGCAGGCCATGATGCTTCGAAGAACTAACATTCCACTCCCATTTAAGCAACTCTAAAAGAGTCACTACCCTCATTGTGCGTTTGACACTAATTCACCAAAGTCACACTACTCTACATTAGTGCAGGATGAAATATTACTGAATTTACCAATTTCTACCAAAGTAAAATTTTGAAGTGGAAACATTTTCCCCCGCTCACTATTACCGGTAGCACAAATCATTGTAACTGGGTACAGTAAAGGAACCAAGAGGACGTCGACTAAAATACATATCGTCAGCTGAGATTGCATTTATCACCACCATCGGTTTGGGACCTGGAGTTGCAGCAACTTCCAACGGTGTATGGAACCCATTCCATGTATTCGATCACAACCAACATACCTGAATTGCGTGGGGGATGCAACCTTGCGGTTTTAACAGGAGACTCACGTGCACAATAAATGTGTATATACGCTCCAAATCAAGGCAATGAAAAGAGTACATCCCGTGGCGATCTTTCCCTGATGCTCGATCGAAGACTGAAGGACCTAAATCCAAAGGACTGGCCATTCTCAGATTCTATATCTTTAGGAGTGCCGGTCTCAACTTCCAATTCCTTGTGGGCCTTAGCTATGTCTTTCCTCGTAATCATACCTATCACCCTGCACATAACATTAGGATCCCCACATGTATAAGCTAGTTGGAATCACCCCTTGAAATCTGATCAGGGTCAGGCTGAATCCTATTGAGAGTGTTTCTTGACACTACCCCAAAGGGAGAAACTGAGTAATGGATCAAACATATAAAGCGTTCTGGTGCTCAACAAATTTAAGACGTGCTAAAAGCAATAGGAGCATGTTGGAGCCCATCAGTCCAAAGAATTCATTTTAATGTCAAGCAAAATTGTGACTTTTGGTTATATGTATGACGGAATTTTAAAATTCTCAAATAGGATATTTGCCTTTTGTATAATCAATATTAAGGTTGCGGAAAAAGTGTGGTATTGAGGATTAAATGAAAAGAGACGAAAATTATACACTTCTATTTGCAATTAGCAGCTTGTTACTGAAGAGCATGTCTTCGTCCCGCTTGGTACCATCTACCAAGGTAGTGATGGAAACTGACCTGTTGCTTGAATCAGTGACACAGATATGCCTCAAACCAAGAGTTCGGAAAATGATGTAAACTCGTCGTGCAGAGGTTTCAGCCCGAACCTGCAGTAGCGGAGACAACACTACAAAGTTATTATAAGACAATATAAATACCTAAACAGAGAGCAATTCGGGGAACTCATAAATGAAAAAATTAAGAATGGGCTATACAAGGAGGTCACATAAAGAATTTGAATACGCACTGTTAAAGGCGCGCGATTCATCCATGGCCGGAAATCTACGGCCAATTCTTTTCCTGCATGAGATGCCTCCACCACATCCTCGAGCTTCGAACGACCTTCTTCAGTGGTAGTGCTGCCATTCACAGTTGGCATAGCAAATTCCTGCAAAACGAAAATAGTCAAGAATTTTATATCCTCACCTGGCCCGGGTTTGCAACTTTATTTTACAACCAGGTCGTGCTCTTCAAATTTAGGAATATGAAGTGACTCTTGTCAGAATAAAAGCCAACGAATCACCACCTCTCTCCTTTTTCAGGTACACTCAAACCTCTTTTTATGACCTTCTCTAATATGACATCAAGAATATCCTACACACTTTTGTCACACTATCGACTATAGCACACTTGTCACACATTCCAACTGTCATAGTGAAATTTTGGGACCCCTGGTTATAAAAAATTAAAGAAGTTCGAGTGTAGGATTCGATACCTGTAAGAGTTCATCGATTTCCAACTCATTAACAGCCTCAGGTCTGGAGCTTAAGTAGCGCCGATGGGGATAATGAGCATGATGGTATACGCGCATGAGTCGGTCCAAAAATCGTTGCTCCTTCGTCAACCGCGGCACTCGTAAACTGATACCGTGACGCATGGGTCGATTCAGTGTTGCTGCATCGGCCTCAAAAATTGCGCGTTGCTCTAACAACAACAATATCTGGTGCCTCAATATAAAACCAACTAGCTGACCTTCGGGGTTGCAATCATCTCCGGAAGTGTGTCGAACAATTGGAAAACCGTTGTGACATGTTTCACGGAGCACTGTAACGACCTCTGCGACGGAGGTAATCTGTACCAAGGATGAAATAAATAATACAAAAAAGAAGTGGCATTGTATCGAAAGGCAAATTTTAAAATAACAAATAATCATGCTGCCTAATCAGTGAATCATCATTAGATTATCAAAGTTATTAATGGTAAGTCGATGTAAATCTAATATAGACATGATCAATATTTAAAAATAAATAAATAAAGGTTGACTTAATGTTAACGTCATAGTTGTCAATGTGATACCAAGTCAATGCTAATAATAATAACTAACATTGTGTTAACAACATCCGCATTACACTAACTTAAATTAACATTAACTGAACCTGAGGACCATGTGAATCTTCTGTCCATAACTTAACATGCAGAACTTCGCAATCTAATGGAGTTCTTTTGTGACGTGGGCAATGAATTCTCTAGAACATTCTTTGGGCTTTTTTCTTCTTACAACACCCTCAGGCAGCATTGTTTGAGTCATGAGATAATGATTACCTCATTAAAACATTTCACATCTGATGCCATTATGTGTCTAGCCGTGATCAAATGAAGTTTCTGTGAAGGCTCACTCTGCAAAAAGTGGACTTCTCCTGCAACGCAGAAAAGTCAAGTGAGACACTTGCCAGTACAGAGGCGAGTAGGTCAACAACATCATAGGAAGTTTTCAAGTTCAGGACGTGCGAGCCAAATCTGTGAATGCAGACAAAGATCTCGAGACTTCTAGCAAATTGGGAAATAGTAGAAGGTAGTACCTATACGCTCCAAGTCAGACTCGTAGGCTCCTGCGGAATGAATGTAATGGGCCACCAAGTTGGAGAGAACTATGGCGAGAATGACTGGCAGTAAGAACTCGATTCCACCTGTGCCCTCCACCATGATCACCACCTGCATAAATATTTCAAGTCAATGACTCAACACTCAAGAGTATGGCATCATCTGAAAAACATGAGTTTTCTCATGTAATTGTGCACTAATCATTGTCCTCAGGATTGACTATGAAAGAAACAGGAATTGGCCAACCCCCTTGAAATATAATTATAGTACTGCATGGTTTTCCATTCGAGCGTTCAGAGCTGCACTGCACAACTACCGATATGTCATAAATATAGATGCCTTCGTATTGATCTCTTATGTTCAAATTGAAAACTGGTGCCCAAAAGTCTGCAAGTAGAAATCAAGAAGTTGAACGTCGTACTGTACCAAGGAAATGGAACTTCGAAAAACTCCACCAAGCATGGCAGTCGCTCCCACAAGCGCATGCATTCCCGGTTGCACCGACCACCTGCAAAATCATTCATCAAACTAAAGACAATCTTGATAAGAGCAGAAGAGGGACGCATGAATGAGACAGAGCATGACGTTGAACTTAAGGCTTGAATATCCAATAATATACAATCGAAAAAAAGTACCAGATTACTGACTAAGAATAGTTGACCGATTCCAAACTTTAAAGCAAAGTGATTACGGAGTTGAATAATTCATGTTGGACAATCAGAACTAAAGTAGAATAATTCTTAGAAAAAATCAACCTCTCACCCTGGGAAAAAGAACTTGAAAACGCGCCCCAAAAATGCTCCAAAAGATGCGCCTACCTGTTACCAGTCGACCATGAAAGAAACAAAAAGACAATCCTCCTCAACCTACAGAATGACTGTCACATAAATCCATTGCAAGATACGAAAATATGAGGATCGTATGTGCCTCTTAGACCTGATACCAAGGAAGTAAGCACAACTTTACAACACAATGATTGTAAGTAGCTTTAACTCTTGAACAAGAACAAGTGAAAGAAGCGCAGAAGAAACAAATTATGAAGAAAAAATCCAACCAAGACGGAACAAATATACTTGCCATGATGGAAGGCATAAAAATGCCGCCGGGAGTCGCAATGCCGTAAGCTAAAATAAATAGGAGAAGGAAAGAACTCGAGTGGATGCCAAGACTACGAATAGTGAACGGAGAAACGCCAGCACCTCCTAATGCTAGTAGCCTCTGGATCGTCTGAAATAGAAACAAATAACTATCAAGAGTTCGGTTATAAGATCGAGAAATATCAAGAGAAAGACAATCAACAATCCAAGGAATCTAGATTTACAAAGAAAGGAAAAGACATTCGTTTCTGTTCAGCAGTAGAGCGGACTGAAAATTAACCTGACGAGGGACGGCAAAGTAGAGAGAGGCTAGGTCATTGTAATAGCGGGTCCCTGTTTCCTGATCCAGTAGCGGACATGTATATCTATACCAATACTCATCACCTTCTTGCCTGCAGAAGATTTTCAATGTCATATTGACAGCTCGAACACAACCATAAGAACTAAAAACGACTTCGAACAAGCACTATCATGCATAAGATAGGCTTACTTTTCTAGATGACCATCAATTATAGGCACGCTACCAAATCTACCGTAAGGCATCAAGCGAGACCTGCACTAATCTGAAATATGTGCCTCATGCACATTAAGTTAATTAGGTATTGCAAATTGCATTTGATAAGAGGTCGAATTTTGTCACATAATCCAAACTGCAAGCAGTTCACAGCCATCCTCTTACTCTTTCTGGATGGGTATACAACGTCCAAAATAGTAGGGCAGCATAAAGATGGCGGTGACTGAAATGAAAGTTATAAGACACGCCTCAAGCACCCTGAACCCCTCAAACCCAAACAGCACGAATTCAAACACCTGTGAGCACAACTTACAATGATTTGACTTGGATCTTGAACCTACGTAAAAAGTTACTGATTTAAAGGTTCCTTAACAAGGAACTGTACAGGCTCAAAACAACTATCTGCAAGTATTGATCTAAGTGACTTGAACAGGAACTAAGCTCCTAAACTTCTTGAAAGATGAGTACTGTCCTCTTAGATGGCGATCCTGACAATTTTGTTGCATAGGAGTCATTGTCAAGCAGTTCATGTTGCTAATATGTTACAGAGAATATAGGAGTAAACCGAACCTAAGAGCTCTGTGCTTTGAGGATGGTCGAAATTGAGCAAGCCAGTCATGGACTATGTTCAAGGAAGCTCCGATCACTCCAGCGAAGACGCTTGTGACCACAAATAATGGCAAGTCAATGAGATCGAACTCAGGCTGGCACACGATGCAAAGACGTCGAGTTTCAGAACTGTTAGAATGCAACCGCAATTTTTCCTCGCGCAAAGAATGCCACTACCAATCTCTTCCTTATCAGACACAAGTCACGACTATTACAAAATGTCATCGAGCATGCAAAATTCTAGTGCAATACATACTGGATACTACTCTGATAGAATCAATTGAGTATCTGACGAACATGAACATTATATACTCATTGTGCAAAGGCATGAAGTAGACAAGACCAACACCGCAGCTATTAATTCAGGGTGATACAAAATGATCTGAGACTAGTAGACCACTGAGAATATATTACAAATATATGCTATGGATCCTCGTCATCAGCAAGTGCAAGACAAGTAAGTGGTAATCGAATGCGATAATTACCCTCAGACCATGAAAAGAGATGGTTCCTGGTAACGAGAAAGAAAATTTCCTGCCACATCATACGAGAACTTATCAATTTGAAAGAAGTAAAACATAAAAACAGCATATTTATATGAACTCATATCCAGGCAGGCAGTGATTGTCAGGCTCGAACATCCATTAAGCAAGTCCTGAGACAAATGATAACATGGTATACCGTAGAGTGAGCCACGATAAAACCATGGTGGCGCATGTTGTACATAAAAGTGATCGCCACATGACCTGCTCACATAGCCATCAACACATATAGCTAAGGCACTACAATGATACAGAAACATCATAAACTTGCAACTTGGTAGGGACTTGCACTATGTCACCATAACGCTATAAAATAAGTGTTAATATTAGATGATTTATAGACATAATATCATTTCAAAAGCTCGTAAACCTTTCTGGACCAGAAACTAGAGGCCTCCTCCATAGAAAATAGAACTCCACCAATCGGTGCACCAAAAGCCGCTGCCAAGCTGTCCACAGCAACACATGAGGTATGGTCTTGATTGATGATAAACCTTTCAAGGATCCTAGCCAAACAGAGTTCTTCTAATGCTATTCAATCACCTAAATCTTCGTAATACAAATCTTTGAGCGTTCAATTGCAAGGGATCGGAACAACCGTGATAAATTTGATAGAATGACAAAAAGCAGAAAAATGAAATCAAACGGTCCTACAACCAAGAGCATCACGTACCCAGCTGCAGCTCCAGCCGAAATAAACTCTCGTCTGTCCCTATCGTTATAAAAGTCCTGCATTGCAATTGTAGGCGTCATATGAGTAGAGTGCACCCACATTTTCTTAGAATTTATTTATCAATTTTGACAAATGCTTCTGGTCACATACTCTTGAGATGATATCGAGTCATTGGTAAACAAAGGCGTTTGCACAAGGGTACAACATGATCCTCACTTACGAATATCCAAGCTTTTGGTGTTAGCTGATTAAACTTCTCCCGCCAGGTTTCCCACCGTGATTGCGGACCTGGCACGCTGTGCTTCCTTGTTGGGGACCGGCCATGCATCCAAGTAAGCTCAGACGCAACCGCACCGCCAATGTGAACCATAGGTCCTTCTTGTCCAATCTGAGCACAACACCAATTGAAAATATGAATTCAATGTTAAAATGGAGAAATTTGAAAAGACATACAAGGCATTGCACTAAAATAAAACGATGGGAGATCGGTAGGCCGATAACTTGGTGAACCACTCTAACAGACACCAGATCTATTCTAGAAAACCTAGTCGCATTACAATTAGCAGGGTTTACATTCGACAATTAACAGGGTTGAACATCATGTTAGAAACCATCTTAAATGGCGTTATATTTGGCAGGGTTTAATAAAGGTAGGTTCTCTGGAAGGGGAGGTTTTCTACTCGCTAGCAAGGGACACGAAAGTCCTTGGACAGGTAGATGTGAGGCGCACCGGTAATCCAGATGAAACTGTGCAGATTGTACCCAAAATCTGTGAATGCAACATCACAGTTGTAAAGACTCTTGTCAATTTCAGGGGCATATATGAAGGAAACGCACACAAATACTAGGGAAGCATGGACTGTTGTTACTCACTATGCAGCATCATCACATGAAACAGAAAACACACCTTCGTAAAGAGCGTTCGGTGTCGGAAAAAATCGGGTATATCATTACCATTCAAGTAAGCCATGACCAAAGTAACCTGCACAAGGGAACCAATATGCAACCACATCCAAAGAATCATTACCACATGCAGAGCCCATGTCAATAGCTTGAGCATCATATTACAAAGAGAGCTGTAATGTGAGAATCATGACCTAATGTACTAATCACTCAGATGATTTAAGGCTGTTGAGAAAGTGAGTATAAGCTTGCATACCCCTCCACCCGCGGCTGCTGGAGCCCAGAATATAACCAAGCAGCTCGAAAGAAGAACGAGAGCCACACCTACGGCTACGTAGTTGAAAAAGACAAGTGCTAATCCACGTTCAAAGAACTCCTCGGTCCACTCTTTCTGCAGCTCATGCAAACGGATACTCAGAGCCTTGTCCAATGCAAACGAAACCATAGCCTTTTCACAATTAAAATATAGAAGCCATGAGACTCGTACTAAATCCAAGCACGTTTTTCTCATTGACGAATGCGATATCAATTCCAAGAGCATATCACAAGATTGTCAAGAGTACTCCTCGTTGAGAAGTTTACCTTGAGTGTAATAACAAAATCTTGAAAGGATTCAATAGTGAACGCAATTGTCCCTACAAATCGGGAAAAGGAAATACTCATGTTCAGCCCTAAACCCTCCTTGAACCCCACAACTTAATTGAATCGTCGAGAAACCACTAACTGCGATGTGGAAAAATTTACTTCAACTCAGGTACAGCAGGTTAAGTACTCATGAAGCTCAATTCGGGTAATGGTCAAGATACCCAAAAGAATTACAACTGTCTGTACTTAAACCAATCAGCAACAGCAGAATGAATATGACCTAATTCAGTTTACCCTCAATCTTTTGATGCCTTTCAAATCAAATGAAAACTTGAATTAAACATCTGAGAAATATTTTACCGACAAGAAGTCCAATCATAATTGTAACCGTCCACTTCGCAAGTGTAAGCCCCGTATACCTGCACCCCCCGACGATGCCCACCTCACCAATCTATGTAGAATGAAACATCAGACCATAATAGCACTCAAATATTAGGTTTATGCAATCAACATGAAAGTGATAAATCCAAGTGTATTCTCTTAACCTTATCAAGATAAAGGTTTTTTGTAAACGGCTGATTGGCGTAGTACCCATAGAATTTACGATCAAACTGTCGCTTCTTGAGTTTTTCGTTAACCAAATTATAAATAGGGTCAAAATCAAGGCTTTCAAATCCAACATCATCATCGCCCGGGCCTTCAACTTCCTGATTCTGGCTACACTCGTAGCCTTGGTTGAAGAGCAACGGCACTTCCACGTCCAAATCCGTGTCTTCCATGTCTATATGCATGTCTGCAAGCGCAACCGAATCAACCAGACTCGTTAATGGAACACAAAAATCCAGAGGAAACGACGGAAAAGGAAGAAAGTGAAATTGCAGAAGGTTCAAAAACTCAACACAAGTATCACCACTAAAAAGTAAAGACAAAGGCTCCACTCAAATAAACATCCATCAAGTGCGCTCGCAAATTAAGGTCTGTGCTGAGGGTAAGCACCGAATCTATGGAAGTTTATCAGAAAGGTTGTGCAAGGTAACCTTTCAGACTACACCAATATAAATCCTAGATATCGACACACTGCGAATCTCTTCAATTATTCTGTGCAACGCCAACAAGAGCACACCAACCTGGCACTGCCACCTCCATAGCCCGCTTCACGACCGATTGCAGCAACAAGAACAAACAACCTCGAAGTACTCAGCAGCTAGATCGGACCTCATATTGAAGAACACTGGAACAATTTATGACTTGAAGCTCTCACTGGGCTTCAAGTTCTGAAATCGTGTCAACTACGATATCCAAAGCTACGCATGCTCTGTAATTAGATGTGGAGCCCAGACAGACTGCCATTCTCAGTCCTCAAAATTATACCCGGCAGACATGAGCAATGGTTAGGACAAGGACTGACCTGTTGGATCACGTTGACTCTTGCCAACTTGCTCCTGAAGGTTCGTCCACGAGACTCGCCGTGGTAGCGCCATCGTCGACACCCTTCGTGCATCCGCCAAATCTAGAGAAAACCCACAACACACTCCAGGCCAGCTAAGCCTAGTCAGCGAGCAATCTCTATTCAGCCGGCAGCGTTTTCAACAAGATATCCCCATTTCCTCCAGCAGGGAGAGACCAACAGAAGGAAATATCTAGGATGTTTTGGCTGTACGGATCGATGGAATTGCTCACCAGACGGCCGGAAGACTAAAGTTGGTTACAGTAATGCGCGCGCGGCAATTAGGGTAAAAAGTCACATGACGTGAGAAGATGCCTGCGACGGTACGATTGATGATGTGGGCGATGACGAAAATCGAAATTGCAGACAGCGCACGGGAGAACGGTGCGGACTTCTATTGTCATGAATTTGAATGAAATGTTCATATATTGTATAAGTTATAACAGGAAAGGTCTGCATGGTCAGGCATTTGCTCCGTTACTTATGTGTACTGTGCACTCAACTCTCTCTAATTGCACACTCAGGCAACTGTCTTTTCGCTGTGTGCTAATGAGTGTGCAATTGCAGAGTGCTGAGAGTATTCATTTTTTTATTTTTTTATTTTTTCTTACACGAATATGAGAGATGCTATCTTCAGCACTGGAGTTCTTGAACACTGGAATTCTGTCCAGTTCATTCCAAAAAAACATCAATTTTCTCTCCTCACTCAAGTAACTTATCAGGGGACCTTGTGCACTCCAGAGATACCCCAGGGAATCCGAACTCCGGGGTAATTGACTGTGAACTATAGCTTGGTCCGGTAAGCATACCCCCCTGAACAATACTCGAATCTGAACACTCTAAAATTCGAGGATTGACTGTCTGAAAACATCACAGTCCACAATTCTTTAAACACTTCTTGCAATTGCTTGCCCCTCCTGTGGTACAACTGGATGAGGGGCACGAATACTGCATCCCCAGGCTGCTCTCATTAAGAAGAGTGTAAAAAACACCTTGCCAAGAATGCAACCTCTTCATTTGATGCCAATATTGTCTCTGGCACCAGTCTGCAACATAGAACATAGATCGTCAACTCTGATGCACAAGAGTGCGTGATCAAATATTGTTGTTTAGCTCCAGATCATCTTGTACACTGTAACAAGATTATACATTCAAAAACCACGAATGTTCACAAGGAACCTGGAGTGTTTCTTCTGAAAGTCGGACAGTTTATACCAATGCAAGTGAATACTAGATTGTTCACCCTATTTCTTCACCAGCACTCGAGAGCGCCCTATACACTTAAACGTAATTTTGAGAATCTCAAAGGGATTCAGTCTTGCTACATGCTCCAACCAAAACATCTGAAGCTAAGGAAAGCACTTTGTCTAGCTCCTAAAATACCAAGAGTCCAGATTGAGCGTCATGTTTTCAATAGCAGTTTTGACTAGGTCATATAGGGACATTTTTTTGTCTAATCTTTTTGCGACTTGACCAATGTATGCAATGTTCCTCAATGATTCAGGTGAAGAAAGTCTTGGCCCCATCTGAGTTATATTTTTGGCAGCATGATCAATTAAAATTGTTCATTTCCAAACCATGAATCCTCGGTCCTTTTGCGGGTTAAGTATGAAAGAGTGCCAGACCAACTTGATTAAGTGAAGGTCAAACTAATATATTCAATTTCCTTAACTTCCTTTAAGTTGTTCACACTGGGATCAAACCAGAAGGCATGTGCGCGTTATTGACATCCACGGGACGTTCCATGCTTCTCACCAACGAGGGCAGCTCTGACGACGACCTTGACACCAATTCATCTACACCCTCTTGAGTATTTGGAAGGTCCACCATCGCCCATGCACATGTGATTTAACTGGCCCCTTGATCATTTTGGCAAACATACTGGTACTTTCGACACTATTTCGCACTTCATAAATAGGAAAAAAAGGCCAAGATTGCAAGGAGGCTGAAACAGCTTACTACTTCTCTAACAGAGGAGCATGGAGCTCTGAACCTTCGCTTACCAGCAGCAGACTTGTAGCGGACATTGACATCTACATACAAGCTCAATTCGTCTGAGCCGCTGTGGCACCGGCTTGCCCCCTGATCAATAACACATCACACCATTAGCGAATCTGCGTAAAAAAATTGAATGTTTGACATTGGACAGTTCTGAACAGGTCTGAGTCTTGTCTAGAGAGCAACACCCAGGTTTCCATTATGAACAATTGGAATAGTTTGGCATATTGCAACTGGTTTGAGTAATCGTATGGGATTCAGGGGGATAGACGTGTTCCAGACCTTTACCGGTCAATGTGAGGGTCGAAGACGTTCAAGTATCAGTTCCACAAGAAACGATGAAAAGCCTAGGATTGATTTGATTTCGGGGGTAAATTTTGGGAGTCGGGATTAAGATTACAAAAATCTGAGCTTAAAGGTTTCAAATACCTTGTTCACAAAAACCCATGGCTCATCCTCTTCCTCAATAGCTGTGACAGCTAGGAGAACATGTATATTGCCCAAAAAGCTGCTGACATCAAACAAGCAAACACGCAGCCTTCACTACATTAGTGGAAACGTTAGTCCTGCACACTTCAGAGGGATAGAAAGACAGGAATAGAAATCGTTTGACTCCAATGTTTAAAAAACACCCGGATCGAAATTCTAGACTCTCTAACAGACCGATGACAATTTGGGGACAATGCAGATGGCATACATAAGAATGGCCCTTCTTCGGGCAAACGCAAGTGACAACCTCTAAGACAAATTATAATCACTCTCCCATAACAGCTCAGCATTTGGAGCAGAGGTGTTCCAGTTTGAATGCAGCGGTCACAGCGAAATTAGACTTATCAAGTTTCCTTTGCAAAAACCAATCGCGCCACCTCAGCCAGTTTCAGGCCAAACATTAATCTGCATTCGGCTACCGGTATTCAGTTCACCTCAGCACACGTTTGACATGCAGAGATCTCTTCTCTCAGTATGAGTCAATGATTGTTTGTTGACTGGAGAAAACACTGTTCCAAGAATCTCTGACGGTTACAGATTCCTGATTAAAAACATGTGTTACAGAGCAGGCAGGTGTAATCCTATGACCTTGGGTGCATTCTCATCCCCAATGCTTAAGTTCTTGTGCGGGTTTGGAGGCCCAAATTCTTGGCGGAAGGATCTGGTCGCAGTAAGGATGACAACAAGAGTTCCCCTGTTGCACAAACAATAGATTCTGCAAATAAATAGTCATTTCTGCAAATTTCAACTATGACACAACAGCAGCTCTAACAGTAAACGAAATTCCTGAACAGAAAATTTCATCCAGTGTTACCGGGTACCGAAGAACACATCAACAGCAAGAATCAAACAAAAAGATGGACTGATAATTTCATTGAATTTAAGTTTGTAGTATGGGAGCAAGGAAGCACAAACAGGACCGTCGCAACCAAACAGATGTAGCCGGGAGCAACGTTCTGCCTCATGCCACTCCTGCCTAACTCTTGTATCTTAACTGCTGCAAGCATTACATTCAGCATAAGATCCACTGTTCCATACACCTCTAATCCAAGCAAGCATTCTAAACAACAAGACGAAGAAAATGAAACCCATGTCCTCTAATGAGAATCAAATTTACCCTGATATTTCAGACCACTTTTGGTGTCAAGAGGACATTGCCGCATTTCCATACCCGTCGCACTGAGCCAGTATACTCAGGACTGACGAGTTATAAAATCCTTAATGCGAGAGTCTAAAATAAAGAGCGCTGAGAGTATCTCCCAGGCTTGTTCCTAGAAGGAATTGCCTGCACCTACTAACATAGACTTATAATCTGTAAGCTGCTATCCTCTGTTCAACACTAGTTGTGGGGATCGCATTAGGCCCAAAGGAAGAAGAGGCGCAAAAACTCGTACACTTAAAGAATATGGACGCACTAATACGAGCAGCACCCACCCCTCCTTGGTGTCGTGTCATCGCCACCCGCCAGCCTTTGACCAGTTGCAACGACGGTGTCGGTCCTGTTAGGATCTGCTGTAAGAGCTTTCTTGCTGACTATCTTGTGAATTTCTTTCAGTACAGTCTGGAAAGCGTCCACAACATTCACAGATTCCAAAGCAGACGTCTCCATGAAGGACATGGTGTTCTTCTCTGCAAGAGCAGTGGCTTCTTCCACACTAACCTCTCGAATGTGTGCAAGATCGCTCTTGTTTCCAACAAGCATTACAACCACACTCGCGTCGGAATGAACTGCAAAAACCGACACACAAAATCACGAATGGCGCTTCAGACAACATTCACACGAAATTTATCAAACCTAGCTGCTCACTTGCATAAGGAAAAAAACAGAAGTACGCTAGATTAACCTCTAAACTTTAAAGAAGATCACATAACACAGAGCAATAGCTCATTAGCAATCTCTCTTACAAACCTAGTTCTTGCTTGTGGAAGCAAACAAACGACACCTGAAAACGAAAGCCCCACATCCAGGACCGATTCCAAAACTTTACCAATGCAACCAAAAAAAAGTTGTAACCAGGAACCTCAATAAGATAAATGTAATGATTACAACTATCGCTGGACCTCTTCACACTAATCGAAGACATGCTTCCAAACGACAAATAACCAGAGAATATGACATTCCGAGGCACAGTTGCTCTCTCATAAATAATCCAAGCAGACCAAGCCTGTTCAAAACAGATATTTAAAAAGAATCTACTCACTCTTACTGTTCTAGTACTTCTCCCGATATCAAGAAAGATAGCAATGAAGCGAGATAATTCCTTTATCACATTGTTTATCCCAGTAGTTTCTAACCAAAACTCCAGGCAGGACCGAGGCTTTCGGACGATCTCAGTACGTCTCCCTGTCTGTCACCGAAATTTTCCAAGAACACAGCAATGCCAATCTTCTCAAAAGCAAGTGAATGCGACTTTACAGTTTCTCTGTTCTTTAACGATCCAGGCAGTGCGGGCAAGCTCAAAACAGAGAGAAAGAAGAACACATTCACTCTCTTGCTTTGTAATACTTCTCTCGACATCAAGAAAGGAAAGAATGTGTCTAAAGTGTGACTGAGTCACCTTTGAGTTCGTCGAGCCAGCGACTCACATTCTCAAAAGTGCCACGCCGGCTGATGTCGTAAACGATGAGCGCCCCGACGGCACCGCGGTAGTAGGCTGAGGTGACGGCGCGGAACCGCTCCTGGCCAGCGGTGTCCCAGATCTGCGCCTTGACCTCCTTGCCGTCTATTTCCATGCACTGCGTTTGGAACTCGACGCCAATGGTGGCCTTCGAGTTCGAGTTGAACTCATTCCTGGCGTAGCGAGAAAGCAAGTTGGACTTGCCGACGGCACTGTCGCCGATGAGCACTACCTTGAAGAGGTAGTCCTCGCTCTGGTCGTCCTGATACGACATGACACCACAACCCCGCCAGGGTGACACTGGCCACAAGAGGCAATGCAGCCGCGCCCTCTGACTCGCGGTCCCGGACCAAACAGGGAAAACCTTAACGAAGGGTCGCGGCACCGATACAAGCGACCCGCAACACCTCGAACTACGATAGCAAAACTTGTAAGAAAGAGGGATACAGAGGAGTGTGGAGAGAGAGCTGGAGAGCTGGAGCTGGAGCTGCGACAGCGGTCAGTGAAAGCGACGAAGGTGGGAACGACGACCGAAATTGGCTGGGAGCGCCGCCCTTTCCACTTGAAAAGAGCGCTGCGAGTGGGAACGCAACTTTTGGATGAGTATTCTTTCGACATTCATCCATTTCTTATGTTCATCCATTTTGTGTAGGGACCAGTGATCCCTGAACTAGTTTATGGAATTTAGTAGAATACGGTGTGCTACCTTGAGAGTGAGTAGGATAAAAAAAAATAGAAAAGAAAGAATTTTGCAAGTTGTGAAGGATTATTGGGAGTATTGTAACACAAAACTGACTAAATAGATGCTAATTCCAATGTGGAAGAAGTTGCAAATTGGCTATCAAATTCTACAATTTTGGCTAAATGTCTCCATTAAAGGCCTTTTTTTTTCAATGGACTAGTAGTGCAAGGATTTTTTTGGTAGAAACTCAACTAGTTTTAGCCAATCTAGGGATTGTCGGTAGGGACTAGGGAATTAAAGAGGGGGCGTCGGACTTCGTTTCGGTTTGCACGACCAATTCTTGCCTTTTAATGCAATTCTGTTTGGCAATTCCTAGGCAATCATGTCTTTTTGAAAATTCTGAAGATGTTGGTGACTTCATTGTTGGTTTGATGAATCCATTTCCATCCATGAATTATCTTTTCTATTAAATACAAATAGAGTCGTAATCCATGACATTGTCTTTTAGACAAATGATTATATGATTTCATCCTTACAAATTTTCATTCAATTTTAGAAGTATTCTTGAATTTTGAATTTAAATTGGACAAATAAGAAAATAGTGCGCAATTGGATATTGTTGCAAGTCTTACAACAATTGTACTATTGATTTAGACTAAGGGCAAAAAGTATTTAATATATTTATACAAATGTGATATTTGATGTTTTGTAGTTTTTTGAGATTATTTAGACAAATATTGAAACTCTATAATTAGGAATCAAATTTCATTAGTAATTTTCTCCCTAATAAATTTTCAAAATTCATAACAATTTTAGTGTATTAATTTTAAAAATTACTCCTTTTGTCCTGCAAAACTTCACAATATTAATTCAATTATTGTATCTTGCATTAATAATGCTAACTTGCACTAACTCAAGAATTATTTGTAATTGCAAGTCTCTCTAGTATAGTTATTCATAATATTGTAGATTGGCTAGGAATGGTTCACCATTAGTCAAGAGTGGGTCATATTATTTTCACAATATCAATATCTCAAGTATTGCAAATTTCATTTAACTATCATCGAATTTTCATCCAAATTCATCCAAATCTTCAAACTAATTGGATAACTTTCATCCAAATTCATCAAATTTTCAAACTAATTAGACAACTTTTATCTAAATTTATTCAAATGAGTTTGAGGGATCTTGCATTATTCACACTCTTCCACTAATTAAATTAATTTGCATATTTTGGGGGGAGGAGTAATGAAAGTCTTCAAGATTTGTTAAAGATCTAGAATGCATGTAACAAATCAAATGGTTTTATAAAGTAAATAGCAATGTATTATAATAATTGCAAAAAATTGATGTTAAAAAAAATGACAGTCTAAGTGGCCCTACGTGAATGGAGAATCTATTTTTTCAAGATCACATACCAAGGTATATAGGACAAAAGGAAAATGTATGAAACTACAGTTATTTTTTGCAAAATCATGATGTTCCTACTTCAAAAGAAAAAATGACACGTACCCCACGTGGATAATTGGCATTTTATTTAATAAATTAAGGAAAGGTCAAGTTGAAATATTCCTATCTTACAAAATGTGTTAAAATCTTCACAAATGGTTTATTCTATAATGAAAAACTATTAATTAAAGGCAATTTTTTAAAATCAAAATTTAAAATAAAGGATTGCAACATATTTTAGTTTTTGACCCTATCTAGTTGATTTCAAACTTTTTTAAAGTTGAATTTTTAAAACTTTTTAATACTAATTAACTCAACTCTTGTATTTATATCAATGGTGAATTCAAACTATTATTGACACATGTCTACCAAGGGGTCACGCTAAGATAGGGGCACATATTGTTGCCACTTTTTCATATATTTACTTGGATGGGAATATTTTTTGCTCATTTTTCAGATATAGAGAAATAGATGATCAAGGAATCTAACACAAGTGGTTTTTCTTTTTTGAAGCATTATTGAATTCGTTATGAATTTTCAAACGAGTTTTGTCATAGACGCCTATTTATGACCCTAGGTCTTCCATACCCATTCACTTCCAATTCTAAAAAAAGAAGAGAAAAGATGAGAGAATGATTGGCTCTTACAATTAATTCAATGACTATAGAATTCAATTTTAGAACCGCAGCATGTCCATTTCACACTTATTTAATTATAGAGGCAGTTCTTAATGCCTGTGAAACTGAAATCCTCTACAAAGCGGTGCAGATGACGAACATCAAAATGTCTAAGATTGCCTTTGTAAAGCTAATCCTAGGAACAAGGCATGTTCATGACACAAATGTAAATTGTTGATGTGAAATAACATTCATATTACAAATCATGAACATGCCTTGATGATTTAGAGAATTTAGTTGTCATATTGATGTTTTTTATAAAGCATTGGTTTTCATTTATATATGTTCCTATTTGAACATATTTTTTTTAAAACAAAAAAAATGACAACATTGCATTGCAATCATTTTATATTTCTTTCACTTTACCATATTATTGATTGTTTTTCCTTCAATAATGCTAAATGATTTAATATTTTATTTTAATTTAAAAATATTCTAATAAAAATTAATAAAAATTAATAATAATAATAATAATAATAACAATAATAATAATAACAATAATAATAACAATAAAATACAAATATTTATCATGAAATTGAAATACATACAAAGCACTGAACATTGTTTAGAATATTTAAATTTTTTGTATTTTTAAAATCATATTGAATATTTATTTAATTATTTAGAGAATATTAAATTGATTTATGAATTGAATTGAAAACTTTTTTACCCCTAAATTTGAAGCCTTTTTGGTATTATCTTTTTTTAATTTAAGATCAATGTAATTTTTTAAAGTTTGACTTATAAACAACTTGTGTGGCGTTGTGCACTTGTCCAAGTGTTTTTTGTGATTTACCTATGTGTTCTTTAAGTTGTTGATTTAAGTTGTTGATTTGTAGAATAATTTATTTGTAATTAAATTTAAATTTATAGGAACAAAATTCAATTGAAAACCCATAACTTTCACATAACAAAAGTGCAAAACAACTTTGGTGCATTTCTACTCATTGAGAGCTTTTTGGTGATGCCAGTTCTAAACCTTAAAACCTCTTATACTCCATTTTCCATAATTTTTAATTTAATTTATGGTCTTAAAAATTGCTCACAAATCCATCATACGTCCAAAGGTGATGATACGACTTTAGTACAGCCCTTGTTGAGTCAAGCTCTCCAATGGTATAAAGAATGACCTTTGAGCACACACTCCAAGATATTTCAATGTTACATACTAAACAAACTAGAACAAATGTTACCATTGTATTTTTACTTTTACTTTTATTCAACTTTCAATTTGCTTACATAAGTCTATATATATCTTGATTGATAATGAATCAAGAGGTCAAACTCTCTTCTTTAAAGTATTGATGTTGAAAGTGTTGTTTTTAATTGATTTAAAAGCTCAATTCTGAAAAGGAAGATTAACGTTGAGAGCAACAGGGGTGACAAGAAGATCCAGTTTTGGGAGCTTGAAGGGTTCTGAATTCCATTGCAGTTCACTTCTTCTTTTGGAACTTTGGACTCGCTTCGATTACGCGTTTCGGAGAGGCTCTGTTTTTGAGGTACGTATGGAAGGGATCCGCGGCTGTTTCAATCACTACAGTACTGCCGTTTCATGATTAGAGTTGCATGGCGCTAGTGGAAATGCTTTGACGGAGGATTTGCAGTTTTAGGGCAAACTCGCGGAAAAGATACAACTCTAGTCAACGGAAAAGATACAACTCTAATTGCAGCGTCTAGTCTAGTTCTATGAGTGTCAATTTCTTCGGAGACCGCTTATGAGCCGTTTCTGATGAATTGCGTTTTGGATTCTATTGAGAATGGAGAGTGGAATGTACTCAGTGGAAGTTAGATTAAACTACTTTTTAACGTTTAGGAGAGGCTCTGTTTTTGAGGTATGTATGGAAGTGATCGGCGGCTGTTTCAATCACTACTGCCGTTTCATGATTAGAGTTGCATGGCGCTACTGGAAATACTTTGACGGAGGATTTTCATTTTTTAGGGCAAACTCGCGGAAAAGATACAAATTTAGGTCAAGCAACGGAGAGGAGAATTCGGTGCTTTCTGTTTGTGCGTCTATTTAATTTGCAGCGTCTAGTCTAGTTCTATGACTGTCAATTTCTTCGGAGACTGCTTATGAGCCGTTTCTGATGAATTACGTTTTGGATTCTATTGAGAACATGTACTTGGTGGAAGTTAGGTTAAACTGACTTTTTGCATTTTGGATTCTGTTTAGGTGTCGTGTGCTCAGCATGTCGCGGTCTGTGAAGCAGCCTGTTGGGCAGAAGCGGCTAACCAACGTCGCAGTTGTCCGAGTCCGCAAACATGGTTTCCGCTTTGAGATTGCGTGCTTCAAGAACAAGGTTCTGTCCTGGAGATCTCACGTGTAAGGATTCGACCTCGCGTTTCCGTTGTGACTTTGTTCGCATTTACGTCGATATATTTTCATTAGAATGTGATACAGTACTCGTCTGGTGATGGACAGTATTATTTTCGCTTGAATATGGCAGTGAGACTATATGGTTGTAATCTGAAATGTCTGATGTCCTTCAATGTGGTTTTGTGATCAGGGAGAAAGACATAGACGAAGTTTTACAGACTCATACTGTGTTTACAAATGTGTCGAAAGGAGTTCTGGCGAAATCCAAAGACCTAATTCAAGTCTTTGGCACTGATGACGAGGACAAGGTTTGCCTGGAGGTAAGATTAATCCTTTTGTTGACGCAATGCATTTGCCTCTGAATTTGTCTTAACTCCATTTGCTACAAGGTTTTAATTCTATATGCTTTGTAAGAGTTGGGAAACTCAAACGTCTTTATGATGACCTTCGCTAGAATAACAGTCTAGAAGATCTTGCACACTTGCCATACTAGCACACTTGTCACACTTTCAAAATATGTCATAAGGAAAAGTTGGACCTGAGGGTAATTAAAGAGGTGGAGGCACGCTAAGACCCTAATTCTTTTGAAAACAGATTTTGGAGAAAGGTGAGCTGCAGGTAGCTGACAGAGAAAGGGAGTCTCAGTTATCGAATCAGTTTCGAGATATTGCGACAATTGTGATGGCCAAGACTGTGAATCCTGAGACTGAGCGACCTTACACCATTACCATGATAGAGCGGCTCATGCGGGAGGTTCACTTTGCTGTTGATCCGCATAGAAATTCTAAGCAGCAGGTAATCGGCAGTCTTCATTTTCTTCGTGCTCATCGGACTGAGGATGATTCATTATGAATGTTGTGAATGAATTTTTGTATTGATTTTTGCACTATGCTTTTGATTTCTTGTAAGTCATTTCATTCTTGACAATAGATTCCGTATCTTCCAAAGCAACCTTGAATGAGAATATTTTGACCTAAAAGTCGTCATGTATGCAGGCACTTGAGTTGATAAGGGAGTTGCAGAGCAAGTATCCAATCACCCGAGCTCGCATGAAACTACGCTTTGTGGTACCTACCAGTCAGATTGATCAACTTTCTACAGCACTAAACTCTTGGAACTCACAAAT
Source organism: Neckera pumila (assembly GCA_963969595.1). NCBI lineage: Eukaryota > Viridiplantae > Streptophyta > Bryopsida > Hypnales > Neckeraceae > Neckera > Neckera pumila. The sequence continues at coordinate 1,319,835 of OZ018408.1, read as the reverse complement.
CGAAGGCAGAGAAGAGATGACCAACAGCAGTTCATTGGTATACTTTCCAATCTTAGTAACATGTGCTGTTTCTATGTGCTATGTGATCTGATTTCGAAACACATTGTAATGTACTTTTCGCTTCAAAATCAGGGTATTGTGACAACTGTTCTAATTTCCGACTTGGCATTTGCTTCTTTAGGTTTGCAAGATAGATCCAGGTCACTTCCGTGAGTGTGATGCTTTAGTGAGAGAGTTGCAAGGAACCCTGGAGGTTGTGTCAATGGCCGTGCAAGGAGAAGGAGAGAGTAATATTGACGACTTTAACGACGACGACGACTACAACGCCGCTCACGTTTCTCATGTGGATGGAGAGCGTCGGGTCCAGCGATTGAGGGATGAGGCATCAGTTTCAGGTGCAGGTGCGGGTGCTGTACCTGATGCTGCAGAGGTTAGAGAAGCACCTGGTAGTAATAGCAACGTATCAAGAGGGTCAGCTTCTGCAAACACTGGCGTGAAGCAGCAAGTTTGCAAGACTTGCAACAGGGAGGTGGGTGATGCCAAGCAATATCGCGAGCACTTTAAAAGCGATTGGCATAAGCACAATCTGAAAAGGAAGATGAGTGGATTGCCTCCTTTATCTGCCGAGGAGTGTTTAGCTGATACGGATGTTGATTACGGTATTAATGACAGGGATCAATATAGTCGCTAGCTTAATTTCTGGGCAGATCTGTCTCCTTTGTTTTGATGTGTTTATGAGTATTGTAGTATCACAGGCGATATTTATATAGCCATGGAGGATCTTCTGTTTCAGTTCGTGTAATTGTTTCACATACTTGAGTCTTATTATTCTTAATAGAATCTCGGACAGAACACAGGGATTTTGGGCAACCGCTTGGCTGGTCTACAAGGAGTTTATTTTGATCATATTTTACAACCTTTGTTTGAAATTCGTCATTCTTGACATTCAAAGTTGCAATTTGTATTACACCTCCACAAGGTTGGAAATCTAGATTGCCCTAGTCGTTAAGGTAACTACGCCTAAATTTGACCCCATTCTAAACCAACCCTTAATATTCTTGCCTAAAATGTAGTACTATTCACGAGAGTCTAGGGTTGGTTTTTGAAATGCCTATTTTAGGTACTTTGAAAATTCGTAGTGCTAAAAAACGTTCATCTGGTGTCCAATAGATGAGCAAATAGGGAATTTGAAATACTCTTTTGACTCCCACAAGATCCGACCAAGAATTATACAATTCTGTAACAGGAACAATGTGTATCATTTTTTTTGAGAAATTGGGAAAATTGTGTTAAAAAATGAATCCTACAGGTTATTTTTTCTGAAAGATGCTTTAATTGTCCAAAAAAAAAGATAGTCCATGACATTCACATAAAAAATTCAAATGAAATGAATCAAAGCTTTTGATGTAAATAGAAAATACAATCTATAAAGAAATAAAATTTAAGTTTAAAATTTTAGGTTTTTGTGGGGTTTTTTTGCCCACTAAAGTAAAATTTGGGCTTATCATGCCATAATTTTAGTTCATGGTCATTGTTTGAGATAAAAATTGTGTTCATAGAAATAATGTGTTTTTCTATCTCCACAAAAAGTCTTAGAAAATGACAACAAATATTGAGACCATAGTAACCTACCTCAAATCTATTTTATCCTTTGAGGTGTCAATGAGAGTTTACCGATTAATTTACTGACCACTTAATTGGCCAAAAGATTCCTAAAACATTACAGTCATTGCAGAGGGACCTAGTAATTTAAGAGCATCTCCACTATTCTATCAAAAAAAAATGCATTTAGGCAAAATAGTATATTCATAATTTAGAGAGTGGATTACTTTTATGTCCCACTAGTACAATATTCTATTTGAATTTCCAACCAATGGCAAGTCTTCCAATACTGTAGCATTTGGTAAATTACCAACAACAACAAAAATGCAATTTGTTTCTATACCAAAGAGAATAGTTTGGTAAAGCCACAAACAAATCTATTGTTTACTTTTTATTCTAATATATTAGAATAGACTTAATAGCAAGATAGCAATTGGAGATACTCTCAACAACTTCGAAAATTATTTCCACAAAGGATTGGTAGGATAGGAATAGGCCTAGAAACAACAACCAACAAGATAGACACCTAAGAGCACCACTTTTTCTACTATGCACAATTTTCTATTATTTATACTAATGAAAAACATTTATATTCTAATTGGCGAATCAAAGAGGATTTCAACGCATTAAAAAATCAATGGCAAGGATACAATATCCAAAAAGTTATGAAGAATAAAAAAAACCCAGGTAGATGTCTCCAAAAAAATTCTTCAACAATAAGAACATATTGATATAGGAGATCTACACCACGAGAACATCTGGCGCAATATAGTCATTTGTGTGTAAGTTAGGGGAGCCGAGCCATTTCCAACCAGGCACCTATTTTCACTAGTTAGGCTGCAATGTTCCCAATTAGTTTTGATTTAGGTAACAGCTCATGTAGAGCAAGAGCAGTACAAACACTAAAAAGGTGTACATTGGAAGCATAGAATGATCACAATATGTACATTGGAGGCTACAATTATCACCTGCATTGAAGCCTTTTCGACTTTGTGACTAGCATATAGATGGAAATACGGTGGCCTGTATAACAAGAATGGATTAAATGGAATCTTTACAAAAAAAATTCATGATAATTCTATTTTTGAGCAAAAAAATGTATAAAAATTTGCAATCCTTCGGAAATCTACAATAATTATCTAAACAGGGAAATTTTTCCACACACTATATCCATACACCAGATAAGATAGAAACACCCATTAGCACATCTGTTCCCATTCATGTATCCTAGACAGTCACTAAATTTGTCCCTAGACATTAGAGGCCTCCAAGAGCCCACGAGTTATCTTGTGTTCCCGCAGCATTCCCATGCTGTGGAACGCAGGAAAGCTGCTGGGCTGACGTGGTCGAGAGAGTGCCACATCATTTTTCAAAAAAAAAAAATTTAATAAAAAATTTGCTTGGAATGATATTTTGGGCGAATTTTTATTTTTTATTATTATTATTATTTCTTTTTTTTTTATTTAAAAAAAAAATTCTAACAGTCCGTACCGACTGTTCACAGAATTGGGATAGCATTGAGAACAGGCCTGAAACGGCCCTCTAATGCTCTCAAATCTCTTCTAATGCTTCCCATTAATAAGTCCTTGAAATGCTTAATTTTAATTTGCTCACACATTTGAAGGACATATACCTAACTCTCATTTGCTGACTACAGATTTTGTAGATTTTAGTTTTGGATCCACCTATGTGACTATTTCAGTCGTCTAGGGAGCCGCCATTTTGAAAAAATTTGGGTATCATAGAAATTATATACTACAACCAAAAAATTCTATTTTTCTTTTTGAAAATTCATTGTTTGCACTCGCTAATACTATAAAAATATTATTTCTAGGAAAAGGTGCCTTTTATTATATTGACAATTTTGGGTGTTTTTACCTTATACTAAATTGCTTAATTGATCAGAAATAGTTCATCTCCCTTTTCTTTTCTCTTTTTAATCTTGAAACACATGAACAAATTCCATTGTATAAAAAAAAGTATACATAACCTAAGGAGCTTAGGACCTCGTCTCCAGCGGAATTTTTACGTTTTGTACAAATAATATAACATAAAGGAAACAAAGAACTGAGAGCCCACTCGGCAACACCAAACTTCACAGGCATCATAGAAGCCAAACCAAAGCCCCAATGGAGGCAGGAACCTCAAAAGACAAGAGAGCAGAGTGAAAGCCGGAAGTTTGAACCAATAAGATCACTGGGACTGCCTGTTACAATATGTGAAGCCGGTCTGAGTCGAAGAGTATAAAACTTATTATAATTTATTTTGCTACTAACATCATTGTCTAAGGTAGGCGGCTCTTAAAGCAAACCGGCTTTAAAAACGACCTCTAACAGAGAGATACATTTCCTTTCTTCAATGTACCAACGGTGTACATTTCTGGAGGGGGTCGCTTTTGGTGACCACTATGTTACAACTTCAAAAAATTGTAACTAATTCTGCAAAGGTCCCAAAAATATGAAGCGACTTGGATTAGATGCCAATTCCATCATTCTCCCTACAAAAATTTACTAAAAATGGTTTTAAGGACTTTAGCTTCCCCCTAAATGCAATCAGCTTTGAAGAGGCCGCTTTAAGAGCCGCCTACCTTACAATGCTCTGAACAGTACAATTGTTCTAGACATGAGATGTCTCGTTGGTTTGAACATGAGATGTTATAATATAAATTATTAAAGGTTTTTAATTAAATTAAAAACTAAATGAATTATGATAAATGATAAATACTTTTACTAGAAATTAGTATCATTCATAAAACCTCATACAATAGCCTTATAGTTCTACCACACACACACACATATATATCTATCTCTCTCTATATTGATATTGATATAGAATTTAAGACCTTTTAATTACCAAAGCAGATTTTAGCTATTAATTTAGCTTCTCAGTCAACTTTTTTACTTAATTTAGCTCCTCAATTAATTTTTGAGTTAATTAAATTTTCCTTACATTTTCAATTGATTTAGCTCCTTAGTTTATATTTACAATTAATTTAACTCTTCAATTGATTTTAGAAAAGTAAATTTTAGCTCCAATTGATCGATTTTTACAGTGCTTGAATTTTGGATAGAATGTTGGTAGGTTCCTACAAGTTTGCCAATAACCAATTCTTGAATATGTTTACAATGTCAAAATTTTCCTAAGATTTAGCAATTTGAAAGCATTATTAGAAAAAATGAGGAGGAAAAGGAAAAGGTTCACAAAAGCAAAAAATAGTTCTGTTTTGCAATTCAGTTTGCAATTTGCAATTAAAAAAATAGGAAGAGAAAAGAAAGGTGCGAGTTTTATATTTTTTGAAATTGACCATTGAGAAATCCAAGAGCACATGAATTGGAAATTGGGCCCTAGAAATCCGGCCCATGGGCTTTACATTAGTTGAGGCTAGATGGAAGAATTGGAAATCCGGCCCTAGAATCCGGCCCAAGGATTAAACATAAGTTGGGGCCGGATGGAAGAATTGGGGCGGGATTGTGGGCGGGATCGTGGGTGGGATTGAAGGCAAATCCAGCCAACCTTCCATCCAGCCCCAAGCCAAGTATAAAGTCGCCTTAGGCAAAAGTGCCTATCTTGGTGTAAGCTGACTTCCAGCTCACCTGAAGTTAGGTCTTTTCATCAAAAAAACCAGTTTGGAGCCAAATATTATTGAACCACTTGAAGAAGACTCTTGTCTTATTGATATATAAGGTAGGAGGTTCTAAAAGCAAGCGGGCTCTAAAATGGACCACCTCCTTAAATGTACACTATTTGTACATGTTTCTTTTTCATGAACTTCAGCAATGTGCAGACAATGTATATTTTAGGAGGTGGTCCATTTAGAGCCCTATGCCATTTCAACTTCAAAATTGCATAATTAATTCTACAAAGCTCCAAAAAATACAAAATGACTTGAGTTAGATGTCAACTCTACTTGTCTTTCAAGGATAGTTTACTAAAACATATTTCAAAATGTTTCACCTCCCCAAAATTTGGTTCCAGCCCTTAGATAGTCTGTTTATGAACCTTTTACCTTAGACCAAAAAGTTTGGTGGTTTTAAACCACTTTGCTTTGACATGATTAGTAAGGTAGACCAGCCCATCACCGTCTGCTTTCCAATTTTGTGGCCTGCTGTTTGGCCCCAATTGCGTTCATTGGCCCATCTAAATCTGTCCAGAAAGTATCATGAATCATTTATGATTCTGACAAAATCTGATAAGATTTTGGCTTTAATGTCAACATGGGGTAACATGTCAGCCCTTGTTTGGTGGATACTTCAGTGCTAATAGATGTATAGAAAGGCAGTTATAGGTTGTTGATAGGGCGTTTATGTCTCCACTCATTAGGAAAAACTTCAGCCCTCCAGAAGGCTGCAAATTCTGCACCTGCCCGATGCAATTATGGGAAAAAATCAATATAAAAAATTATTATTATTATTATTTAATTTTAAGAATTTGATTGCTGACATTGGCATGAGTAGTGCCACGTCATATTTTTTTTTTTCTGATATATTTTTTATTTTTTTAATATTTTTTAGAAAAAATATTTTTTTTATTCATTCCGAAATTGCATCAAAGGGGTCCCAAAAATCAAATCCTCACCGGCCTTCTGGAGGGCTGAAATTTTTCCTAATGCTATATATGGTTTTGTAATTTCAGGCTAACAATTACTTCAAAAATTCACATAAATTACTGTTTTGATTGTAAAATTATAATTCCACTTGGATTTGATTCATGAAACAAGCCGGCACACACCTCTGAAAAATATGTGCCCCTCTAGGAGTTGGCCCCAACACATTTAGATTGCAAATCAGGGTGGGAATAGGCTGGTGTAAGGTAGGATGCTCTAAAAGCAACCAGCTTCTTCAAATCAACCCTACAAAATGGTATTGAACAGATATGAGTTGGTCTTTAAATGGACCACTTTAGTCATTGATTGAATCCCCCCCAAAAGTATTCTTTATTGCAAGAGCCAGTCATTGGCCTTGATTTTTTCAAATCATTTTAGAAGTTATAAGTGGACGCAGTTTGGGAGACCTAGGGTCACAAATAGGTACCTACAACAGAAATCTTTGAAAATTCGTAACTAATTCAAAAATGCTTCAAAAAATATGAAACCACTTGTGTTACGTTCTTCATCCATTTTTCTTTCTCTGAAAAATGAGTTTCTATTCATGCAAACCGGCTACGAAAAAGGCGGACCAGCCCTTAAGTGGTCGCTTTTAGAGCATCCTACCTTACCCGTTTTAATGGCTTCCCACACGGCAACGCCTGTTCCAGCTTTTCGATCTGCAGGAGATCGAATGCAGAGCAGAGATTGGCTCCACCGATATCGTGGGGTCCAAGAAACTCACGGCAATCAATTCAGTTCGTTCGGTCGGTCGGTCGGTCTCACCAGTGGTAAGTATCATTTCCAAAAAGCTTTTGTAACTGAATATGTTGGGTACGTGTCCAGATGCCATTGGTGGGGAGGGGATTGTTCCTGGCTCTTTCCACTGAGCTTTAGGATTGCATTGGAAGACCATTCGCCTTCAAGCGGTCAGACCTTAACCCTTAAAGGACGGACCCATGACCACGGATTTCAAGCCTCCGTCACTGCCTATCACTCAGTTTTCTATCATTTTGCAACTAATAAGGTGGAGCCACCCATTCCCGACCAGTGACTCATTCCCGACCTATAGATGTACGTATTTTTGACCAAGCTTCGAATGTTTTTCTTTTTCTTTTTCAAGATTAAAACTAATAAATACATGACACGTGTACCAAGTGGTGAGAAAGAAAGTAGAAAATCTTGATTAGGAAGAAAGTTAATGAATGATCAGAAATGGAAGGGTCTAGAGGTTGGCCATGGGTCTAGAGCACTTTTTGCCTCTCCAAAGTCATAATGATTTCAGTTCAAGCAATAAAATTACCAAGTTTTTTGCAATCCTTCTCATTTCTAATGATGTACCTCTAAAAAATATTTGTTTTGCCTTCACTACTCCAGATCATGTTGAAATTCCTTATTCGGTCGGTTATGGGTGGCTCTACCTTAGATATGAATGAAAATTTTTAACTTTTATTTTGCAAAGATGGAACTAAGTTTACATGTCTTCTATACTTCATAAATTTTTTAGATTTTTTGGTAAGAAATTGTTTTTTATGAGAATTTTTGAAGAAAAAGTGAAGAAAAATCATAGCAAATAGATCAATATTTTAAAAAATCTGAAAATTTCACCATGAGTGTACATTACAGTGACAAACATCATAGTGTAAATTCAATTTCCGTATCATTCTATAATTCGAAAATGATAGGCATTGAAAATGCATTGAAAGTTCAAATTGCAATAAAATATTCAATATCATTTTTGTGAAGAAATTTCAGATTCAAAGCAAGAAGCAACAACTTCCCAAAATACACTAAAATAGCATATTTTGTGATTTGTTTTTTTCACTAACTTCTCATTCACTTGAAGACAAACACTGGAAATACTACAAACTCAATTCAAGATTCTTCATAACACACCATGGAAGGTCAACAAAAAGAAAGTGGACAAAAAAATGCTTCTAATCTCTGTGCAGACCACAAAACAGTCATCCAAATGGTGCCAGCGTCACGTCTAGGTTAAATCACACAGTTAAGCAATTCAGCATGATTCAACATGGTTTTTACTATTATATTGAAAAAAATATGTGGGCTCACATTGGTAGTCAAAAGGGGATTCTAGATTCTCTTAGAATGCATTTTTTGGACACCGTTTGAATAAACTACAAATTTCCAAAGTGCTAAGAAACGGTGTACCCAAAAGCAATCATAGAATCATTTGAATAGTAGGAGTACATTTTAGGCAAGAATATCCATTTTAGGCAAGAATATCCATTTTAGGCAAGAATATCCATTGTACGACTTTAGGAAGCGTGCAATTTTAGTTGTAGTTCCTTTACCAGTATGCCTTGTGCTATTTCTACAGACAAAATAAAAAGTAAAAATAATTTTTATTTATTTTTAATTCATAAAAACTTCAAAATTCAATAATTTTCACACTGTGAATCGAAATGCCACGAAACAAAGCCTGTGCATCCTTCCTCGTCGAGGGCTTTCTGATAGTACCAGATCTCACCGCAACAAACAAACAAAACAAACAGCCTCACTTATGGCAATGTGCGGTGTGTATAGACCAATGTGTGTGTGCCCTGTGCTGTTCTTTCAACCAAAATAAAAAGGAGAAGTAATTTCCTAATTTTTCTAATTCATAAAAACTTCAAAACTTCAAAACTTTTCCACCGTAGGTCTAAACACCTCAAAATAAAGCTTGTGCACCCCTCCTTGCCAAGAGCTTTCCAGCGGTACCAAATATGTAACCAAAGGATGTGCTGTCCAAGCGATTTCACTAGAACAAACAAGCAAAACAAACAGCTTAACTTAGGATAATGGATGGATGGATGGACTAGTCTGCCTTGGGTCATTGCCATAGTTCAAGTAAAGGTTATTTCTTAATTCACAATTTTTTGAAAATTCTGTATTTTTCCTACCTTGAGTTGGAACACCACAACCAAAGCCCATGCATTGCTCCATGCAAAGAGCTTTCTAATAGTACCATGAATATCACCAGGGGATGCACAATTCTGGAGATCTCACCAATTGTCTCACCCATAACAAAGAAAATAAAGAAAACAAAACAAGTAACCTAAGTTAAAGTATGGACTGGTGTATTTTGTGCCATTGCCATAGTATAAGAAAAGAAAAAGCTGTTTTTTAATTTTTAAACTCAAAAAACATCAAAATTTAATACTTTTTACACCATAAATACCAAGCTTACAAAAGAAAGCTCATACATCCTTCCTCACAGAGAGCTTTCCGATGGTATCAAGAATGCAATTAGGAACGTATGGTTCAAGAAATCTCAATGTAACAAATAAAACAAACAAGCAACCTACCTTGAGGTATGGATGGTCAAGAGACCCATTTCCACCTCTTTCAGCTACTTTGAGTGGTTTTTGTTATAGGTACATTCAAGAACATCTTAGCCTTCTAATTCCACATTTCCAATGAACTATTTTTTTATTTAAAAACAAATAATGTACTAAATCATTTACTAATTGGATCACTTTTGGCAAACAACCTTTTTGCTTGGCTCTATCTTTTCAGGGTTAATCTTCAAAGGGAAAAAATTGCTTCACTAAAATCACAAGGTCAAACTAACTCCATTGTACTTCTTTTCAATCTCAATGTAACTTTATGTGTGTTTATTTTTATTCCTTTCAAATTGATGATATTCTTTGTGAAAAATGGATTTTCTTAAGTCCTTGTTCCATTTTGAAAAGACACCAATATAATAAAGTATAAGTTTCTTACATACTTCATGACTAAGTTTTGAATTCAATAATGTAGTAGGTTCCTAATCATGAATTTAGACTATGACTATATATGATGATGATATATCTTATGGAAATATCTTTAATTATAATAGATTTAAAAGTAACTCATTTTTTCCCATTTGATGTATATGGATGACACTTGACCTTGTACATGGTAATTTTTCAACCGACAAGAAAAAGAACCACACACAAAGGGTTCTTCACCTTATTTTGAATATCTAGAATAAGCTTTGAATGTAGAAATTAATTTATAGGTACGTACAGACTTAGGTTATTGAAACAAACCTTAGTTTGTGAAATATGTACTTTTTATAAATGAAAAATTTAGTATAAAATTAAGAATATATTTGACCTGTCTTTATACCAGTAAATACATCTACACGCACGTGTGCGTGTGCGCACACTCATATTTGTATATAGATTATGTTTTACAAAAAGAAATAAGTGGTTTACACACATATTTATTGCTCATAATAGGCATCTTGTATTTATAATTTATATTTTATTTTATTAACAATGAAAGTACTCATTTGTCAATGCTTCTTTAGGAATTTTATAATTTTGACTACAACATCAATAGGAGTAAATACATACAAACCTTATGAATAAACAAAAATCTTACTTATTTCAACTATCAATACCTTAACCCCTCAATGCCCAAGGTCTTTTTTGGGCTTCCTAGAATTTGCTCTAAATTGAACAAAATGCCAACAATTTGATAAGTTGTATCAATTTTTTTTGAATTATAAAAATACAAATTCAAACTGGACATGTTAGAGATCTCATAGGAAAAGAAAACACAACAATATTACTTATGGAGTGAAAGATCATAATGTTTGACCATGAGCTGAAGGTGCTAAAACTACAAAAATCTTTCAATCTTCTTTACACAAGTCAAATCTAAAAAAATGGTGACCAAAAAAATATGAGGTTAAATGGCCTAACTTATATAACCCCGATCAATTTATGGCTTCTTAAAATCTACTCTACAATTTTATTTAAATGAATTTTGAATGTGATTTTTTCTCTAAGATCTACTATATTTGAGGCTCATTTCCAAGAGCTTTCAACACTACGGGAAGTAAAGATTGCAATGGATACCCGTGTACAAAAACTTGAATAGAAAAATCACTATCACTTATTTTCAAGATTGGATTTTTGATGCTAAAGTTAGACTTCGAAAACAACTTTTTAAAAATATATACTACTAAAAATAGCAGAATGGTCTGATTTTATTTAACTTCAAAGTTTTGCAAAAACCAGATTTGGGTGCCTTGGGCATTTAGGGGTTAAGATAGGCTGTTTGTTCTGTTTGTTACAGTGAGATCTCCTGGACCGTGCGTCCCCTGGTTGCGTGCTTGGTATCGTCAGAATGCTGTCGGCAAGGAAGGGTGCACGGGCTTGGTTTCGTGGCATTTGGCCCCACGTTATAAAAGTTATTGAATTTCGAAGTTTCTTATATGAATGAAAAAATATGAAAATTACGTTTTCTTTGTTTTGGCCATGGCAACGGCATAGGGCATACTATGTAATCTATGTATGCAAATAGTATTACAATTTTCAACTGTATAGTTATATTCCAAATCTTAGAATGTAATTCAAATATCAATTTGTGATAATCTACAAAAGACAAACTCTCTATTTGCATGTATTTTTTGTCAACGTGTGTAAATAACTATTCTTTAATTCTACAAATTCTATTATTATTAGCACATTTTCTAACATTAGGAAAATTAATGCATAAGAGGAGAGTTGAGGTTTAACCCCTAAAGTCCCAAGGCCATTTTTTTGTCAAAAATCACTCAAAACTGCTACTTTTGTTGCGTTCATCTGAAAGATCAAAAAAAATATTTTTTTATAGAAATTAACCGTAGGATCTTGTAGTACACTTTTTACAAATCATGTAGTAAAATTTTTATGATGTTTGACCGTACGGATTGAAAGATATCAGCATTCAAAGTGAAAGAAAAAGTTTTTTTCAAGAAGATGCTCTAACTGCCCGAAAAACAAGATTGTCCATAACTTTCTCATAAAAAATCCAAATGAAATGAATCAAAGCTTCCCAAATAGGCAAAAATATAATCTATAAGGAAAAAAATTAAAAAAATTAAATTAAATTTTTTGCAAAATTTTTTTGCTGCCCCTTCTCCCCTGTTTTGAGCTTATTTGGGCATAACTTTTGCTCCCGAGCACCGATTGAAATAAAAATTACATTCCCCAAAAGCTAACAAGTTTTTCTGTCTTATGGGAAAGTTTCAGAAAGTTTCATTAAAAATTGAGCTCACAGGAACCTGCCCAAAATCCATTTTGTCCCTCGTAGGGACAATGGGACTTTAGGGGTTAAAGAAGCCCGTGAGTTATCTTGAGTTCTTGGACTGTGGAAACGCGCCACATCAGCAATCCGGCGTGGTCGAGACTGTACCACATTAGATTTTTTGAAAAAGAATACTTAAATTAATTAGATTTTTTTATTTTTATTCTTTCTGGAATTTTTTTTTTGACAACATTATTTCTGGTTTAGAATAGGAGAACAAGCAAGGGGAACAAGCCTTGAAACCGCCCTCCCTTGCCTCTAATGATTCATTGTATGGCTACACATTGTTGCGGACATATAAAATACAATTAGAAAGCCCTTTATCTATTGGATACCACTTAGGAAATCATTTTGTGTATAAATTAATGTTTGTGAGATGCTAGTATCATTGGCATAAATTTGACATTATACTACCATTTTTAACTATGCAAATCTCATTTGAATTCATATTTGCACCTGTAGATTTAATTCTAATGTCATTTATTAACTTAAATAATATTTTGACACTTGTAAATTCATAATCACTCAAATTATAAAATAAAAATTAATAAAATTCATTAGATTTTTTAATTTTATAGTTTTAGTTTTTTGAAGCAGATTAGTAAGATGTTGCTTACTCCACCCCTTCAACATTTTGTCTCAAGAGACCATCATGTCATTTGACTACTTAAATTTTTTAAGGATTTCGCATTCAATCATGTAAATAAAAAGTCATTAAGTTTTTGACATGATTAATTTGAGTGCCTATGTTAAATTCAATATTTTCTAAAACCTTAATTATTCTGTGCACATCATATTGTACAAGTAAAATTCTTGTCAATAGCAATTTCTATACAATTATTGATTTCATTCAAGTTTCTTTTAAATATTTGTAATGAAATTCAAAAGTACTACTTCTTCCGTCCCAAAATGATCTTCAAGTTGCATTATATGACATTCCAAATAATTAGAATTGATTTTTGATTATTAATTGGGATCAACAAAACAACTATGAGTAGTTATTCTCCCTCCCTCCATGCAATCATCAAGCAAAAGACAAATGAAATGACTAAAGGGGTCAATCTACACTTTTTCATTCTTCTTTTTTGCATCTCTTTGAATATTGCCCAATTGATGGAGACGAAGTCCTCGGGGGCGGAACAAAGGGCAACACATGGTCTTGGGTATATACTAAATGCCTAAAAAATGACAACCTCACACTCAACAATTAATTGACCAATGGTGCTCCTTGAAAATGTCTGAAAAATTCTTTTTTTCAATATTCCAAAACTACACTTTGAAAACTAAGGCTCCAAAACTCAAAGTTTCTAAAATGCTAGGAGTGCACCAAACTCTACTTATAGCACAAAATTGGTTTTTTATATGTTATTTTTAGCCTTAATCTGAAACATTTTGTTCAACAAGAAGATCATTTTGGAACGGAGGTAGTGTTTGTATTAAGAATTAAAATCATATTTAAATATTTCTATACTTATAAATTTGAAATTGAAATTCATAAAAAGAATAACATAGAAAAATTGATAGTACTCATAATTCGATTTTTGTATAAATCGTTTGTCTTTTATCCAACTTCAAAATAATATGTATGAAATGGATAAATTTTGAGTTCATTTTTGAAATCAAAATAACAAATTTTAAATTAAATGTAAAAAAATACAAAATTAACCAAGTACAAAATAGGGACAAATTTTTCCGTTTATCAAATAAGGAGAAAAACTTGAAGCATATCCCTACCTTTGCAAGAATTATTGACCAATGAGAATCACACCCCTCCTTGCTCTAACTAAAGAGAAATTTAAAAATGCACCTATTTTGTATATAATTAATTTCAAATTTAGTATTCCGTCCTAGTTTTTTCTATAGAATTTGGGGTCTTTGATTCCCAAAGTGAATTAATTTTCAATTTAATTATAAATGTGTTAAATTATAAATTCATTTATTTCTTTGATGGTTGAAAAAATGGGTAATGAAGGATTCCAAGTATTGGGTTGCTGTTTAGAAATTTTTTCTAGTTAACAACACAAATTAACTCTCACCTACAATTGCCACCCAGTAGTGATTATGGAGGTAACCTACATCTATAAAGAGCCTTACGGCCACAACAACCAATGAATAGAAAGGGAAGTCAATCCATGATTAGGCTCCACCTTTCTTTTAAGAGCAAGCAAGAACTTGCTTATAGACTTCATTCACCGTGGCCTTTATCATAGATTTAATGCAATTAACGCACCATCCCTTATACAATCCATTGCCACAAACGTTCACTCAATTGAACGACATTCAAAGCCCCTCATTATTTGGTAGCCTCTTCTCTCCTCCATTCATTTTATAATATCCACTCAAGGTTTAACCCCTAAAGGACCATTGTCCTTTTAGAGGACAAATTAGATTTCAGGTAGATACCTACGGTCTCAATTTTTTTCATAATTTTTAAAAACTTTTTTTGAAGATAGAGTTATTGATTGTTTTTTGTGGAAATATAATATTTTTTTCAATTGGTCCCGGGAACAAAAGTTATGCCCAAATAAGCTCAAAATAGGGGAGACCTGATTTTTCTTAATAGGGTTCAAAGTCAAATAATCTAGTCCCTTAATGCACAAAAAAACTTGTTTTCTTCACTTTAAATGCAAATATCTTGCAATCTATGTGGTCAAAAATTTTGAAATTTTTTGCACACATTTGTATACTAGTTAAGTATAAAACCTTCTAGTTAGATGCACTAAAAAACAAATTTTCAAATTTTTTACCCTTTGTAATAGAAATGGCAATTTGGAGAGTTTATTGGCGATAAAAGAAAGAACAATGTAGGTGTTTTTTGTGGAAATCAGTAGAGATGGCCATATCTCCATTCCTAGCCACCGTGACAAAAGTGAATGATAAGAGCAACATGCAACAACAATGATTTTGTGATACACTAGAAGGCATTTTCATGTGTGATAAGCCAAATACAAGCCTATTGGAATTGTTTTGGTACGTATTTGATCAACTTTATATTTTGCTAGTTGTGTAACTTAGGAACAATCAATTCACAACATCTAGAAGGAATATGAATTAAGAAATCTCAACCTTGCACATGCTCAAAAGATGATTTTTCTTTCTTATTTGTTATTTTTCACATTTAATTTATCTTTGATTTAAAAGTTGTAACTTGAATAAAGAAGTTTTTTCACTTAGATAAACGTCCACTTAAAGAACAAAAGACCCTCTATTGGTCAAATTAATTTATAAAACAAAATAAATACTCCTCTCTCTCTCTCTCTCTCTCTCTCTCTCTCTCTCTCTCTCTCTATATATATATATATCTCAATTAATCCCTAAAGTTCTTTGACTATGATTTCAAAATTGCCATTTCTAATACAAATATCAAATTTAGAAAAAATTTCATCTCATTGATCAAAACGGAATGATTAAAAGCTTTTCACACATACATATAAATCTAGAAAACCAGTTTCAAATTTTGTCTACAAAAAAAGTGTTTTTGGGTGATTTGCCCGGATGGAGAAAAAACTACACATCATACAAAAAACTTTTTAACCATGTAGTGAAAAGCTATGAAAATTGTTGGGCCTTAAAGAAAAACCTTGTCCACATGTCTAAAAAATTCAAAAAAAAAATCCGTTTGTAGTAAGTTGCCCCAAATTGCTATGTTGCTAAAAAAACATAGCTTGGTCTTCCAAGGGTTAATGGTCCTTCTTCCATATAGAATTCTATGTTCATATCTTGAGAAGACATGTGCTGACTAAACATATAAATAACAACCCTTTATGATCAATTCAAAAGAACTGAAGCAAATAGGATTTATCATAATCTCTCTCTATGTGAACATTGTCACAATTCCTTGTTACAAGATTGGTCAAAGTTTCACTTACAAGTTCCTATCAAAGAACAAGGTCATCCATTCGTCCATGCAAACTCAAGCTATTTAGGTCTAAATGTTCTTCCATTGCAATGCCTCGTCTCTAGTAAGATAAACTAAACAAAAATGTGCAAAAATTAGAAAAGAGATTTAGGCATTAACCCTAAAATGCTAGATCCTATAACCATGAAGTCAAACTTTAAGTTCTTCTATTCTAGATGCTCCATTTTGCCATTGAAAATTAAGGAAATATTTAATATCACTAGAGATTAATTCACATGTTTTCCATAAGTCTTAAAATTTTCAAGTTTAGGTGCCAATTTTTTTTGAACTTATTATGAATTTTTGAGGAAAAAGAAAAGAGAACTTATATCAATACAAAATAAGATTTCAAAGCTAAGAACTTCACCATTGTTGTTTGTTAGAATGGAAAATATAGTAGCATATCTAAAGTTCTTGCCATTCTACTATTAATGAATTAGTAGACCACAATAATAAGTCCAAATTCCACAGTTTAATCAAATATTCAGTTTTTGAAATTTTACAAATTCTCCGAACTGGACTGGAATTTGGACTTAGTTAGCTTCCGTTAGTTGGTCTAAAATCAGAAAGATCTTTTTAATTGCTACAATTTAGGTTAAAAGTAGGGATATCAGAATTACCAAATGCATTCTAAAAAGATTTTTTGTGATTCATGGATTTAATATCTAATTCATTACAAAATTCTACAATTGTTCATTTAAGGCTTTTTCAATACCAAGAGCATATACACACAAGAAACTCTTCCTCCTCCAGTTGGATAAAAATCATCATTTTTCCAATTGTTCTGTCTGACCATTCATCAACAACTTTTTTTGTTCCAATAGATTGGGGTTAACGGGTGAAGTTATCATGTGATTACCACTAAAGCATTACTTTTCAAGGAAAAAACATTGCCCTGGTGAGAAGTGAATCAATGAAAAGGTTGAGAAGTGCATTGCTATAGGAATTGTATTTTATACCAGTCCATTGTGAAGTGGAATATGTTACACTCATCCTATGAGCCTTCTACAAGGCAAAGCAAATGTTATTCAACCATATATGTATTTTAAACTAGTCCTCTGAGCCTCCCATATTTTAGGTCATTAATTTTCTTGTTATTCACTTCATCTACTTGATTATTCCAAATTCATAACATTCTTAACCAAGCCAGGATCCTCCCACTCAACTTTAAAATTAACCCAAGTAAACAGGAGTAGGTGCTTTCAAAAGAGGATGAGATGACTATACTTTTATGACATATATTAAAGATCATTCTTCATTTGAGCCTATATTTTTCACTGATGTTTTGTTTTATTGTTTAAGAAAAAATGTGCAAATTCAAAATGTGCAAATTTTTTCATCTATGGAAAATAATTTCACGAATTTGTCCTAATACAATATGCAACTAATTTACCAATGACTAATTTACCAAAATCATGCTATTTTGAAATAGCGCAAGTTGTAATATTATTGGCTTGCACCCATTTCAACAAAAATTGAATTTTGAGGTGGCACTAATTTTGGGGTGACACCAAAAGGGTAGGACTAATTAGTTGAGCCTATAGTAGTCTACAGTAGTCAACAAAAAAAAAACGAATTTTCTAATAGTGCGTATGGCCTCCGCATTAGGCTCATAATTGGATTAACCCCTAAAGGTTAGAGACTATGTTTTCATCAAAACCGCTCCAAATTGCCATTTCGAGTACAAGTACCAAATTTTAGGAAAAAAATACATTTTAGACACATGTAATTGTAGGATCCTGTAGTAAGCTTGTTTGAGAATATGTAGAAAAAATTTCAGAATTTTTCACATTGTAGATTGCAAGATATTAGCGTTTGAATTGACAAAAAACATTTTTTTGGCCCTGCGAAAAACCGGGTAGCTGCACTTTACAAGGTCATATTTAAATCAAAAAATATCCAAAATGGTGGTTATTCCTTAAATTCATTCTTCAAAGCAAGTTGTCTACATGCTTGGATATTTTTAGATCATTTGAAACTATACAACATATAGGAAAAAATAGTAAGTAGAAAGATGTAGAGAATGATTCAAAACACAAAGTTGTTAAGAATTTAATTATGGAATTGAAAAATGTCAATCCCAACAGTTGTAATGTTGTAATAAACAATACACATCCTAAGCTTTTATTTTTTTCAAAAAATACTGAAAATTAAGTAGGATAAAGGACTTCAAAGTTTATTTTAGAGTAGGGAATCCATAACTGCCTGCAAACTAGAGCACCTCATAATTTTCATCTCATAAATCAAAATGGAATAAATCAAAGATTTACACGTGTATATAAATCTAAAAAACCAATTTTAAATTAAATTTTTTTCTTAAAAGTGATTTTTCAAAAAAAATTTGAGTTGCCTGCCGACCGTTGAAAATGACATGTCTTCCAATAACTTTTTAACCATGTAGTCAAAAGTTTTGAAAATTGTTAAGGCCTTAAAGCTACTTCTTGGGTATATGTTGCATGAAATTTTCAAGAGAAAAAATAAAATTTCCAATCGTAGTGAGCTGCCCAAAATCTCTATGTTGCCAAAATTCACCGTTTGGTCCTTTTTGGGTTAATCAAACACAAAATAGAGGTTATTTTTCACCGTTAGCTGGACCACCGCATTAGGCTCGTTGCACTACTAATTTATAAGCCTAAGACCGCCAACTTCCTATTTTTGCCATGCTACTTTTGGCCCCAATTCCACCAGCAAATCCATCCATATCCATTTCCTTTCTGACAAAATCAGAGCATTAATGCCACAGAGGATAACGTGTCAATCTTTCATTGGTCAATACTTGAGTGCTAATAGATACCTTAAAGGGTGGTTATAGGTTGTTTGTGGGATGTTTATGACTTTAGTCTATGGGTGGTTTTGTAATTTCACAGCAGCCAATTTAAAAAAATTCACAGAGATTCCAATTTTAATTGGAAAATTGTAATTCCACTTGGATTTTACTCATGAAACAAACACACACCTTTGAAAAATATGAGCCAGCCCCAAGATATTCATATTGCAAATCAGGGTGCTAATAGGCTTGTCTACATTAGACTCGACCGGACTAATTTGTGTAGTTCCTGCGTTTTCCCTGAGGGGAATAAAAAAAAAAATCTAGAGCGGAAAACTTTGGAGAGGCACAGGGAGAACGAAAGGCTCGTAGGACAAGTCGCAGAGCGTCCGGGCGACGGAGGCCGTGTCCCCTGAAACCGCCATTCGATGTTTCGCAGCTGGATAAGGCGCCCTCGTCCTCCATAGCCAGACTGCCAGCCCAGCCCGCCTGAAGGCTAAAGCTCCCCTTGCACCACTCCCCTTCCTTCTAGTCCAATTCCTCTTTCCCCTTCAACAGCACTGCTTCTCAGCGGAACCCAACAATCCGTTGCAACTATTCCATTGCGCATTGCCGAGGAGGAGGATCAATCCACTTCTGGAGGTCCTCGGGAGCTGCGTCGCGTTGGGTTGTCTTCGCCAGCCAGCGATGGCGTCCGCGCTCGCGTGCGGGTCGGCCCTTAAGGTGTCCACCGTGACGCCGTCGTCGTCGTCGGCTTCGTCTGGCGGCGTGACGACGCCCGTGACTCGGCCTGCACTTCCTCAAGGCGCGCGCATCCAATGCCGAGGTGGGTGGGTGGGTTTGTTGGTGTCGAATGAATTCACGCGGGGATAGAGTGTTGCTCCGAGGAGAGGACACTTCATGGATGGTCTAGAATGATGAGAATGTACATTTGAGGGGGCTGTGGTGTCTCCTGGGCAGCATTCGTTCCTAATTTGCTTGACATTGTGGTTTCGATGGAAGCAGGTTTGTGGGTTTAGAATCTTTTCTTTAGGGGATAAATACGGGGTTGTACGAGGTGGAGGGGTGTGGGTTGCGAAACTCTGTGTAATGTGTTGTGACGAGGTGGAATTCTGTTCATGGCAGCTGGTTTGGGTGGTCTGCAACCCACATTTGAGGGAATTAAACAAGTCAGCGATGGCAGCAAGCTCGGCAAGGTGCGTTTCGCTTTCCCAACGCCGCATTTTTGTGTGGAATCGGTGTAGAAACTCTCCATGTTCTGATTTTGTAGGATTCGTACTTGAATGCGCAGTACTAGACGAAAATGGTTCCTCGAGATGGAGATCAATTTCTGGAGCACTGGCTCCGGTAGTAGGAACTTACATGCCTGGTGTCGTCAGGGAATTGTATGTTGCTTGATTTGGATAAGACTAGGGATCTTGAAGCTGCTTGTATGCAATGGTGGTTTCACAAGTACTTCAACTAGTTTTTTGGATATGCCCCTCGAAGAAGACTTCCACGTCATGTCATTTGTTTCTTGAAGAAAATACTGATTCCTCTGTGCTTTGTGTAATTACCCCTGATTCGACGTCCACTTCCTTGGTTTGCAGTCTGAGCTCTACGGAGCTGCAGTGGCGATCCCGGTGACCCAGGGCGCTCGTAAGGCGCAACGGGAGGTTAATACTAAGGCGGTGATGGGCGGGGGCGGGGGTATGTTCACGCAAACACGTCCCGAAGTGCGACGCATTGTCCCAGAATCGCGTCCCGGAGTGCCCGTGGTGAAGGTGGTGTACGTGGTGCTGGAAGCGCAGTACCAATCGTCTCTGTCCGCTGCCGTGCGGAACATTAACAGGACTCGCAAGGAGGTTCGCGTCGAGGTCGTGGGCTACCTGGTCGAGGAGCTTCGCGACAAGGACAACTTCGAGACGTTCAAGAAGGACGTGGGTGACGCGAATGTCTTCATCGGCTCGCTCATCTTCGTGGAGGAGCTCGCGCAGAAGGTGAAGGAGGTCGTGGAGGCGAATCGGAGCCGCTTGGATGCCGTCGTGGTTTTCCCCTCCATGCCGGAAGTCATGCGGCTGAACAAGCTCGGCACCTTCTCCATGTCGCAGTTGGGACAATCCAAGAGCGCGATTGCGCAGTTCATGAGGCGGAAGAGGAAGGAGAATGTGGGCAACTTTGAGGAAGGGATGTTGAAGCTGATTCGCACCTTGCCCAAAGTGTTGAAGTACTTACCCACGGATAAGGCGCAAGATGCCAGGAACTTCATGATGAGTCTGCAGTTCTGGCTCGGAGGCTCCCCGGAGAATATTGAGAATTTCCTGGTTATGATATCGAAGGCTTACGTGCCGGCTTTGGCGGATGCGAAGCTCAAGTACAATGACCCTGTGGTATTTCTGGATACTGGAATTTGGCATCCGATGGCACCTCAAATGTATGATGATATCAAGGAATATCTGAACTGGTATGGGACCAGGCGGGATGCTAATGAGGCTCTCAAGGATCCTACGGCTCCGGTGGTGGGCATTGTCTTGCAAAGGAGCCACATCGTGACTGGGGACGAAGGTCACTATGCCGCTGTTATCATGGAGATGGAGGCCAGGGGTGCCAAGGTGGTGCCCATTTTTGCAGGTGAGATGGATTTCGTTTATGGGTGTCTAAATGAAGCCCATGCTCGTAGTTTTATTTGTATTCATAGTGGTAGTGTACTCGATTGTGTGGTTTGGAGAATTTCTTCCTTATTGTTGATGTGTCTCAGGTGGACTCGACTTCTCTGGTCCTGTGGATAGATTCTTCTACGACCCTATTACCAAGAAGTCTTTGGTCCAATCGGTGGTTTCTTTGACTGGATTTGCATTGGTTGGAGGCCCTGCGAGCCAGGATCACCCTAAGGCCATTGAAGCATTGTCGAAGCTGGATGTGCCGTATCTGGTTGCCCTTCCTTTGGTCTTCCAAACTACTGAAGAGTGGTTGGGCAGCTCCTTGGGGTTGCACCCCATTCAGGTCGCCCTTCAGGTTGCTCTTCCTGAGTTGGACGGAGGATTAGAGCCAATCGTGTTTTCTGGGCGTGACAGTCGCACAGGTATGTGAAGTGCAGCTATTTCTTTGTCCTTACTCGTCTTGATTTCCATTTTTCTCCATTTTTGGATGTTTTTATTGGTAGGTTACTTATGTTTGAATGTTTTGTGAACTGAAATGCGTTCCTTCATTGCAGGGAAATCTCATGCTCTCCATGACCGTGTCGATCAGCTGTGCACCCGTGCAATCAAGTGGGCGAATCTCAAGCGCTTGTCCAAAGCTGAGAAGAAGTTGGCCATCACCGTCTTCAGCTTCCCACCAGACAAGGGCAATGTTGGAACAGCTGCTTACTTGAACGTGTTCTCCTCCATTTACAGCGTCTTGAGGGAGCTCAAGGCGGACGGTTACAACGTGGAGGGACTCCCCGAGTCATCCGAGGCTCTCATTGAAGAAGTGATCCACGACAAGGAAGCCAGGTTCAGCAGCCCGGACTTGAACATTGCATACAAGATGCCCACCCGAGAGTATTACCAACTGACTCCCTACGCCAAGGCTCTGGAAGAAAGCTGGGGTAAGGCTCCAGGAACTCTGAACTCGGATGGACAGAACCTCCTCGTGTATGGCAAGCAGTTCGGCAACATTTTCATCGGTGTCCAGCCCACCTTCGGATATGAAGGGGATCCAATGCGGCTCCTGTTCTCCAAGTCCGCCAGCCCTCATCACGGATTCGCTGCGTATTACACTTTCCTGGAGAAGATTTTCCAAGCTGATGCTGTTCTGCACTTCGGAACTCACGGTTCATTGGAGTTTATGCCTGGAAAGCAGGTTCGTTTACATTCTCGTGTCTGATATTTGGAGTCAGTGCTTTGAGATCACTGTTTTAGATAAATAGGGCTCTGAGATTTCTGTTTCTTTCACACTCAAACCTCTTTAGTCCTACTCCCTGTGGCCTATAAACCTCTTTTCACTATTACATAGTTTGAGTGTGTGACAAGTGACCCTCGTGGTAGTGTGGCAAGTGTGCAGGATAATCTAGAATGGCATTTTAGATCATAACAAATAGGTTTATTGTGATGTTGTTTGCCACTTGATCATGATCTTTAAGCTTGTGTCTCACTTGCATGCGATTGTGACTCTTCTTGGGTTTGCAGGTTGGTATGAGTGATATCTGTTACCCCGATTCGTTGATTGGCAACATTCCCAACATCTATTATTACGCCGCGAACAACCCTTCGGAAGCTACCATTGCGAAGAGACGTAGCTACGCCAACACCATCAGCTACCTTACCCCTCCAGCTGAGAACGCCGGTTTGTACAAGGGTCTGAAGCAGCTGAGCGAGCTCATCTCTTCTTACCAGTCACTGAAGGACTCTGGTCGCGGCGCCCAGATTGTCTCCAGTGTCATCAGCACTGCCAAACAATGCAACCTGGACAAGGACGTGGACCTTCCCAGCGAAGAGATGGAGCTTTCCTCTGACGAGCGCGACACTGTCGTAGGCAAGGTGTATGGGAAGTTGATGGAGATTGAATCCCGGCTTCTGCCCTGCGGTCTTCACGTCATTGGCGAGCCTCCCAGTGCCGAAGAGGCTGTTGCAACTCTTGTGAACATTGCGGCCATTGACAGGCCGGAGGAGGAGATTTGCGGCTTGCCGGGGCTCTTGGCTCAATCTATCGGCCGTGAAATAGAAGACATATACAGAAGCTCCGACCGCGGTGTGCTTGCTGATGTTACCCTTTTGAATGACATTACTCAGACGTCCAGGGATGTTGTGGGCGCGTTCGTAGCGAAGACGACGAACAAAGCTGGACAGGTTGTGAATGTGCAACCCGCCCTGGCAAACCTCTTTGGATTCGCGAAGAAGGAGCCATGGATGGACGCTTTGCGTGACACGCAGTACAAGAACGTCGACCAGGCAAAGCTGAACACTCTATTTGAGTTTTTGGCCTTCTGCTTGAAGCAGGTGGTGGCGGATAATGAGCTGGGCGGCTTGAAGCAAGCGTTGGAAGGCAAGTTCGTGGAGCCAGGTCCTGGAGGGGACCCCATCAGGAACCCGAAAGTGTTGCCAACCGGGAAAAATATTCATGCGTTGGACCCTCAGGCCATTCCTACTGCGGCTGCTCTTGCGAGTGCGAAGATTGTTGTTGATCGTCTGTTGGAGCGCCAAAAGATTGAAAATGGAGGAAAGTATCCCGAAACGATTGCTCTCGTGCTCTGGGGAACGGACAACATCAAGACTTACGGCGAGTCACTTGCCCAGGTGTTGTGGATGGTCGGTGTTCGCCCCTTGCCTGATGCTCTTGGGAGGGTGAACAAGATTGAACCAGTTTCTCTGGAAGAGCTTGGACGTCCTCGCATTGACGTAGTGGTGAACTGTTCCGGCGTGTTCAGGGACCTCTTCATCAACCAGGTTGGTGTCTGATCCTTCTTGTGTTTAAGTTACGGTTCTTTGACGAGGAATTTATTAAAATCAGACAATGTACGTAATGGATAGTGCAGGGCTGACATGCCAAGACATGCCAAGTCACTGATGACTTTTCTCCGTGCACTGATTGCGCAGAGAGCACTTAGAAGCTTTTCATTCTCATTGTAAGAAAGTTGGTTCCGCAGTGTATCTACATAATCATGAATCGTTGAATTGCAAGCCATTTTCTTGTCTCACCAACTTTTAATCTTAGCTGAGCAAGTGAGAAAAATTGTGTGCAGTAAAGGTGAAGCACTCGGTTTTAATGACATTTTTCTCGCTCATTCCTAAATGCATCTCGAATCACAAAATATAGATGATGCTTAAATCATTTTTCTTGTGGACGGTTGAAGAGGCAGTTATTGATAGTTGTAGGAAGTCTGAGATCATGCACACGATTTGAAACTAGGAGCGCAGTCAATGGCTTTTATATATCTGTTTATGCCTGACTTCAGCAACCGTGCTTGGTTCTAGATGAACTTGCTGGACAGGGCAGTGAAGACAGTAGCAGAGCTTGACGAGCCGGTGGAGATGAACTTCGTCCGCAAACACGCTCTTGAGCAAGTCGAGACTCTCGGTGTCTCTCTCCGGGAAGCTGCAACGCGCATCTACTCAAACGCCTCCGGATCCTACTCTTCCAACGTCAACTTGGCTGTTGAAAACTCGTCCTGGAACGATGAGAAGCAACTTCAAGACATGTACCTGTCACGAAAGTCGTTTGCTTTTGACAGCGATGCCCCGGGTACCGGTATGAGCGAGAAGAGGCAGATTTTCGAATCCGCTCTTGCAACTGCCGATGCTACATTCCAGAACCTCGACTCTTCTGAAATCTCATTGACCGATGTCAGCCATTACTTCGACTCCGACCCCACCAAGCTTGTGCAAAGCTTGAGACCTGACAAGAAGAGGCCTACTTCATACATTGCTGATACCACCACTGCCAATGCCCAGGTTCGGTCCTTGGCAGAGACGGTGAGACTGGACGCAAGGACGAAGATGCTGAACCCCAAGTGGTACGAGGGCATGTTGTCCAGTGGATACGAGGGTGTACGTGAGATTGAGAAGCGGCTTACCAACACCATGGGCTGGAGTGCGACCTCTGGCAATGTAAGTCTAACTTTCTCTCAACCCCCAATTGAGTCTCATGATCTGTGTGGCATATTGAGGTCATACGTGGCCTTTTTTTTTTTTATCTTTTTTAAATATCTAGTGATCAGTACATGCAATGTTCTTCACTGACTTTAGAGAAGTGAGTGCTAGCTTCGTTTGAAATATTAACATGGTCAATCAAATTGGCCGGTCAATTGAAAACCTTGAGTCTTGGGTTTTCGAGGGGTTATGCATGGTTATCTTCTCTGAAGCGATTGAGTGTTAACTTCGTCCGCCTACTTTTGTAGAGTTCTTCTTCGTTTAGATCTCAAGGCAGATGTTCCTCCATTGTGCAGGTTGACAACTGGGTTTACGAGGAAGCGAACAACACTTTCATCAACGACGAGGAGATGCAGAAGAGGTTGCTGGAAACGAACCCGAATTCCTTCCGCAAGCTGGTTTCCACGTTCCTGGAAGCGAATGGGCGGGGCTACTGGGAGACATCGGAGGAGAATCTGGAGAAGCTGAAGCAGATGTACCAGGACGTGGAAGACAGGATAGAAGGCATTGACAGGTAGATGCGACGTGAATTACCACCACGGACCTCTCTTGCTGAGAATTGACTGAGACTGCCGGAGTGTAATTTTGTCGGTGAAAATAGCAGGCTTCCATTAGTTGACAATCCATTGTACAGGGTTGGGCGAGGTCTATCTGACCCTTGGACACTTTTTTGTTTGGTAGTGAAGTTCGTGAACATTTGGTGAATCCTATAACAGTAATCGATGTACGAATCATGCGGAAAGAATGATGTTGCCTTGAGGGTTGATGCTGACTCTGTGCAGTGTTGACGTACTGATTGGGCGACCAATCCAATAAATAAATTTTCTTGTTATGCTTCGGACCTAGGAAGTTGGAGATTTTGTGAGTGTCTGTTTTGTGAATCATTGTAACATCGATTGTGGCTATATGAGAATGGAATTAAGGAGGATTACTGGAATAGTAGCTGTCAGTCGAAGGTTGTATGAAAGAATTAGTCACGCGTATGGAACCATCCAGCGAGAATCACTGCTTGTTCTCTTCTGTAGTTTTCATTGATGAAGGTCTCTGCGTCGATCACCCACCTGGCACGAAGAGATGTGTGAAACTTGAAAGGAAGAAGAGGAAAATCAATTGAAGACTGTATGACAGAATTCTGCAATCAGAGTATATATGAAACAGAAGTATGTAAGTACAGAATCCAGAATCCAACATGTGGTCTCTGCGTCGATCACCCACCTGCCACGGAGAGATCTGTGAAACTTGATACCGAATGAACATATATTCTTGGCTAGTGGCATTTTTTGTGTCATTATAGATGTGCTTATGGATGTTTAATAAATACTTGTACAATTGAGTTAAAAGTCTCATCACCACGTAAAATTGTGAAAAGTAAATGAAAATTTCAACAAATTTGGAGAATTGGACTCTAGTTGAATCTTGGCATGCTTGCTTGAGATTGTGCAAGAATGTGATGTTGAATGAGGTAGGAATACCATATCCGGTTCATGGACCTTTCAAACAATTAGAATGTACATGCTCTCATCATTTGAAGTTGTAAATGTAGCTCTAAAGTGCATGCTTTATTTTTTAGATTCCAAAGAATAAGACATGTGTTTTGGAGCTACATTTATTCCTTGAAATGATGAGAGCATGTACCTTCTAATTGTTTAAGGTCCTTGGACCGTTTCTGTTATCCCTATCTTATTGTGTATTTGACAAAAATTGTCAAATTTATTTCAAATTGTGCAAAATTCTTTGAATGGCAGAGTAGGAGGATTGTAGGAATATTGTAATCTACTAATCATAGTTTTACCATGGGAGAGAACCTATTGAGGAGAGAATAGAGAAGGTTTTGAGTCAAGAGTTAACCTTGGTAGGAGTTGAATCCACATAGTCAATCTTTGAAACCCTCAACTCTATATGCTTCCAATTTGTAATTATTTGTAAATGAGTTTTTTAGATTGATTTCTTTGTGGTGATTTTACATATCTTCTATTCATCATAGATTCTCTTTAAGTAAGATAATGAGTTTACAAAATTTTAGTTGTTTTATTGTATTTTTGTGTGTTAATATATATTTACATATATATAATTTACAAAAAAACAAAATCAAATGGTATGCTCTAAAAGAGGAGGACCAATACTAATGGGAAGAAAATCAATTGATTATGACTTTTTGCAACTTCTATGAAGCAAAGAAATTCAAACGCATGTGACCTTATTACAACGTAGATGAAAAATTCACTATTGAGCGTCAGACATGGCTAGCTAACATCATGGTGTGTGGTACATTGAAAAAAATTGAAGTGCAACCAACTGCTAGAGTCCAAATGCATCCAAACCTTATAGAAGTCAATTGTCAACTATTATAAATCATGTGCAAGAAATAATAAAGAAGGTAGGTACAAATAAGCTTCAATTCCCTCAAAATGCCATATGTTGGCATTTTCACTCATTATTGATTATGACAATGCATGTATGGTTTGGTCATCCAACTTCTTGATAAAGATTCCACAACTTCGATTAGTGCATTCTGCTCCAAGCACTAGTTTCACAATGAACTCTAAATATCTACAGTGATTACCTACTCGACCTAGATGATGGCCCGGTGGGAATACAACTACACAAATGATGAGTGAAATAGGAGAAGACAAGTGGATGACCAAGAAGCTGGGATAGGGAACCACCCCAAGGGAAAGAGCACCATTCCAAAATAAAGGGAACCAACAAAAGGGGAAGGGAACCACCCCAAGGGCACGCCGCCAGGACCTACTCTAAGATAAAAAGGCAAAAAGAAGGGGAAGAAAAAGGAGGGGGGAGAGAAAAGAATTTGATCTTTTAAATCAATTAAAAACAAAACTTTAACATCAATATCCTACAGAAAAGAGTTGAACCTCTTGATTCTTTATCAATTAAGAATGTTAAGGCTTTGCATCCTTTGTATTTACTTATGTATGCAAAATAAAAGTTGAATAAAAATAAAAGTAAAAATACAATAGTAATATTTGACTGTTTTAGTTTGTTTTATATGTAACATTGAAATATCCCTGGTGCACTCACCAATCATTCCCTTTACACCATTGGAGAGCTTGACTTGGCGAGGGTTGTATTCAAGTTGTATCATTGCTTTTCGACGTATAATGGATTAGTGAGCAATTTTTGAGACCATAAATTAAATTAAATTATGAAAAATGGAGTATAGGAGTTTTTGATGTTTAGGGTTGGCATTGCCAAAAAGCTTTCAATGAGTAGAAATGCACCAATATAGTTGTTTTGCACTTTTAGTTTTTAAGTATGAAAGTTATGGTACTTGTAAAGAACATGAATCAACCAAATGGAATGATGTTGATAAATCTGCTGTGATTTCAAGTCCGGCTTTAGGGTTGACTTCTTCAGTGATATCTTGATGAATATCACCTACAACATCAAAATTAGAAGATGGTAGGATTGAAAGGTTGTGTTTCCAAATACTTGTATGGTCTTCTAAGTTGTTCATGTGAACATTTTAAAAATCCCAATTACCCTTGGATGCTAAAGCATTCTATTGGGGCATTATAGAAACTTTCTAGCAAAGTGACTTTGACACAATTTGCTCATCTTTTACCTTGGCCAATAATGCAAGCCATTAATATGCCTTGGTAAAGAAAATTCTTTGAATCTCAAATAACCTCGTTTTTGGATATTGTTGGATGCTTTTTGTGGGCATATAGAAATGTCCAACTGTTGTTTGGATGCCAAATACTCAAAGGCTTTCAAAAATAGTCATGTGAGCCCAACCGCAGATTCCACTTTGGTGTTGGTGGATAAGACCATAAAAGAATGTATTTATAATCATCTTGTTTGAATTGATTCAAAATAGCTTTGATCCTTGTTGATTGTAACGCATTCAATGTATTGGAAGTTTTATCACATTAACCACATTTTATAGAAGTAGAGCATTCAAATGGAAAATAATATTGTGGAGGCAATATTGGAGGTACAGTGTGCATCTCTGAGGGAATAACAAGCTCTTCACAAAATCTTTGAGACTCCAGGATTGTTTCCAATTTTTTTGAGATTCCATACATCTTGAAGTTTACATTACAATTAAAGAGTTCTATTTCGAATGTGAACAATGATCATTGACTACCTTTCAATAATTCAAATTTTACAAATTATTGAATCCACAATATGGATCTCTACAATCAAATGTATCAACCACCAAATGACATTGAAAAATATTATTGCTATGTTTTACCTTATTTGAAATTGCAAGCATGTGAATTCTTCCCAAAATATGGAATAATAGAGGAATATTTCACAGCGCCAATTTGTCAAGATTGCAATAGTGATGGACCTTCAAAGTAAGTGATGTATTTGTAATGTGCTAACTTGAAGACAAATGGTTCTATAAATATCAAACAAATATAAGGGTTATACATTTGATTTTGTAAAGTAAAGATGCCACTAAGTTGATGAATTGATGAAGATAAGCAAAAAGTGTAGCCACAACTATCTAAACCGTTCCTATAGTTCATGTTTGCTTTATAGTAATTTCACTAGACATGCTTTTGAATGAAATGACCTATTGACCTCATATTCACTAAAATGATGGGTATCAATAAAATGGGCACAATTTAGATATGTGATACCTCACATGGAAGGATGAATGCTTGATTGCAAACCAATGAATTTGAGAGTGGAGCTATTGAAAAGGCAATCCAGCTACATTGAATTATGCATAATGTTCATGTAACAATTTCAAACCATTCTACCATTTTGAAAATTTCAAAAGTTAAGCAAAATTTAATGAATTTTTTCAAAATGCCAAGCAAAATTTGATGAATTTTTGAGTTGAAGACTAACCCAATTGTCATATAAGGGAAACCACTACAGTTGAGTTGCTAATTTGCTATGTAATGAATCACTATGTCAATATCTTAAATTTAAATTAAAGTTTGTATATGCCTAGTACTTCCAAATTGTGGCCCAAATAGTGTACTTTAATTCCTAGTTGTGAAATTGATTTAGCCTAGGTCTGATTGCAAAGTGCAAGGATATAGCATCAAAACAATTCCTTCTAATCTTTAACCCCTAAATGCCCAAGGTTTTTTTTGACCTCTTAGGAATTTACTCTAAATTGAACAAAAATTCAACATTTTGATAAATTGTATCAAGTTTTTTTTGAATCGTAACCACAAAAATTCAAACTAGACATGTTAGAGATCACGTAGGGAAAGAAAAACACTACAATATCACATATGGATTGAAAGATTATAATGTTTGATCATGAGGGTATGAAAACTGCAAAGGTAATTTCAAGTCTTTCAATCCTCTTTTGACATGTCAAATCTGAAAATTTGGTCACCCAAAAAAATGAGGTTAAAGGATTTAACATACGTAGCCCCAATCAATATATGGCTTCTCAAAATCTACTCTACAATTTTTTTAAATGAGTTTTGAATGTGATTTTTCCTCCAAGATCTTATGTATTTGAGGCTGATTTCTAAGAGCCCTCAACACTCCGGAAGTCCGGAAAGCCAGGATTGCAATGGACCCCCTTGCACACAATGTTGAATAGAAAAATCATAATCCATCATTTTCATAGTCGGATTTTTGATGCTAAACCTAAACCTCCAAAGAATTTTCCAAAGATAGGAACTTCTAAAAATAGCAACTTGGTTAGGTTTTATCTAACCTCAGAATATTGTCGGCACCCAAATTTGGTGCCTCGAGCATTCAGGGGTTAAGAGATGCGACCGTAGTTTTGCTTAAGACATAGATTTTTAAGTGAAGGATTCTAACCAAGGGCCCTGATTCTAGGAATGGAAATCCAGTGTAAGAAGCTACCTAGGCAGAAATGTCTCATTTCCTTCTAGAAGCCAGAATATGTCTCAAACATACATACAGTAAACTATTGAAACCAGTAGACAACTTACCCATGCTTTGCTTTCACTTGTACCTAGACCAGGGCAAAAGTAAGGTAGACAAGCCTATTACCACCCTGATTTGCAATCTGAATATATTGGGGCCAATTCCAAGGAGGGCATGTATTTTACAAAGGTGAGTGCTTGTTTTACAAATCAAACCTAAGTGGAATTATAATTTTTTTTTATCAAAATTATAATTTCTGTGAATTTTTGAAGTGTCAACCCTGAAATTACAAAACTGCTTGTAGACTAGAGTCATAAACATCATACTAACAACCCATAACCACCCTTCCATATATCTACTAGCACGTAAATATGGACCAATGAAAAATTGACACATTAGTCTTTGTGATATCCATGCTCTAATTTTGTCAGGAAAGTGAGTGGAGTCGGATGAGTGTAGTGGCAAAAATGGGGCCAAAAATTGGATGGCAGAAATAGGAAGCTGGCGGTTTTAGGCTGGTTTACCTTAGTAAAGATCATCCGTAAAGTCCAAGAAACTGTATGCGGAGGAGCATGCCATAATAATACGGAGTGAGAGCCCGCAAAAGGGGGAAGGGAACCAGCAAAAGGTGCTAAACAGAGGATCAGTGAGGGGGACCAGGTTCGACCCTGGGACCTCTTGGTAAAGCGCAGAAGCACGTACCGCACCGAAAGCCTGAGGTGCATGGTCCCCGACCCCCCTGCAGGAGGTATCATATCTCTCCACGGTCCCAGGGCTGGCAAGAGGAGTGCTGTACTCCGTATTTACCATAGAAAGGCGTTCCTCAATTGGTACCCGGAGGACGTTGGCAAGGGTGTGGTTCGTGTAGGGCAATGCCCGCAGAGGAGGGCATTGCGCCAAATAATTGGCCGACAAGGAGGGCGGAGCCTGACAAAGAGGGCTGATTATTTGGCGCAATGCCCGATGATAAGGGTATTGTCCAATGTAAAGCACAAGCAAAATTCAATGAAAACCCGGATGTAAAAATGTTGAAATGCTAACATAAATAATGAAATGCAAACTACATTTCAACATTTCAAAAAAATAGGGAACAACATTAATTATCATCCAACACTATTTACCAATTTTAGTGTAGCATGTATCATAAACAAATCTCATTCAAAGTGGATTGTGGCAAAAGAAAGGATGCAACACCCTCATTCAGCTCTTCTCCAACATTAGTATGTGTAATAACAAAGATTTGTTGGAAAATAGACAAAAAAACAATAGAAAGTGACCCAACTAACCTCTAATGATGCAAGTGATCCTTTTCTAGTCATTGTCCCTCTTTTGAATTTCTTTTCAAATAAAATTGTTTCTAGGAAATAGACTTCGTTCTAAATCCAATGGCGGTGGTTTCATCAAAATTTGAATTCAAGGCTGCCTCTTGCAATTTCTTAAAGTTGCATGGTGTAGTATACGTAGTTCAAGACTTATGCTATTTTCGGCTCAATTTGGGCTTAAACTGAAAAGGCAATCAACCAGTGCATACGTTGCCCCACCTTAAAGTTCCACATAAAATTGTAGAATGACCAACCAAATGTTGTGAAATTTTACATGAGCATTTTCAACTCTCATATCTTTCATTGAGCATAAAAAGGTCATCATTTCAAACTGCTCTCACTAAGATATGCTCCTTCAATGTGCGCCACCTTGTTTTCCATTGACCTAAATTAAACTTCAAACTTAATTATCTACTAATTTCTTTTATATTCTAAATTTTTTTGAGGAAATCACTCTCAATGTAAACCACAAGATCATATGGATACATTCTAATATCTCATCTCAAGAAAAAATGACCAAACAAATTGCTCAAGTTCATGGTAGTTTTGACCTATTTTGAATATACAATCCCCTTGGGCATTAGGGATTAATTGGAGTTAGCGAGAGAGAGTCCTGGAACCTTTAAATTAGAAATAAAAATGTTTTTACCTACAATAGGTTTCATGCACCTCACGTGTATCCTAATTAGTTCATTATGGAGATGATTTGAAGGAAATCAAAGTAATGGTGTTTTAGGTAGGATAGTGTACTTATCTTGGCATTTCTATAGAAAATGCCCAAGTTCATAGTTTGGATTTTGATATTGGACATATGTATCCCTAGCTAGGTCAGTTCTAACATTATGAGTGTCAATATGCTATATCAATTTTGGAATTCTAATTTTATGGAATGTCATTTTTTAATTTTCAAATTATTGGACAACTTTCTAATTCAAAAGTTTTCATGTCATTCAAAACTTAAACCTTCAAGTCAAATTTCTTTGTTTTTTTGGATATTTCAAATTAGACAACAAATCTAACAAGCTTTTAGGACATGCTTAAATAAGTTTAATTCATTATTTATGAAACCAATCCAAATAGAGTGGGGTGTACAATGTACACCATTGCTTAGATTTTCAAGTATAGGCCTATTCAAATTTGTTTATATACAACCATAGTCTCTTGAGTTAAGCTTTATTCAATTCAAAGTCTCTTTCTCTTTGAACTAAAGTCAATCATTGGAAACTGTACATAAGGTAAGCATATCCGTTATGAACTAATGGTTCAGGTCCTAATTTTTCTCTCTTACATCTTGATGGCCTAAAAGATGCAAATTTCTAGTCACAAATACTTGCCCAAAATTGCTATGTTGCTAAAAATAGCAGACTAGTCCTTAGGGGTTAAAGCTTAGTTTTATATTCTAATGAAATAAGAAGTGTTGTAGCATTGAACTTACTAACTGAGTATACTATTGACAAGTCTCACCACTTGACCTTGTAGTTACTGATATGGTGTAGAATATACCACACCATTTCATCTTCCGGATGAAATGATGTAATATTCCACATCATTTTGTTTGGGAGGAAGCAACAGTCAGTGAGACTACTAAATGTTATAAGTATTTGTAGGCGTTAGCAAAGGTTGATGATGAGGTAGATATTGCTACGCGATATGAGAATTAGTCACAGATCATCATCTGGCAAAAGTTGTGAAAATGCTTCTACTGAGAACAATTTATGTCTGTAGAAGCACTTTCCGCAATAAAAGCCGAGTCTAGAGAGCTCTCAGACAGTCCTGGGACAGGGAAAAGAGATGCTACCTTCTCAGGGGGACACAAGATTACTTTTGGAATTCATCAAGCAATAGTTGCCGTCGTATTGATTACCAAGATCCCAGGGTCGAGTCCATCCTCCCTACAACCTAGGTCATTTTTTTATTCCTTTTTGTTGCCTTCTTGGTCTCAACTCATAGATAGGACAAAGTAGGACAAAAGCTTTGAAGTGATGAAATTGGATGAGGTTCATCTATGAGCCTGCCAATCAACAAGGGGATTTATGAGAGGGGGGTAGATTTTATTTAATGATAGAGTGCTACGGGCGCCATTTTGTGGCATTCCAATGACAATACTGTGAGATGGAAAGAATTCAAAAGCACTTTTTCATCCATATTTTTCTTGTAGACCTTTCACAGTGGATTATGAAGAGTATTTAATTGAGTTTGTAATCTTGCAAGTATTTTTCTTCTTATAAATGAGAAGTTAGTAAAAAAACGGATCATATAATATGCTATTTTAGTGCATTTTGGGAAGTTGTTACTCCTTGCTTTAAATCTGAAATTTCTCCACAAAAATGATAATTTTTGAATTTGAGTCCAACTAACAAAATGAAGGTCATCTACTCTAGATTCTATTCCAATCTGAATTTTGAAAGAATTCCTAACATTGAATATTTTACTGCAGTTTGAACTTTGGATGTATTTTTAATGTCTATTATATTTTAATTATAGAATGACATAGAAATTGACATCATAATGTTTGTCATTTTAATGTTTGACATCATAATGTTTGTCATCTGAAATTACATCATAATGTTTGTCATTTTAATATACATATATGGTGAAATTTTAAGATTTTTCTATTTGATTTGATCTTTCTTCACTTTTCTTCAAATATTCTAAAAAAATCGATTTTCCACAAAAAAATCTAAACTTTTTGTGAAGTATAGAAGACATGTAATTTCATCTCTGAAAAATAAACATAAAATTTTTCATACATATCTAGTTGCAAAATGACAACAAACTGAGTGATGGGCAATGAGGTTCGAAATCAATGGTTATGGGTCCGTCATTTAGGGGTTAATTTAGTTTACAAATTCATGGATGCTTCCCTTCCTCACTTCTGTAATAAAATCAGTCCAGTTGTTCTCTTACTTGACCATTCCAAGGAATCAAAATCCGACACTCTCTCATTTATTTGGGACTTCTTTTTGCAAACAATCATCCATTTGATTAGCTGCTGCACAACCAATTTGCCAGCTTCAATTCTAATCCAATGCTCACGTTGTAAATACCTCCTTTTTTAGTACAACTAATAAAGGCACTTCAAATGTTACCTCCTACACGGCACATTTTGTATGTCTTATAGACAAGAGAAAGGGATGTTTTAAGTATAGTCCTAGTAGTATTGTCTTTTAAGTGATGACCTTTAAGTAAGGTTTTTAGTAAAATTTTACTAAAGAGACAGTCTTCTTAGTAAATATTTACTAAAAACCTTACTTAAAGGTCATCACCTAAAAGACAATACTACTAGGACTATACTTAAAACACTCCTTTCACTTGTAGTTAACATACCAATGCTAGGGATTATTTTTTCAATTTTACTTGCTATTATTTTTCCTTCAATTCCCATTTTAAACTGCGTTTTTAACCCTTAAAGGACCAACATATGTTTTTTGGCAACATAGAAATTTTAGGCAGGTATGTATGATTAGAGATTTGCATATTTTGGGCAGAAGTTTTAATAGAAGGTGGGAACGAGGAATATCTTTTATATGCACAAAATTTCATGACATTTGGAAATTTGAGTAAAAAGTTATTGCGTGATATGTAGTTTACTTCTCAACTTGGGCAGTCCGGGCAGATCAGAAAAAATTCCTTTTTTCAAAAATAAAAATCTAAAATTGGTTTATTAGATTTTTATATAAGTGGAAAGCTTTGAATTATCCCATTTTGATCAACAAGTCAAAAGTCATGAGGAGTTTTAGTTTGCGGGCAGTCATAGATTCTCTACTCTAATATAAACTTTGAAGTTGTTTATTTTACTCAATTTTCAATAATTTTTGAAAAAAATAAAATCATAGGATGTAAGATAGAACCATCCATTCCTAACCAATGATCCATTCCCGACCTATAGATGCACGTATTTTTTACCAAGCATAGAATGTATTTTCTTTTCCTTTTCAAGGTTGGAACTAATAAATACATGACACATGTTCCAAGTTGTGAGAAAGAAAGTAGAAAATAATAATTAGGAAAAAAATTATTGAATGATTGGAATTGGAAGAGTCTAGAGGTTGGCTATGGATCTAGAGTACTTTTTGCCTCCCAAAATTCATAGTAATTTCAGTTCAAGCGATAAAATTACCAATTTTTTTGCAATCCTTGACATTTCTATCAATGTACCTTTGAAAAATATTTGTTTTGCCTTCACTACTCCAAATCATTTTGAAATTCCTTATTTAGTCGTTTATAGGTGGCACTACCTTAGATTTTTTATAAAAACATTGCAACCATGGTGATTGGCATTTTTCAATCCTATAATTAAATTCTTGACAATTTAGTATTTTGAATCATTCTCTAGTATTATCTACTTACTATTTTTTTCCTATATGTTGTACAGTTCCAAATGATCTAAAAATTTTCAAGCATGTAGCCATCTTGCCCTGAAGAATTAAATCAAAGAAGCACAACCATTTTGGAGATTTTTTCATAATGATTTGACCTTGTGAAGTGCAGCTGCCCACTTTTTCACAGGGCCAAAAAAATGATTTTTGCCATTTCAAACGCTAATATTTTTCCATCTACACAGTGGAAATTTGTGAATTTTTTTCCACGTCTTCTCAACTAGCGTACTACAAGATCCTACAATTACATGTGTTCAGAAGTGATATTTGTCAAAAATTTGGTACTTATACTAGAAATGACACTTTTGGAGCATTTTTGGTGAGAATATAGTCAAGGAACTCTAGGGGTTAAGTACCATGTTTTTTTTTTCCTCCATTTTTTACTCTTCATAAAAAATTTACAGCTTTTTCACCTTTTTTTTTTCGATCATTTCAAATTGCAAACGTCTTTTTCCCTAATTTCACGGGCTAACAATGAACACAAATATTTCAAATATTGTTGCAATGGATTTAACATCACTTTAACCCCTAAAGGACCAAGGTGATCTTCCTATCAAAAAACCACTCAAAACTGTCATTTTTATTGCAAAGAGAAAAGAGCTTCAAATTTTTTTTCTTTCTTGCATATCTAACGATAAGATCTTATACTTGACTAGTATGTGAATATGTGGAAGAAATTGCAAAAACTTTGACCATGTAGATTGCAAGATGTATGCATTTAAAGTGAAAAAACAAGTTTTTGGCACCTTGTTTGACTAGATTTTTTGGTTTTGAGTCTTTTTAGTTCAAATTTTTTGCACTATAGACTTTGATTTTCTACTTATTTATGTTAAGTAGTTGAGTTGAGAATCTCCCAAAAAAATTTAGGATAAAAAGCACTTAATTTTCACTTGTGAAAAATTTGTTAAGTGGAGGTAGGTTCAAGATTGAAGAAAAAATAATTTGTTAATAGCTTTTAGATGGAATTAAATAACAATAATCCCAACGGTGAGATTGTTCTTATAAAAAAATCTAACCTTGTCTAACAATTTTTTTTGAAAATTTTTAAAATTGCATTGAAAAATGAATTCTACAAGTTATTTTTTCAAGAAGAAGCTTAGATTGCCCCAAAAACTAAGATTGTCCATAACTTTCTCATTATTAGTCTAAATTGAATGAAGCAAAGCTTCACATGTAGACAAAAATATAATCTTTGAGAAAAGAAGTTGAAAAAATAGTTATTTTGATTTTATATGATTTTTTTTTTGCTGCCCGCCAAATTTCATTTTTGCTTATTGTGCCATAACTTTTGCTCTTGGGCATCAATTAAAATGAATATTATTTATCCACAAAGCTCTTGCAAAAATACACAACCTCAAAAAATCCCAAAAAATATTACTAAAAATTGAGACAGTAAGAACTTGCCTGGACCTGATTTGTCCCCCGAGGGGACAAATGATCCTTTAGGGGTTAAAAAGGTTAAATTAACTCTAGAAATAAAAAAAACTTGCAACTCTTTGTGAATGAAAGGTTGTTTTCTCCTCACAAATGCTTGCCACCGTGGACTTTAGCCAACTTGTTGCAGCCCATACCGAGCGTCCATTAGAAGGGGAGCTAGCTTTGAATCATCAACATTGAAATTTTGCATTAGCTAAATCAAGTTTCCAGTGTGTAAATCCAGAGTGCCCACCAGTGCAAAAGGCACCCAGAAGTATGCATCAGTTCCCTTGCCATCTGTGTATTTCTGGGCGTCTTTTCTACTAGTGGCCTGTTGAAAATACTCTTAGAGCATTTGTGAAGCATACCTTGCAAACAATCCCTATAACAAAGAATGGCGGGCCATTCCACGAGGCCCACATAAGGTAAAAGACCCCATTGCGATCAAAATTAGGAGTGTGCCCTCATGCCACTGCTGAAATTTATCAAACTTTTTCCCACACAAAGATAAGTGTGAAAGACAGTGAGGACATTTGAAATTATATTTTTTGGACTAAGTATGAATTAGTTCTAAATTTTTGAAGTGATCAACCCATAAGGGTCTGTAGGCTACTTCATGACCATCAAAATTTGAATCTAATATGGTCATCTTCATACCCAATGTAGTTATGACATTTTCAAACATGGAAGACCTAAAAAATCAGTTTTACAAAGAATTTTATATTGAAAAGTTGGAAGTACCTATTGAGGTCACTAATTACTCCATAACTACCATGTAAGACATTGATTGGGGTCTGAAAAACCACAATATGGTCATTAGGTGTCCATCATGGGCCATTTGACCGCAATGGGGTCATTTACTTTAGTGCTAATAATTTTTGGAGGAGATGCACCCTGATGCACGGTCGGCTACTTGGAAGGGTTTGCAAAGTGACTTTCTCAACATCCAACAAGAGAAGGAATATATTCCCAAAGTTTGCTCCATTATTTCATTTGCAATCAATCATTGTTTGTAACATTCCAACATAGATATCAACATGTGTCATAATTGACTAGGAAGGATCTTGAGAATCTTGAACTTTTTCTAGGAGGAATCTCATCTTGCAAGATGCTTTGAGTGGCAAGCAAAAGACCAAAAATGTCAGTCTTACCCCTTTGCATAGTGAGGCCATAGAACTAATGTGGAGCATGATGGTCACATCGAAAAGCTCATATAATTTGCAAACACTTTTCAAACTATATAGTAATGTTATCGTCTTAGAATGAGGGAGCATTATAGATGCTCTTATATTTTCTATTAGAAGGATAGGGAGAACTAATATGCACTGCCCTTTTTCTGCCCTAGGAGGAAAATACTAAAACTTGTCATTGGAAGATGGGCCAATGACCATGAGACTCAAGCCTCATAATTAACCACTCTAATTGCTGCAATTTTGCAATTATATATGCATGAAATGTTTTATATTTATTTTTAAAAGATGAAAGCATACATCTTCCTTGAATCATAGAAATTTCAAAGATTTTGTGAAATTTTGAAAATACTGTAAAGAAAAAAGAAGAAAAATCTTATCAAATACAACATATTCTGAAAAATCTCAAATTATAGTTGCATGAGGTACAAAAAAGACTTGTTTCTTCACTTTATTCAAATATCTTGCAATCTATGCAGTCAAAGTTTTTGAACTTTATTCCACACATTTTTATACTAGTTTAGTGCTAGATCCTAAGGTCAGATATTCGAAAAAGAAATTCCAAATTTTTTTGCTCTTTACAACAAAAATGGTTGATTTGAGTGTTTTTTTACTTAAAAAAGGCCGTGGTCCTTTAGAAGTTAAAGCATTATGAACAAAAAGACACAAAAGTCCATACAAGAAATACATAATTATTATTGTCCTATTCTTCTTCTAGATGCTTCATACTTAGAAATGCAACAATATTTGAATACCAACCACCCAACCACATTGTACCAACATGGCTACTTTGATGTCTTTGTCCATATACAAGTGAATGTCTATACAAGGCCAAATTGTGTCTTGACTTAACCCCTAAAGGCCTAAGGCCTTTTTTCTACCCACAAACACCCAAAACTGTCATTTTTATAGCAAAGAGTAAACATTTTCTTTTTTGCACATCTAACCATAGGATCTTACACCTAATTAGAATAAGAATGTGTGGGAAAAATTTCAAAATTTTTAACCGCATAGATTGGAAGATATTTGCGTTTAAAATGAACTAAACAAGTTTTTCAACACACTGCGGGATTAGATTTTACGACTTTGAACATTTTTAACTTAAGTGTTTTACACTTAAATATTTATAGTACAGAATTGAGTTGAGAGTCTAGGGGGAAAAAAATCCAAAAAAATAGAAAGAAATCTAAAATATTACTATCTTTTATATGGAACTAAAAAAGCACTAATTTCAATGGTGGATTGTTCTTACAAAAAAACTAAACCTTGTGGAACTTTAAAAAAAAAAATTGTAACAAATGCCTATAAGTTGTTTTTTCTAGGAAATGCTTTAAGTGCCCGAAAAACAAGATTGTCCATAACTTTCTCAAATGAATCCAAATGAAATTAATCAAAGCTTTCCAAATAGACAAAAAATTAATCTATATTTTTTTGCTGCCCCTTGAAGGCTATTTTGAGCTTATTTGGGCAAAACTTCTTTTCTTGGGCATTGATTGAAAAGAAAATGATATTCCCACAAAGCTTAGCATTTTTTCTATCTTTAAAAAACCACGACAAAAATTTATCCTGTAGGTAGCTATCCAAAATCCCATTTGTCCTCCAAAGGGACAATGGGCTTTTAGAGGTTAATCTATGTACAACATAGATTTCATCTACATCAATCCCTAGCTACCTCTTCAAAACAACCAAAAATAAGAACTACAGAATTCACATTTTGCAATGACAGAAGCAATGGAAACAAAATAAATAAATACACCCCCTTTATTCATAAAAGAACACAAATGGTTGGCATTTTGATAGTCAAATGGTAGAATACATGATAAAATACAAATGGTTGGCATTTTGATTGGTGCAAGCTGTCAAATCATCTTAGATATTACAGAAAAAATTAAAATTTCACAATCAGCTATTGATACAACTCCTATATACTATGAATAGTATTGTGATCAAATACTCAATTTATATACTACTTACAAGAAGATTGGAAATATTTCTTTTCACTTACTGAGATCAGTTACAATTTATGTATATTTCATTTGAAATATAGATTTATCATATGTGTAAAACCATGATGATTAGAGAATTTGGTTGTCATATAGTGATGCTTTTTACAAAGCATGGGTTTTCATTTATGTATACTTTCATTTGAATACATGTATTTTTTTTATAAATAAAATAACAACATTGCTTTGCAATCATTTTATGTTTTCCTTCACTTCACTATATGATTTTATTTATTTTCACTTCATTTTATATAATTTCATTCACTGTATACAATTTATAACCAATTTATCAATCTTGATTTATTTGCTTCAATAATGCTAATTGATTTATTATTTTTATAAATTTAAAAATATCCGAATAAAAAAATAATAACAAGAAAAGAACAATTATCATTAAATTGAAATACATACAATGCATTGAATATTGTTTAGAATATTGAACTTTCATATTTTATATGATTACCTAATTATTTAGAGGATATTGAACTAATTTATGATTTGAATTTAAAAATTCTTCTTCTTAAATACAAATATTTTTTTGTTGTTATATTTTTCGACCTATAAACAACTTGTGTAGTGTTGTGCACTTGTCAAAGTGCTTTTTGTGATTTACCTATATACTCTTTTAATTTTTAGTTTTTTGAATAATGTATCCATAATTTTGTTTAATTTATAGAAAAAAAATCAATTAAAAACCCTTAGCATTTGCAACAACAAAGATTCCTTGGAAAAAGACAAGTACAATAGCAAGTAGCACAATTAACCTCTAATGATGTAAGTGGCCATTTTCTAGTCATTGTCCCTCTTTTTTGAGGTGCCCATTTTCAGATTTTGGCTTTTGATTTGAAGCTAGTTGCCAAATTTATAAGAGTCATTAAAACAACTTGAACTGTAAATTGATTAATAATCTCAATTGGATTTCAAGTTCATTATTAAACATTAACTCTTTGTTGCACCCTAACTATTACATCTTGAATACCTTTACCAAAGTCAAATTCCTAATTTGTGCAATTCTGTAGGGTCAGACATGATGTGGAAATTAAATCTTTGACCCCTAAATGCCCAAACACTGTTTTTTGGGAACATAGCACTTTGGGCAGCTTATTGTGAATGGAGATTTTATTTTTTTCTTTGAAATTTTCACACAACATTTTCCCAAGGAGTAGCTTTAAGGCCCGATAATTTTCATTACTTTTGATTACATGGTTAAAAGGTTATTGACTGTATGATATGTGCTTTTCAATGCTCAGTGGGCAGCTAAAAGAATTCTTAAAAAAATCACCTTTTAAAATAATAAAAATTTGAGATTAGTTCTCTAGATTTATATATACGAGAAAACCTTTTGAATCATTCCATTTTGCTTGAATTGAATCATTCCATTTTGATTGAATTGAATCATTCCATTGAAATTACGTAAGGTAAGCAAAGCCATCATAAACTAAAGGTTTAAATAGGTTCTAATTTTTTTTCTCTTGCATCCCATGTTTCCCCCTATTTGCACAATTTTGATCTTGTTTCCTTGTCATGGAGTATGAAAAAATATGTTTAGTTTATAAACCTTTAAGAAGAAAGTAACCTAGGAAAGAAAAGCATAGAAATTTTTTCTACTTAGGATAACTAGAAAATTTCATGAAAAGTGTAGAATCTCAAGAAAATAGGTATTTTGATGTTTTAATTTGTAAAAAATAGGGAAATAAATTTGGAAGAAAAAAAAATCGAAAATTTGGAAGAACTTTATGATGAAGAGATTTCAATGATCTTAAAACCATCTTCAATGTTCAAGAAATGCGCGTGCAAAGGAGCCTTGTTAGCACATACAAAGAGGACGTAAAATGAAATATTTTTAAATTTCCTTTGGTAGAAATATGGCTTCCTACTATGGAAATAGACCACAGAAATTTCAGCTCTAAATAATTAATTTTGGATACTCTCCAGTACTAAAGACCCCTAAATTGCAAAGTGAGACGAATTAGCTAAACTTAAATTTAAATATAAAATTATCTTTGGAAGTTTTTGAAAAATAAAGGATCTAAATACTATCAAGTTAGCCATCTCTAAAAAAAAATTCAAATTAATTGGGTTCATGCTTCAAAAGTTATAGCCAATAACAACTATGTTACTTCAAATTGTGACACAAAATAGTATTGGTCTTTCTTGCAATCACCCGGTGTCAGGGATCGGACTCTTCATGGACCAACAACGGTTGATGCTCCAATTACCTACTCAATCAAACGTGTAAGTTCAACTTAGGTATGCAAATTGCCACTAACATTACTCATGACATCACCCATGCTCACCACACACCATGCATTCCAAGGTTGCTCTAGATTCATAAAATATCACATGAAGAATACATCTCTCCCTTGGCTCTTTAAAGGAGCAAGGAGACCCGTTGTTTAATAACTTCCCTAACCGTCTCCTTTCCAAGTCCCAAGTCCTAATTGTTACAACCTAGTTTGTAACATTACCCCCCTCTTAGAGTCAAGTTTGCTCCCCTGCTTGGTCCTGGTGCTTGTGGATGGAGTGAATGAAATTCCGCGACCGCGTCGGGTGCGTTTTCGAGATTTGCAGCCGGCTCCCACGAGTTCTCCTGTGGTCCATAACCCACCCAAGACACTAAATATTGCAGTTTCTTCCCGCGTCCGAATAGTCTTGAATCAATGACTTGGTCGACTTCCCACTCAATGTCCCTGTTAGGAGTAATAATCGGTGGCGGAGGTGTACATCGTCGACCTGGAATTGTGTCCTATCAATACCTCTCAAGTAATGACACATGAAACACATCATGAATGCGAAGGGTCTTGGGCAACTTCAACCGGTAAACCAAGTCCGAGATTTTTGATGTTATGGGAAAAGGCCCTAAGAATTTAGAGGCCAACTTGTGTGATGGCGCGGTTGTGGCAATATTTTGATGCCGAAGAAGAACCTGGTCTCCCACTTGGAACGTCGGTTGCAATTTAAGTCCTCGGTCATAACTTCGTTTAGCCTCCTCCCCTACAAGTTGAATCATGAATTT
Source organism: Neckera pumila (assembly GCA_963969595.1). Classification (NCBI taxonomy): domain Eukaryota; kingdom Viridiplantae; phylum Streptophyta; class Bryopsida; order Hypnales; family Neckeraceae; genus Neckera; species Neckera pumila. The sequence continues at coordinate 1,275,157 of OZ018408.1, read as the reverse complement.
TAGTTCCTCATGGACCTGTTGCAAATGCTTTACCCTATCTTCCGCCGTTGGAACCATGGATGAGCTTGGGGTCATAAAAGACAATGCCGGATGATAACCGTATGTAGCGTAAAATGGAGAGAATCCCGTGGCTGCATGCGATGCATTGTTATATGCAAATTCTGCAAGGGGTAAGAGATCCACCCAATCATCCTGACGCCTAGTAGTGAACATTCTTAAGTATTGCTCAAAAACTTGGTTTACTCTTTTGGTTTGACCGTCCGTTTGCGGATGGAAAGCTGTTGTAGGCGAAGGCCTAATTTTTAAGACCTCACATAATCTTCGCATAAATTTTGATATAAAAACCGGGCCCCAATCCGATATGACCTCCTGCGGGGTCCCATGGTGCTTCCAAATATGGTGCAAGTATAACGAAGCCGTTTCTTGAGAATCAACTGTTTCCTGTGTGGGAACAAAATGGCCCAACTTAGTGTTTTTATCTATCACGACCATAATAGAGTCGTAACCCTTGCTTCTTGGCAGCTTAACAATGAAATCCGTCGAAACTTGCTTCCATGGGCCGTATGCTGCTGGAATAGGTTGCATTAATCCGTGACGGGCATGATGTGTAGGTTTTGAACGTTGACAAACGTCGCAACCATCGACATAGCGATTCACATACCGGCGTAGGGTCGGCCAATAAAATTGCCTTGTGACCAACTCCAAAGTCTTTGCCCGTCCTTGGTGGCCGGCGGCCGGAGCATCATGCCTTGCCCGTAGGATTTGGTGTCGAAGGTCCTCGTCATCTGGCACATATATTCTATCTTGGAACCGGATGATTCCGTCACAAAAAGTGTATCCTTGAAGTCGGTGGTGAATATCCCTTGATAGTTTATTAATATCTTTTTTAAATAACGCAAGTATCGGAGACAAGGTGACATCCTCCTCCGTAGCCTCCTTCAGACGGGCTAAAATGTGACCATTGCTCCAAACTGGTTGACACGATTCAAGAGCCGCTAGTCGAAATAGTGGTTTTTTTCTTGGTGTATGTCCTTCCATTAAATCTATTCGCCTTGACAGTGCATCCGCTCTTCCGTTGAACGAGCCCGGCCGGTGTTGAATTTCAAAATTGAATGAGGACAAAAACTCGGACCATCGAGCTTGTCGCCTATTTAATTGCTTTGTCGTCAAAAAATACTCCAAATTCTTATGATCCGAAATGACTAAGATTTGTTGCGGAGACCCCTCCAAATATACTCGCCAATCTTGAAATGCTAACACAAAACTCAAAAGCTCTTTATCGTAAATATCGTAATTCTGCTCAGCTGGGGACATTTTTGAACTACGGTATGCACACGGGTGCAATTGTCCGTCCTCGCCATATTGTGATAGAATTGCCCCCGTGGCCATATCCGATGCGTCGGTTTCTACCACGAAAGGTCGCTCAAAATTAGGGTGGAGTAGCACGGGTGCCTGCAAAAATTTTGACCGAAGTTCCTTGAATGCTGCATCGGCTTGAGGAGTGCACACAAAAGGCTGATTCTTCCGTGTTAATTCTGTAAGAGGCATTGCCACTCTTGAGTAATCATTGATAAATCGCCGGTAAAAATTCGCAAATCCAAGGAATGATTGTACCTCTTTAACTGACTTTGGAGTAGGCCATTCCTTAATGGTTTGAACCTTGTCTGGGCACATTTCCAGTCCCTTAGAAGAAACTGTCATTCCTAAAAACTCCACAGATTGCCGATGAAATTCGCATTTTGACTCCTTTGCAAAGAGCCCATGTTGTTGGAGTCTCTGTAATACTTCTCTTACAACCGATCGATGTTCGTCTAATGTTTTCGAAAAAATAAGAATATCATCTAGGTAGATTACAACTGAAATGTCAAGGAGGTCGCCAAAAATTTGTTGCATATGTGATTGAAATTGCGCTGGCGCGTTCATCAACCCGAATGGCATCACCAAGTATTCATAAAGACCATATCGCGTCTTGAAAGCCGTTTTGAATTCATGACCCAAAGCCATGCGCACCCTATGATACGCTTGTCGTATATCCAACTTTGTAAATATAGTCGCCCCCACCAACCGATCTGTAAGCTCCGGAATCAAGGGTAAAGGATAACGGTTTTTTAGTGTGACTTTATTAAGATTACGGTAATCCCCCCCCCCCCCCCCTAAGAGAACCATCTTTTTTCCGGGCAAAAACGATTGGAGCTGAAACGGGGGATTTAGAACGTCGAATCCACCCTTTCTCTAAATTCTCTCCCAAATATTTACGTAACTCTTCCAGTTCCATAGGTGACATTGGCCGGAGCCCGGTGTTCTTTGGCTCTTGCCCTTCCTTAAACTCTATTTTCATGTCAGACGCGCTATGATCCGGTAATTCATTTGACGCGGTTTCACTAAAGACTCCTTGCAAATCTTGATATTCCGCTGGGATTGAGGTCCTCACAGACCCATCAGTATCTTGACATTCGGCTATCTCCAAAACGTAAACCTCTGCATCCTTCGCTGATAACCGGAACCCTGCCGTTGAGACAAATGAGAACTTAGGTGCTACAACCTTCTCCCTCTGCTCCCCGAGTTGGTAGTTTACTTTACTTGCGACCCCACCAGAGGCTTTCTTTTCCGCTCCACCTTGAACCGGCATCCTTCTTGGGTCGTCGCCCGACTTTGACGCTACGAGCCCTTGAACAGCCTGATGAGGCTTAAAGCTTGTGGTCCCTATGCCGCGAAGTGCAACCAATTCGCTGGACCCGTCCACCCCTTGTGTCACCGAACAAGGCTGGAAACCCAAACTGGTGGTCAAGGCCATTGTCCCCTGCTCACCTCCCATTGCAACATTAATTTTTTTTATACAATTTTCTTGACAGTATGAAGAATCAAATATGACTTCTCCCCTTGACCAACGAATCGTCAGATCATGGCAATTAAGCCAAGGAGTCCCCAAAATACATGCATATCGGCCGGTATTGGTGATATCCGCCACTAAAATCTCACGGTGATCTCCAAGGACGAGCTCCACTTCAGCCTGATGCGTAATGAGACCGGAATTAATCACTCTTCCGTCAATGACTCTCACTTCCCGTGGTATCTCTTTTTTTTTCAAGGAAGCCTTGCATTGTGCCGCAAAATTTGGGTGCATGAACACTCCAGTTGCTCCCAAATCCACCAAAGTTAAGGCTGCAAAAGAATTCACGTGGGCATCCAACGCGAGGTGTGCACCTGGATCGATTGTGGCTCGAAGGTAAAGAGGAGTGGAGCCACTTGGAACGTCGGTTGCAATGTGAAAACCGTCAACAAATTCCTTAATCATTCCGTCCTTCAAGATTGTGGTGGCCGCGGACTGAATCGTGCCCCGGTACTGAATGTTATCACTCAGTCCCGGGCTCCACCTTTTCCCGAGCTCTCCCCTTCCCCCGTGGCTGCTATTGTCAACGGCCGCGATGGGTTTGTGGGACACTTGGCCCGGACATGGCCAACCTTGCCGCATCCCCAGCACCTACCTTGACGTTGGTACTCCAGTCTTTCTACGGCCGTCTTTGCCACTGTCCCACGAATTGCTCCGAGCTCTATGGGCACCGGCCCGGAGATAGCCGGATTTGGTGTAAACCGCCCCGTTGAATCACGGGAGGAGTTAGGAGGTAATCTTGAATTGAAAGATTCTGATGACGAGCGACGCGTTTGCTTCCTTCCCCAGAGCCGCTCGTCGATCCTGGACGCCATGGCCATCCACTCATGTAAGCGGCATGGTTGACGCTCCGCGGTGGCCACGGAATCTAAAATTTCATCCTTAAGGCCACTGCGAAACCGTGCTACCAAACTGGACTCGTTCCATTCCACCTGAGCTACATATTCATTGAAAGTAGATATGTAAGTGGCCACCGAGCCGGTTTGTTGAAGTCTCCCGAGACGATCTTCTGCGTTACCCCGCCAATCAAGATCTCCATACACTCCGATAACTGACTCCCAGAAAGCCTCATAATTCTCCAATAGTTCATGCTCACGTCCCTCGTCAAGCGCTTGCAACAAAGGCATTGCCCAATTTTGGGCGGCTCCGGTCATGTAGGATAATGCATAAGCCACCTTATCTGCATCAGCACTATAGGTGCGGGGCTTTCCCCTAAATACCAAACGAAGCTGGGCAAACCAACGATATACTTCATTACCTTTTTTTCCAGAAAATTTATCCAGCTCCGCCACCTTCAATTCCTTACTTTCCCAATTGGGTGTATTGCGTCCATTGTCCGCTGGCGCAAGCCCAACATTCACGATTGGAGATCTTACAGTCGCAGCATGCTCCGTCAATTGCTGGATCAGGTGCGGCATTGCAGCCTGCAGGACCGTTTGAACTTGTTGCCGTACGAACTCTGTCCAATCTGGTTCCGTAGCCTTTGGCGCTGATACGCCACCTCCCAACTCCGCTGATCTCTCCTGCTCCATTGCGGTCCAGTTACACCTCCCCAGTTGCACAAACCCAACCAGTCCACCGGAACTGCTCAGTCTCGGGAAGCTTCCTTCCCGACCCTCTGCTGGCCTCGAAGACACCCCGCAGACGTCATCCCCTTCAGCCCGATTACCCTCCGATCTCTCGGACTCTCAGTTCTCTCGATACCCCCGCATGCTCACTGGTCTTCGTCGCAGCTCCCCTCTCACTGGACTGCAGCGCTCTGCCCACTCGGCCTGGTTCCTCGCAGCTCCCCTCTTGCTGGATTGCAGCGCTTTGCCCACTCGGCCTGGTTCCTCGCAGCTCTCCCGCATGCTCACTGGTCTTCGTCGCAGCTCCCCTCTCGCTGGACTGCAGCGCTCTGTCCACTCGGCCTGGTCTCTCGGCTCTCTCGCATGCTCACTCGGCCTGGTTTCCCGATTCTCTCGCTGGACTGCAGCGCTCACCGATCTCTCAGATCTCTCAATTTACATCTCTCGGGTCCTTCAAATTATCGCGAAAATTTCTTGGAGTGCATGCATCATGCACCTCGGCGGGACCTCCACTCAGAAGTTCAAAATTCTGGCACAAGTTCCAGTAGGCTCTCAGAACATCGAAATGGGATGTGATATTATGTCAGGGATCGGACTCTTCATGGACCAACAACGGTTGATGCTCCAATTACCTACTCGATCAAACGTGTAAGTTCAACTTAGGTATGCAAATTGTCACTAACATTACTCATGACATCACCCATGCTCACCACACACCATGCATTCCAAGGTTGCTCTAGATTCATAAAATATCACATGAAGAATACATCTCTCCCTTGGCTCTTTAAAAGAGCAAGGAGACCCGTTGTTTAATAACTTCCCTAACCGTCTCCTTTCCAAGTCCCAAGTCCTAATTGTTACAACCTAGTTTGTAACACCCGGCCACAATGTCATTACATAGTTAAAGTCCGAGTCTTGTCTAAGTTCTGTGGATTCTAGTTTCTACAAGCGTAGTTTTCTATAGATTTTAGGTTGTATGCCAAGAGAAGGACATGGACATGGAGTTGGACGGCGTGCAATAGGTATACTTGTGCTACTCCATAATCTCAAAAGTATTTGCAGTCTAGAAGTTGTGTACTCTGTGAATTTCAATTAGAAAAAACAAAGCTCCAGGATCGGAATCACATATAGATTCTACTTGCATGTTTATAGATTTGGGTGGTTGAAGTTGGAAGTGACTTTGAAAGCTCTATATATGTGTTGATTTATGTTTTTGTATGCCTGTTTGGAGAAGGTTTGGAGAAGAGGGTGATTGCAAGAAAGACCGGTACTGGGAAGTACTAAAACATTGTCACAAAAGGAATGTTGAAGCTTCCTTTTGCAATAACTTTTGAAGCATGACTTACATGAACTCGAAATTTCCATTGGAGATTCTTCTTTTGAGTTTCATTATATCTCATTTTTTCAAAAAAATTCAAAAATCATTTTACATTTAAAAATCATTTAAACTAATTTGTCATGTTTTGAGTTTTAGGGTTTTTACTACGTAAGGAGTCCCCAAATTTAATGATTTGGAGCTGAAATTTCTATGGTCTATTCCCATAGTAGGAAGCCATGATTCCACCAAGGGGCATTAAAAAATATTTTATTTTATATCCTCTACGTCCATGCAAAGAGGGCTCCCTTGCGCACACAATTCTGAACATTGAAGATGGTTTTAGGATCATTTTTTTGGTGGAATCTCTTCACCATGAAGTCTTCTCAAATGTCATTTTTCAATTTTTTTTCAATTACTTTTCCTATTTTTTACAAATTGAAATGTCAAAGTATGTATTTTCTAGTGATTCTACACTTTTCTAGTTCTCCTATTTAGAGATTTTTTTTTAGCTTTTCCTTCATAGTGTACCTTCTTATAGGTTTATACATTTCTCATATTTTTCATAATTTTTTAAAAATGTTTTTCTATTTTTATAATACTCCCCCAAAAATGGCTGAAAACGGGCAAAGTGGAACAAAAACGGAAGGTCTTTCATGCAATCACCCAAGAGCATATTTTTGGGGTTTCCTCACTAACACAAATCCACCAATGTCATTTATTGAGATTTTACAAATGATCTTTGCCAATGTCAAAGACCTCATAAACCATGGTATCTAAAAGTCTCAATTTAGCAGCCAACTCTATGACTTCCTCTTTAGCGCTTATATGACCCATTGCAAGCATAGAACACACACTATTCCATGCTTTACTCCCTAATAATTTTGAAACTTTCATTTTAGTAATCCAAACCCTAATAGAGTCTATCCTAGCTTGTATAGATTAATCTCTTATGGTAGCAACAATGACATATTTGGACTAAAGTTTTCAATTGCTCTAGGAGACAATGCACATTTGACACAAAAATGGTTACCAAAAAATGACAATTGCCTTCTCCAAGGATTGTAGCCCTTGCCACCAATAACCATGGCTTCATTGACGTCATGGTTAACAACGTGTGCTCTGCCTTAGAAACATTCCATAACTATACATTCATACATAATCAAGTCACCTTAACAAAAAAAGAAACTAAGAAAACATTCTTCTCTACATGTTTGCAACAAGCACATAAATAAATAAATTATCGTAAAATTAATAGGATTTATTTATTGATTGAATAATAATTCACTCAAAAGAACTTATTTTCCTCACTTTCAATGTTGTCTTCAGTATAAACAAAGTATTCTATTTAAAAATTAAAAATAATTCATTTAGTGTATATTAGAGGCACATCAAATTGTAGGTTATACTATATAGAATGAGAAGTGAAGTAGGTTATTTATAAGAAAAACAGTCTCATCAAAGCTTGTAGATTCATAATATTCAAAAAAAATAATTACAATTGCATGCTATTGTACACCAATTTCCTTCCTACACCCAAGGTGCTACAAATGCTTAATTTCAACTAGTATTGTACCAAAATATCCATTTTCCCCTAAAACCAACAAACAAAATTCAACCTATTTTAACACACCTTATCTATAATCTTCATAAGAAAACTCAAGACAATTCTTACTCATAATTTGTATAAAATCCACACCTAAGAAAAAAGCAAAAAATATATTCACACCAAATTTTTTTTCTATTTTTCCAAGATTTTTTGCCCATTTGATGCTCTAAGAAACAAAAGTACATTAATCCCCTTGCAAATTCACCCTTAATACTAAATTGAGGCTTTAAGGTTTTTATATAAAAATACAAATAAACTTATGAAATAATACAAATATGAAAAAATTCAATCAATGTAATTTTAGTGATCCATACTAAAATAATTAGAAATTATCTCATTTGTTACCAATTGGATTTAGTTGTATATAATGCACCATGAATTCGAAATGCATTCTTTTAGAGTTTTAATATTTTAATCTAGATTATGTGGTGATTTTTTTATTAATTTTCTTAATAGATATACTAACTTTGCTAAGAAGTTTCTTTGACCTCTAATTCAATTTGCATTCGGTAATCGAAATTTTCAAATTTTTGAAATCTCCAAAGCAATGCTATATGACCAAAAAATATTGGTGTACCTTTGTGTGTAAATTATATTAATACAAATTGCAACTATTATACTCTACACAAACCACCAAATTTACATTTCTACAAATAGAAAATTAATCCCAACCACTAGTCAAATCTTTATACTACAATACAATACTTCAAAGGGTAGTTAGAGAAACTGCACTGCAAAATACCCCTACCACTAAGACAAGTATTGGCACAAAGACCTCTCGTAAAACCTCAAAGAAAAGCCCCTTTCTACCTTGTTTTCTTTCTCTTCTGTACACCAGTAAGTTCCATTGTTTGCTTTCAGGATCCTTCTCTTGTTCCTTTTTTTGGAGCCTCTGTATTTTGCTCCTGCAAATCCAACACAAATTTTGTTCAAATTAGAACTTCAATTTGTGCACCTCAACCATAACATTCTAGAGAACCCTTGTTGAATATCTCCTAAATTATTTAGCAAGAGAAAGGACTCTCTAACACCTTCATTTGCAAAGTTGTCTTTAATTCAAACAAGTGAGAGCTTCTAAGGCCAACAAGCTATTATCTTCACAAGTCAATTGCCAAAGCTTTGATTTTGCTTGATTTCTTTGACTTGGCATGCTTTTCCTCTAACTAACCTCTAATTGCTTGAATTGAAAATTGGAATTCCACGTTAGAAGTTTATAGCCACTTATTGTAACTTCTAAAGCATATATTTATGTTTTAAAAATGTGATATGATTTCTTCTTCTTAACAAGATTGGTACATTCTTTGAGGTCTCCTAAATGATTCATTTTGACTTGTAAATAGTTGGAAGAAACCAATTTTGGTCATTTAGACTTGAAAAGGTTTATTAACCTCATGTAATATTTAATTATGATCCATTTTAAAAACCAATCCCTACATATTCTTGCCTAAAATGTACAACCTCTATTTTGGAAAGACCTATTTTTAAACCCTTCAAAAATACTTAGTCTATTCACACAGGGTCCAAGAAATCTTTTATAAGAGTCTAGAATCCCCATGACTACCAACAAGATCTAAGTTTTTTCCATACTCAAAACCTTAAAATCTTATTCGGAAGAATTTAGGTGCGGTTACCTTTGTGGGGCCTGTTCTCAAATGGCGGCACTCAATTATTACTAACAACAAGAAAGTTATGAAACTCTGTTATTGATCTGACTGGAATGTTATGTAGTTATAAGTTTTCATTAACTTATATTGAACATGCTAAAACGTCATATTAACTTATAATGAACAAGTTATAAGTCAACTGCGTAACATTGTTTCATTGAAGCTACAAGATAGTATTAATGTTATAACATTGTGCCTTATGCGGAGACAGTGTATCTTCTATTGAGCTTTGTGGAGTGTTCCACAACTCACGAACGCTATGAAATAGTCATTTAACCGATTCTTCTCTAGGATAAGTACCCACCGAATTCTACAAGATGATGGGATGAATTGATCAGAAACTGAACATCACAGGCAACGGAGCAGTTCGTCATTCAACCAGCATAGCGAAGTGCCTTAGACTTGCCCAGGTAGATCATGAAAATGTGAGCTAGAGGAGATAGTATTGAGTAACTAGAATACCTGGAGTAGTAGAGAAGCAGGTGATTGACCACTGGAATGATGTATGACACCATACATACGCCCGTGGCGCCCGTGACCACAAGCATGTTGCTCGACTTGGCCGGCCAAAGGACGGCAATCGCCAAACAAAAGGTGAGGATGGCGGTCATCACCACCAGATGGCGACGACGCTTGCCCGTGACCAAGCTCTCCGGAATCCAGCCATTGATGGTGTGCCTCGTGGGATACTCCCCCATGGGCATCGAGAACGCCATGTACACTGCAAGTAATTGATAACCAGGCATGTGTTTATGTTACAGGATGCTAACCTAATATATATCATATGCGTCCAGTTTTCAGAATTTTAAAGCAATTAGGAGACATGGGCTTTCGATGCGAGATCACTCAATAGAGCTCACAGAAGAGCTCGATCGTTTTGGATTCTACAAGAGCCGATCGAACTCTCTTGAGATCCCATCGTGTTTCACTTGATGGATGTATGATAATTTCCTAAGAGTGGGGGGTTATGTACAGAACAGTAAACCACAATTGAAGGGAGGTAGAGAAGTCCTGATTTCCATGCAAAGATGAGTGCCCATCGACCAGTTTAGCCTGGTCATGCTAATTATACAACTGTTAGTTGAAGGCCTGGAACCTGGTGTTGAATGATTGAAAGAGATGAGTTTTGTTAACTGCAGGCCAGGGGTTCTAGTCTAGGAGAGGGGATTAATACTGGTATAGTACCTAACTCTAACCTGATATGAAACTGCTGCAAAGTTCAGGCTCCAGACGACTTGCAAACAGTACGATATACCGAGGTTGAGCAGAGTGGAGACGGTAACCCAAGCAACGATGGAGATCGATCTAGAACTCGATCAACAGTAACAACAATGAAAAGAGGAAATATGAGGCCATAGCAGGATTGAAAATCATACGTGTCATGGAGAGGTTGAGTAAGCCTTGGGCCACACCCCCGCCCAGCCACTTGTTCTCCAGAATGTTTTCCTGGGTGTTGGCGCCGTTATTTGCCGCTCCAAAGAATCCCGTTGCGCCATATATCACGAATGAATTCACTGCATAGCACTCACTCCGCAGTCAAACGTTGCGGTCGCATCTAGAAAAAACAAGCTAGGGTTTGAACATACAGCGGATTCCAGCCCTACTGGACCAAGATTAAATCCCAATTTGAGTCTCATGTTCTGCTTTGCAGTGTTTAAGTGGGTCATATGGCGACATTTGAATTCAGTCACAGGTTTAGTTATTTGGGTACATGAAGTTTCGCACAATCTAAAATGAACAATATTATATCAGATATATCCAATGCTATCAGTCGAATTTGTGATTCTTTCAAACCCTAAATAATTCTGGGCCGGGGATTTTCGGAGCAAAGAGAAGGAAAAGGAGCAAGAAGGTATCACCGAGGACCACCACGCGCGTGGAATAGGAAGTGAGCTTGACGCCGAGACGACCTTCGGGCATCTCCCCCAACAGGGGCATGATCATTGGCTGAATGTAGAAGGCAAATCCAAACACCGAAACCGCCTGCGACACCAGCCCTAAGGCACCAATTTTGGTCGCAGAGTCGCTCTCAGTGATAATGCAAACACATCGAGCAACCGTGAACATGACAAGATTCAACAAAATCTCGCTTACCAATCGAACTGAAGCCCACGGGAGCTAGCTCCCCGTCGGCTACGGCTGGCAGTCCGTTAATGCAACCCTCCACGACCGTAACGCCCATCAACCATAACACGATCACTGTGCCCGCCATGGCCGCGTACTCCAACTACATGCACATGTATCGTATTTGGTTTAGTTCTTTAGGAAATTTGTAGTAAATCCATTCCTTTCTGCTTTGAAGATACTGAGGATATCCTCCACACAAATCTGGCTATGAGGGAATTGCGCGAGAGGAGAGGTTGGACTTCGATCTAGACCTGACGAAGGCGGGTGACGCAGCACAGGGGCCAGATGACGAGCGCCGTCACGAACACCATGAGCAGGCGGCCCCCTCCATTGATGAGCACGGCAGGGACGTCGTTGGGCCAAATGCTAAGTAATCCAATTGAGCCAGCTTCTCCAATTTGCGCTATGCCCCCTGTGATGGACCTACCAAATCAATCCCACTCTCAGGATTAAATACTCATTCACAGAACAATGGATTCGTAGGTGTAAATTATAAATCTGACTGCTCATGTTGTAATTCGGAAGGGGGCAAATTTGGACGGAGTGGAAATTCCGAAGTCGACTTTCATCAGCTTCAGTGAAGAACGCTGTGTGTGTTGGTCAAATTATCTCTCAAAATCGGACAAAAGAAAGTCTCCAGATTATCAACTCTAGTCTGCTACAGGAACATGAAACCCAATTTGGGACTTTAGATCCTTTTGCTCCAATCCAATCTCATGCAAAGCGCAACCAAGTAATCAGAACAAGAATCATGGACGGAAGTAGCGAGCGAAGAGGAAGAAGACCCGACATACCCCAGCAAGAGCACCACAATGCTGATCTCTGTCGTAAGCTGCATGCACAAGAAGATCCAGTCTCAAGCCCGGATCATCAATCTTGAGTCACGAGAAGAAAATCAAAGGTCAACTTTCACGCACTGGAAATTGAGTTCCAAGCAAATGGAAGGATGAGGCTTACGCGCCAGGCGGGGCCAGCAACGGCCAGACCGAGAGACTCGTAATCCAGGGTGCCGGTGACGAGCGCCTGACGGAGCAACAAGTCGCAGGTGAAGGCATTGGCGGACGCCACCACCAGCATAATGAGGAACCCGGCCGTGATCCCCGTGACGCTGAATGCCCACGCAATCGGCAACACCGCCCTGCACCCTCCATTCCCCCACTCCCTTCTTCAACCTCCAGGACGTACTAGCTAGCTCCTCCACGTACATCCAAGCTTTGACCATCCCGTCCGGAACTCACTGCATTCTCTCTCCTTCGACTAACCCCTCTTAGCACTAGACAGCGGAAACAGAGCAACTCTTGACTTGTACAAGAGATAAAGATGTACCCACAGCAAATGCAGCAGGTTTCACGGCTTTGACCATCCCGTACGTAGACTCACTGCATTCTCTCTCCGTCGACTAATCCCTATTAGCACTAAACAGCAGAAACAGAGCAAAGCACATGATTTGTGCAAGAGCTAAAGAAGTAGCCTCAGCATGTCTCACGGCGAAAGAGCAAGAGAGGAGCTGATTACCCGTGGGTTCGCGTTGATTGCATTATCTCTAATCTTTCTTAATTAGCACTAAACAGAAGAAAGTCATCAAACCAAGACAAGACTACACAAGACCTGTAGGTAAGTAAGCGAGGCTCAACTTGGGCGAGAGTACTGTATGCAGCAGGATTCATGGCGAGAGGGAAACTCAAGGGATCACTAGCTAGATGAATTAGTTACCCGCCCATGATGGCCAGAGTGAGAGTGGGAATCACGCTTATCAGCACGCGTCGATTGTCCGCCACGCGCAGAATGCCTCGCAGGTTGGGGCACTTGGGTTGGGACGGAGCTCCTGCGGCGACGCCATCGCCGAGGTTGACGACTGCGCCTCCCAGCAGCTCCTTGTCTCGCGTTGCCATGGAACCTCCTTGAGCTTCTGGTGTGTCCACCAACGCCGTCGTCCTCGCATTTTGCAGGTCGTGATTCGCCATGGAATCTCCTCCTCCCGCTTTGGCTTTTGGGGTGTCCACCAACGTCGTCGTCTTCACGGGCGTCGTCGCAGAAGAATTATTGGCTACTGCAGCAGCAGCGTGCTCACCGTACCCGGTCTGCTTCTGCAAGAATCCTGCATCCTTCTTCCCGTGATGATGCGATGCAAGCGCCATGGATCAGAAACTGCTCTTGTTTTGGCTTGTGGCGGTGTCAGTGAGCACGAAAGTCGTCGTCGTCTGAGCAGCAATTAACTACAGTACCTGCTGCACTGATCTTGCATCCATCCTTCTCCATCTTGCGATTTACTGCGCGCAGTGAGTAAGCTCGAACGTTAGCACGTACGCTTCAAGCCGCAAGCAGAGCTCGTTATGCTGGATGGGGCGGACTTCAAGGAGATGCACCGCCATAGCTAATTCAACTCCCATTGTGCACTTTGGGAAACTCGACGAACTGATTAGTTGGTGGCACTAACGACGGACGTGACAGCAGAAAGAAGGGAAAGATGCAGCGGCGGACGAGAAAGGGGAATCCAGCTCCCACGTCTCCGGAGAACCAACTGAATTAGAAAGTGGGGTCACTCTAATTCGAATGGGGGATGTGGATCACACTTTAGTTTACTTTTATTTATTTTTATTTGAATGTATTATGTTTGGTTGACCACACAAAGGAAAGCTCCTTCGATTGCAAATTTTTTTGAGTTCCCTATGTTAGAAATATGACTTCCTATTATGGAAAAGGCCATAGAAATTTCAGCTCTACACCATTAATTTTGGGTGCTTCCTAATATTAAAAAACCCTAAACTGCAAAGTGTGACAAATTAGCTAAATTTAAATTTCAGTATAAAATAATTTTTGAAAACTTTTTGAAAAATAAGGAATTTGAATACTATCAAGTTAGCCATCTTCTATAAGAATTTCAAGCTAATCGGGTTTATGCTTCAAAAGTTATAGCCAACAACAACTCCATCACTTCAAATTGTAATGTAAAATAGTACTGGTCTTTCTTGCAATCTCCTGGCCGCAATGTCATTACATGGTTAACGTTTGAATTTTGTCTAAGTTTTGGAGATCAAATTGGAGATTCCAGTTTCTATAAGCACAGTTCTCTACAGATTTTGGGTTGTATGCCAAGAAAATGACATGGACATAGATAGCATGCAATAGGTATATTTGTGCTACTCCATAATCTCAAAAGTATTCCCAGCTTGATTCCCAGTCTAGAGGTTGTGTATTCTGTGAATTTCAGTTAGAGAATGCAAAGCTTTTAGACCTGAATCACATGTAAATTTTGCTTGCGTATCTTGTAGATTTGGGTGGTTGAAGTAAAAAATGACTTTGAAAGCTCTGGATATGTGTTGAATTGAATTTTTTTATATTTATTGTAAGGTTTGGATCGAGAAGAGCATGTTTTTGGGTTTCCTCACTAATACAAATCTACCATTGTCCTAAATATCCAAAAAAAATTGAGTAAAGACCATCTGTTAAGATTTTGCAAATGACCTTTACCAATTAATGTCAACGACTTCAGATTTATGCTACAACCATGGTATCTAAAAGATTCAATTTAGCAGCCAACTCCATGACTTCCTCCTCAGCGCCTATATAATCCATTGCAAGCATACAATACACATTGTCCCACATTCAGCTCTTTGATAATCTTGAAACTTCATTTTTTTAGTAATCCAAACCCTACATTAGAGAAAAAGGCAACCTTTGGCTGAGCCGCCAAAGAGTGACAATCCAATCTATTCTTTGAAATCTAAAAAGCCTATGAATTTCATCAGATGTATATTGTCAGAGTGTGAATTTTTGCAAAAGATGTCAGGATTCCAGTTATGAGGGTGTATTAATAATCAGCTGCGTGAGGTTAAAGGTTGATTAATTGGTAAATAATCAAATTTAGTGAAATTAAGCAAAATCAAGTGGCTTTTTAAGCTAGTTGCCAAATTAGTTAGGCAACTCTTACATTTTCCAACTGGCTTCTATAGCCACTTAACTTAGGGTGTTTGAAGATGAGAAGAGAAGCTATTTACACAAATGGGACAGTAGTAGGTCAAACAATCCATATGGGATGTGTAAATTAGGATTATAGGAACTCAACCACTTATAGTTAAGTCAAATACAAGAATCGTGGCCAAATTTTAGACCTCATTTAGCATAGTAGAATGACTAAAATTTTGAAAAAACTTTGAATTAAAAATAGTTGGATAATTAAGCTAAATTTTTATCTTCAAAAACCCGTTTGAGGTTTTGAGACTCCAACTAAAAGTTATAGACAAAATTATCAGAGGGGTGGATGGAACAATTTTTTTTTTGACATTTTTGAACACCTTCTCTGAATTTTATTCATATCTCTTGTTGGAGGCTTTCAACCTCAAACAATCATTTGGAGATAAAAGTTAGCCTAAACTTTTTAAAGTTCAAAGTTTTTTCAAAATAGTTATTCTAATATACCTAAATGAAGTCTAAAATTTAACTTTTAACACAATTTCTGCATTTGAATTAACTATGAGTGGTTGAGCTCCTATTAAGTCTAATTTACATATTCCACATGGATTGTGTCTTTACTACTACTCAATTGTATAAAGCGTTTCTTTATTCATCTTCAATCTCATCAAATGTCCATGAAATAAGTATTTCACATTGCTGTAAAAAAAAATTGAGGTAGATGGTCAATGGAATATTTTGGACATTTCCACATTATTTAGTATGCAAGGTGCATCTGATCTTAAGTGATTTAAAAATCAGGGTTAAGGTGAATTGGAATACCGGAATCTTAATTATTAAACACTTGTACTTGGATTTCGAACCAATGATAGTCATCAAACAAACTGACAGCAACAAAGTAAGTATAGGGGGAAAGAAATTCCAAAGCTACAAAGAAAAGAAACTTTGGGGCCCTTGAAGGGTTACAGAGTGGCCCTCTAGAGGCCTCAGATTTTTTGTAATGATAGTCTAACCTAGCTCGTGTAGATTAGTCTCTTATGGTAGTAACAATGACATATTTGGACTAAAGTTTTCAATTGGTCTAGGGGACAGTGCACATTTGATACAAAAAATGTTACCAAAAAAAATGGCAATTGCCTTCTCTGAGGATCGTAGCTGCCAACAATAACCATGGCCCACATCGGCGCCATGGTTGACAACATGTGCTCCTTAGAAACATTACCTAAATAGACATTCATGCATAATCAGGTCACCTTGACAAAAAAAACAAAAAAACTAAGAAATCATTCTTCTCTACATGCTTGCAATAAGCACACAAATAAACCACTTATAGTAAAACAAATTGGATTTATTTGTTCATTGACTAATAATTCACCCATTAGATTTATTTTCCTAACTTTCAATGTTGTCTTAAGCCTAAACAAAGTACTCTATTTAAAAATTGAAAATATATCATTTAGTGTATATTGGAGGCACATCACATTGTAGGTGATACTATGTAGAATGAGAAGTGGAGTAGGACATTTACAAAGAAACGAGTCTCATCAAAGCTTATAGATTCACAATATACAAAAATTTAATTACAATTGCATATTATTGTACACCTATTTTTTTTCATGTACTCGCGATGTAGGAAATGCTTAATTTGCACCAATATTGTACCCAAATATCTTATTTTTCCCTAAAACCAACAAACAAAAATCCACCCCTTTTAGCACACCTTGTCCACAATCTTCATAGAAAATTCAAGACAATTCTTACCACATAATCTGTATAAAATACACATCTAAGAAAAAAGGATAAAATATGTTCACAAGCAAAATCAATTTTTTGTATTTGTCCAATATTTTTTTTGCCCATTTGATGCTCTAAAAAACAAAAGTTTGTTAACCCTCTTGCAAATTCACCCTTAACACTAAATTGAGGCTTTAAGGTTTTTATATAAAAATACAAATAAACTACTAAATAATACAGATATGAAAAAATTCAATCAATGCAATTTTAATGATCCATGTTAAAATAATTAGAAACTATCTCATTTGTTGCCAATAGGATTTACTTGTGCATAATGCACCATAAATCTAAAATGCATTCTTTAAGAGTTTTAGTATTTTAATCTAGACTATGTCAATGGTGATTTATTTATAGATTTTTTTTATAGATAGACTAGCTTTGCTAAGAACTTTCTTTGACTTCCAATTCAATTTGCATTCTGTGATGAGAATTTTCAAGTTTTTGAAATCTCCAAAGCAATGCTATATGATCAAAAAACATTGGTGTACCTTTGTGTGTAAATGCTCCAAATTTTATTAAGAAAGTTGCATACAAATTGCAACTATTACACTCTATTCAAACCACCAAATTCACATTATCTACAAATGGAAATCAATCCCAACCACTAATCAAATCTCTACATCAAAATATATTACCTCAAAGGGTAGTTAGAGAAACTACACTACAAAACACACCTACCACTAAGACAAGTATTGGCACAAAGACCTCTCGTGAAACCTCAAGAAAAAGCCCCTTTCTACCTGGTTTTCTCTCTCTTCGATACACCAGTAAATTCCATTGTTTGCTTTCAGGATCCTTCTCTTGTTCCTTTTTCTGGAGCCTCTGTATTTTGCTCCTACAAATCCAACACACAAATTGTTCATATTAGAAATTAAATTTATGCATCTCAACCATAACATTCTAGAGAACCCCTAGTTGAATACCTCCTGAATTATTTAGTATGAGAAAGGACTCTCTAACACCTTGATTTGCAAAGTTATCTTTAATTCAAACAAGTGAAAGCTTCTAAGGCCAACAAGTTATTATCTTCACATGTCAATTGCCAAAGCTTTGATTTTGCTTGATTTCTTTGACTTGACATGTCTTTGCTCTAACTAACTTCTAATCACTTAAATTGAAAATTGGAATTCCACTTTAGAAGTTTATAGCCACTTATTGCAACTTCCAAAGCATATAATTATGTTTTAAAAATGTGATATGATTTCTTATTATTATTAACATGATCTGGTACATTCTTTGAGGTCTCTTGATGATTCATTTCAACTCATAAACAATTGGAAGTGACCAATTTTTGACCATTTAGACTTGAAAAGGTTTATTAACCTCATGTAATATCTAATTATGACCTATATTAAAAACCACTCCCTACATATTCTTGCCTAAAATGTACAACCTCTAATCATGAGACTAGAATTGATTTTGGAAACACCTATGTTTAGCCCTTCAAAAGTTCTTAGTTTGTTCACATAGGGTCCAAGAAATCTTTTATAAGAGAGTCTCCGGAATTTCCATGACTACCAACAAGATTCAATTTTTTCCCATACTCAAAAACCTTAAACCTTATTCGGATGAATTTAGGTGCGGTTACCTTCGTTGGTCCTGTTCTCAAATGACGGCACTCAACTACTAGTAATTGTGATAGTTATGAAAGTTATGTTAAGTTAACACAAGAAAATTACGAAACTCTGTTATTGATCTGACTAGAATGTTATGTAGTTATAAGTTTTCATTAACTTATATAGAACATGCTATAACGTCATATTAACTTATAATGAACAAGTTATAAGTCAACTAAGTAACATTGTTTCATTGGAGCTATAAGATAGTATTAATGTTATAACATTGTGCCTTAAGTGGAGACAGTGTCTCTTATGTTGAGCTTCGTGAACGCTACGAAATAGTCATTTAACCAAATCAATTCTTCTCTAGCATAAGTACCCACAGAATCCTACAAGATGATGTGATGAATTGATCAAAAACTGAACATCACAGACAAAGTAACAATCCAATATTCAACCAACATAGCAAAGTGCCTTAGATTTGCCCAGATAGATCATGAAAATGTGAGCTAGAGGAGATAGTATTGAGTAACTAGAATACCTGGAGTAGTAGAGAAGCAAGTGATTGACCACTGGAATGATGTATGACACCATACATACGCCCGTGGCGCCCGTGACCACAAGCATGTTGCCCGACTTGGCCGGCCAAAGGACGGCAATCGCCAAACAAAAGGTGAGGATCGCGGTCATCACCACCAGATGGCGACGACGCTTGCCCGTGACCAAGCTCTCCGGAATCCAGCCATTGATGGTGTGCCTCGTGGGATACTCCAGCATGGGCGTCGAGAACGCCAAGTACACTGCAAGTAATTGATAACCAGACATGTGTTATGTTACAGGATGCTAACCATATGCGTCTAGTTTTCAGAATTTCAAAGCAACTAGAAGAAGTGAGCTTTCGTTGCGAGATTACTCACAAAAGATCTCGATCGTTTTGGATTCTACAAGAACTCTCTTGAGATCCCATCGTGTCTCACCTTGATGGATGTATGATAATTTCCTATGAGTGGTCGGTTATGTATCGTAAACCACTATTGAAGAGAGGTATAGAAGTCCTGATTTCCATGCAAAGATAAGTGGCCATCGACCGGTTTAGCCTGCTCATGCTAATACAACTGCTAATTGAAGGCCTGGAACCTGGTGTTAAATGATTGGAAGAGATGAGTTTTGTTAACTGCAGGCCAGGGGTTCTAGTCTAAGAGAGGGGGTCAGGTCTCTTATAAATACTGGTATAGTACATAACGAACTTCTACCTTAATATGAAACTGCTGCAAAGTTTACACTCCACACGACTTGCAAGCAGTACGATATACTGAGGTGGAGAGGGAAACCCAAGCAACGATGGAGATCGATCTAGAACTCGATCAGCAGTAACAACAATGAAAGAGGAAATATGAGGCCATAGCGGATTGAAAATCATACGTGTCATGGAGAGGTTGAGTAAGCCTTGGGCCACACCCCCGCCCAGCCACTTGTTCTCCAGAATGTTTTCCTGGGTGTTGGCGCCGTTATTCGCCGCTCCAAAGAATCCCGTTGCGCCATATATCACGAATGAATTCACTGCATAGCACTCACTCCGCAGTCAAACGTTGCGGTCGCATCTAGAAAAAACAAGCTAGGGTTTGAACATATAGCGGATTCCAGCCCTACTGGACCAAGATTAAATCCCAATTTGAGTCTCATGTTCTGCTTAGCAGTTGTTAAGTGGGTCATATGGCAACATTTGAATTCCTTAACACAGTTTTAGTTATTTTTTTATCAACACTCGCAATGTCTCTCGCTGATTTGGGTGATATGAAGTTTTTGCACAATCTAAAAGGAACAATATTCCCAATGCTATCAGTCGAATATGTGATTCTTTCAAACCCTAAAATAATTCTGGGCCGACTATTGTCGGAGGAAAGAGAGGGAGAAAGAGCAGGAAGGTATTACCGAGGACCACCACGCGCGTGGAATAGGAAGTGAGCTTAACGCCAAGAGGACCTTCCGGCATCTCCCCCAGCAGGGGCATGATCACTGGCTGAATGTAGAAGGCAAATCCAAACACCGAAACCGCCTGCGACACCAACCCTAAGGCACCAAATTTGGTCGCAGAGTCGCTCTCAGTGATAATGCAAACACATCGAGCAACCGTGAACTTAACAAGATTCAACGAGATATCGCTTACCAATCGAACTGAAGCCCACGGGAGCCAGCTCCCCGTCGGCTACGGCTGGCAGTCCGTTAATGCAACCCTCCACGACCGTAACGCCCATCAACCATAACACGATCACTGTGCCCGCCATGGCCGCGTACTCCAACTACATGCACATGTGTCGTATTTAGTTTAGTTCTTTAGGGAATTTGTAGTAAATCCATTCCTTTTTGCATTGAAGATACTGAGGATATCCTCCACACAAATCTGGCTATGAGGGAATTGCGAGAGAGGAGAGGTTGGACTTCGATCTAGACCTGACGAAGGCGGGTGACGCAGCACAGGGGCCAGATGACGAGCGCCGTCACGAACACCATGAGCAGGCGGCCCCCTCCATTGATGAGCACGGCAGGGACGTCGTTGGGCCAAATGCTAAGTAATCCACTTGAGCCAGCTTCTCCGATTTGCGCTATGCCCCCTGTAATGGACCTACCAAATCAATCCCACTCTCAGGATTAAATATTCATTCACAGAACAATGGATTCGTAGGTGTAAATTATAAATCTGACTGCTCATGTTGTAATTCGGAAGGGGGCAAATTTGGACGGAGTGGAAATTCCGAAGTCGACTTTCATCAGCTTCAGTGAAGAACGCTGTGTGTGTTGGTCAAATTATCTCTCAAAATCGGACAAAAGAAAGTCTCCAGATTATCAACTCTAGTCTGCTACAGGAACATGAAACCCAATTTGGGACTTTAGATCCTTTTGCTCCAATCCAATCTCATGCAAAGCGCAACCAAGTAATCAGAACAAGAATCATGGACGGAAGTAGCGAGCGAAGAGGAAGAAGACCCGACATACCCCAGCAAGAGCACCACAATGCTGATCTCTGTCGTAAGCTGCATGCACAAGAAGATCCAGTCTCAAGCCCGGATCATCAATCTTGAGTCACGAGAAGAAAATCAAAGGTCAACTTTCACGCACTGGAAATTGAGTTCCAAGCAAATGGAAGGATGAGGCTTACGCGCCAGGCGGGGCCAGCAACGGCCAGACCGAGAGACTCGTAATCCAGGGTGCCGGTGACGAGCGCCTGACGGAGCAACAAGTCGCAGGTGAAGGCATTGGCGGACGCCACCACCAGCATAATGAGGAACCCGGCCGTGATCCCCGTGACGCTGAATGCCCACGCAATCGGCAACACCGCCCTGCACCCTCCATTCCCCCACTCCCTTCTTCAACCTCCAGGACGTACTAGCTAGCTCCTCCACGTACATCCAAGCTTTGACCATCCCGTCCGGAACTCACTGCATTCTCTCTCCTTCGACTAACCCCTCTTAGCACTAGACAGTGGAAACAGAGCAACACTTGACTTGTACAAGAGATAAAGATGTACCCACAGCAAATGCAGCAGGTTTCACGGCTTTGACCATCCCGTACGTAGACTCACTGCATTCTCTCTCCGTCGACTAATCCCTATTAGCACTAAACAGCAGAAACAGAGCAAAACACATGATTTGTGCAAGAGCTAAAGAAGTAGCCTCAGCATGTCTCACGGCGAAAGAGCAAGAGAGGAGCTGATTACCCGTGGGTTCGCGTTGATTGCATTATCTCTAATCTTTCTTAATTAGCACTAAACAGAAGAAAGTCATCAAACCAAGACAAGACTACACAAGACCTGTAGGTAAGTAAGCGAGGCTCAACTTGGGCGAGAGTACTGTATGCAGCAGGATTCATGGCGAGAGGGAAATTGAAGGGATCACTAGCTAGATGAATTAGTTACCCGCCCATGATGGCCAGAGTGAGAGTGGGAATCACGCTTATCAGCACGCGTCGATTGTCCGCCACGCGCAGAATGCCTCGCAGGTTGGGGCACTTGGGTTGGGACGGAGCTCCTGCGGCGACGCCATCGCCGAGGTTGACGACTGCGCCTCCCAGCAGCTCCTTGTCTCGCGTTGCCATGGAACCTCCTTGAGCTTCTGGTGTATCCACCAACGCCGTCGTCCTCGCATTTTGCAGGTCGTGATTCGCCATGGAACCTCCTCCTCCCGCTTTGGCTTTTGGGGTGTCCACCAACGTCGTCGTCTTCACGGGCGTCGTCGCAGAAGAATTATTGCCTACTGCAGCAGCAGCGTGCTCACCGTACCCGGTCTGCTTCTGCAAGAATCCTGCATCCTTCTTCCCGTGATGATGCGATGCAAGCGCCATGGATCAGAAACTGCTCTTGTTTTGGCTTGTGGCGGTGTCAGTGAGCACGAAAGTCGTCGTCGTCTCAGCAGCAATTATCTACAGTACCTGCTGCACTGATCTTGAATTGCATCCTTCTCCATCTTGCGATTTACTGCGCGCAGTGAGTAAGCTCGAACGTTAGCACGTACGCTTCAAGCCGCAATCAGAGCTCGTTGCCGACCAAAACTTATACTGAATGGGGCGAGACTTTGAAGGAGATGCACCGCCATAGCTAACTCCCATTGTGCATTTTAGGAAACTCGAGGAACTGATTAGACGGGGGCACTAACGACGGACGTGACAACAGAAAGAATGAAAGATGCAGCGGCGGGGCGAGAAAGGGGAATCTAGCTCCCACCTCTCCGGAGAACCAACTGAACTAGAAAGTGGGGTCACTCTAATTCGAATGGGGGATGTGGATCACACTTTAGTTTACTTTTATTTATTTTATTTGAATGTATTTATGTTTGGTTGCACCACAGAAAGGAAAGCTCCTTCATTGTTGCGAACATGAGACACCAGGACAACTGGAAGAGGGACGAGTGAGTGCACTCAATCATAACCGGGGAATTTATTTTCAATTTTCCAAGGTAAAAAAAGAAAAGAAAAAAAGAATCCCTTATGAGATTGTTGTGAATTTATAAGAGTTTGTTCATCTTAGGTCCAACATGTTACCTTTAAAGGTAACTTGATTTGCACCAAAGACTAAAATTAAAATTAGATAAAATTAGATAGAGGTATCTATTTCTGATAACTTAAGCATTTTAGCCTGTAGGATATAGGAAATTTGTTGAGAGATTGAGCTTATATAAACATATGGATGAAGAAGAATGCAAAAAATAAAATTCCAAGAATGAAGATTTTATTCAATACAAATGTGGATTTTTCATTCGGACTCATTCCAGTCTCATAGACTCACCTATTATGGTTGGCTTTGGCTTAAGGCAAGAAGTGTGTGTATGAGAAGGTACAAATAGATAATTTTTCAAGGAGTAGTGCATCTGATTATTTTCAACTATAGGTCATCCTATAAAGTCACCATAGGGGGCTGTCGAAAATCGATACAGTCTACTTTACATCTATTAGGTGAGAGACTTTGTGGTGACATTTTTAACAAACAAAGTAAACTAAGAAAGTGTGTAGTGTTGTAGAGAAGAGGTTATGAAAATGAGTATAGGGATTGTTTCTAATGAATTTGGATACATGGGGAGTTTGTTGAATAGAGATCGTTTTGGGAGCATTGGGATCATTGTCTAATGTGAGTACTTGTGGTTTAGGATTTTGTAATCTAATGGTCTGAGGTTCAAACCCCCATATTGAGTGTGGGTATTAATGCTCGTGAGAGTACTGAGGTAGGAATGTCACAATATGTAACATTAGATGGAGCTATAATATTTGTAATACATGAGCATTCTCTTATTGAGCTAACCAGTAATTTTTATGTTAAATGTAGGTAGTGGTAGTTTGTTTTTATTGGTATTTTTAAGTATTTCCAATATAATGGCGAATCTATTTCCAAAAAGTACAAAACTGAAAACTAACCATGGTGGCATGAGATCTCAACAAACAAATTTTCAATCAAGGCAACCACTATTTTTGTCCATAGAAAAAACATTGCCTTACTAGTGTGTCATCTAATTCTGGTTACCTTGAATAAATGAAAGCCCACATCATTCATTAAAATAGGCCACCCTATCTTGTGCAAATAAGGCCCTGGCAGGTAACAGATTGTATACCTTATGCATTTTTCTAAGGTGAAATGATTTGTCATATAAGTGTTAGTGACACTAATTTTCCAAAGTTATACTATTTGTATAATACTTGTAGTTAGATTTTTTTTAGATTGAAGTATTATTGTATTGTATTGATTTCAACAAGAATAAAATTTTTAATAAAAATAATTTTGCACCTTTACTAATAATACAAATCAAGGTAATTTAGGTTGCAAATATACTGTAGTGCTGAAACATTCAAGCTACTTGCATTCATAGTATGTTGATTACAATCCGAAAATATGTACATTCATCCAAATGTGGTTATATCATCACCTAGTTTGAATTTCCTTTTGGTGAATTGTTGTACTTCATCTATTTAGAAACAGAGAATATTCAAATAATATTTTCCAACATTATGATTCAATGAGAAAACAACATCAATGGAATCCTTGAATTCATAGCTATACAAGTTTAATAACAAGATATTGGATACAATACATGAGGCCCTGCCGGATCATTTTTATTTGAAATGCTTGAATATTTTTTTGATTTATGGTGTTTATTGATATTTAAAATAAAAATGTCATTAATCCCTAAAGTACCAACATGCGTTTTTTGGCAACATAGAAATTTTGGGCAAATACGTGTGACTAGAGATTTGTATATTTTAGACTGAAATTTTTATAGAAGGTGGAGACGAGGACTATCTTTCATATGCATCAAATTTCATGACATTTGGAAATACAAGTCAAAAGCTATAGCCTCATGTGTTGTTTGTTTCTCAACTCGGGCAGTCCAGGCAAATAAAAAAAAATCACATTTTTCAAAAATAAAAATTTGAAATTGGTTTATTAGTTTTATATATATATATATATATATATATATATATATATATATATATATACGTGTGAAAGCTTTTAATCATTCCATTTTGATCAATGAGTCAAACATTACAAGGATTTTTAGTTTGCGGGGAGTTATGGATTGTCTACTCTAAAATTTGAAGTTGTTTATTTCACTCAATTTTCAATATTTTTCAAAAAAAATAAAATTGTAGGATGTAGATTGTTTATTACAACATTGCAACCATTGGGATTGGCATTTTTCAATTCCATAATTAACTTCTAGACAATTTAGTGTTTTGAACCATTCTCTACTTCTTTCTACTTACTATTTTTTTCCTGTATGTTGTACAATTTCAAATAATCTGAAAATTTTCAAACATGTAGCCAACTTGCCCTGAAGAATGAATCCAAAGAAGCACAACCATTTTAGAATTCTTTTCATAATAATCTGACCTTGTGAAGTGCAGCTGCCCGATTTTTTGCAGGGCCAAAAAAAGGACTTTTGCCACTTCAAACGCTAATATCTTCCAATCTATACGATGAAAATTTCTGAAATTTTTTCCACACATTCTCAAACCAGAGTACTACAAGATCCTATGGTTATATGTGTCCAAAAATGATATTTTTCAAAAATTTGGTACTTGTTCTAAAAATGGCAATTTTGGAGCATTTTTGGTGAGAACATAGTCAAGGAACTTTAGGGGTTAAACAAGAACAAAAGTGGGTGTACATTGTAGATGAAAGGAAAAAGCATTTTGATTGTATTGTCTTGCAATCCCAATTTGCTACCATCCTCTCAAAATTTATACAACCACCAATAAGCCTATTTGTTTCATAAACATATTTGACATTTGGGAACTTATTTGCAAAAAAACTTCATTTAAATCCCATGTATGCAATCTACATACAAACATTAAGGTAGACAAAAGGAAATGGTGTAGAGCAATAAGAGACACAACTCACGAGCTTTAGAAACATCAAAAAGTTGGCATACTCCAATATGATGAACTTGCTAAGAATATGTGCAATCACCTACAGTTGCCAATTAAGCATAGTTCCTATTGTATGACAAGAGTTGTTTTGATTGGATTGCATTAACAAGGGAAAGGGGCTCCAATTCAATTTACCATGCATGATTTGGACACTACAGGTGTATGAATAATTTATAATTTTCAAAGTTTTTTATGATAGGTGTACACCAATTGACATTGTTAGCTAGGTTCTCAAATTCTAGATTTATACATCTTCAAAATCAATGTCTTCATTCCAAATAATTTCTATGTGACACATTTTTTTACCAATGATGATTTTGGATTATTTACTTTACAACTAGAATACATTAGGAGTCGTCAAGTTTGGAAGTTGGTATGAGGTTTTGAAAACTTGTTGTTACCTTCTCTTCAAGGAAAAAAGATCACCTCAAAAAGTAAATTTCCCAATGTTTGAGTTATTCCCAAAAGCCAACCTTGGAGATTGAATTTAGGGAATAACTAGAAGTTTAGGGAATCTATTTTTGGAGGTGACCTCCTGTCCTCAAAAGGAGGGTACTTTTAGGTTTTCAAAACCCACTTGCCAACAAAATAGTGAAGTTAGGTTGCCTTAACAATTAGATTGCCTTACTCCGCGGAAGTTTCTTTATATGCCATCAAAGTCAATAAATATTTCTACAAATATTTCCATTGTACACGTAGAGGTTCATGAGTCCCAAATATAACAACACCTAATTCAAAAGTAGTGCATTCTTGTCTTGTAACGTAAAATATTTACATAGTGTCAAATGTCAAGAAATTAGTGTGGGACAACCTAATTTCACTATTTTGTAGTTGAACTCTGATACCAACTGTAATTGTGTTAGTTTGAAAATTCAGAAGGAAAGGGGGCCAGTGAAGAGAAGCAACCAACTTGGTAAGTGAGGTGTCATTGGGATTGCCTTGCTTGTCTTGTAAGACGTTAAATCCGTCCTACAAAGTGGGACTAGCAGGGTAATTTTTGTATTTTGGGGGATAAAAGTAAAAAAAAATCCCCTATTTTGAATTGTGTCTAGACCCTTCCTAGCTAATTTGGGGTCTCTGATTGCAAATATGAATTCAGAATTTGCAAAAAAAATTCATATGTGGCAAATGAAAAATTCTTACATTTTCCCTAGGGTAAATCCACCGTGCTGGTCCCAGACGGCGGGGTTTGGCGTCCCCCACTTGGATGTCCCCAGCATCCATTTGATTTTAGTTCAGTCTTTCTGCCAAGTGGGCTGCAAGTGCCGTGCACGAATTCTCTCAGCATCTAACTTCAAATCTAACGGTGCGATAAGTTACACTGATATTCTCTTGAAAAGGCTAATCTATAAGTAAGATTCCACTTGTGTTCACACTTCCTTGCATTTTTAAAATTTAAAATTGCCAATATAATTACTTTACATCAGAAAAAACTCTCTCAAGATGATCTGTCCAAATATAACTTACCCCCTAAAGTCCCATTGTCCCCTCGGGGGACAAAATGGATTTTGGGCAGGCTACTATGGCTTCATTATTCATCATTATTTTCTGAAACTTCTTGTGAAGATAGAAAAACACATTAGCTTTATGAGGATATAATTTTTATTTCAATCAATGCCCGTGAGTAAAAGTTATGGCACAAAAGGTCCTATTTTTTGGTGCGGCGGGCATAAATCTTCTCATACAAAAAAAATAAAAAAAAATAAAAAAAATAATTTTCTCATAGATTGTATTTTTATCTATATAACTATTTTCTTTGATTCATTCCATTTGGATTTGTTATGTGAAAGTTATGGACAAACTTAATTTTTGGGTAATTAGAGCATCTTCTTGAAAAAACAACTTGTAAGACTCATTTCTGAATGCAATTTTCACAATTTTTCAAAAAAAAATTGATTGACAAGGCTAAGTTTGCTTGCTAAAACAATCTCACCATTGGGGTTATAATGTTTTAATCCCATCTTAGAGCTATTGACAACTTAGTTTTTCTTTCAATCTTGGACCTACTTCTACTTAACAAATTTTTAAAGAATGAAAATCATGTGTATTTTTTTGGAACTTTTTTTCCTAGATTCTCAACTCAATTATTCAACGTAAAAGAAATAAATTCAAAGTCTGTAGTGCAAGTTTTTTATACAAATGGTGGTCAAAGTCATCTGAAATTGCAAGTCAGTGTTCAAAAAATCAAAATTTTCCAACTTTGAATGCTAATATCTTCTAATTTGTACGCTCAAACTTTATGAATTTTTTTACCACATGATCTGAGAGAAGTTAAGTACAAGATCCTGTGGCTAGATTCTAAAAAGAATTATTTTTTCTCTTTTCTTAGATGAGCGTAGCAGAATTGGCAATTTTGAATTGTTTTTGATAGAAAAATGCCTTGGGACTTTAGGGGTTAAACTACCGGCAGTGTGCCCTGTGCTGTTGCACACAACCAAATAAAAACAAAAATAAAAGTAATTTTAAACTATATAAAATATAAATGTAACTTAATCATTTCTGAATTCATAAAAAATTTAAAATTTGATATCTTTTCTTTAGTGAATCGGAACGCCATGAAGTAAAGCCCATACACCCCTCCTTGTTGAGGTCTTTTCAATGGTACCAAGAATGCGGTCGGGGATGCATAGTTCTGGATATTTCACTGTAACAAACAAACAAACAAACAAACAAATTTAACCCCCTAATGGCCTAAGGCCTTTTTTCTGCAAAAAAACACTCAAAACTACCATTTCTATAGCAAAGAGTAAAAAATTTGAAAATTGATTTTTTGCACATCCAATTGTAGTATCTTACACCTAACTAGTATGCAAGTGTGTGGAAAAAAATTCAAAATTTTTGACCACACAAATTGCAAGATATCTGCGTTTAAAGTGAAAAAAAGAAGTTTTTCAGTACATTGTGGGACTAGATATTTTGACTTTGAACATTTTTAACTTAAAATTTTTGCACTACAGAATTTTGAGCTTTAAATTTTTATAGTGGAGAATTGAATTAAGAGTGTAGCAAAACAAATTAAAAAAAAAAAAACTTAATTTTCTTTATTAAAAAAAATTGTTAAGTAGAAGTAGATATGAGATAGAAGGAAAATCAAAAATATTAATATCTTTTATATAGAATTGAAATGCACTAATCCCAATGGTGAGATTATTCCAGCAAAAAAAACCAAACAATTTGGAATTTATTTTTCTGAAAAATTGTAAAAATTGCATTCCAAAATGAATCCTACAAGTTATATTTTTTAGGAAGATACTCTAAGTGCCTGAAAACTAAGATTGTCCATAACTTTCTCATAACAAATCCAAATGAAATGAATTAAAGCTCTCCAAATAAACAAAAATATAATCTACAGGAACAAAAAATGAAAAAAAAAATTCATATTTTTGCAAATTTTTTTTGCTATTTTGAGCTTATTTGGTCATAACTTTTGTTCCCAGTCACCAATAAAAAAAAATTATATTCCCACAAAGCTTATAAGTTTTTCTATCTTTAGAAACCATTTCAAAAAATGAGGACAAAAATTCAGCCTGTAGGTACTTGCCCAAAATCTCATTTGTCCCCCGAAAGGACAATGGTCCTTTAGGGGTTAAGATATGGACTTGTATGCTTTATGCCGTTGCCACAATATATACAATAAAATCCATACCTTAACCCCTAAAGTCCCATAAGCCATTGTCCCCTTGGGTGACAAAATGGATTTGGGATAGGCTCCTGCAGTCTCAATATTTGTAGTGATTTTCTACATTTTTTTGTAAAGACAGAAAAACACATTATCTTTCTAGAAATGTAATATTTATTCCAATTGGTACCCCGGAGCAAAAGTTGTGGCACAAGAAGCCCTTTATTTGGTTTGGCAGGCACAAAAAAACCCTCAAAGAATTTAAAATAAAAATTTTAAATTATTTATCCTTATAGATTATATTTTTATCTATATGGGAAGCTTTGATTCATTCCATTGGAGTTGTTATGAGAAAGTTATGGACAATCTTGTTTTTCGGGTAGTCAAAGCATCTTCTTGAAAAAAATAACTTGTTAAAACAATCTCATTGTTGAGATTTGTGTGTTTCAATTCCATCTTAGAGCTATTAACGGTTTTATTATGCTTTCAAACTTATACCTACTTCTACTTAATAATTTTCAATGAGTGAAAACTAAGTGTATTTTTTGAATTTTTTTCCCTAGATTTTCAACTCAATTCTTCATCATATAAAATTTAAAACTTATAATTAAGAGAGCAAAAATTTTAAGTTAAGAAGGTTCAAAACCAAAAAATGTAGTTGAGCAAGGTGCAAGAAAAAAAATTCCTTCACTTTTAATGCAAAGATCTTGCAATCTACATGGTCAAAGTTTCTAAACTTTCTTCCACGCATTCTTCCACTAGTCTACTACAAGGTCCTATAGTTAATTTTGTAAAAAAAATAATTTTTAAATTTTTTTGCTCTTTGCTATTGAAATGGGTATTTTGAGTGGAGTTTTCTGGAAAAAAAAGGGCCTTGGGAATTTAGAGGGTTAAGTTTGGTTGTTAAGGTGAGATCTCCGGAACCGTGCGTCCCTCAATTGCATTCTTAATAATGTTGGGATTGAAGCTCTCTGTGATAAAGGGTGCACGGGCTTTGTTTCATGGCATTCCAACTCATGACTAAAAAGATACTAAATTTTGACTATTTTTATTTTGATATGAATTAAAAACTAGAAAAAATACTTGTACTTTTATTTGACAGTGGCAACAGGCCAATAGCATATAGTACACTTATAAAATAGAAATAAAAGTAATTTTTTAATTTATAAAAAATTCAAAATTCAATATCTTTTTTGTTGTGAGTCAAAATGCTACGAAACAAAATCCATGCAATGGCTCAGGGGTGCATGGTTCAAGAGATCTCACCATAACAAACAAAACAAACAAACAAAACAAAACAAAAACAAACAATTAATATTCCACAAACATTTAGCAAATTCTTTCCATCAAGTTAGTACCGAACAAAGTTGGCAATGATAATTGTGAGGTGCCATTCTTGTAAATTGAGTGAATAAAACATAGGATAGAAACACCCAAAACCGTCAATATTGAGCAATTCAGCATAGTTGGAGGCACTTTTTTTCTAAAAATAGTATTCTTTTAGTATTAGCAAGTAAAAATCATGAATATAACAAAAAAAAAGATTTTGCGGTTGTAATATGTAATCTCTATGATTTTTCAAAGTAATGGCTTTCTAGACCATTGAAATTGTCACATAGGTGGATCCAAAACTGAAATCTGCAGAAATTTGTAGTCAACAAATGACAATTAGGTATATGTCCTTCAAATGCATCGGCGAATTAAACTTAAGCATTTTTAAGGATTCATTATTAAGAAGTCTAGGGACAAATTTAGTAACAGTCTAGAGTATAGGAATGGAAACATGTGCCCTAAGGTAGAGCCCTCCATTGCCAACCACCGCTCCATTGTCATTCAATAGGGGTTCTTAATTCCTAAAGGACCGATGTTCCTTTAGTGGACAAATGTGATTTTAGGCAAGTACCTACGGGCTAAAGTTTTGTCCTGATTTTTTTGAAACTTTTTTTGAAGATAGAAAAAATTGATAAGATTTGTAAAAATATAATTTTTTTTTCGATCGATGCGCGAGAACAAAAATTATGCCCAAATAAGCTCAAAATAGGGGAGAAGGGGCAACAAAAAAAATTTGCAAAAAAATTTAATTTTAATTTTTTTTTCTCATAGATTGTATTTTTGTTTATCTGGAAGGCTGTGATTTGTTTCATTTGGATTTGTTATGAGAAAGTTATGCACAATCTTGTTTTGGGGGCAATTAGAGCATCTTCTTAAAAAAATAACTTGTAGGATTCATTTCTAAATGCAATTTTTGCAATTTTTCAAAAAAATGGTTTCACATGGTTTAATTTTCTTTCTAGAACAATCTCACCATTGGAATAATTAC
The DNA here is from genome assembly GCA_963969595.1 of Neckera pumila. Classification (NCBI taxonomy): domain Eukaryota; kingdom Viridiplantae; phylum Streptophyta; class Bryopsida; order Hypnales; family Neckeraceae; genus Neckera; species Neckera pumila. Next base: position 1,242,869 of record OZ018408.1, on the reverse strand, counting down.
ATTTTAATTCCAACTAAAAGATATTAATACTTTAGATTTTTCTTCTATCTACCTAAACAATTTTTTTCAGAATGAAAATTAAATTTTTTTGAAATTTTTTTTCCTTGACTCTCAACTTAGATATCTTGCAATATGTGCAGCCAAAAATTTTGAAATTTTTTTCCACACATTCTCATACTAGTTAGGTGTAAGATCCTACAATTAGATGTGCAATAAAAACAATTTTCAATTTTATTTACTCTTTGCTATAGAAATGGCAGTTTTGAGTGTTTTTGGCAAAAAAAAGGCCTTGGTCCTTTAGGTGTTAAATGGAAGAAAGGCTAGCATTCATTTCCAACCATTAGGTCTTGGTTTCCAACCATCCATTCCACCATTCTTGTCTCGGCACATGTGCTTGGTTAAAATGAACAAGAAGTAGTCTCTTAAATTATTGGAATTGAAAGACTCTATACATTGAACATAGGTCAAGGCCAACTTTTGGCTTTCAAAATTCTTAGTACTTTCAGTTCAAGCAATAAAATTACCAGGTTTTTTGCAATCCCCATCATTTCTATAGATGCACCTTTGAAAATATTTGTTTTGTCTTGCACTACTCTAGATCGTGTCGGAATTGCTTATTCGGTCGGTTATGGGTGGTTTTACCTTAATGGGTGTTTCTAATGGGTGAAGATTGCAAAACTCAAATATGCCGTGATATCTGACAAGGTACCGACTGACACAAGTTGGGTCATTTGGAGTTGATGCACTAATGGAATACAGAAAAATATTAGTTTCATAAAATTGATTAGATAAAGTGGAGACTCTATAGGAGCACTCAACATAATAGCTTAAGAGCATTGCCACCCATTCCCCCCAAATTGGGCTCAAGGAATGTGGTGGTGCGTGCCTTAGACCTCTCCAGCTTCTTCCGGTTCAACACACAAGCCACCCGTTCCTAGGCTACGATCCCGGCAAAGCATGTCAAGACAAATTTTAATTCATTTGTTTCAATAAAAAACAAAAAAGAAAGCAAGTCATAATGTGGTTTATAATATTTTAGTTATTTAGCACGACAAAAGGTATCGGCTGATACAAATCAAACGTAAGAAGTCAACATGCATGGCAGGGAAGCTCTCCTAGTGTTTGGAGAGAGAATTTGGGCGAGACCGGTCTCTTTTTGTCCCGAGCCGGGTCCGTAGTGGACCACCTTTTCTTGGCCAGCCACGCCCAAGCTCGAGCTGGGGAGCTTCCCCGTGAATGGATGGCAATCCTCTAAGTACTGCAATTGACCTCTTTATTGTCACATCCCTTGTATCTAAAATGCTTCCAGTGATCCTACATTAGAAGATTTTTGGACCCCCATAGGCCGCGAGTTCCTGGATTGTGGGAACTCTGGGAGCTCTATGGAAATTCCAATCTACTATGGTCGAGAGATTGCCATGTCAGATATTATTTACTTTTTACTTTTACTTTTTAAATTTCTTAATTTTTTTTTTTAAAATGATTATTATTTTTTTAATATTTCATTGTTATTATGTTTTGACAACAGGGCGATGGTTTCCAGCAAGGGGAACAACCCTAAAATAGTCTTTTGGACGCCCAAAACTCTTCTAATGTGGAGTCCTGAACATTTAAACAATCCATACATTAGTGCTACATTTAAAAGTGACAAGACAGAGTCTAGGTGGATATTGAGACTCAAAATCAAGATTTGAAGGGGGGACTACAATGCCTTTCATACTTCTCAATTCTCAAATTTGAATGTAATATTTAGCTTGTAGAGGACAAAGGATTCTAGGTTTCAAAAGGATCATTTTTCATTTAATGTCACAAGAATCACTAAAATGCACATGTTGGTAAAAAAAAAGCCAAATTGAACAAAAATAAAAGTTCACAAATGACCTAATCAAATTGGCTCAATAAAACGTACATGAGGTTTAAATTGAACATTTTGGTATTATAAAGGTTAAGGACATAACAAAGTGTAATAACATGTTTTCAAAGTATAATATAATAGTATAATATAATAATGAATTTAGAAAAAAGGTTTGTTTTCACTTCTTTCTCATTGCCCTATAAAGTATCAATTTTCAAGGCAACATAACTTTTGATCGAGACAATCAATCAAAAAAAAATTGTATTTCCACTAAGGGGGTAGTTTTTCCACATTTTATGGCAAATTTTGTGAACATATGACCAAAATTGACTTTGCATGTAACTACCTAAGGTTTCTTATGTATGTTGAACGGTCTCTTGGTCCTTTGCGGTGTAACCCATACAATGAGGTAACCATAATTATGACAATCAACTACAAAATTGTCATCTTATAAGATGTAATGGCAATCTTAATTTCTAAAAGAGATCAAAATTTGCCTTTTATTGGACACTTTATGGCCTTGGTGGCCTTTCAGGGTTTAAAAAGGTCTATTTGATTGTAATAACATTTATTACACTATTTGTTAGGACATTACTATCAAGTATAATGAGATTTTCATCTTCCTTGTAGTAAGGCAATTTGTCCATTGGAACTTGAATTTTGAAGAGTATGCCTATTGTGGACAAAGTTGAACTGGTGATAAGGTAGGAGACCTCACTTGTGTCCTTTGACTATTTGCACCACTTCATGCCCACTATGTATAAGTAGAATACATTCAAAAGTTTAAAATTTGTTTTTTGATATATAGCGGCAAATAGGGTGGCTTTTGAATTGTGGCGCAAATAGGGTCTTCTACCTTATACATTCAAATTCTAAATTATACACCATCATTATAGCTATGGCTACTTTGTGTCCATAATTTGTATAATTATATTAACCCTAAAAGACAATTGGAAACTTGTGGGTAGGTCAAGTATGAAGTCAATTTAAGTGAACAAAAATGAAATTCTTATAAAAAAAAATGCACAATCCTATAAGCTTCTCTAAAATGTAATCTTTTTCAGGTTGAATGCCTAAGTCAAAAGTTATGGGGTTCAAAAATTTAGGGGCAACTTAGGCACAATGCTAATAGAGAGGGTTAGTAGTCAAGTACGCTGTGAAGTTTTTTTCATAAACTTGAAGGTTTATATCTCGCAATCTATAAAGCCAAGCGGACTGAAATTATTTTCACACACTTTTCTAGTAGTATATAAGAATAATGTATGATTGAAAATGAAAAAAAAAAATTTAACCAATTTTCACTCAATGCAATAAGAATTGTAATTTTAGACTAATTTTAGAGCCAATAGTACAAATTCTAGTGTAAAATTATGAGATGTATTTTTTCTTTATTAAGAAATGATGTCTTTGTGTTGACCATTGGAATTTGACTCTTCTAAATATAAATGAATTTTCTCCCACAATTGAAATCTTGTACTTGTACTTGCTTATTTTTGGACATCCTCTTGGTGCAATATATTTTGGATATGTTAGACAACTCTATCTCTAAAAATTGGCATGCAAGTAACCAACATGACTACCTACTCAAAGGTCCAAGTTTCCAAGGTTGGATAGTCCCTCCTTCTCTCCAAAAATGAATCAAACTATGCTAACCATGGTGGGCAAGGCCCAAAATTTCTGCTCTTCTAACTTCAAATGTTATAATCTTGCAATCTATGTGATCAAATGGTCCCAAAAAATGTCTAAAAATTTCTTAAGTAGTCTCGTACAAATACATATAGTTGAAAGCTTGAAGATATTTTTTTATTTTAGTTACTCTCAGTGCACTAGACAGTGGAAATTTTGGACACTTTTTGTGAAAAAAGGCAAAGAATTTTGTTTAAGGATTAACTCAATTTATGTGAAGTTTGTAGAAATATTGTGTTTAAGTAATTAAGTTGTGTACACCCATAATGAACATTGCTCAAAATGTCATTTACATTTGGACCAAAAAGTGTCACTTTTTCCTTGATATTGATTATACAAGATGTGTATGATCAAAATCATGAGAGTCTATAAAAGCCAAATGTTGATTTTTGCAATTGGCCTAGTTAACCTAGAGATAGAACTTAAAATTTTGTAAGTTATTCATATTGTATTGAAATAATGCATGCTAAATTGCATTGGAATCCTCTTTTAGTTGCCAATCAGATTTTAAAAAATATTTTAAGTTTAATAATAGTAACTACATTCAACTGTTATTAGTGTTGATTATAGGTGTGCACATCATATGACTTGTTTCTATTGCAGTGGCATATGGTGAGTCTTGTTGTGGATGAGGATTGCAAGCAAGGAAGACCTATACATCGGGAACTACCCCCCCCCCCCATTGTGTCAGTGTTGTTGCAATATTGTTTCATAGGGCCCACAGTCCAATACAGAAACTTTATTGTTACAGTACTGAGATAGTACTGCAACAGTATAGTTTCAATGGGTCCATTGAAATTATATTGTTGCAGTACTGTCTCAGTACTATAACAATAAAGTTTCTGTATTGGACTGTGGGCCTTGTGAAACAATACTGTTTCAATGGGGGGGTACTTTCCTGATGTATGCTGCAACTTTCAATTGAAGGAGGGATTGACAAAGTGGTGAGGAATCTCTTTCCCAAGTGTAGCTCAGGCAAGGACCAAATGAGTTCGGTGCAATGCTATTCAATTTTATGTAGCAGGTCCATAAAGTGCTCAGGCTCTAAAACAATCCTCTAATTTAGAAGTACACCTTGCTTTCTCATTGCACCATCAATGTATAAATAATGTAAGGTAGGAGTTCCATAAAGAGATCATCTAAACACCGAAACTGAATTTTAGGGAGGTAAAAGATCTTGAAATATTTTTTAGTAAATTTTCCTTGAAAGACAGGACGAAATGGCATGTGGCCCAAGTTGTTTCATATTTTTTTGGAGCTTTATGGAATTAGTTATGAAATTTTGAAGTTGAGATGCTATAGGGCTCTAAAAGCGACCACCTCCTAGAATGTACACTATTTGTACATTTTGGTTAATTGAAGAAAGCAAAATGCACCTCTGTATTATAATCGGTTCAAAATGCCCAAACTGTTTTTGAGCCTCTTACCTTACATTTGAGGAGGTGGAAGTTTTTTTAGTGACCACTATGTTTCAACTTCAAAAATTCATAACAAATTCCACAAAGTTCCAAAAAATATGAAATGATTGAATTAGATGCCAATTTCATTGTTCTTTCAAGAATGATAGGAAAATTTATTGAAAATTTTTTCAAGAAAAAACTCTCCAAATTAATTTTCAGCTCTTAATCCCTAAATTACCAGGTGTCCATTCAATGTACGCAAGAAATCTCAAGTTGATTCCTAAAAACTCTTTTTTGGTCAAATGTTCATGAAGTTTGGACACAATGTGTAAACAAATACCTCATTTTCTTTGTGAAAAACTAATTTTTTTTCCAATCGGGTCCTTGGAACAAAAGTGATGCTGCCTTGAACTTTTTAGGTAGCTCAGGCAATTTAGGAATCTTTTGAAAATCTTTTGCAAAAAAGCCCATCAACTTTTAAAATTTTTGTATATATGTATCTAATAAAATGTGGCACACAATTGTTTAAAAAAAAAAAATTTGAGCCTTCAAATCACATTTTCAGAGGAGTCAACTTTGTTGGCTATATTATAGCAATTTCAAGAAAAAATAATGGATTTTAACCCCTAAAGCCTGTTGTCCCTTCAGGGGACAAATGTGTTTTTGGGCAGGTTCCTAAGGGCTGAAATTTTCTCCTGATTTTTTGAAACTTTTTTGAGAGGTAGAAAAATTGATTAGCTTCATGGGAATATAATTTTTTTCACAATCGGTGCCCAGGAACAAAAGTTATGACCAAATAAGCTCAAAACAAGGGACGGCGGGTAGCAAAAAAAATTTGCACGTTTTTGTTTTTTTTGTTTTTGTTTTAGTATTTTTTTTCTCATAGACTATATTTTTGTCAATCTAAAAATCTTTGATTCATTTCATTTGGATTTGTTTTGAGAAAGTTATGGACATTCTTGTTTTTCGGGCAGTTAGAGCATCTTTTTGAAAAAAATAACTTGTAGAATTCATTTCTGAATGAAATTTTTCAAATTTTTCAAATTTTTTTTGCACGGTTAAGTTTACTTGCTAGAACAATCTGACCATTGGGATTGGTGCATTTTAATTCCATCTAAAAGATATTTAGATTTTAGATCTTCCTTCTATCTTGTACCTACTTCTACTTAACAATTTTTTTAAGAATGAAAATTAGGTTTTTTGAAGGTTCTTTTTTTTCCCTAGACTCTCAACTCAATTCTCCACTATGAACATTTAAAGCTCAAAACTTTGTAGTGTAAATTTTAAGTCAAAAATGTTCAAAGTCAAAAAATCCATTCCCACAATGTGCTAAAAAATTTGTTTTTTTCACTTTAAACGTAGATATCTTGCAATCTTTGCAGTCAAAAATTCTGAAATTTTTTCCACACATTTTCATACTAGTTAGGTGTAAGTTCCTATGGTTAAATGTGCAAAAAGAACGTTTTTTTTTTTTCACTCTTTGCTAAAAAAATGGCAGTTTTGGGTGTTTTTTTTGGCAGAAAAAAGGCCTTGGGCCTTTAGGAGTTAAGGTCCTCTATTATTTAGGGTGTTACTCTCTTGATGGTCAGTCAAACAATTAAAAAAAATAGTTTTTTCTAACTTCAAGTCTTATTAATTTGCAATCCATGTAGTCAAAATTCTTGAAATTTTTTCTACATCTTCCAAATGTTTGTCTCTGACATTGTATAAGAAATCATAACAAAATGACTAGTGTATTGCCAATTCACTTAACTTCTTTGCATTCGAGAGTGATTTAGTGTAAACTAGACTCTATATTTGCTGGTAAGAACTTTCTTGAATGAACCTAACATCGTATACTCACTAATGGTCAAAATCCTTATTTTTGTCTAAAGCAAAAATTTTATTCCAAAAAGGCCCAAAGTTAGTTGACCTTGTTTTGCAGTAATGAAATAAAGTGATTTTTTTCACTCCAAACGTTAATCTTTCAATTTGCGCAATCAAATGGCTGAAATTTTTCCACACTTTGGTAAAATACTTTACTTCACATTTGTATGATTGGAGTTTAAAACATAAATTCAATTTTCATTTTTAAATACAGGTAACATACAAAAAACCCTCATATTTTGACAAAATTAATGTCTCCTTGACACACACACAGGGATTAAATGGACACTTCATGGCCCTCCTACCTTGGCTGCGGTAGCTAGAGTATAGATTCAATCCCTAAAGCACAAGGCCTTTTGTAAACTTCTTGGAATTTGTTCAAAACTAAAAGAAATTGGAGTTCAAGTTTTGATAAGCTTTTATCAATTTAAGAAAAAAATTGTGACTATACAATTATAATGTTTAATAAAGAGGGTGATTTGAAGTCTTTCAATCATTTTTTGTATGTCAGATTGGTGTCATGAAAAAATTGAAGTTAAAGTACATAATATACCCAACCATATCCAGTTTATAGCTTCTCAAAATCTACTCTACAGTTTTTTTAAATGAATTTCAAATGTGGTTTTTCCCCCAATTTTATTGTATTTGCAACTCATCATTCTGAACAATTCTCTTCAAAATTGGATTTTTGATGCATAAAATAGACTCTTTTAAAGGATATTTAATTTAAAAAGAAAATATTAAAAACAATACTCTGGTACAATTTTATATAACTTTAAAGTTTAGTAAACACCAAAATATAGTCCCATAGGCATTTAGGGGTTAAAAATTTCAAACTACCTTTAAATCAAATTAAAATTTTAGCAAATGGCAAGCAATTCTCAATTATTTCTCACATAGGATGGTTACACTACAAAAGTTAGAGAATAGTGGAGCAGAGTTGAATGTTGCTACATGTACACAACATTTGTATGAGATAAGGGGCCTTGCATGCATCTATTATATTATGTACATAGTGTCACAACTCCTATCACAAAATCCGTCACCTTCTCATCTTGGAGAAATATCATCCAATTATTTCATTCAACGTTCATGGTGAAAACCTATATTGCAACAAGCATTATTTCCTATAATTTGTCATGCACACATTTCTCCGATCTCTTGCCATATTATTATATATAGGTTTGGCTAGTATACATTATGCTTCATGTAGTATGCCTTGCAAGTGTAAGAAATATCTGTTTATCTATGTATCATGAGTTGCTTGAAGTATCAATGTTGCAATTCCGATGTTGCTCTAGTAGGTTGATGGTGGGGTTGATGGTAGGCTAATGGAACCTTGATATGGTTGTCAATTAAATAAATTCTCTTAAATTGATAGTTTCAACTTCACACTTCATTAAATCATTCATAGGATAACTTCACCTAAAAGCTTCCCAAAGTCAATGTACTTTTGGAACCATGTAAATACCATGGTCAATGAACTCAAACCATAAATGCACATAAATTGCCAACAAGGTTCTTATGTTCTAAAATCATTTCTTCAATGGAGGTAGATATTCACTATCCAGATGTATATCTAGTGAAGATAGTGCTTTCAAGATAGTGTTGCATTTGAAAGTCTCTACCTTACTCATTTGGTGAATTTATCATAAATATAACATTGTCAACTAGCTTAGAAAATTCTCCTTAAAATATCCCTCTTGGATCCGTGAGCATGAATTTTGTTTACCTTCTCATGCCCTAAGGCCTTTCTTCCATCAAAGACCATTCAAAACTGCCATTTCCATTGCAAAGAGTAAAAATATTTTAAAATTGTTTTTCTTTTTGCACCTAAATGTAGGATCTGCAAAGAATCATTTGTTGGTTGGAAAATTGCTTCTACTTTTGAAAGGGAGCAAAAGAAAATTTCCACCGTATGTGAGCCCGTAAAAGGCAAGAGCCATTGCAAAGTAGTCAAAAATCATATATGAGTTAAAATTAGCTTCATATTCAAATATCAATATTATATTTTGATATGTGCTAATTATCCTTGGAAATTCTTTGACTTTGTTTTAAGAAAAACTGTCACTATTCTAATTTATGAGGCCAAAAGTGAAAATAAATAAGTAAATATAGCAAAAACAATTCAATTCATTTGAATTGATTTCAAGAAATACAAGTAGCAATGAAGATTAGTGTAAAAACATCTCAAATAATTATTTTATTTTTACACCCAAAATACACTTGGTAACTGTTTTTAAGTCAAATTTCACTATCAAGCAAAATGTATCCTATTATATAATGGGTAAATAAAACCTAAGTATTTTTTGCTTGTAAAAAAACGTATTTCAATTGATTAAGATTGTTTTAAATAAATTCTGAAAAAAACATCAAAATCATTATAAATTTTCAAAATAGAAGGTGAAAAAAGTAATGTTATATCAATTATAACATATATTAGAATAATCTTTCATTTTTAGGCGTCCCTCCGGCCGTGTGCTTAGTATTGTTGAAAAGCTCTCGTCGAGGTGGGGTGCACGGGCTTTGTTTCGTGGCATTCCGACCTATTGTGTGAAAGTTATTGAATTCTAAAGTTTTTGTATGAATAAAAAATTAAAAAAATAAATTTTCCTTTTGTTTTGGTTGTGGCAACGGCACAAGGTACACTAAGGTAGAAGCACCAGTAGTCGATCATTTAAGGAGTTTTGGAGCAGATTGTGCGCAATATGAGGTGGTGGAAATTTTTCCCATGTAGGAAGATAGGAAATATAGAGATTGCAAAATTTTCAGAATTTGATACCCAATTTTGAAACTATAGTGAATTTTGAGAGCCAAAAAGTGCATTCCACTAATAAGGGTCTATTCCCATGCAGAGACCTAACCCGTTCTTCAATCAAGTACAATGCGTCCACATGAACACTTTCACAACTTGATTTCCAATATGGAGCACCGATTCTTCCCATTCTCTTCCGTCCTTGAATGTAGGATTTTCAAGCCCACTCTCCTTTCCATCAACCTCACTTCCTATTTGTTTTTCTAAGAAAATTCTCCTTTTGTGTCCTTATCTCACCTATTTCAAGACTTGCCTCATTCATTGGTTGCCACATGCCACTAAATTTCAAACGTTACCAAAAAAAACTTCGAAATTCTCATTTGAGAACCGGTAAGCAAGATGTGGCATGGACCGGACCTCGGAGCTCGACGCCTGGAGCTCCATCTCCGAGTCCGGCCCTGCATGCGAACAGACCCTAATGATATGAATGCACTGACGTGCTTGTGCAGCACCAAGGCCTCGTGTCTTTGAAATCCAAAAGAAGGAGGAAGGAACTGTGGAAACAACCGCCGGTTGCCTTGGCAGTTTAATGTCAAGTACAAATTCATGCTACAGAACCGTCGTCAAATAACTACAAGTAAATCTTCATCTCAATTTTGCACATTCACTCTCTCCCACTGTCTCACCAATTGTCCAAACAAAACCAGTGAGATTGATCGACAATCTGTGGATTGTTCACATCTTTAATTCTCAGTATTATCTAGTCTGCTGCAAGTGCTGATTGCGGTGACTTGCATTGATTTGCTAAGCAAAGCTCCGCGATGGCGAAGGTGCCGATTGTGAAGCTGGGGTCGCAGGGTCTGGAGGTTTCTGCTCTAGGCTTGGGGTGCATGGGCTTGAGCCGAGCGTACGGAACCGAACAGACGCAGGAGGTAGTGACGAAGCTCATTCACCATGCGGTGGAGCAGGGCGTCACGCTCTTCGACACCGCAGACATGTATGGGCCTCATGTGAACGAGATTCTTGTGGGAAAGGTGAGCTCTTTGGAACGTCGGATCTGTTTCCATGGCGAATTATGGAATCTGTAATGTGGCCATGGCCAATCGGTAGCACGTTGAATCGAGAGTAGATGCAATTGCGATGGAGCTCATTGAGTGCTAATCATTGTTCTGGATCGTTTTGCTTTCCAGGCTTTGAAGGGGATTCGAGAGAAGGTGCAGATCGCCACAAAGTTCGCGAATTATTGGGAAGGGCAGGAAATTAGGGTTCGAGGGGATCCGGAGTATGTGCGCTCGTGTTGCGAGGGCAGCTTGAAGAGGCTGGATGTGGACTACATCGACCTTTACTATCAGCATCGGGTGGATGTCAAAGTCCCCATTGAAATCACGGTAAGCAATTGCATGCATGCGTCAATTCCTCAATCCTTGCTTGGAGAACTCTTTTGAATGCATGGGTACTAGGTATTTTCTATATATTGCGCTAGCAATGGAGTGTCAGGGACTCGGGGGCCAACCGTTCAGTGTGTATGCATTGGCATTCGAATCTTTCTAACCATGTTCGCAAAGGAGTTACTGAAGAGTACTTAGGTACCTGTTGATAGTGAATGTGAACCTGATGTGACGAAACAAGTCCTGACACAGCAAATGCGCTCCAGGGAGATCGTGACAATGTCAATTGAAAGGGTTCCGGGAATGCGCGATCTGGTTGCATCCGATTGCGAATGTGACTGATACGTGAGCAAATTGAATGGCAGGTCGGCGCCATGAAGGAATTGGTGGAAGAAGGGAAGGTGAAGTATCTGGGACTGTCAGAAGCTTCTGCTGCGGACATTAGGCGCGCACACGCCGTGCATCCCATTTCGGCGGTGCAGTATGAATACTCCCTTTGGACCCGCGACATCGAGGAAGATATCATTCCCACTTGCAGGTAAGCGCCGCCGGGTTCAATTCAATTAGCTTCATGTGACGCTTGCATGATTGCACAAACACTTCAATTTCCGAAGTATTTCGTCTCGTAGTCAAGTTTGAATCTCTTAGTCAAGTTTGAATCTGAAGGCAATTGGTTGCAGGGAATTGGGGATTGGAATCGTACTTTACAGTCCTCTGGGACGAGGATTTCTGGCTGGGTATAAGGCGGGGAAGACCTCAGACGGATCACAGGGAGAGGATGAACGCGCAATGCAACCGAGGTTCGAGGGTGAGAATTTGGAGAAGAATGAGGTGCTCCGTGGTCGAGTCGAAGCCATTGCGAAAGCCAAGAAATGTACTCTGAACCAGCTTGCATTAGCGTGGGTGCATCACAGAGGCGCCGACATGGTTCCCATTCCAGGTAACCAACAATGCAGCCGCTAGCTGGAGTGGTCTCTGCAGATGAATTCGTTTCCAAGTCGTGCATTCAATCGAAGGACTTCCCTTATCAACAATCATAACATTAGTAAGGAAAATAACCATCATATATACTGTAAATGCATTCCTTAATGATTTCATGGGCTTTGAAAATTTTCAGGGACGACGAAGGTCGCCAATTTGGACTCAAACATCGGTGCACTGGGAGTTTCGTTGTCAAAAAAGGACATGGAAGAGCTGGAAGCAGCCGTGCCAGTGCATGAGATTGCTGGGGATCGATACAACGAATCTGTCATGGGGACAACCTTTCAGTTTATCAACAGTCCTCCTCTAGAATCTTGGAAGCCAACCTCCGAGTAGTGCAAGTTAGAATCGCTGGAGCTAAGTCTCTTGGTTTTGCCTGTAGCACCATCTTTTATGGTCATCTGGAACTGAACGTATGCAAATTCATCACTGATTGTTGCAGGTTTGAGATTTTCTCTGTACTTAAAAGCAAGATGTAATACTGGGGTAGTATTAGAGAGGTGGCGATGATGCTGGTTTGTACGTGATAATTCTTGAACTTATCAATACTGAGACTTCCCATTTGTTGTACTGTAATGATCTCACGGAGTTTTCGATCTCTTTCGCTTGTTGTACTGTTCTCTGTCTCTACGATATTTCGTGAGTTCGTCGATCAATCCCACTTATGAAATTTCCTAGAAGCTTCTAGCTGCTGCTGGGCAGACCTTGGTACTTTTACTAGACCTGTAATCCTAAGGCCAGACTCGTTCTCATTCAGCCTCAATAAAGCTTGTACCACAAAGGTAACTACACTCCTAAAATCGCCCAGATAAGCTCTGTGACATGACCACTATGCTTTGAGAAAATGAGCAACAATTTTAGTATACAGTTGTCCAGAGGATTGTGAATGAGAATGTAAGTGGTTTCATAATTTTTGGATGCATTGCGAATTAGTTACAAATTTTCAAAGATGCAAGATGCAAGGTGTTAAAAGTGTCATGTAAGGGAGAGGCATCCAATGGGTGTCCTTGTACCCAATGATGTCCTTTTTAGGAAGGGGTGGCATTTTGAAATGCATATCTAAGTGGACCATATAGGCATACATGGCTTGTTATTTCAATCTTAAGATAATAAGTTATGTTTGGCATGTCTACATTTAAGTTGAAATGACGCCCCTTCCTAAAAAGGGACGCCATTGGATATAGAGACCCTTTAGGGTGCCTGTACCTTAGGTGATGCCAGAAGCCATTTGATGCACATAGAGAAATGACACTAGTAGTATTATAACATGTCATAGACAAAAAGTTAAATCAACAAAAAGTAAACCCAAATGGAGTACTTGTGAAGTTGCCACCTCTATAGTATTATTAACCTTTTAGTGACCGGTTGACCACATTTTGGTCGATTTATAGACTCTATGCTTGTTGTAGGTCAAAATATACCTAATTTGTAAAAACCCAAAGAGGAACGGAGTTAGAGCATCTTTAGACGCTCCACTTTAAACCAAATTGTTTGGCAAGGCATGCAATAATGTGTGAGCTATGCTAGTTTGAATGAATATGTGTTGACCAAGGAAATGCACAAATAAGCTTCAATCTAGGCAAGTTTTTATCAAAATACAAGAGCCATGAAGGCAACAATGTTGCTTGGCAAGCCCACCACCGTCTAATCCGTGAAATCCAAGGGTGTACATGGATTAGCTAAGGTAGGAGGGCCAAAAACTACCCATCTAAGAGTTGAAATTGAGTTTTGGGGAGGTAAAAAATTTTGAATTATATTTCATCAAAAACAAGTAGAATTGGCATCTAATCCAAATTATATCATATTTTTGGAACTTTATGGAATTAGTTATGAATTTTTCAAGTTGAAACAGCAGAGGTTTAGAAACCATGAAATGTACATTTTTTGTACATTCTTGTGAAGATGGAAAACCAACATGTACAAATAATGTATATTTGAGGAGTGGAGTGTTTAAGAGTGTGAGAGAAATTTAAGCCACCTACTTTAGAGACACTTTTTGCTTAATTGTAGTAGATTCAGTTCTCACTTCAATCTTTGAGTCATTCTCATGTCTAACTGAAAGCTTCGATCACCTTTGTTCTTGCAACAATACATTGCCAAGGCGTTGTAGCCTCAATTTCTACAGTCCGATCATATTTATCTAGCTCAAAACTCATCCCAAAATAACTTGTTAAAAGTATATATTGAAAAAATGACTCGCCCTCCAAATCAACCACGGTCACTATAGGGTTAATAGAGTTGCACACTACTCAAAATGGGCCTTAACTTCACCTTACACATATCCTTGTAATGTGCACTATTTTTTATATCCACACAAAATAGGGATCAATTTTGAGGAGTGGTCCATTTTAGGTGTAGTTACCTTACATACCATAAAAAATTCAATAAAAAAGTTCAGCAGACGCCGGGGGGTATGTGTCGAACACTTGGAGGACAAATCGTGCATGAAATGAATTAGTTTTGACAACCTAATCAACACCAGAATGAGCAATAAGCTTTTTTGACTCCGTCATGTAGACGTTGCGACATATCAAACCATTAGCATTTGGAGTCGGGTTTGATCGATGCCTGGCCATGCTAAATCGCACTCAGGTTCGGCCGAGCAACAGACACTTCCATCATGCAGCCAATCTGAGCAGACATCGCCAAGGTGGGTATGTGTTTTCTTCACAAGAATTTTATGTCCAAGAATATGTCCCAGATAGTACATCCTTGGATGTTTTAATTTGTAGAAAACATTAAAAATCTTTTTCAAAGAAACTAAAAATTGGCCATTTGGAAGGACTTCTTCCATTGGTGATGAGATTCCACTCACAATATTAGGTCAAAACCATCTCTAATATTTAGAAGTGCATGCGCAAAAGAGGCCTATTTGCACAAATGTGGAGGACATAAAATCATGTTGTTTTAGATGTGCTTTGGTAGGAACATGTCCACCTACAATAGTAATATACCATAGAAATTTCAGCAAAAAATACATTAAATTAAACCGCTCAATAGTATAGAAAAAACTAAATAAAAAATGTGACAAATTAACAAAATTGGCTTTTTTATATAAAATGATTTTTTAAATTTCTTTTAAAAGAAGGGATACAATCACAATAAAAAAAACTCTACAAAAAAATTACTCCCTCTATTTCTAAAGAAGACCCGTGTTTCCTTTGTATGTTACCAAGAAAACACGGGTCTTTTTTAGAAACAGAGGTAGTATTGTTGTTGGCATTGGGTTCATAATTCAAAAGTTATAGCCCATTGGCCAAAATTTATTTTTGCAACAACGATTGGTGTTTCTTGCAACAACCCTAGAAGGTACCTTCTAAGTTCACGACTACCACTAAGTAATACGAACCTTTGTATTAGTGTATTGGTAATTTGGCCTGCATCACTATCCTCACACTCTTCATTCCAATCACTAGTAGAAAAGAAGGTCAAATGAAACCAATGAAAAAATGACTCATTATTAAAAAATGACAAAAGGAATATCATTACGTGAAGTTCATACATTACACAATAAATGATAAGTAGTAGAGGATATTTGTAATACATAACAATCTCGCACCACATCACTAGGTTTTAAGAATGCCTCAAGCAACAACTACACAAATACAAGATCCTTAGATGAATTGGTTTAAAACTTTGCACAAAAATCATGAATCATTAAATTACTACACTCAGATACACATCCTCCGTTTCTTATATAGATGGATATTTTAAAAGGTACAATTAAGTTTAACTAGGCACAATTCAAAAGTTTTCTTTGAAAGTCAACAACTAATTAAAAATACTTTCAAGTCATATATCTATTTTGAAATAGATAAAATATAGTTTTTGTCTTTTATTGGTATATGTATTACCTCTTTGACATTTCCTGTATCATTTCAAAACTTCAATACATCTAGAGCCAATTGTTTTTTGTTTTTTTTTATCATTTTTGCACTTATAATCCTACGAATAATTCTATTATATAGTTATTTGGTGTTTGTTTCTGTATTTTATTGAGGTTCCTCAAAGATCACATGAAAACTCTTTGAAAATAGAGAACCATCTCTACATCAAAGTAGGGCTTTGATTGTTTGTAAGAATTATTTTTCATTATTTTTCATGAATTTCATTATTTTTCAGAAAATTCCAAAGAGAAGTAGGTGCAATTTGGACATGAATGCCTTCATACTCAATATCTCAAGCCTTTTGTGGCTTCAAATTCTTTAAAAGGCTTTTATTTGTTCACATTTTACATTTCTTTATATCCAATAAAATTTATAATTTTTTACACTCTATTGTGGAGAATTTATACTTTGTTGTGGAGGATTTTAGATTAAAGACCTCAATTGGTTTTCATTAGGATGATTCATTCATAGGGGGCTTTTTTGAGTTTCCTTGTGTCACTTTCCCTTGTGAGAATGACAATCTTGTGACTTTATCCTGTGTCACAGGATTGTGACATAGGATAAAGTTACAAAATTGTTGTTCTCACAGGGGAAAGTGACACAAGGAAACTCAAAAAAGCTCCTTGTGATTAGTAAATTTTTGACAACTTTGATTATTATAAACTTGAGATTCATGTTATTGGATCTTGATGAAACTTTGTAGACTAGTGCAGATTTAAATATTCTTCAAGATATATAACGTTTTTGTTGAACTAAATGATGTTTCCAATGCCTTTGTGAAGAAATTACTTTTTGATATACATGGATGACAATCACTACACACTTAGAGATTAAGGTTAGCACCTAAAGTTCCATGACTATGTTTTCATCCAAAATGCTCAAAAATGGCCATTTTTTTATTCAAGACTACAAGTACCAAATTTGTAGTATTAAAAAACTAAGGTTAAGGTACTCTATTTGCATGCAGAGACCAGACCCACTCTTCAATTGGTTACAATGGATCCACATGAACGCTTTCACAACTTGATTTCCAATATGGAACTCCAATTCTTCCCATTCTCTTCCGTCCTTGAATGTAGGATTTTCAAGCCCGCTTTCCTTTCCATCAACTTGACTTACTATTTTTCTAAGAAAATTCTCCTTAAGTGTTCTTGTCTCACCTATTTTAAGACTTGCTTCAATCATTGGTTGCCACATGCCACTAATTTCCAAACGTTGCAAAAAAAAAAAGGCGAAAATTCTCCGGAAATTCTCATTTGAGAACCGGTTCCCATATGTAAGCAAGATGTGGCATGGACCGGACCTCGGAGCTCGACACTTGGAGCTCCATCTCCGGGTACGGCCCTGCATGCGAACAGACCCTAATGATATGAATGCACTGACTTGTGCACCAAGGCCTGGTGTCTTTGAAATCCAAAAGAAGGAGGAAGCAACAGCGGAAACAACCGCCGGTTGCCTTGGCAGTTTAATGTCAAGTACAAATTCATGCTACAGAACCGTCGTCAAATAACTACAAGTAAATCTTCATCTCAATTTTGCACATTCACTCTCTCCCACTGTCTCACCAATTGTCCAAACAGAACCAGTGAGATTGATCGACAATCTGTGGATTGTTCACATCTTTAATTCTCAGTATTATCTAGTCTGCTGCAAGTGCTGGTTGCGGTGATTTGCAGTGATTTGCTAAGCAAAGCTCCGCGATGGCGAAGGTGCCGATTGTGAAGCTGGGGTCGCAGGGTCTGGAGGTTTCTGCTCTAGGCTTGGGGTGCATGGGCTTGAGCCGAGCGTACGGAACCGAACAGACGCAGGAGGAAGTGACGAAGCTCATTCACCATGCGGTGGAGCAGGGCGTCACGTTCTTCGACACCGCAGACATGTATGGGCCTCATGTGAACGAGATTCTTGTGGGAAAGGTGAGCACTCTGCAACCTCGGATCTTGTTTCCATGGCGAATATGGAATCTGTAATGTGGCCATGGCCACTCGGTAGCCAATCGGTAGCAGGTTGAATTGAGTGTAGTTGCAATTGCGATGGAGCTCATTGAGTGCTAATCATTGTTCTGGATCGTTTTGCTTTCCAGGCTTTGAAGGGGATTCGAGAGAAGGTGCAGATCGCCACAAAGTTCGCGAATTATTGGGAAGGGCAGGAAATTAGGGTTCGAGGGGATCCGGAGTATGTGCGCTCGTGTTGCGAGGGCAGTTTGAAGAGGCTGGATGTGGACTACATCGACCTTTACTATCAGCATCGGGTGGATGTCAAAGTCCCCATTGAAATCACGGTAAGCAATTGCATGCATGCGTGCATGCGTCAATCCTCGCTGGGAGAATTCTTTTGAATGCTGGGTACTAGGTAATTTTCAAAATATTGTGCTAGCTATGGAGTATTAGGGACTCGGGGGCCAACCGTTCAATGTGTATGCATTGGCATTCGAATCTTTCTAACTATGTTTGCAAAGGAGTTACTGAAGGTACTTAGGTACCTGTTGATCGTGAATATGAACCTGATGTGACGAAACAAGTCCTGACACAGCAAATGCGCTCCAGGGAGATCGTGACAATGTCAATTGAAAGGGTTCCGGGAATGCGCGATCTGGTTGCATCAGATTGCGAATGTGACTGATATGTGAGCAAATTGAATGGCAGGTCGGCGCCATGAAGGAATTGGTGGAAGAAGGGAAGGTGAAGTATCTGGGACTGTCAGAAGCTTCTGCTGCGGACATTAGGCGCGCACACGCCGTGCATCCCATTTCGGCGGTGCAGTATGAATACTCCCTTTGGACCCGCGACATCGAGGAAAATATCATTCCCACTTGCAGGTAAGCGCCGCCGGGTTCAATTCAATTAGCTTCATGTGACGCTTGCATGATTGCACAAACACTTCAATTTCCGAAGTATTTCATCTGTCCTCCTCTTGCCCGTAATCAAGTTTGAATCTGAAGTCGAGCCGGGCAATCGGTTGTAGGGAATTGGGGATTGGAATCGTACCTTATAGTCCTCTGGGACGAGGATTTCTGGCTGGGTATAAGGCGGGGACGACCTCAGACGGATCACGGGGACAGGATCACCGAGCAATGATGCAACCGAGGTTCCAGGCTGAGAATCTGGCGAAGAATGAGGTGCTCCGTGGTCGAGTCGAAGCCATTGCGAAAGCCAAGAAATGTACTCTGAACCAGCTTGCGTTAGCGTGGCTGCATCACAAAGGCGCCGACATGGTTCCCATTCCAGGTAACCAACAATGCAGCCGCTAGCTGGAGTGGTCTCTGTAGATGAATTCGTTTCCAAGTCGTGCATTCAATCTAAGGACTTCCCTTATCAACAATCATAACATTAGTAAGGAAAATAACCATCCTATATACTGTAAATGACCTGCATTGCTTAATGATTTCATGGGCTTTGAAAATTTTCAGGGACGACGAAGATCGCCAATTTGGACTCGAACATCGGTGCGCTGGGAGTTTCGTTGTCAAAAAAGGACATGGAAGAGCTGGAAGCAGCCGTGCCAGTGCATGAGATTGCTGGGGATCGATACAACGAATCTGTTATGGGGACAACCTTTCAGTTTATCAACAGTCCTCCTCTAGAATCTTGGAAGCCAACCTCCGAGTAGTGCAAGTTAGAATCGCTGGAGCTAATTCTCTTGGTTTTGCCTGTAGCACCATCTTTTATGGTCATCTGGAACTTTACGTATGCAAATTCATCACTGATTGTTGCAGGTCTGAGATTTTCTCTGTACTTAAAAGCAAGATGTAATACTGGGGTAGTATTAGAGAGGTGGCGATGATGCTGGTTTGTTCGTGACAGTTGTTGAACTTATCAATACTGAGACTTCCCATTTGTTGTACTGTAATGATCTCACGGAGTTTTCGATCTCTTTCGCTTGTTGTATTGTTCTTCGTGTCTACGAAATATTGTGAGTTCGTCAATCAACTTATGAAATTTTCTAGCAGCTCCGAGCTGCTGCTGGTCAGACCTTGGTTCTTTTACTAGACCTGTAATCCAAGGGCCAGACTCGTTCTCATTCAGCCCGAATAATGGTTGTACCGCTAGGGCGTACTATAGAAAATTCGATAGAAAAGTTCAGCTGAAGCCGGGGGGGGTATGTGTCGGAACACTTGAGGGCAGATCGAGCTGCAAACGAATTAGTTTGACGACCTAATCAACACCAGAATGAGCAATAAGCTTTTTTAACTCCGTTAAGTTGACATTGCGACATATCAAACCATTAGCATTTGGTCAGTTTTGCATTAGAGAAAAACTGAACCCTCTAGAGGGCTGTGAATGTGACAGACCAAGCTATTAAAAGCTTGGTCTGTCACACCAAGCTGACTGCTCCGGGGAGCAGTCAGCCTTCGCGACTTTTTTTTTTTTTTTTTAATACTTTTTTTAAGATTAATTTTTTTTTTTTTTTTTTTTTAATAATAATTTTTTACTTGGAGTTTTTGGTTCCTGCGCCATTGCTGCTGCAGTTTCAGCAGGGCGGAAATAGGGAAAAAACAAGTTTTTCAGCAAAAGAAAAACAAATTTCAGGGTACCTCGGAGGGCCGTGGAGCAACCCTCCGGAGGCCTGAAATTTCTTCTAATGGATTGGTGCCTGGTCGTGCTAAGGTAATTACACCTAAAATGGACCACTCCTGAAAAGTGAAAAGCGACCATTATTTTGAAGGAAAAATGAACACAGAGGATACCCAAAATAGTGCACATTATAAGGACAATTGTAAGGTGAAGTTAAGGCCCATTTCGAGTAGTGTGTAGTTCTATTAAGAGCAATGTAGAGGTGGTAACCTTACAAGTGGTCCATTTTGGGTTTATTTTTTGTTGATTTAACCCCTAAAGGAGCATTGTCCCTTCGGGGGACAAATGGGAATTTCGGACAGGTGTCTGTGGGTTGAAATTTTGTCTTGATTTTTTGGAAACTTGTTTTGACTTTTGAAGATAGAAAAAGCGATTAGCTTTGTGGAAATATAATTTTTTTTTCAATCGGTGCTCAGGAACAAAAGGTATGCTCCAAACTGAACTCGGAACTTAAAAGGGGGTTGGTGGAGGGAGGGGGCAGCAAAAAAAAAATCTAAAAATTTGAATTTCTTTTTTTGAATTTTTTTCCTTCATAGACTATATTTTTTTTCTATCTAGAAAGCTTTTATTCATTCCATTTGGATTTGTGATGAGAAAATTATAGACAATCTTGTTTTATGGGCAATTAAAACATCTTCTTGAAAAATAACTTGGAGGATTCATCTCTGAATGCAATTTTTACAATCTTTCAAAAAGAAAAATTCCACATAGTTTAGTTTGTTTGATAGAATAACCTCACCATTGAAATTAGTGCATTTTTATTCAATTTTAGAAATATCAATCATTTAGATTTTCCTTCTATCTTGTACCTACTTCTACTTAACAATTTTCTGAAGTATAAAATTAAGTTTTTTTGAATTTTCTTTTTCTTCTTAGACTCTCAATTCAAATCTCTACCACAAAGATTTAAAGATCAAAACCCTGTAGTGCAAAAAATTACAGTCAAAAAAGTTCAAAGTCAAATATTCTAGTCTTGCGATGTGCTAAAGAATTATTTTTTTTCCACTTTGATCGCAGATATTTTGCAATCTGTGTGGTCAAAAATTCTGAAATTTTTTCCACACATTTTCATACTAATTAGGTGTGAGATCCTAAGATTAGATGTCCCAAAAATAACTTTTTTGAATTTTTCTTACTCTTTGCTATAGAAATGGCAACTTTGAGTGTTTTTTGGCTAAAAAAAGGCCTTGGTCTTTTAAGGGTTAACTTCTTGTTTGTGAAATGTCATGACACTATTAGTACCATTTCCTCATGTGCATCAAATGGATTTCGGCATCACCTATATAACACTTTTACCACCCTTTACTTTGCATCTTTGAAAATTTGTAACTAATTTGCAATGCATCCAAAAACTATTGCATTTTGATCATAGTCCTTCACCCATATACAAAAATTGTTGTTCATTTTCTATAGCATAGTGGTCATAGCACAGAGGTTATCTATATAGTTACCTTAAATCCCACTCATGTTTAGCCGAGCATCAAACACCTCCGTCATGCAACCAATCTGAGCAGAAATTGCCGTGGAGGGTATGTATTTTCTTCACAAGAATTCTATATCCAAGAAAATTTTCCAAAATATACATCCTTGGATGTTATAATTTGTAGAAAACATTAAAAATAATTTTCAAAGAAACTAAAAATTGGCCATTTGGAATGACTTCTTTAGTTGGTGATGAAAATTTGACTAAAAATAATAGGTCAAAACCATCTCTAATATTTAGAAGTGCGTACGCAAAGGAAGTCTATTTGCACAAATGTAGAAGGCATAAAATAAAGTTGTTTTAGATGCCCTTTGGTAGGAACATGTCCACCTATTATAGCAATATACCACAAAAATTTCAACTAAAAAATCATTAAATTAAATTGTCCAATAGTATAAAAACACCCTAAATCCAACAGTGACAAATTAACAAAATTGGCTTTTAAATATGAAATGTTTTTTTTTAATTTCTAAAAAAGAATGGATACAACTTCAATCAAAAACTCTAGAAACAAATTAATTTCTTTTGGCAATGGATTTATAATTCAAAAGTTATAGCATTGGACAAAAAAACAATTTTGCAAAAACAGTTGGTGTTTCTTGCAACAACCCTGAAAGGTACCTTTTAAATTTAGGATTAATGCTAAGCAATACAAACCTTTGTATTAGTATATTGGCGATTTGGCCTGCATTTTTATCTTCACTGTCTTCATTGCAATTACTAGTAGAAAAAAAGGTCAAATAAAACCAATGAAAAAATGACCCCTTACTAAAAAATTACTAAAGAAATATCATTAATTGAAGTTTATATATTACATACAATGTAGAAAAACATGGATTAAATAATGATAACTAGTGGAGGATATTTGTAGATGTATAACAATCTAGCACCACATCCGACTAGGCTTTGAGAATGCCTCAATCAACAGCTCCGCAAATATAAGATCCTTACATGAATTGGTTTAAAAATTTTGCACAAAAATCATGAATTATTAAATAGGTACACTTAGATACATTTCCTCTATTTTTTTATACAGATGGATATTTCAAAAGGTACAATTAAGTTTAACTAGGCACAATAAAAACGTTTTCATTGAAAGTTAACAACTAATTAAAATAACTTTTAAGTCATATATCTATTATCAAATAGATATGATATAGTTTCTATCTTTTATTGGTACATGTATTACCTCTTTAACATTTCCTATATCATTTTGAAACTCAAATATATATAGAACCAATTGCTTTTGATCGTTTTTTGCACTTGTTAGTCCTACCAATAATTCTATTATATAGTTATTTGGTCTATTTTTGTATTTTATTAGCCAAATAAAAGCTAACCAAGAGGTTCTTCAAAGATGATATGAAAACTCTTTGAAAGTAGAGAACCATCTCTATATCAGAGTAGGGCTTTGATTGTTTGTAAGAAAAGCTTTAATTTTATTCAATAAATCCCAAAGAGAAGTAGGTGCAATTTGGGCCTAAACAATTTCTTATTCCATATCTTAACCCTTGGTAACTCCACATTCATTAAAAGGCTTTTTAATTTCTTCCCATTTTAAATTTCTTTCTATCCCATAAAATTTAGAATTTTTAACACTATTGTGGAGAATTTTTACTTTGTTGTGGAGAATTTCAGATTAAAGAAATTAATTTGTTTTCTCTTGGATGACTCATTAGTAAATTTTTGACAACTTTGATTGTTATAATCTTGAGATTCGAGTTGTTGCATCTTAATGAATTAAGGCAATATAAGCAAATATGTCCAAAAAATCCAAAATGGATTTAAGGCATGAAGCAAAGGCTTAATGTGAGGAAACTTCATTGCTGAGCGCCTTAGATATTTTTACTACCATTGTCCTCGTCTCTTCACGTGGACAGACACAGCTTCAGGGTGGCGAAACCTGGTTTGCCGCTTGGGGCAATTCCAAGTTCAGTTCCTTGAGAAGTTTCTTGCGAAAGCTGAGAATATACGACCTCATTAGGGGTTCAGGCGCACTATTAGTTCTTCTATGGTTGTAGCGGTGTCATAGGAGGGGACTTAAGCTTTGTAGTTTTTCTGTTGGCGAATTCTGGAATTTGGAGTGGATTCATGCTAGAAGAGATTGTCAATTCTTTGCAAGTGCTCTGTTGTAGAATGCGCGAAAGACGATGCGCTCTCGTTGTCATTTGGTAGAATACGAGAAGGAATTAGAATTCTTTGGTCTGTGTGAGTCTACCCTGGACGAGTTCGCTTGCTTGGTACGTGAGCAGTTTAGAATTAAGACCTTGACTTTTTATTTTTCTGGGGGGACGGCTTTGGAGCGGGTCCGATGGAGGTGCTGTTTGTGTCCCGAACTTTTGTGGCTTCAGCTTCTTCAAGTGAAAAATTGGTTAGTCCTTTTGTGAATCCGTCTACTTGCCAAGCTATTATAACTCGAAGCTCTTCTTCCTTTCTTGGATTTCCATGTTCGCCGAAACGAGTCTCTTTTTTGCAACGACGAGAAGGGCGAGGTGGAATTAGGGCACCGTCCGCTTTGTTGAACGCACATGAGTACCGGAAACAGAAACTGGAGAAGGTGCTCCTCAAGGAAATGGGATCCGATATTGAAAATGGTGACAACGACGAGGATTTGTGCCCTATTGAATGTGTCCGGGAGATCAATAAACTGAGTGAGCTGGACCATGCAATTGAGGATTCCAAGACCAGCGGTGCTTTAGTTGTGGTGGATTTCTTTCGGACTTCGTGTGGGAGCTGTCGGTACATCGAAAAAGGATTCCAGAAGCTTTGCAAAGGAGCTGGCAATGGCGAAGCTTCTGTGATTTTTCTGAAACATAATGTATGTGACCTATCCTGTGACTTCCATTTCGACTGTATTAGAATAGGTTCCAGTACATAACATTCTTGTTGGGCATCCTCTGAATTGCCATGAAATATAATCTGACACATGAAAAGAAATTCCTGACACCTTTTTTTACAAAGTTAAGCTCAAAGTGTGAACAAGTGGGAGCTTCTCAAACCAATTACTATTGTCTTCTCATGTGAGAGTATGTCAGAGGGGTGGCTTGATTTTCTCCTATTTGTTTTGGCATGACTTTGCTCTATATAAATCTTAGGAGGCATTGTTATCAAAAGGTCCTATGCCAAAACTACTCAAAGATGTTATGTAATGTGCTTGGTTTTAAGTCTGAACGGGATCCAAGCTCTCGAGTTTCTGCATGTTGTTTTAAACTATAACCCGTGTGCCTTTCGTAGCAGGTGCCTTTCTCAGTAGCTCTTTCTATGTATCGTAGGTTGCTTTGGTTTTATTTTCTTATGAACATAGATCAGGGCTAAATTTGCAGCGTTGGGAAACTGGATTTTTATGGTTTGTGCAGGTTATGGATGAGTATGACGAGCAGTCTGACATAGCAGAGAAATTCAGGGTCAAGGTATGGCTACCTCAATCAGTTCTGTGTGCAAAACATGAGCTTACACTGAGTGACAATTAGCCTTGTGGCCATATCTTCTGCTGTCAATGAATTTTAAATTGCGTGTGGTTATTTCTCTAGTAGCGTATATGTATCATTGTGAGGACCTGGAGATGCATGAGGTGCGCTCTTTTCCACTACGAGGGTCCCGGTGACCTGACAACCACCATTTCGATGCATGTAGGTTGTGCCTTTGTTTCATTTTTACAAGAATGGAGAGCTTGTGGAATCCTTCCCAACTCGTGACAAAGCTAAAATTATGGAAGCCATCTACAAACACTTGGATGTTAACCAGACTATCGAAGAGTGGACTGACCTTCATGGTCTAAAGTGAAAGGCCTCTACATTGTAGGACGCAGTTTGAACTGAAGAATTTGAGCAGTTCCTGATGATGTGCATACCATGAACATCAAGATTGATGTTGTTTACGATAGTTCACATTGGACTATGGTTGACGTACAGAGTTTATTTAAGACGTATGCAGTGAACGCATATGGATTTGAGTCTGATTTTGCACTATATGTCATATTTCACAATCGCAAAAGGTTTCGTTGGATGAACGAATGAGTGAAATCGCAGGTCAGTACGAGGTCTCAGATTATTGGCTTCGAAGTATAGTTAGAATGAACAATTGTAGCGGAAGAACCTGTGATTTTGCTTGTTGGTTAAACCCTGAATGACGCCAATTGGTGTTTGATGGATGGCTTCATTGAGTTCTCTATTCATCTAGAATTTTTGGAGTGTCTTGAATGCATTTGCAGTGGATGGTTTGAAAACTCCCTCATTGAGATATTCTGAGACGATAAGTCAATTTTTCAAAAGCAGCAGCACAGAATCAAAGCATCTCAACAACCTTCAATGAAAAGTGAAGCACTATGACTGGTGTTACCTTGAACCCGGTGCAGGCAACAATTAACATCAGGTCTGCAAACACTTTAGACAGACTCCAATTTGAATCAGTGTAATAACGTAATCAAGCGTCCAGTCACCCAACCAAGTGGAGTTGGCTGGAGTTTCAACAATCATCACCTGATTGGAAAAAAGGGAAACCAGAACAAGAGAGCTCTAGCCAGTCTCGAAAACACAACAAATAAATAATGTTCCTTGCGCAAATGCTAATTCAACTGGTATGGTACAAGTAAACTAACTATGGATCACCAAGATACGGCGGGGGACAGCGTTACTTCATCACAATATTCAGGCCCAGGTCTACTAAATCCTGCCAAATTTGCAAGAAGTTTCTAAAGGAAAAATTATATGCAGGGGGAGTTGTTTACACCGCATTTCGAGAGCGCTGTTCGAGGTTGGGAGCAGATTATCCTTTTGCAATGCCTGTCACCGAAGCTCAAGCAATCACACTGACAACAATTGTTGAGTGTACACTGCTGAGAGGCAGTCTTCAACATCAACACCCTGAATCTGCGCTCCCAAGTATAGCACTGGGGGATCGATGAAAGCTTGTAGTGTGAAAGCTTGCGAGCGTAGCGATGTGGGGAAGAAGACGGCAAGTGAAGAGAGATCAGTTGCCATGGCCTAAGCGTTCCTTCAACTGGACCACAGTGTTGGACAGCTCCTGCACTTGCGTCTGCAGGTGCTTCACATACTCCACGGCTTCGTCCAGCATGTCAGCGGTGTTGGTTTGCCGGTCCATGTTGGGCACCAAGTCTTGGAGTTTCTTCATGCGCTCACTGATCTTGGTGCGCCGCACGCGCTCCGCGATGCTGCGCGGGTGCGTGGCGAAGCCGCGGTTGGCGCGCGTCTTGCACGGCACAGTGCCGGAGAATTCTGCCAGGTCGTCGACTTCCAGGGTGGGACTGAAGGGACGGCTCCGGGCTGGCAGGCTCGAGTGACGAATCAAGCCAAGCTTGGATTGGGGAGAACTCGGGTCAGACACGCGCACACGCAGGGAGCTGTTCCCCAGCCACCCCGGCGGATCCGTCACCATCTCCGCGGAGACTTGAAGCCTGTTCCCTGATTTTCCCGCTGCAAATATCAGTAACATCATCTATAAATTATGTCCACTATTAAGGAAGAGGATACTAAACCATTAGGAGATTGATCCCGCATGTGCACTACTAAGAAAGAGGATACCAAACCATTAGGTGACTGATCACGCAAGAAAATCATCTTCCATTGAGTGAGAAATATTTTGATCTGGAGAGAGTTTGACTCTTGCAGACTTTCCCAAGTGATCGACCCAGGTGGCAATAGTGAGTGATGTCCCAATGCAAAGCAACCTTCTACATACATGTGACGCAAAAATAGTATCCTCTATGAGGGGTTACCATTCTCTGCCTCGGACGTGACGCCTGACATGTTCGAATTCGAGCCGTCGGGGGACTGCAAGAAGCTCGGCATCTTGAAGATGGGACTGCTACAGTCCGGCTCCAGGGTATCCTGAACGGTGGCCAGAAAGTCCGCCGGAGTGCTGCTCTGGCGGAGAAGATTAATCCTGCTGGGCCGTGACCGCACTCCCAATGCATCTGCCAAGCGCAAAAACCATGTCCAAATTTATTCAAATTTCAAGTTTCAGACACAATAGAACTTACCCTTATTCCAATTGAAGCAGCAAAATCTGCACTAGATAACCAATGGAGGCCAAGAGACTCAAGGCGTAACCCTCGCTTCCAAACTAGACCAATACCATCGTCCAGTTTGGTACAAATGCACCCAAACAGGCAGACTCTTGAGATTACGAATCATCTCTAAAAGTAAGCCCACAAACTGGCAAACTGTTCTTAAATCTCCTCCCTCTCTTAGGTCTCCTATTAGGTCTCCACATACCTGACCCAAAGCCTTGTGTGACCCAAAAGCCATTCACGCGCAATTCAACATGATACTAAACCTCCATAAGCTTTTGAATGTGATGACGACATTCGAATCCATGGACGCAAAGCATCGATCGGCAGGGAAGGGACGAAGGCGTACCGGGCGTGGAGTATCCGCCATGGCCGGGGAGAGCCCGGGGCTCCGCAAATTTGTTTGGCAAATGCATGGAGGGCGAGTGGAAGTCCGCACTCGCGAGATATTGCTCATAATCTTTCAAGCTGGTGGAGCTCGCGGCATCGACGACTGTGGGTCCCGTGGTGTCCATCTGTTGAGAGCCGCGTTCATTGATGGGCGCCAGGCTGTTGTCCGCGAAGAAGGAATCCAGTAAGTCGCTGTCTTCGGCGACATGCGAGAATGCGTCCTCTGTGAAATTGGCCAAGGACTGGAGGAAGCTGCTGGGCGCGGAGTGGTAGCGTTGCAGCCCGCCAGGAGGAGGCGAGTCCAGATTCGTGGGCCTGAAATTGTTCGCGCTCGTCACTTCCAAAACCTCGTTCTTGCCATCCAACACAAACTTCTGGTCACGCCCGAACAGCCATTGCGACACTTCGGCCGCGTTGCGGTACGAGGGCGCACTCGGTCTGTTGCCCTG
Source organism: Neckera pumila (assembly GCA_963969595.1). Lineage (NCBI taxonomy): Eukaryota > Viridiplantae > Streptophyta > Bryopsida > Hypnales > Neckeraceae > Neckera > Neckera pumila. The sequence goes on along the minus strand of OZ018408.1, from coordinate 1,214,130 downwards.
CAACCCTCCCGCTCTATGAAAATTAGAGCTTGACTTCGGCTTCATACCACCTGCTGTTACTCCTGTCCCTGAAAAACTCCCTTGCAAACTCCCCTGCAAGCTCCGTGACTGCAATGAGGAATATTGCGATGCAAAAAACTCTTCCGAGAGTCCTTCATTGGTGGCCGCATTCGACGACGGCAACACACTGGCCAGAGACGACGAGTAGCCATGGTCACTCGACAGCATCGCACTCAAGGCTTCGTCAAATGTGCCCATCTCTCCTGCAGTCACCACCAGGCACCACTCATGGCATGAGAATACATGTGCCCGGAGCCTTCCTGCCCTTGAAAATCCCAAACCCCGCCTCTCCCTCGCAAGATTCGCAAGATTCACACAACTACCAACTCACCCATTTCTCCGCCCGGAGACGCTCATGCTACAAGACCCCGCAGAATTTCAAGTTTCCCAAGTCATAGTCCTCGTGGACTGGTTGCTGATGATCCGGGACAACCCATGTTGCAACTTTAGAAAGGAATTGATACAGACCCTGCAAACGGGAAAGCGTTCGTAAGTCAGTGAAGTGCGAGCGCACAAGAGCGTCACACTGACGAGCTTCGAATTCCAGCGACGGATAAATGTATCAAATCCGCCACGACGAGCGCGGCCAGTATCAGTACTTTAATGCGTGCAGGATGTCGGCATGATGATCCCTCCCACGATAGCGCACTTGAATGGCTATTTTAGTGCCCATTGAAACAGTGACAATTCGTGAGCAACGTGATAGGGATTCAAAACGTGGAGAAATCCCCGTCGCGGCATTTATAATGAACCTCATAAGAATATTTAATAGGCCGATGAGCTCTCACTGAAAACGCTAACTACGAATTCCTTTAGCAGTTTAAGGTGCAATCGAACCCTCGAAGCTCCTCACGCACGACCTGCCTATGGAGATTGCGTAGATGGACCCAGCCAACGTCGGGCTGCAGAATCTGCTGCCAAAGTCTGCAACAGTAGTGAGTGCGACTGAGCGTGAGTCATGATCCATTGGCATCGATGACGGCTCGGCCTGCCTGCCAGGGTGCCGTGCCGTCTCTGCCAGCCTGCGAGGAGCCGCGACGGAGCGCCAGGGATCATGAAGGAATTGATTGGTTTGAAACAGCGGTAAAAACGACTTTGAGGACGGACCTCGTGTGCGGGTCCGCCCGCTAAATCGGGACCCGTACCGAAGCTGAGAAAGGGTAAGTAGGACCCCAAAAGGACGCTCTCGCGCAGCGCCTGCGCCACGCGTTGCGCTTGGACTGCCTTGTTTATCCGAGCCCCCATGCGTACCCCGGGCCTAAAGTCGTGGACTTCGATTATTTTACGAAGGGGCTGTACGTCAGGCCATGAAATGGTGCAAATATTGTGGGCGCCAGTCGCAGGCGCAGAGAATGAACTCTAAAGAAAATAAAAAGTGAAATTCCTTTTCATTTGTTTCAAAAGATAAAATAAAAATAAAGAAAAAATAAAGAAAATAAAAAGGGGAGGTACGGTCACTTGGTAAGGTAAGGGAGTTCTCGAATGCTTCGGGAGGGGGGGGCATTCAAAACGTAACCAGAAATCACTCACTGTCAAAAAAGTGGCAGATGAATGGTCAAACACAGCTTGTTCTTACTTTTAGAATGGATGTTTTTTTCATCCATTTTCGAGGAGAGAGTCTTGAGGGTTGCTTTTGAGTGTGTCCCACCAAATTCTCAAAATTTGATTGGTGAAGAGCAAAGAAACAAGACTTGAAGTTAATTACTAGCAAAAAATCAAGACGAAGTTTTTGACTATGTTTCAAGTCAAGGTGCAAATTATAGACTTGGAGTTTCACATTGTGTTCTAAGTCAAAATGCAAGTAGGAGTGCTTACATCATAACAAATTTTGGAAGGTTGGACATGGAAGGTTGGAGACTAAGGAAAATTTTTGCTGGAAGTAAGAATTGGGATTCTATTTTTGGCTAGAGCCAACTCTCTTATTTGAAGTCTCAATTATTGTTTAGTATACAATTTGAAAAGAATTACACTTAGGTTGATTAAGTGTATAAATTTGTCTAATGTAGATTTTATAATTAAAGTGTCCCAAAATTGTTTTCTAGACTTCTTGACTAGTTTTTTATTAGACAAGTTGTAGTATAGATGTGAAAACTATACTAAATGGGACTTTTAGGTTGGGACTTTAGGCTTCACACTATAAAAGGTTCCACATCTCACATATACTATTTTCATTTGTCTCTTGAATCCCAAAGAAATTGAGATTTTGGTTGGAACTGGGCCTAAACCAAATCTTATAGAATTTGGACTTGGAATGTAGTAAGAATGGAATCATGTAGCACTTGGTGGTGGAATTTAATTCATTAAGCAACCACAATTTTGTCTTGAGAAGTAGATGTTAAATCTACGATTCACAAAAAGATGCCTCTCAAATATTATGATAATTCATACGTCTCCATTTTTATTTAAATTTTAGCCATTAAATGATTTTTTTTTTTGGCCTCTCTAATATTATGATAATTCATATGTCTTTATTTTTATTTAAACTTTAGCCATTAAAACAATCTTTTTTGAATTTGAGTCAACTAATGAATGAAACTTATTAAACACCAATTTTAAATTTTGTGAAGACTTTCTAGAAAATGAATATTATATAGTCCCTTGAACTTTGGACATATTCACAAGGTATTTTATCATCTCTAGAACTTTAGACATATTTATAAGGTAGTTAATCATCTCTAGAACTTTAGACGTACAACTACTAACAAAACGGAATACAAATATGAAATATGAAAGTGGATATATGAAAATTGTATGAAATGTTTTCATTCAAACAACCATACCACAAGCATCAATAGACAAAGTCGAAAAGTGGATATACCAAAGCTGTAGTATGCAACATGCTACACAATACCATGGAAGTTTGAAGAAAAAATTAGTTGTCATTTGAAAGAAAATTAATTGCAAAGTTAGTGATGTCTAAAACTCGGTTTTGTTTACCATGATTTGGAATTACTCAGTTGTCTTTTGTCAATTTTTTCTTAGAATTCCAAAATAACCTTGGCATGTTGGTATATTTATTTTAGATTATTTTACACAAAAATTGAAGGAAATTGACATTTACAGAATTTAAAATATCAACAATTTGACAAACATGCACATGATGTTGGTTCTTACAATATTTGTTTTTATTTATTTTTGGAATTGAGAGTATAGGTTGCAACATGGACCATTGTTATATCTTAATGCCTTCACATTTGAGATATTTGTTGATTGGGGCAATACAATTCAATTTATATTTTACAAGTGTATAATGGATTTTTAGGATCAGATTTTATTTTGAAGATTACAGTTCATGATGCAAATAACTGGCTCAAAAAATCCCAAAAAAATTATCATTCTCAATTTCATTGAAAAACTGTTAGTTTCATAAAGGTCAATGTAATTTTTGGAAATTGGCAAATTTTTGATAAAATTAAGAATGATAATTTTTTTTTTGGATTTTTTGGCAATTTCCAAAAATTACATTGATCTTTATGAAATTGGCAGTTTCCAAGGGCACAATGACAATGAAGCATCTAGAGAAGAGTGTCTTGAAGTTTGACTCCATTTTCATAGTCTTCGAAATTTCAAGGGTAATCCATAAATCATTGATTATAAATTCATCTAAGGGTAGGACAATCCCAAAGCATCATTTTTTCACTCTTACAATATGTTGTTATCAAAATCCAATTTATTTGAATAGATGTATTAGCAATCTTAAGTCATTTTATAATTTTTTAATACTAGGTAATCTTTTGTGAATTATTAAACTATGAAGCATATGTTTCCAACATATTACACTACCTCTTCTTTAAACAAACAACCATGAAGATCAAAAAGCTTCAACTCCCATTGGTTTAGATCTCTCTTTAATCCCTAAAAGCCTAAAGTTTCCTCAAGGGACGCTTGGGATCTTGGGCAGGCTCGAGTGACCTCAAATTTTGACCTAATTTTTTGAAACTTTTTTTGGAAGATAGGAAATCACATTAGCTTTCTAAAAAGAAAAAAATTTCAATTGGTGCTTGAGAGCATCAGTTATGCCATCCACAGTCTTAAAAGCAATTCCCTGTGCAGACCAAAACAAATACAATTTTTTTTTTAAAATTTTAGTCTTTTCCTAAAAGATTATTTTTTTGTCTACATGTGAAGCTTTGATTCGTTCTATTTGGACTAATAATGAGAAAGTTATGGACAATCTCATTTTTTGGATAATTTACGCATCTTCTTCAAAAACAACTTATAGAATTCATTTTCGAATGCAATTTCAAGTTTTTTCAATTTTTTTTGATAGGGTGAAGCTTGTTTGCAAGAACAATCTCACCATTGGGATTATGATGTTTCTATTCTATCTTAGAGCTATTAACAATTTAGTGTTTCATTCAATTTTGGACCTACTTCTACTTAACAATTTTTTATATGTGAAAATCAAGTTTGGACATTTTGAATTTTTTTTGTTCACTCTCAATTCAAATGTTCAAGAATTTTTTTTTAATCTTATGGTCCATAGCGCAAAAAATTTCCACAAATGGTGGTCAAAGTCATCTAAAATTGCAGGCCAACATTCAAAAAAACTTACTTTTCCAACTTCAAATGTTAATATCTTTTAATCTGTATAGTCAAACTTCATGAAATTTTTACCACATGATCTACAACAAGTGAAATACAAGATCCTACATTAGACTCTAAAAAAAAGTCTTTTTTGGTTTCTGGAGTGACTGTAGTAGAAATGGCAGTTTTTAGTGGTTTCGGACCCAAAAATGCCTTGGGCCTTTAGGGACTAAACTTCTTTTGGTTTAGTGGAAATGCAGATGGTCATTTGAGAAGTGGTAACTTGTTTTGATTTAGAGTAAATGCAAGTGGTCATTGGAAGGAGTGGTAGAGGATAAGAAGAGATACATTTGGATGCGACTATCTTAGTGGACAATGAATATTTTTTGAAAGTATACTCACTAGCACAAATCCACAATGGGCTAAAATGGTTCTATGTTGAATTTATACTAATACTAACACAAATTGCGTTTTACTAACACACAACTAATACAAAAACATTTTAGCTTGTAGTGGATATTGATTGTTTACAAAATAAAAACCTAGACATATTTGGTAATGATCTTCATTTTCCAAGTATGGCATCCATTCACTTTCACTTAAACTTCATAATTTCAAAAGAAAACATTTATTTGTGTAGAACATGTTAACCCCTAAACACCCAAACACCGTTTTTTGGCAACATAGCAATTTTGGGCAGCTTATTACAAATGGAGTTTTATTTTTTTTTCTAGAAATTTTCACAAAACATTTTCCCAAGGAGTAGCTTTAAGGCCCAACAATTTTCATAAATTTTGACTGCATGATTAAAAAGTTATTGTATGATATGTGATTTTTAGTGCTCGGCGGGTAGCTCAAAAAATTATTAAAAAATCACTTTTAAAAAAACAAAAATTTGAAATTGGTTCTCTAGATTCATATAAACATGGAAAGCTTTGAATCATTCCATTTTGATTAGTGAGATGAAAATTACGAGAAGTTTTAGTTTGCGGATAGTTATGGAATCTCTACTCTAAAATAAACTTTGAAGTCCTTTATTTAACTCAATTTTCAATATTTTTGAAAAGAAAAAAAACAGTAGGTGTAGATTGTTTATTACAACATTACAACCATTGGGATTGGCAATTTTCAATTCCATAATTAAATTCTTAACAATTTCGTGTTTTGAATCATTCTCTACTTCTTTCTACTTACTATTTTTTTCCTATATGTTGTACAATTCCAAATGATCTGAAATTTTTCAAGCATATTGCCAACTTGACTTCAAAAATTAATCCAAAGAAAAACCACCATTTTGGACATTTTTTCATACAAATGTGACCTTGTGAAGTGCAACTGCCTAGATTTTTGCAGGGACAAAAAAAGGATTTTTCTCATTCAAACACTAATATCTTGCAATCTGCATGGTGGAAAATTTTGAAATTTTTTCCACATCTTCTCAAACCAATGCACTACAAGATCTTATTGTTACATGTGTCCAAAAATGTTTTTTTTCTAAAATTTGGTACTTGTATTAGAAATGGCAGTTTTGGAGCGCTTTTAGTGAAAATATAGTCAAATACATTTAGGGGTTAATAATGACTGGATTTAGGAAAAAAAGTAACATGTAGGTAAGAAAATATATGATGTCTATTAGCTATGCTAGTCACCCTTTGGATGTAATGCATAATTCAATTATGTGGCTTATTCTCATACTTAAATAGACCTCTACCTAACTCCAAATGCTTCACTCAATAGTATTAAATTTGACCCCAAATGCCAAAATACAACCACATAATGGACTATAATGTACTTTCTAAAGTCATATTATTTTTTCTAAAATTGTGGATTTGCATATTGAATTTGTGCACCATTTGATGTTTGTGCCTATATTCAATAAGGCCATTTATCTTGTCAAATATGAAGTTCTAAAGATTTGGAGGGCTTTGTTGGTTTCCAAATCTTTTGTTCCAAATTAACCTCTATACACTTGATTGAAGTCTATAATTATTTTGAATGATAAATTTTTTTTTATAATCTTGTTCAATTAAAGAACATCTTTCTCATGCAAATTAATTTTTTGATATTTTGAAACTTTCCTTCATGATTATTTTTGTGAAGGAAATTTTATGAAATTAAAGTAATCAATTCTCCAATATTAATCCTAGAAGGACACCAAGGACTAAAGTATTCAAACATGCTTTGTGCATGTTGATGAATGGATGATTTTCATCCAAATTTATATCATATATTTATATCATTAAGTCAAATTCAAGACAATTTAGTTGTTGTTATTAATTCTATATAGGGTTGTATATTGGAAAACAATAGATTATATATTGTATTTCAACAGTTCGAGCTTTTTTTTCCTTAAAATTTGATTTTTACATTCAACATGATTTCTTCTCTTTTTGATAAAAACTAACAAAATGAAGTTTCTAAAGTGTAATTTCTATTCAAATTGAATATTTTGAAAAATTCCTTAAAATAAGCATTCCTTGAAGTTTGAAGTTGAGAATCCATAATCACATTCCAATATGGAAAGAAATGAAAATATTCTCTATACTATAATGTTCAACACTACTGCTATAAGGTAGTTCCATTATAAAATTTTCAGAATTTTTAACCTTAGAAGGAGCAACATGTTTAGAGGCCCAAAACTGCTTCAAAATACTCATTTTCAAAGCAAGGTTTAAATCTTCATCAAAATTTGTTTTTTGACAAATTCAATCATACAATCCTTGGTTAACTTGTTCAAGTATATTGTTGTAAAACTTTAGAGTAAATTTCCCTACCAATTGCACATTCAATGTGTCTGAACTTCAAAATGTAGGCTTTTCTAGCCCTTCCAAAAGGTGAAGTTTTGTCTTTCAACATTTTTAGAAAAAATCACGTATGTCCTATAATTTGTGCATTTTATTCAATAAATTGAAAAATGAGTTGAAAATATAAATAAAAAAACGTTAACCTAAAAAACTTCCATATTCATTTTAAAAAAAATTGTAAAACAAAAGGTGTTATTATATAAAAGATAAATCAAATATGCTAATAATTTTTGGAAGAATTTGAAAATTGTTAATCAAAATGGTGAAAATGTTCTAGTAAATAATTATTTCGTACCCTTTATTTGATTTTTATTTGAAATTTTTCAAAATTGAGCGCAAAAAATAACTTCAATCATATATTTTTTCCACCTTCATTGCCCGCAAAATAAAACTCTTCATAACTCTTACCTCATTATTTCGAATTCAGTAATTCAAATGTTCTGATTAAGCAAAAATTTATACAATTCCAAAAAAATAATAAATTATTTTTGAGAATATATTTTTTACTACCTAGTTTGACATTGAAATTTTTTAAAATCCTTCTAATATTTTCAATATATTTATCAAAATGACATGAAACAAAGTTTTAGACAAAGATAAAGATGAGTAGCATCCATCATAAAAAATTCATGCAAAAATTACAAATTACAAAGTCAATAGAATATGCCCAAGCCGTTCTCAAAGAGTCTAAAGTGGTCTCCTTAGTCCTTTAGGGGTTAAGCATGCTTTGTATTTGATATGAATTTTCTTTCATTTTTCTTCATAGATTAATGGCAATTTGAAATTTTCTCCAAACATTCATAGGTTTTTATAAAATATATCAAACATATAAATTAATCTCCTGAAAAATAAACCAAAAATTTCACTCATAAATAGCAAAGAAGTAGAGCATAGAGACTTTCAAGTTTGATTACTTGGTCATGGACTCCATATTTTAGGGATTAAACATTAACAATTTCAAACTTCAAGATTAAAAACACAAACACTCCCTTTGTTTCTGAAAAAAATCCATGTTTCTTTTGTGTTTTACAATGAAAACATGAGTCTTTTTTAGAGACAAAAGTAGTACAGAGTACTATTTAACAGTATGCCTAATTGTCATTTGCCAAACAATACAAAACAATACAGTATTAATTACTGAAATTGGCACATACAGTAGAACCTCCCTTAGTGCATACTTTGTTGGTGCATAATATGCACTAAGAGAGATAGTACTTTGAAAAGCCTTTATTGATGAACAATGATTGGAGGCCTTGTAGTTAGAAGCCACGTTAGGCAATGAACAGTATTGCACCTTTCCAAATGCATAAACCTCTCCTAGTGCATAATCCCCGCACTATGCACTAAGAGAGGTTCTACTGTATTTCATCACAAATTTAAATACAGTTCAACTCACTGACAATCATTGGTCTTTGATTTTGTATCAATTATATTAAATAACCATGTCCATTTTGTGTTCATTTTTCATCCCAATAGACAAAACATTTGTAATTATCAAGTGCTATAAAGTAAACTAGCCCATTATGGTCAAACTTTGGAGTCTACCCTGGTGCCAATGCTGAAATTTTTCAAATTTTTTCCCACACAAAGATAAGTGTGAGAGATAGTGAAGACATTTGAAATAATATTTTTTGGACCAAGTATGCATTAGTTCTAAATTTTTGAAGTGATTAGCCCATAGGGGTCTGTAGGCCACCTCATGACCAACAAAATCTGAATCCAATATGGTCATCTTCCTACCCAATGTAGTCACAACATTTTCAAACATGGAAGACCTAAAAAATCAGTTTTTACAAAGGATTTTACACTGAAAAGTTGAAAGTACCTATTGAGGTCACTAATTACTCTATAACTACCATGTAAGGCATTGATTGTGGTCTGAAAAACCACAATGGGTTCATTAGGTGTTCATCATGGGCCATTTGACCGCAATAGGGTCTTCTACCTTAACTTCAACTAAGAGGTCAAGAAGGAAGAAAAGATTGGCACTACCATATTGATTAAGCTAGGAAGAAATCAAAGAAAAGTCCTAAAATATGTGGAATTATATTTGAATTTGTATTGAAATATTACAGTCTATTTTTTTCCCACATGAATTCAACCTCAGGAAGATGAGCTGATCACCATGGAAATCAACTTTTATGGTACTGTATGAATCATTTGCACAGAGAAAACCAAGGGTACTCGTTAGAGGTCAAACTATTGTGCAAGACATTTCCTTTTCACATAAAATTCCAAAAATGAACAATTGCACTTCTATCTTACACGGGAGGATTCTCTATTAGCCATCGGACATTTAGTGTCAATGGTGTTCTTGTAGAGTTAAATCATACCGTTCTTAAAAGTTAAATATTGCTATAGATGGAGAACTTCTAGCTTTACAAAATTATATATTGTAAAGCAAATTCCTCTAATAGAAGTTATAGATCCATAAATTAAGTTAAGCTATTTATTTTGTTATGTTCATTATTGTGAGATCTCCTACCATGCATCCCTGGTCCCGTTCTTGATAATGTCAGAAAGATTTTTGCAAGGAAGGGTGCATAGGCTTTGTTTCCTGGCATTCAAACCTACATTAGAAAAGATATTAAGTTTTGAAGTTTTCATGAATTATAAAATTATATAAAATTACTTCTATATTTAATTTAATATACTATGGCAATAGTACAAGGCACACTAATGTAATTGAAATCTTCATTTCACTAAAGGGAAAGTTTGCTAACCCCAAAACTCCACAAGGAACCAAAAGCTGACTGATGAATCATCAAACAAATTTTTTTCAGAGTGACTATAATTTTCATCCATTTTGTGTACAAATTTTGTTAATAGTATATTTACATATTAAATTAAAGCTTTACTAGTCATTCACTAATTATGTAAGGTTCTAACTTTGAAATGTACAATAGAGCCTCTCTTAGTGCATAGTGTTGGAACTAAGGTACAAATACCTATTAGTGTCCCTACTTAGACTATCACAATAGACTTCTCATTAATGTGTCCTTGAAATGCTTGGCTCTGATTTGCTGACACATTTGAAGGATGCATACCTAACTCTTATTTGCTAACTATTGATTTTGGTTGATTTTGGTTGAATTTGGTGTAGGATCCACCTATCTGACAATTTCAATGATCTAGGGAGCTGTCTCTTTGAAAAATCATAGAAATTATATACCACATTTGAAAAATATATATATATTTTTAATATTCTTCATTTTCACTTGTTAATACTACAAAAATATTAATTTTAGGAAAAGTTGCCTCCAACTGTGCTAAATTGCTTAATATTGATAGTTTTTGGTACTTCCACCTTATGTACTATAAGAGGTTTTATGCAATTGTGAAGTTACATTTGACTAACGTGGCTTCTAACTACACTACACTAAAAATGATATTTAGTGTAGTATGACATTTAGTGTTTTACCCCCCTACCAACCACAACACTAAATTTGAATTTTACTTGTCTTCAATCTTTTTCTTTGCAAGTTCATTTTTTTAATGTGTTCTAACACTAAATGTAAACCTCTTCAGATTTCAGATTTACCATAGAGCATATTTAGTGTTAGAAATTAGATTTTGTGTTACTTACTTATGATATTTAGTGTCAAGGTTCGTAATTAGTGTTGCCAACACTAAATATCATTTTTAGTGCACTTTCCAAATTAAATATGGAGAACTTGAAATTGGCTCCACCCACGAACCTCTCTTATTGCATATTATGCACTAAGAGAGTATACCGTAAGAAGAGGTTTTACTGTATAAGTAAATGAAAGATTCGTGACCTTTGGAACTGAAGACTTCAGACTTGCAGGCTTGGAAAATAGCAATTTTTAATCCAATTTTTAATGAACATAGTTTCAGTGAATGATGCTGCGGATTTCCTTATCACTGTATTTTGACATTTCAACAGAAGACAACGCCTGATCACTATGCATTGTGGTTTGGCAACTTTCAGCACCTTGATCATTCACTTATACTACGTCTGCAATTTTTAGCCTAAACCTTACAAATGGAGCAATTGAATAACCAAAATCAGCACTATACCCAAAATATATTGTCAGAGAAGTCTAGTAATGTAATCATCCGTTCATAAGTATCAAAAATGTTAAAAAACTTTCAAAGTTGGCAACATTAATAGCCTGAGTTTATCCCGTGGAAGCTACTACATCGGAGCTTCTATCTACAGTATGCCGTATACAAATTAACTGCAAAACATGATCCCAGGCCTGTTATTTACAGTCGACTAGTTTAGTCGGAGTCAGAGTTGTCGTGCAAGAATACTTCGTCCATGATGATAATGAGAGCGAACACTAGAGCTTCGTCCACACCAGGAAAAATCGTCACCCCAAATGTGTCCTTATCCAGGATCGCAGTTGTGAAGGTGATCTGCCGCGTTACCTGAAAACAAAATTCACACAAAAAAACACAGACAATTTAGCACACAGAAACCTCATTTACATCACCGCCTCTAATTTCATATCTTCCATTTTATCACCAGACCCTAGGGAACAAATGTACCCGATTTGAAATTCACACTATACACATTTCTTAACGCCTCCAATCCCAAGGACGTCTTCGTATGCAACAGTAAACAATCACAATGTTACAAAACGTCTTGTATTTACGTGCATTTTCGCTATATAGGTGCACTCAACCCTCTCTAATTGCACTGTCTCATAGGGACAACTACGCTCCTGCCACGTATATTCACAATATCCAATGAGATGGATCCACACCATGACAGATTATCGAGTTACATATACTAAGAATGTGCAATTAAGAAGGGTTATCAGAGCTCACTGAAACTAGTGCGGATCAATCTGTAGCACTGAAGAAGGGAAAGTGTTTCAAGGGTGTTATTACCAAGGCCGCTTGTTCAGCGCCGCGGAAGACGGTGATGTTGCGGTCGAAGAAGTCGCCCTTCACTTGGTAATCGGGGGTGTGCTTGCCCGTGGTGCTGGAGGTCAGATTGACGTCCATGGCGGTTTTGAACTGCACCAACGAGGATTTCTTACACGTCGCCAAGACGTGGTTGCCATCGCCCGCCAGAATCTCCCAAGTGTCGTGCATCGTGATCAACTGCAGCACAGGAAGGACACAAATCGGCTTCAACAATATTCGTAACCACAGTATCACTTCCGAGTCCCGGGCAGCAACTATGATCCTAAGCTATATGCGGCGTTCCTGACTGAATCGTTAAGAATGCGGTTCCGAATTTATTATATACGTCTCTTAGGTAACCATCATAAGCGGAATCATCAGCTATGAACCAATCTAGCATAACATTTCCAATTTTTGATTCGACACTTGCGTGTTGGCCTGTGCAAACCTTTGTTGATTAAACACTGTCTAGGAGTAGCACTCATATACCGAAGAAGATTATTAACATTCGCTGGACTAGCCTGATCCTAATTTGGACACGAAAAACGATACCCTTACCAAAAAAGTGACACGGCAACTCTTGAGGTATGTTCACACAAAATCGGCATCTCAAATGTTCAGATTTCATTCATTTAAGCATGGATTCCAAGTGCCCATACCTTGGCAAGAACATATATCATCTACAGCATCACAGGGTGATTATCTCAGGTTCCCGTATTGCCATACAGTTAACATTGTTCCCCAACGGAGAAAATTGTTATTAGTGCCACTAATTTCCTCTGCAAGCCGTTTTCTCCCTGGTTTCCCCATTCCTAGTTCAATATCATGTGAGAAACCTCAAGAGACAAGGAAAATCTCAAGGAGGTGCAGCCAAGGGTGAGAAGGGTGGATGAAAGTGAGGGTGGTGAATTAATCCTCGATGGATGGATGGATGGATGGATGGATGGATGGATGGATGTTGAATGAGTACCTTCTTCTTCAAGGTGAGGATTTTGTTGCCCGAGGCGTCCCGCAAGAAGCGCTTGTCTTTCATGCTGGCTATACGTCCGTCCACTTTGTAGTGGTTGTGTCCGACTTGGTCGGTGATGGTCCAGTCGCCCTTGCTCACGGACATCTTCTTCTTCGACACGGCATAGCTGCGCACCGTCTGCGCCACGTACTGCTGCCCCACTACCGGAACGTGCTGCTGACCGATCCCCGCCCCGGTACCGGCGCCGGGCGTCAGACCCGTGGCTTGCCCGATGTTCTGAGGCGGCTGGACGTAGCCTCCCCCGCCCCCGCCCGTGGAGTGCATGCCCGTAGTGTCCGTGCCCGCGGTGTTTATGCCGGGCGTTGAAGTGGGGTGCATACCTGCACACACAGAGTTCGTTAGCAATTGCAACCAACAAGCAATGGGTAGCGCTTTCCTTACAAACTTACCCACAAAGCAGACATGGTTTGATTGCATCAAAAGTAATCCCTCTCGATGCCAGTACTAACAGTGAACCCTCTCTTTAAATGTGCCATAGCTGGGTAGATTGATAGCTAGCATTCAATCAGAGTGTGATTTGTGCCATTGCAGAACATCGTCACCTTGTCTACAAATCAGACATGGGTTGATCGCAACTACATCGATCTCCCTCGATACCAGAAACACTGACCCCTCTCTTACATGTGCCATAGCTAGAGAGATTGATAGTTACCATTCAGTCTAAAATGTGTATTAATCTGTGCCATTGCAGAATCGTAACCTTGTCTTCACTTCTGAATAGCTAAACCACCACCTAGCGTTCAATCCCTGCGTACTCTGTGAAGGAATTGGTTACCTGGGTTGTTGATGTTGGGTTGATTGTGCGGGTAGCCTCCTCCCACTCCTCCCACTCCTCCCACTCCCTGGTTGTACGCCATATCTGCAATCTAGTATATACTCAAGCTGCAAGCCTTCAAATGGATCTAAACTGATCTCAAGAACGGCACTCTGAGAACGTGAAACACTCAATCGAAACAATGCTGGATGCAAAGAGATCGGATCGATGCGGGGGCGAAGAGAAGGTGTGAACAATGGTTTGAATGCGAAGCATTTATGTGGAGACGAAGCTACGGGACAGGTGGTGGATTAGCAAAGGCTCGGGTAAATTGACGTACCTACTGCAATAATACCCTCCCATGTCCCATGTCCCAAATCAAATCCACGCGTGAGTCTCTGTTGGACGTAGTCTACTCTCACACAGACGCGTCCGAGATCGAACCAATAAGCTTACGTGAGAGAAAGCATCCAATTTTTTTACGGAACTGTAGAAGACAGCATCGGAAACTGAGTCCTGGACTCTATCTAGGCCGAGAGCCTGGGAGAGCATCCACCTGGCCTGGAAGCGTGGGCAAGCCAACAAGTGGCAGCACCGAGTGCGATGTTCAGACGACAAGTGCGCAACCGAAAGGCAGAGGCCACAAATCTGGTTTGCAAGCTTCTTCTCAACCCACTTCTACTCTAATTTTAAAAAGGGATTGAAGTTGCCAAAAATTTCACCGACCTTCATCGAATTTTCATTTTTTCATGAAACAAACCATGATAATTTAATTTTTTTTTGGATTTTTTTATCAATCATGTGCATCATGGAGTCTAGTATTCATACAAAAAATTGAACTGAAAAATGAATTATACGGGTTGAAAATACAAATTAAACGCATGGTTTGTTTCAACAATTATTTCAAATGCAAGGGCATTAAAATATAACAATGGTCTATGTTGCAACCTATGCTTTCAATTCCAAAAAAAATTCAAATATTGTGAAAACCAGCATCATTTGCATGTTTGTCAATTGTTGATATTTTAAATTCTATAAACGCCAATTTTCTTCAAACTTCCATGGTAACGTGTACTTGTATGTTGCATACTACAACTTGGGTATATCTACTTTTGGACTTTCTCCATTGATGCTTCTAGTGTAGTGTTTTGGATGAAAGTATTTCAGATTTGTACTCAAATTTTTAGTCAATGTATCTTGCAATCATTGAAGGCTCTAATAATTTAAACCATTATAATATAGGTATCTACAATATAATTAAACTATAATCATGGAATGTTTCTATTATATAGACACCTGCTCTATAGATGAATAGTCTTCTAGGCTCGTGGACTTACGCTCCTCAGCTCACATAATAGCAGTTCTCATGTGCATAGATAAAAATAACTTCATCCTTATAATGAGGATCACTTTTACTATCCAAAATTTTATAAACTTAGATGCAAGATCCTACAAGATGGTATGACTTTTACTCTAAGGTAATTATAGTCAATGTTTCTATTTTAGGCAACATTGCTTATAGAAGAACCACTATGTGACACTTCTTCTTGTATATAGGGATATAAGTGGTTCATTAGAAGAATTTTGAACCCAGCAAAACCAAATTTTGTTTTTGGCACCCCGCACAATACAAATATAGAAAAAAAATTTATTATTTTTTAATATTTTTTTCAAAAAACTAAAAACTAAAAATTAAAAAATATTTTCGAAATTGTCAATCTGATGTGGCATTAGTAGTGTCCCGTCAATTTCAGGAAAAAAAAACAAAAAAAAACAAAAAACAAATATACATGTATATATATATTTATTTTTTTTATTTTTTATTTTTTTAATTTATTTTCTTCTATAATTGCACGGCTCCTATTTCAATCTTGCGGCCTTTTGCAGGTCTGAAACTTCCTATAATACTCATGTAGGTTGTATGGCCTCTAAAAATTATTGATTATTAAACATCAAATTATAACCTTACCTAGAGTAATCTTATAGTTTTTTATTTACAAATTTAGAAAGCATAAACATAGGAATTTAAGATTGAATTTTGATATAACTATGATCAATACTTTTCAAGTAAAAATATTTTACAATTTAATTGAAATGCTAACATGAACTTCCAGTGGTCAACTTGAATGAACAAAAATTATGGAATAATAATAACAAGAATCATTTCAAATCTTTATTAGAATCTTGTAAGTGCACATCCTTTAAATTTGAGATTAAATGTTCAATACAACATGCATGAGATATTGTGAAAATCTATAACTTCTAATTCAACAGGTATATATTCGGTATAACATGCATGAGATATTGTGGTCTTTTATAACTTCTAATAGATCACAATTCATTTCTATATATTATTTATTAGAAAGATGCCTGATTATTTAGACAAAAACTACCAAAGAAATTATATGATTTTTTCAATTTTGTTCATTTGAATATAAAAAGGATTGTAGTAGAAAATTGAAACTTGCGATTAACCTCTTTAGGACCAAGGCCGTTTTTTTGTCAAAAAACACTCAAAACCACTATTTTTGTTGCGTTCATCCAAACAAATAGAAAAATATTTTTCTTAGAATCAAACGACAAAATATTATCTAAGATCATGTAGTACAAAATTCATGAAGTTTGACCATACAAATTGAAAGATATTAACATTCACAGTTGAAAAAAAAAACCTTTGAATGCTCGCCTGCAATTTTAGATGACTTTGACCACCATTTGTGGAAATTTTTGCACTAAAACCTTTGAATTAAAAAAAAATTGTACCAAAGAATTGAGTCAAAAGTCTAGGGATTTTTCTTAAAAAGAAACAAAAAAAATTTCATTTCATTCTTTAAAAAATTGTTACATAGAACTAGGTCCAAAATTGAAGGAAAAACTAAATCATTAAAAGCTCTAAGATGGGATTGAACCACAATAATCCTAATGGTGAGATTGTTTTAGGAATAAGATTTAACCTTGTCAAAAAAAATTGTAAAATTGTAAACCTTGCATTTAGAAATGAATCCTATAAGTTATTTTTTCAAGAAAGATGTGTAGATGGCCCAAAAAACAAGATTGTTTAACCCCTAAAGGTCCATGATTATGTTTTCACCAAAAAAAGCTCAAAAATTGCCATTTTTAGTACAAATACCCAATTTTTGGAAAAAACTTTTTTTGACACATGTGATCGTAAAATCTTGTAGTATGTTGACTTGAGAACATATTGTAAAAGTTTCAGAAATTTCCACCACATGGATTGCAAGATATAAGCATTCAAGTTCACTAAAATCATTTTTTTGGCCCTGCAAAAAACAGGGCAGCAGCACTTCACAGGCTCACTTTTTGATGAAAAAATGTCCAAAATGATGGTGCTTCTTTAGATTCTCTTTCCTAGATAAGTTGGATACATGCCTAAAATTTTTTACTTCATTTAGAATTGTACAAAATATAGAAAAAAAATGGTAAGTAGATAGTAGTAGAGAATGACTCAAAACGCAAAATTGTCAAGAATTTATCTATGGAATTGAAATATGCTAATCCCAATGGTTGCAATGTTGTATTAAATAATCTACATCCTATGATTTTATTTTTTTCAAAAAATATTGAAATTTGAGTAAGATAAAGGACTTCAAATTTTATTTAAGAGTAGAAAATCCATAATTGCCGCAAACTAAAAATCTTCATAACTTTTGACTGATTGATCAAAATGGGATGATTCAAAGCTTCTTATGTTTAAACAACATAACATTCATTAGCCTTCAAGGAGGTTGCCTTTCCCTCCTTGAGGTCACATCCACGAAAAATCATTAATGTGGCCATGTGGTGTCCATGTTAGCTGACAAGTGTTCTTTAGCTAAATTTGGTGTGGAATATTCCACACCGTTTTGTCAGGGAGAAGGCAGTCTTGCAGTTTGCTCTTGAATGTTATAAACTCTAGAAAACCAATTGAAAGTTTTTGTTCTTGGAAAAAGTAACTAAGTTTGATATGCCCGAACTGCCCAGTTACAAAAAGAGTGACATATTAGGCCATAACTTTTTACTCACATATCCAAATGTCATAAAATTTAGTGCATATCAAAGATATTCCTTGCGTCCACCTTTTATTAAAATTTCAGCCTAAAATATAGAAATCTCTAGTCACACATACTTGCCCAAAATTTCTATATATCCAAAAAAATGCATGTCGGCCTTTAGGGGTTAACTTTCTCATTACTAGTCTAAATAGAATGAATCAGAGCTTTCATGTAGACAAAAATATAATATTTTAGAAAAATAAATTTCAAAATTTAATTACAACTTTTTTGGATTCTTTTGTATTGCATGCCAAGTTCAATTTTAATATTTCTGTGGAATAATTTTTATTCCCATGCACCAATTAAAATAACAATTATAATCCTACAAAGCTAATTATTTTTTCTATCTTGTGAAAAAGCTGCAAAAAGTTTCAAGAAAAATTGAGGTCATAGGAACCTACTCAAAAATCCATTTTGCTCCTGAAGAGGACAATGGTTCTTTGAAGGTTAGTATAGTTGGATTTCAAAATAAATATAAAAGGATTTTGGCACTCCTCAATTGTTCTACCATATGTATGATTATCCATTTTTAAGTTTGATTTGTTGTAACTTCTATAATATTTGTCTTTATCGATTTCTTAAGTTGTCCAATTTTTATATCCAATTTTTTAAAGTTTACATTAAGTGATTTTAGATGTTGCAATTTCTACAATCTCAAGTTCTAAAATACACCAATCAAAATTTATATTATATTTTGTCCAATCGTTTTCTACCTATTGAGGACCTATCCACTACAAAATTGCGTTTTAACTTCAAAAATTTGTAACTAATTCCACAAAGGTCCAAACTATATGAAACGACTTGGGTAAGATGCCAATTCCAAAATCTTCAATCAAAAGTTATGGACAAATTTCAAAAGAAGATTAGAAGGAAACTTTTTTTTACATTTGTAGAAATGCATAGTAGAAATTTGTCCATAACTTTTGATGGAAGATTCGAAATCACAAATGGATTTTTGGAGGTGAAAGTTATATTGATTTAACATCTTTTATTATTTTAAAGTTCTTTGAAAAAAATATTCTACTATGCCTAAATGAGGTCTAAAATTCTATTTTTTACACAATTCATAATTTTGAGTAAACTATGAGTGGTGGAGCTCCTACTACATCTAATTTACTTATCCCACATTGTTTGTTCTACCTCCTACCACCCCATGTGCATATAGTGAGCTACTCTTTTCACTTGGAACTCAACAAAAGTTGAAAATACTTTCATTCCAATTTTGATACACAAGTAAAGGAATCTTTCTTGTAGTCAAAAGTGTTTTTTCCTTTTTTTTTCCATACAAATTAAGGGAATTTCATGGCAGTTAAGTTCTTTTAATTACATTTGACTGCCAATTGGAGGCGTTAGTACCTCGAAGTTAGGATAAATTGGAAAGTCAAACCCCATAGCAAGGCGTATGAGAGCATCCCCACTCCAACTGAGCAAGTGGCTCAAACTAGGCAAATGGCCGTGCTCGGCCATAATGAGTGCCCCACGGCACGCACGGCGAGGGCCAAAAAATGGCCGGGCACGGCCAAATTTGAAGAGCACCCGGCCAAATGAAGAGTCTTGCTTGCGGCTCGGTATGAATTATTTTATCTTTATTTTCAAGTTTTGAGAGACTTTTTCATTTATTCCCCAAGTTTTGAGAGACCTTTTCATTATTGAATTTCTTTCCCCGAGTAGGCAATCATGAGGTAGCACTTGGGGGCCGTGTAAACCCGGTTTCCCTTGTTCGTAACCCGTGTTGCCGTGGGGCACATGGACCGGGCTTGGTCAAATTACACTCCAAATTCTCCCTCGCCGTGCCATTTGGCCGTCTCTGGAGTGGGGATGCTCTGAGGGCTTCCCCATTTGCCTGTCCCCTCTTGAAAACTTGAAGTGGCTGGACATTTTTGGTGAATCAGCGTGCCTGCGGTAGGGGAAAATACTTGGCCTGACTCGCCAGTTCACACGGTCAGCTTCACTTGGCGAGCAGCCATGGCGATGCTCTTAGATGCTCTTAGAATCACGAATTCTTAGACACTAAAGGGTTAAAACTTAAATGTTCTCATTAAGAGCATACTACTGTACCTTACTTTGATTCCCGAGTTTGCTAGCTGTCGAGCTGCAAGCAACCACCCCCCAATCCTGCACTCACTTTGCAGAATGCTCATGCTGCCTGGCTAAATTAATCAGCCCTAAAACAGTATGGTCGGTGAGTGCGGAAAACAGACGGAAAAGTAAGGTACGTTAAGCTTACGTCACCCCCCTTAGAGCCTGTTGCCATTGGGCTCGTGGACCTCCAGGAGTGGGAGGTCCAGGCGCTGTCCATTGAGCTCTCGACCCAGCCGGACCTCCGAATCGGACCTCTAGCCCTTGCAAATCGGCTTTGCAGAGATGGAGGGCCTGGACCCTGGCATGGAGGGGCTTATTTCAAGAAAAAAACGAATTTTGCTCCATGCAGTTGCACTACTTTGGATGGCAAGTGCGATACATGTTGTTGGTAGACTCACTTTTTACTGTGGCTAAAGTCGGTGTGGGTCCGAGCTCCTGATGGAAGCGTCTTGGATTCCTGGCCTGGATGCTTCGGCTCCTGGACGCAAGCCTCCAATTCTTGGAGGTCCAGGTCTCAATGGAGACCGGCTCTGAGTCTCCACTCTCCAGACCGGAGGAGCGTCGGTTGGACTAAAGCTTAGAGCTCAGTTCAAAATTGAACAATTCATTTTGTTGCTGGGCTGGGTGTGCGAATAATTAGCGCTCTCTAGACAGGGTTGAGACTTGAGACTGTCAAACTCCGTCCCTCCAGAACTAGCTGTAAGGTAGGATGCTCTAAAAGCAACCATTTAAGGGCTGGTCTGCCTTTTTCGTAGGTTTGCATGATTAGGAATATTTTTCACTCATTTTTTCGAGAAAGAAAAATGGATGAAGAATGTAACCCAAGTGGTTTCATTTTTTTTGAAGCATTTTTGAATTAGTTATGAATTTCCTAAGATTTCAGTTGTAGGTACCTATTTGTGACCCTAGGTCTTCCAAAATGCGTCCACTTATAACTTCTAAAGCAATTTGAAGAAATCCAGGCCAATGACTGGCTCTTGCAATAAAGAATACTTTTTTGGGGGGTTCAATCAATGACTAAAGTGGTCCACTTAAAGACCAGCTCATATCTATTCAATACCATTTTGTAGGGTTGTTTCGACATGGTCAGTACCATTTTGTAGGTTAACTGCACCTTAAATCGCACAGTTTAGCAATTCAGCATGGTTTTCACTATTATATTGAAAAATAAATTGTGGGGCCCCATTGGTAGTCAAAACAGGATTCTAGATTCTCTTAGAATGCATTTTTGGCCCCCGTGTGAATAAACTACAAATTTTCAAAGTGCTGGAAATAGGTGCATCTAAAAGCGATTATAGAGTCATATGAATAGTGGGAGTACATTTTAGGCAAGAATATCCACTATGCGCTTTTAAGGACTGTGCGATTTTAGGTGTAGGTACCTTATGGGGAAAGACATAGAGTCAAGTTGAAAAAGAGCCTGGGTGACTTAGCTTGCTGCACTAAAAAATGTATTGAAGGTGGAGGACCCATTCCTCACGAGCTTCAATTATTTCTTTTTTCTTTTTAAAACCCGGAGTGTATTCCAAGATGAAACACAAGAACAAACCATTGAGATGGAGAACAACATTAAGGTAAAAGACCCCATTGTGGTCAGAATTAGGAATGTGCCCTCATGCCATTGCTGAAATTTTTCAAACTTTTTCTCTCACAAAGATAAGTGTGAGAGATAGTGAGGACATTTGAAATTATATTTTTTGGACCAAGTATGAATTAGTTCTAAATTTTTGAAGTGATCATCCCATAAGAGTCTATAGGCTACCTCATGACTAACAAAATCTGAATTCAATATGGTCATCTTCCTACCTAATGCAGTTACAACATTTTCAAACATGGAAGACCTAAAAAATCAATTTTTACAAAGAATTTTACACTAAAAAGTTGAAAGTACCTATTGAGGTCACTGTTTACTCCATAACTACCATGTAAGGCATTGATTGTGGTCTGAAAAACCACAATGGGGTCATTAGGTGCCCATCATGGGTCATTTGACCACAATGGGGTCTTTTACCTTACAACAGTGAAGAACTGAAGTAGAAGAGATGGATTAACTCTAGACTAAGCTGGTTTATACACACTAAGCTAATTAGGTTAACCCTAATGCTAAGTGGATGAATGAAGTATAGAGGGATGTAACCCTAACTAGGGGGTAATCCCAACACAAACAACAGAAAGCCCAAAGGTAGCGCCCTGGAGACAGAAAACATCACATTCCGAACAAACCACAAAACACTTGCGTACACAAAGGCCCCACATGCGGGTTTTCTAAGATGCCATGTGATAGTACGAGCTTCCATTTTGGCAACATAGAGTTTTCTATTTCCGTGCATGTAAATGATCAGTTGTGGCGCAATGTGGTGCATTATGATAGTCTACATAACTCTCCATTTTGCAAGTAACCCTTTGTCTGAAATAAGATAACCTATATGACTAGTATAAGATGAACAAAATCTTCATGGTAATTTTGTTTTAGGAAATAAAATTGTGAAAAATTATGGAATCCTTCCAAAATCTATTAAACTTTGTACATGGGGAAATTTTCCACTCAACATACCTACGATCCAGATATACTCAATTGTTTAAATGGTCAAAAATGGGTCATTTACTCTAGTGTCATCCATACTTATGCAAGGCTACAACTCTTTACAAGAGACTTGGTGACTTTTTTGGAGTAGAGACATGTGAATCTTGGCAACTTGACATTATGAAGACTAGCGTTCTTCGAAGCAAACTAGACTTTGTGCAAGCCATCATGAAGTTGAGGTTTAAGACAAGTGCAAATGACGTAGCTATTGTCAATTTGGGAGAAGTGTTGATGGTGCTCATTTTCAATGAATACAAGGACTGAAACAAAAATTTGAAGAAGAAATTGCGAAGGAGCTCACTGATTGGCACCACCAACACTTCTTCCAATTAATGTTTGTTCCATTAGAGAAAATATTAGCCCTTTGAAGGGCCTCTCTAGATTGGCATGCCAAGCTATTTAAAGCTTGGCCTGTCAATTTGAAAAAGTATCCCCGGTGAGCAGTCAGAGTGTATGACTGCTTGCCAAAACAATAAGATTTCTCATTTAAAAAAATTTTAAGATTATTATTTTTTTAAATTTTTTATTCATAAAATTTTTACTCGTAAAACGGAATCCTATGCCACTGTCACTGCAGTTTCAACTGTGCATAAATAGGGAGAAAATACAACTTTCAACTCCCAAAAAACAAATTCAAAGTACTTTGGAGGGCTGATCCACAGTCCTCCGAAGGCTTGAAATTTTCTCTAATGATTGTTACAAGCCCTTATTGCACTCCAAAATTCAAAGAACTTCAAAGACAAGTGGAATTATTACCTCCAAATGTGTAAAAACAATAAGATGTTAAATGAAATCATTATGTATTATATTAAAGACACTCACATTAAGGCAATAATAATGACAAAATATATAAAATCCACAACGCATCGTTGTCAAAGGAATGCAATATTTATTTTTGTAACAATTGAAGGTACAAGTAACAACTTTCACCGTGACATGTGCAATGTCTCCAAACAAATAATATAGAGCAAGTGAAAAGAAGTGTGCCACTGGGAACGATGTTTATTGGAATGTCGGCCTCCAATAACGGAGCTGCATGAACAAGAGGGATGGCCAAATGGCCCCATTCAATGCAATTTTTCTTTTCTTTTTGATTTGGTATCCACTTGCACCACGCCCTTGAAACAAAATAGTATTGAAAGGGGTGGCAAATTGCCAAAAAACTTGAAATTAAAAAAGAAATCTTGGATGAAATCACCAGATTGTGAATGAAAACAGAATTATAAATATGTAATATACAATAGAATTTCTCTTACTACATATTCTCTTAGTGCATATATGTAGTAAGAGAGTTTGTACTTTCAAGCATTTATTTCTGAACAGTAATAGAAGCCCCTATAATCAGAGGCCACGTTAACCAATGGTCATTATTGCACCTCTCCTAGTGCTTAAACCTCTATTAGCACATAGTCCCTCTCTTAGTGCTAATGTGAAATTTTCTATCCAGAATTTGGAGCACTATTGTAACATTTAATATCGCCACTTTGGCCTTTCATAAAAAATGGAAAACAAACAAACTTCTCTGTCAGGAATCTAATTAGTCTCCTCATTTTCATCGCCCAGCATGGACATACGAGTACAGTAGTCCTGTGTACCTCCAACGACGTGGCGCCAGCGTAAGCCATTGCCACATGGCATCAGCCACTTGTAACAAGGAGCTACAGTAGCTGGCTCCCCAACGTGGACAGAACATATCTTTTCAGCTTCCGCTCTGTCAGATTCCAGCGATCAGTCCATCTCCAAACAATTTCATCACACTGACGTACCTTTTCACAAGATTCCAACTTTGCAACAAGAGTGAGTAGTGCACGCACTGAGCAGTTTCAGACACAGATTCCGCCGACGCCATTAGCAGCAAGCGCAAGCAGCTAGCTCGATCGCCATGGATCCCCAAGGAGAAGTCAACAAATATGAAGTCACGAAATCGGATACTGCTGATCCGGAGGAGCACACCGAAACCAAGAAGACTTCCAAGGGTTTGTTCGGATTTGGGGTAAGTTCCATCCACTCTGAAATAAATCTCTTAGCCCGGCCAGATGATCATCACTGCGAGAATCTCAAGGAAGCTCATCTATGTAGAAGTCGCAACCATGTATAGCATGCGGAGAGCATGCTTATATATATCTCATGAATAAGCTTGCCCTTCCTTGACGTTTGGTGTAATTGAGCTTGGTTGAACTATGTCGAACCAGATCGAACTAGATCGAACTAGATTGAACAAGATTGGGCAAGAATGAACACGGTTGAAGATTTGTGAGCGCGCTTATATCTCATAATCCTGTTCGTCTCAAGCATTTTGGTCAAGCGTACATGATCAAATAGGATTGAACAATATTGAACCATATTGAACACGTTTGAACACGATTATGTTTAAGTTTATGTTTATGACAACAATTGTGAGTTTACGTTTACAGCCTGCTTATGGAACTAATATTCCTCAGCATTTTACGAGACAGACGATTTTACGCTCCTGATGTTTTTATGGCGCCAACAGGGAAAGTCGTCCTCCAGCAGCAGCAGCAGCTCGGAGTCCGAGTCGGAGGAGGGCAAGGAGCGCCAGAAGCGTCGGCGTGAGGCGAGAGCCGCTCGTAAGCGTACGCCAGCGGCCAAGACCGAAGCCACAACAGGAGCGGGCGGTACGACTTACACCTTGGATTCCATCGAAGGTGGCCACCCCACGGGGGGAACCGACTTCTCCGGCGCGACTCTGGAAGGCGGTCACCCAACGGGCGGGATGGATTACTCCGGCGCGTCGGTGGAGGGCGGTCACCCCACGGGCGGAACGAACTACTCGGGCGCCGATCTGGGACTCCCTGCTAAGGAGCCCACGCAGGAAACCGTAACTGAAGCGCCGGAGAAGAAGAAGCACCATCATCTCTTCGGTTTGTAAAACTCGAATCATCGTTGTATGTGTGCGCGCCACTGATTCTGCGTCCTCACTGAATCGATTATTTGGTCGAGGGTCGATTGGAACAGGGCAATGGCCGAGGATCGGCGCGTTACTTGTGTGTTGATATATCTGTACACTTCTGTTTCTCCGGTTATGTGTATGCCTGCTACACCTCTGGTTCTCTGACTATGTGTATGATCTGGACACTTTTGTTTCTCTTTTTAATTTGAATTTATTGTGCCGAGATCGACTGTTTTTTATTTTAGTCGGTAGGAGTTTTGTGTTGATTCGCGTTGTATATTCCTGAAGGTTGAGTACGTTACCCTTGGGTGTAGTGAGTAGATTCGTCTACGCGAAATATTTTTTGAAATAAAGAGATGTTGCTGTGGTGACGAAATGTGGGAGATGTTACTGATTGGATGATTATGTTATGGTCGGTCTGTTGTGAGAGAAGAATATGATTTCACTTGGCGTTTGAAGTGAATTTAGGAACTTGAGAAGGGAGTTCAATAATTGAGTGCGTCTACGAAGCTTTGTTTCTTCCGAATGACCATTGTTCTGGAGTACCATTGAAAAAAACCCGAATATTTTTCTCTAGATCTTGAACGTTGGGTGCTTAAGATGCTGCAAATAATGAGAGATGACAAAAAAGAAGACTCCTATTCACGAACTCAACCCACAAAGAAGGAAATTTTCTTACAACGTACTTTTTCATCTCCAAGTGCAGTTCGAGTCACTGTTTACCTGGTGAAAAGCATCTGCATTCTATGCGATATCAGCTCAAGCAAACTCCCAATGACATGGAAGGTGCACGGCGAACAGACAAAACCTCTGATGCCATTGAAATTTCATTGTCGTCCGCAATTTCACCTTATACAACAAGACAACCTTGAGTCAATATAACGAAGTTGCTCAAATTCTATTGAAGGTATTGGCAATAGTCATTGAAAATGGCCAAGTCTTGTGATGCACTTGAACGAAACTTTAACTGACACCTGTTGTAGTTAGTGACACAAGGAGCATCTCATTGTGAAGCAATTCAATTACCTTCATGAATTGCAACAGTCTTCGTCCCAGGTCGGAGACTGCATCCCCTGATTCTAGCAGATACGGAGTGCAAATTGCATACTGGAAGCCCAGCCCCAAGCGAGGTCCATGGTTGTGAGAGTTTATTAATTTGGTGGGCAGGGAGATGTCCCGTAACGTTTGTCGTCTCCGTGGTTGACCCAAACCTACAAATTGTCCAGAGGAAGACATAATTTGTGGCAGCGGCCCCTTCCATTGCAATCTTGAAACAGGAATTCACTGCAACCGGACTTGGCGCGGCCCCTTCCAACGCAATCTTGAAACAGGAATTTACCTCAATTGGACTGGAGCCCATAAGGTAAGGTAGGCGGCGACCCTTTTAAACTCATTGAAACAATTCTCAGTAAATTTTTGTAGGAAGAAAAATGGAACTCGCATCTAAGTGGTTTCATATTTTTTGGACCTTTGTGGAATTAGTTACAGTTTTTTACACAGTGGTTACTAAAAGGGACCCCCTCCTGAAATGTATACGGTTGGTACATTGAAGAAAACAAAATGTACCTCTGTGTTGAAATTGCTTTTAGAGTCGGGTTGCTTTAAGAGTACATACTCAAATGAATGGTTTGTGGTTTAATGGCAAACAAATAAATGGTCTGTGGTCCGTGTCCTTATGAAAGACTGAAATGTTTAGGAGTAGATTATTTGTTGCTCGGAGAATGTATTCAATCACTTTGAAATATTGGAAGCTACTACAATTGATCAGTAGACTCTGTAGGAGATAACACATGTGGAATGGAGAATATGTTACTGAATTTTGAAAGGCAACACATTGCATGCTCCTACAAGTGATGAAAGGCAACACACTTGGAACCTTAAGCTACAGAAAGTGAGGTACTAATAGCAATTGTAAATTACACATTTGGAAACTTGAAATTAGTTAGAGAAAGTTGGAGGCATTAATAGCAAATGTAAGTCCTAGGCATGAGAGTTTAATCAAGGTCAATTAATAACAAATGTTAATAACACATTTCAAACCTTGAAGATACAAAAAGCGAGGGCATTAATAGTGAATGTTAGTTCCAAGCATGAGAGCTTAAGGTCAATTTTGGATACACTTATTTTTCAGTAATTTGAAAATTCATGATATTTTCATATGATTTCTAGCAAATATGTACAAAGAGAATTGAAAATTCTATTTTGACTTTCAATAATAAAGATCCTACACTTATTTAGACAATTTATAATGGAAACCAAGTTCAAATTCTTATTTAGCTGATTTGAGGTAGAGTTATGTTATTGCGAAAGAAAAGTGAATATTTTCTCCTTGTGAATTACTTGTAAAGACATCCAAGTTTTTAATGTTATATATAAACAAATATGTAAGTTTGAGAGGGTAGCAGTGCAATATTGCAATTGCACACTATATGTTGTATTTTATAAGCAGTGAAATTCAAAACTCACTTTAATCATTTTAGAATTTTTCATGCAAAATTTCCCTTTGAACTCATGTTTTTAAAGAATTCCAAAATTTCAAGCATATCATAATTTGTGTCAAACATGTCAAACATACTATACAAGTTCAATATATTGGTCTTTGATGCATTGCCCTCAAACAAAAAACAAACTCTAAAGAATGCATAGGAACAACATTCTATAGGACATAAATAAATATCATTTGAACATTATTATTGTAAGCACCCTACTTTTAACATACAACATGAGGTCAAAAAGTGGTCTGCTTTGTCCTTAAAGAGTTAAAAGTTGATTGGAATACTATAATAGAACCACCCATAGTTGACCACTTAAGCAATTCCATGCATGTTTTGGAGTAGTAGAAGACAATGTAAATTTATTACCCTGTAGAAAGATAGAAATGACGAGCATTGTCAATTTTTCATGATTTTTTTGCTTAAATTCAAATTACTATGAATTTTGGAAGCCAACAGATGGCCTCAATCTATACCCAATATATAGAGTCTTCCAATTCCAATCATTCCATAACTACTTTCCTACTCAGTACTTCCTACTTTCTTGCTCACAACATCAAGACATGTGTCATGACTTTATAACTTAGTCCCAACATTGCAAAGGAGAAAAAATCACATTCCAAACCTTCATTGGAAACCTATTCCAACCTTGGTAGGAAATAGCTGCACCCTACAGGTTGGGTATTGATGCCTGGTTGGAAATAGGTGGTTCTACCGTACTTTCAAGATTTGGTTGGTCACGCAGCATCTTAAAATATTTTCTATAAACTTTTTAAAATGAATTTACAACTATTTTTTTCCCCAAGTTCTAGTGTATTTGCGTCTCATCTCTAAGATCTCTCAACACCTCCCAATTGACATGAGGTCAAGATTGTGCAAAGAAGAATCCCGCTGTCTTCCCTTATTTACTTTCTACTACTAAGATTCCCACGCACAAGCTCTGCAGAAGAGTCAAACTGATCACCAAACTAATCACACTTCATACAGGACTTCGTCCCTAGAAGCCCACCATGCACAGACTAAGCATATCCTGCCCCACAAAGGATGCATCTCAGCACAATCCACCTAATCCAAGCACAAAAAATTAGCCAAAACTGCAGTGTCAGGAGAGAGTGGACCTTGCAATCCTACTCAGACTCATTCACTCCATGGCCGTGTCCATAATTCACATGAATTGCAAACACCTAGCCTATGTCTGCAAAAGCGATGACTAAGATGAACAGTACCTCAACTGTCATGACGAGCTATCATATTAAGACAAAATTTGTCCAAATAACTGACACTTATCTTGCTTCGCGTTCAACACCTCATTTCGAGTTGAAAGAGATAAATGATGACAATCTACAACAGGATCAAGGATATGTGCAATGCTCTTCAATCAGTCCATACGGTCCTACAAGGTCTTGGTGATCACTCGCTCTGGTGTTCTGCACAAACAACACCATTGCCAACATCCTAAGATTAAAAATTTGAAAACACCCGAGTGGAGGTGAAATACTATGGGACAAGTACACCCTCTATTTTAAACCAGGTTACGTCATGCAATAACTTCTTATTACGCATATGTTTACTGACTAAGTTTGAAGAAGCCCTTTAAAATGAGTCGTACTAGAGCTATGTAGTCCCGATCCACTGACGACAAAAGTGCTTGCGATACCACCTCGAACTGCTCCTCCGGACCCTTTAATCCATAACCAATTCTTAATCCACTCGTAGCACGCTCTAAAGAGACAAAAGAATGTTCGTGTTCGAAACTCAATTCATTGATAGCTGAGCATATAGTAGAATTAAGGGCTTGAATGATCTGCCATACCAAATCAGGTTTGTGCATTGACTCGCAAGCACCCTACAACGACTCCGAAGCAGTTCCGGATACCACGAAGTGCTTTGCTAGATGCCTGCACAGCAGTTCAAGATGAGCGAGCTTGCTCTCAAGTATTCTCCATCAAAAGCAAAGGAAGCTAGAAAGTTGTGCCAAAAGTGCAGTCTTAAGCCCTAAACGTCTCCATCCTTTTCTGAATTTTTGCACATTTTTGCTTGTATCTTTGTACAGAAATATCATTTACCGGAATTTCATGAATTTGGTCATTAAGGAAGGTTGTCTTTTCTAGATTCAAGTATGACATTGGATGAATGAGAAGTTTGTTGGACGAAACAGTGCCTCAAAGCCCTCTGTTCATCGTCCAAAATATGGACGTCGGAGCGCTTCACGGTTAATGCAATCGGCTATTAGCAACCTGGGTTCCAAACAGAAGCCTTTCTTTTGTTAACTTGGGCACTTAGGGGTTGAGCAATGTTTCTGATTCGCATGCTGCAATCGCTGCACTTCCTTCTTTTAACGACTCTTTATTAACTACCTCCAAAGCCTTGCTGTCTCCTGACAAGTATGATCCGCTACCAGAGTGAAACACAGCGAATGACCTAACCAAAGCGATTGAAGAAGGCAGGGAGAAGTGCATTACGTGGCACCGATCAAATCAGTTGTGCAGATGAAATGTGTCCCGTCATCGTTCAGTCCAGCAATGACAGGCTCACAGAAGTAAGATCTAAATCTGCACCAATCATGCTTAAGATAAAAATCAGCATGCAATATTGAACAACTTCGCACCATCACTTCACACTTGGAGTTGGATATTAGCTCATAGAGGCTAAAAGTGTGCCAAAACTAAAATCTGAATTCACAATTTCTATAGCTTTGGAAAACCTCAAGAACAAACGTGGCTGAATTGAGCCAGATTGAGAACCATTTCTCTGCAAACACCGCTGAGAACCCTAAAATTACCTCGTCTTGTAAACTATCGCTGAAACCAGACTTGCAAAGGTTTCCAGGCACATGTTCCGCTCTTCTCGCAACTGATAGTTCAGTCGTTGCTGTCTGTGTAAAAGAACCAACAGACAAGTGTCAAAAAAGGGGCTTGCATCCACTCCTGGCATCTTCACGAAGGGCAACAAACATCGTCTGCACGTCTATGGCAAGACCTGAGAGGCCAATGTATAGTACAATGCAATTGCTCGTGAATCTTGAAGATGGGCTGAAAATCGGTTGCAATCGTCTGAAAATTTACATCGAGACGACGATCACTAGCTATGGCAAAACAATTCTTGCCCACCATGGCAATCAATGCACTTCCATTATAACTTGTGATCTGCAAAACCTCCACATCACCCCAAAATTCAATAAGCAGTAAATAATCAATCTAAAATATGTGGCACTCATGATTAGAAAAGGGTAAAATGCTCGCGATACTCACCGACATGAGGGCAATATGCTTGGTCACCATCCAGCTTAACCAGTTCCTCTGTTTCTCACAAATAAATCCTCCACCAAATCAAAACCCTGATTTGGGGGAAACTGAAAATAGTCAACGGTAAGTGGCTGAATGAAAATTTTATACTTGCGATTGAGAACACAGGAGAGTGGAAATATGGAGAAGCAATAGATTATCAATCCAAGCTTCGAAAGACAAGGACATCAGTATACAAAACCATACATTACATTACAGAGGATAAAAAAGCCCTTCTCCAACTGATCATTCCAAGCTTCAAAAGAAAGACATGAAACCTCTGTAACATGAGCTGATGCTTCTACAATTGAGCATCCCTGATGCCCGGATTGCAAAACCCTCCAATAAGCAAATGCTTCTGCAATGCAGCATCGTGGTAAGACAGCAACTTCTGTAATAAAATCGGAGTACAGAGAAACTTCATCTGCCCTGGGACTTGGGAGTGACACGGTACATACACGGCGGGGACGTGGGGATACCTTAACCGCTGTGAGCGGTAGACGTGTTTGAATACGGTGAAGTCCCAGGGTCGAGACCGCTTATTGGGTTCGTCGATTTCCTTTTGGTCCGCGCTTCCTTGGTCCTCATGATCCCGTGTCTCTCTCCCCGTCAGCTGCGCAGTTTTGTTCCCGCCCCATCGTCATCGAGGTCGAGTGGGAGCCATGGCGAAGCCCCAATTGAATCAATCGCTTCAACTCCGCTTGTTCGATGCATGCATATTCGATGTGGAGATTTAAAATTGCCAAGTTATTACAGATGTTTGTTTCTCCTCAGTCATGACAATGAAGTGGCGTGCGTCGGACACACTGCTTTGAGAATCTGGCATGAGGTCGCGCGTGGCAAAGAAAATGATCAATGCAGCCCTTCTCCAACTCCGCAGCATGTGCAGCAGCAAAGATTCCCCGGGAAGAAGACAAATGAACAATGGCAAGGGACACAGTTAACTGGTCGAGTCTATTGTAAGGTAACCGACCCATTTCCAACCACTTAACCCCTAAAGTTCCATTGTCCCCTTGCATTGTCCCCTTGCATTGTCCCCTTGAGGAACAAAATGGATTTCGGATTTCGGACAGGCTAAGTTACTACGGCCTCAATATTCATCATTTTTTTTTTAAACTTTTTGTGATGATAGAAAAACACATTAGCTTTGTAGGAATATAATTTTAATTTCAATTGGTGCTTGGGAGCAAAAGTTATGGCACAAAAGGTCCTTTCTTTTGGTGCGGCGGGCAGAAATCTTCTCTCACAAAAAAATTAGACTTTTTTTTTTTTTTTTTCCCCTCAAAGATTGTAATTTTATCTATATGGGAAGCTTTGATTAATTCCATTTGGATTTGTTGTGTGAAAGTTATAGACAATCTTATTTTTGGGGCAATTAGAGCATCTTCTTGAAAAAATAACTTGTAGGATTCATTTTTGAATGCAATTTTCACAATTTAAAAAAAAAATTGTTTGACAATGCTAAGTTTGCTTACTAAAACAATCTCACCATTGGGATTATAATGTTTTTAATCCCATCGTAGAGCTATTGACAATTTAGTTTGTTTTTTCAATCTTGGACCTACTTCTACTTAATACTGTTTTAAAGAATGAAATTCAAGTGTATTTTTTTGGCAATTTTTTTCCTAGATTCTCAATTCAATTACTTAACATAAAAAAATTAAATTCAGAGTCTGTAGTGCAAATTTCTTTGACAAATGGTAGTCAAAGTCATCTAAAATTGCAAGTCAGTGTCCAAAAAAATAATTTTTTCCAACTTTGAATGCTAATATCTTCTAATTTGTACAGTCAAACTTTATGAAAATTTTATCACATGATCGGAGACAACTTAAGTACAAGATCCTATGGTTAGATTTTAAAAAAGATTTTTCTTGAGAAAACATAGCAGAATTGGCAATTTTAAGTCGTTTTTGATAGAAAAATGGCCTTGGGACTTTAGAAGTTAAGCAATTACGCATATTTGCAGCATAGGTTTTTTGATTGGAATTTTTTCCATATACGGAAATAGAGTTTGAAAAGATTGCATTTTTTTCCCAAAATCTTATTACCAAAAATGTAGTTACTATGAATTTTTTGATAGAAGATTCTCTTAGACCTATAATGCTGATGTAGACCTTTCTATTTCTGACCATAAGTTGATTGCAAAATCAACCAAGGGCTGATTACATTACTGACCGCCTTGCAGCCAATCATATTGCGCCACACTTGCTCTGAGAATTGAGCCACAAATTTACAGAAAGACAACAGTCTATATCACCAAAAATGGGGGGGGGTTGATCAGAAAAAGGCTGGCTACCTTAGAGCAACGAGCCTCTTGTGGAGCTAAAGCCCAAGGTGAATGCGAGAATACAGCTACAATAGCTAGCTGACGGGGCATAGCAATTGCCAAGTCATTTTTGAAAAAAATTGCTTAAAATGATATTTGGCAAATTTAAAAAAATAAAAAAAATAAAAAATTGTAATAGCCCGTACCGATGTTCATAGGGTCGGGCCAGATTTGGAAACGGACCTAAAACGACCCTTCAAGGCCCCTAAATCCCCTCTAATGTTGAAGTAAAGCAACCTAATTGCACTATTTTGTGAAGCTAATTTTGAGTTCTGATTGCAAGTATGAACTCAAAATTTCTAAATTTTATCATACATTACAAATAAAATTTTCTTGTGTTTTTTCCCAGAGGTAAAATGGAGGGGTGGGGTGCTGGGACCTACTCTAAAATAAAAAGTCAAAAAGGAGGGGAGGGAGAGGGGAAAAAGGAAAAAAGGAGGGGAGAGAGGGGGAAAAAAAAGAAAAAAAGAGAGAAAAACAAAATTGAGCTTTTAAATCAATTAAAAATAAAACTTTTACATCAATACCTTAAAAAGAGAGTTTGACCTCTTGATCAATTATCAATCAAGAATGTAGAGGCTTTGCATCCTTTACCATATGTAAAGGTCTGATTCGGCAGTGAAGTGCCGAATTAGTTTCTTTTTCATGTGCAAAGGAATTCGTCAGGTGATATATTCTGGGATATCCTTTAAACTCACTTATAATCTTCCAAAAATTTCACTTGTAATATTTTCAAAAATACAGACTTCCCAAAAAATACTTAATTTATGTCTGAATCTGACCTTCACATAGGGTATTTATTTATGTATGCGAAGTAAAAGTTGAATAAAAATAAAAATACAATGATAACATTTGTTCTAGTTTGTTTCATATATAACATTGAGATATCTCCGGTTGTGCACTCACCGGTCATTCTCTTTATACCGTTAGAGAGCTTGAGGGTTGAAATAATTCCTTAAGTTCTTTGACTATTTTTCCCCAAAACATTCAAAAATTGCCATTTTTAGCACAAGTACCGTTTTTGGACACATGTAACTATAGGATCTTGTAGTAAATTGGTTTGAAAAGCTAAGGAAAAATTCTCAAAATTTTCCACCTTGCGGATTGGAAGATATTAGCATTTGAATTGGCAGAAATCGTTTCTTTGGCCCTGCAAAAGACAGGGCTGCTGTACTTCACAAGGTCACATTGGAATGAAAAAATATCAAAAATGGAGGTGCTTCTTTTTATTCATTCTTCAAAGCAAATTGG
This sequence comes from Neckera pumila, assembly GCA_963969595.1. Lineage (NCBI taxonomy): Eukaryota > Viridiplantae > Streptophyta > Bryopsida > Hypnales > Neckeraceae > Neckera > Neckera pumila. The sequence continues at coordinate 1,179,095 of OZ018408.1, read as the reverse complement.
CTACATGCTTGAAAATTTTCAGATCATTTGGAATTGTGCAACATATAGAAAATAGTAAATAGAAAGAAATAGAAAATGATTCAAACTACTAAATTGTTAAGAATTTGTTATGGAATTGAAAAATGCCAGTCCCAATGTTTGCAATGTTATAAATAACAATCTACATCCTATGATTTTTTTCTTTTCTTTTCAAAATTGAGTAAAATAAAGGACTTCAAAGTTTAGTTTAGAATAGAATCCATAACTACTTGCAAATCAAAAATGCTCATAGCTTTCATTTCATTTATAAAAATGGAACAATTCAAAGCTTTCCATATAAATAAAAATCGAGAAAACCAATTTCAAAATTTTTTTCTGAAAAAAGTGATTTTTTTCTTATCTGCTCGGATTACCCATTTACAAAAGAATTAGCAATTAGACCACGGCTTTATTTCCAAATATCATAAAATTTTGTTCTCTACATGAAAGATATTCTTTATCTACTTCTATTAAAGGTGGGGCCTAATACATGCAAACTTATATTCACATGTATTTGTCCAAAATCGCTATATTGCCAAAATCAATTGGCCGGTCTTCAATACCTAGGGTTGAAGCTGTATCATTGCTTTTGGATGTACGATGGATTTGTGAACAATTTTTAAGACCATAAATTGAAGTAATTATGGAAAATGGAGTATAGGAATTTTTTATGTCATTCTTGGCATTGCCAAAAAGCTCTCAATGATTAGAAATGCACCGAAGTTGTTTTGCACTTTTGGTTTTTAAGTGCAAAAATTGTGGGTTTTCAATTGAATTTTTTTTCTATAACACAAATCATGGATAAATTATTCTAAAATTTAGAAATTAGAAGAATATATAGATAAATCACGGAAAATACTTGGACAAGTGTGCAACGCCACACAAGTTGTTTATAAGTTGAAGTTTAAAAAATTACATTGATTTCAGAATTATTTTCATTTTTAATGAAGTGCCAAAGTAGCAATATTGAATGTTATAGTGGTGCTCCAAATTTCAATATTCATCTATATATTGGATAGAAAATAAAACATTAGCACATATCACATATCCATAATTCAGTTTTCATCTACAATCGGGTGATTCATCCAAGTTTTTTTTTTAATTTGAAGTTTTGTGGCGATTTTCTGTCCTTTTAGTACTATTTTGTTCTATAGGTTTGGTGCCAGGCCCATTAATTTGGTGCAAATTGACAATAATTTGCCAAAATAAAACTTTAATTGATCTTAAATTAAAAAAAAGATAATAACAAAAAAATCTTTGTATTTACAAAGATTTTTTTTAAAAATTTAGTTCATAAATAAATTTCATATTCTCTAAATAATTAAATAAATCTTTAACATGATTTTAAAATACAAAAATTAAATATTTAAACATAACATTCAGTAGCTTGAAGAAGAGCTGCCTTTTGCTCTCTTCAGGTACCATCCACCAGGTTCATCTACAATTTAAAAAGAATTTACATTAATTTTAAGTTGGTCAGTACAAGACGTAGTGAATTATTTATTCTCTTTATAGAATTTGTATGTACTTTGCAAGGACAAAATCTATAAAGCAAGTATAGTATTGCCATTGGATCAAAATTGATGAGCCAGGGTGACATTCGTTATTTTTTTGTTCTTATTAAAATCTAAACCAATGCATGATGAGAAGATCAACTACTATATTGTATCTAAACTAATGTTATTCTTTTAATGACCATGAGCACCATTCAACTGCATTAATAAACTACTAGTGCATTTTCAACGTAGGTGACAATTGTTCTCTTTTTCAGTATGACGCCTTCCGACGCGTGTGCTCTTAGCTACTGATGGTGTGAAATATTCCACACCATTTCATTGGGAAGAAGGCAATCCAGGCTTCTGCTACTGAATGTTATGAACAATGTTCAATGCATTGTATATATTTCAATTTAATGATAAATGTTACTATTAGTAGTATTATGATTATTATATTAGGATATCTGTGGCGTGGAGACTTGTGAGATCTGCGATCAAACCTCATTTACTGTGGTGGTGTTCTGTGATTTGTTCAAACTCAATTGGCTAGTGATTCAAATTGCATTAACTGCAAAAATGTGCATTACTTGGCATGGAATGGCAGATTGGCATGCAACGTAATCTTTGAAAGAGTTCTTATGACTTGACTTCTGATGCAGATGGGAGTCTTCATCATGAATGGGTTGCTGAAGCAGTTTAGTTGCAACATTAGCTTGGAAATAGAGCTTGTGGAAAGTGCTGCAATTTGAAATACGAAAATCATCTGCACACTGTTCATCACTTTAACCCCTAAAGGACCGAGGCCTTTTTCTGCCAAAAAACAATCAAAACTGCCATTTCTATAGCAAAAAGTAAAAGAAATTGAAAAATGTTTTTTTTTTTTTTTCACATCTAACCATAGTAGCTTACACCTAACTAGTATGAGAGTGTGTGAAAAAAATTTCAGAATTTTTCATCGCACAGATTGCAAGATATCTGCGTTTAAAGTGAAAAAAACAAGTTTTTCAGCACATTGCGGGACTAGATTTTTTGCCTTTGAACATATTTAACTTAAAATTTTTGCACTATAGAGTTTTGAGCTTTAAATCTTTGTAGTGTAGAATTGAGTTGAAATTCTAGGAAAAAAAACAAAATTCAAAAAATCTTAATTATCATTCTTAAAAAATTGTTAAGTAGAAGTCAATACAAGATAGAAGGAAAATCTAAAATATTCATATATTTTAGATGGAATCAAAATGCACTAATTCCAATGGTGAGATTGTTCTAGCAAGTAATATAAACCATGTAAAAGAGAAAAAATTGAATTTTTTTTGAAAATTGCATTCAGAAATGCATCCTAGAAGTTATTTTTTTCAAGAAGATGCTCTAATTGCCTGAAAAACAAGAATGTCCATAACTTTCTTGTAACAAATCCAAATGAAATGAATTAAAGCTTTCCAAATAGACAAAAATATAATCTATGAGAAAAAAAGTTTTAAAAAAGAAAATTCAAATTTTTGTCCACTTTTTTTTGCTGCCTACTGTCCCCTATTTTGAGCTTATTTAGTCATAACTTTTGTTCCTGGGCACCAAAGGTGAAAAGAATTATATTCCCACAAAGCTTATCAGTTTTTCTATCTTAACCCCTAAAGGACCATTGTCCCTTTGGGGGACAAATGGGATTTCGGGCACGTACCTACGGGCTGAAATTTTGTTGTAATTTTTTGAGATTTTTTTTGAAGATAGAAAAACTGATAAGCTTCGTGGGAATATTATTTTTTTTTCAATCGGAGCCCAGGAACAAAGTTATGCCCAAATAAGCTCAAAACAGGGGAGAGCGGGCAACAAAAAAATTTTGCAAAAAATTTAATTTTTTTTTCCTTATAGATTATATTTTTGCCTATTTAGAAAGCTTTGATTCATTTCATTTGGATTTTTTATGAGAAAGTTATAGACAATCTTGTTTTTCGAACAATTGGAGCATCTTCTTGAAGAAAAGAACTCGTAGGATTCATGTTGGAATGCAATTTTTGCAATTTTTCAAAAAAAAAGTTCCAAATGGTTTAGTTTTTATGCTAGAACAATCTCACCATTGGGATTAGTGCATTTTAATTCCACCTAAAAGGTACTGATATTTTAGATTTTCCTTCTATCTTGTACCTACTTCTACTTAACAATTTTTTTATGAATGAAAATTAAGTTTTTTTGAATCTCTTTTTTTTCCTAGACTCTCAACTCAATTCTCCACTATAAAGATTAAAAGTTCAAACTCCGTAGTGCAAAAAATTTAAGTTAAAAATGTTCAAAGTCAAAAAATCTAGTCCCGCAATGTGCTGAAATTTATTTATTTTTCACTTTAAATGTAGATATCTTGCAATCTGTGCAGTCAAAAATTCTGAAATTGTTTCCAGACATTGTTATACTAGTTAGGTATAAGATCATACGGTTGGATGTGCAAAAAAAAAACAATTTTCAGATTTTTTTACTCTTTGCTCTAGAAATGGCAGTTTTGAGAGTTTTTTGGCAGAAAAAAGGCCTTGGTCCTCTCGGGGTTAAAAAAGTTTCAAAAAATCACGATAAAATTTCAGCCCATAGGTACCTACCCAAAATTGCATTTGTCCCCCGAACAGACAACTGTCTTTTAGGGGGTTAAAGGTGTTGTCCTACTTTGTCCTATCTAAAAGTGAGACCCTGGGGGGAGGGGGTGCAAAATGGCCTCTGCAAGAGGCTCGTTGAACTGCTATAGACTCAGCCCTATTAACCCCTTCACCCTACAATATAAGGATAGATGGACCTATGACCACGGAGTTCTAGCTTCACTATCCATTATTGGGTTTGCTGCCGTTTTCCAACTAGATATGAATGAAAAAATTTGTATCTATTTTTCAAAGATGAAATATCTATGTCATTCAAAGATGAAATAACTATGGATATATTTCTATAATTAAAAAATCAAGCAACCATGGTTGTAGACCGGAAGTTCATATCGCTATAAAATATTGAAATATAAGATTTTCTCAAAACATCTAATTTGAGTAGAAACTTCACTTGAAGAGATTCATTTCATTAGTTGGACTCAAATTCAAAAAATACCACTTTTATGGCTAAAATTCACATAAGAGTACTGTAAATAGCAAGAAATGGCCCAAATATACTACAAGGGTGATCCATGGATGAAGCATCCTTTTCTTTAGAAAAATCAATCAAATTATGCTGAGGAGCTTTGCAATATGAATCACTAAAAATGTCCTCAAGTACCCTCTAAATAAATAAATAGAATGAATTTTTTTTTCCCATCCTACAGTCTCAACAGAAGTCATCCATTAGTGACACTTAGTGTCCATAGTAGTGGTCCATAGGTAAGGATGAGATCCATTGCCAACTGGTCAAACATCATATTTGAGTTGAATGTAGCCTATTAGATTGTATTCAAATATCAATCCTATCTTTTTATTCTTGAAATTTTGAATTGTACATTATTGCAAAAATATTTCAATTTAGTTTCATAAGAAACTATAACTTTTATCATTTTATTGAAAAAAGTGAAAACAAATAAATAAAAATAGCAAAAAAATTGAAATTTTTTGAAATTTTTTCAAGCATTACAAGTAGCAATGGAGATTAGTGTGAAATTTTTTCAATTAGTTACTTTATTTTTTTACATCTAAAATAGCCATAGCACAAACTTCAAAGTCAAATTTAGTTATCAAATAAAATGTATCCTTTATTCCATTAATTTACAAAAACTTAATGTTTTTTCTAGTAGAAAAATATATTTTCTAGTTGTGTTATTTTTTTCAAAAGAATTGATAGAAAAATAAAATTATAGTGATTTAAAAGAAATTAAAAGTGAAAATTAAATTATGTCAATTGTAACACATATTAAAATAACCTGGAAATTTTACCATACATGATGGTTAAAATAAAAAATTTGATTTTGTAGCTTAAATTTTAATCCAATTTAAAAGAAAAAATATGAATTGAAAATATAGCTTATTGTATTGGTTGGATTCTAATATATAGAGCTTGCAATTGCAATAGTTCTATTAGTTTTTGGATTTTTCTAAAGTTTCAAGATGAAATAGAAAGAGATCTTATTTATCAAGCTTCATTTTATTAGATTAAATCAAATACCAAAAATGATTATATTGAAAGTCACAATCAAGGTTAATCAAAGGACATCCATTTTTTTAGATGCACGGACCTTTAGGAGTTAATTAATCAAAGTTAGAGAGAGAGAGACTTGGAACCTCTAACCCTAGAAATAAAAATAATTTAACATAGAGTAGAATTCAAAATATTATAACTAATTCATTATGGAGATAATTTGAACGAACATGAATTTAATAGTGGGCAAAGTAAGTTATTCACTTTCTTTATTCAATGTCTCACCTTTGTATTTTTGTGAAGTGTACCTAGGGTCATTGTTTGTGGTCTTATATTGGATATTTGTACCCCTAGGTAGGTCAAATCCAACTTGAACCATGGCATAATTTTGGAGTTCATATTGTACTGAATGTCAATTATTAATCTTTTAATTATTTGGCAAATTTCTAAATCAAAAGTTTTAATTTCACAAAGAACTAAAACCTTAAAATAAAATTTTCTTTATTTTTTTGGGTATTGCATTTGCTCTACAAATTTAACAACTTTGAACATGCTTAAAGTTTGCTTAATTATTTATGAAACCGTTCCAGATATCATGTAGTGTATAGTGTACTACCATTGCCTAGATTTTCAAGTATAGGCCTATTCAAACTTCTTCATATACAATATAGTCTCTTGAAGTAGCTTTTCAATCCAAAGTCTCTTCTCTTTTGAACTAGAGCCATTAATTGAAAGTACATAAGGTAAGTAAACTCATAATAGACTAAAGTTTAATTCAAGTTTAGATTCTAATGTTTCTATTACATCCCAATGTAGTAGAAATTGTACACAATGTAGAAGAAGAGCTCAAAGGACTGAATTGGGTTGAAAAGTCACCAGTTCATAAATTCAATGAGCATTACTATGCAACTAGCTTGTACACATAGCAAAATGAAGGTTCATTCATTATTCCATAATCTAAGAGACCACTTTTTAATTGCTAATAGAATCATGTAGGGAATTTTAAAAGCCATATTAGCATCCATAAAGGCAAGAGCACTCCCCCTCTAGTATCTATAATGGAAAGCTATGTAATTTTGCTTTGACCTCCTATAATGTGTCTTTGCTTTTTCAAAAGTGAGTTGACAAAAATACCTATGAAATATTCCTTGGTTACCATTCTTTTGCAATTTAAAAAAAAAATCCACTAGGTATAACTTTGCACAATGGCCAAATAGTCTATAGACTACAGTCTATAGTGAACTTCCTACTTTAGTTAGGTAATTTCAAAACATTCTGGAACGGTAAGGCATGTGTCCTAAGTTCTACAACTCTATAGCACTTGAGTTACAGTTTTCTATAACTAGATTGTATTTGTGTTATAATGGTGGTCCACAGTACATGGGCAAGCTTCCATTCAAGATGTTCTATAGTAAAAATAGCCTTGATTCTTGGAAAGTGAAGGCTTTCTACCCTGGAGTTCAAGAATGTTATGTGCTAATACAATATAACACAAATATAGGACACTTAGATACTATATATTTACATCACCTTGACTCCTTGAGGATTGATTGATTTAATTCTAATTTTGTTGTATATATATTAACACTATTTAAAGCTCAAAACTTTAATTCCCTAGGTTTTAAATAAGTTTGAGCTAGTATTGTAGTGTATTGTATATCAAGGTTTCAAAGGCCTTAATATTGAAAGTGCGGATGTCATGAAATTATAGCCAATATGATGAAATTGGCAGTGTATAACATTTTGTCGGAGTGTCCTTGAATTTACTTGCTCAATAATTTAATTGCTCTAAGGTGGACATCCCCAATGCCATATTGATTCAAATCCACCATCATCACTTTGTGTACATCCCCTAAATCAATATGTACCTAACTACCTACGTGGAAGAAATGATTTTAGAACCTCTACCAAAAAATCCTTTCATCATGATCCTTCATAACTTTTAAATGTTGAGTTCTTTGGTATGTTGGAACCTTGTTTCACTTGCCAAAAAAATGTATGAAAACTTCACTAGTCTAATAACAGGAATTAGGCAAGATAGCAAAAAGTGGCGGTTTGGGGGTACCTACTCTAGAAATATCACATTGGACACTACTAGAGCTAGTTAGAGTGTCTTGAGATTGAATTGCATTTGCACTCATTGTATAACAATTTCTTATTCAATTGCTTAATATGGAGTATTATATTGAGCTCAACAAACTTGTTGCACTTTTGTCTCCACTCAAAATCGTCTAGACAAAAACTCAACAAATTTGTTGAATTCACCACTAGTAGAAATATGGTCCTAGTAGACTTGACATTACGACCTATCCCAAGTCAAGTTTAATCGTAGAATTGTCATTTTATGATGAACTTGAGCGGCTTAGATTGAGTTATAATGTTGAATCTACCAAGCTAATTAAAGTACTTTTTGGAAACGTATTTTAGGCAATTATAATTCAATCAATGAAACTTTAAAACTCATGAAATTCTAACCACAAAATCCCACTTACTAAAGAATCTTGAAAAAATTTACTTGCATAGAAAGTTTATTTTCATTAATAAATTTGATTCAATATTTTTAGAATCAAAAACTATTTTTAGTTTTTAATTTTTTAATTTATGCAAGTGTCTTATTTGTACCTTGACAATGTCCAATTGTCCAAACCTTGTTGAATATATCTAATTCTTCAATTAGCTATGGCAATTTTTAAAAGTGTACCCAACAGTTTTGAGAGCCACGGAATATATTAATTTGATAATTTTGTATTTCAAGTTTAATCATTGAAGTAATTCAAATTATTAATCATGACGTTTTTTACCTGTCAAATATTGGAATAGAAATGTGGACAATAAATCCGTTCTTCGCTTGGATCTTTTCTATAGAGTCAATTTTCTACTGGCCAAATTGGAAACAAATAATATATTCTAAAAGTTGAGAAAGAGGAAAACAATGTATTTAAATTTGAAGTGTAGGCAATTGTCCTACCATCCTTTTATCCCCTGCCAAACCCTGTGCCAAACACAATTTTGCATTTATATTTCCTAAGTAATGTGCCATGTTCATCAACATCCAAGAGCATTATTTTGGCTCTAGATTGCTCTTTAGAGCTTGAAAGTGCTTCAAATCAAGCAAGAGTCTAGTAGATTAAAATGGATTAGTATTAACCCCTAAAAGACCAAGCTGCGTTTTTTGGCAACGTACTAATTTTGGGCATCTCACTATGAATGGAGTTTTTCTTTTTTTTCTTTGAGATTTTCATACAACATGGAAACAAGGTTTTTTTGGAGGGCCCAACAATTTTCATAACTTTTGACTACATGGTTGAAAAGTTATTGTATGATATGTAGTTCTTTTCCTCGGCCAAACAATTCGGGCGGATTAAAAAATCACTTTTTTCATAAACAAAAATATGAAATTGGCAATTCTTGAGCGTTTTTGGTGAAAACATAGTCAAGGAGCTCTAGGTATTAAAAAGTTGGCTCATATTTCAACATAGACTCAAACTATATGGTCCAATTCATTGCCAATATTTTCTTTGATTGCTTCTCATTGTCCACTGCTATAATGGTTCAACAAAATTTATAATTGGAAAAAATCGAGTCACTTGAGTATGATATTTTTTACTTGAGAATGACCAAACTTTTGATGCCAAGATAAGTTAGTTTGCTCTTAACCCCTATTGGACCATTATCCCTTCAGGGGACAATTGGAATTTGATTAGGTATTTATGGTCTCAATTTTTGTCCTGATTTTCTTAAACTTTTTTTGAAGATAGAAAAATTGATTAGCGCTTGTTAAATTCCATCTTAGAGATACTAATAGTTTAGATTTTCCTTCTATCTCATACCCACTTCTATTTAATAATTTTCTAAAGAATAAAAATTTTCTGAATTTTTTTTCCTAGACTCTCAACGCAACTTTCTACCATAAAGATTTAAATCTCAAAACCTTGTAGTGTAAGAAAATTAAAGTTAGAAAGGTTCAAAGTCAAGTAACCTCATCCTACAATGTGCTGAAAAACTTATTTTTTTTCACTTTAAACGCAGATCTTGCAATTTGTGCAGTCAAAAATTTTGAAAATTTTTCACAAATTTTCATACCAGTTAGGTGTAAGATTTTATAGATATATGTGCAAAAAAAACAATTTTCAGTATTTTTCACTCAACGCAACAAAAATGGCAATTTTGAGTGTTTTTGGTAGAAAGAAGGCCTTGGTCCTTTAGGGGCTTAATCGACCTTTTAAAAATGATTGATTGCATTTGGGGGAAGGTAAACTCCTTGAAACAATTTTTCGGCAAATATTTCATAAGAAGAGAAATGGAATTGGCATCTAATCTAAGCCATTTCACATTACTTGAACCCTTATGGAGTTAGTTACAAAAATCTGAAGTTGAAATACAACAGTCACTAAAAGCGACCTCCTCAAATGTATACTATTGGTACATTGAAGAGAACAAAATGTACCTTTGTGTTAGAGGTTGCTTTTAGAGCAGGGTCGCTTTTAGAGCACCCTAGTATTAGAAAAAAACCCAGCCTTTCAGAGAGTTGAACCAAATTGACATGCCAAGCTATTTCAAGCTTGGCCTGTCAATCTGAAAAAAGTCCCCCCAATGAGCAGTCAACTTGGTTGACTGCTTGCCAAAATAGTTAGATTTTGTATTTATTTAGTTTTTAAATTTTAAAGCGTAAAACCAGGTTCCTGCGCCACTGTCACTGTAGTTTCAACACGAAAATAGGGGAAAAAAATTATCAACCCCAAAAAACAAAATTTCAAGGTACTTCAGAGGGCTGTGGTTTGTGGAACAGTCTTCCAGAAACCTGAAATTTTCTCTAATGTACCTTAGTTAGCCTTTCAACCTTCTAGAAAATAAACATTTTCACCATAAGAAGCTATGTTCATGTAGCATTGATTCACTTTAATTCCAAGTAAGGTAGGTTGGTCAAACTTGTGCATCAAGGTAACCTTTGTCGATGCAAAGCCTCCTCCCCTCCCCTTTTGGTCGAGAGCCAACAAACTTCGTCAAGGTAGCTTTTGTCGCTGCACAGCCTCCTTCCCTTTGGTCCCGAGCCAACAAATAAATTAAATAAATAAAAGCTTCAGAGACTTGTGCGTGTGGGCTCTCCCAACAGAGACACCTAACCAACCGCTTTGCCTTGAGATAACGTAGCCTGTTCATCACTCCACGGAAAGGCTACGGCCGGGAAAGGAAAGAGTCAGATCCGGACAATGCAAAGCTAGGAACAGAGACAGCCACCGGCAACCGTTTCAACCCTTAATTTCTGTGATTGCTGTGTACCTTACAATGCAAGCAACTGGCTGGATGATGGCCTTTCAATTCCCTCACCAACTTTCAAGGCAACATCTGGCCTCCGCCTTCAGGCCCAAAAGCCCTGATATTTGCACAAATTCTGCTTTGAATCTTGTGCAGAGATCCATCCATTTGGAGCTATGGATGAGAAGACGTGAACTGGAATGTTCTCGAAGAAGAAATTTAAAAAAGTCGGGGGAACCGGTCAGCGGTAGACTTAGTAGTCTCAGATCCCAAAGCTCATCATGCCTATCGATCTCCGGCCAGTTTTAATTGGGTTTAACTTAACCCTTGAAAGTCGAGGCGGACGTTCTGCGTCCGATGAATGACAAGAGAATCTCCTGTGTAGGACAGAAACGCAACTATTCATCCTCCAAATTTTGTTGTGAAAAGGAAGGTCCTTTACAGTAGTTTGACTTCCAATGAATACTTTTTCATTTTTTTAAGCCAATTGTTCCCACGGTTTTGCAAAAGGGTGATTTCCACGGCCACCAGCCCGGCGTTTAAGGGTTAAGCTTTGTTTCAGTTTGTGAAGGTGGCCCAGACCTGCTTCTAACTTAATTGAATCGAATACCTTAATTGTTGGAACTAGAGCTACTGAGTAAATTACGTGATCGATCCTTCTGATCTCCTTGTGTTGTGTGCTATCATTCTGACCATGGATTCAAACATTTTTCTATCCGCTCTATCTCACATGATACTGTATTGTTATGCAAGTCCATCGGTTCCTGCCGTAGAATTAATCTATTCTGAAGTTGTGAAAGGATTAACCTTGATATCAACAAGATGCATGTGGCTTGTAAACGTACTCCCGGTTTAGCTACAGTACCCTATAACTAATTCACCCTGCTGCATTGGTTATTAATGTTAAATAAGAACATTCACACTTGAATTCGGCCTGGCATAATCCATAAAATGTCACACGATTACATTACATGACGGTGGTTTTGATTCGATCCGTGAAGGGTCAGGTACGTCATTAGAACTGACCAGGCATCTCAATCAAGGGCCAGGTTTAATTTTCCTACAACCATTGCAAGCTTCACGGGGGAATCGGGTTGAGAACCTTGAATGATTCATTGGAATTGACGTACGTGACAATCTTTTAAAACTCAGCTTACATTTTAATACGGTTTCTTTCCGAATCACTGTTTACCAGTTGTACTCACTGAAGTGGATGAATCGAATCAGAAGAGTCAAGAGAGATTCTAATGTACTGTATGTACGTGGGAGAATTCAAACCGTTTCAAGTTAAAAACGTTAACAACCATCATCTCAAATTGGGTTGATGTGCGAGCCAATCTCACGATCTATTCATAAATAATTTGCTTACGATCTGCTCATAATCTGCTCATATTCATGTCCTCATAATCTGGATTAAGCCTCAGGCGCGCAGCTAGTACAATTAAGTGGTCTCTAATATCGTGTCCTGCGGGACAAGTATCTGGGCTTTTTTAATGCACTTTCACATGATTTCTGACTTGTGAAACTTGACTTGTGGAAGTTGCCCAAGCATCTGTAACTTACTCAACATGATAGATCCTGCGTTATATATAATTTACAGGAAATGTGAAATTTCAACGGGCGTCACTAGAGAGGGTTGAGTGTAATCCAAATATGACAACTGTAAATGCTGTGAGCATTTCTTGGTTGCTGTGATCGATAAGGATCTGATAATTGAGGCAATATCCCCCAGAAAAAATCAATTGGAATATTGTTTCAACCTCTCAAAAAATGCACGATTTTTCCCCAATATGCATGAATCAACAGGGTGTTTGCAGGCACTAATTTACTGTGGTAAGGCAAAAGTTATCTACCTGCAACTCACTCATTAGAAATTCATAACCTATCCATGATCCATAACACAGAATTTTTTTCATAAAAGACTGTAATTCTAACTTTCTACAGTAGTGTTAGTACAGTATCTGGTAGTTCTACTACAGTACACATCACCGAGGCTTTTCAGGGGACAGATCCAATTCCCTACATAGCGTACTGTGCCTGTCTCTGTTGGCCTTGAATCTTTCCCTGCCTGCAGGTGTGCAGTATCCAGAGAAACGGGGACTCGTGGAGGCACAAGCTCATCCACAGAGAATTATGCTAGTCGTGGTTTCAGAACTAAAAGCATTAAATTAAAATCCATCCCTGGTTTACCTCACTCTTGCACGACTTCCGCAGTTCCGCCCAATGCAAAGCTTATGAGCGAGTGACATCTCACGTCACACGAATATCCAAACAGCCCCCCAAAGGCTCAAAATCAAGCCATTGGAATCAACAGTATCATACGGATTATAACTTAGCCAACAGTGCGCGTGGACCTCAGCAGGAAGGTTCATGAGCATTCATTGAATTGAGATAACCACCATTTGAGGGAGTGATATTATGGACGTACACGTGGTTGAAATTGAACAGTTTGGCGTGAAGTGGGAGGGAAACAGGCGTGGGGGGCCATGAACAGTGGTGACCCTCAAGTATAAAATAGCTCACAAGAAAGGCTACCTGCACAATTCGTCTATTTCTCTTTCGATCAAGTTTGCAGCGCATTTCAGTGCCGGTGGTGAGATCATCGAGATTCATCTCCTTCCTTCATAGTTACTGGCGGTTTTGCCCTCTGTCTCATCATCTCTGTTTGTGCATAAGTTTTGCGTCTTCTTGCTAGCAGTTTGGTATGAATAGTCACTAGATTTGCGGCCATAGCTGGACTTTCGGGACTCTTGAGATCGATCATCTTGTATGTAGCGCCTCGGTGTCCCCGAGAGCAGGGGATCCCATTCATGACCTCTACTGAGATTGTTTAGTCACTTTGTGCAATTGTACTGATAGCGTTACATTCACTATTGCAACTCTCATCGGTCGGCATGGCGGGTTTTGTGTGTTTTGAAATGAACTTGTATGAATTAACAAATTTACCTTTTGCGTAATTTTTAACAGACCTATGCACTTGCAGTAGCCTTGAATTCAATTCACTATGGCAAGAGTGGCTAACGGGTTTTGTGTTTTTGATGCAACAGATTATTTGTTCTGCTCCATCGTGCTCGTCTACCCAGGTACATGATACTTCGCTTTTTGATGATATACTTTTTGACTGTTGTCCCCTTTTCTGTAAGTTTTGGCCTAAAACATGGTTGGATAACTTATGTGTAATGTATTTCATAGTTTGGAAGTATGTTAACTGTCTGGAGAAGTTTAACCGACTTAATCACTCGCCATAGCCAGTAGAGTCGGTGGTAACCCAGAGAAGTGGGTATACTCTAACGAGCTTTGCATTTGCAGCTTCCATTACTCAGCAGGAACCATGGCCTTGGACAACGGCAAGTGCGGTGCCAACTGCGACTGCCCAGCTGGAACTTGTGCCAATGAGAATGGCAAGTGTGGTGCCAACTGTGACTGCCCTGCAGGTATGTTTGGTAATCCAGGATCCAAGCCTGTTTTAAGCATACTGTAATAGCCTCCAGATTTGGAATACAATTTAAACACTTACCTTTCCGTGAAAACCTAGTACGACAGGATTACAATTGTCCAAACTGCGATCTGATTTCGTTTTGGGCTAAAATTTTTGGGCTTCTTGTTCTAAGAGATTATTTGAGGTGGTAACTTATCATGTGTGGTTTATGGTAGGAACTTGCGCAAACGAGAATGGCAAGTGCGGGGCCAACTGTGACTGCCCCGCTGGAACTTGCGCAAACGAATAGACCTCGGGTCTATGGCTCCGTATAATATGGTTGGGTAATATTGTGCGACATATATAGACGCAGCGTGTAGCATCTATGTAGAAGCTTGTGCTTGGAATCATGTGAGATAGTGTTGGTGGACGACAGAGATGAATGCATAGTCTGTGGTTTGTTTTTCAGTAAATAACACCCAGCAGTTAGCCGGACCCTTCTGATTAGGAGTGATACTGAAATACATGGGTCCGTGCTTGAAGTCTGGCCCTTCTGGCCAGAATTGCTATGGGTTGAAAAATTACTATTTTGATCAATAACAGGGTGACTGTGCTTCCTTGGCACTCCCATCTCCCAGTTTCAGATCCATCTCTCTGTGCATAAATTGATTGCGTTCTCCATTGATTTCTCTGTGCTTGCACTGCTTGACATTCTTGGCGCCTTCGGCAACTGTCGCTTCAGTGGTGGTATATGTACAGATGACTTGAACCCGGACTTGAATGTCTTCTGTATACGTGTGGATCATTGAATTCAAATTTCTGGCTCTCCTTCTACTGCCATTCTATTACAAAAAGGAATTGTCTGTAACTGATCCTGAATACATCTCCGATGAACTATCTGGGATCTGGCAAGATGGGTTGAACAATTAATGTTGCAGATTCAGAGACATTTTGCTTCTTCAATTTTATGTGGTGAGAATGAAATCATATGTTTCAATACCTTTTGAAGTTATGGCTTGAATCGGTAACTAAATTTGGCATCATCATGCTTGCTTATCTATACTCATTTGTTGTGTCATAACATGAAAATCTTCCAGCATGTATCAGAGCTCCGCAGTTCAGATTCAATATTGTAAAATTCATGAAATAGACTTATCATGTATTGTTTCCTGATCGAAACTTCTTGAACGAAGTTTTCCTCAATTTTGAACTGCTTAATGTTCTGGTGCCGCTACCTAGCTTCTGTTTTTAATCCTAAGTAGAAGGATGCCGTGGACACTAAGTGTCCGATGGATGACTTCATCTGAGACTGTCTGTAGGATGGAGAAAAACGTTTTTTCATCCAATATTTTTTTGGGAAGTTGCTTGCGCACATTTTCAGTGAGTAGTATTGCTACTTCCCTCATTATGAGTATTGTTGAGTTTTCTAACAAAGAAGGTGCAAAACCCACATATCAGCCTTGGAGCGGTGTAGTTTTGCCATTTCTTGTTCTTTACTCTTGATGTGAATTTTAGCCATAAATATGATATTTTTTGAAGTTGGTTCTAAATAACAAAATGAAGTTTATCAAGTGAAGTTTTTTATTGCAATTTGAAAGCTTGAAAAATTTGTAGGTTTCAATATTTTATAGCAATATGAAATTTGGGCCAATAACCATGGTTTGTTGATTTCTTGATTTTAGAGTGACAAGCCAACTTTGGTTTATGCGATGATGTTATTCACTATCTATGGTGAAATTTCAAATTTTTTCTACATTTTGTATATGATATGAATTTCTTCATCTTTTTCTTAAAAAATTTGTAGTAATTTCAAATTTTTCCCAAAAAATTTGAATATTTTATGACTTGTAGTAGACATATGACTTCATTTCTGAAAAATAAATACATAATTTTTTCATTTATATCTAATTGCACAATGATAGCAAACAGAGTGATGGATTAGAAGACTTGAAACTAGTGTTCATAGGCCCATTGTTCTAGGGTTAACTAAAGTTTTATTGGAGCTAAATAAAAAATTCATTTGTAACCATGATTATTTTGAATGATCAATAGTCTTCGTATCACTTGCCTAGCCTATCCTTTGAGGTTTAGCATTAGACCCAAGATGAGCAAACACTTAAACTATGCTACCTTTACAAATAAAAGATTGGAAGTTTCTCTTCTTGTTTGGTTTATCTTCCAAAGGATTAAATATTTATAAACATAATGTAATCTTCAATGGCAGTTATTATTAAATACAACAAATGACCAAGAAGATATTTGAGAATTATTTTGAAACAACATTAGTTGAAACAAATGGGATTTAAATAAACTAGCACACTTCTTTGACTTAAAGTATGGATGATCTTTTCCTTGAGATTATTTTTGGGGTACTTTAATATTGTTTTTGAGGGACCTTTGCTTCCCTTTCTTTAGAATATTATGAGGATTAAGATTTTTCCCTATTATATTTACACATACTTTTCCTAAGTTTGTGTTTGAAAATTGGTTTTTGAAAATTTGAGCTTAGATTTTTTTTTATAGATAAATATGTAATAAATATTCATCATATTAAAATTAAAGTATAAAATTCATCATTATTATTAATTACGTCTCAGAAAATAAAATATTTTGATCATTTTAATTTTTGAATACAAATTTTTGATAGAAATTCACAAGACAGTTTAATAATAAAATTCCAAAAATTGACATACTTAACATCAAAGAATTGTAATTATTTGGTCAAATTAATATCAAAATAATATCTCTACGTTTGATTTATATGTGAATAAATTTGAAAACTAGTCTTTTTAATATTCTAGTAATGATACTCTAAACATTTTTTTAAAGGACACATTACTCACTCCATTGATATATGCCTCCATCTCTATCCCAGTATAACCTAAACTCAATAATTTATTGACTTGTATAGTCTTGGACCTGATTATGGGGGGATCAAGCCAGATAAAATTGTAATGAAATCCCAATTTAGTAAATATGATTGCAACTTTGTTCATTCATTACTAGCATCATTCTTGTCTAGATTACATGTAGTTGTGCTAATATAAGTAAGTAGTGCATTGTGGGGCAATTGCAAGAAACACTTAAACTATTTTTTGTCACACCTTGCTGGTCAAAATGTTTTTGGCCTTAAATTTTGTATTATACTTCTTACTTAAAGAACCAAGCTCTTGAATCAAAGTATGCATGTAAGACTTTTCTAAATCTTCAATTTTTTTTAATTTATAAAAAATAGTTTTCTACTTTTTAACAATCCCTAATTGAATGTCAAATTTACGTGAGACATTAACGCTTAGAAATGGGATAAATTTATCATTTATTTAATTTTTAAATATGCTTAAAGCAAGAGTTTTTGATGAAAGCTTCACAATACTTTCAACTTTTAAAAGATTGTAGGACAATTTGTGAGTTAGGTTATGAAGGGACAATTTGTGAGTTGTCACACTTAGGCCACCCAAAATCTCCAACAATATGGCCTACTATACGTGTAGCACACTATAGCTGGCTAAATTAGAAAAAATTTGAATTGGCATAGCAAAAAAGTGCCTTATTTGCATAATTGGTTGGCAGTCATCTCATTGTGTAATAGCATTTTAGATTAACACAATTTGCTCAAGATTAAGTTTTTTTTATTCTTTGTCTTGTTTGCTAAATTCAATTTTGTTCATTGCTTCACCAAAAGACGGCCTTATTTTAGGTAGTTTATTTGCCTCCAATAATTTTTTGGAGATACCAATGGGTGCAACTCAATTAATTCATTTGCCACTATAAAGAAAGAAAACTAATCAATGGATGGAGTTAACTTCATATCGTAGACAACATTGGTGAAAAAAAAGTCAATTCATATGGAAAAGTGAATTTAATCATTCAACTTAGAGAAGACTCAAATTCATTGTTTTTTTTAACCTATCTATTAGGTCAAATTCTTAATTCTTTTCTATTCTAATTTTTCATTGTAATCTTGATTTTAGAAATACTTGGTAGCATAATAATTATTCTTGCAATCATATTGTTACCTTGTAAGGAAGTATCTCTATAATGGACAATATTGGTAGATTTCTTTTTCTTTTACCAAGCTGGACAACTTCTATTGTGTATTTTAAACAATATGCCTCAACCAAAGTTTGAAGCTATTAAACATTTTTTCATTAGTTGGAATAATTTTCTTTAAATAAAATTTTCAACTTTCTAATACCATTGAGTTTTATGAGTACTAGTATATGAGTATAGGTATGGACTAGATTTCGCTTCTTTTTTTGAAACACCACTTAGCAAAATCTTTCTCTGAAACTTATTTTTTCTTCCTTCAAGTTTTTTAACCCTTCTTTCAACAGAGATTTACAAAGAAAATGTTGAGTATGGCATTTCACATATTTTGAAGTTTATTGCATGTTGCATTAGAGGCAATGACTTGAATAAGATTATTCTGAAATTTTGATTCGAAAACAATGACAAAAAGAACGTCAAGCTCTATTTCAAAAATCTGGCAAGAACTTGCAGAGGTATCTGCATCTTTATCATGTGCAAAAGACAAACTGGCATCCCAATTGGATAAAATGGTAGCCAATATAGAAGAAATTGACAAAACAAGGAAAGCCTTTAAAGATCATTTATTTAACACAAGAATAGAAGTTGATAGGAGCAAAGACAAAATTACTGAGGTTCAACTATTGGTTCATGGTTTACAAATGCATATCACTAAAATAATTGATTTGGCTACAACTTCTAAAAACACACCAAAATTTGAGATTGCTAAAGAAACTTGTTAGAATGAATTCAAATTTGTTGTTAGTATCAATTATCAAGGGTGAAATTGACAATTCACTCTGAATACATATGCATTCCATATGTGATGTAATGAAAAGATTAGGTTTAGCAACTTGGTTGTAATACTTCTTTCAATTAAAATGCAACTTGTTGGATTCAAAACAATGAATAGATCCAGAAGAGCTTGCCAACTACCAATTTGCAAATTAAAAGTGCATAAACAAACAACTAGGCTACACATCATGTATTTCTATATGCAATAGAATTTCATTGATTTCAAAATAATAATATTAATGTTCTCAAAATAACGATGATGATGGTCTCAAAATAATAATGATGATTCACCAATAGTTGCCCAAAATTGTGATATGATCCAAAAAAATCTTATAAAACTTAAGAAAATTAACAATGTTGATAAAATGACCTATGTTTCCCATGTTACTATAGAATGTAAATGATTACTTTCTTCCAGCTTGATGAAAATGCATTGATCACTTTCTAAAATCGATTGGAATTAATCCCTCCAAAACAATTCCCCCGGGGAGAATATTGTTGGTATTTTAGAAAACTACGTGTATTAAAAGATAGGGTCCAATTAACTCAAAGCAGAGAAGTTTTATATAATAGATAGGAGTACTATAGGGTTCATGAAATGCTACATTTTCTATTATATATAAATTAGGGTATAGAAAAATATTATGTAGTAGGAATTTTTATTAATAAGTTAGGCTTAACAAATAGAGGTTGTGCAAATTTTTTATAGTACAATAAGTATAACTATAAACAGATAATTTCATGTATATGATAAAATGGACATAGTCAAGAAAATCTATAATGAAGGGTGGGCGACTAAAATTGTGCCAAGGTATTAATAGTGTATATATCAAAAAAATTAAGTGTAAACATAAGGCACCGATCATAAGTTGCAGAGGACAAAATTTATAGTTTGTTTAATTTCATTATTTGAAGCCGTAAATGTTAAATACACTCATATGGAATGGTATTTTTGGGAGATAGTTTCAATGGGGATTTTGAAGTGTTCAATGGTAAACTTGTTATTAACCCCCAAAGGCTAGAAGGTGTTTTGGAAGAAGAAAAGTCCAAAACTACCCATTTTTTATACATTATCCAAAGTTAAAATTAATGAATTTTTAAATTTTAACTATACAAAAGTGTAAAATAAGTAAGTCAATGTGTGGAAAAATTTCAACCCATTTGACCAAGTGGATTGAAAGATTATAATATTTGAAGTGAAAAAAAAAACTTTTTTCTATTCCTACAAAATACGGTCAACACTTCGAGCCCTCTTAGAGTAAATTTTTTTTCTATATAAAGATGAAGATTTTAGCCATTCATATGTATATGTCTACATGATGTTAGATTTACTCTTGAAAAACTTTAAAAGTGAATATGGAGTCTAGCTTATTCTAAATTAACCTGCAATGTAAGGAGTTTAAGTGCTTAAATCCTAAACTAGTCAATTTTTGATGATTTCTTGTGTAGTGAGGAAATTTTTTATTTGAAATCCAAATAATAAAAATAAAAGACAAAAATTTGAAATACGGTACGTGGAAAAGTTTTCAAGAACTTTGACTCCACATATTGCAAGATAATAGGGCTTGAAGCAGAAAAAATACTTATCCTTAAAGCCATTCCAACGTAGCTAATAAAATTAGACTCCTTTTAGTTTATGATTTGAGAATTAGATCTTTTCTGATAATTTTATTCCATACTTTATTAATTTTATACATGCCAAATTTCAAAAGTTGATGAGCATTTTTGCAAAAGGTGCCCCAAAGATGCCCAAATTGTCCAAGCTGCCAAAAAAGTATAGGGCAATAAAACTTTTGTTTCAAGTACTCAATTAGGAAAAAATATGTTCTCACTAAAGGAGTACATGTTCACAATTTGTGCCAAATATTTGTGAATAACCGACCCAAATTGACTTCTTAGATCCTATCTAGATTTTCAATTGTTCAGTCAATGGACAATTGGTCTTCAGGGGTAAAAAAATACCACTAGGCCAATTGAATGCTTAAATTTTATATGTAAGATAGCCCCACTTAACCCCTAAAGGACCAACATGCATTTTTTGGCCGTTTAGAATTTTTGGGCAATTACTTACAACTAGAGATTTCCATATTTTTGGCTGAAATCTTGATAGAAGGTGCGGGCAAGGAATATCTTTCATATGCACCAAATTTCATGACATTTGGAAATACGAGTCAAAAGTTATGGCCTAATATGTTACTTTTTTTCATAACCGGGCAGTCCGGGCAGATCAGAATAATCACTTTTTTTTAAAACAAAAATTTGAAATTGGTTTTCTAGAGTTATATACAGGTAAAAAGCTTTGAATCATCTCATTTTGATCAATGAGTCAAAAGTTATGAAGATTTTTAGTTTGCAGGGAGTTATGGATTCTCTACTCTAAAATAAACTTTGAAGTCCTTTATCTTACTCAAATTTCAATACTTTTTGAAAAAATAAAATTCTAGGATATAGATTATTTATTACAACATTTCTACCATTGGAATTAGCATTTTTCAATTCCATAATTAAATTCTTGACAATTTTGTATTTTGAATCATTCTCTATTACTATCTACTTACTATTTTTTTCCTATATGTTGTACAATTCCAAATGAAGTGAAATTTTTCAAGCATGTAGCCAACTTGTCTAGGAAAAAGAATGCAAAGAAGCACCATCATTTTGGACATTTTTTCATCGAAAAGTGAGCTTGTGAAGTGCTGTTGCCCTACTTTTCACATGGCCAAAAAAATGGTTTTAGTGAATTTGAATGCTTATATCTTGCAATCTATGCGGTGGAAATTCCTGAAATTTTTAATATGTGTTCTCAAGTCACCATAATACAAGATCCTACGGTTATATGTGTCAAAAAAAGTTTTTTTTTCAAAAATTGGATACTTGTACTAAAAAGGGCAATTTTTGAGCGTTTTTGGTGAGAACATAGTCATGGAACTTTAGGGGTTAAAAAATTGTATGAATGAATTTACAAAAAACATAGGGTATTAGCCTCTTAGCTTTTTATATGAAATTACGGTCATCTTAAATACAATAATTAAAATAAATAGCCCCACATCAAGTACCCTCTTAACACAGGTGTTTACCTTATATTACAAGGAGTGATCTCCCTAGGACAATTCAATAGGCATTTGTTCAAACATCATAATTCAAGCCTACTAAATTATGTTTAAATTTCAATCTTCTATTTCTATTACAAAAGTCTATGTTGTCTATCAGTGGTTATTTTTTTTGTTAATTTTTGTTAAATTTTCATTGTTATAATTTTTATAGAAAATAATAAAACTTATAAATTAATAAATATGACAAAACAATCTAATTATTTTGAAATTTCTTAAATAACAGTGCAAAATAGTGTGGAAGTTTTCAAGTAATTATTACTTATTTTTACATTCAAGATACCCTTGGTGAACGGTGATGATTGTCAGGTCAAATTTAATACTATCTCTCTAAATTTAAACTATATATATAATTTATTGAAATTTTTTTATACTTTTATATGTGAATACATATTTTTCAATAATTTATAAGTTTCATATTATAAATTTTTTTGATAGTTTTCATGTGTATGTAGTTGAAGGTACAATATAATGTGGAACATCATAGTCAAAGTTAAGTTACTA
The DNA here is from genome assembly GCA_963969595.1 of Neckera pumila. NCBI lineage: Eukaryota > Viridiplantae > Streptophyta > Bryopsida > Hypnales > Neckeraceae > Neckera > Neckera pumila. Next base: position 1,156,386 of record OZ018408.1, on the reverse strand, counting down.
TGTCAGTTTGAAATTAGAAAAGTAACATCCCATGCTAACAATTTACAAACCAAAGTTCAAATTGCAATAAAATGTTGGAATATAATTTTTTTTGAAAAATTCACATTATAGTAGGAACTAAAATTTATAAGCTTAATTTCATTTTTTAAGCTCAAATTTAAAAAAAAATCACTTTTATAGACAAAATCCACATTCAATGTAAAGGGCTAGAAATTGCCAAAATACACTATATGGTGATCTATGGATTTATAATCTTCTTATATAGAAGAATAAGAAAATACTACTATGAAGGAATATCTAATACCACTCACTAAGAACATATTTAAGTAGTTTCCAAAACAAATTTTGAAATTGTTTTTTCAATGTACATGCCTTTTTTAAATCTTTCAAAGGATACAAAATGCTCTCTCACTAGGTTAAGTTATAGGTATCAAGAACTTAGAGCCGATTTTTATAAATCTGTGTAGTGGAGAATTAAATTGAGAGTTTAGGAAAAAAAATTCAAAAAAACTTAATTATCATTCTTTAAAGAATTATTAAGTAGAAGTAGTTAAGAGATAGAAGGAAAATCTAAAATATTCATGTATTTTAGATGGAATTAAAATGCACTAATCCCAATGGTGAGATTGTTCTAGCAAGGAATATAAACCATGTGAAAAAAAAACCCTGAAAAATTTGAAAAATTGCATTCAGGAATGCATCCTAGATGTTATTTTTTTCAAGAAGATGCTCTAACTGCCAAAAAAACAAGAAGGTCCATAACTTTCTCATAACAAATCCAAAGCTTTCCAGATAGACAAACATATAATCTCTGAGAAAACAATCAACATATTTCTTTCAAGCAATCAACCTCCTCATAGTATGCCCAAGTCTCATTGAAATTCACAACTATTGTCCCCAAATGGGTGAATTTGAGCCATTAAAATAAAATGCAACACAATCTTATTCACCCTAAGCATCCAAATTTCCACATGCATTGACTCTAACCTTGCTCACATCCTACTCGAAGTTTCCCTCACTAATGATTTTTCTTTATGCAAGTGAGGAGCCTAGGAATGTGTGGAGGCACTTAGTGTCATGAAGGATGGTATTCGTGTTCCAATCACTATTTATAACTCCACAACCATGCAAAGAGATATATGTTACATATAACAAAATTATTTCCAAAGGCTGGTAATGATGATCTATTAAGCCTTTTTAGGCAATGAAGTATTTTGTATCTAATTTCTTCCTCATCTTACTAATCTATTCAGATTGTTCACTTCTACTTGAACTTAAACCACCAAATAGGATTCTAAGTACATTTGTGGGTGTGGGTGTGGGTGGGGGGGATTTGGAGGACAATGCTTCTACGCAATGTCGATCCTTTCTAACACTACACCCTAATTTTTTCACATGAAGAGAAACTCATACAAGCCACTTAGATCACTCCATCATACGTTACACAACAAAGGCATCTTGTAATCAACATTACAATTAAATACAACATATACCAAAAAAAAAGTAATATAAGGAAAGGGAGAAAACCACTGCTTGTATTCCTCACACTTGTTACAAACATTTAAGACCTTCCAGACACCTTGATAATCCTTTAGTATCTTGTAGAACCTTCCATAGTCTTCTGGAAACTTTTATAGTGGCTTCTATAAAGCTTACATGTTTTGCTACCTTTGCAAGGTCAACTACAAGGAGTACATTTACATACAAGCTCCAAGCTTGAGCGACAATACAGTTCAATAACTCCTCCAGTGTGACTCAATGTAGAACTCCCCTTCAAGGTTGAGTTTCACTTGTAAATTTGGTAGACTTGCATCTTTGCTTTAATTTTTAAGGGTTGTCTTAATTAACCTTTCAGGTTAAGCGGTTAAGCACAAATCAGAAGTTGGTTCGAACATTTGACTGAAATGATGGACAGGTGGTTGAAAGAACAGAAGGCACTGCAGGTTCTCGGAATCAAATCCGTAGCGCATCCAGATCTGTAATTTAAGGCATTTGGGCTTGCAATACAGCACAGGCATGCGAAGCACCTGCCCAATACTTGGAAATATAGTTTTTTGCTGTGGGAGGCTTGCATTTGAAAAACAGGGAAACTGGACAAGGTTTGCTCAAGCTCAGCCTGAGAGAGTTTGTGGTATTGAATGAGAAGTGTTTTTTAAGTAAAGCTAGTAAAACTACAAAGAATAACCGATTAAAATGATAAAGTTAGGACACTGGCAGGTTTGGCTGAAAATCCCCCCAGTCACAGCTTGGAACAATGCTTGAAGAATTCATTCTATGATCGGATGCATTCTCTGTGAACCAAAACAGTTCCCGTACAAAAGCGTGTTTGCGACTTTCTGGTGTTTTACATCAACATAACACTAACGCAGCTATTTCTGCTAACACTGATCAAACACTTCATAATCAAGAGCTTCACTATCGCCATGACGAGGTGAAGACCCTAAATGACTCCCAGTTCCCTACAAACGGTCAGGCATAAAACAGCACGAGACTTGTCAAGTTTGAAACACGTAAAACAAACAAGTAGCATTCAGAAGCTATAAGTAACTCAGAAATTTCCGTCAAAGCTTCACTCACTCGGCTCCTAGAAAAATGTTGAAGAATTACATGATACAGATGGTTGACCCCAAAACTTCTTGAGAGTCTCACGGGGTGGTCAGAGCTAAAGAAGGCAATTTCAGAATTGCGTTCCAAAAATCTACAAAGGGGTTAATACTATGAGGAAAGAAGAATCAGGTCGTGCCCAAGTAGGTAACAAATCGGGAAATCGCAAAGCAGGCTCTGACCCCCCGTAAATGAAAGACTTAACTTAGGTGAAATATCCCCACTACGGTACTACGGTACAGTTGAGAATGAGAGGTTTCGGAGCTTGAGCTGTCACCTAAGCCTCCCTCACATCCTCATAATCTCCAGTGACCCTGTTGTATCGTAAGGTGGCTTCACCAATAGTTCCAGCCGCCTTGTTGCGAACTTTCTTCACGAGCACTTTCACTTGGTCAAGAGGACCCATGTTTTCATCTCGGTTGCGGTGGATAACTATGCCGTTATCGCATTTGTTGATGAAATGGGCGCTGCCACTAATATCGTACAGACCAGGTGCTTCGCCTCTCCAAACTTGCAATTGCCTCGGATGTGCAACAAACCAGACATGACAGTCATGGTGCTGGGCAAACCGCTTGATCTTCGTCAGCATTTGACTCACATACTCTGTTTCAGTTTGATTCCCAGGACGCTGATGATCCAGCTCGTTATACGGGTCAATCACAAGCCCACGAATTCCGTGCCGCAACACAGCGGCCTTAGCAAGATTCAGTACCCAATCCACTGAAGGAAGCTCCTCGTCCTCATGTCTGATAAGAAAAAAAGAATCTTGCAGCCATTTCTTTCCATTCTCCAGATCTTCTTTACTCATACGTGGATTAGACCTTGCATACGGCGCATCGAAAAACGGGCGGTGGATGTGCTTCTCCAACAGCTTCCTCGCATGCTCACGCACCTTGTTTTCCATGGAACAGAGACCAAACGTCCACTGCTTATTCCTGTTCAAATTACAGATTAGTGCATCGATCCACTCACTCTTGCCAGAATTCGGGACTCCTGTAACGACAGTGAGCTCACCAGGCACCACCCTGTATATATCATCAAGGCCGCGCCAGCCAGTGGACACCCCTCGCTCATCACCCAGGCGAAGATAGAAATAGTCGTCGATTTCTCGAAAAAACTGTTGGAAGTCAAAAAGGCCTCGAATGGGGAAGAGCTCTGCAGTCTTGATAAGGTCCTTCACAGCTTCGGGTCCTAAAGAAGTGAGGACCTCATTAGTATCCTTGCATTGTTTCCCAGTCTCATCTTCCGGCCACGTGACGCGCCAACAACGCTCTCGTCCAAGTCTGCGTGCAAGCTCCTCAGCTAGTGCTTGTCCAGGCTCATCAGAATCGGTAGCCAATATGATTCGTGTGGCGTCCTTGAAATAGTCTTTGCAGTTCCAAAGATACTCATACTTCCTGTCCTCGCTTGGAGGGGGAATCTGATCTCCGGAGACTTTCGCAGGAGCGCCATCAGGCACACTCACACAATTAGCGATGCCTGACTCGTACATGGCCAGCTTATCAAACTCCCCCTCCACGATCACAATCTCTCGATTGCCCTTGATGTGATCCAATCCATACAATACCTTCAACCCATACAATACAATATACATGATTCAATATGATATGATTCAATAATGGGTTTCAGACCTAGTGAAAACGAATGTAGCTTAACTTGACCACTCACAACATTCAAAAACATAGAAACGGTCCTTATCATGATCAACAAGAGAATTAGGTATCTTAGGCCCCGAGGAATGATTAACATGAAAGATAATGCAAAAACTCACTGTCCACCACCAAACTGCCACTTGGACATACGCATTCACCGTTCCAAGCATTCACTGTGGAGAACATCGCATTCAAAGATGTCTGAAACTTACTAACATGATTCAATGTGTTTAATAATTCGATACAGTGCAAAGTGATGCAATCCATAAAATCCCTGCTATACCTTCAGGGAGTCTTTGACTTGCCAAAACCGCTTGTTGCCATCACGGTACTTGCAATTCACAATCTTCCCATCCTGCACATATGGGAACGCAATGGCGACGTCGTTGGCGTTGATCCGATGCTGTGCCACGTTGTTTTCACGGACCGTTGCTTCCGACAACCCCCGTTTCTTGAAATAACTCATGACCTGCGGCTGCACTGCCTCCAGCCTCAGGCTCTCCGGTGTGTGCTCTTTCTGCACGCCCGGCCGCCTCGTCATCTTCACCACTTTGTGAGCTCCATTCCCATAGGCTGATGAAGGACTCCTCCACGTACTCCCTTTCCACCCACACTTCGCTCGATGACATATCCAAATTGCGGGTTCTCCGTGTTCTTCTGGAATCGTCACCGCCAAGGAAAACTCCCCTGAAGAGCCGCCTTGGCATTCAGGGCAAATTCCACGCTTCGTGCCAGGACTGTATGAGGGCAACAGGATCCCTTTTCGCACGAGCTGCTCCTCCACGGGCTTCACGACGGCCGCCGGCACTTCCGCCCTAGCCCTTACCGACATCAAATTGCGAAAAGAAGAAGTGAGAGGAGAACGGGGCTGAAAACGAAGCAAGTCTCTCCCGCCCTGAAGCCCGTGAAAGCGCGGCAGCAGCCTCAAAAGCAAACAAGAGCTGCATCCTGGTGGCGGCTTCAATGGCGACACGAGCGCTCGAGGAGGGAAAGCACAACGAGATAGGGGGATCGATAGCCGTAGCACACCTCGCACTTGGAAACAGCCAGCTGCTGGCCCAGCCACTGGGCCTCCAAACGCCATATCCAATCCTCGCCAACGCCAAAACAATCCAATCTCTGTTCACTCTCAACTCCCATCATCCGGTCCCAAGCTTGATGCATCCATCTCGCGCCTTCAGTTGCTCTCATGCTCTTGCACCCCAAACCTCTGATAATCCACGAACACCGCCCCTGAAAATCTCGCTTAAACCCTGATGGGAAACTAAATCTTCGCGGTCACAAGAGCAGGCAGGGTGAGAGCAAACTATTCACCCACTCATCAGCATAGTTCTTCACAAAAGGATCATTCGCCAGCGTCCGGATAGGACGAATCGCTAAGCTGAGAATGCCCCGGAACGGAGAAGGAGTAAGCTCGAAGAAGCGCCTTAAACCCTAATTGAACAGGAGCACACACTCGTATAGATATATTGAACACAGACCTCCTTAATATCACATTCTGTAATATCACATCCTCTGTTCTTGCACGCATCTTGCACCGCACCTTTTAGGAACGGCAGCACGCAGTTAAAAATCCATACATTAAGTTAGCATGGTTTTTTTACCTATATTTAGAGACCTAAATTGTTTGTTTTGTTATGTTGAGATCTCCCGAACTATTCATCGCCTGGCTGTGTGCTTGGTACCGTTGGAAAGCTCTCGACGAGGAGGGGTGCACGAACTTGGTTTCATGACGTTTGGACCTATGGTGCAGAAGTTATTGAATTTCAAACTATTCATGGATCAAAAAATTAGAAAATTACTTTTACTTTGATTTTGGTCGCGTTCTTGGTAGCGGTGGAAAGCTCTTGGCTAGAAGGGGTGGACGGACTTTGCTTTGTGGCGTTTGGAATGACGGTGTGAAAGTTATTGAATTCTTGAAGTTTTTATATCAATAAAAATAAATAAAAAACAACTTTTCCTATCGTTTTGGTTGTGACAATGATACAAGGCACACTAGTCTACTCTAAGTTACACTCTCATCTAGTTACGGTGTGGCACAAGTTGTTGTAAGCTTATACAAAATGGGACTATATCAAGGACTTTGATTAGTGTAAAAAGGGTTTTATCACACCTTATTAATTGCTACAATTTCAAGTACTACTATTCAAGTACACTTTTTTATATTTTTATTATATTGTCACAGTGCAACAAAACCCTATGTAATCATCAAATTTGTTAGAAGGAAATTCCCTTATTAGGTCAACTTTTTGTATTAATTTCATCTTCAATTCATTCGAAGCTATGTCCAGAAAGCTTACTACAGCAATCTCTGTTGTTGGGGTAGAGGTAACCAAACATTGAGTACGATATTCCAAAAGACCTAAACCCAAATCAAACTTTTTATTTGGACAAGAGATTGAAAAAGAAGAGAGAACCGACATCTACAACATTATGTTGATGGACAAAAGGAAATGATGCTGATTGTAAGGAGCTTGAACCTGGTGCAAGAAACACTCTGAAACATCAAACAAATGAAGAAAATCCAAGGCAGTGCATGATGACGAGGGGGGCAGCGATTATTAAACTGGCTAAAAATCGCTTTCTTTTTACCAAAAAAAAAGGCTTGCGAAATCCTTATAATATAAATTGGGTTTCCAATTTTTTTTTGAGCAAAACCACGAAGGACCTGGACTGTTCATTTGCAATTTTTTTTTCATCCAGTACCTTCTTAGCATTCATCAGCTAGGATTTCATTGGGGGTAGTTGTACCGCAACCTGGGCTGTTGGGATGGAGTCGGGCGGCGACATCTCTATCATCCATTTAGCAGGGGTACCAGGGTTTCCTTCTCCCTTGCAGATGGCGCTATAGCAAGCACACTTCAGAACTTGTTTTTTCGTATTTGCAATTTTGCATTTATAAGAGAGATTCTTGTCTTCAATGCTTGATGCCACTATGGGTGAATCCCCACCTTTGCTTCTTCCCTCCTGCTTGAGATTTGTGCCTTGAGCGCAACTTAGTTTTTAATGGAACTTCTCTTGGCAATGTGTGTTGCCAATTCCAATTTCTCGACGTCCCACTGTGCCACTTTCAGGTTGCTTTTGAAATTTGGGAAGCACGCATTGGTCTCCTGGCATTCAATGCGATTGGGAAATGGTGGATGCTGGGAGAGATTAGCTGCAGGAGTGCAGAAGTGCAGGGAGCTGTTGGTGATTCAGGAATTGCAAGGCGGTGGCGCGGCGCAATGGTTTTGGGCTTTCGGCCATTCTTTTTAATCATGCCTTCTGCGCCTTCATTGTCACCTGCGTTCAGTGCGTTGTGCATTGTGGTGTCGATTTGGTTTCCCGCTTGCAAGCTCTGGTTTCCTTGCTCCCTATTTGCTGTTTCATGTGCTGCTGTTCTTACTTCGATTTCCTTGCGCCTTGCGGTTTCATGTGCTTCTGTTGGTAGTCTAGTCTTCGATCTCTTGTTCTTCGTGCTTGGCGATCAGAACTCTTCGCGGATCTTGCCTCTCTGTTTTGTCTCTATGCAGGTTGGAAGCTCACGATGGCACCGTGGCGGTTGAAGTTACTTGCAAACTTCTGTGTTCGATGCTTCGGCTCGAGTAGAAACAGCAATGGCGTTGGAAAGTACTTGCCGAGTCCGAGCAATGCTTGTGGTGCCGCGCCAATGGATGCGGACATCATCCACATTTCAGAGACACGCTTGTCTCAATCACTCTCCCGATCTCCTGGACTTCAACCTCCATCTGAAGCCACTGTTGCATCCCCTCTGGATTCTCATGCAGATACAGATGCGGTGACCAAGGAAGAACGAGCTCCGAATGCACGCAAGAGGCACAGAGTTGCTCCCACAACGATTACGCGACGTTGGCAAGAAGTTTGGGCTTGCCAATTTGCTTGGGCGGAGGGCAAGTTGGACAGTAACGGCAATCTCAGTGCGGTGGTGTGGCAGAGCTGCACCGCAATCACTGGCCGGAGGAAGCCTCTAGTTACCAAACTCGATAATTTAGAGAAGCATGAAGGTAAGAGGGTGTGTCGGGAGGATGGGGTGCCATTGGCGCACTTGAAGAAGGGCTATACGTTTGTGAAGTCGGATTGCAAGCACATCAAGCTCTGCAAGCTCCAGGCTGCATGCAAACAAGGTTGCACTGTGGCTGATCAACTCAGCATTGGTTTGGAGGGTGAGTTCAAACAGAAAGGGGTACAATTCTCAACTCTGTTTCAACTTCTCACTCATGGTAGACCTATGTGCAATTATGAGAGACAACAATTCTTGCTTAGACACTTGAAAGTTAAAAATTTGCCGCGTAAGCACTAGTCGAAAACTAGAGGTTGAGAAATGTCTGAGTACATGCATGCCACTGTTCTAACTGCCTTGAAGAGTGTGGTGCAATCAGCTAGAATCATCTCCATTAGTATCGATGAGGTCACTGTTGTCAATCAGACCTCTTGGATCGAAGTTCACGTATATGCAATGGAGAGTTGGAAAAGGGTGCCGCATTTGTTGCATCTTTCTTGCCTGTCTGATGGCGGCACTGCGGACACCTTGGTTACTGTTATCATGCATGCTTTGCTCGATGAGGGCAGTTTGACATACAAGGAAATCGCTGCTAAAGTGGTTTGTTTCAGTGCTGATGGTATGAATACCTTTCAGGGTCCAAAGACAGGAGTTACAACCCAGATCAAGGAAAAGTGGTCTCCCTTTACTTTGGAAGCTAGTTGTGTGAGCCACAGAATCAACTTGGTTGTGGAGACATTGAGCAAATACCCGATGGTTTCTAGACTGGAGGGCTTGTTTCAATCAGTGTATACGTATTTCTGCTGCAGCAGCAAAAGGCACGCTAAATTGCAAAAGTTGGCTAATCTCATGGAAACTAAGGGGCGTAAGATGGTTCGTAATGTAGAGACGAGGTGGATTTCAATGCGCAGTCCTGCGCAGCGCATCATGTCGGAGTTCACAACCTTGCTTGTGAAAATTGGGGTGGACATGACACCTAGACCTGGGCACAAATCAGTGGCGAGTGTTGGTGACATCTTTGACCTCCTTGCAGATGTAGAAGTCTTGTTGTCACTTGCTTGTTTCATTCCGCTAGGAAATGCGGTACACTGTTTGATTAAACTCTCGCAGTCACGAGACATCTTCATCTGTGACTTCTTGCAAGCATGGTTGTCATATCGAACAGAATTTTACTATTCACGGACAAATCGGATGAATCTGCGTTGACTAGCTGCAAACTTTGGAGGCCAATAACTTTTAGAAAAATTGTCCAAATTGGGCATGTGATATGTTTTTCGGCATTTATAAAAACTGTAAATGCCAAAAAACATATCACACGCCCAATTTGGACAATTTTTCCAAAAGTTATTGGCCTCCAAAGTTTGCAGCCAGTCAACGCAGATTCATCCGATTCGTCCGTGAACAGTAAAATTCTGTCCAATATGACAACCATGCTTGCAAGTTGTAAAAGTGTGCCAACAAGAAGTGGTGAGGTTGTTCATTGATGGGGCAACTGCTTACAACAAGCAAGATTTCCCTTGGTATAATGACCTCATTACACTATAGTGCCCTGAAATTCCATTGCGGTGGAAAGAGGTTCCGAGAGATTCTGGAGTTGCACACTTGTTTTGGGACCTCTCCATCATGACGGTGTATGCTCGTTGCCATGACAAGGTAACCGGCGAGCACATCTTTGTAACCTAGCAGGATTATCACCGCCTGCAGGACAACATCGAGAGGCAGTTCTCAGGTTGGTGTTTCTTTTTTTCTTTGCATTTTTTTTTTTTTTTTTTTTTCTTTTCTTTCTCTTTTCAGTCTTTGCTTTGCATTTGTTGTTCTTTGCTTTGTTGTTTGCATTTTGTTTTCTTTCATGACTTTATTGTTTGCATTTTCCTTAGTTTTGTTTCTTGACTTTCTTCTAGGCTTCAAATTCTGGACCTCCGATTCTGAAACAGCAGGTCTTCAATTTCGTGGCTTCACTTGTTCTTAACCTGTTTGTTGCATTAAGGATTTGAGGGGCGCAGACATAGCACAGTCTCTCTCCAATGAGTTAGACCGCCGCTTTCCACAACAGGAGCTCCTCGATGCCTTTGGCGTAATCTATCCTCAGTACTGGAGACAACAAGGAGCTGAGGCCATTTTTGCCCATCATTTGGTGGTTCTGAAACAGGTCTACAATGAATGTAAAGCTGTGAGCGGAGGCAAGCCTTTGTATGAAGGCGGCCAGCCCCATACGGTCCTTGCAATGCTCTCTGCTTCTGCTCTTGATTTGCAGCAGGGTTTGTTTAAAATCACTATGCAGTCTAACTGCGAGGCAGCTTGCAGCCCTCCCTTGAACGTCAATCTGTTGATCAAATTGTGGTGCAGACTATCCGAGTGATGCCACTTGAGTAAGTTCATTTTGGAGTATTTCAAGCTAGCAGAGATTGGGTGTTGTTTGGTTCTTGGGTCCATTGCAGATGAGAGATGCTTCTCCACTTTGAAATTCCTGAAATCTTGTCATAGAAACAGGTTGGAGAAGCACCTGCCCCTTATTGTGCGTATGTTTGGGCAACGGTATTTTTCCATTGATGATCTTCTTTACAAAGAGGCAATACAGTCATGGAAATCTATTGTGAAAGTTGGACGCCAAGGAGACTTGTGAAAGTATCCTTTATGACGTAAGTGTATCACTTTGATTCCTTAGTTTTCATGAGGTTTAGCTTGCTTTGCAGCTCAAACTTCTATTTCCTTGACGGTGGTTTATTGGAATACTGGTTTCCTTGACGGTGGTTTATTGGAATACTGGTTTCCTTGATGGTGGTTTATTGGAAGACATTTGTAACTTCGGTGGGGAAGATTTTCTTGTATCGGGGCTGCTGTGAGAATCTGCTGCAAGCGCACTAGCGAACTGGAGTTGCCTTTGTGACTGATTTTGGGAAACTCTAACCATTTATACTAATGTGGCTTATTTGCATTGTGTGCAAAACACTAACACTGCATTTTGGGCAGTCTTGTAATTTGCAAGAAGGATTCAACTCCCTTGTTAGTGACAAACTTTGTCATTCACACAAAGTTCAAAGTTTTTTCCAAAACAACACCAAAATTGCACAACATTTCAGATTGAACAATTGCACATAAAATTGTCTCACAAATCGCCAATTTATGAAACTTTTGTCCATCACTTAGCAATTCAAACCCTGCCAAAAGCCAGGAATTAGCAATGGCTGTAATTGCAATTGCATAGTAGGGTAGCAAGTAGTGCAATAGGTTAAAAAAAATTGGGAGCAAAAAAACTTTTTTCTCCTCCAATTTTATGTCTTTGATTTTACAAGAAAAAAAATTGCGGTAATAGCCCCTCCTGTCCCACGGGAATAGTGTTCCCGCGATTTCCGGTATGACCATTCTGGGATCATTGGAGGGGGGGGAAACAAAACTGCACAAATGTGGAACAAAAGGATTAGACTATTGTACGTGTAGGTCAGTTTTGTAAATAACTCGGGAAAATCTGGAAGATGTTGAAATTTAAGAAATTATTTATAGGTATTTCTAAAAATTTGAAATATTATTTTTGAGAAAAATTAGAAAAAACGGCACCACTCCGCGGTAAACGGTAGCCCCCCACTTGTGGATGAGGCAAATCTTTCCATAGTCCGAGGGCTGACAAAGTGTCTTTACTCAAGTTTTATTACGTAACAGTCATGACCAAGAATTCTCTCCACCATGGCGTTCTATGATTGGCTATGAGCAAGCAGATTATCTATCATAGTTTGAGCCCTTCGTGACATTTATCAACCCTTGTTTACGTAATGAGGCTCATTATGAAGATTGACTGATGGGCACCTGGGCCGACACATTGTGATTGGCCGATGGATATAATTCCACTAACAGACAAAGTCAACTATGTGAAACTTTTTTATAAAAGAATGAATGCAAATATAGTAGACATTATTTCAAGGTTAAGAAACTCTGTTGTAACCATTTTTTTCCAATTCAATAACGTCGATAATTAGAATTTTTATGTATTTTTGTTTGAATTTTGTTTTCCTAGTGGATGTAGGTTTATGTCACTCAATCTATTGTGTGTTACAATCTTTATTTGTACAACATAAAAGTTATTTTCTCAAGATGATGAAATGATTACTTGTAAAACAAAAAGTTTTGAAACTTTTACATCACTAATTCAATTGGATGAATCAAAGCTTAACATATAGACAAAAAACAATCTTTGAGAAAAACGTTAGAATTTAAAAGATACTGACTTACATATATAGCCAAAGGTTCTTTTAGTGTTCCACTAATTGAAAGAACATTGTTGGTTTACCATTGCAACTGTGTAAGGAGTCCAAAAGAACCACAATAGAGTCCAAAAAGACAAGAATAGTTTGCCCCTACGGCACTAGAAGAAGACACCACAACTAGCTAAAATGCAACTAAGTGTCCTATACAACCATGCTGCGACTGCAGGCCTCTCTATTTGCACCAAATCTTACTTCATCGTTTGTGTCATTGTTTTACATCATCAATATATTGTTTTAGTTGCAAAGGAATTGTAGAATGAAGTATTAAATATTGTTTTAGTTGCAAAACGATTGTAGAATGAAGAATGTACACATTGTTTTAATTGCAAGGTTTTAATTAAATGAAGTGTAGGATTTGAGGAATCCATTGTGTGAATCTATAGTTGCAAAAATCAACTTAGAAACAACTGCAACCATAAAACAACAATAGTCATTTCCTAGTTATCTTATAGTTGTTTTGTAGTTGAGTCCTAGTTGTTTCATATTTGTTCTGTAGTTGTTTCCCAAAGTGATTTCCCAATTATTTTATATCAATTGTTCCATATCAATTGTCAAGAGTACCACTAGATTAGACTTATAATGGTAGGTTTACACTGTACATTATATTAACATGCCAGGTTTTATGTAATATAGCTCTCTATTTGTAAAATTACCCATTTCACACTTTCAAAACTGGTGCACCAATTTTTCTAAAGAAAGCTTTGTTAAGTATTGCCAATTGTATCATGGCTGGCCTTTGTATTTGACAGCTAGTACCTACAAGCGTTAACTCTTTATGATGTGGAAAGAAATCGCCAGCTTTTGGGTGCTTCTTTTTTTGTTTAGCTTGTCCACTCTTGCATTGTGCTACATACCTGTGCGTTTCCTTCATTTGCATTCTTGTGCACTTTAGTTTCCAAGTTCAAAATGAAAATTTAGTAACAAATTGTGACTGCCAAATATGCTCTTTGGACGTTGCGATTATTCAATTTGCAATGCTTACAACTCTTGATTGAAATCTACATGCACAGTTAACTCTGTGTTGCTCTCCTACAATGAGGTTGCTAGTAAACTATATTACTACATTGCTTGCTGTGACGTACCTTTAGAAGAGTCGCCTACAAAGAAAATGACAATCACTATTGTTCACTGTGTGGAATCGGACTGCATATGGGACATACGAAGTTGTAGAAAAATTGAGAATAGGCAAGAGCAATTGTAATTATGTCAAGCTTCCAAGATGTAGCTCCCATTTCCCACCTAGCACTTGTATCTATACTCTGTGAACATCAACCACTATTAAAAATCGCAAGTCTTGCCAAATCTTTCAGCACCGCTCTTTACTATTGCTTGTAAGAGAGGGCCGCTACAAAAGAGCACAACTACTTTTCTGACATATTTGTTTGAGCTTGATTTTGTAATTACGTAAGTGCGGCAACACGTCTAGAGTTTACCGCCAATTGTGTATTTGTGTAGTACCTTCGAAGCAAAGAGCACTTTTATGTAGGTTTGGGACATAAGAGCGTCCCCTTGTGTGAACTTGTTGGAAAAAAAGGTTAATAAATACCAATCTTAGACTCCAATTAGCACTCTGTGCAAATTGACCTTAAGACTTGTAAGTTGTTGTAGTATTATGTAATGAATTCTGTTGATAGAATTCTAAGATTTCTACAATTTGTACATTTTTACAATGTGTAGATTTCTACAATCTATAGAGATCTAAAATTATTTGAAATACAAGAAATATAAAAATCGTTTAAATTGTTAAACGAGTGAAATTAATTGAATACCAATATTGAAAATTTTGAAACTTGCAAATCATTGAGATTAGAATTTTGAAATCTACAAATTCTACAAGTCACCGACAAGTTGCAAATGAGTCGCAGACGAGTTGCAATAAAGTTACAAATGAATTGCAAACGAGTCTTGACCATGTCAGCAAGCAAATACTACATAAGCAACTACGTCAGAAGAGTTCATCGATGAAGTTTTGAGTAGGCTGTGGAATGATATGCATTTTGCGATTACAAAAGTACAACTTCTACATGCGACTTGTCCACTACAACTGTGGGTCTTCAAATTATCATCAATTGGAAATGAACAATGCAACTAGAAAACCAATTGCTCTTTGTAGTCACAAAATCCTTCATTTTCTTTCAATGGATATAACAATGGGAAGCTAAATGTTTTTGCTTTGACCGATTATAATGTATTGTTTCTTATTGAAAAATGAGTTGACCAAAATATATGTAAAAAACTCTTGAATTTGTTTTTCTTTTGCAACAAAAGGGTCTACAATGGATATACTTATTTAAATTGATTCATAGTGATTCAATATCTAGAGAAGAGTAGCTCTAACACATCTATATACATTGATGATAATAAAAAAAATTGAAATTTGGTAGTAATACATAAGACACTCAGGCATTAGAAATTAAAATAGCATTATATTTGTGAAAATACGTGTGAAGTAAGCATATCCATTATAATCCATTTTCAATTGCGTCCTCTACGTCACGGGGGGTGCACTTAATGTATCTAATCCAAACTACGTGCAACCAAAACTTTGTACCCCCTATATTATATTCTAAAATTTAAATAAATGAAAACAAAAAAAATATGAATATATTTTCCTAATTTGAAAGTTTATGTTCTGAATTATTGATATTTTTAATTGCTAATGATAATTAGTTACAAATTTTTGAAGTAAATAGATACAGTGCAAAACTGAAAAATAGCTTTCACACCCCTATATTATATCCTAAAAAATTGTCTAAAAAATGAACAAACAATTTCTAAAAATAACTCTCTATTGAAAGCTCATTTTGAGTGGAATATTGATGCAACGGTCATCTAAATGTATTCTCTATAAATATTTGAATTTAAAATATGCCATTTTAGGTTCATTTTCAACCTCTTCTAGAAATCATTCCATATTTCATTTGAGTTGGAAATTTTGGCAATAGAAACCTATGGTCATTACCAAACAATGCTCAAAATTTTAGGTTGAAATTATAGTTTATTAGAAACCACTTGTTCGCATGTGGTTTATAGTAGTAGAATCAAGTGCCCTCTCCAAGCTCTATCTACATGTCTCCAACATTTTAGCTGCAAATTTTGTCCTGGAACAAAAAACACTTTACGTTTTTGGCTCAAAAATGCAATTTTGTCCATAGGATTGACATTATTATGTAGTGTTACCAATATTATGCGTCAATAGTGTCCTTGCAGATCTAAACCATTGATTCAGTACTATGCAGTACTATAGACTGTTGCAGAGTACTGCAGAAGCTACTGGGAGCAGAAAAATAGTAGAAAAAGGGTCCATAGACCTTTTCATTTAAAAAAATAAAAAAATAAAAAATAAAAAAAATATTTTCTTGAGAAGGTTGCGCTCGTATTGCACCAAAGAATTTATGTAGGAATTTTTTCCCTCTTTGTAACCTTTGCATAATGGAAGGTCACTTTGAATTCATATGCACAACTGATATGTTGCTATTTTCTTAAAAACTCATTGTCAGTCCTTGTAATGTTAGTAGACCTCCAGCATGTCCAAATTGTGGCTTCAAATTGCATTTTTGGATCAAAATAGGACTAAACCCCTCCAAAATGTCTAAGGTAGACATCCAATGATTGAGGGTAGGTTAAAAATAATAAAATAATTCTTAAAAAGTTTAAAAAATTATTCAATGTTTGCAACTACCGCATGTACCTTCATTTCAAACTTCACACCAAACAAACAAAAAATGCAAAAGTTATGAACAAAAAAACACTCACCTAAAGACAAGGGGATAAAAAATAGGACAAATGTTTCTTGCAATCACTCTAGATGACCTGGAATGCAAATGAAAAAATGACTTTAATGGAAATTCATACTTTATCATTTCTAACTTAAATTTTGATTTGGATACTTTCATTAGAAAAAATTTCAACCCTTTAGAGGGCTGTTCCAAGTTGACATGCCATGCTATTTCATGCATGGCCTGTCAACTTGGAAAAGTGCTCTTGGTGAGCAGTCATAGTGTATGATTGCTCGCCGGAGCAGTCAAATTTCGTAGAATTTTATTTAAAATTTTATTAAATTTTTCTTAAGATTAAAAAAAAAAATTAATAATTTTTTACTCGGAATACTAGGTTCTTGCACCATTGTCACAACATTTTCAGTTGTGCGGAAATAGGGGAAAAAATATTTTTCAGTCCCTTAAATCTAAATTCCACGGTACTAAAGGGGTCCGTGGAGTAGTTCTCTGAAGGGCTGGATTTTTCTCTAATGGGAGTATCCAAAATTCACCAATATATATTTAACCAACTTATTATTATCTAAATTGGCAATCTAAATAGTTTGGATACAATTTTATGAGGAAATTTTATTTATTTATAAATATGCACTTTTATACGAAAAACTCAAGTGGAATTGCATTTTTTTAAATTCTAAATGTAGTTTTCATGAATTTTCAAATCGGGTTTTCTTCAAAATACTAAACCAAACCTAACTAGAGGTCATGGTCATTTAAACTAAAACAACCCCATATATGAATCATAAACCAATACTTTGAGTCCTAATGCCCTCCTAATTACTTCCTAAAACCAAGCCTTCCTTGAAATACCACTTCATGTTGAATGAGGATTTCACTCAAAAGTATTGATCACATATCTTCAATAATTACTTACTTGAGCACCATTAGTCAAGTCTTTTATCATTTATTGAGAAGAAACTTGCATTGTCTTGTATTTGTACTACTCACCTAACCTTTTCACATTTTCTACAAATCTTGATAGTGAGTTGTATATGAATAAATTGATGGAATTGAGGTAGTTTTATAGGTCAAAGAATGGGTCACAAGTAGTATTACAATGGTGTACCTTCCCTCTACGTAGAATATATATAGCCTACACCTCTAAAAGAAACTTACAATAAGTGAAATAAAATGTGCCTCATATTCTCTTTAACATGTTGGTTCACATGTTAGGAAGAGATTTGTAAAGCAAAAATTTATTTTATTATATATATATATATATATTTTAACCCAAAATGCAACAAAATCAACAAGGGATTGTTACAAGACCATAAAGATTAAATAGCAAAAGAAGTTTTTTCTACCTTAACCTTTGAAAAATGGAGCCACTAATCTTGAAGTCAAATGGAAAAAATCCTTCTCTCTATATGTTCCATTTTTTCATTAAATATGAATAGGCAAATCTATCATTTACTTTTTGGAAACAAACTTAGTTGTCGTATGCAAGTCATACAAATTTTAATTTCCTATATAAAGAATTAAACTAATCAAAGTTTTTTGAAGAAAGAATGAGGAAAATTCATATCAACACATTATAAGCTAAGCAAATATCCATATGATTGTGTATATTCTAGTGTGATTCAAATTTCTAGATAGTGTCATATTTAGCGATTTGGTTATAGTCTCCCTACTTCAAATCTTAATAAAGAGTTCTTTCTTGTTAGTTTTAAAAAGGTCAATTGGAATTCCAAAATCTGAAAATTAAAATTGAAGATTTTAAGCATATAAATAAAATTGATAAATACACTATTTGGATGACTCATTTTTTTTAAACTATACAATGTACTTCATTAAAGATTAGCTAAAATAACCTTACTCAACAATTATTCGGATGTTCGAATAACCCAGTAGCGCTTCGATGTCCAAATATTGGACATGTACAGTTTCAATTGAAATTAACTTGCAAAATACAAACAACTCTCATTCTCCTATTTTTGTGGAAGTTTGTCCATGAATTGGGAAGCAAAACGACATGACTGGTAAGGCAAAGAGTGTGGAGGCAATTTTCTCAAAAATCTTGAAGCACAATGTAATGTATCAAGATTTCATGAAAATTTTAAATGCCCGGAGGATGTCTATTGCGTTTTTCGTAGCATTTATACTTCAGAGATAGAACCTTGAGCTGCCTCAAAAGTTTACGACATTGCAAAATTCTATAAAAAAATTTGATAGACTAGAAAGCTTAGTTTATGAAGCACTAGCTACAGCATCGACATTGTAGTTACTTTGCAGCAACTGAAGTTGATAGCGCTGGAGTTTGATCATAGCGTTGATGAGCATTGCCGGTCGGTCAGAAAACTGTGGTCTTGTATTTATATAGAAGAATTTATACAGAAGAATGAACTTGGGATGAAATAATTTGGAGGATATTTCTCCGGGATGAAAACATGACAGATTTTATGATAGGAGTCATGACAAGGGTGTAACACTATGTACTTAATATAATAGATTTACATATAACAAAGGGAAGTGTGTGAGCCCGTGCCTAGAAGATGGTGAAAACTTCTCTAGAATTCTCTAACCCTTAAAGGACAGACTAATGATCGTGGAAATGATCTATTTTGGAACAATGAGAATCATTGGTTTAAAAAAATCCCAAAAGCACTCATTGGAAGTCAAGCTACTATAGAAGTTCTCCACTTTTGCCACAAAATTCTACGGATGAATAGTTGCACTTCTATCCTACACAAGAGAATTCCTTGTCATTCATTCACTATAAGAAACACGTGTCTTTACTGGTGTCTTGGCTCGGACGTGGATGTTTTATAGGATACGGGATTGTCTACGGGAAATTGGCCTGAAGTATTGGATTCCTGTCTATGTTGCATAGAGCACATGCTAATTTTGCTGAAAACACGTCCGTGTTCTGAAGGGTGGTTTGTTCCAGTAGACACTAAACCGCGACAGGCATTTGTTTTTGCTAGCATAAAAAAAAACATGGATTGCCACATTAGCAAGGTCTACAGTTTTGACTGCGGATAAGTCAATAGCAAGTACTTTAGTCAATGGTAAAACACCTGCCCCAGTAAAAAAAAAAATGGAGAAGGGCAACCAAATGACCTACCCATAAAAATAAAAATAAAACTGCATCTGACGTGGCACGTGACATGGAAATGTAGTGATGTGGCAGTTGTCTTTGCTGACATGGCATGCCACATTAGCATAGGAGCCTACTAGAGCCCCTTCTCTGTACTATTTTCTTTTGATGTCTTCTTTGACATTTCAACAACTATATAGACGTCCCAAAAAACAACTTGCATTTTGTCTTGCATGCAACTGTCCCCTTCTATGCATGTTTGTTGAAACAGATATTTGTTGGACTGGATGTTCGGATGTCATAGCTGATGTCTGCATGTTAGATGACTGCATGTTGCATGTCCTCCACGACATCTCCATGCAACTTCTATTTATAAAACAATTTATGCATTTTATATATATCCCGTATGGTTTGTCTTACCTCTTGGCACCCCACTTGTATAAAGGGCTTGTCTTATTTTTTCTATTCACATCATAATAAATGGTTTTCAAAGCCATATGATGTATTTGCCAAATATGGTGTATTATATATGGCATATTATATACAATGTATTGTGTATGGTGTATAGTGTATGTTGTATTATGTATGGAATGTTGTGTATAGTATGCTATATTGGATATTATAAAATGCATATGTGTGTTGTGTATGACATGTGTCACTGTCCATATTAACATCATATTAAACAGTGCATTGCATCATATGAACATCAGAGGTGACATGATTTTGTTCATTTAAATCATATTGGGCATTTCAAGAGGTGTTCATGTTTTAAATGCGGACATTTAAGATGACATTGCAAAACACTTGGACGTTTAAGTTAACATTGCAAAAAATGTCCAGGTGTTTAAGTTGATGTCTTGAAAAACATTTGGACGTCTAATTTGACATTCAAAAAAATGTTTCAAAAAGCACCTAGACAACATAAAACTATGTTGACTAGGCCTGCCACGTCAGCCTTGGTGGATGCCATGTCACTTTTTCTTGGAGACACGTCATGCTCCACATCATCTGCCATGTCACCAGCAAACCAGATGAAAAAATGCACACGTAGCCTCCATCGCTGACATGGCGCTAACGTGGCAGCCATATGGCTAAATTTCAAGAGCCCCTGGACCTATGTCCCTCCTAATGTCTGAAGCTTGACATGAAAACATCAAGCCATGTCATCTCAGATTTTTGATGTTTTTTGCGTGTCAGCCATGACGCGAAAAAAGTAACATCTACGCTGACACGATAGGAGACCGTTGGGGACGCGCTCATGTTAAAAATTGCATGTCTAAAAAGACATGGGTTTCTTCTAGTGATTGGAGGCTAAATGTTTGCAGTGTTGTTTATGAGCTAAAGAAAGTTCATTGTATATTGTTGCCGTTTATTCATGCTTCTCAAACAAAACAGAAGCAAAGCAAGGACAAGACATCACGTTTCAGAAACATTGTCACTTATTGTAGATTGGGATTGGAGAGGGCAATTTGGACATTCCCTGTGAATTCTAGTTTGGGTCCCTATAACATTCAGTAGCTCTACAATGATGGTGTAGTATATTACACCCCCCAATAGTGTTTCATTGATAGCTACTGATGAATTAGATAGGTGGAGGATGTAGAAGTACACCATCACTGTAGAACCAAGGCAACATCAACACATGCTACTGAATATTGTGGCATATTATTCAAAATTTCCATTTGCTTGTTTTCACATTTAGAGGACCTCTCCTCCTTACAAGCTGATTTTGTTAGTGACTGTTGAGAATAATAAACGAAACACAAACTCAAAAAACAAAAACACCAAAGTATACAAGAGAATAATGCATACACTAACATTGAAGGATGGAAGTATATACAGAAGGAGAGAGATGATCAATAGTACTCTCTCCGTATTGGCTAAGAAATAGCATCTACTACTTTGTTGACTAATCCACCATGCATTATGGGGAGCGTTCACACTACGGTTCTTAACACTCCTCCTCGCTCAACATAATATGGATAAAATAATAAAATCATACTGGCTGGTTGATGAAGGCAATAAAATCAATTGATTGCCGAATACAGTCGCCAAGTTATGAACTTGGTCGGCTGGTTTCATACGTCGATGGTCAATCGACCGATCCGCGGTTCGATTGCCGTCGGCTTCGTTGACTGGTTTGGAAAACTCGCGGCTTGGCATGCTAGTGAGGCATGAATAATAGTCGACCTGCTATTCCACCCCTGAGCTGTGATGTGACAAAATGCAGGACACCCCAAGATGGTTAATAAGCTCTAGCATTGAACCCCAAACCGTGGTTCTCACCACGACTCCACCTTTTTCTATCCGGAGATTTTCGTAATCTTAAAAGTTTACGGTTATTGCCTCATTAAAACCTTATCTGGAAAAACCTTGATTCTATTCAAGGATAAAACCACAGATGAAGGAAAAAGGGTACAACTCCTTTTATCAATCCATTTTCATAGTAAAATCCAGTGGGAAAAATCCATGGAAGGATATCAAAAAAAGATCAATAAGTTTATAATGAAAATCTATTGAATTTCTTGTTCCAAAATACTAAGTCGTCGCATTCCAATATCATGGACAAGTCGATGATGAGTAGATGATGGAAGAGCCTTGGTAAAAAGATCAGCAAGATTATCTGCTGATGCAATTTTCTTAATGTCAAGTACCTTGTCTGTAATCAAATCATTAGTATAGGTAAAATATTTTGGATCAATATGCTTTGTGCGATCACCTTTAATAAAGTCTGCTTGCATTTGAGTAGCACAAGCACTATTGTCTTAATATAAAACAGTTGGAGAGCTGTCATAAAATAATCCACAGTTGGTTTAAATGAACTTGTCAATCGATTTTAACCAGATGCACTTTCGTGATGCTTCATATAAAGGAATAATTTCTGCATGATTAAATGATGTTGCAGTGATAGTTTGCTTTACTAATTTCCAAGATATTGCAGCTCCATGTCGCAAGAAAACGTAACCTGTCTGAGATTTGAATGTTGCAGGATTTGATCTATATCCAGCATCAGCATATTCAACCAATGTTGGATCTAGAGATCGAGTATAGTGTAGTCCTAAATCTTCAGTTCCTTTCAAATAACGGAAAAGGTGTTTAATCCCATTCCAATGTCGAAGTGTGGGACGAGTACTATGCCTTGCAAAAACACTAACTACAAGTGCAATATCAGGCCTTGTAGATGTAGTTAAGTATAAAAGTGCTCCGACCGCAGCAAGGTATAAATAGTTTTCATCCAATGTTTCCTCCTCCTCCTCGCAAGGACGGTAAGGATCTTCACCTTTAGAATTCCAACCTACCATAGGTGATGATAGAGGATATGCATCGAACATGTTGAATCTTTTTAAAATTCGGTTGATGTATGTCGTCTGGGAAAGAAAAATGCTACCATCTTTCAAATGAAGAACTTGTAAACCAAAACAAAAAGTAGTTTCACCAAGTACCTTCATTTCAAACTCACGAACAAAAAGCTGAGTAGCTGCAGTAATTGCAGATTTGGTACCTATAAGGTTCAAGTCATCAATATAAACAACAATGATGACAAAATCATGTTTGTCTCGTTTGATAAAGAGACATGGAAGCAATGCATGATTAATAAAATGATTCTCAATAAAAAATTGCCGTAGGCGTTGATACCACATGCGTCCCGATTGTTTGAGACCATATAGTGCACGTTGTAATTTAACGCCACAATATTTGTCTGGAATAGTTGCACTTGGATTTGCAAATTCAAGGTCAGGTGGGACTCTCATATATATATATTAGTATAAAGTGAGCCATATAGATAAGAGATAACAACATCCATAAGTGTCATCTCAAGGATGGTGTGTACCGCCATTCCAAGAAGATATCAAAAAGTAATAGTATCCATAACTGGTGAATATGTGATATCGTAATCAATGCCAAACTTTTGTGTGAATTTTTGAGCAACAAGACGAATCTTGTAGCGAATAATCTGACCTTTGTCATTTCGTTTGCGTACAAAAACTAGTTTGTACCCAAGAGGTCGTGTATTGAGGTTATTTACGATAGGTCCAAAAACTTGTCTCTTGCGCAAAGAATCATACTCCTCTTTAATAGCAGTTTTTCACTTAAGCCAATCAGAGCGATTCATCGCATCTTCAATAGTATATGGCTCGGGATCATCTTTCTTGCAAGAAAATTTTTCTACAATCATAGAAATGAATGATTCATCTATGTCAATACTTGCTCTGTCCCATACTTGACTAGTACCGCAGTACATTACAAATAATTCTGTGTTTATCTTAGATATTTCTTCTTTATAAATAGATGGATGAGTAAAATTGGCAGTGGTTGGTGTAAGTAGAGAAAGACTAGCAGCATCAAATGTTGCCTTGTGTTTGCGTGGTTGCTTATCTGGTCCATGAGTTCGTTTGCCTATAGATTGAAGAGTAGGAATGGTTGTTGTTTCTGGAAAAATAACTCGTGCAGGAAGATTTCGAGCCTCATTCAATGGAGTTTTAGTGATTCTTGGTGCGTCAGTGAATCCAGCAGGTGTCTGATCTGCAATCTTTTGCAAATACAAAATCTTAGCAACTTCGTTTTCGGTCAAAAATGTCCGTGGATCAGGATTTGAAGTAAATGTTTGAGGAGCTTGAAAAGTAAGACTAGTAGGAGTTTTTTGAATATAGGTTGCTCCTTTCAAAGATGGAAATATGTCTTCTTCAAAACGACAATTGACAAATCGCGCACGAAGTAATGTACCAGTAGAAGGATTAATATAACAAATAATGTTGGGAGAGTCGAATCCAACATAGATGCCTTCTTGGCGATGAGCACCAATAGTATGACGTTGAGGTTCTACAACTGGAATCCAAACACGGCATCCAAATATTCACAAATGGAATACGTTTGGAGCACGTCCCGAAAGAAGTTCATGTGAAGAAACAATCTCTACAGATAAAAGACAAAGTCGAATTAAAGTTGCAGCATGTAGAACTACATGTCTCTATATGTACGCGAGCAAATTTGCATATAAAAGCAAAGGCCTCGTAATAAATTGGATTCGCTTGATAAAGGACCCTGCCAATCCATTTTGAGCATGTTCATACGGCATTGAATATGTCAAATTGATCCCAGTGGCAATACAATAGTCTTCAAAAAATTTGGATCGGAATTCTTGGGCATTATCCATGCGAAGCGTTTTGATTGGGTAATCAGAAAAATGAGCCTTGAACCGAATAAGCATCGAAAGTAAGTTGGCAAAGGCCAAATTTATAGTTGATAGTAAAGAGACATGAAATTGTCTACCTGATGCATCAACCAAAACCAAAAAATATTGAAATGGTCTAGACATAGGTATTATTGGACCACAAATATCACCATGCAGTCTCGAAAACATAGGTGGTAATTCACTGGGTAGCTTCCATATAGATGGTCTGGCAATCAATTTGCCTTGTACACATGCTTGGTAAAGTGTCATTGAATTTACATTAACGGGCTGTAAATTATGATCAAGAACAGTTGGAAGAATTTTCCAAAATAAAGTGGAGCTTGGATGACCAAGTCTTCTATGCCAAAGTGAACTTTTAATATCTTTAGAAGATAAAGCAAAACTAGATACAACTGGTGGTCGGATTGGAATCCAATATAAGCCACTTGCCGCAGCAAAGGCTGTTTCCACTACCTTATTGTTTTGTACAAAAATCAGAGCCTCTCGCCTATCTAAAGTTTTGGTCGAGAGATGAAAACCATTGGTGCGAATATCTCGATAGCTGATCAGGCTTCGAGGCGCAGAGGGAAAAAATATAGCACGCATGCATGTTATGGTGATGCCCTTAGGCAAAATCACCTTTGCAGGTCCCTCCTGGAAATGAAACACATTCGATCCAGCCATAGTTATTAAATTTCTGGTTTGCCAAGTTGAAAAATTATCAACATCAAAAAATTGTTTATTTTGCAAGATAGTATGTGTAGTTGCAGAGTCAAGGAGCACATCACAAGACTCACTAGTGGAGGTATATTTAGCAACATGTGTTTCAAAATCTTCAGCTTCATACGGGTCCATAGACGCATCCATGGTATGAGTTTCACGACCTTGAGCTCGAAGTTTCTTGTTTTCTTGGAATATTTTGACAAAATAGTCTGATGTATGGCAAACATTTGCCAAATGACCAACT
This sequence comes from Neckera pumila, assembly GCA_963969595.1. Lineage (NCBI taxonomy): Eukaryota > Viridiplantae > Streptophyta > Bryopsida > Hypnales > Neckeraceae > Neckera > Neckera pumila. The sequence continues at coordinate 1,130,918 of OZ018408.1, read as the reverse complement.
CTACCACATTTGTGGCAAGTACGCGTCTCTAACTGACGCTTACTTTGGTTGTTAGAAGAAGAATTGGCATTCTTCTTGTGCGCATGACTGTGACTACCAGACTGTTTATAACAATGTTTCTTAAACTTATATGTCCTAGGTTTAACATTAGAAACCTTGACAGCGTGGAACTCAACAATTGTAGTTCCAATAGGATGGGCTTCTGCATTGCGCAGAAGGATCTCGTTTTGCTTTTCAGCAAAAAATAACAGAGACATGAGACCTAAGTGATTCTCAAATTTCATGTTTCTATATTATTGGGCAAGTATAGTAGAAACGGGTGGAAATGTTGAGAGGATTTTCTCAATCATTTCTTGTTTGGTAATGGTTTGACCACATAACCGTAATTGCAATATGATGCGGTACAATTCATTGTTCAAAGTAACAAGTATTGGAAAATCCAATACTCGTAAATGCGTCCAATCATGGAGAGCCCTAAGAAGGAATATTGTTTTTTGATGGTAAAAACGAGCTTTGAGTTTCTGCCAAAGCTCATGTGGTTTTTCTATCTCTAAATATTGATGTTGTAAAGCAGGGACATCATGGCAACGGAACAAAAGTAAAGCTTTTCAAGAAGTGGAAGCAAAAACAGTGACAGCAAGAATAATAGGAATTGTAGCTGTAGGAACAGTGGCACTTACAGCGGGAATAGTGTCAAAAACAATAGTGTCTGATAGTCCCTCAGCAAATATATGTGCTTTAACAGTCTTCACCCATAACAAATAATTGCTCATGTCAGCTGCCAGTTGTGTAAAAAGCAGAGGCTGAAGCCTTGGTGGTTCAATAATAGTAGCAACCACCGGAATAGTCGTAGATGTAGCAACAGAAGAAGTTGAAGTAGTCATGTTGTACAATGAAAATAACTACGGGGAGAAATTAGGGTTTGAAAAAAATTTAGGGTTTCTATAGAAAGATAAAGATGAAATTGGAGATAAAGATGAAATAAAATAAAATAAAAGAAATAAAAATAAAAATAGAAATAGAATTAATAAATAGTATATAATAAGTAGTAAATAATAAATAGTAAATAGTAAGTAGTAAAATAAAGATAAAGATGAAGAATAAAGGTAAAGAAAAATAGAAGGATAAAGATAAAGATATGATAATGAGAAAGATAAAGAAAATAATTCAATTAAAGAAATAAATGAAGATAAGGAAAAAAAAATATAAAATCGAAATCAAAGTTAAAATTAAAACTAAAATTGAAAAATAGTTGGGGTTTGAAGAAACTGCAAAGGAAATTGGAGAGGCGAAGCGGTAGCTAAAGAAGTTTGGATACAAAAAGGGAGCTTAAGGAGTATGGAAAGGGAAGGGGTGTGAGCAAGGAGAAGGAGGGAAACAAGGAATGATTGGTTGTGATGCGGCAGAAGAGAGGCGGCAGGAGGAAGGCGGTATGAGGGAGGCGGCAGGAGGGAAGCGGCATGAGGGAAGCGAAAGTTGGGAAGGTGCGGCTAGAGGGATCTGGGAGTTGGGGGGTCAGGCCGGGGGAGAAGGGGAGGATACAGGCGAGGAGCAAGGCTAAGTCCGACAAGGGGAAGGTTAATAGGGTACAAAAACAGGCCAGGAGTCGGGGAGAGAGCAAAGGCGGAGTTACCAAAGGCAGAATGGGCACCTGGGGTCAGAAAGAATGTACAACTGGAAATTGTAAACAAAATTGTAAGAGCGTGTGCATGAACAATCATAAAAGAGCGTGCTGATAACGTGTTGAGAATAATAAACGAAATACAAACTCAAAAAACAAAAACACCAAAGTATACAAGAGAATAATGCATACACTAACATTGAAGGATGGAAGTATATACAAAAGGAGAGAGACGACCAATAGTACTCTCTCCGTATTGGCTAAGAAATAGCATCTACTACTTTGTTGACTAATCCACCATGCATTATGGGGAGCGTTCATACTACGGTTCTTAACAGTGACTAAAGGCACTTCTTGTTCTAAGAATTACAAATAATTCTTTATGTATGGCTTCTGCTTCTATACAACATTTTTTATAATATTTTTTTATTATTTGTATAACACTGAATGTACATAGCAAACAAGGGTTTTTTTTTGTTTTTGGAGAACTATTGAAATTGCAACATACGAGAAAATGATGTAGTCAAATATTTTAGTATTCATCTATAATTTGGATAGAATTATCTATTCATTCACATATTTGGATGAGTTTCATTTGAATTTGACATTTTCATCCAATTTAAAAAAAAAAAATTGGAACAATTTGACATTGTCATTCAATTTTTCTTCAAATTTTTCCTATAGGCTTGATGCAGCCCATTTTTTTGAGGCCTTTGGGCCTCATAAGGCCCAAAAAAAGAACACTAATAGCGAACGTGAATGTTTTGTTGGAAGTAACTAAGGTAGAGGTACCCAAAAGCGTCCTTGGACCCAATGGCATCCCTTTCTCTGCACTCAAACTTTCCACACCCTTCCCATGATTCAGAGCGCTAAGGGGTTAACAAGCAGCTGCACAAAGAGACGTTCTGACGTCCTATCCTTGTAGCACTGTTGATGCAAAGCCTCCTCCCCTTCCGTTCGAAGTCAACAAAGTCATACACAAAACAACGGATGAAATGATGTGATTTAGCATAGGCAATTTCAGGGATAATGGATGACATGATGCAAGAATAGAACCTACAAACCAATCCCATATAACCGATGCATGCCTGACGAGCAAGCCCCTCGAACAAAGAGGCTCACTGAACACCGGGGTTTCACCATGACGTTCACAGAAGCTCAACACAAGAAACAAGCCAGGACAATTTAGATCGATCAAAACGCAGATACTGCTACATGAGGTGGCTTTCCCTACATGAGGTGTTGCTTGCCACATCTCTCTAACCTACAAGCTGAAGTAGCCACCCAGGCGCAAGAGCAGGACATGGACAACAGAAGCCCCCAGTACCACCCTCAGTACACATTGTGTGACATTAACATACGGCCTTCCCTGAGCATCACTACACAGCTACCCCTTTCTACAACTCAAAGCAGCGCTGCCACTACACTCCTCACTAGAATTCAATTTCCAGTTTGATGCAACCAGGGAACAAAGAGCCGTTCTCGAATTGTTGAAAGTTGGAGGTCTTGAACCGCGATAGTTTGCTCACTTGTTCACACCAACCATGTTTAATGTGTCTCGAGATCTCAGTTTGACATGCATATATAGCAAGCTCATTTAAGAAGACTTTTAGAATGAACTCATAGCAGGCATGCCGTAACCTCCTCCATATGGCATTCCTGCGCCCATGCCGGGCATCCCACTCATACCAGCAACAGGTGGGGCAGGTAAAGCCAACGGCAAAAGCTGAGCATACATATTCTGCAAAGAGGGTATCAAGAATCATCATCAGCGAAGGTATACAGGAAAGATCACACGGACTTTGGGGGTATTACTGCACCAGTATTATAAGCATCTTATGACACATCAAAAAAATATCAGTACCCATTTTCTGGGGATTTACCTGTTGAGCGACAACATCCTTTTCTTCAGATTCCTTGGACTTCTTTTCTTCAGTTGCTTCAATTTTGTCCTTGATAAGCTCATCAACCTTCGTTGTATACTCGCGCATGAACTGCAGCAGATGACATCACGGAGCATTACATTCCCGAGCGGCATTCATTGTAAAATAGAGTTCAAAAGAGAGCAAGTCCGACAAGGAGAGTTCTCCAACAGGCAAAAACGACTGAGAAAAGCAAACGACTGAAAAAAGATGCCCATACTATATACCTGCAACAGGTAGGGGACGGCAAAATCCATTATGCCATGCATCCAGGCCAGCTCCACCGCAACATCGGCACGAATGAGATCATAGCAGGTGTACAAGCATGAAGCAAAGCATTCTTTCTTGCCCTGTATCAAATAAACAGATTCCAATACATAAATATCAGTAAAGTTACCCAGTCATGAACACTGAAGGGAAAAAAAAAACGCAGTATAAGGTAGGAAATTTATTACAGATACATTTGAAGCCTGGATAAGTGATAATACACAAGATAATCCTCAATCACCTTGTCCACAAAGAAGGTAAGCAACTCCTCGGCAAGGTCACGGTCGCCTGACTGTGAGGCAGTCTCCATAGCATCCTTGTACAAGTTGTCCTTCTTAGAAAGAGCAACAGATTGTTTCCACCTCCCAGCCCTTTTGTAGATGTAAGCTGCAACCCGTCGCATTTCCAGGAGCTCGTGCTTTTCAATCTGATGAGTATATGAGAGCCAGTGCATTCAGCATCTATTTAGAACCACCGAACATCAAAAGCACTCCCAATAAAACCAACAACTCCAAAGTTACTTCTAATCCTCCAGATTAATGAGCATTATAATTCATGTTATCACATGATCATGCTTGAAGATAGGGTGAAGTGATTACCCGCTGAGCCATTGAAATCTGGTCAAAGTTATCATACATATCAATGGACTCCCTGAGCCGGTCATAATCTTCGTCTTCAATGTAAAGGTTATTGAGAGCCTCGTTCACAGCAGCATTGTTGGCACTCTGGACTGCTACCATATATGGCTTCACAAGCGGTAATTGTCCAGCCTGCAGATGTTATCCAGAAATACGTGTAAGAAACGGATCTATAATCTACCACAACTAAACCGACCCCAAGAATCTCAGTTTACAGCTAATTCTGGCAACAAGGGAAACCACACATGGAAAATACAACAATTGACTGACAATTCTCACAAAGAGTATTTACCTTCCGCATGATATCCACCACCCTTGTATGATCGACACGATTAGCCAGGACGTTAAGCATATCATTGATGAGCTCGGGATGCTCTTGCAAATAGAAATGTGTAGCCTTATAGTACAGTTCCACATTAGCAACCTTGACAGACACATCCTTGAACTGCATATGTTCCCAAGCTTCTGGAGAATGGCTCATCATAGTTGCAGCAGCATTATCGAACTCATCATACTGAATATACAAGTATGTCAGTTCCTTCCAGTGCTGTTGCTCATCGCAAACACGGATAAGCTTTGGAATGTTGATGCGAGTGGCAAAAAGCTTGAGATGCTCCATAAGCTTCTCTGGACGGTATTTGGCGTATAAAGTGCCAAGTTCTGTGAAGATACCCATATGAGCACGCTCCAAACCGAGCCCACTTTCCATGAGTGAGATGAGCTCATCAAAACGACCCCTGTTCTGATAATACTCACTAACCTCTTCCAAATCGTCAACCTGCACAGGATTTGACGCAATCTTATTTAGGGATTTTCCAGAAAACTACAATCACTGGACATCTTGCACTATCACTGGACAGAAAGAGCATCTTATCAGAAAGAGCAATCTGTCACCTTTGTAAAAAACAACGTTTGTTAAAACACAGTATACTCTCATTCACCGATAGCTTGCAGGTAACAAAATTCACTAAATCCAATACTCAAACAATCCATTCTTAAACCAAACTCCAAGAAGCTAATTACATAATGCAGGATCCGAGGGAATTCATACCTGGACAATGACATTGAGACCACAAATCTGGGCCAGGCGAAATTCTTCAGCATCAACACACGCAAAGCAGACTTCCTTCCAAGTCCGCGCGCTGTTGGCCTTCCTAGCTGCATCCACGGCTGCTTGGAACTGGAGAAGCTTGACAAGAGTGCTGGCTAGTCTGGCCCAGTTGGAAATGTGCGTGAAGATGATTTTGGCGGCTTCGTACAACTCTTCATCAAACAGACGGTCTCCAACAGTTTGCAAGTTTGCAAGATTGGGAGTGACAATGAACTCCTCAATGTCATCCAACCGGTTAAGCTTAGCATATGCGAAGATCAACTCGGAATCTACCTTCGCCTCCTTCACTTTCTTGCGTACCATGTTCAAGTATTTCACGAGATCCTCGTACGCCCTGACACCAGATGCCACGTCGATCACTTCATTGTATTGACTGGCGTCGTTTGCTTTGATGAAGGACTCAATGGCATCGCTGACCAGCCCCTCCCTCAATTGCGCCTTACCCACCTGGCTCCACACCTCGTCTTCTTCCACTCGTGCAGCGAACTCCACGGCACGGTCAATGCTGCGGAGGTTATCCAAGAGAACATTGACGGCTTGCACATTGAGGTCAAACTTCTTGAAAATAGCAAATGCCTCCTCATAGAGCTCAGCACCGACAGCAATTTCTCCCACTGCTGGACCATCGAAATTATCCAATCGGTGGATGTAGTCCATAACCCTCGATGTGTCGGCCTTGATTGCTGTGAGAATGAGCAGGTTCTGAAGATTCGGATTGCCACTGAAGGAAGAGTTCTGTAGAACAATTTTCTCTAGAAGCTCAATCAACTCATGAGGCAAGTCTGCAGTCATGAATGCCTTCACGGTGGCTGACACCTGCTCTGGATTCTTACTCTCTGGCAGAGCAGTAGACACGACTTGATCAATCAGCTGCCTTCTGCAAGGATTTTCTGGATCGAGGACCTTCAACCACAAGTCAGGCTCCATTCGCTCAACCACATACCTGATAATCGCCACAAAAAAACCGTTAGAGTAACCTCAGCTACAAAAGACGAAGGAAGTCTTGACAAGTGTAGGACTGACCAGGCAAGACATTCTTATCTCAAAAAGACAATCTGACCCAAGGCAATCCCAAGATCCAAACTGACTACAAGCTTCATAAATGATATTTATCCAAAATGATAAATAGGAAAGAGCATCACCTGGCCTGAAGCTTGAACAAAGAGTTCTTGTTGGTCACGTTGACAAGCTCATCATCACATAGGCCTCGTCTGTATGCAACAACTGCAAGTGTGGGGTCGCGCTTCTCACAATACTTACCAACAACTCTTGAGTCATAGTAAGGATTTGTAGTAAGAAAATGCTCCGGGTTGTTATTTGTATCAATAATGATCTTCCCAAGAGCATTGTGCACGTGCGGATCTTGACTTCCCTCACTCACCAAATGCTCTAAAAATTGTGTTAACAACCGGAGACGATTTCTGTCAAAATCCACAATGCATGAGTTCGGATCCCTTGACCAGGTCAACGTTCAAAACACTGGATTTCTACAAGAGTATCTAACTCAGTTCCCTTTCAAGATCTTGATCATTTCAATAAAGCCACAGTGAACAAAATGTAATGTTCTTCGTAACAGACGGAAGCTAGAACCACTGGTTAGAAGTAAAAAGTCGAGCATCTCAGTTACCTCTTCTCACACTCGTCGACCAGGGGCTCTACTGGAAGCAGTGAGCGCACAGACAAGATCAAGCCCTTGATAAAGTCCTCAGGGCAATCATCATCCAGCAATTGGCCAACCACCAAAGGTGCATTTTGTGGGTTAACCTGCATGACTCGAAGATGTTAGGAAGACGTCTAGGAGCTCCAAAGTGACCTCAGATCATTCAATTTGCGCTCATGATTAGTAAATGTCCAGAATCCATGATCACGAAATAACAAATTACCTTCTGCACATATCCCTCAATATATCGCAGCATATTGTTGACATACAAATAATGAGTAAGATCGGGCACAAAGCCATGTCGATCGCAAACGTTAATCAGAGGCCTTGCATCTGGCAACTTTGATTCCATCAAGAAGTTTTTGGTCCTCTCAGGAGGGTAGAAGTTTGACTCTCTTGTGACGCGCTCCACTTCTTTGATTTGGCCAGTCTTTGCTGCAGCCTCAATGTACTTATAATGGATCTCAGGATCCTCACTGAACACAGCGTTCAACAGATCAGACGGATTGAACGTGTGTGAAACAAGCATGCCAAAATCTGTGCTCTCAAAACTGCAGGCGTTACAAATTCACCCACCTCAATCAGACCGACTTGCCTACTAACTGTATCCTGAGAATTAAAGCCAAACCGAGAATACTGACCTCGTACTTAAGTATGCACCAAGGAAGAAGTAAAGCCCTTCAAAGGACTTGAAGCTCTCAAACAACTTAACACAAGAATCAACACCCAGCTGTTCCCCGTACTCCTTGGCGACCTGTATACAAGTGCACTTGGAAGTCATAAACGTATCTCTACAGTTTGCCCAATCAATGCACATGATCCCCAACTTGCTGAAGCAAATATGGAGTACTTGGCGATATGAGAAGACTACCAAGTACCACCACAAAACTGAACATCATTAAAATATTGAACAGCAAGAAGAAGTTGCTGCCCCTTCACCCGCACCTGCACAATAATTTGTAGATTGCCTCGCATATTGACTTGAAGCAACTCCTTCATGCAATCTAAAGCCCACTCCTTCGACAAGGTTCCGAAGAATTCTACAAGAGCCTGCAGAGACATTACGAGAAAAATAACGTGGGTCATGGATTAGACCTAAATCTGTGCAGCAGCAGGAGGAACTTCGACTTGGGCTTCCAAGACACGATATTAGAAGAAACAAATACAAAGCATAGACTTAGAAGCCAAAAGAATAGATCAAGGACAATACCTGAGGCTCAATTGCATGAGTATTGATCACAACACGCTTAATATCATTCAACTCTGTGTAGTGCTGAAGAGCGCGCATGTAAAGACCAGCTTTCTCACAAAGTTGGGCAATACGAGGACGATCATAATGGCCGAACATGCCATTTGCCAGGATCGCATCAGCCACATTGGGAAATGTGACCAGATTGATCTCCAACACCTGGAAAAGTGAAATCAGAACATGTCAATATCAGGAAGTCTGATTCAAGGCAAAGAAGGTCCTGAATGAGAAATAGGAAATCTACAATCACTTAATATATGGAAAAGGGCTTGAGAAAACAAATAAACTGAACAGACCTTAAATAATTTCAACTCAAAAGAGTGGACTTGCCAAAACGACCAACAGGACACAAGAATACAAAGTAAATCACTGCCATCAAGCAAATTTGCACCAAAACACAGCATGCAGAAGACCAGAACAAACCTTGGTTTGAAGCAACGCATGCTCTGGCAAATTAGGCTTAAGAACATCCAAAAGAAACGCGGTAGCCTCCCTGATCATGTTGCGCTGCATGACCACAACTAATATCTCAGCAGACAGGTTAAACTACAAGAAAAGATATGCTCGAGTCGTTAAGAAAATAAAATACTCAATGACAAACCTGGACCACCATACCTGAAGGAACAAGTCCGTAATGACGTTGTAGTCTACTGGACACCCTCCTTCCAACTGAGACATCATGAGAGCAAAGTTTACAGCACCCTGCATCCAAAATGAACAGAAACCATTAAGACTACAAGCATGTAAATTGCATGCTGCAAAGAATATAACTCTCTAAATACTATGTACAATAAAGGATGCCATTTAAGCGTACCTGAGGATCTGATCGCAAAATAGTCTGCAGCAGGAACAAATAATCTGGAGTGTAGCCAACCTGCAGTTAAGGCAAAGCTGAGTAATCAATGTTCCAGTCATGTTCTGACTGTATGTACAATAAACCAACAATTTGGCCTCAACATAACGAATTAAGGGGAAAAAAAGTCTACAGAACGTCAAAATCCCATGAAAAAAGTTAGCAGACAAGTCGACAGGTTCAACACTAACCTGCTTGGAGTATATCAGAATCTTGTCAAATTCACGCCGCTCAGCAAAAGCTGCAACCACTTTGGGAGTAGCCCTGGCTTTAATGTAGATTTTCAACGCCATATCGTTGTCCACAGTCTGCAAAGATAACAAACATGATTATATAACATACTGACCAAGCAACACGCCTAGATCATAACCAAACAGCAATTATGAAAGACTATTAGGTTATAACTGTCTGAACTAGGATGCAACCGACGGCCCATCACAAATGAAGGATAGATTGTAGTTCTCTACACATGGATACATTGTATACAAGCGGAACGCGATACATCTAACGCCTGATGTATTGCCAAGTTAAGAGTCGTGCATGTCATAAACAAGAGGTATTAAATTAAGCTCATAAGATGATAACCTTTATTGATGACCTATACAGCCGATAACAGATAGTAAGTAGCTCATAGATTAATCAACAAGCAAGGTATCATACCTTTACAAGATCTCCCAGTTCTTCACTGCATTCAAGCTTGTCCTCCGCCAACCAGTTTTCAAGCAAATTCTTCTTGTTTTGATTAACAACCAAGCGGGAAAGCTCCAAAGACTCAAACAAGTTTAATTTACCCTTGGTCAGCAGTGTTCCAAAGTACTGCAGGAGTGGTGACGTCTGTCCAGGCTGCATTGGAACACTCTACAATAGGAAACAGAAATAATTTCCAGATGCACATTAGGAACAACTAAATATCTGATGGGGGCAACACTAATTTCAAGTCCAATAAACTTGTGCTGTTGATTGAAAAGGAAAACAAAAACTACAGCAACTACAGCAACGAATATGAGAATTTTGTAAACAGTAAGTATAAATCCCTCATGGGTGACGAACCTGAAATTTAGCCACCGTATCTGGCGTTCGAAGAATCCCTTGTGGCGATTCAGCTGCAAGGTCAGCTGCTTCTTTGTATTTCATCTGAGAAAACAACTCCTGGAAACGTTGCACAACCTGAATCCAACAAACCCCCTTTCTCCTAAGCATCGTAGGAATTAACTGCCTAAAGGATCAGAATTGGACGACACCTAGAGCGCACTGTAATAGAACAGATGTGCCGTACAACATCAAAGAAAAAGACCTGCCATGTGAAATATATCTAAAAGAAACTTATCCAGACACACTAATCAGCATGAACACAGATTCCAATGCCGACACCTACACGTCGCAAGATGTAACAAACATACCAGGCCCTCTGCCCCAGGTAAATTTCCTCGCCTTGCAAGATTCACCGCAAGCTCCAAATTGTTCAACTGCCAATTACAGTAGATATGATAAGGTCAGAGGAAGCCACATACTGGACAAAAACAAGTCCACCACCAAATCTCTGAAGACTATCAAGTTTTCACCTGATTGCTGACAAATGGAACGATTGTTGACTCATTGACGGTAGCCAGTAGAACTTGTCCGCGACGATTGACAGCATAAAATCCACCAACTGTTGGGGCATCAGCTGTCAAAAATATTGGATCTGGGCTGATACGGTTTCTATACACAGCTGTAGCAGTTTCCAAATCATAGACAAAAAGAAGACCCAGCTTCGTTATAACGTAAATTAGATTATATTTCGATGAAATCTGCCAAACCCAAGGAATAGAGTAGGTTAGCCCAGACAAATAAATATCTCTTAACATTCCAAGAAAATTTTGGAAAATAGTCATGAATGTGAAGTTAAAACAGCCTAAACCAGAGCTAAAAATGCATACAAATTCAAATAAACAGGAACCTCTAAGGTTACAAGTATTCTGATACAGAGAAATCATAACACGAGATGCAGCAAAGTAGCACACAATTTTGCACATCTTCAAAACAATAATGTTCGTTCATATTACAAGAAAGTACCCACCTGCATTGCAACTGGAAAATCGTCTGCGAAGTCTGGAGGGAAGAACAAGTCTGCCGCCTTCTTCGCAAAGCCAGGTCTACCTGAAATCCAAGCGTGAAAAACGAGTCAGTACTACAGGTCTCGAATCATTGCAACCTCTAAGTTGATCCCTGAAAAGAGCAGTAGCCTCTCTGCAAACGCTTACAGCAGGCCGGAGTAGTCCATTCCAGCTTCCACATTGACCGTCATGAGGACCCTCAAAACTCCGGATACATGGAAGTCTGAAACTAGAATGCAACGGGAATCATAAATTGAAATGGCGATGAGTATGAAGTTGTCCGGGTAGAAGATTAGAGATATTGGAGGTGGATCATCGCGAGTTTAACCAACCTGGTTGAGCACCAAGCTCAATGATATGCAGCTTGGATGTAAGCTGTCCGGCATTTATAGTTTTCGTTGAGAATGCAATCAGCAGACTTGACGAGTCGTTTCCAGCCACCTGATTTCATCAAATTGGTACCACTATTATATGAGGTCAAGAAAAGTAGACACAGACCAAATATGCAGATCCAGCAGCAATTAAAACACAAATATTTCCAGTCATAGCGCGTCCTACATCCCGTTCACCAAAGTCTAGACCCAAGAATGAGCAAGTTACCTTAAAAGATGCAAATGATGCTGCATGTGCTTCCAACGCTTGACTTCTCTGCTGATCCACGGAAAACAACTGCATGTTTCCCTTCACGAGCTGTGGGCGCTGTAAATCACGCCACATACAGTAGTTATGTCATAGGCGTTTCTCACCGTGTATTCTATGCTCTGTCAAAAAAGTTGCATGATTTGCATGGCAACAGAAGAAAGAGTAAAAAAAATTTGCTACACTAAAGGCTTTCATTAGTGCGTATGTGTAGGTAGCATAAATCGTTACAATGGACAGTCACGTCCCTGGGCATCGACTTGGCATCGACTTGGCATCGACTTTTAAGGGGATGCCAGATCTCAAGCACTTGCGCGTCCTTCAATACCCCATACACATTTCAACTAGGATTGTCTACATAGAGTTTCTATGGTGCACACTAATAAAAAATATACAGAGTAATTCTTTGGAGCATGTTAACCAAATTAAGTCACGTACCCATGACGCATGGAGAGATGAATAAAGTCACATAGATGTCGCAAAACAATAGGGAAACGAAACGCAAACGACTAATCAGAAATCACGTCCATAGGTCTTACGTACCTCAGGTACACCTGGAGCAATGCCAATCAATACTAGCCACTTTTCAGAGGCATCGCACCGATAATTAATGATTTGGTTACCAGTCAAATTCGCAGTTCTCTCGAACATCTTCACTGGCTCGCTTTCACCTAGATCAATGACAATCGAGAATCAGAGTAAGTATTTAAAGATTGTTCTAGTATTTCAAAACTACTGAAAAATCGTTGCAGATGTACAAATCCATTTAATATCAAAGCTACAGCATGATCATCACATAAATAAGATCTGAAACATGTGATTAATAATTATACCTTCGATGGACCAGTGAAATACTGATGATTGGGTGACAAGTCCCAGGAGCTTTGGAGTGATCCACTTCCAAAATACCACCTGCACGAAGCAATCATTGGTGAAATCCAGCACAGAAAGGGTGGAAAACTGATCCCATAAGATATCATTGGAACGACTCTTCCCAAACAAGCAATTAATCAAACTTACTGCAGTAAACACCTTGCATGTACCTGTTCTGGCATCTGATACGATTTTATTTTCGATTTCAGCTCAATGTTAAAAATCTGCAAATGATCTTGAGTCGACCCAGGGATTTGAGCTGAACAATATAAGGAGAAAAACATGAATAATGTCAGTTCTCATTGCAATGAACAACCATTGCAACAGGGATAACGAAGATGATCTGGAACGAAGGGGAAAGCATAGGTTCAACCACAACCGAGTAGATGTACAGTCGACTCTAGAAGCTGGTCTTCGAAACGGCATATAATAACCTCAGACTCCAAGCTAATTCTTTCAAATTATACGTCACTTGTACAATGTTATCACCAGCTATTGAACATTCTTAATGGTCGTCGTTCTCTACACACAGTCACTTTTCATGTACTGAATGTGCCCAATCCGTGTTTTGCGAAATCATGAAGTACAAATGCCAAATTAATGCCCTCCCAGTACAGTCTTCAAGAGGAATCGTCACAATAACTAAATGCCAACTCTATGTCCAGCCCCTCTAATTTTTTGGAGTGATTTTCCTGCAAAGTTCTCAATCGCATGATATACCCTTGCAATTTCAAGTCAGAAAAGACGGCAATCGGCAAGTTCAATTCGATTCTTGAAATATTCCTAGTCGGAGATCAGGCTCTTAATCTCTTGCGCGACCTCCATCCGCTGGTCAGCAGATTAGTAGAGCGGATAGAATCAAGTTCCGACCAATTCAACTCATGCAGTGAATATTTGCATGCCTCCTTTTCACTGCAGAGAATCAATTCCTTTTAATCACTCAGTAAGCTCGTGCATTGTATGATGCCGTTCAAATTATGGTGGCGCCACCTTCTTGCCTGAAATTATTTGTTCAGGAGACAATCAGCCTCCTGCACGGGGTAGTTACTACTTAATTCAGCTAAGAGGTTGAATAGTAATCCTTTAATGAATATCTTGAGACCTCCGAAATCCTTCTAAAGAGCCAAGAACTCGGAGTTCAGTATACTGTAACACACTGTGTGTCCATTCCGAAATCCTTCAAAGTAGCAACTCAGAACACAGAATTCAGAATTCAGTGCGACACAACCAGTGTGAGTCGACACCGAATGGCGATGCAGCACCATTAGCACCTAAGTCTTCAAGGTGAATACAGAACGAACCTTTTAGGGCAAGGACTTTGCTGTTGGGATTCATGAGAGCGGAGTCAGCGGTGATAGGCCGCCGAAGAGGCTGGTTGGGCATGGACATATCAATAATCACCACGCTGTTCTGCGGGGAGGTCTCCCGAACGCAAATATACTTGTCGGATTCCATCGTCACATGCGTGAACGTCACGAATTGCTGGTTGATGCCCAAGCTCGTCAGCTGCATTGCCACACCAAAACGAGCTCAGAAAATCACTCCCGAACCAAATTAGCCACCGCGACATCTCTATTATCCACAGATTCCCGACCTCACTATCACCACAGCTCACTCAACCTTCTCCACCTCCACCTCACCCTAATGTCCCCGCTCCCCCTGCGATCCAGAAAGCTCGCCCTGTGCATCCAAAAACTCCAAAACCTCCAAAAAATACTCCAAGAAAACTTTTTGTCTAAATAATCATCCGAAACATGGCTCGAGAGCTCGGAAGCTCCAGAAAGAGGAAAAACGAAAGAGAAAGACGCGGAGAAGTACCGTTAAAGCCTCCTTCATCGTGATGGGGGCGTTGGCGGCCGCCATGGCGACACGACGGGGCCGTGGCACGGGCTACTGCCCCTCTCTCGCTGGATACGTGAGGGGCGCCGGTGCGAACGGATCAGCAAACAAGAGCAACCAAGCTCGCACTCACCCTACAAAATGGAACGCACGCTGGGTGATGAGTGCGGTGAGTCTTCGCTGCAAATGGCGTCCTCCCCACGAAGACGAAGACGGCGACAACGAAGACGGTCCAGGTATACGAATACAGTGTACGAATATTACAAAAACAGCAGCAGGTAGCATAGACCCGTGCTCCATACGTATTATAGAAGAGTATTATACGCTTCATGAGGGATTAGGCCGGGAGGCCTGGTTTGCCGCGTGGTTAATGCTAATACCGTGACTAATTCAACACTCCAGTGTGAACATGGAAACCGACTAAATGTTTGTGCTAATCAGTAATCAGCAGTCTCCTGAATATTCTCAATGACTTGTGCCACTCTGGCTGCAGGTGTCACCATGACTGGCACTCTGGCAGCTCCTTACCGAACTGTACCCATACCCGATCACTGAATCGATTTTGCTACAGATTATGAGCAGTAAGGTAAAAGACCCCATTGCGGTCAGAATTAGGAGCGTGCCCTCATGCCATTGCTAAAAAATTTCAAATTTCTTCCCACACAAAGATAAGTGTGAGAGACAGTGAGGACATTTGAAATTACATTTTTTGGACCAAGTATGAATTAGTTCTGAATTTTTGAAGTGATCAGCCCATACGGGTCTGTAGGCTACCTCATGACCAACAAAATCTGAATCCAATATGGTTGTCTTCCTACCCAATGCAGTCACAACATTTTCAAACATGGAAGACCTAAAAAATCAATTTTTACAAAGAATTTTACACTAAAAAGTTGGAAGTAACTATTGAGGTCACTAATTACTCCATAACTACCATGTAAGGCATTGATTGTGGTCTGTAAAACCACATTGGGGTCACTAGGTGTCCATCATGGGCTATTTGACCGCAATGGGGTCTCTTACCTTATGGCAATGTAAATTTTTCATACTTTTATTCCCAAAATTGAAATTATTGTGAATTTTGGGAGCCAAGAAGCGCTTGGAACCCATAGCCAATGTCTAGACTCTTCCAATTCCGCTCTGCTTTCCTGCTCATGACTTCTACCTTCTTGCTCTCTACTTCAGGACATCTATAATGACTTTCTTAGTTCCAACCTTGGAAAGGAGAAAAAAAACATTCCAAGCTTCGGTTGGAAATAGTGCACCCTACAAGTTGGATATGGATCTTGGTTGTTTTACACCAAGGCCAAACCAAAGGCATTCAAGAATTATCAAAGCAATGATTGGTGGAGAGATAGGCGTAGTCTAAATTGGGTTTATACTTTGGCCAAGGCCCATGTCATTTTTCATGGATGAGAAGTCTACTTGAAATCTTACATGGTCAAAGTAGATAACGTTCATTAGGAGAAAATTGAACCTCAAAAGAGGCCTCTTAATTCATAATGCAAAAATTTGGGTGGAAAGAGCCTTCTCATCTCATTAGTTGGGCCAAGAATTGCATGATGAATTCAAAAATTTGTCATCATCACCCAATCCATCTCCACAATCTCATAAATTTGGGTGAGAAAAGCCTTCTCAACTCACTAATTGGACCAAGAATTGCATATTGAACTCAAAAATTTGTCATCATTCTCTAATCCATCTTCATGATCTCATAAATCTCGTGATGGTTCCGTCATGAAAGATGGAGCACACGCCACATGGTGGTCGTAATAAAGATATGACCATCTTCATATTCATTATATTAGTATTAAAATTTGTAAGAAAACTCAAAGCTTCTTTGTGGGTTCAAATTCCTCCTAATGTTGCCGATTTGTAAGAACTTTTATCTTGACCATCTCTTTGAGGTAGGCCTAACGGATTTTTTGGAAACCATGACAAGCTAAACCTCACAACCATAGATTTTCTCTATTTTAATCAATCTTGTGGTTGACAATGTGAGATCTAACATAAAATATACATGGCCCGACTAGGGGCTCTCTTGGGTTTATACCAAAACAATGCAAATCTCTATTATTATTTTTTGTCTGGGGCTTTGGCTTTGCATGGTCACATCTACCAAAGTGGAGTATCCTAAAGTGCTTCTGGTCCTTGGAAAAGCCTTGGTGTAAATCAGCCTTTAGCAAAAGGTTGTCTATAAAAAATTTCTACAAAAGTTGTTGTCTACATGCAACATACACTAGAACAAAACTTAGTAAGAAAATCGCACTCAAAATTGGATGCAATCATTTTTACCAAATTTTGTTAAGTATCTATATCTCTATTATATCAAAAAACTAAAATAAGAAAAAAACATGAAAAAAAATTGTTCTATGATAGCTAAGCAAAGTTATAGATGTTACAACTAGGGTGGTCACTAGAGGATCATTGGAACCGGACATGCCTTCTATAATGTCACTTTGCTACAAGGCTTATTGGGGATTTGTTAACTACTAAAAGAGTGGATAAAGGTGGAGAAGGGTGTTTACACCCTCAACTAGGTGGTTGGAAGTTGTCCAACAACTAGTCCTATATCTGCTAGCTCCTTCATGAAAGCCAAACTCCTGACCACTAATATCTTGCTCTTCAATTCCACACTATAGCCTTTTTTTCTTCAAATTTGCATTCCTAGGGCCTCTGCTGGAGTTAGCATTGCCGGATTGGTATTCTCATAGGACAACCACCATGTATTATGGTCTCCAATGACAAATTTGGTCACTTTACATGATCTTATGGGTACATCTGGAACATTCTATATGATTGAATGTCAATTTTTTGTTGTACAGAAGTCGTGAATTCATACCTGCATACCATTACTGCACTAATTTCATACGTTAAAGATAGCCACAACTTCCGTATCACTGAACAAAAGTTGTGCTACTTCCTTATCACTAAACAGAAGTCATGTCTATCTTTAACACACAAAATCAGTGCGGTAATGGTACGTAGGTATGAATTCACGACTTCCGTATGATATAAATTGTCATTAAGTCATATAGAAAGTTTGAGATGTAGTTCATAAAGCCATGCTTAACCCCTAAAGGACCAAGTGTCTGTTCAACAGACAAGTGGGATTTGGGGCAGGTACCCACGGGCTGAATATTTGTCTTGATTTTTTGAAACTTTTTTTGAAGATAGAAAAACTAATAATCTTAGTGGGAATGTAATTTTTTTTTCAATTGGTGCCCGGGAAAAAAAGTTATGCCCAAATAAGCTCAAAACAGGGGAGACAGGGCAGCAAAAAAATTCTGCAAAATTTTTTTTTTTGAATTTTTTGAATTTTTTTCTCCATAGATTATATTTTTGTCTATCTGGAAAGCTTTAATTCATTACATTTGGATTTGTAATGAGAAATTTATGGACAATCTTATTTTTCGGGCACTTAGAGCATCTTCCTGAAAAAAATAACTTGTAGGATTCATTTCTGAATGCAATTTTTACAATTTAAAAAAAAAAAGTGTGATGTGGTTTAGTTTTTTTGCTAGAACAATCTCACCATTGGGATTAGTGCATTTTATTTCCATATAAAAGATATTATTATTTTAGATTTTCCTTCTATCTTGTACATACTTCTACATAACAATTTTATTAATAACAAGTTTTTTTATTTAATTTTTTTGCTAGAGGCTCAACTCAATTCCACACTATAAAGATTTAAAGCTCAAAACTCTGTAGTGCAGATTTTAAAGTTAAAAATGTTCAAATTCAAAAAATCTAGTCCCTCAATGTGCTGAAAACTTGATTTTTGCACTTTAAATGCAGATATCTTGCAATCCGTGCGGTCAAAAATTCTGAAATTTTTTCCACACGTTGTCATACTAGTTAGGTATAAGATCCTATGGTTAGATGTAAGAAAAAAACAATTTTCAAAATTTTTTAGTCTTTGCTATAGAAATGGCGGTTTTGAGTGTTTTTGGCAAAAAAAAAGACCTTGGTCCTTTAGGGATTAAATTCATCTTCTTAGTATGAGTGAATTGAAACGCAAAGCTTTTTTCTTAGAATACAATAATGAAATTTACCTAGGGTTTTCGTACTTTTGCAAATCAAGCCTTTGGATTTATTACAGACTTTATTTATTCATACTTTAAAAAATTCCTTGCTGTCATACTTTGCACCTAAATTTAAGCACATTCTTCCTGCTTGGACTTGGATCTTGCCCCTCATTTAGCTCCCATTGTCTTCTTATTCAGTCTCTCTTTCTTGCTTGTTTCAGTCACTCTTTCAATTTTCAATGTCTTTTTGCCACTACAGATGCCTTTTGGAACTCCTCTAATCATGTTTACTTCTAGTAATTTAGCACCTAACATTTCAGCACAGTTTTAGAGCAACTCTATTTATTTTATAAGGTGAAATGTTTTTAGAGTTTCAGGGTTAAATATACCTCAAAACAAATCATATTATGCTCCGATAGTAACAAGTCCACTGTAAATGCATATAAGAGTGCTCCAAAAACACTAAAGACACTCCAAATTGCCTACTCATAAGCTCCACAACCGATCAAAAAGTGAGATTTAGGGACTATGTACCTTCAATCCTTTGGAGAGGTACAAAGAACCTTGCATGCTTGTGTAACAATGCATTAATATAGACCCTACAATTATCCAAGAAGACACAAGTATGTAATACAAAGTATTCTAAGATATTTTTTAATAATATAATATAAAGTTTAGCAACAATACTCCAAGACTTGTGTTGACAAGATTGATGTTTCCCTCATCTTGCCTTTTGAATATATACTCACTATATTTTGAAGTTTCTTCTAAAAAAACTAAAATCCTCTAGGGAATACTAAGAAATTTTAGGGATTACTAAAAGAGTTTGAGAAGGTACAATCCATGGACAAAGGTACTTTTGGCAAAAAATAATTAAAAATTTCAAAGCCAAATAATTTTCAAATTAACAAGTTACCTTACTGAACCCAAACAAAATTAATTGTAAAGAAAGCTGAGATGTTGGATAAGATATCAATTCATCTTGATGCCAACCCATGTCCACCAAATAATGGGTGGAGAAGTCATTTTTATAATGAAATCTATTGTCTATCAAAAATCCTCAAATGGTATGGGACAGTTTGAAGATGAGAGCTTGACCTCTCATTGTCAAAATGCAAGAATTGTGTTCAATGTGGAACTTCAAACCTTATTTTGGTGTAGTAGAATAATCTTTTTCAAAAAAATTTGAATTGAAGGCTTATTTATACCCAAAAAACTTTGGTTAGAGCCCAAAAAAATGCGGAGTATTTTGATTGGAAGATCACTTAGGCACCTTAGCTATCTTCCAATCAAAATACTCCATTTCTTAGAGCTCCAACCCAAAGTTTTTGGGTGTAAACAAGCCCTAAGAGAAGTTGGTATATCAAGCTAACTTTCATCTCCAAAAACTTGTTTGTGATTTTGAGCCTCGAAAAAAAAGTTATGGACAAAATTCAAAGAGAATGCTTGAAATTGTCAATGAAAATGTCCCTTGCAACCCCTCTTTGAATTTTGTCCATAAATTTTGATTGGAATCTCAAAATCTCAAATGGAATTTTGGAGATGAAATTTAGATTGATTTCCCAACTTCCCTCAATTTACAGTTTTTTGAAAAAAAATATTTTACAATGCCAAATGAGGTCTAAAGTTCTACATTGAATACAATTCTTGCTATTGACTAAATTAGATATGAGTTGTTTAGCTTCTACAAATCCTAATTTACATATCCCACATGGATTGTTTTATCTCTTATTATCCTCCTTTTATAAATAAATTGTTTGTACATCTTCATTTACTCACAACAAAAGCAACTTTCAAATCTTTGTGAGGTGATTGCCGAATTTTTTTAATATTTTTTATTTGAATGTTGAATTTTTAAGTAGCCACACAATATACTATAAAAGTGTCCTAAGATATCAGGTGGATGTAACACTAAAATTATAATTGACTTCTACAAAGTCCAATAAAAGTAGAAGAAATTATTCAAGATGATGGGGGTGTATACTTGTGACTTTTCCCTCCAAAAATTAGAAGAAACTATCATGTAGCTTTCCAATGTTTGCATTCCTACACAAAATTTGTACAAGCTTAAACAAATACATGTTGAATTGGTCAGAAAGAAGTATCTATAAAAATTGACTTCTTTAAGATTATAAACTAGTTAGAGAAAGAATTTAACAAAAGAACATTAAAATGGATATGAATGTGGGTTTGGCTAGGGACTTTGTGATTTTTTGGAACAACAACAATTTAAAGTTACATAAAACCTAATTGCCTTCTTTCGTCCAAATTAGAATTTTTCATTGAATCCTAACATCTTCCGACCTAAACGCAAGCATTAGAGGGGATTTGGGGTTTTTGGAGGGCTGCGAGTGTCTCTGCGTTCCTAGACTGCGGGAACGCAACTGGTTGACATGGCACAGCAACTGCCATGTCATTTTTGAAAGCTGATTTTATTTTATTTTGCTCAAAATGATATTTAAAAAAAAAATTGGAAAAAAAAAATCTGCCAGCCCCGTAGCGCTGTTCATTGCACCAGGCCAAATTGGAAATTGGGCTTGAAACGGCCCTCCAAGGCCCCAAAATCCCCTCTAATGTCTAAAAGGACTTTTACACCTGAGCAATGCTTCCTAAGTAAAATATGAAGAACATTTTGTTCTTCTGAAATTTGAAAAGCGACCACAAAATCATTGACTAGGCATTTAATGATCACATTCAAATAAAGTGGTATATATATATATATATATATATATATATATATATATATATATATTATGAAAGTGTCATGCAAAACCTATTGATGTTTCATAAAAAATACATCCATCAAACAATTGTATAATAATTTCATGCTTTAAAGCATTAGGAGAGATTTGAGGCCTTTGAAAGACTGCGAGTTTCCTTGAGTTCCCAGACTGCGGGAACGCAGGGGAAGCAGCTGGCTGATGTGGTCGAAATGGTGCCACGTCATTTTTTCAAATTTTTTTTGCCTAAAATGATATTTGAAAAAAAAAGATTTGAAAAAAAAATTCTGACAATTCATATTGGCTGTTCACAAAATTGGGCCAAATTTGGGAACAAGCTTGAAACGGCCCTCTAATGCCCTTAAATTTCATCTAATTTTGGAATTTTTTTAGACAATTATAAATAAAAAATTTTAACAATAATTTTATATAGAGAGAATGGTTTATTGCCTTTAAATTACATATTAATTACATTATAAGCTTCAAGTTCTCAGTAGATGTTTAATCTATATTATTTAAAAAAAAACTTACATGCCCAAGATTACACACAATAAACAAAGGACGTATGCATATGCAATGACCTCAATCTATAAATATCAAATAGAACACTTATAATGGTGGAAGGTATATACATCAATTTATAACATCAATACCTTAAATGAGGCTGTTTGTTTGTTTGTTTGTTTGTTTGTTTGTTTGTTTGTTTGTTTGTTTGTTTGTTTGTTTGTTTGTTTGTTTGTTTGTTTGTTTGTTTGTTTGTTTGTTTGTTTGTTTGTTTGTTTGTTTGTTTGTTTGTTTGTTTGTTTGTTTGTTTGTTTGTTTGTTTGTTTGTTTGTTTGTTTGTTTGTTTGTTTGTTTGTTTGTTTGTTTGTTTTGTTTTGTTTTGTTTGTAGCGTGGACAACTTCCTGACCGTGCGTCCCCCGGCCGTGTCCTTGGTACCGTCGGAAAGCTCTCGCCGAGGAGGGGTGCACCGGCTTGGTTTCGTGGCGTTTGGAGCGGTGGTGCAAAAGTTATTGAATTTCAAAGTATTTATTGATTAAAAAATTAGAAAATTACTTTTACTTTGATTTTGGTGGCGTTCTTGGTACTGGGAGTGGAACCGGGAGTAGAACTGGGAGTAGAATTGGAAGTAGAACTAGGAGTGGAACCGGGAGTAGATGAAAATTGGGCCAACGGCACAGGGTCACACTAGTAATCAATGAAAAACAAACCCATCTTGAAGGTACAGTTATATATACATTAGTAAAAATCAAGCTTTAAAAGTGTATGAAACTATATTATTTCTATGCTAAATATTTAAAAAGTAACATATTTGTGGTCAACAACAGAAATCATTAAAAATAGTTGTAACAATGATGTAATCAATACCTTAAATCAGGCTGTTTGTTTGTTTGTTTGTTTGTTTGTTTGTTTGATTTGTTTTGTTTGTAGCGTGGACAACTTCGTGACCGTGCGTCCCCCAGCCGCGTGCTTGGTACCATCGGAAAGCTCTCACTGAGGAGGGGTGCACCGGCTTGGTTTTGTGGCGTTTGGAGCGGTGGTGCAAAAGTTATTAAATTTCAAAGTATTTATTGATTAAAAAATTAGAAAATTACTTTTACTTTGATTTTGGTGGCGTTCTTGGTACTGGGAGTGGAACCGGGAGTAGAACTGGGAGTAGAATTGGAAGTAGTACCAGGAGTGGAACCGGGAGTAGATGAAAATTGGGCCAACGGCACAGGGTCACGCTAGTCTTGTTTGATATTACAAAGGAATGCCAAACAAAATTCTAACATAATACTGTTCACAACATGATTATGTCAAACACAATGGGACTAGTATCTCCTTGCATTACAAGCATACTAAGAACATAAGATAATTTGGAGTAAGATGGATTGAAGCTTCCACCATTCATACAAAAAACAAGAAGATAGGAACTTAGCAAAATTTTAAACCTCATTTCAACATAGTAATAAAAAAATTCAAAGTATGTTTAACTAAGAAAATGAACTTTGAGCTCCAAAAATTTGATTGTTATTTGAATCTTTTATTAGAAAGTTATGGACAAAGTTCAAAGAGGAGAATAGATGTTTACCTTTGTTCTCTCTCAACTTTGTTGATAACTTTTGAATTGGTGATGCAAATTACAGCAAATCCTTAGAAATGAAAAGCAACATAAATCTCCGCATTTTTTTTAAAAATAAATTGAATTATTAGGCTTTAATGAGGTTTGAAGTTTTGATAAGCTTGCAATTACTGTGTTTAACATACTCCATAGGCCTCTTACCTTCCACTAATACAATATAAAGGACATGCTTTTCCCCATGTCTTTCAGTTATTAAATTCATTGGAATTTAGAGTTGAACATAATGATAATAATAGAACCACCTAATATATGTAAAACATTTCTGTTGATGCTACTAACAACAATAAATTTGTGCACATGGTAATGCAAAATTGACACATGACACTAAAGTAAACTTGGACGTACAGTTTGCAAAGATATTATACTGCACTTGACACAATGTTGAAAAAGCATTCTTTATTGTTCAATGCCTATCACTTCAGACCATATAAATATGTTGGCTTTATTGTTCACCATTCACATTAAAATCACCTTGAAAATTGTGTTTAACAAAGTTGTTTACAACATGGATAATGGATTTGTACTAATAATTTCAAAGTTTTAATAAAGATATTATATGTCCTATAACTCAAGGATTTTTTATTTTTTAAGAACATGAGTCACACAATGTAACCCCTATGTTTGTTCTTTCAGATGAAATTTATTTAAAAAACTCAAAATATATAATATTGTGAAAATGCCATGCTTGCAAAATGAAATTTGACCTACCTTTCATTTCATCAACCAAAATAGAAATATTTATTCACAGTCGTCCCATCAATATGTACACAAACAATCGAATCTAATTTACATTTTGTTCAGTGAAAGGCCATGAGACTTTAAAATATATATATACACCGTGAATGCGACCCCGCGAAGGTTCCACGGTACTACCGGAGTCTGCTGCTGGTGGCTTCGGAGGAGCTGCCCCCGGACAAGAGATGCCCAGGCCGCAGAAACCGGTCCTCAATCCTCACCCTCTATGTCAACCGCCCCGGACATAAATCAATCTCACTGAAGGGAATAAATCCCAACTGAATGGATGAAAATAATTCATCCATCCATCGACGAGCATCCATCCCGGAGCTGCTCCGGAGAGTCCGACCGCACGGCAACGCCTGGCCGCATAGGGAGGAAGATGAAGGGAGAATCATGGCTATGGCGAACTGAACAGCAATTGCTCCTCGCCTCCGATTGCAGCGTGCCTTGTACTTCCATCCCTCCACTTGCGTTGTGAGCTCACCGCCCCGCACCTCCCTCACCGTCTTTCGCCGCTATCAATGCGCCTTTTTTCGACGGTTTTGATGCAGATTCGCCAATTTCCTGTGAGCAATCTGCACTAGGGTTTCCTCGGCGGGTATTTGGGGTCGGAATTTTGGCGGATGCGTTCTTGAAGTGAAGCTTCAGGCTCTGCCACTGGGATTCTGATTCTCGGCAAGATTCTGTTGCGTGGAATCCGTGACGCGGGGGTTTTGGTCGGATTTTTTATTCTGGTTAGGGTGGTCGAGGATATGGTGGCGAGGTTTCTTGGTGTCGTCAGGATATTGGTGCCATTTCTTAAGTTCACTACTCATGTAGTCGAATAGATGCTAAAGCTTCCCCTGTTTTTTCTGATGCCGCATGTAGCCGAATAGATGTTGTTTCGTCCTCTGTTTTTTCTGATGCACATTTCTTGAATTGCGACGGATTCTTCTTAGTTCGACCAGCAAAAGCACAGGTGTGGGGAATTCGAGTATATGTTGTCGAGATGTCTTGGTGTCACCCGGATTTTGTTCGCTATTTTATAATTTCGGTACACTTGTAGTCGAATTGATGCTGTTTCTTCCCCTGTATCTTTGGATGCGGAAACTGTGAAAGTGAGACGGATTCGTATTAGATTGGTGGCGCGGGGTTCTTTGGTTTTGGGACAGAGGGATCTATGCAGCTGCCGAGACATGGGGCATTTGGGTGATTCGGTGGCAGGTTGGGAATGGGACAGTGTGCTCCTGCTAGCCAACCCTACCTTTGACACGAGCCCGTTGCAGACGCACGATGCAAGCGCGAGTTTTGCTGTGGGACAGTCATGGACTGGGTTGGAAAGTCTTCAGGCAAACTCGCCCAGCCTCTCCGATGGCAAAGCCGTGACGGGGCCTCAATCGAGCTCTTCAATGGAGAAAACGACCACTTCGGATTACGAATTGTTTCGAGACCCGCGACTTGATTGCCCGAATTTTCTGGCCGGAAGAATCCCTTGTGCTTGTACTGACGAGGACGAGGACGAGGGCGGAAGCCGAAGTAAGAGAGCGAAGGTGACTGCCCGGTGCCAAGTTCCTGCGTGCGGAGCTGACTTGGCTCGCCTCAAGGGATATCATCAGCGACACCGTGTGTGTCTGCAGTGTGCGAATTCCACCACCGTGATTTTGCGTGACATTGCCCATCGTTATTGTCAACAGTGTGGCAAGTAAGTACGCCCTGACCTCTTTAACCCATACTGCCAGGGGTTCCACAAGTATAAATGTTTGAATAGCTTGAATGTGTGACAGGTGTGCTGCATTCTACGACAGTGGGGCAAGTATGCAGGATATTCCAGAATGTCATTTTAGAAGCTCATATTAAAGAGGTCTAAGTGTACCCTGTTCATCTGTATCCAAGTTTTGATGTGGAGGTCAAATATTTAGGATCAGTCCATCACTTTTCAATTTAAGTGCTCATGCCCCAGAACTGGGCCTTTTCGATGTTTTCTCTTACGCAAACTGAACACAAACTGGAAAAACAGTTGTAAAATGTATTTTGAGTCTTCAATTGTTGGACAATTGGCAGCATGTGGAAGCGTTTCCTTGGTCATTCACAGTGACCACGGTTATCTATGGACACGATTATCTATGATAGATTTGCTGCTTTATCTATTGAAAACAGGAGGGACTGATGCGAAAGGCAGGCCTGCTCAGTGACTCCGTTTATAAGTTAGTTCGAGCTGCTTTATGGTCTGCTTAGTTTTCCAAAGAGCTATACAGCATACGGCTCCATACCTTAATGAGACAGAACCGCCTCTTGTGATGACATCCTAAACATTTCTGATGCAATACTTGATCATACAGGTTCCATGTGTTGGGTGATTTCGATGAGGGCAAGCGTAGCTGTCGATTTAAGCTAGAACGCCATAACAATAGACGGCGCAGGAAGGTGCAGGAATCTGGAGAAGATGCTGCCACTCCAGCTGGCGAAACTGATAAAGCCAGCCTCATTAATGGTGCGTGTCATATTGTATACCGTTTCTATTTATTGTGAGATCGTTCACCTATCGTATTGCATTTGGATCATTTTGGCTACGTTCTTGTGTCATATCAGTTCTTTGTGTAGCTGACGCTTCTGGCCGAGTCTTCGTAGTCCTCGAAGAATGTTTCTGTGAATCGTCATCAGTGCGATTTTGAGGTGTTAGATTTGTTTCATTTCCACATACGAATGACTTCATGTAATCCAAATACACGATTTCAGTAATAATAAGGAGGCCTGTATTGGTTACTTGTATAGTTGGAAGATTGAACATCCCAGTGATAGTGCTTATCTTGAGGATAGCATCTGATGTTTTCGTTGTTTCATCTGTTCTGTTTTAAGGGGAGGGGAGGTTGAATGGAGACGAAAATTCTGCAGTTGAAAGCAAAGCGCACGCGGGGGTGGAGCAAAATGTTGTTGTGCAGGTTTCTAAAGAGGCCTCTTCTCCTGTTGAACAATCTGATACAACAGACGGCACACAGATCCTTTCTGCTGGCGTAGTCGACGCTTCTGAATCAAAATCTGATGGTAAGGAATTCCTCTTTACTTAACTAGTTCCCAGAAAGCCAACAATTTATCTGCCATTCCGACGTCATAATCATTTTCTAATTATTCTCATTTGTCTGATTGTTTCAACTTGCTCGTGGACCTTCACATTCTGTACTCCCAGATTCGGTCCTTCCATCTTTTCCCCTTCTGGCTTCTTCTCGGTTTACGTTCCTCTCGAAACTTGCCCGAAGGCAGTTTGGTTTCAAGATGGATTCTCAGGTTTCAGTTAGCCTTTAGAAGTCGATTACACATTGCTTCAGCAAATAAAGACCCGTTGTTGATTTTCAGGGGTCCTAATGGTATGTTTTTTAGATCGAGGATGCTGAATAGTGATGTATTCACCGAATCGTGTGTTGGGATTTGCTTTTAATGATATAAGTTTTTTATCACAGCTTCTTACCTCTTAAACATCTTGTCTATTGCAGGAGCACAAGAAGCGCTTTCTGCACCATCGACCCAGGACTTTGACGTGCCTGACTCCAATGTTCCTATTCCTGCTGAGTCTGCTTTACTGTGGAACTCCACTGAAAAGCCTGGCGGTGTTTTTAACGGACATAAAAGTGGAGTTGATGAAGATTCTTTGCTAGCATTGTTGTTGGAGGACTCTCCAAACATTAATGAGAGCTTACCTTCGCATGGTTTTGAGTCGGCATCTCGTGCCACTCCAAAGTTCGACAAGTCGACTGCATATGCATCTTCGGTGAGTCCGGCTGTGTAGCTGTGTAGCTTTATGTGTTCTTTCAGTCATACACAAGGTCGTTTTACTGCTTCGACATCTTTGTAGTCAGTGTATGTTGTACTGAGGGTCATTATCTTCTCAAAATCCATGATGAATCCTTGTACTTGTTGATTTTTTCTTCTCAGGGGTTGAACTAGTTTGTATGATACTAAGAGGTTTCTGTTTGTCAGTGCCCAACTGGCCGGATCTCCTTCAAGCTGTATGACTGGAACCCAGGGGACTTTCCTCGAAATTTAAGGCAACAGGTGCGATTTTCAGTATTTACATGATATTCTGAAATTTCTATAGGATCACTTAGTACGATTGCTTAGAACGAAGAGCTATTCTGGTTGTCTAACGTCAACTTAGTTTGGACACATGGCTTATGCTACTGCAGATTTTGGAGTGGTTATCGAATATGCCTGTGGATCTGGAAGGGTATATACGTTCTGGTTGCACCATCATCACCCTTTTTATTTCCATGCCACATTTTATGTGGGAGGAGGTAATGGACGTGGATCTTTCTTCATGCTTTTATTTATATGTGCTGTTTTTGAGAAGTCGCATTCTTCAGATTGACTGTTTCTGGAGTCCTCATCACCATATTAATTAAGGAATTAATGTACTGGTGTTTGGTTTTGGCAGCTGAATGCAGACTGGGAAGGTGCCGTTTTGAAGCTTGTCTGCAGTCCACTGAATGAATCAGGCTTCTGGGAAAAAGGATATTTTAAGGCCAAACTTGGTCGACGGACCGTACACTTTGAAAATGGCAAGTTTCTCTCTGAACTCATTACAGTTGATGTTGTGTTGAGTTGTTGATAGTCGTTTTGCAAACTTGTATGTACTTTGGTGCATATCTTCTGCTAAGATTGTTGCTTTGGGGAACAGGGAAGCCGGTGAACAGAAGCGGCGGGAAAGAAGACTGTATGCCCTGCATGCCGGTCCTGCAGTCTGTTGAGCCTGTATGTTTCCGGGCTGGCACTGGCTGTATGCTAAGCATTACTGGACGCAACTTGCGACAAGCAAATACAAAGTGGGTTCCTTTATGCATATCTCGTTGAGTACTTGCACATTGTGTTGGTACTGATCAATGTTCCCTTGTTCAGATCCTTTTGGCCAGTTTTAATAGTTCATTTTTCGTATGTTCTCAATCGCAATACAATGACTGGAGATTGTCCTCTTGGTTGCAGTTCATGTTATCCCCTCGTGCCCTGTATCATCATATTTGAACCTCACTAATTAATATCCAATGCAGGTTGTTGATGTCTCACGGGGGAAAGTATATTGCTGCTTGGGTGCTGAAAGAGAGTTCCCCGAGTAAGCAAGAGGACAAGTGGAAGATCGTTGTGCCACCTCTAGACCCGTGTGCAGCTGGGCCTGTTTTCATCGAGGTACCATTCATTCGGTATATATTGATTAATATGCACAATGCTGTAGTTAGATTGTCCTCATGTTTTATCTTATGGGTCTCCGTATATTACTGGCAAGCATGATCGGTTAATGCAATGCATATGATAGTCGGATGAGAAGAGAACACTGTATTTATCTGCTGTCACTCTAAGTTTGGTCTGAAACAAGAGGTTACTTAAGTTTGCTTGTGGAATTAATCTTCTGGTCTTGGACTTCCACGTACTTCATTGCTCTACATCGTTGCTGGTAACAACATGCTGCCATATGAACTTCATGAACCGGGACTTGTCTACACCAGGTTGAGAATGAAGGAAGACCCAGCAACACGATGGTTGTGCTAGTTGGGGATGCAGAGTTTTGCAACGAAGTGGAAAGCCTGGAGCTATTTACTAGTAGCTGCGAAGCGCAAGACCTGCTCTATGATCTGGGTTGGATGCTAAAGGAGCACACTCTGGATGCAAATGTTTTGATTCAACTTCTCCAGTTGCTGCTGAATTATGCGAATGCGAAAGGATGGGAACGAGTTGCTGAACGCATTTTGGAAGCAGCTGAGAGGCGGGGTGTGTTGCACAAATTAGTTGGAGCTTTTGACCATTCTTCCTTAGACTGGAGAAACATCTTGACTGAAAGCACTGAGCATCCGGCAGCCTACACACTGCCGTCGCTTGCTGCGCCAGAATTGAACCGGAGTCATCTCATACCATCGCTAGCTCAAAGCGAGGTCTGTCCTCTGTCGTTCCGGAATGTTTTATGTTTTATGTTTATGTCTTGGAGTTCAGGAATGATGTTGATCTTGAAAATCCTGTATAATCGCTTACTAAATTCACGTCCCATGTGGTGCTTTCCTGGGTCAGACAGATGAGGACAAGGATACACACATCATAGTTTGCAGCAGCAGCAGCAGTGACAATTTAATGACAATGTCTCTGTTACCTAAACGAGGGACGAGAGGGAGTCGTTTCCGTTATCCATGGGTTGGGAGCCCCTTAAGGCTTGCGTTCGCTGTTGCAAGTGCAACGGTGGCGTGTGCAGGGCTCTGTGTAGTTCTACAACACCCTGAACAGGTTACTTCTCTGTCAACATCGTTGCGGCGCTGCCTTTGGAATAACTGATTCAGTGTAATTTTAATCATCTGGGCTCTGCGGAGAGAATGTGTACATGCTGCGAGGGGATAATTTGTTCTTACAGCCCATTTCAGATTAGCAAGTTTTATTAGGCTTCAAAACCCTTTTGACTTTGCCGGTAACCAATAACCCTTGTGTAAGTATTGGGTGCCAAGTTGAGGGTGCCAGTATCAGAAATACTCCAATTTTAGTAGAATTATCTCATAGATTTTTATATGGTACCGTTAGATAATAGGCGAAATCACGAGTTTTTGCTGATTGGATTCTAGATTTCAGGTAAATGTAACCCTACTGTGTTGCATCATTGGATACGAGTCCTTACTTAGTACTTGGCTGATTTGTTGTTGACGATTCATCAGCACTAGAGCCACTGCTTGTATTTCTTTCTTGCAACTTGAAGGTTCAATTGCACCAACCTGTACTGATTTGGTCTGCTGGTTTAAATAGCCCCTCTGTTGCAGATTGTTTCTTGTCATCGCTCACAGAATCTACGAACAGGGTTAGATACGATCACATGATTTCTCCTTGACTGTTATCTGATCTGGAATATCCTGTGGCAGACGAGCATGGTGTCTTGACCTCAGCGCTTGAATCAAGCTTGTCACTCCGCAAGGAGGACAAAAAGTGTCTGATGAATGAATTTCAGTCTTTTTAGAAACAAGGGATGCGCCTACTTGTTCAATAATCTTAAGTCATTTTAAGTCATGTTGGGTTTTAGACTTTGAGGGGTTGACTTGGGGTCCTTGGTGCCACGACCCATGACTTCCAAGAATGGAGAGAAAAATTAGAATGTAAATTTGAATTTGAATGGGTGTGTTTATCTTACGCACTTTAAACGGTTGGCTCTAGTTCAAAGGAGAACAGACTTTGGATTGAAGAATGCTACCTCTAGAGATTGTTATAT
The DNA here is from genome assembly GCA_963969595.1 of Neckera pumila. Lineage (NCBI taxonomy): Eukaryota > Viridiplantae > Streptophyta > Bryopsida > Hypnales > Neckeraceae > Neckera > Neckera pumila. The sequence goes on along the minus strand of OZ018408.1, from coordinate 1,099,337 downwards.
ATGAAGAAGTTTGAATAGGACTATACTTGAAAATCAATCTAATCAGAGGTGCACAATAAATTGTGTACATTGTGTACAATACATTGTATAGTAGACTATGTTTGGGTTGGTTTCATAAATAATTAAGCAATCTTTCAAGCATGTCCAAAATTTGTTAAATTTGTAGAGCAATTGCAATATCCAAAAAGACAAAATTAATTTAAAGGTAGGAGTTCTTTGTGAAATTGAATACTTGAATTGGAAATTTGTCCAACAGTTTGAAGATTAAAAAATGACATTCAATACAATTGAATTCCAAATTTATGCCAATTTGGCACTCAAGTGTTGGAATTGACCTAGTTAGGGATACAAATGTTAAATATAAGACTACAAACAATGAGCTTGGGTATTCTCACATAAATACCAGGGTGAGACATTGGAAAAAGGAAGCAAATAACTTACCCTGCTCACCATTAACCTCAGTTTCCCTCAAAATTATCTCCATAATGAACTAATTAGAATATTTTGAAGTCTCATCTTACATTAAACTATTTTTTTTCCTAAATTCAGAGGTTCCAAGACTCTCTCTTGCTAGTACCTTCAGTTAATCGTGTCCCTTGCCATTGTTTTTTGTCATTTTCCCGGGGAACCTTTGTTGCTGCACATGCTACGGAGCCGGACAAGGGCGCTGCATCGATCATATTCTTTGCCACACGCGACCTCATGCCAGATTCGCAAAGCAGTGTGTCCGACACACGCCAATTCATTTGGAATTCATGACTGAGGAGAAACAAAAGTCTGTAACCTTTTAAAATTTTCCACATACCTTAATTATGCATGCATCGAACAAGGGTAATGGGACGTTGAAACTGAAACTGAGTTGAAGCGATTGATGCAATTGGGCCGTTCGCAACCTGTCTGTATTCCGCTTTTATTACAGCAGGTGCTTCCAGAATGATAGATCGTGCTTCCAATTCTCCAGATTCTACGATGTAGAAAAGATCACTCTCAAAGCCCTGAAAACGTTGAGAGTACCGGCAGAATAGCACGTGAAGAAATCCACAAGCATACGCATTTTCAAATTAAATATCATACTGTATGCTGAGAGAAGCTAAACTCTCTAGTCTCTACCTGTCGTATTATGCCTTCACGAGCATTCACTTCTGCATTCAATCACCGACTGCCGTCCGTTGCTTCTCGGCAACCCTTGGAAGAAGAACTTCCCGTGCGGAGCCTGCTTAATCGGTGCCTGTACTCAGAAAAAAAATGCACATGAGCGAAATTTTCATCCATAGCAAGTAAATAGACAGACACGTTGCTTGCAAATACGAGGTCGCTTGAAACTTCCGCACCAGGAGCGTTCAGTTTTTTTCCCTAGGTGGCCACTTCGGATGCAAATACTCAATTGCAGTAACTTCCAATACATACCTTCTTAAACTATCATTCAAAAATGTAGGATTTTAGGGTTCTCTGTATTGGTACATTTCTTACCTTCCTTGAAGCTTCCAACATTGATATATTCCAACACCTACCACTTCTGGCCATTTAGGTATTAGTTCATAAAACCCTAGAATTTCGAGGCCCAAGCCTACATGTTCCAAAATAGTCCCTCATTCACTTGAAAATGAGCTGTCGACAATACCCAAACACGAAGGCAATACTTGGCTAATCACTAACTGCAGCAAGACAACCCAACGGACGTAAGCTTATCACACAGTGAATTTGAGTTCAATCCCCCCTAAAAGCCTTCAATGGCACAAACTTCTACAGTAGTAAACTTGAATAAATCCATGGGTGCACACCTCTTGCTCCAGGAGTTCTTACACGAGTCTCAGTTGCATGCACCCAAGGTTCGTCTGGATCCAAAGACGCTTCAATAGCACGAGCATCAGTCCTTGAGAAATCTTGAAGAACTGGACGAATGCCTTTGAATTCATCCTGGTTGCTCTGCATCGGGGACTGTACTTAGATACCACCTTCATTTATAGGCTCTCTGTGGTAGGGCTCCATCACCATATCCACCTGGTTTCAGAACATACGGGGGGAAATCATTAGCAGTGCAACGCTAAAATCATCACAGAAACTCATTCACACCTTTCACATTATCCAAATTATTGCTCTCCATGCACAACCAGCAAGACAACCAAAAGGAGAGGAAAACAGAAAAAAAATGGACCAACAAATGCACATGCAGTACTTCCATGAAAAATCGAGTTCCAGGGGTCAGGCATAACATAAGTCATCGAGGTTTTCAATACGCACAGCAGGGATCACCATGTAATCTACTGCAGCCATAGCTGGTAGGATTATTCACAATTGCAATACAAGTTTGTTAACTTTGGATCCCTGTTGGCAACCTGTTGCAAAAGACAGTGTGGAAAAACATTCAGTAAAAGTTAAGTTAGTCTGCTCTTAAAGCGACCATTCAAGAGCTGATTGCCTTGTTGGGGAAGCCAGTCTCCTTGAAACAATTTTCAGTAAATTTTTGTAGGAAGAAAAATGGAATTGGCACTAACCCAAGTCATTTCAAAAAAATTTGACCTTTGTGAAATTAGTTACAAATTTTTGAAGTTGAAACGCAATAGTCACTAAAAGCAACCACCTCCTGTAATGTACACTATTGATACATTAAAGAAAGCAAATTCTACCTCTATGTCGTGATCACTTTTAGAGCATGGTCGCTTTTAGAGTAGACTAATTTATTGGGCAATACACTCCATAGCTTGGGCAATTATACAATAAAGTCAAATTCATTGGTTACTAACTTATTCATACTTTTCTTATTGTAGGAGAGTCTCAACATGCGTGTGTTCTACCTTGGAAACACAAAATCGCACATTTTCAACATGGTTCCCATTATTATACTGAAATTTTTTTGTGGAGTCTTGTTGGTAGTCAAATGGAGATTCTAGATTCTCTTAGAATGCATTTTTTGGACACCATGTGAATAAACTACAACATTTCAAAGTGCTGAAAATAGACACACCTAAAATCGACGATAGACTTTCATAAATAATGGAAGTACATTTTAGACTAGAATCTAGACTGTGCCGGGTTTTAGAAAGTGGTTGATTTTAGGTACTTACCTTAGACTTGAATGCATAATCAGGACACCTTGACAAGATAACCCTACAAAAGTGCTCTTCTCCAAGCACATACAACATGGACATAAAAATGTATCGTGACACATGGCAGAATACTTTAAGATCAGTTTCGCCCCCCATTAACTTATACTCACCCAAGTTTTTCAAGACGCAGCAAGTAGAATTTGCATGTGCATGGTTAAGCTTCTTTTGACCCAAAATTCACAGATCGAGTACACAACCTCTAAGTTGGAATGAATACTTTGGAATCAATGGAGCTCCAGCCCTTCTAGTGGAGCACAACCAAATATCTCTAGAAATGGAATCATTCACCAATCTGGCAAACAAAACTTCATCATACCTACAAGAAGTGGAACTTGAGAGAGAGAAAGATGGATTCAACAATTGCAAGTCTAAACTAGTAAGGTTGAAAAAGGTCCGGTAAGTAAAATTTAATCAACTTAACCCCTAAATTGCCAAGTGGTCGACAAACAACCAATGAAAAATTCAAGTAGGTTCTTATGAAGTCAATTGCAAATGAATCTTTCTAAACTTTTCACACAAGGTGTGGGACATGCACCACCTTGCTGGCAAAATGATTTTTTTTTTATCAGGTGCCTCAACAAAAGTCATATTGTTTGAAGCTTTCTAGGCAATGTGGGCAGCTTCAAGTAGCATGTGCAAAACTTCTCTTCAACCTCTAGAATTTGGTAGGTAATTATGTAATTAATATCATGTAGGATGCAACTATAAAAAAAACCCATGAGTAGTGCAAAAATCTCATGTCTAGGTGTTAAAGTTTGTTGACCCTACTAAGCAAGATTGGAAAAAAATAAGTTCTTCTAACTTCAAACGCTATAATCTTTTAGTCCGCACAATCAAAATTTCTAAATCTTTTATTCCCTGCAAGTTTGTATCATTGAATTTATTTTTTCAATTTTTTCTTGATGCCCTAAAAATTGGAAGTTTTTGACAATGTAATTATGCCCAAAATGTGCCTTGATCCTTTAGGTATTAATTAGGAATAAATAGACATGGTATTTTAATAGTCTAGTTGAAGTGGTGTTGAAGGCATGGGCAAGATCAAGGAATTAGGGATCCATCTAAAGTAAGGCATGTGCACTTATAATTGATACTAATTACAACCAATCATAATTATTATTGACACCGTATGAATAAGTTATGAATTTTCAAAGTCTGTATTGTTTCTAGCTATATCAAAAATCAACAATGGGCTTTCATAGACTTTCATATTTTGATTGTATACATCTTGTGTAATCAATATCTAGAAAAAAAATTAGGTACATATCACATTTTTGGGGCCATGTTGATTATGGATGTGCAGACCTTAATCCTTCCAACATTTCTTGGAGGTGAAATTTTGGAATGTTGTTTCACATTTTTCACCTAGGGAAAAACGCTAGAATTTATATATTATCACTAATGATCAAATTAAAAAAATTTGAACTCATATTTTGAATGCAACCTGTGAATTATTCATGACGGGTCAAGAAATACAGTCAACATTATTTACCACAAAAGAAGGGACAAATTTTTACATTTGTTTCCTAGGAAGTAGAAATTCTCAACACAAACTTATCGGATGTATTTCTTTAGTATTTAGTTATATTTATGAGGATTTTTATATAGAGTTTTCCACAGAAGCAAGCTTTATGCAAAATTGGCACAAAACATGTTACAAAATTTCAAATTCCATACCTTCTTTGTATATTTTTTGCACTAATTATATCTAAATATCTAAAGTATAATAAAAATTAAAGAATTTACTAGATTACATCAAAAGTTTACTAGTTTATTGGAGGGCATTGAGAGTTAGTCTTAGAAATATATGTGAGCCCAAAGAGTGTTCCCTAATAAAACTTAAGCAAAATTTTTAATTATTTTCTTCAAATGTAGGCATATAGGTGGTAACAAACATGTTGGTCCTAATTTCAATTGAGATTTTAGGTTGAATATATGGTTCCATATATTAAAAAAATATAGATTTGACATTGCTTTGGAGTGACAAGTAGAGCCTTTTAATTAATTCCTAAAGTTTTATAGAACCCACTATGAGTTTTTTGAGAACTTGGACAAGCTCTTATAACTTAAAAAAAATTGTGTATGAAAATTTTAAATAGCTTTTTATCATCATGCTCTGCATGTGAAGCTTTGATTTAAGTCATTCTCATAAATATTAACAAAGTTATAAGGACTTATGTGATTTTACTGTCAAAGTAGGTAGCTAAAAATATACATATTGGAAATTTTTTTTTTTTTTCATTTAATTGAATTGACATATTTGCATCTAAAAAAATCATACCATTGTATTTTGATTGATGAGATGAAAGTTATGAGGACTTTTATTTTAAGGACATGGAGGAAAAAAAATTATTTTATCTTATGAATTGTTTTTCTAAACTCAATTAGACGAATTTTCAAATAAACAAATTAAAATTGCATATGTATTGCTTACTAAAACATTTTTACCATTGGGATTGACAAATTTTAATTTCATTTCAAATTTATTAGTAATTTAGGTTTCTCTTTCATTTTGTACCACCTTTCTCTAGAAAAATCTAATTTTTGAAGTTTAGGCATAATAATCTTGCAATCAGAAATGCTTTGCACTTTGAAGTATTGGAAAAATATACTCAAAGGAGTTCCCAAAAAGATCATACCATTGGATTCATAAAATAATAAAATTGATGAAGCTTTCAGATTTTTTTTGGCAAAGAGTATTTGAAGCTTATTCTTGCCTTTAAATAGGAAAGAATTTTAGGAGTTAAAATTTGTTTAGAAGACATTAGTGCAACAATTGTAAATGGTTGATTTATAGTCATCAAGCATCACATTACAAATTCTTATTTTGGATGTTCCGTTAATTACATAGCTTTCACACATGACAAAGGGATGTTTTTGGATTGTCATTAATATTGTATCCAGGCGGAACCATGTAGAGAACTACATTAGCAACCAAAAAGAAAGAATAGCCCCTCTCTATAGTCTACAATGGGAAGCTATTTGATTTTGCTTTGACACCTATAATGTACCTTTTTCCAAAAATGAAATGACCCAAATGACCAAATGACCTAAAATAAAATTTGAAATTCAATAAATGTAAGAGCATTGACCTAAGGTCCACAACCGAGGCCATTGATGTTGCATTGCCAAGGTTGGCTAGCCATCACGAGCTTGTGTACTTTTTCCAAGCATCAATATCTCAAAAATTATTACAAAAATAATTTTCGTCCTATATAATAATTACAAGAATACCTAAGGTAATAACGTCTAAGTAAATGAGCTTGAATAAAGGTTGGAACATGGTTTATTTCATTAAACCATAATTTTTTTTGGTTAGATTTTGTTGATAGTTGAAAGGAGGTTTTAGATTCTTTAAGAAAGCATTTTTTTTTTAATAAACTATAAACTCCAAAAGTTTTTAAAAATAGGTGTCAGTACCTAAAACCTTGTGTGTCATCAACAACCCATTCCCGATCACCCTCCCCCCCATTCTGGCTTTGTAGGCTATTCTCTTACCTTGAATTTTGGTGAAGGAGGTAATTAATTATGGTGCGGATTCCAAGTCAGGAATAAAATCTTCCTCTGAAAAATTCATAGTAATTATGTTTTGAGAAATAAAAATCTAGAAAACTATGGAACCCTTCCAAATTCTATTTTAGCACATGGGAAAATTTCCCCACTGAAGAAACCCAGCCTGCAAATATGTGTAAGCTTAACTGCTTAAGCAATCAAAAATGGATTGCCTCCCTTAGGGCATCCCCCCAACTGCAGATGGGGAAAGCGCCCAGCTCGTGCCAATTGAATGATTCTAGCCCGTGTGTTCCACTCTTGGCAACACGGCAATACGGGCTTGGAACACGGGGAACCAGGTCGGCACAAGTCCCATAGCGCCACCTTACATCACTTGATTCACTTCATCAATGCCGACATTGCAAAAGCTTAAATATTCAAAAAGTTTCTTGAAATTTGCAAAAGAGGACAAAAAGAGCCCATATCAAGCCGCGGGCAAGCTCCACCATTTGACCGTGTACTCATAAAATTTAGTTGTGGCCGGCCATTTTTTGACCCTTGCCGTGTATGCCATGGGGCAATTAACCCCTAAAAAGGCCCAAAGTCCCCTCGGGGGACACTTGGGATTTCGGGCAGGCTAGTGTGACCTGAAACTTTGGCCTAATTTTTTTAAACTTCTTTTGAGGATAGGGAATTACATTAGCTTTCTAAAAATATAATTTTTTTCAATTGGTGCTTGGGAGCAAATGTTATGCCACTTGAAGACAAAAAAGCAACTCGCTGGGCAGAAAAAAAAACTGGTAAAAAATTGTATTTTTTTTAATACTTTTTTCTCAAATATCATGTTTTTGTCTACATTTGAAGCTTTGATTCTTTCTATTTGGACTCAAAATGAGAAAGTTATAGACAATCTTGTTTTTCGGGCAGTCTAGCATCTTGAGTTCTTCAAAAAACAACTTATAGAATTCATTTTTGAATGCAATTTTCAAATTTTTTCAATTTTTTTTTACAAAGGTTCATTTTGTTTGCAAGAACAATCTCATTGTCGGAATTATGGTATTTTAATTCCAGCTAAGAGCTATTAACGATTTAGTGTTTCTTTCAATTTTGGACCTACTTCTACTTAACAATTTATTTATATGTGAAAATCAAGTTTTGACATTCTGAAAAAAAATTCCCCGACTCTTAACTCAAATATTCAACATAAAAAAATTTAACCTAATGGTGTGTAGTGCAAAAAATATCTACAAATGGCCAAAGTCATCTGAAATTGCAGGCCACAATTCAAAAAAACTTCTTTTTCCAACTTCAAATGCTAATATCTTCCAATTTGTACAATCAAACTTCATGAAATTTTTACCACATGATCTACGACAAGTAAAGTACAAGATCCTACGATTAGATTCTAAGAAAAAGATTTTTTTGGTTTCTTGAGTGATTGCAACCGAAATGGCAGTTTTCAGTGGTTTCGGTCCCAGAAAATGCCTTGGGCCTTTAGGATTAAAATGGCCGGGCATGACAACTCCCCAGGTTTGTGGCACTTGTTGAGCAGCTGTGGGGATGCTCTTAACTGCAAGCTCTTCTTGAAAATCCAACAGCTATTTCGCTAAACTTTTAAGTTTGTAGGAGCGGTATAAACAGAAGTTGCCAAGTTTTCTTGGAGCAGTGGTCCTGTAAGTCAACACAAGTCATGGCTCAGTCCTTCCATTCCATTATCCCATACAGCCACATGATCTCTCTCACAGACAGCTGCAGGTGAACATACCAGCCATGGTACTGTACTGGTAACTTAGTACATCGAACTTCAGTAAGGGAGGGGATCGGCACATCCTTCTGAAATATTTGATTTTTTTGTTGGAAATTTGGAACGTACGGTTACACCAAAAGAAGAATATATATATATATTTTACAGAGTTTCTTTTTCAGTACAAAAATAACTTTAAGAAAAAAATAGTTTTTCAAAAACTTTGGCTTTGATTTTCAGAAATATTTCCCGCCTAACTTGACCGATAATGTAACTACACCTAAAATGGACTACTCCTCAAAATCGATCCTTGCCTTTGAATGGAAAATGAATAGGGAGGATACTCAAAATGGTGCACATTCCAAGGACAAATGTAAAGTGGAGTTAGGGGCCACTTTGAGTAGTGTGCAGCTCTATTTATAACATTGTGGAAGTGACAATCTTACAAGTGGTCAATTTTGGGTACACTTTCTATTGTTTTAACTTCTTCTCTATGACATGTTATGGTACTACTTGTGTCATTTCTTTATGTGCATCAAATGGATTTTGCCATCACCTATATGATACTTTAGCACCCTACACCTTGCATCTTTGAAAATTTATAATTAATTCACAATACGTCCAAAAATTATGGAACCACTTGCATTTTGATTCATATTCCTTCACCAATATACAAAAATTGTTGTTCATTTTCTATAGCATATTGGTCATGTCATAACTTATTAGTGTGATTTTAGGTGTAGTTACCTTAAAGATTAGTTCTAAAGGCAAAATCATTTTCTCATAAGATAATGACTTATAGCAACTAGATAAGCTTCAATTTTTTAATCATTAGTGCTTGAATCCTTGTTTGAGTTTTTACTCAATTCTTACTATAACCTCGGTGGATATGTATTTCTTCATCCAATTACATCCAATTGTCATTGAAAAAGGGTGTCTTATAATGAAGGGTGTCAAGTATCACGACTTCAGAGCACTTAGGGATTAAATTTCAAGGTGGTTTTAGGGATGGGAGGACAAATGTTCCAATCTAAAATTCCAAGAAGAGCTTCAAGCTTAGGAAATAGAGTTTATCTATGAACAATAAGAGTGACTTCTGTTGTAGTCATGCAAACATGCTCTCACCAATACTAAATGAAACTCTTTAGAAATCTTTTGGATATACTTACACATTAGATGAAGAAATTGATATTTGTGGATTGTAAGTTCTCAACACAAGATCTCATCAAATCATCTTTTTAAGGTAATATAAAACCCAAGAATGCAATTTAAAGAAGTGCATTGTCTATGCCAACAATGCAATGTTGACTTTCAAGGGAACACAAATGCATATATGATATTGCCATATAGACAAAATTATAGGAATACAAAGTTTGCACAATTCACAAGTAGGGATAATTCTTTGTTGTAGATGCCATTTTCAAGGCAATTTCTTAGAATGTCTAATTTTGACCTTGTTATAAAACCTACCCACGTAGATTATTGCCTAAGATGTACATTAATTTTTTTGAACACAAAAGCCTAGAGTATGCCTATAATCAACACTTTCATTAATAATTCCATGAAATTTTTGTCTTGTATGTAAAAAATACAAGTATACCAATTTTTTTTAATACTCTCTCAATGCCAGCAAGATCCTACAAAAATCAAAATAATTTTTTAGTACTTAGGAAACATGCTATGATGTTGAATAACCCAATTTTATGTAAGGTAAGTGAAGCCACTGTGGGACCAAATGGGAACAAGTTCAATGTGGACAAAATCATACTAGTGGTCTACATTTCAGAACTTGAATGTACACCACCATTATAATTTTGTACACAATGGGCTCACTGTTTACCTCAATGTCAACTAAATACCATTCTGCCATTTCCGTCCATGTGAATAAAAAACCCAACTCATTTCTATGTTAATCAAGATTGTCACTCAATCTCAGTTTAATTTGGCAATCAGAAAATTGCCAATAAAGTTGAAATTGCTTTGTCACACACAAGCAGCTTCAGTTCAGTCTGGAATACCAATGTGAAAGCTCATTATTTGTACCTTGCTATTTATTCTCATGCTCAAACAAAAGTTACCTGGCCACCATACCATAATTGCTAAGCATACAAAATGCATGAAATATTGTGGTACATTCAACCTCCTCTAATAACACTCCTTCAGGGAACATATATAATAGGCTTTCATATAATGGACTACAAGGTAGGAGGTCTATAGAACTCTTATTTAAGAGCTGGAAATTAATTTGGGGAGGTTAGACTTCTTGAAATATTTTTCAATAAAATTTTCTTGAAAGACAAATGAAATTGGCATCTAACCCAAGTTGTTTCATATTTCTTTGGAGCTTCATGAAATTAGTTATGAATTTTTGAAATTGAAATGCAATGGTCATGAAGGCGTCCATTGCCTCAAATGCACACTGTTTGTATATTGTTGGTGCAATAAGAGAGCAAAATGTACAAATAATGTCTATTTCAAGAAATGGAAGCTTTTAGAGTCCGAACGCTTTATGGATCTCCTACCTTATATTCACAACTTTCCATGTGAAGTTGTCCCATAAGATGCGTATACCAATGCACGTTTCACTCCAAAGTGCATTGATGCAACTTAGACTGAAATTTGCATTGGTAATCGTGATTTGCCAATATCACTATAATTTTTGTCTTTTATCTAGCTTATGAAATGGTTTATTTTCTTTATTCAATGTCTACATTTGGATTTTTTTGTACCTATCCAAATTACTTTTTGAATGCGCTTCCAATGAAAAAAAAATTCAAGTTCTAATTATAAGCTAGTCAAAAGTTAAAAGTTCATTTGGAGGGGCCTACTCCGGTGAGCTAATGATGAGGTATGTCTACTTTAAGAACAGCCCCACTATATTCCGCTGAAGCAACATTCTGAAGCAAATCAATGGAGAAAATTCCTCATCAGTGCAAAACCTTTAGAGTGTTGCTTCAGTGTGTTGCAGTGGGGATGCTCTAAGTTAGTGTAACTAGAAGAGGGCCTCCTTCACACTGAAATGTACTAATTGAGCCCCTCGGCAGCCGCAATCAGCCAGTCTGCCCCGGAGTACTACAGGAGGTTCCACATTCCTTCCATAATCTTGAAGGTAGAGCAGAGCAGCCATCAGTTGGATCTTGAAGGTAGAGCAGTTGGATCTGTACCATTTCAGGTGCCGTGAGTACTTCTGCCAACCTCTGCCTGGCAGTCAGAAACGACCGCAAACCATTTATTCAAACTTGCATCTAGCTCGGGCAGGCTTTTCTCACATGCCGCTCTTAACTGTTCTGGAGTATAACTTATATCAGGATTTCAGGGTGTCCTATAACTCAAATCGAGCTGCTGCACTGCAAACTGGGTACAGTCCAGTACTTACATATCGCCCACTCAAAAAGCTTCTTCAAATCAACGTTGAAAATATAACTTATGTCCGCAATCGACCTGCACTTTGATTCCACTCGATCAGATCCACGAGACCATGACCCGATTGCAATATATATTGCATGGTCCGTCCGACTTCCTCAGTTCCTCTTAAATCCCCGTTGCAATCGCACCACGTGTGTACTTACTGATGGAGTACTGGCCCACTAGCTATTTACACTTCTGAAAGGGACATGAAGCAGCTAGCTAACGTAGCTCGACTGCACTCTGTAGCTCCAGCTTCTTCGACACTCCCAAGCTTTCGCAGCGTTAGCTGATGAGCTGAGAAAGACGCGCGCCATGGGTATGCTGGAGTTTGTCAAGATTTGGGATGGAGTGTTCAGAAGCTTGCAGTGGCAACATTGAGCGAGGGAAAGAGTGAGTGAGTGAGTGAGTGAGTACTGGAGCTAGTGGAACAAGCTTCCAAATGTCAAGCAGACTTTGTTGCTGAATATATGCTGTCACCCGATGGCTGCCGCACTTCCTAGGATGTTTTCTTGTTTGGGTGTAGTGGCCTTGTGGGTGTCAACTCTCACATGGCAAGTGCACGCCCAGCCAGGTACGATAATTTCCAGGAAAGCTTGTTTGTCGCTGCATATGTAGGTTTTTACTTGTCGCTTGAACTGTGTTGGAGTACAATGGCTGTAAATTGTGAAGTTTGCTTGCATTCTTGAGCTGGAGTATATCTGGGCAACTCTTGACATTGAAGGTGAAAGTCTATATCTTGACGGCTGGCTGCATTAATTAGTGCATTAGTGTTGTCCTTCAGCTTTGAGAGGTCGTATATATACTATTTGCTAAGCATTATTACCAACACGGAGACGAGGAGTGTGTATTCATTGGGAGATCACTCAATAAAGATCACTCACTGGAAAGATCATTTTGCGAACTGCAGCGTCAAACTCTAGCTCTTGATATCAAGTTTCTTTCTCACCCAATGTATTGAAAGATTTCTCGTAAAAGCATCGGATGAGTGGACGGTTGTGTAGATCAGTATTAAAGGGATATATAGCAGAAAACTAACCCCATTTCCATTCAAAGATGAGTGCCGATCGATGGACCACATTTTTTCAATCCATATATGCTTAAACCCTGCTTAAGACCTTGGGGTGCAAGAAGGCCAACTAAGTGTCCGTATTGGAAGAGATGAGTTTCTGTTGGTAAAGTAGAGGCTCCATTAACCATTCAGGACATGAGATGCTCCATTGATCATACAGGTGATCTTTGACTTGTGTTAAGTGTGTAAACACTCACTCTATTGACATTTCGCTTTTTTGCAATTAGTTTTTAACTTCACAAAGAATAAATGTGCAAAGTTATAACTCGGTGACACAAGTTTCTAGATCGTTATAGCAAGAGGTTCAAGGTTCACCTGTTTGCTGAATGGAACCTCTCCCTGTGAATGGGACCTCTCCCTCTTACAATATATACCTGTTCCCTAACTTCACGTTTTTTGTTTGAATTCTTCAGGGTTCATCAACATCGACTGTGGCGCCAATGCTCCGAACCACGACACAGCTCTCAACATGACCTGGACTACAGACAAAGACTACACTTCCTCTGGAGTGAACGCCGTCGACGAGAACGCTGGCAACGGCTTCATCTACAACCCCGTGCACACCATGAACACCGTTCGCAGGTTCCCAGGCCCTCACAACAAGAGTTGCTACACGTTGCCCGTGACGAGGAATGTGACATACCTCCTCAGGATGAGTTTTCTCCCGCAAAGCCCACCACCGGAGTTCGACGTTTTCGTGGAGGCCACTCGGATTAGGTCAGTGGACGCCTTCAACGGAGATTTCGTGGAGGTCGTGCTCAAAGCGTCACGAGAGGATATGTATGTTTGCTTGCTGCGAAAAGGGAGTGAAGATGTGCCTTATATTTCATCTCTGGAGCTAAGGCCCATGGAAAAGGGAATGTACGCATTGGCGGAGAAAGGGTACTATCTGCTGCTCCTGGATCGGAAGAATTTCGGCGCTGATAAGCTGACAATCGTCAGGTAACGAAAGTGCTTTTGCAGTCGGTATGGTATGCTACAGGGTGTTAAGTTTTATCTGAAGTTCTAATCTGGATGCTGAACCGCCTCATGGCGAGGACAGAGAGTGTGCACATGCTTTGAAAATGACCAATTTGGTTAACCGTGCATATTGTGAACAGAATACATTCCGATGGGGCAAATCTTATATATATCAGCAGAATCGTTGAAGAACATGAAATGGAACGAATTAAAGAGAACGAAAGAAATTCTCATCTGACCTAGTTAGTCAAAACCTAACTGCCACAGAAATGAGGCTGAATTTGAGCTTCTTGGGCATCCAGTGTTTAGCCCTCAACGCCACGAACGACCAATTTGTTTCATGCTTTGTTGCACTTCTGAGTGGCGGGTTATTCTTTTGTTCAATTCTTGAGCATTTAGTAACCAGCACATGCAATGTTCGTTACTGATTCTGGTGACGTGAGTTTGGTCATATCTGAATTATATTATATGATCAGTCGAAGTGTTCATATGTAATGAGACCGTGGGTTTAGTGAAGTGAATAGTGTTTTAGGAATTTATGCACTAGCCATTGTTTCTAGTCAACATTCCACTACTAAGCGTAACTCTGGACACATCCACAGGTATCCGGACGATCCCTTCGACAGAATTTGGCTGGGTGAAAACGTTCCTGGCATTTCCATCAACACAACGCAACCAGTCGAGGTCTCCTCCGCCTCCAACAAGCCTCCCATGGCCGTGATGAAAACCGCAAAGCTTCTGCGAGGCTCCCAGTTCCAACCGTGGGTTCCGAATGTGAAGTACTACGTGGTGCTTTACTTCGCTGAGATCGACGGGAGCATGAACGTGTCCTCCCGCAGGTTTGATGTCTCTCTGGACAGCAAGCCCTGGGTGGTGGATTTCAGTATTCTGCTGGCTTCTGGGGCCAGTGGCTTGTACACCACGCTGCAGGTAGAAAAAACGTATGCTGCCATTGCGCAGTTGGGGAACTTCACGTTCAATCCGTGTGTGGACTCCAGTGGACTACCCATTTTGAACGCTTATGAGGCGTACCAAATCTTTGAGGAGGTGCAGCAGAGGACGTTCTGGACGGATGGTAATGCCCTTCTCTGGCCCAACTCTGGAATCACGTACAGGAGCCGAATTAGTCTAATTTGAGATCATCACCAGTTTGTAACAATTAATCTTCCTGCCTGGTTACAGTCACAAATCAGGTTGGAGGGGTCTCCAGATGACCTAATCAGAAACCGGTACAAAGAATGATTTCATATTAACTTCGGAGAGGTCCAGAATTGAATGTAATTTGGATTTGTAAGGTTGAAGTTAGTTTAGTTGGATATATTTCACAATGTTTCTTGAGTTTTGATGATATAAGGTGGAAACTAGGGACGGATTTTCTCCAAGATATTCAGTACGTGTATTGTGTTAAGTTGTCTTTTCTTGGGATCTAGGTTTCTTACATGACAGTTCAGCTTTTGTCCAATTCTTAAGTGGCAAAGGATGTGAACAGTGCAGCCATGGCAATCGAGGATATAAAGCATCGCTATAATTTGACGTACTGGAGTGGTGATCCTTGTTCCCCTTTTCCTTACGATTGGTTAACGTGCACACTAGATCCAAGTGGCCCCCGCATCTCCACTTTGTAAGTCTCCATTTCTTAATATTTGATCAATTCGGTACATAGGTGAAAACCGTGTGTTTGTATTCTGATCTTCAAAAAATGGGACGTGATCTCGTTTGTATTCACAATTGTTGATGGATGATTGCAGGAACCTTGCAAATATGAATCTCTCTGGTCCCATTGCAACAAGTATAGGCATTCTGACGGCGCTGAGCTCCATGTAAGCTGTTCTTACGCATTTGATATTAATGGCATTCCAAGTACTGACCAATGACTGAATCTTACGAACTGACAACAGAGCATGTATTTTGTGACGTGTGAATATTTCAGATTGTTAAGCAACAATCTCTTGAGTGGGCCGATTCCGGATTTCAGCCAGCTGAAGAGCCTTACACACTTGTATGTCCTACAACTGATGATTTCGCTTTTGCAAGCTCAATCATCGATTTAACAAGGTTTTCAGTTAAATTAATTAAAAACATTTAGACACATTATAGAGAGAATGTTCTCTATGAGGAGGTTTTCATTGTGACAGTGGCCATTTGGAGGCCTCTCTATTTATCATGGGGAAGATTATCTGTATGATTGTTTTTAATAGTTCCTGAAGCAATATAATTTTACTGAAAATCGTGTTCTCTCAAGATATTTTCTGTATTGTGACGCTTGCCATAGTGGGTGTCTCATTAGAATCGTTAGAATTGCTGTATTACATACAGGTCTGAGTCATCTCATCAATAGACTCAGTCGTCGAGTTGGTTTATAAAAGCGATTGCATTATGAATTTCCTTTTTGTTCTAAATGTGAAACTCGGTTCATCTGGTGGATCATGATACATTTCTTTTGGTGTTTGATCTGGTAGATACCTGCAGCATAACTCCTTGTCAGGAGTTATCCCACAATCGCTTTTTGATTTACCAAACTTGCAAGAAGTGTAAGTACATATCTTTTGCTTCATTTCTGTGACCATGTATTCATATGTTTTGCTTCGTGTTCTCCCGTAGATGTCGATCTCCATCATGATGATGCACCATAATATGAATCAACGCTGTCAGTGAATAATTTTTTATGGCGAAGGCATTGGACCTTTTAACTTTTTTCAATCCTTGTGACAAAATTAACTTTTAGAGTGCTTAAATACAGGTATTTGCAAGACAACCATTTAGGAGGGAGGTTACCCAAGAGGGGTAACAGGCTCATAATCATGAAGTAAGTGCGGTAATGCATTCTCAGTATAATGAGCTGCTTCACATATTGTTTTTGTCATACATTTTATTAAATAATGACGATTCAGCTAAAACTAATGAAATTCTCTGGAGGGCAGTGTTTCTGGAAATCCAATGCTATGCCAAGAGCATGATGCGTGTGGAGTGATCACTGGTGGGAAATCTGGAAACTGGAAGTCACACGTCCTCTCTATTGTGGTGGGGATCTTGGGGTGCCTCCTGGTCCTTATGGCTTTCTATGCTCTCTACCATTGGCGTCGACGGAAATCCAAACACGACGTGGAATCAGGTAATTAATTTTTTCCATCTACACATGAATGATTTAATATTTAGGATTGAGGGTTTAGGGTTCTTAATTTTGCTGAGCCAAAAAGGAGTTCATAATACTCTCACTCTTGCGTGACTCTGGCAATCTCATGACATCAGTAAAGTACCTTGTATTTGTAAGTGTTCACCAAAATCGTTTTCAGTGTACTTGACTTTCGGAAAGCTTAAAATCTTATCAAGTGTTTTTTGCACAAAAATGATCCCCGGACAGGGGCGGAAGTCTGTCTACCCCCACTAGCTTTGTTAGAAGCACAAGGAATGTATACTTGAAGGTTGTACAGGTGGATTGGGAAAACAAGGCAGAAAGGATTTGCACATTGCTTTAAGCACTTTCAATGAATTTGATGTATATGGCCATCGTGTAGGGAAGAAGAGAGTTAACAAGCAGCACAGTTTCCAAACCCGCACAGAAGAATTCAGCATACGAGAATTGCGCACCGCAAGCAAGAACTTCAGTGAGAAGATTGGTGAAGGCGGATTTGGCCCTGTGTATTATGGCAAATTGGCCACTGACCAAGAAGTGGCGATTAAGGTCTCGAATGGAATCTCAACGCAAGGACAGTCTGAGTTTTTTACCGAGGTACTGTGAAAACTCTTATCACATATCTTTGTACAAATAAACAGTCTTTTTTATGGTCCTCTGGACTAGTGAGATTCTCACACCTAGCTTTCTAAGATTCTCAAAACAGTCTAATTTTTCACCCAAAAATGGTGACATATACTATGTACATAATATAAATGTAACATTTATGCAAAAGAATTGCTTTTCAGCATTAATTCTGACGGTTAGATTCTTGAGAATTTCACATCGAAGATGTGCCTGATAAGTAGCCGGGTAACGATCTCACTGATTTTGTTCTTGGTCTTGAAGGTGGATTTGTTATCACGTATCCACCATAAGAACCTGGTCTCTCTCATTGGTTTTTGCCAAGACAAGGACAAGCAAATGTTGATTTACGAGTTCTATCCGAATGGAAGCCTGCAGGATCATCTATATGGTAGGTTTGCCCTTGAATGTCAACTTTCTTGTGTCACTTTCTTCCAAATTGTCACAAAACATGACGTTGTGGATACGATGTGCATCTCTTTGAGCATTTTAACAAATATGGGAAATTTTTTTGAGACATGGATAGGGCTCTTTAAATACGAGAGCAATATATATGTGTTATGGTCAGATTTGCATTACTATGTATGAGTTTGTTATGTATTTTTCAAAGTGGGGGGTTTTAAACCTGTACAAGTGGTCCGATGGATCACATTTCAAACTCTTTATTTTGTTTTTGCTTCCGCGATTGGTGAAACCCCTGCTGAAATAGCATCAAAATGGCAACATTGGGATATTGATTGTTTCGAGAGATTGAAACAACATGGCAGTGGTGTTTTTCTAATGTTGTCTCAATAGGGGGTTTGCGTGGACATGGGATCATAAGCAAGATTATAATATATAGCCTGATGGTACTGACTGAGGAAGACTTGGCATGTGGCTGGCATAGGTCCATCGGCAACAACTCCATTGAGCTGGAACACTCGAGTCCACATTGCCCTGGATGCTGCACATTGTATGTTCACCTCAAAACTCGTCACTCTTATCTAGGGTAGCAAGCAATGACTCTCGGTCCAGATGTGCAGAATATTCAATAGGATGGTCAGGGAAAGATCAAGAACGTTGGTTATGTTTTTTGTTGAATTCTGGAAAGTTTATTACTATTAGGAACTCTTTCTGATAGACATGTTAGGGTTTATAATGTGATAGAGATATGTTAGAGTTTATATTCTGATAGATATGTCAGGGTTTATATGAGGTTTCCAACATTGTTCGTTTACAGGTTTGGAATACCTGCACATGGCCTGTCGCCCCAGTATTATCCACCGAGACGTGAAGAGTAGCAATATTTTGCTGACGGAGCGCATGGAGGCCAAAGTTTCAGATTTTGGGCTCTCCAAGTTTGCTTTACAAGCTGAAGGCGTCTCGCACATCTCAACCCTCGTTAAAGGGACTGCCGGCTATCTTGACCCTGAGTAACCTCCTCACTCTTTCGACATCATTATCTTGATGATTAACATGGGTGATAATTAATTAATACGGGTGGGCCAAAAGAGGAATTTCAAAGAGGTGTTACAAACCAAAGCTTTCAGTTCCACGAGATTTTATTAAATACCTCCGTTTTTGGAAAAAAATAACACAACTTTGAGTGGAGGTTCATGAAAGTGTGTGTTGGTGGTATTCTGAAGGTACTACATCTCCCAGAAGTTGACTGTGAAGAGCGACGTCTACAGCTTTGGTGTGGTGTTGTTGGAGCTCATTTGTGGGCGGCCACCCATCAGCATGTCACTTTCCAATCCGGGCCATAAATTGAGCATCACTGAAGTGGTAAGTTCCACTCTTGTACTGGACAGATATCCCTTACATGGCCTTCATCATTTTCCGTTGACCAACCTGGTGATATATGAACAAGCAAACTTCGAAATGCCTAAGAAAAGAGGTCCATGAAGCGTCCCTTAGAGCATGTCAGTATGTATGTAAAGGATAGAGCAAAATGAAAAATTCTGTGAGCTCAAAGGAAAATTCAATGATGGAGATGGACATACACGGAAGGCATAGAAATTTTAAATGTGGCTCCATCCTGAAATGTAGAATAGTTATACATAATTTTTTTCTTATATCAACCCTTCATCTAGCCTAACTTAGTGGACGCTTTTAGAACAGGGTCAGTTTTAGGGCATCCTAATTTCTAGAAGATCCATCTGATTTTGTTTTTGCAAGATAAACTTTTCAATTTCCATGTGCATTTGACAAATCTAACCGCCTAAGAAAATGAACTTCAGTTCTTTCTTCCAGAGTCGGAGTACATGAAGAGTTTGTTAGTTTAAGGTCCCCAACAAAATCCTTTGGCTAGTGTACATGTCACAAGAACTACATTTTCCGATATTCTAACCACCATAATACACAAAAAACACTTGCTCTGCATGCACCCTTTGAAGTGACATGAAAGGAGCCTTGAACACTTGTTTTGCAAAGATGAGCTCAATTTGAACAACTGAGAGTTTCATATGTCAGAAAAAACATAACTTGATTTTCTCCAACTTTTTTTTGAATAACTCTTAGTTCGCAACTTACAATTCACAAATGTCACTACTAAACAATATCATGACTGTTATGTACCTATAACCAACTCTACCTTTTTGGGAGTGTATTGGCACATCCTCATTCTCTTTGTACTCAATGAATTCAACACGCAAGACACTTGTTTGCATTTGTTGCTTTTTTCTTCGGCAACTATGTTGGATTGAATAATCTATCTAGTGCACTACTGCTTGTGGTGGTCACAAGTCATTACCTCATTGCTACACAACTCAATGTGACTTGCACCCACCACAAGCCATAACATCCAACACTCAATCTTGATAGTAGGGGGTGTGAAAGTTGCATATTGTAGCAGTTTTTCAACTTCTGTTTTTTTTTGTACATTTGAGGCTAGCCACTCAAGTTATCATGAATAGTGAGGTTCGAAGTTTTCTCAAAATGCAAGGGAAGGGGCTGCATTTGAGAATCTTCAGAATTTTTGAATCGCTTTTTGAACCTTCTTATTTTTTCTCATACAACAAAGGGACATCAAAATTTCTTTCCAAATTTCCAGGTTTCTCTCTCGACGCAAGTCATGTGTGAGATAACCAGAGTTCAATCTTGTGCTTCAAATTGTCAACCCTGATGCCTAGTCGCCTACTTATCAGTGGCTGTACTGTACAGGTGAGGCCTCACTTACAAGCTGGGAACTTGCAAGAAATCGTAGATTCAAACCTGCAAGGCGACTTCAGCTTGGAGAGCATGTGGAAAGTGATTGAAGTGGCCATGGCCAGTGTGGAGCCCAAAGAGAGTCACAGGCCAAACATGCAAGAAGTGGTGCAGGAGCTTCGGGATGCTGCAGTGCTGGAAGATCAGAGGTGTGCCAAACTGGGCCTCCCGCAAGTCCGGGAAGGGGAAGGGCAAGGGCAAGGGCGGCACTCTAGTGTCTCGGAACTCACAGCTCGAGGGGAAAATTTCACGGACACTTCGCAAGAGTCCATGGCCTCACGGTACTCCATCCCGTCTCCTCGGTAATTGCAGTAATTAATCTGCCCTTGAGTTTTGGTGTTATATAGCTAGAGTAAAAAAATTCGGTGGAGTGTTGATTTATAGTGTTTTTTGCTAGACGTTTGTGTTGGAGTATGCAATGGTATATACAATCTGACAATAGATCCTTTTGTGAACGTGACAACGTCGTTTCTCATTCTCAATTTTTGGTGTTTCTTGCGTTCTTTTTGTGTAGCTTTCACTCATTCAACCATAGCAAATGTATGGAATCCTTGAAATGAATGTTTTAGTTGATCAGTCAGTTTTTATCAATGTGATAGTGCAATCTCTATGTACTCAGGAAGCTATCTAAGAAGTAAGTTAAAGAACTTGTTGATAGGGGGATTGTAGTTATAGGTGAGCTTTGCACACGTGTGTAGAAAATATATTGTCCTATGCATTGTATGCATGGGACAAGTGTAGACCTACCAATTCTCATGACTTATTTGCAACTTCTGTAGACTAGTGAATACAGTAGATCCTGTCTTAGTGCATAGTCTTGGGACTATGCACAAAGAGAAGTTTATATAGTTGGAGAGGTTCTGCATGTATTGAACTTTGGCTAACGTGGCCTCTCACTATGGGGCCTCCAACTGCTGTCCACAAATAAATGTTTCAAAGTACTACCTCTCTTACTGCATATTATGCACTAAGAGAGTATGCACCAAGAGAGGTTCTATTGTGGAAGACAATCTTTTAGAAAGGTGATGTTCCTGTCTGTATTGTTGGCTTATTTGAATGTTGTATTGAATGACAATAGTAATTAGTTATTCAATTGACTATGCTTTCTTGAGGACTTCATATCTTAGTACATTAGATTTTAACCCCTAAAGGAGGTTGATCTTGAGAATACAGACACCATTTGAATTGTATTCTGAGGCTACTTTGTGTACATAGCAGCATTCCACGCTCTAGGAAGCAAGTTTGGGAGCCTGAATTTTTGGCTCGTGTTCTCTGTCAAGGCTAGTATAGTGCGGCAAAATGTGTGGGCATACTCCGGCAGTCAAAAAGTTCATGAAAAATGGAATATTTACTATGGAATTATGATGTTTGTCCTTGTTCTGCATACACACTTTTGACCAGAATCGTCTGAGTAAGCAGAGGACGTTGTAATGCAAACTAAAATATTGCAATGGACTCTCTAGAGTTCTGTTTGTTTCACTCTCTAGTTCGAATAATCCCTCAGCGATTGCAGCTCAGCAAATTACTCCAAACCCTAAGGTTGCAAGGTTGCAGAATGAGACCACTCGGAGAAGATGAGATCAAAGCGATGTCCCAAATTGCAAGAAGAATGGTATTCGCACAAGCTGCAAGGTTCACAATGGTAATTTGCAAATGCACAAGCACCAAATCTACACCTTGAGGTGACAAATCAAGGAGAGCATCGTAGTGAGAATCAAAGTTTGCTAACCACCCTAAACTGGCTAAACTGGTCATTGACATCCATGGCAATGTATAGTATTTGCATTGCACGGTCTCACAAGAGATACGGTCTCACAAGAGATACACGGTTTGCTCACTTTTAATAGGCAGAGATTCTTTATAGAATCTCAAAATAAAAAAATAAAAAAATTTGATTTTTTCTTACATCAATGTCAACAATATTCAAGTTGCATGTATTTACAAATATATCCATTCTCAATGTGTTATTAGGTGAATATGGAAGGCGTAGGCCACTGGTGGCTACAACCTCCTTTAGGAATTAAGATCCTATTCCCTATTTTGTTCAATCTTCCTCTTTTGGTATCAAGATAGGATAGACTCCAATAACTTATGAGGGCTTTGAAATGAAATATAGATTTGAAAATGGAAATCAAAGTCTTGGATGACAAAAATGGAGTGATTTAGCGACCGCGATAGGAACTTCTCATTTGAGTGCAAAACCATTACACAACTTGTTTATTTAGAGCCTTGTTGTTGTGATTATTTTAGGGAATATTGTAAATATTGCTCAAGTTAATAAGATTAATAAATGTAGAAAAATAAATAAAAATTGTTGATGATCCTATGAGAACAAGGCAACCACTGTGTCTAGATTATATTGGTTTACTTTTATCACTAATGGATGAAAGCTTTTGTGGAACATAGAGATAGATCTAACCTACAAGTAAAATTTTTGTCCTTATAAAGAATGAGAAATTCAAAGTATTCAATGGCCTTGTTTGACAATGGAATCACTAAGCTAGCTACTAAATTTTGGTATTCTTGTGAAAATCTTATAAGATTTATTTTACTTTGAAGTTATTTATAATTCTCTATATATAATTCTAGAGACTTTTCTTGAAAGATATGAAAAAAATTGACCTTATTAAGAGATGCAAAAAAGATAAAACAGGTTCCTTTAAGTGTTACATTTAAAATAAACTTAGACTTGGTTCTTTAGAAGTTAAGATATTAACCGTTTAGTGCTAGGTGAGTGTAATGTGGTCAATGAGGATTTGGAAATTGTGGTAGCAACAAATGCTTCTGGAAATCGATTGTGAAAACTAATATGAAGTTCAGATGTGGCCTATGGTTGTATTACGATATATTACACTAATCAAATTTATTTTTTGAGAGCTATCAAATCCATGATTGAATAGAATGTTTGCCTTAAATATGGACATTACTATGACACAAAAATTGACAAGTAATAGAAAAAATATATGAGAAGTAAATTAGGATTTAGTTGACTTTTAATAAATGAGTTAAACAAAGAGAGGACACATAATTGGATTTTGCTACAAATGGTCACATGAGAAAGACACATTGTAGACGTCTATTATTATACAACTTTCAATTTAATGTCATATTTCAAAGCTAAATAGTATTGTTTTTCAATAAACACATCTATGGCATTATTGCAAATCTTTGTGCCTTCAGTTTCTCTCTATACAATTCTTTGCAAAGCACCCACGAAAGCACCTTGCATTTGAAACAACCATAAACTTCCAAAATCCCTGAAATTCTAAAGGGTAGCTGAACATATGTATAATTGGTTATTTTTTAGTTCTTAAGTGTGCAATACTCAAATGGTACACCTTCTCCCTAAATTTTTCCCCCACAACTATTTTGCATCAAATTAGAGCACCTCTAAAAATCTCATTTTCTATGTTTGAATTGAAATTTCCTTTGTCCAAGCTTTGTGATCTTCAAGATGCATTGCCAAATGATTGTCAAAATTTTATAGTAAATGCTTTTCCTAGGTGTATACGATTCTATATGGTTAAATGACTGAAATGTGTATAGATTTGGAGGAATTTCATTGTGAGTAAAGAAGTACAACTCACATGCTCTGTACTTTCTATGGGCTAAGATCTTGTAACTGGGAATTAATAGAAGTATGATGCTTCTAGAGGAGGATCTGGAGCCAATACAACCCCATCAAGCCAACGAGGTGTAAAAAAATTCATATTTTGAATTGGAGTCAAAATGGGATCTTATCAAATATATTGTAGCCTAATTCATTGCTACTTATAAGAAAATATTGGTTGAGAACAAGAGCGAGACAAGCAAGTTAGGCAAACTTGATGTTAGATTTGACGTTATTATTATCATAAAAAGGAGGATTTCTCTTAAGATGCGTCCAAAAAACTTTTTTTTTTTTTATAGTGATGACGATCCCCAACACATAAGTTGGGTGCTCTTTTGTAGTGCAAAGTTTCATTCATCTATGCCAAAAGAAAGTTGTTGATTGTGAGTGGAAGGCAACAAAGGAAGAAGAATGTGAAGCGTACGAGATTGTGCCAATCCCACTTTTGTAGAGGACGACCAAGAGCACAACTAAATAGCCAAACAACTAGAAGCAACTGGTGTAGAGTGCTAGGTTGACCTCAAAGCGAACAACTTAGATTTTGGATAGAAGTTGATTGGTGAATTCAAGCTGAAGGACTTCAGTGGCCAAGGATCAAACTCCAAGTTTTCCTGTACATCCTTGCAAGCTCTTTCACCTCCATGCAAAGGCTTTGTCCATCCCATTGGATAGACATTGAATACAACAAGTGAGTTTTTCATTTTTTTATGGATTTAAGGCTCTTTAGTTCTGTAGGGATTCTATTATGCCCTTTGCTACTACAAGTTTAGGGTGAACATAAATTGTATCTTGGCTCTTCCATACTATGAACTTTTGGGGGGGATTTAGAATGTCCTTATTGTTATCAATGCTTGGAATTTGGCTATCAATGTTTATTGATTGTCTGCAATGACTACTTCCGTTGCCATCACCAACAATATTGTGATCAACTTTAACAAGCTTACAAATTGTTCTCTTGCTTTGTTATTAAATTGCTTCCGCAAAATTCATGTAGGCCTATTGTTGGATTACATATTGTTGGACCCAAGATGTGGTTTAGGCCAAATGTAAAGAAGTTCAACATTAGGGTTCATGGGTTTTTATATGGGTTTTCCTAGGGGAGGGATTTGGATTCATCAATTACATCAAACATTAGTCTCCAAGGTCCCTAAATTTTGATCAACAAATCCACATTGGTTTTTGCACCTTCCAAATATACAACAAATCAATTCTCCTAATGTCCCTAGGCTGCATAAAATCCAATCCAAAGGCTACACTCCAAATATATATTGCTACAAGTAGATCATATTTGCTAGTTGATCATTGTTGATTATATATAGCCATGATTGTTCAACTCCCAGTTTGTACTTGGATCTGTGTCATTCTTCTAGACATATTGTTTATTGTAACCAATGTGCAACACTTGCTCCTCAAAATATTCCATTGTAACTATTATTGCATGGATGGACTGAACAAAACTTGTAGATATAGCTCGGTTATATTTGTGGTGTCACAAATAATGATATCATGTCCAAGCTGCACAACTTGTTCTTATTCTAGTTTATTTGTCATCTTCTTTATTTTGACTTCAATGTTGAAGCTTGATGGGAGTAGAGAAGCTTTGGCTTGAACAGTTGACTTTTTGAGAGAGTTTTTTTACATTAGAGAAAAACTGAACCCTCTAGAGGGTTGCTAGAATGTGATAAACCAAGCTATTAAAAGCTTGGTCTGTCACACCAAGCTGACTGCTGCGGTGAGCAGTCAGCTTTCGCAATTTTTATTTTTTTATTTTTTTAATAATTTTTTGAAGATTAAAAAAAAAATTAATTCATAATTTTTTATTTGGAACTTTTGGTTCTTGCGCCACTACTACTGCAGTTTCAACAGGATGGAAATAGGGGAAAAACAAGTTTTTCAGCAAAAAAACAAATTTTAGGGTACCTTGGAGGGCCGTGGAGCAGCCCTCCGGAGGCCTGAAATTTCCTCTAATGCATGTTGTAATGTTGGATTAGATGCAATTGGTTTGCATTCATGAGATTTACAATATATTCCTTTATAGCTTGAACTATACACTTGGATGCCACAAGTTTGGCTTTTAATTGCGAATTGAAATTGAATTTGAGTCAACGCTTGGATGTGTGATAATTTTGGGAGCATACTTAATTTGCTAGTTTGGTTGAGCTCAATGCTTTGAGTTTAGGTCTACATATAATATTTAGTCAAATTGCAATTGTTCCTCTTTTTTCTAAGCCCATTCAAGATACGATTGTCAAGTTCATTGTTTTCATATTTTAGGTTACAACTTGTTCTCTTCAATTTTGAACTTCTGTAATGCAATGCACATGTAGTATGATGTTGAATTTTCATTTTTTCAGTATACGATATCTTGCAATTTCTGCCATTACAAGTGTTCTATTCAGTATAAGGAGTACAAATGCTTTAGAAGTGCTCAATTTGACCATAATAATAGGAGGCCTTCTGAAGGATAAAAATAGTGCCACGGTAGGCAAATTACAGAACATGGATGCAACATGCATCACCAACTTTTCATACATAGGACTTAGGTGAAATTGGTAGTCAAGTTCATCATAGTAGTAGTGATTGAAAATATTTGGAACATGGGGATTCTACTATGAGAATCACTTGGAATGTGGTAGGAAATGAGTAGGGGTACAAGGCCAAAGCTTTATAGATAGTGACATGGTAGAACACAACATCCACATATGACTAGATATGATTGGCAAATGTCCCTTATGAGTGATGTATTTCTTTCTGTTGTATTTAATTTAAAATGAAGATATATTGGCACCTTTTATATTCCAAAGATGTTCTATCAAATCCACCCAAAGTCTGTAGTGTTGTACTTTTCAATGTCTCTATTGGCAATTATTAGTACATTGAAAGTGAGATCCTTTTCTAAGAGTGGAACCACATCTAATAAGGCAGCTAGCTAGAATATCTTCTAAAAGGTCCAGATCCTCCTCATCCTCTAGATTTATATTATGTAAGATGATACACGTAAAGATAACATTGGCTATGACCTCTATATTTCACAGTTTGTACGAGTTTCAGATTATTGCAAATTTAGCCCTCAAGATACCAAAATATCTCTCCGCATCTTTTCTTACCACTTCTTGTTGCTTTGTGAAGTAGTTTGCTTTTCATCATAGGGCAAGTGGATGCTCTAGATGAAATATGACCACTTCAAATAAATGCCATCTACAAGTAGGTAAATATAATTGTACTGGCAACCGTTAATTTCAAATGCATATTCCATGCCTCTCCATTGAGCATGTCTTGCACTAGGGGGGATCAATCAAGGAAAATTAAGTCTTTGTATGATCTTGTCAACCCAAAAAATGCATGCCATATATGCAAACTTCAATTTTCTACGGCCTCAAGAATGATGGGCTTTTTGCCTTTTCTACCCTTAAAATCACCCTGCTAAGCTACCAAACAATTTTTTCCCTTGTAATGGGTGTAGTCTAGTATACCATGCAACCTACACTTAGAGTTGATGGCAAATTCTTTCTCAAAGTCTGCCCAAATTGATTGTTTCAAATGATAAGCCCCAAACTTAGCTTGAACAACAATACAAAATTGCCTTAGTGAGACCATGGCAATGGTTGATTTCACTATGATGACAATACTTGACTATGGCATTTGCATTCACATTATAGTAAAATATATGAAGAGTAATGGTGATTTTTGGTGCAGAGTGAGCCCTTTAAACCACATGCATTCTTCTTCTCAGTAAAGTAGCTATCACATGGGCTCAAATCCTATTTATGATAGACAAAAGAAATGATTGTCTCATCTAATATCCCTAATGATAAAAAAAGGTCCAAGTACAAGAGGGTTGCAAAAATAATCCTTCATCATCCTATCATTCATTTCCGCCCTATGTCTATCAATGTAAAGATCTTTGCCTAGCCTAGGACCACCCCTAGAATTTGACAACTTAAAACTCTTGTCAATGCCTTCCAATGCAAGTACCAAGTTTACATTGAACTCCTTTTCCTTGTCATCCAATATGTGCAGTCTACACGTATTCAATCAAAAGTATAAAAATTGTGACTTGCAAGTTTGTACTGGTCTTCACAGTTTGCAATGATGGAATTCATTACTTGGCCTTTCATTGAGACCCTTGCATGGGCCCTCCACAACCCATATTGTGCATCATTTTTGACGCATCGAGGTGTTGGTGCTTTTAAAAAAAAGCTACACCTAAATGAATTAAATGCTTTATTATTGCAATACCAACTACAATTGAAGGAGATTATTGTTTGCAGATGTAATCCTAGAAGGTGCATGTAGGTGTGCGAAGGTTGTGATTTGCCCTAAAATTCCAAGTCCTAAAATAATAATATAAAAAACCTATGTTTTTCATGACAAATTTTCTCGACGTCCAACTATTTACATGTTAATAGTAATGTCAAACATAACATCAAAATGTTTTGTTTGATGCTATTACTAACATGAAAACATGTGAATGTCTAGAAAAATCCGTCAAGAAAAACGTGGGTTTTTTATAGTGTAAAGACAACTTTTGTACTGCACACTTGCATAGAGTGTATCCAATAGCTTCATTCCTCCATTAGAATACAAATAATTAGGATTGAGTAATTAAAACCTTGAAAGAAGGGATAGGTTGATGAATTTAACTCAAATTTGAAAATTACTTCGCATGCGAGTTAGTAGTGGATCAATAAGAATTTTGTTTTATCAAGTCAAAAAAACTTTTTTAGTTCACTTCATTTGAATATAAGAGCATTTGCACTATCAAACGGAATATGGGGAGGACAGAAGAGCTTAGACAAGGCAAGAAGTTGCTAGTTGCCTACACAAAGTTGGCTAGCCGCTACCATGATTTTGAATTTTTGTAATTGTTCAACTCAATGTGTGCAACTTTTAGAGCACTTCTTCCCTATTTTTTCCTTGCTCCTATTGTACTCTTGTTTCTTTTCACCCCGTAGATGATGTTCCTGATCAAATGAAGCTTCGAAATAAGGTCTCGTTGAAAGCTTTAGCAACTACAATAGCAGTTGTTTTTTCAAAGTTCAAAATTTGGCAAGCCAAGATTCTCTTGTTCCATTGGCGAGCAAACCTTTAGGTGAAAAAGATAGCTCAACTCGGCCATCTTCATTCTAGCCAGTTCTTTTGCATGACAATGTGGATGATGTAAAGGCCTATTCTCACGTGGCGTTTGGTAATGATGGTTTAAAAATCATAATACCTTTGCCAAAGACAAAAAGGTATGGATTTTATAGTCTAAGTCAAAAACATTTGCTCTGAGTTGACTTTACATTGTTTAGGCATAATTAGGATCATCTTTAAGTTACTAGTCGTTTAGACTTGAGAAGAAACTCTTTACATGAGCTGCAATAATTTTGGTGTTGAGTGCTTGTGTAGAACACAAAATTAACAATTAATCTTACAATTCATTGATTCCTATCACTATGACCCTACTCAGGAAAAAAGTCGATTGATTATCAATCACATGCTATCGGAGGCGCTTGCAACGCAAGCAATGTTATTTAGTTTCCTACATCTCCTAGCATTATGAAAGACTGTTGTTAGCACTCAAGAGTCTACAAAATCAAAAGATTAGAACTTACGTAACAACAACTTGCAATGTTGAAGAGCTATAAATAGTCCCAAACTTTTCTTCAGTAAACACCTATTCGTAATCCTTGCTAGCTTTGCAACCACCTAGATAGATTTAGTGGTTACAAAAGAATGATGGTCTAAACACCGACCAAAAAAGTCCATTACCCTTGCATCAAAGAACGCTTGCTAAGTCTGGGTGTGAATGTAAGTTGCCCTACCTTAAACTTCTGGCAACGCCTCTCCACGTAAGTTAAACCGAAAGTACTCATCCCAGTTTGTGCCGGAACTTTACGGATGCCTTCGTATTGCACAGTGACACATGGACGATGATCAAATCAAACAAAAGCAACCACTAGACTACTTCATGAAGAATTTTAGACGTGATACCACAGTTTCCAAGAAGGAGAAAATAATACAAGCCAGATCCCATGAATTTACTGGTAGACTGGTGGACATCCTCGAGCCCCGGCCCCTCATGCAAGTCAGCCGACACTGTTGGCAAATTGAATTTCATATCCCCAACTCCATCCATCCATTTTGTCGACAGCAGAGTCTGCCATTTGGCGATTTGGGAAGGAAAACTGAAGACCCCACTAGGCCACCAGCAGACGACGGAAGCAAGAGAATCGGTAAAAGTCTGCTTCCTTTACTATTCAGATGCCTTTGACTACTCCGCAGTAGTATGCAGGCAACAAGACAGGCTCTTCTGAAGGACATTACATTGGAATGGACATGCCTCACAGCCTCAGCTCCCTGATGATGCTCTGATGCTTTTGCTGCTGCTTTAGTTTCCTTCGCCGTAATCTTCGCTTGCTGTTCCTCTGCCGTGTCCCAGAATTCAGCGTCCGTCTTTCTTTCTCCTTCGATTCATGCACTCCGTCCGCCTCTCTGCTTTCTAACCTGACAATCCGCAACTCCCCCCAGTAGTAACATCTCAGATTCCACCACCAGTATATTATTAGCACTGGTTCCTTCATTAGATGCTTGCTTGGGGTGCAACTGGGGTGTTAGTGGAGGAGCCCGGGTTTTAGCATTGTACCGTACCTCCTCAAGTGGCACGCAGCGAAGCTTGTTTTCTTTGTAGTGTAATGTGGGAATTGTGGGTCATCAGGATATTGATACTGAGTTGCTTGGGATTGGCAGAAACGGGGGTAGCTGTAGCATGGTTTGGAAGATAGGGTTTTGGTTTGGTCCATTGGATTGCGTATTGTGGCCTATAAATCCGGTGTCTTGCAAGGGACGAAAGCAACGCAGTGGTGGAGTCTCTACGTCGAGTGTCGATGCGGGATCTGGCTTTGAAAAGCGACAGAGGAGATGAGGTTCATTGGATAGGTTGAAAGAATTGTGAGGTTTTGGTGGTAGAGATGGCGAGGACGAAGTGAGTTTGATGGTGTATAATCAGCCGCGGGGTTAGCAATTAGCCCGGCGCTGTGGATAGCGATGGGTTTTGCAGGATGGAGTGTGAAGAATTGCATTCGCTTAATTTTAGGGTTTTCGATTCGCTTTGAGGGGTTAGTCGTTTGAGGGAGGGGATATTCGAAAAAAGATGATATGATTCCTGAATCGGATTGTAAACAATTGGGGCTTCTGTATGGAGAAGTTGGAACAGATCTAGTCTTGTTTGAAATCAGTTGCTAGGCCGTGGCCTTGTGGTGACTGATTACATGGAAACCTCGGCGTACGCAATCTTCGTCGCAGGGCTTTGACGTTTGTGATCACTATAAAGGCGGAACAGGATTTATTTGGCTGATCAATTGATTCGGTGTTTCATCATGGTTTTAATGGGGCCGTAGAGTCGAAGGTTTTGGCTGAATCTCCGAAGTGACCGATGTTTGGAATTCGGGCTGTTGTAGAGCCAATTTTAGGTGTGGTGGAAACCTGGATGCCCTGAGCGTTGGAGCTGCTGAAATTCAGCATTGATGGAGTGTTTGGCAGTCACGGAGTAGTGAGTTGTGCATTGTGCATTGTGCATTGAGCACCAGAAGACCAGGTAACCATGGAAACCCTGAGAGATTTGGTGGAGGAGGCTAAGCGGCGGACGATCCTGGTGGCACTTTTGGTGCTCATTGTGGCTTACATTATGTCATGTACGTTTACCCTCCATATCAAAGCTTTTATTTCTTTGCACTTAGGTCATATTTGCTGTCACGTATAGATGGTAGCTGTTTCAGCATAAACCTGAATTAAATCCCGATGTTCGTGTTTAGCCTGTAAGTGACGAAGTGGCCAAAAATGGCTGCTTCCATATCTACAGGGTTGAAATCATTGAGGAAGTTTCAAGTAAGGTAACAAAATGTTCCAATTGATAGAAGAAACCAGAGTCTACATTTTTTAATGAGAAAAGTACGTTTTGAAGCTACATTTATCGACAATTAGCTTCCAAAGTGGCTTTTCTTTTTTTAGTATGGGCAATTAGGGTATTAATCTGTTCACGCAGCAGAGAACGAATATTGTTCGGTATAATGAGTGGAATGCTAGTTGCTAGTTCTTTTGAACTGGTGTAACTTGTAATTTTTTTGCTGCTCTGAAAGCATAAACTAGAGTACGATATTATTTTTTCAGAGGTTTTATGATGGCGTTTACCTAACGGCCGTAATGTATTTGTACATTTATGCGTGTAGTGACCAGCAGTTCGGTATGGATAAATCTGCCTGTTTCGATTGTCGTGTTGGCTGCCTTACGGCGTCTTTCTTTCGAGGTCGAATTTCGGTGGAAGCCTCGGTCCAATTATGGTCGTCCACAGCACCAGCTGCGCCAGAGCCGCCATCAGTTGACCAATTATGACCCTCTTCTCTCTGGATTGCCTTGCCAAGTGGCCGCTACCAGGTTACTTCCGTGACCGGTGTTTCAGTTCCTTCATTTTGAAATCTCTTGTTTATTTATCACTCCGTATAACTTAGTGCTGTATCTATTGTCCAATGTCCTAGGCTACTGGGCTTGTACCTCCGACCATGCAAACGCGGGTTGCTTGTTGGCAAGAGCATTTCATTACCGTTTTCTCTTACGTAGGTGAATTTGAGAACTCTTATAAACTGAGCTGGTTATGGGCAATTACAGTTCATGCAGAATGTTGTTACCTTGCTTTCATTCCCGAAGCTATGGAACTGAAATTGAAATCTTTTTTGAGTGTGGATGTATATAAATAGTATAGGCAAGCGCGTGATTGTCAGGTTGCCAGATTGCAAGCACTCTGACATCGCACGTAATCTCAATTAGTGTGATATTTTAGAATTACTCGGGTTCACTGTACCGAAGGAATTTCAGAGTACTAACGTCTATGTGATGATTGTGATCTGAGGTGCTGGTTTTGCTACTGCATATAATTTTCTAACTAATAGCGTTGTCACTGGCAGATGGCGTCGCATCATTGATTCACCTGTTGTAGAGGAAGCAGTGGATCAGCTTACGAAGAGTGTGATTGATGAGTTTATTACCAGTCTCTGGTATACCTCCATTACTCCCGATCAAGAAGTACCCGAGGAACTGCGGCTTCTCTTGAATGGCGTGATTGCCGAGGTTGCTAATCGTGCTAAGCAAGTGAACTTGGTCACGCTCCTGTCACAGTACGATTCTGTTAACCATCTAATTTATCGTACTACTAATTTACCGTCTTAACTTTGCGATATTTTATTCTTATTGCCTTTTTTAGGCATACTACTTACTTTCAGATCATTCTAGACCGTTCCTTTCGATTCTTTCTATGCTTATCCCGCTAGTCTCTAAGGTGTGGGTATTTCTGGTAGTAAACAATTCCTCCAAAGTTGTTGAGGAAATTTTATGACATCTGTGAGCTATACGTCAGGTTTTGGTCTGGCTTTTGTAGTCATTTGCGTTACCATGATGCAGAAACGTGGTGGATCTAGTGGGAAATCATTTTGAACTCTTTCGGCAAATGAAGGCCAAGATTGGACCTGACTTAATGGAATCAATGTCAACTGAAGAGAGGGATGAAAAGCTTAAGCGTGCCATGATTGCCTCGCGAAACTTGCACCCAGCTGTTTTTTCACCTGATGCTGAGCACAAGGTGAGATATATTGATTGCTTATTCAAGTATGGGCAAAGGTACATTTTGGCCAACGTTAATCACTTGGATAATCACAGCACTTACCACAGTATCATTTGAATGGATAATGCGGTCAGTTTATTGGATACCCAGCTCACTTCGAATTCCAAGGCACCAGAGACATAGAACCTAACTAAGACCTGAAACTTTGATAGTTCAAGTAACTGAGGCAGAGGCCCTGCCTATTTGCATATTTGCGTTCGATTGGTACTTTGGTAGAATGTGCCGGCATTCTGAATTGTTTTTTGGTTAATTTTATTCTTGAATGCTTTAGGCTTATGGAGTTATTTTGTATTTTATTCAAGAGAATTAACAATTGCAGGTGGACGCTTTGTATGCCCAGGTTTTGAAGAAACTGACTGGAGGGGTTGTTGCGTTAGTGCTGAAACGTCAGGATTCACACTGTCGGCTGTTAAGGACTTTAGCTCGGGAATTATTGGCTTGTGCTGTGCTGCGGCCTGTCCTTAATTTTGCGAGTCCTGGGTAAGCGTGCTTGTGAGGCTTTGCTGCTCCTCGCCAACTTATTGCATTGCCTTGTTGGATGTGAATTTACCAAGATATTTTTGTGGATATTCTCGTAGCTTTGTGCTTTTCTGTCTGATATAACTCAATTTGATATGACTTATTTTTAATCTCTACCGCTTCTTGACTACACCGTATCAGGGCTTAAGTTTTATCCTTTGCGTATTCCTTACAACCGTTAGCCTATTAGTCCTTGCTGATTTCATTTCTCGATGCACGAAGAGCTGAAGCGATAATATTTATAACTCAATGAAGCTCGAGGCTCTCTTTGGTCTGATCTGGTTTTAGTTTTGAGAAATTAAGAGATACAACTGATGTGTGATGTTTGTTGCAGGTTCATTAACGAACTTATTGAATGTCTTCTAATATCCAAGACTGAAAGAGAACGTCTGCGCAAGGAAAAGGCAGATGAATTAGCACGTCAGCGAATCCCTGTCCCTATACCTCGGAAGATACCTTCCCAACCTGGGCTTAAAATGCAATCTAAACTAGGAACTTCAGATACAAATCCTTTGCAGAAAAATAAGGAGAAAAATTCGAAGACACTAAATGATATTGGAGCTTCCACGCAAAGTCAGCTACCACAAGATGCATGGGAATCTGTGAAAGAGGTAACTTTCAGGATTTGCTGGTGTCTGAAATCGTGTGAGTTTTGTAGTAATCGATTTGCTGAAGGGTATATGCTCTTAAAATTTTGTGTAATTTGGTAAAAGGCAGACTTGCTAAGTCTGTGTTGGAGCATATGTTGCAGATTTACCAGGCGAAGGCCACTGAACAAGCAATTTTTAATACTGCGAAGGAAGTAGGAAGCAACTGGGCCCAGGTATTGCATTTTGTCTTATAGAGACTCCTAGAGAACCCTCTAAAGATAATCAAAGTGTCACGTTTTGAGTCTTCGACATTTTTCTGATAGGACCTTTGGTTTTCGGTTCATGTTTGCCAACCCTTAAATGGTTGGTTTGTCTTTGAGCAGGCAAACTTTATGATGCAGTTCCTTGGAATGTTTGCTGGGCGGACATCCCTTCCTGATTTCATTTCATTGTCATGCAGGTTCTCGATGCAGTTGCTCAAAGGCGAGCTCAAGCTCTAGCTCCAGAGCATCTCGACAATGTTTGGGCCAAAGGTCGAAATTATAAGAAACGAGAAAGCGAAAAGGGTGCGGCAGAGGCGGTACCTGTCCCAGTTACCAATAACCTTGTTAATAATCCAGTATCACCTGATACGGTACTAGTAGGAGTGGTCCCTGATGTAGTTTCGGGTGAGGAAGTATTCTCAAGTGGAGAAATTTTAAAGGACTTGACTTCTGCTACTATGAAAGCAGATGATAACCTTTTAGACATCCCAGTTAACCTAGATAAGAACTCCAGTGAGCAGTATGCACTCTTGTTTGGGGACTCTAAAGACGGGGAAGAGCACATGCCCGGGATAGGGTTCTCTCCTCTCCCAAGCTCACAGGCATTGAACAATGCAACAAATATTTACCAGGCTAGGAATGCTGGAGGTCCAGAATTGGTAAGATCTGACAATGAGGACCTTCTGGGGTCCAGTGCAAACAGTCAATCAACCACAGACAATAGTGGGCAGTCACCAAGTAGATTCAGGTATCACTATAAAACGGGTTCATCATCGCAGAGGTTGAGAAGAGCTGTGCGACTATTAGCCCATCGTAAATCTAAGAGTAGTGGTGGGACAATGGATGGGTGGAATGGCCTAGAAGTGGGATCGTCGCCGGGTCTAAGTTCGTTTTTGAGTCCTGGCGAAGGTTCTCCTGTTAGAAGTCCTGGTTCAGAATCACGCTGGAGATCGTTGCTGCATCATGGGGAAATTTCTCCGGTTACAAGTCTTGGTTCGGAATCACGCTGGAGAAGTCTAAGGAAGTCTCGTTCGCCGGATGTGTCTCTAGACCCTGTACAGGCTGATGTTACTGAGCTTATGACGAACACACAGTCGACTATGCTGCAATGTCAGGTAGGACTTGAATAGTTGAAACTCTTGAGAATCTTCTATTATACATATTACTGAAGTTATAGTAGTTTATCTCAGAATATACGAGTTCTTCTCTCCGAGATGGTTCATTCGTAGGTCCTTGAACCGTGGGATCCATTGATTTTTCTTACCAGGTTTCACAACTTTTGTAGCAATTTGTTACCAGGATGTATGTGGTTCTGTTTGAATTTGAAATTGGGCGAATGAAACCCTTCTATATAGTGTATGGCAGGATGGTTTTCTTACCTATTCTTGTCCCTGGATTGCACAGGTGTTGGGGGCTCATTTTGACAGAGTTGGATCAAAACCCTTTGCAGTATATACTATTCGAGTGAAAGATACTGAAAATCGCACGTGGCAAATTCAGAGAAGGTACTGTAGGGCATTGGCTAAGTCTTTATTTTGTGTAATGGAGGCAATTTTATTGATGATATCTTGCTAATATTAAACTGTAACAAAGCACTGAGCATATTTTTAGGACAGCAGTATGATTGGTTGAATTGGCTATGTGCATTCGTGTGCTTTGCAAATCAGTGAGGAGAAACTGAACGAATAGCCATGCCCTGGATTTGGCTCTTTTTATGATAGACAGCAATTGCTTGATATGGAATGAATTTTTCTTCTATTTTGTGAAAGCCCTAGGGGTTGCCAAGGCCTGACCTGATTGGCTTGATGGTATAGGTTTCGAAACTTTGAACAGCTACACAGGCGTTTGAAGGACATGCCTTACTATAATCTTAACTTACCTCCAAAGAGGTTCCTCTCTTCAAACCTTGACAATATCTTTGTCAAGGAGCGTTGTATCTCCCTTGACAAGTACTTGAAAGTAATTTGGCGAACCTCTATTCCGTATATTCTTACGCGGAAACTCCTCTATTTATGCGACCACATGTTGGATGGATGATTGGTCCAATGATGTACTGTTTTCTTGTCTAGGGTCGTTGTGTGACGGATTTTTTTCCTACTTCATGTTTTCTTTGATTCACCACTTTCTGTACGATTTAATAAGCGAGTTGCCTGTCCAATTCTTATGTTCTGCATGCTTACTTTGTTGTTTGCAGGATTTGTTGGCGATACCAAGTGTTGCCGAGCTACATGAAGTATGGGACTTTTTGTGCGAGAATTCTCAGGTATTCCACCACTTTCATGGAGAAGTTGTCTAACGTCTTTCATGGAGAAGTTGTCTAACGTCTTTCTGCATCTTCAGTTTGTAATATTTTATGACAATCATAGGTTTATAAAGGTCTTTATTTTTATATTTTATTTCGTTTATAAAACAATGCTGTTCCTGTGACGTTTCTTTGCAAATTTGAAGGGGTATAGGAAATTTAGATTGAACTTCTGCCTAAAATCAAAATTGGTATTTTTTATTGAAGTTCTTCCATATCAACAGCATGGCTGAGTCGTCTTATTATGACCAGAATCGTAACAGAAGCTCAGTATGTGGGATTCACTGTCGGCCTGGCAAAAATCAGTGGTGATGTAGTGATCGTGAATTGTCGCGGTCACTCATGTTGTTAATTGTTGTCCATCCTTTGAATGTGTCACTTGATGCGTGTCATGTTATCCTTGTAGAATTCTAATGAATCCAAGATTACCTTTTCTCTCGATATCATCACCGAAATTCCTCTGTGTTTTTTGAGAGTATTTCCTCCTACGATTTGTCTTGGTTTTGAATTGTGAGAACGCTATCTCGTGTGAAACAAAATGAAGCAATACTTGTTTCATATCTGATAAAACATTTTCTAATTTTGGTATTTGTTTTATCACCAGCACTATTCAAATGGCAACTCTGTTTCCATGATGAGGACTTTAGCAGGTAAAGCAACAACCTGTTTTTCTTGTTCATCTTTTTCATGCATCCCGTGTAAGAATTATCACGACCTTTGCATCCGTAGGAAAATCCTTACCAAGAAAAGCGTCCTCTTCGGCTGCAGTGAACGTAGATGGTGCAGTGGACGACATGTTTCGCCAGATTCGTGGAGTATCAGATGACATATCTGGGGTTCTGAAAACAGCAACGACTGGGATACGGCACAGGTTACCAACGGGTGGTGGCTATTCAAGTGACGGAGCTGCGCACAGCTCCACTGAAGAGCATCCAGCATGGGCATCTGCAAGTTTGGCAACCAGATTTCCCTTGACGACACCCTACCTAACGGACAGTGAAGTTAGTGAAAGGATTGTAGGAGCCTCCGTTTCAGAGGATGAGTACGGAGGAAACGCGAATGGTTTGGAATCCTATGGGTGGCAATCAGACAGTGATCTGCAGGCATATTCGTCAGACTCTGAACTACTGCGGAATAGTAGACGTTCCTTTGTGTCTGACTCGGATGTGAGACGGAGCCCCCTTCTTGATAACCGATTCGATGGTACATTTTCGGATGGGCACTCGCCAGTTGGGTCCAATGTTTCTGAAACAGTTCCTGATGATCTCCGGATGCCGAATGAGGTAATTGTCTTTGGTGTCACAGACAATAGTCTCCCTGGATGTGCTTCGATCTTTTGATCTTCTCCTCTGAGTTGCACTGCTAATGTTTTCGCTGTTCAGAGTCATTATTGTATTGTCTGTTTAATTCCTAAATTCCTAATTGTTTTAGACAAATATTAGGTGCACCGAAATATTTACTTCACAGCTCTTTGGACGGCGGTATCGAAAAAGATGTTAAGCGTGATGATTAGAAAATATATTTACTTAATAAATTATAGATCTTTTCCAAATCAAATTCAAAGTATTGACTTTGATAAATCACGAAAAATACAGATTTATTGATAGTAATTAAATTTTAGTACAGTATGATTGGCTAAAGTTGAGTTTATCAACATGGTATATTAAGTTCTCTGACTCTCTTACAAGTCTTAAAATATGTAATGTTTTCTCAACACAGAAAATTTAAGACATAGTTGCGCATTTTGATTTTTCCATATTTGGAAAGGCATGTAGTGGGGGTCTGAATTGGAAGAATACAGATCTGGTTCGATTTTGGTAACGGAGATTGTAGATCTCCTAGAATCTTCCAAATGGACGAAAACAGCGCTTAAAGAGTTTGGACAGAACCTGTGTCCTAGGATGTAGGGGTTAACATGTGTTCTAAAATTAATATTGTCCTTGCAGTGGAATCCACCGAAAGTGAGCGTGCCAATTCTGAACTTGGTTGATATTCTTTTCCAGCTTCAGAAACGGGGTTGGATCAGGTATTTTATATGATGTATTACTGCATCTGAGGTATCAATTTCGTCGTAACCTTGTCGGATACTGCTTATGAATTGTCCAACGATCATTGCTGTGGATTGATTTCCAGGCGACAAGTGTTGTGGATGGCGAAACAGATTCTGCAGTTGGGAATGGGTGGTGCCATTGACGAGTGGCTGTTAGGTAGGATACAATGGCTGCGCAGAGAAGAGGTGGTAGCATCAGGGATACGGTGGGTGACAGGGGTGAGTCCTTGGCGCCTTTAACTCTTAACACCTTCGACTCTTGCGATCCTGAACCCCTTGATCTGGTTCATGTATCTATGGATGATGTACGTACTGGGCATTAAGGAGAAATTCTTCGATCATGTTTTTATTGCAGATACTTTGGCCAGATGGTATTTTTCTCTTAAAGCACCCGAGAGGCCTACCAGAAGCTAGTGTTGCAATGCTGGAAAGCCTAGGGATTGAGATTTCGGAAAAAGATAAAGAATTTCAACCACGTCCACCGGTGAATTCTTTTGAGCACCGACTTGAGGCTGCAAGGCGAGCCAGAATCGTACGTGAAGCCCTTCTTGGTAAGTAAAACCACTTTGTCGTTGAAATTATCAACAATAATGGCATGACCACATTTGGAGTCGAAGTCTAGCTGTTGACCAGTGCTGAAAATGACTGAATGGTTTGCACAGAAATTTGAACTTTCCTCCGTGCTCATTTGTTTTCAAATATTTCTGCAGAAAAGGCACCTACCCCAGTTGTGAATCTCATCGGCAGGAAGCAGTACGCAAAATGTGCAAAAGACATCTTTCACTTTTCTCAGGTTCGTGCTTTGCAAACATTCAACTTTGCTGCTGCTAATGTTGATCGAGTGTTTAACTATAACTAATTAAATGCCAATCTGATGCCAGTCACAGAGTTTCGACCAATGCTGCTGTATACTGATGATGACATTTTCGGGATATTGTGGTTTTGCAGTCAACCGTATGTATCAAGCATCTGACTTATTGCCTCTTAGAGATGCTCGTGACTAGTGCATTTCCAGAACTCCAAGACTTAGTTCTTGATGTTCATAGCAGTGTCACATGACGTCTTGCTCCAGAATCAATTTCTAGTTCTCGTACCTTAATTTATTTAAGTTCTAGTATTCTTCCATTGTTAGTTTGACAGGAGATCCTATTTATATTGCAGATAGAGTATTCAGGTTTATCACTCAGCTGCAAGAAGCCGAGTCTATAAGTACCATATCTTTGGGTCATTTTCCCATTCAAGGGTTATAATTATTTCATTCAGTCATGGAATTTGAAGCAAAAGAATTGGCGGATACCGTATGACACTGGTCCTCGAACTCAACTTTGTGAATCTTTGATCTAAGACACGTTACGTAGAACTTTGGATACAAGACATGCTTCCATGACGCCTTCAGCTTTGAAATGCAGTACTTTTTCTTGATGGGAGGTCCCTTTTGCTCCCCCAAAATTAGGAGCCCCTAACATGACAACTTTCCAGCCCCCCAAATAACACTCTCAAATGACTTTCCAAATCTACCAATGACTCTTTGCAGATAATTAACTCCTAAAGGACCATTGTCCCTTCGGGCAAGTACCTATGGGTTGAATTTTTGTCGTGATTTTCTGAAACTTTTTTGGGAGATAGAAAAACTGATAAGCTTTGTGGGAATATAGTTTTCTTTTTAATCGGTGCCCGGGAACAAAAATAATGCCCAAATAAGCTCAAAAGAGGGGAGAGGGGGTAGCAAAAAAATTTTGCTGCCAAAATTAAATTTAAAAAAAAAAAA
Source organism: Neckera pumila (assembly GCA_963969595.1). Lineage (NCBI taxonomy): Eukaryota > Viridiplantae > Streptophyta > Bryopsida > Hypnales > Neckeraceae > Neckera > Neckera pumila. The sequence goes on along the minus strand of OZ018408.1, from coordinate 1,057,860 downwards.
AAAAAATTCCTTATAGATTACATTTTTGTCTATTTTTATCTAGAAAGCTTTGATTCATTTCATTTGCATTTTTTATGAGAAAGTTATGGACAATCTTGTTTTTCGGGCAATTAGAGTAGCTTCTTGAAAAAAATAACTTGTAGGATTCATTTTGGAATGCAATTTTTGCAATTTTTCAAAAAAAAAGTTCTACATGGTTTAGTTTCTTGCTAGAATGATCTCATCATTGGGATTAGAGCATTTTAATTCCATCTGAAAGATATGAATATTTTAGATTTTCCTTCTATCTTGTACCTACTTTTACTTAACAATTTTTTTAAGAATGAAAATTAAGTTTTTTTGAATTTCTTTTTTTTTCTTAGACTCCCAACTCAATTCCCCACTAGAATGATTTAAAACTCAAAATTCTGTAGTGCAAAAAATTTAAAATAAAAATGTTCAAAATCAAAAAATCTAGTCCTGCAATGTGCTGAAAAACTTGTTTTTTTCACTTCAAACGCAGTTATCTTGCAATCTATGCGGTCAAAAATTCTGAAATTTTTTCCACACATTCTCATACTAGTTAGGTATAAGATCCTACAGTTAGATGTGCAAATAAACAATTTTTAAATTTTTTGACTCTTTCATCAGGAACTTCAAGGCTTGCAATATAGTACCACAATGGTGCATTGAAATGCTATTAAGAAAATTTGGTGCCAACCTCTGTACTAACTTTTATAGGATAAAATGACACCATAATCTCTTCTTTACCATCACATGCACCATCACAGCACCATATATGTCAGGACCAATTTTTCTGATGTTGCTCTAGAAATAGCAGTTTTGAGAGTTTTTTGGTAGAAAAAGGCCTTGGTCCTCTAGGGGTTAAACAAATTCCCTCCCAAGCATCTCGGGAGGGATTATCCCAATCTCTAAGGGGGAATGGTTTTAGACTGGTTTGACAATGTTAAATACTCCAAAGTTGGAAACGACTTAATTAGGGTGGCCATCATTCACGGAGGCAAGTTGAGGGGGGCAAGTTGAAAACATTATAGATCTTAGCTGTAAATTTCTGTAGCGACTCTGTCTCAAATCATGGTTTTGGCTTATGCACAGTTCACGTGGAATAGACTTCAATTTTCATACCGACAGCCTACCTGCCACGGTGCAATAAAAGCCAAGCTATTATTATCTGATTTTAACTGCAGGCTGGGGGTGAGGACCGTGCGTACTCCAAGTAACAAGTCTCAATTCTTGGGGAACTTTGGTACTGTACTGCAAATATGGTGAACTGGTGAACTGGTGACTGCTACTTTTCCGATCATGCCACAGCTATCGATCCGGAACAAACATACTCTGAGAACATGACGCATCGCCTGTTCACTTGTGGCCTATCCGTAGTAACAGCCGGAGGTGGTGGCCTGGATTCCCTGGAAGTTAAGCTGATGTTTGAAAAAATCGGTAAGAGAGAGAATCTGCGACAGTTCTTCTGTAGATTCTCACTGGCTTCTGGTTTTCCTTTGAAACACACGAAGTAGTTGTCCTTGTAACGAGCCATACTTCTCCATCATCAAGATTAAGAAGACTTTGGTGTGGCTGGACAATGGGCAAGCTGCTGGAGATGAGGCTGGTCACTGTCATCGCTTTGGTTTGCATCCTCAACGCTTCAGGAGCGTGGTCGCAGGCTGATCCAGGTCTGTGAAATCAATCTCTCATTCTTGTTGCTTGCTCTTGACTCTCAAGTTATCACAAACAAAGATGGTTATACCAGAAAAGTACGTAGTGAACGTATTAGTAGATTTGTATTACTTCTCTGTGAGCGTCGTGCGTTACTGTTCCGTTGGTCTATCTTATTTGGATGAGCTGCTGGATTTCTAGTTGTCACTGGAAGAAGCACTGAATGATTCTGGATCTAGTGAGATCACCATTTCTCACATTGCGTAACTTCGTTTGGCTTGGCAGGGATATTTCTCAACATCGACTGTGGTTCCTCACTCAATATTTCTGATCCCGTCACAAACTTACCATGGTACGCGGATACTGGTTACATCAGCACTGGAGAGTCCTCTTCAAACGTCCCTAGTTGGGATGGCTTTCCTCAACTCCACACCCTCAGATACTTCAATGATACTCGTTTTCCGAAGTACTGTTACAAGCTGCCAGTGGAAAACAAATCCACGTATATGCTGAGGACGGAATTCTATTACGGAACCTACGATGGCGGGAACTCTGCGCCATCGTTCCAGATGACCATAGATGGACTGGTGATTGCGAATGTCACCAGTTCTCTAACCACTGGGTATAACTTTGAGACAACGTATGTGGCAAAAGGGAACACTACGTTCCTTTGCTTGCTGAGAGACCAGAGCAAAGCCAATCCTTACATTTCTACCATCTCGTTACGCCGTGTAAACGCCTACCCGATCATGTATGACGATCACCTGTCCCAGGGGTTCGTGGCTAATACGCAAGCGAGATACAGTTTTGGATCTATCAATGTTACAAGGTGTGTGTGTATCTGCATTCTGTGTCTTAAGTTATTTGGTTCATTTTCATTTTATGAGTGAAATTACCTCTCACGAAATTGGGTTCTAACACTCATTACTAAAACCATTGCACAGGTATCCCGATGATATTTACGATCGGTATTGGTTTCCAGTTAGTAAGACACAGCCATCCATACTGTCTTCCACAACTCCACTTCAAGTCTTGAGCACAATGAGGCCCTTGGTTTACCTCGGTGGCAACCTTAAGTATGCTCAAGTGCCAGTGAAGGTTCTTCAATCTGCATTAGTTTCAAGTTCCCGCATGACTTTAAATCTGTATCGTAAAGGGTTAGACACGGGATTCCTGTTTTTGCACTTTGCGGAATTGAATCCTGCAGTAAGTGCAACCTCAAGAATATTCACAGTGAATACCACGTCGGGAGGGGTAGCTCTGGTGAACCCCTACAACGACAGCTTGGCGGACAGGGGAGATGCCACTGGTTGGGTGTTTGACATGAAATTCAACAGTACTTACTCTGAGACTGTAGACTTATTCCTACTTCCTATTCTATCTATGGCCCAACAGTAAATGCTGCAGAGTTTTTTGAATATTTGAAGGACACCTCACGTTCGAAGACTCTTGACGTGGAAGGTGAGTGGTAAGGTCTGCACTTTTCTTCTTGAATTCAATTTCAATGAAATGATAAAACACCAATTTTGTTAAATTGGCAATATTTCATTACATCGGCATAGTTCAGGGTTTACATTGTTGCATTGACTACTTTTCAAATGGAAAGGGCACTAATCGCTTGTGAAACTCAAGTGCAGCACTAGCCATTGACGACATCAAGTCAAGTTTGGGCCTTGGAGAGTGGACTGGTGATCCGTGTATCCCTGTTCCTCATACTTGGGTGAAATGCTCTACAGTCGACCCTCCAACTATCGAATCAGTGTGAGTAAATGTTAGCAACTCGTTGTCTTTCAGAAAGGCATTTCTTTTCTCTTTAATTATTTTGTCAGCCTGATGATTTCATACCCCGGACGGTGTATGAAATTTGTCTGGCAAATATGCTTTTTACCTCTGGATATGGATACTTTTCAACATGGATAGTGCTGTTCGTTTGCAAGGATAGAATTTGTTTTGTTCTGATGTGGTTACAGCGTTCTGAGCTTTATGGAAATCTGGACAGCTTAGAACTTTTATAGTTTAAGACCGAGGTGATCACTTGAGCTTTGGTTGCACCTTCGCAGGAACCTCTCCAACTACAATTTGGCTGGGACTATACCTGTTGCATTTGCCAAGCTTCAGACGCTCACCACCTTGTACCTACTTCACTCCTCATATACTTGGAAACCCAATCTACGGCAATTCAAGCTGCATTAGTCACGCATACTCACTAAACATGTTGTGACGAGAGTTGTCAACACACTTTGCTAAGAGGACTCTCTTCTCTGCTAATCTACAATCTATTGAAGTTTTATGCAGTATATTTGCTTGCAATGTGCAGAAATCTTTCTGGCAACAATTTGGAAGGGGAGTTGCCCGACTTGAGTCCTTAGACCAATCTTCGAATATTGTAAGTTTTGTGATCGTAGCACCGTTGACCTTAACCATGAGCCAGCGATATTATCCGATACTTATTTGGTAGTTTTTCAACCTGTCGCGGGTCTAAGATCATCGTGAGGGCCTATTCTGACAATCATTTTCTCTGAATTCAGGGATCTGCAGCACAACAAATTAATTGGATCACTGCCCAAGTGGTTAGGAAATCTAAAATTTCTGACAGAACTGTAAGTATCAAAACCATTCTTCATAAACTGTAGTCATTTCCGATTTATATGTGCATCCGATGCAATGTCCATTTGTTGTATTATTCCGGATGACTATCACACAACTGACTTAGTTAGTGAAACAGCTACGTGCAGAACAATAATTTTACGGGTGTTATTCCTTCAGCTCTTAACAGAACTGGACTAACCTTCAAGTAAGATTATCTTGCTTCTCTCATCTAAATTTGCAGTATATTCGTTTTTGAAACTGTTCTTGCAACTATAGGTGCTCAATTAACTGTGCACTCATTGATGTTTGAGTTTGTTTCCACATGTGTGAAGGTTTCAGCCTGGAAATACACTCGCTTGGTCACAAGTCACTGATAGAGATCCTCACAAGACCAATATTTGGGTCATTGTCGGTCCTGTTATTGGAGGTGCGGTAGCAGTACTTGTTGCGGCAATCTTTATTATTTGCTGTTGTGTTTGCAAAAAACGTCAGTCCGGAAACAATGTTACTGCTACAAGTGCAGACAAGGCTCCTGCTGTAGAATTAGTACCAGGTCGAGCCCCTAATGCTGGAGGTGCAAGATCCTTCTCAGTGGCAGAACTTACTAGAGCAACAGAAAACTTCAATAGAGAGATTGGCAAAGGAGGGTTTGGGTCTGTGTATTATGGAAAGCTTCCGGATGGCGCCGAGGTTGCCGTTAAGGTCCTTAGCAGCGCCACAGGCAATCAAGGAAGTAATCAAGGAGCAAATGAGTTTTTCAATGAGGTACTATAAATTTTTACCTCTTCCCTGATCCCTTCAAGCTAGCTGACACTCTTATTTGAAAATCTTTATTTGTACTGCCTTCTCTGCGATTTGGTTTCTTCCTACTGTCACCTGTTTGGAACATATTAAGGACATGATCTTTCTTTCTTTTGGACATTTTGCTACCTCCTTTCAGTTCTTGTAGATACATAAAGAAAGTTGGGGATAATGGAAATTAATGATTTTGCAATGTGAGGTACATTGACATGTGGATATTGGTGTGGGAGGGCAGGTTGATGTGCTGTCCAGGGTTCATCACAGAAACTTGGTTTCATTGTTGGGCTTCTGCAATGAAACGGACAACCAAATGTTGGTATACGAGTATTTACCCCAGGGATCTTTACGAGACCGATTGAATGGTATGATCAATTCTAGCACAAACTCTCACAAGTTTTTCTTCCAAATTTATTCCATGACCTTTTTCCCCCACAGATTGTACTGAACCAGGGTTGGCAACATATTCTCAATTTCGGCGTCCTCCGTTCCTTCAGAACTGACACTTTTCCGTGAAACTGTGATGTACTCAAATAGCGTCAGGACATCTGGGAGTGCTTGATTTCAAGGCCCGCCTGAATGTGGCGTTGAATGCAGCGCAAGGTAGCCAAGTTCAACTTTGATCCACTAATCCTTTGCTTTTGGTTCTCCATGAATATCAATTTTTTGTCCAGCGTTGTCCAGTGAAACTCACAGTCTTCGTTTGGGGCATGATCATTATCCTTTTGTCAACACTAGAAGAAAACTGGTCAGCCCCTGAAGTACTCTAGCAAAGATAATTGCACTGAACCTTGCCATGTGTAATGGCATTAAAGACAGTTTCTAACGTGAAATCTGCCAGTTTTAACGCAGTTACTTTTTTAACACGTGTGAGGATGGGTTGTCAATTTTGTACTGAGTGTGGGACGTTGGTGAATTGAATTTGCCAGGACTGGAGTACCTACACACTGGGTGCAATCCAGGCATAGTGCACCGAGATGTGAAGAGCTCCAATATCTTGCTCACCAACAAAAAAGACGCGGCCAAAGTGGCCGACTTTGGGTTGTCGAGATTGTTCCCTGGGGAAGATGGCTCCGTCACCGTCGTTAAAGGCAGCAGAGGATACATTGACCCAGAGTAATCAGCTCACCTTGTATGAGCCAGCATATCACCGATGCGAATTTTGAAGAGATTGTATTGGTTGAGGATTTGATCCATAACGCAAATCTTTCTTTTAGTATTTGCATCCCCTCTAACAATCTGATTTAGAAGGTATGTAGCCAATGAAATTAAAGTGCAGAAAGATATGTTTCACTTGAGGTCAATCCAAAGTGCTAATTCTTGAAGTCTAAACTTTTGACTATTATGATCTTTTGCCATTCTTAATATCAACAACTGGAAATTGGAGAAATCTGTAGGACGAACATAACATCATGCTTTTTACAATTTTACAGCTGGAGTTTGCAGATTAGGTACCAAAAATGAAATTTGGAACGACCAGATGTTGGTCTAACGATAAATATACAAATGCCATTATCCAGTTCATAACCACATCCACACGTTGCTCTAAACCCCACATTATTCATGGTGATTTGAATCCTAATTTTGTCAGTTCTCTTCCTTGTCTGCAGGTATGTGTCAACTCACTTCTTGACGTCAAAGAGTGATGTGTACAGCTTTGGCGTTGTACTTCTGGAGCTCTTGACAGGCCGTGTCCCGCTTCCTTCAACTTCTGAACCGCAATCCGACTTTGCTTGGACCCTCTGTGACTGGGTACCTAGTTGCTTACCGCTACTTGATCTCTTCGTAATGTGAGCTAGATGGGAGAAAACTCTGCCTCAATTGGCCCATGAACATAAACTCTATGTGGGCTAGATGGCCGCCTTGCTAGGGATGTTCTCATGCGCAACCAAGTGAGCAATAACAGGGAGATGGCTATGTCTGGTTCCCAGATCGCCCCCCTGGTTCACACTTTTACCAGCATGGAAAATCAATGCCACTGATTTTCCCTGTTAGCTTGGTTTCCCTGAATTCCTTCCTAGTGCAAAACCACCTAGTAAACTCCTGATACTCCCGTCATAGAAACAAGAATATTAATCTCCCTGGGTATGCTAAATAGCCGCTTGTACGAGACAATGAACTCAATTGCCTCATGCACAGGCCGTTACTTCCTTGCCTATCGAATTTGAACGTCACTTTCGTTAAATTAACGCAATTTCATTAATATATCGCAGTGGACCCCCAAGAAATTAATGAAATGAAACGATTAGGGAGCCGGGGAGGGAAGTCCTAGCTGACTAGTGCATAGTGCGCAATGTTGTGTACGAAATGCAATTTGTATAGAAATAGGTAATGCGTTGATAAATAGATGTGTTACAGAAGCGCCAGACTGAGTAGTGAGAAAAGGGGTACGGTAGCTCAGGTGGGTAGCAGTTAGGAAGGTCATAATCACACACGGTAATGAATTCCGAACAGCTAACAAAAGATTAGGTAACGATTTGCTCCTGCTCTAACAATTGGCATATGGACTTGCACATCTATCGATACAAGCAAGCTAATGTCCATCTTAAAACGCCGCATGGAACACCGCCAACTTAACAGAACTGACGTTGCTCACACTAAAGTGGACCTGATGCCTTGCAGGTGCGAAGGACGCTCCAAAGTGGTGGCGACACAGACCAGATCCTGGACCCAAGCTTGAAGTCTTCCCATCCAGATAAAGAGGCGGTGTGGAAATTGACAGACATGGCGATGATGTGCGTGGAGCCCAAGTCCATTCACAGGCCTTCCATGGCGGAGGTTGTCCGCGAGCTTCGAAGCGCGCTTACCATTGAAGAGGCCAACACCAGGGCAGCTTATACTCACCACCAACATGATCACCAACACCAAGAGAAGCAGCGTTACATATCGAATTCGAACTCGTCTGATTATGATTCAGGTGCTTTTAACACCAGTGTTCCCAGCTGGCCAGCTGCTCGGTGAATCAATGGTACCTGCATACACTCAAACCTCTTTTAATTTATGTTACTGTCTTTGGGGATTGATGGGCTTCCAAAGGCACTCACATTGTGACAATTGTGACACTTGATGTGAAGTTGATAGAGTGGCAGGAGTCAGGAAGGTGGTGTAGAATCCTTCATGATTCTCAAGCTCTTTGTCATCACTTTTGGATGCAAGTTCTTGTGATATAGTATATAGTGTGTGGAGGGAGTTTTGAACTCGGGAAGTCTTGTGGCTCAGGTTGGTGAGAGAATTGAGGATATGCCGGTAGTAGTGATTTACCCAGAAGCGCCCCAAATTTGATTAACCTTGTTGGTAAATCTGCGCTTCCTCTTCTAGTTTGTGTGGTGAAATTTTCAGATCAATCCGAGATGTACTGATTTTTTGGAAGCCATTTGAAGTTTCAGGGTTCAATTTGAGTTTACCAAACTGCATTTTGATGGCTGAAACTTTGGGGGCTTGTATCTCCTTCATCCAATGCTTGTTTTCAATAAAAATTTGTTTTGTTTCATTCCCTTGAAGTCTTGTTATTGTTGTAAAATTTCCTGTCAATCCAATTTGTTTTGAATGCTTGGGAGCAATTTTAAGTTAGACATTTTTGGGTTATAGTGAAATTTGGCAGCTTGTTTTGGCGGCTTGTTTCTTATTTATACAATGTCCATTTCCAATAAAAAATTCTGGGAAGTTGCGCATACCAATTTAGTTTTTGTGGTTAAAAGTTCATATCAATACAAGTTATGAGTGTCTGGGAAGCATTTTTGTAGAAGGAGGTTCAACTTAAATGCTTTTTTTGCAAAAAAAATGTTATTTTTTGACATTTCAAAGCCATCTTGCACACACAATGAGTCATTTGAATGATATTTTCTTTCAGAAATTTGTTTGTATATTGGTTTTGAAACACTTTATAGATTAAAGTTTTTTCATTTAAGTAGGTTCAAAAATTGATTTTCACCTCCAAATGCGTTGCTAGGAAAATTTCAGCATCTTTTTCAATATGAACATTATAATCTTGCAACTTATGTGGCCAAATGTCTCCAAATTTGATTCACTTCAACTACAATACATACACTACAAGACTTCATAGTTGAGATTTTCATACTTGAAAGACATTTAGACTTATAACACTTCAAAAGCCGTGATGTTTTTAAATCCAAAAAGGCCCAACTAAAGAGGTTTGGCCACTGAGTAGCTTCGCGGATTTGATTTCAAATGTTGTAGTTTGCATGTAAATCTTGTGACTAGACGGAAAATATGAGCAGGTGTTGTCACTGCTGTGTACTTTTAGGTTTTGGGTAAGGTAAAAGACCCCATTGCGGTCAGAATTAGGAGTGTGCCATCATGCTATTGCTGAAATTTTTCAAAAATTTTCCCACACAAAGATAAGTGTGAGAGACAGTGAGGACATTTGAAATTATATTTTTTGAACCAAGTATGAATTAGTTCTGAATTTTTGAAGTGATCAGCCCATAGGGTTCTGTAGGCTACCTCATGGCCAACAAAATCTGAATCCAATATGGTCATCTTCCTATCCAATGCAATCACAACATTTTCAAGCATGGAAGACCTAAAAAATTAGTTCTTACAAAGAATCTTACACTAGAAAGTTGGAAGTACCTATTGAGGTCACTAATTACTCCATAACTACCATGTAAGATATTGATTGTGGTCTGAAAAACCACAATGGGGTCATTAGGTCTCCATCATGGGCCATTTGACCACAATGGGGTCTTTTACCTTAGTTGTGACGTTGCCACATGTTGTATATTAGTCTTCTGAATAAACTGAATTTTTGTTAGAGAATTTTATTGGGTTTGTGCTAGACTCCCAGCTAGACTTCAATTTTTTTTCTAGGTTGCTGTCTACTGCAAAGAAAGAATGGTATGCATACATTAGTTGTCGCAAAATTCTCTTTCAAATTAGACCTGCACATATATTTGATTCTGTCATTGGATTCTCAGTCTATTGATATTGGAGTTATTATAAAAGTCTTGAAAATCAACCTCTTCTAGTCCTTAGTTTGCTTCTCATTTTGAATTTTTTGTCAACTTGTATTGTAGGGAATGACAACAAGGCATGTCTAGTTGTATGCATCTAATCAAATTGGATTGTCTTCTTTCTAAAGAAGGGAGAATTGATTTACAAGGAATGATTACTTGTGAGTTCCATTACAATCAAAGGTGCTTTTTTTTTATACCTTATAGGTGTAGAATTGTAAGCTGTTGATAGTGCTGGAGTTTAATCATAGCATTTTGAACATTGGCGTTTGATCAAAAGCCTCTTGTCACGCTCTAAGTTTTCATTGTGAATATCACATGAAATAATTGGATGATATTTTTCAAGGATTAAAACATGGCAGGTTTTTGTGACAAGGGTCATTGCACTACGTCCTTAATATTTATAGCATATGTAAAGATATGTTATTTTTTTATATTCTCAAGGATGAAAATGTGATGGATTTTGTGACAGGTGTCGTGACTTTGCTTACTTGATATTTACAATATATGTAAGGGAATTTGTTCCTTTCTTATTACGCAAATCATGAACTTCATATTTGGCTATTAAGATTGACTTTCCAATCTTGTAATTAGTAAATGAATTAGTGCAAGAAATGTGTATAAGCCAATGCCATGAACTATACAAGAATTGTGTTTTTAATTGTGGGACTCAACAAAAAAATTTCAAATTATAAATATGCTTGCAATATATTGTTGGAAAGGTTAGATACCACATTTAACTACTTCTAGACTATTCATTGAATTTTGGATACACATTTGGAGATCTCCGGATAATTATCCCTCAATGTTTGTATAGATCTCTAGATATTTTGTATAAATCTCTTGATGTTTTGCTTAGATTTTCCAATGTTTTGTATTATCTCTTGATGACCATTTTTTAATCTATTATTAATTTTGAACTTTTGAAAGTCCAGAAGTAATTAAATGTGGCATTAAAATATCTTGTTGCATGTCTGTATTCGCCTAGTAAGAATATTGCCTTGATCTCTAAATTATGAAAATGAAGAGGTTAATGAGTAATGCACAACTATTACAAACATATTCATTGCATTGGGTGGAGCACCTATGGACTATTGTGGGAGCTTGAGATCAACAATTGAACAATAGAACAAGTAAGAAAACGCTCAAAATGTGAAGGGAAGCATCATCGATATTATCATGCTACCATTACCACGCTTGGAGCAATAATATGTTTAGAATGTGGAACGGAGAGTTCTTCTAATGACCATAGCATTGCACAAACATCATACTCACTAAGGTCATCTATGATTTGCACAATTTTTATGCCCATAGTGGTATTCTTCAAAACACCTTTGATTTAGGCAAAGATATATTCTATTGTACGCTTGACAATAGAATGCACAATGTTGGTCACCACAAACAATACAAGGGCGCCATATATGTGACCAAGTTGGCAAATGTTGTCTCTCTTCATCAATTCCATCATCCACATTTGTCACCGATTTTGGATGAGCCCATCACAAAAATTCACCTTGACCTACACATTAGGAAAAAGTTGAACCCTGGAAGAGGCCGTGAGACCTGAGAACGCAGGGAACGCAAGCCGAAAAAAAAAAAAAAAAATTTTTTTTTTTTTTTTTTTTTTGGCGACAGCGAATTGCAGGTGTGGAACAGCGCGGAACAGCAGGGAACAGTGCGGCTGAACTGCTTAAAAAAACATTAAATTTTTTTTTTATTAAAATAAATTCAAAATTACAAAAAATCAGATCTGACATGGCACTACACATGCCATGTCAGACTGCAATCATTACAATTTTTTTTATTTTTTTATTTTTTTATTTATTTTTTATTTTTATTTTTATTTTATTAATATTTTAAATATTTTTATTTTTTAAATATTTTTTAATTGTAAATCACTGTTGAGTTCCCTTGAGTTCCCTGGAGGGAAAGCTTACTCTACAAAGCAGCCCCTTCCAGGGTTCATTTTTTTCCTAATGAGTGAATCGTTGGCACCTTCCCTCAAAGAATACCAAGGCACATAATATACATATTTATCACCGTTATATCCAACAAAAATAGAAGATTGAATGCAACTACTTGTACTATTGTGTTTGGCTTGAATATGATGCTCGCAATTGGTCGGCTACATCCATGCCCCGAATGCATATACGTGGGGTATTCCAAATACATTGGGAAGTCAAAATGGCATACCGAAATGTTCTATTTCTACAAGGCACAATGGAAATGGGAACATGTGGGGATAGAATGGGCAATGCATGGAAAAAAATTAGAAGCACAGGATGCTCTATTCCAAAAGATACAACTAATTCTCCTACTATCATTCATAGCCCATTCTAATTTGTAAAGAATTCCTACAAGATTTAACCTTCCAAAGGATACAACTAATTCCTTTACTATCAGGCATAGCACATTGCGAGGAACTCCTGCAAGATTTAACCTCATAGTACCTATGGCATAGATGTGCATTGCCACTAAATTGCAAAAAAGTCCAATATTAGAAAAGTAGTTGTCCATTACTACTATGTGTCTTCACCCTTTTGATCATGCTACCAGTTTTATTACTAAGTTGTACGCTAATTTTGGTTCCCTATGCACTTTGACTAGTACTTCAATTGGTAGTAGATTAGGATTAGCTCCACAACATATATCAAAATTGAAAATGTATTTTGACATTAAATCCACTAGACACCAAAGGGTCCAAATGAGGTATTAGGAGCCAACTTGGACCGTAACCACTGCTTTGTTTTTACCTTTGTTGATTGTGTAGCTCAAATTTTTTAGATTTCTCCAAAATAAATATGCTTCATGTTTAATAAATATTATAGTGTCATATTTTACTATTATGTAGTTTAAGATGTCATCATTTCATCTTAATTAAGCACAAAAAACCTCATGTAACCAGTGATTTTTACTCCTTTGTTGAAATTTAATTTAGATGATTTAGAAACTTTTTCATTAAAATTGATGATCTTTTGAGTAGAAGTGGTCAATCTTGACAACTTTGAATAATTTTTAGAACTAATTTTGATGAAATTGATACGGTTTTTGAGTAGAACATTTCAAAAAGAACACCAAAAGGAACTTCAAAAGGACCCTCTTCCATGTCGTGAGTGGCTCCTAATACCCCACTTTGCCTCCAAATCTCGATGCTCCATTTTTGGGGCTTTTTAGGCATATAATTTGCCTAGCTAAACAATAACTATTTTTATAGCTAATCATCATTTTGTCAATAGTGAGATAATTTCCTAATATCCAATTTCTTCTAAGACTCTCTAAGATCATTCACTAGCCACCTCACTTGTCCCATCTTGTCATACCTTGTTGATTCCTTCTCCTCATATGTTGCCAGATCTATCCATCACATGAAGACCCCTTATAATGGCTTGAAACCAAAACACATGTAAAAATTTGAAAAATTCTAGGGCAATGGAAAAGTGAACCTTTTTTGCCCAATAAGCCTTCAATTTGATAAATGTTGGTTGTTTCTTCATCTTAATAGACGTGCACACCTCCATGTACGCTTTCAACCCCATCATGATACAAGGCAATCGCCCTACTCCCTCCAAGAATACTCCATGCTTGTTTGGTATTGAAGCATAGAAGTTGGTTTCTACAACCATCTTCTACAATACAGAGAAGGGACAAAACATTTGTAAAAAGGATGGCATACATTGGAAATTATTTCTTGGACCCAAAATCCCTATGAATTCTTTTGTATATAGAGATTAGAGAGTAAAGAAGATATGTTTTTGACTATATTGAATCCCGGAACATATATTTGATCCATGTCTATTGGATTTGCGGTGTTACCATTGTCCCCGCCCTCATCCCTCCCCCATCAATAGTCTCTAACTTTTCATCTTCCATATCACCACCCATCACAAATTAGGGTCTAAATCAGAGACCTCACTCCGGGCCTCACTCACACTAAATGTCTCATCTAATTGAGGGAAATGATTTTACCTCCTTCCCTAGACTCTCCTTATCTATTGCTCACAATAACCTCAAGGATTTACACCATCATGAATAGTGGATTCTGTCCCCTTGTTCCCACTTCCCCTTCTCCAAAGCCCACTACTTTCCCTTCCGACCCTATTGCACTGATGCCCCACAATGTGCCATTTCCCTCTAAGCACCACGTCATTTTCCACCACCCCTTGTTGAGTTTATTGTTAGCTTCTAGCAAAGCCCATAAATGACTCCTTACCCCCCCCCCCCAAGCCACCTTCTGCTCTTCCACTTTTGCTAGTTGTACAAGAGCATCCCATTTTTTTTATTTTTTTATTTCTTTTTACACAAATGAAACGGAATTTCATTGCAAAGGAAAAAATACAACGCCCCAGCCACAAGGGGCCTGGGGAGACACAAGGACCACAAAGACAACAACAGACCTAACAAAGACCGGACTGACAGACATGACACGAAGGCGCCACCAAAACGCAGCTCAAAGACAAGCCGTGAGGCCTCTCACGGCCGGCCAAGAGAGGTGACGTCGCCGCATTGTCATCAAGCCAGTGTGAAGTTCAGGACGGTTGGAAGACAAATCCGGCGTGGAAGCGGAAGCCACCTACTTTGGCTAACCGTCGATCATCACTGCAAAGATGTCAAATCTACTTCTTCTCTTCATGAAGTTGTCCTTCAATTTGCATTGAGCAGCTGGCAAACGCACGGTAGAACTGTTGATGTAGGCCCATTTGATTCTCCCATAGTCCACAAGCCCACTCCAAATATGTTGTTTCAAACGCTCGAGAGTCCAAGGATTTCGTTGAAGGCCATATCGTTTCTTTGAATCCAAAGTGACTAGATGATGGTCGTTCAAATCTCTATCCACACCCTCTTGAACTTGTTGAATTTCCGAGGGATATCCACTGAGAAAATGCCTTATCTCCAAGTTAAGGGTTGCCAAGGACCTTTGGTGTCCTTACCCTTTACAAGCGTGTTTAGAATGTGAATGCCCCACTACCATGCGTATTGAGCCGCGAAGTACTCCTATAATCTATGTCATACAGTTTCTTCCAAGCATCTTGTGAATACTGGGCAACGAATGTCAATCGTGTCGTCTATTCTTCCTCTCCAGTAGTTCACAATGATGGCTTTGTGCCAAATCAACCAAAGCAGTCCCACTTCCTTCCTCGTCCATTCTGGAGGCCACATTTATTCCATTTTAACATGAAGTCGCCAGGGAGAGCACTGGTGCATTTCTTCGTAACCAAATTTGGGACTTGGTGTTTGCGTTTGAACATGCTACGCCCACTTGCAGTTGTGAATTCTAAAAGGGATACAAGAAGGCCATCCGTATTCCATTCTATTTTTTGAGGGTCCCACTCAATGCAATCCACTCTACCATAGAAGAGGAGCAATTGAATCCTTCTTTGGTCCCCTAAATACCTGCATGACTCTAACTCTATACAATGATCTAGTCAACGAGCTATTGATAGCCAATTTCTAGCCACTTGGATTTGCTTGTAACCGTCCAAAATTGGGTAGAGTCGTAAATCCTTGTATAGTCCAGTGTTAATATACAATTTGCCAGGCAACTACATTGCCTTTGATTTGCATGTGGCTTTGAGCAAGAACTTGAAGGACTATGAGTGGCTAAGACTCAAAGTTGGTGGGGAACCACCCAATCCATTCACCTTCCGATGCATCCGATAAGCTTTTTGTAAAGAGATTTCTCCAGTAGTCCTTGACCTTGCGAGTGGCCGCTAGCCAAGCTCCGGTCTCTGATTCTTTCAGCCCAAATTTGAACTTTGCCTCAGTTGTTGAGATCATAGATTCTCCTTGTTGGGCGTCTCGAATCTTTCGCAGGCCTCTGCGGTAGAGTTGGGCGGCCCTTGCTTTGGAGAAGCCAAAGCCGATCAACGTTAAAAAAGGAGACCACCAAAAGGAGTCAGAGCTTACTTCCTCAGGGATTGCATGTCTGACAAGGAGAAGTTCCTTTTGGAGAATTCTCCAAGAGGCTCCAACTTTATTCCACATAGTGGATCCCTTGTGAATCTGAAATCGCGAAAGAGTGAAGTATTCTAAGCTTAGAGCCTAGTTCCCTCCTGAATAAGGTTGAAACTTGCTGAGGCAATATCTGAGCACAAATTGAAGATTGTAATTGGACGGGTTTGCACACTTTGAGCACCCGCTTTGCCATGAGCGCAGTTAGGGCACTTAAGGATTAATGACGTTGATCCCTTCGTCTTCTCCTGACTAGCAACATTGAATCCAACAAACTTTGGTTTTGGCTCTATGAGAAGAACCGGACCACATGTAATTTTGCATTACAGAGGTGACCTTTTGAATCCCAACTTTAGTTCCTCCCCAGAGAGCAACAAAGAACAAAACCACAAAGAGAAGCACACTATTGACAATGACACCACGCTCTGTGGAATTAATGTGAGCAGTGTACCAAATTTGAAGTTCTTTAAGAGTCCTCTCCATGAGGAAGGTATCGACCAATGCTGAGGCTAATTTCATGCCAAATGGGGTGCCTAGGAGCTTTGTAACGTTGTTTCCATCGACCCAGACAATTTTGAGTTGGTTTGTCCAAGTATGGCATACCGGAATTGTGCTGCAGCTTGAATAACCGCAGGCCTTGGTCCAATTGAGAACCAATCTGATTGCTAAGCAAAATCAATCTAGTATTTCTACCAAGGCTTTAATTGAATCCTCCTTCTCCAAAAGAGTGAGGGAAGTATTGTCAGCAAACTGAACAATGACTTGTTCTTTGTTGCCTCCCGAAAGCTTAATCCCTTTCACTATGCCTGATCCAACCTCCTTTTTCACCATGGAGTTAAGAACTTCCGCCACAATGAGGAAGAGGTAGGGTGCTAAAGGGCAACCCTGCCTCATCCCTCTAGTAATTGGGAAGGAAGGAGAATGGGAGCCATTAACTTTGACAAAGGCTTGTGTGTCATGAAAAAGCATGTTTGTCATGTTAATGAAGTTGGGCGGGATACCAAAGGCAGCTAGAGCCTTAAATAGAAAGGTCCAATCTACTGTGTCAAAGGCTTTGATGAAGTCCAGTTTGAGAAAGATTAGCAGTTGGTTGTTATGTTCAGCCCAAGATCGGTGGCTTTGCTATGTTCTGCTGTGCAAGCAAAGGTTGCAAATAGTTGCTATAGAACTTGGAGCAAATGCTTTCCAAGCTCAGCTAGTCTAATTTGTAGAGTCCTTAGTGGTCTTTTAGTTTGGCAATTTGGAAAGCACCAGAGTGGGGCTTAGCGGACTAAAAGAATTCCTTCGTACATGAGTCGCCAATTCTCAGCTACTTAACCCTGCTGCGGATTCTTTGTCCTTCCCTTGTGTATTTTTCAAATGAAGTTAGCCGATCCATTATTGAGCTGATCTTTTCCTGTATATCATTGTTGAGAAGATCACAATGAAGAACCACCTGGAGACCTTCGAGGTCTTTCCTTAGGGTTGATTCAACTACCTTTCGCTTGCCATCCTTGCAAATGCAAACACTAGTAGAAAATGCAAGAATTTTAACAGAATTTTGTTGATTTGGACGCGTTGTCCAAGTCACTGTCTTTTTGTTTTCAACAAAAACTTTTTAATTTTAACAGATTTCTGTTGAAATCAACAAAACAATGACCAAGACAACGCATCCAAATCAACAAAATTGTATCAAAATGCTTGCGTTTTCTACTAGTGAAAATAGTTTGTAAAACTTAGTAAGTTTCCTGAGCTTGCCCGTGAAACTTGAGTTGGAATGTTGCCCCCAAATTTTGGACACAATGTCCTTCACCGCCGGATCCTTTAGGTGGAAGTTGCTCATCTTAAAAGATGATTCCTTAGGGACGTCTGGAGCTAACTGCAGTGTGATGAAGACTTGGAGATGGTCGGAATGGCAACAATTGCCCTTTATTGAATAAGAGGTGACCGGGGTTGGGCTGGCGCCTTGGTGCTGGAAAGTGTAGTGACGGTCTAGTCCGGCCAGAGAACACAGTCTGGTTCTCCTCTTATTGTCCCAAGAATATTTGATGCTGGCGTTTGCCGGAAATTGTTCATCTACGTTGAGGGCATGCTTTAGTAATGAGAAAACTCTATTCTCCCCCGTCAAAATAATGCGACCATTGAGGTTGGATTTGTCCTCCTGACTCTCCACAAAGTTCCGATCTCCGCTAAGAACCCACTTGCAATCCTTTAGGAGATTTGCGAGAAGTGTCTCCCAAAGAGCACATCTAGTTTGTATATTGTTAGAAGCATAAACATTCAGAACGCCTAGGTCACCACCAGGAATTCCTGTGGAGTGCACCCATTGGGCTCTTCTACATAGGGTAACTCCAGATGATGAGATTAGGGGGGCTAAGTGGGGAGCAATCCATATACAGATCCCTCTAGTTCCAGCCCCTTCATCTCTAGGACCGTGTCCAAATCTGATTGCCACCTCATGTCCCAAGAATGTGGCTTACGGCCAAAAGGAACATTTTAGATTTCCAAGTTTAGGGCCTCTCAGGTGGTGTTCCTGCAGGCTCAGAATTTCTATGTCTCTCAGTAACAATTTGAAGTAGTTCCTTACTACATCACTCTTGAGAGGGTTGTTAATCACTTGTACATTTTGGGAGACAATTGTCACGTTCATAGAAAAATGTTTTGGTGAGTTGGTTCCGGGAATAGTTCAATGTGTCTAAAGCTGGATCCTTCCTCGCCTCTTCTTGGCGTTTCTTGTCTTTGAAGGAGTATAGAAGAGCGTTGGCGCCCGGATAGTCTGGCAGCATCATCCCTTCTCGCGTGTTGGTTCGGCGTTAGGGCTCAAGTGTGGGGAGAGAACATCTCTCTTCCAAGCTGTCTCCAACAAAGAAATTTGAGGAACTCCACATCCAAGTCTTTGGATATTCCATTGGTAGTCAGCGTTTTGGGTGTGGAGGGATCAGCAGGGGCTAAAGCTAATCTACTAGAGAGGAGGGGGATAGTCTTAAGAAGTGTCCATTCTGGAAGCTGTTGGCTTGATGGAGGCGGAGGCAGCAGCGAGTGAGGTCAAGAGAGTGTATTTCTGGGGCTGACGCAGAGTTTGTGGTGGGGGCCGTGGAGATGCTTACAAAAGTTGGAGGAGGTGGGCAGGCTAACGCAGGAATTGGCTCAGTTTGCTAAGTTGCTTTTATTGCCCCTAGTGGCTCGACATGGGCAATTCCCAAAGATGTCAAAGTAGGGTCCGAGGTGCGGCAGTCTGAGGTTGCAGTTGGCTGCCTTGATGAGGTGGTTTGGTTGGACGCACCAAGGATGCCCCGAGAGTTAGAGATTCATGTTGGGGGGGCTGATTGGGCGACAGCTGCTGAAGGGGAGGAAGGCCTGTGCGATGCTTGACTTGTGCGATGCTTGACTTGCTTGCTCCACGGCTCGAATTACAATTCAGTATATCCTCAGTACAAGGGATTCCTGGGCCCATCAGATCTTTTCATCATGCTTGGCTAACGAGAGCTCGCTTCCTTTGAGTGGTCAATAGGGCCTCTCGTAGGGTTATGCCCTTGACGAGGCGTTACTGGGGGGCCATTGCTTCTATTTTGATCTTGAAATGATCCGGAGTGGGCGGCTATCTGAGCGGCTGGATTGGTGCCACGAATGCTTGAGGGAGATTTGGGGTTCATTGACTTCCCCAAGGCTCCTTTTCTTCTTTGATTTGACTATCTCCCATCCATCGTCTTTGTTCGCTTGGGGATTCTTGGTGGCAGTGGAAGAGTCCCTGCTTCCGAGTAGAAATACTATAGGGTTTTGTCCTTCTATAGGAGGAGGAGGAGGAGGAGGAAGGTCAGTTTGAGTAGGGTTACCGTTGCTGGAGCCTCCTGGGATGCTAGTTATTGCTTCTGCTCCTTTTTCCGTTGCTTTCTCTCTGGCAATCACTTCAATTGGAACTGAAAATTTCTTTGATCCAAAGCAATCACGTATCAAATGATCTAACGATTGGCACAGTCTGCACCTGATTGGCAGGTTGCAGTAAACTACTGCAATTTCCATCCTTTCCTTTGTGCTCTCGTTTTGAACAGCTAATTGTGTGGTCCAACCTTTGCTAGTTTGGAGGGCCACACATAATCTTTGATTATTGGATGTTGCGTTCAATCTGTTGCTTTCAAGTAACTCTCGTAGGCTACCTGCTATCTGCTTAGCCTCTACCAAGAACTCTATTGGGATCCCCTTGAGCAAGATCCAAGTAGGAACCTTGAGGCATGCAGGGTGACTGGCATTGAAACCTGAGGCCATTGTTGGATTATACAGGTCCCCCATCTTGAGTGGTGGGGAGTGAGCATCAACAGTTTTTGCATTGTAGAAATTTGTCTAGTGAAAATTTGAAAGAAACCCTGTCCAAGGTCTCTCCCTAAACCGGCCCAAACCCCAATTTGAGTTTGAACTGTTGCTAGCCAGTTGGTCAAGACAACTGGATTTTGTCTGCCTTCCACGAAGTAGGCTACCACCGCATGCCTTTGGAGTCTCTCTGTCTCTTTGCATACTATATCTTGATCGACTTTAACTTCAAGAACAGTGTTGCAAATCAAAAAAACAGCAGAGCTATGGGCGTAGCCATCTGGTAAACTCTCACCTGAGGTAGCTCTTGTAGGGTGGATCTTCTTGTTCCTTCCTAAGCTCAAGACGGCAGCGACCAATTCAGGCTCGATTGACTCATGCTTCTGATTTGCGTGTCTGGCTTGGTTGCTTGCTCCAGGTAGCTCTGCCATCGGCGCGTGCTCCATCCTTTTACAAAGTTTCTTTGCGTACGAGATCTTCTCCATTGCTGAGGACCTTCCTGGCAACTTGGAGCTAATCCTAAAAAGAAACCCTAATTTCAACCTACAACTCCACCCAGACTTGATCCTTGTGCTGTTCTTGGGCAGAGAAGAAAGAGACTCCTCGCGGTAGTCAAACAATTCTGAGTTGAGTAAGTATTGCAATCGCCTCTACGGATCAGTAGATTGCTCGCAGCATACTCTCTACAGACGTAGCGAGACACCAGAGCAGCGTAGCGGCGTCATTCTTGGCTTCATATGAGAGCATCCCATTTTCAAATGTGTCCTCCCCCTTCTACCAGTTGCTCCAGTTGACTTCCAAATAGCCTCCTTGCAGTTTGATGTAGTCTACATGGATGTTGCTCCTCAGTCACCTTCGATTGATCAAGGCAATAAATGGATGCAGCAACACATCATAAGTGTGCAAGAGCTTTTAAAGCCAAGGTAATTCACTGAAGTTGGTATTGCGTGTGTTGTCATTGTACATGGACCTAAATTATTCGTAGACTAAAACCATAAGGTGTGCCATTAGTTGGTTGGGGTCTCCCTCCAAACTCTAGAGTATAAATCCCTTGCTTCTACCACATTGATATTGATTTGCATATTGGGCTTCATTAGGTATGATCATCTTTTTAACTTATCATGTCTCTTTTTACTTTCCTTTATTGCTTTAGTCACGGTCTGCTTTATTTTCAAAGATAGTTCAAGTTATCTATATCAACAACAACAACTATTGAAGTTTATGCATGCAATTTGAGTTTAGGCAGGGCCAGTGGTGATCTGGATTGCCTATAGTTTTATTACCTATAGAAAGTACTAGTAGTTGTGTGCTGTATAAACTCATACATGCAAAGAACAAAGTATGGAAATTTCAACTGTGGTGTTTGTAATGAAAAATTTTAGAGCTTTTGAAAGATACTCGACGATTTGGTTATAAAAAGATACATAGAAAACAATTGTAGCTGTTGACCTTATTATTTTGTTGGAAGCTTGACACTTGGAGAGTTGTGTGATTGCAAGAAATACTTGTACTATTTTACATCACACCCCGCATGCTGATTTGTTTTTTAGGCATAACTTTTGCTTCGTAGATCCAAATGATTTAAGATTTATAATAAAGGTGCTCATGACCATTATACACCTTGCCTAATTTTTTTGCAATCTTCAAGAATGTTTTACTATATAAAAAATAGCCCCTGATTTTATGTCACAAATTTCAATTTGGGGGGTTTTAGTACTATTTAGTACCCAAAAAAACAAATTAGGAGCTAAAATTTGGAGGGAATGGTCTTCTAGGAGACTTATAGCTACGTAAGGATGTAATTCTTGAAAGAGTTCATTTTGCATTGTGTAGAAGTCCACAAAGAGAGCTTCTTTCTTCTTACATTTCAAAATACATAAAATATTATTTTGGTGGGTTTTTTGGTAAGTGACCATTTTCATAGAGTTATTACAAATGGCCAATTTTTATTTTTTTTACTTAATTTATTTTCCTATTTTTAACTAATTAAAGCATCAAAATGTCTATTTTCTTGAGATTTGGCACTTTTTTGGTTCTTCCACTTAGAGAATTTTTCTATGTGTTTCCTTCCCTGAATTTCTTCATCTTAAAGGTATATACATTGGCCAAATTTTAAAAAAAAATTATAAATTGTTTTTGTAATTTTAAAATACTCCCAAAAAAAACACGTGAGTATTGTGAAAACGCAACAAAATCAGCAAGTTTTTCTTGCAATCACCCATTCCTACCTTTAAAGATGATCCCGTCAGATCTTCAAAAGACTATGAGCTCATTTTAGTGATCACAAAGAAGAACTCAAAGCGATTCAAGAGTGTTTATAACCTTAAGGTTTGCGAACGCTTAAGCAAGAGTAATTCAGAAATGCTTAAATCCATAAGGTTTGGGAACACTCGAGTAGTGGTCTCTAGAGTGCTTTGAGTATAACCCACCCATCCCACCCCACCCACCCCCATTCCTCCCTAAAAAAATTTGGATGTGCAAAGTTGTTTG
Organism: Neckera pumila; assembly: GCA_963969595.1. Taxonomy (NCBI): domain Eukaryota; kingdom Viridiplantae; phylum Streptophyta; class Bryopsida; order Hypnales; family Neckeraceae; genus Neckera; species Neckera pumila. Next base: position 1,035,121 of record OZ018408.1, on the reverse strand, counting down.
AGTGCCAAGCTTCAATTGTCTCGCATGAAGAAGTCCAATTTGTTGCTCTACAAATCCCTAGTTTACAAAATATTGAGGTTTGTTCACCCTACCGAGAATTTGCCATTGAAAATTTGAAGAGGACACATTGTGTTTACTTTGTCTTTGAGGTGTTAATGAATAACATCTCATTTTGGATTGTTATCTATTTGTTTGCTCCAACTATATCTATAGCAAGTAGTTTTCAAGGATGTGTTGCATAAATTAGACTGAGCCAATATAATACTAGTACTTGTCGGATTTTCAATTTTGTGGGGTTTTCTCCTATTGTAAATATATGATTTATTTGTATGAATTATTTGGTATATGACATTTGTGTATAACTATTTAAGTAGGTTATGTGCAATAGTAGTTAGAGTATATATGTTGAACTAATCAACCCTAAAACCGCATATAAATTTTTGAATTACAATAGGAATATGTTTAAATGCTTCAAATCTTAGTTTTAATTACCATAAAGTGTAGAAAAATGGGTAAAAAGTAGAAATAGAAAAAATAGGGTAAATATCTATAGTGAAATAATAGATAAATAGGCTTTCAAATAAAACTTTCAACGTATGTATATATAGATTACAAGATATAGTGAAGTACTTGGAATAACCACTGAAAGTGCCCTCTAACATTGGTGCATAGAACCATGGAAGTTCCCTATAATATAGACATCCTATGACCACGGATGGTATCAATAACATAGGTGCCTAGATTCCTAGGCTCAAGATTCTAGGCTCACATGCTAATAGCCTGATCTTCCATTATGCACAATTGATGTGGAATAAGGTAAAAATACCCACAATCGTCCTTGTATTCATTTACATACCCTAGACTTCCATAAAAGTATCCTTCAAAAGCATCATTAAACCACCCTCATAGTTAATTGTGATTGATTGATTGCTAATTTTTGAAATTTCAATTTTAGACCCAACTATATGACTGTTTTAGTGGTCTAGGGAGCTTTGACTTTCAAAATTCATAGAAATTTACATGCCATACTCAAAAAATTTAATCTTTTTTTGAAAAATCATGATTTTCAATTGCTACTATTACAAAAATATTATATTTAGGAAAAGTTGCCTCCAACTATGGTGAATTGCTTATTTTTGATAATTTAAGTGTTTCCACCTTGGAGTACAATTTTCATAGTTATCGATAGTCTACATGCCACGTTGCAACAGAAGTCAAGCTATTATTATATGAAGTACTATTTTTCCACATCTGAAAAGGAAAGATTTTCTTAAAGTTAAAATAGATTAAAATAAATATATAAAATTAACAAATGATAAATTCCTCAACCTTCCAACTAAAGGGTCCCCCAGATCAGAAATGGTAACCACCATTGGGTGCCCACAGCAAGGCTTTTTTTTTTTGGCTTTCTGGTGCCAGATTGCACTAGAAAAAATAATCTGGCACTAAAATGGTAAAAAAATTGGCAAAAAACTTGGATGAAATTGCCCCAATAAATTCAAAGTACAAGAAAATACTGGATTAAATTGCTAGATTGTGGATGGAAACCCAATTATAGACATACATCAAGAAAGTATCCCCCCATTGAAACAATATTGTTTCATAGGGCCTGCAGTCCAATAAAGAAACTTTATTGTTACAGTATTGAGACAGTACTGCAACAGTATAGTTTCAATGGGTCCATAGAAACTATATCGTTGCAGTACTATCGAGCCCTATAAAATAGTATTACAACAACACTGACACAGTGGGAGGGTTAGTTCCCGATGTATGATATGTATATTTCCTATCCGGTATGGATGAATGTTGAAATTTGAAGCACCACTCATTACAAAAGTTTATATCGCCACTATGGCACTTTTTTTAAAGATGAAAAAAAAAATAAATGGCCCACAGTAAGAGATTTGAAAAAAAAATTGTGCTGGTCAGGACGCAGTCAACGCAACAGTGGGCCCGGCCGGGAGATGACGCCTCTGTTTCGTCCTCTGGCTTGCTCGCGCTCGTTGCAGAGGAATTTGAGAGTTAGGGTTAGGGTTTCGCCATAGCCAGGGGAGCTTCGAGTCTTTCTGGAGCAGCGGGGGAGGGCAGGCTGGGTCCTGTTGTTCGGAGGTTGAAATTTTTTGTGGTGGAGTAGGCGATGAGCGTGAACATCCACGGTAACCATGGATCACGTGTTTGCGGGGATTCGGACGGAGCTCGCGTCCAATGACGGGGTGCGTCAAGCGAACGCGCTGCTGCTGGCGCTCCAGCACGCGGCGTCCGGGAAGGACATCTCCTCGATCGCGAGCTCCGCCTGCGACGAGATCATCGCCAGCCCCGCCAGCGCGGTGTGCAAGAAGCTGGCGTTCGACTTGGTGCGCGCCACGCGCCTCACCGCCGAGCAGTGGGAGGTCGTGTGCCGCGGCATCAAGAACGACTTCGGGTTCCCGGACACCGACGTGACGGCCGCGGCCGTGTCCTTCATCTCCGCCATCCCGTCGTGGCGCCTTGGGACCTTCATCATCGACTGCAGCCAGCCGGTCTCGAACTGCATTGCGAGCGACAACCCCAACCTCCGCTACGCGATCATCGAGACCCTGGGATGCTTGCTCGCCCGGGACGATGTGGTCAACCTCTGTGTCTCCAGCGCTCCGCTGCTGGAGAGAGTGTCCACATGGTGGCAACAGATTGGTGAGAGCATGTTGCACCCTTACGACGCCGTGGCTAGAATTGCCTACGAAGGCGTCGGGCGTCTATTTCTGGAATTTAGTACCAAGCGGATGAGTCGGCTCGCGGGCGACAAGCTGGTGCCCACGGAGGATGCCATTGCGATTCGCTCCGGCTGGGTCGCTGTCATGTGCCGCTTCGTGTGGGAGAAGGCCGATTTGCTCATGGCGCGGGCCAAGGTTTTGACGCTCGAGAATTTCCGATCGTCCGTGTATCCGCTTGTGTTTTCAGCGAAAGCCGTCGCCACGGGCATGGTTGAAGACATGGAGGCAAGTTGAACTTTCCTCCCTGTTTGTGATTTTGTGGATTTTGGCTATGGCTTTATGTACAAAGATTGGGATTCTAATGATGCACTAGAATTGAAGCTGCAGTTGATGTCTAGATTGTGCAATAGCGATATCGCAATTGGGACTCTAACTGAGCTCTAAAATCGAAGCTGCGGTTGAAATAAGGGTGTCATAGCGCATGACTTCAGTTGCAAGATTCTCTCTTTTCTTTCAATATTTTGCCCTGTGCAATTGTGAGTCTCAAATTGTCATTAAAAATAGGTCCCATAGCTCTCGATTTCTAGTGCGAGATTTGCCTGTTTCTTTACATTTGGGGCCCCGCATCCCAGAGTTACTACCCTATCGTAGAGTTTTCAAATCACGTTTCAGAATCCGTTCTTATAGCAGAATACAGAGGTCTCACTCTGACACCCCGTAAAAAAGATTAAAACTATCAGTGTCAAAACTATCAGTTTAGCATAAGAATTATGATATCAGTACTTCCTTTGTCAGAAAGCGAGAGTTTCATGATTGCGTCTAAAAGTTTAATGTTTCACTAACAGTAGAGATGTACAGTACAGTTGTGCGTGGGACATGATATTCTTGAAAGGAGCTCTTAACACCTCTGATCCTGTGACGACTTCCCTCGACACATCTTGAGTTCAAGAATTTTGAAGAAAGTAGCCCCTGACATCAAGAACTCCCTGATAGGAGCTCCCGGATTGACAATTGTGAGAAGTAGAAGTAGCATGCCATTGCTCTTCATTCTCAAACATATTGATTGAATCTAAATCATGTCTTGTGGTTTTGAATGTGGTCAGTGTGAATAGTAAGATGGGTGTACTCATAGAGCAACTTTGAATGCCATGCGAAAAATAAAACATGATTGCCACACTAGCTTTTGACCCCTGACGAATACGAACCTCGGCAATGTGGACAGGTGCCTCACTAAGCTTGATTTTCTGTAGATTGTTTCTAAAGTATTTAGACATTATAAGAAGATTGATCATGGGATGCAAGATAGGCATGACGCGATCATAGGGATACCTCCCGATGATTTATGAAGAGGTCTCCTTATGCTCACTGCTTGTATCTACTTGGAACCTACGTATGTCACTATCCAAAACCGGTATTTTCACAGCCTCTTTAAGGCTTTTAATGAAGTGAATGGGGATGGGGGTGTCTCGCTATGATCATACTGCTGAGTTGCCATCCCTCGATTGCACATCTCCCCACGATTGATGTCCAAAAATTACTGAATTTCCTGTAAAATTACTGGATGTGGCTGAATCCCACCCGATTTCACATGTTGAAATGTTTTTTCTGACGATGGTGTGTTTTGGGTGCAGATGCTTACAGGGAACCGCGGAAAAATTCCGCCGGCATTACACCAGAGGAGTAATGCTGAGAACATTCTTGGAATTTCGGATGTGGTTTCACACCTTTTGCCTTACCTATTCATCCTGGACCCAGCCTTAGTGTATGAGGTGAGCGTGAACCTCCTTTCCTTAGCAGATGTGCCCGGAGGAAAACCCGAGTGGGCATCAGCACCAATTACTGCACTTCTTACTTTGTGGGATCGACAAGAGTTCAGTGCAGGGCGCGAGAGTATCGTCCGTGCAGTCGTGAAGAGTCTTCAACTTCTGGATCTTCACTTGCAGGTTCGATATATTCAATATATATCTTCAATGTTCCTGGTTTCCTTTCGTCTTCTATTGTGCTTTCATTCGCTTGAATGTAGTATCTCTGAGAGCACGCTTCATGAAATGGCTTATCTTCTTTAATTGCAGGTGTCTCTTTTCAAGCGACTGCTTTTGATGGTCCGAAATCTGAGAGTGGAAGCGGATCGCATGCACGCTCTAGCTTGCATTTGCCGGACAGCACTCTGCGTGGATCTTTTTGCGAAGGAAAGCGTTAGAAGGGGTCAGAAACCGGTGCAAAACACTAACATAGCTTCGCTGTTTGAGGAGTCCAAAATAAGGGAGGACATGGGGAGCGCCCAGAGTGAGGGTATTTTCCGAGAAGAGCTCGTTGCATGTCTGGTTGAAAGCTGTTTCCAACTTTCTGTCCCTCTACCGCGCATTAAAGCCACGGGTACTGAGAGCCGTGTGATAGGAGCCTTGAGATACGGCACGGGGTCAGGAGCTATGAGCTGGACTCAATCAGCTCTGGAAGTGGTTGAGGTTTGCCGCCCTTGCATCAAGTGGGATTGCCAGGGTAGGTTACTCGTCTCTGAAGATCTTTTCTAGAGGGTGGCTTTGTTATGAAGTGTACTGCGAATTAGGCCTTCCGTTAACTGAAACACTCCGTAAGAAACAAATCGAGTCGTTGGTCATAATGACTAAGGACGGGATGTCTTTAGCGGTGAATTTTGATATACTGCGATTTCAAATTGTACGTCGTTTTTCATTTTGGTGTCTGTACGCTGTATTGTATTGTATGAGGCGTCTTGAAGTATTAGCTTGACATGGAAATACTCACATGAGTGAACATATATCTTTCTGGTAGGTCGTACATATGCCATGGATTGCTACTTGAAGTTGCTAGTGCGGTTGTGCCATATCTACGATACTCTTGGGGGGGTGAAGAAAGCCAAGGATGGTGCATCTCCTGAGCAAATTTTGGCCGAGAAGCGACTACAGGCTCTTCAGCGAGGACTCGTCAAAGATCTTAGCGAGGTCAGTGCATCATGCCGTGGGGATACTCCTTGCTGACAAGTCTTTGTGCCAAAGAGATTCTGAAGCTTGCGGGTAGTATAGCGAGAAATGAGAGTTCTAGTATGCTTCTTTCTTACTCTTGTTCTGCGTAGTTGCCATTCTTGGCTAGCACGTTGAGCTCTTAATCTAGTTGGGCCAATGGAAATATTGACTTCAAAAGATATGTTCTTAATCGACTTGGAATTTTCTTCGTACGAGAGCTTCAAGTGTCCCTTTCTCAATGCAGGTCACAACTTCAAGATTACGGGCCCGTGTTATTTGGGCCTTGGCAGAGCACTTTGACCTCGAAGGCCTCGATCCATTGCTAGCTGACGATCCTGATGATCCGTTGAATGTTATCATTGATCACATACACAAAGTCCTATTCAATCATGACTCCACGGCAACCTCCACCAACAGGTCATTTTCTTTCTCGTGTATGTTGACTTTCGTATGTCTACTTGTATTAATTCCTCAAATACTCAGATATTGATGTCACACATTTCTAGTCTTATGTTATTCAAGATTCGCTCCTTCTGCAGGTTACAAGACGCACAGGCTTTGCTGCTTTGTGCTGAGCACTTGGGTTCAAGGAATTTGCGAGCAGGCCAGCTCTTGACAAGAGAGCTCGATGAATTTAGGAACAGCTCACTTGCGGACTCTGTGCTCAAGCACCAGTGCCGTCTGATTCTGCAGAAGTTCAAATACATTGCCAAGCATCAGGACTCTAAGTAAGTAGTTTCAGATCGTGCTTTCTAGCATGCATTTAAATGCCAAGGAACAAAGACGTGGTGGGTAATGGTTGTTACGTATTTGCGGCAGGACCATTTGTTCATGACCTTTCATTTCTTTCAAATAGGTAACCCTGTTTTAGGCTGAAGTTCTCCTTGGGTTTACTGGTTGTGTGCGTTTCAGAGGTGTTCGAAGGCAGTGGCAATACCCAGGTGCATCCTGGTGCGGTGAAGTGGTGTTTAAAATGACGGCATTGTTTGTTCTTGCAGATGGGTAGGAAATTCAGGTGCCACTGGCGATTATCCTTTCACACACCACAAGCTGTCAGCCCAATACTTCGACCACTCAGCAGCTCAGGACCGTAAGGTAGAAGACCTTGTCCACACTGCTGTTCAGGAGCTCTGGAGACCTGCACGGAGTGAGTTGAGTCTAGCGACGTCTGGATTTTCTTACTTGAAGGCTCCACCGACGCCTATAACTTTATCAGGCAGCAGTGATCCTTGCTTCGTGGAGGCTTACCACCTGATTGATGCTCATGAAAATCGACTTACCCTGCATCTGAAGGTAATATGAGTTCCAACAGGAAGTTTACCAGCTTTATTAATCTTGGGAGTTAGGGGATTTGGTTCTGTAGAGGATCATGTGCTGGACTGGACATAGAAGCTCATTGTGGCCTTTTCCAGATTGTCAATATGACAGAGCAAGAACTCAAACGAGTAGATGTGCGCGTTGGGCTAATTGGCGCCCTCCGATTCATGGATGGTTCCCCCCAGGGTGTCCGCCAACTTCACCACCTCCATTCCCAGGTATTTTATTTGATTATAAATTTGGGAGTCCCTAGAAAATTCATGAAGGTGATAATGTGCTGGGAAGGTATTGAAATGCGTGGCTAAGCTGAAGAGGCTTTTTTCCACAATGTTCCACACCGAATATGCATTTGTCAAGGAATTATGGTTATCGATTTTTTGATGGCGCAGGCCTTGCCATGCCATAGTATAGTGTTGGTTATACCGTGATCGTTGAACTTGGAACTCACCCTACTACATAATCTTTGAATTGTACTGGAGCAGCAAAATTATGTAGTTTTTGCGATTCTGAACCATTGTTGTGTTCGCAGGAACCAGTTGCATGCAGTGTTACGGTTGGAATTTCACGGTTTGAGCGCTGTTCCCTGTGCGTACAGCTTCTCTACTACCCTTTCTTTGGAGGGGTAGGATTGGCCAATGGAGAGGAGGCAGATGCCCCAGTAGAGGAGGGAACTCATGGTAGACTGCGTAAAATGGCTCCAACAGAATACGGAGAACCTGTGGTGTTACGATGTGGCTCATACCGGCTACCACTTATTGAAATTTTACTTCCTCATAGTCTTTCACCCGTGGAATTCTTCAGGCTCTGGCCAAGTCTGCCTGCTATAGCTGAATTTACTGGGGGTTACGCCTATGAGGGGGAAGGACCGAAGTCTGCAACCACTCTGTCTGGGGGGTACCTCGAACCTGCAGTTTTGCCAATCCTTAGTGGACTTAAATCTCTATCATCTAAACCGTTTCATAAAGTTTGCTCCCATGTTCTGCGCACTGTGGCAGGGTTCCAGGTAAGATTTCTACATGCATTTCACAGTTGGATCCTTGAATCCTTTCAGGAGATTGGTCTGTAGCAAGAAAATTTGAGAGCTTGTATCAGTAACGGTTGCGAGTTAAATTGTTTGCACTCTCAAGTTTAATAACCAAATTTCAAAAAATACCATGTGACTATTTCCGAATGGATTGTATGACATCATGCAAGCGACTTCCATCATTCCTGACTGGTTGATTATGTAACTTCTTGTGCAGATTTGCTATGCAGCCAAGACGTGGTACGGTGACTTAATAGGCATGATGATATTCGGTGTGAGTGAAGTCAGTGGAAATGTGGACCTCGGGGAAGAAACGAGGACAATGGTGTGCAAATTCGTGATACGCTCATCATCTGGCACACTGGTGGATGAAATTACTGCTGATGTGCAGAGCTGGCTCGATGATTTGACAGATTGTGCAGTGAGAGTAGTCTCTGATGCTGAAGTACAGGTATGCAGGGTTTATACTGCCTTAAATGTCATGCAGGCTTTGGGTGGCTCTTTGAGTTATGAGTTGATTGGTGCAAGCTCTTCTTTCATTGCATCCATACTATTAACTCCTATGGCCTAAGTGCTCCGAAGTCCATACTATTCTGGATGATGAGCAGAGTTGCTTCAGGTCGATGTTTTGTCCAATAACTTCTCAGTCATCCAAATTAATGCTTGTACTTTTGAAAACAAACCTTCTCTTATGACAATTTTGATGAGACTATATAAGTAGTTAAGCAAACATATGCAATCATTCTACAAGGGTTTGGGGCGTTAACGAGGTAAACTTCGCGAGTTCTTCTCTCGGGCTTCAATTCCTCGATAGAGTAAGCTTTCCTTACAAAGAATTTTCTTGTATCAGGCTGCAGCTGAAGAGAAACTGAAGAGACTGATAGAGCTTCTAGTAATCATAAGAGCCAAGCCCAAAGAGCCGGAACCTGAGCCGGAACCAGAAGAAGAAGACGACAGCTTGCTACCAGGTCTGGAAACGAAACCAAAGAAGAGACCATCCACTCTCACTCCGCCGTCTCCTGAGGAAATGGAGCACCGTGCATTGCAAGCTGCTGTACTTCATGAATGGCAAATCTTCCGTCAGCAAGCTGTGTAAACTAGATTACGGATTATGAACAGTTTAGCTTAGTTGTATATTCAGTTCACGTGTAAGAGTTAGAAACGTAGGATGTCTTGCAGTGTTAATAGTATCCACATATGGATGTTGAGGAGGAAACCTCAAGCCGGGTTTATTTCCAGTCGTCCGGGAGAACCAGACTTTGTACAAGACCAAGCCGACTGTTGCATACAATGCATGTCGAGTGACGCCGGTGACCTTCACCTTATCAATGCCCTTCACCTTATCAATTTAGTTCTTCTAGAAGCAGGATTTATTAAAGAAATAATAATGTCAAAATCTGTGATTGCGGATTCTGTCGTAGAAAGTGGTTGAAAAGTGTTCACTGAACAACTGATAGTTCGAACTTTTCAATCTTGAAAGCCACTTGAATAGGAACATCATGTTTCCGTATTTCCATGGAATCTAGTGAAAATAAAGTCCATGGAGGACTGGTCCTATATTCCTTTCCAGTCAATGCGAGTCCGTTCTTTCAGTTGCTCCAAAAACGCGTATTATAGTGATGGGTTCAGTCGAGTTATCTTGGAATTCAACGAAATTGCTTACTATTGTCACTGGTAGACTGATACCCCTAAATTTAAGCCCTCTAAGAGACCGACAATATGGCTCCAGAGTCGAACATAATTTCCAAGTACAATTTGCAAGGTTGCAAGTCTTTGGTTTGATTTTCCAGTTTGACTAACTAGCAGTTGGATAGATGGGCGAACTGGTGTTTAGACTTAGAGATTGAATTGTCAATTTGAAGGATTAAAGAATTTGAAGGATTAAAGAGAAATAACTCCAATCACTAGTACCGTAGATTGGCATCAACTTAAAAGCCTGTTCATTTTGAATCCCACATTCAGCTCAGCAGTAGATTGTTTTTACAGCAAGACTCCATACTTAAGATTTTAGTAATTTTATCAAAAAGAACTTGACATGCACTGAAATTCAAACTCTTTTGATTACAAGGATATGAAATCCATTTACATATTCTTACAACGACGTTGACAGTCAATTTCTCCACATGTTTGACCAGGCCATCCCTAGCACACTTTGTTCTGATCCAAGCTAGAAGTTGCATACGAGTATGATATTAAACAGTTCACCAGATTAAAAAAAAAGGGGTTCTAGACCAACTTCACAACTTCATACCACCCAAGTATCCACAGATCCGTAACATGCATGTCTAGAAATCTTCTCCCAGGGCAGGCAGGGTCCACAAACTGGGAAAGGGACAATTTGGGTACATCCGACCCTACCTTGATAGAATTCCATCAGATAACTTATCAAATTCCAGAAGAAAGCTAGTCAAGCTACTGAATAATAGGCTGATGGAGATATTCTAAATTAATAATAGCGTAAGTTAGCACATGAGCATGAGAATGAGAATTTCTATCATCAGATGCTATTCAAGCTTACTATTTTTCGAAATTCGAACCTCCCCCCAGAGCCACTGTCGTGATTGCACTTTGTATGTATGCAGATCAAATCGCTTGGTCCTGGAACAATATAAAAAATGCAATCCCGCATGAACATTCACTGGAGATGATCGACGAGAACCCCACCATGGCATTGCCAAATGACAAATCTTAGAAGTGGATTCGGTCACCTTTCCCAACTGAAGCACATTGCCACTGAAGTCTGGAAAATCTCCAAAAGAGGCACCCAAAGTGAACATTCCCAAGCGAGCCCATTCCCTCTTTACCATCATGAGTGCAACTGCAGGATCTAAGGGAAACTCTACCCCATTACGGACAAAATGGAAGCAAGCCCCATTGTAGGCAAAATTGTAATGGTGGCGTACATTTCAGAGCTTGAATGTACACCCTCCATTACAATTTTGCCCACAATGGATGGGCTTGCTCCCATTTTGCTTGTAATGGAGTAGTTTACCCTATCTTAAGCTTCTTTGGGACAGAATAAGTTTTTGGGAATGTTTGCCACTTAATTAAGTTATCCCTTCACAGGATTATATCCTATCGGAGCGTGTGATGCTTATTGACCAATAAGAAACAGTCGTACTTGGCTATTTAAATTAGTGCAACCTCACTATCATTTGTATACTATTTTTCTTTTTATTATTTTAAATTGTAGCAATATTAAGGGGTGGCCCTTTGTGACCAAGGTAGTCACCAAAACTCTCCAATTATTGGACCAATAGGTGCATTCTCTTTTTCCATAGTGAACAATGAAGTCATCTGTCGGACCACTCTGATCCGCAGCATCTTTGTAGGGTTAAAGGGCGGTTCACGCTACTTCCCACATACATAACATTGAATAACCAAACAATGATCCTTGCCATGCTAGGATCATGGTATTATCATGGTAGTATGCTCTGTTGGATACAATGCGGAAGAACTTATCAATTAATTTCAGGATTGGAATTAGTTGAATAGTCATAGAAGATGATTTTGTTTATTGTAGAGGTCTCTTTTCCAAAGATGCAAACTAAAAGACCATGTCTTTATTGGTAAATAATGTTATGCAAGTCCCACGTTCCAATGAATTTTCAAATCCAATTGGCTGAGAGTTGAAAATTAGGGCTTGGGGCTTCACATTACATACCAAGTCCCATATCCTACATTCCTCCCAAATGCCTATATTGCAATACAAGTAGAAGTTTTGGCACCACATGGGACTTAAAGCCAAATTGAGTCTAGCCAAAATGAAAACCTAACTTAACCTTTAAGTCCCAACAATTGTTTTGGATACAAAATGAGGAGAAAACCACTATACAAAGGCATTTTAGTAGGCTGGAATCTTTTTTAAATTTGTCCAATGCAAATTTGATGCCAAAAGTACCCAAAAAATGGATTTTCCAATTTTTGAGTTTAAATAAATATAAGTTAAAAAAAAACTCAAAAAATTTGAAACAATACTTGAGTTGAATGAGATTTAAAAATTAGAATGTGGATGTAATTTGGATGAAGGAAAATTAAATAAATAAATAAATAAATAAATAAATAAATAAATAATATACACTTTCATTAGATCCCAAGTTAAATGATTGAAGTCAATTTGTATGCAAAGGCAGGAATTTCCATCCAAGAAATTATAGGCACAATCTAACATTGTAGAAACATAATTATCTCCCCAATTTCAATACATTCAAATCCAATCATTTTATCTACAAGTTATTTGAAAAAACACCTAATAAAACGAAATGGAAATCTTTGAAATTTATGCCCATCTACCTCATTATCTTATTTAACCCCTACGTATCTTTGTTTTGAAACAAAAATGTGTTTTGTGAAAGACATTACCATAGGAAACATTTAAATCTTTTTTTTTCAAAGTATAAAATTTAAAAAGTGACCAAAGCCATTTTAAAATGCAATTTGCAAATATACACTCTAAATTTTTTTGAAAAACATATTAAGAAATTATAAATCATAATATATATTTAAACTCTAAAATTTTCACTATAATTTGCAATAATTTAATTTTCAAAAATTAAGTAAAAATACAAGTTCAAAATTAAGTTGCAAAACAAGATCCAATCAATGAAAAAAACAAGACATATATACAACTTTAAGGAGGGGTGGGGACAAATATTGTAGGCAACAATTCATGTAAATTTAAAAAATGGAGAAATGTGGCCTCAAAAAGTAGACCGTTTAAATTTATTGTAAATTCATTTGAATTTGAAGAAATCTATAATTTTTATCATTTGATCATAGTTGAAAATTTTAATTAAAAAAGAATGTGTCTATGAATATGGTCAAAGACAATCCATTGCAAATATACAATCCATCACAGGCTCAAAACTATTTTTCTTTTGATGAATTATATAGGTTAACAATGGCATTCAATGTACAAAAATATTTCCATACTCAATAATATGAATAACTTAGACAATTCCTACAATGATTTGAAACATATTTCTAAAAAAATCACTAACCCCAAAGTGACAAGATACCCCCAAATATGCCTAAAGTGTCGGCACTTCCATATCATTAGTAATTAAGCAAATAATTGAGAAAGTTTCAAAGATGGTGACAAAATGTACCAATACAAATAAGATATCATTTTCCATATAATTTTAATTCATTGTCAGTAAAAATATATATATTTTTGTCTTCTATATTTAAGAATTAAATATGGAAAACCTTCAAGAAGATTTATAGTTACTTAACCCCTCATCGCCGGAGGGGACCAAAAGTGTCTTGATGTCTAATTCAAAATGCTGTTACTTTTGCATCCGACGTCCAAATTCAATAAAACTTGTTGGTAAAGTTGCGCTCTTTCATCTAGTTTATGTGGTAAAATTTTCAGATCAATCCAGGATGTATTGATTTCTTGAAAGCCAAACGAAGTTCACAGGTTCAATTTGAGTTCAACAAATTGCACATGAAGGCTAAAACTTTGGGGGCTTATATCTCCTTCATACAATGTTTGTTCTTAATAAACATGTTGGGTTATACTCCCCTTGAAGTCTTCTAATTATAGGAAAATTTTCATGTCAATCCAAGTTGTTTTGAATAAATGGGAGCAATTCGAAGTTCAAAATCCCGAAACTTTTGGATTACAGTGAACTTCGGTGGCTTGAATCTCCTTCATACAGTGTCCATTTTCAATAAAAAATTTGGAAAGTTGCGCATACTAGTCTAGTTCTTGTGGTAAAAATTTCATATCAATCCAAGAAGTAATGAGTAACTGAGAAGCATTTTAGTAGAAGGAGGTTCAGGCTCAGATGTGTTTTTTGCAACTTTTCTTGCTATTTTTTTGACATTTGCAAGCCATTTTGCAAACACAATGAGTCAATTTAATGGTAGTTTCTTTCACCAATGTGTTTGTATGCTAGTTTTAAATTACTTTATAGTTTCAATTTTTCTCATTTGAGTAGGTTTAGAAATCGGATTTCACCTCCAAATTCTTTTTTAGGAAAATTTCAGCATCCTTTATCAACGATAAAACATTATAATCTTGCAATCTATGCGGTCAAATGACTCCAAATTTGATACACGCCATCTACAATACATACACTACAATATTGTACTGTTAAGATTCCTATAACTTAGTGACATATAAATCTATAAGACTTCAAAGGCAATGGTGTTTTGGAACTCAAACGGGCCTTAGGCAATGAGGGGTCAGAGGAATTCTAATACTTTAAATTGTTTGTACACTATGCACAATTAATATAAAACAAAAACATTAATATCTTTTGACACCATTTAAAACTAATTAGATATGTATTTGAAACTAAGATATACTTTATTAACAAAGTGCCATAATCAAATTAATGATTAAGTGCTACAAAGTAAATAGTGGCTTAATGGAAACTAATGAAATAATCTACAACAAATCTACAATCAAATTCAACACGGTATAACAAAAATGATTAACCCACTTTAACCCCTAAATGCCCAAGGCACCAAATTTTGGTGTCGACAATACTTTGAAGTTAAATAAAACCTAACTAAGATTCTATTTTTTAATGCTTATATTTTTGAAAAATTATTTTTGAAGTCTGGTTTTAGCATCAAGTATCCGATTTTGAAAATGATTGATTATGATTTTTCTATTCAAAATTTTGTCACGGGTATCCATTGCAACCTTGACTTTCTGTAGTGTTGAAGGCTCTTGAAAATAGGCCTCAATCACACTAGGTCTTGGAGAAAAAATCACATTAAAAATTTATTTAAAAAAAATTATAGAGTGGATTTTGAGAAGCCATAAATTGATTAGGATTATGCATGTTTGGCCCTTTAACCCCTAAAGGCCCAAGGCCCTTTTTCCATCAAAAACCACTCAAAACTGCCATTTTTATAGCAAAGAGCAAAAAAAAAAATTTAATGTGTTTCTTGCATATTTAACCATAGGTTCTTGTACTACACTAGTGTAAGAATGTGTGTAAGAAATTTTAGAAACTTTGACCGTGTAGATTGCAAGATATTTGCATTTAAAGTGAAGGAATCAAGTTTTATTGCACCTTGCTCAACTACATTTTAGGATTTGAACCTTTTTAACTTAAAATTTTTGCTCTAATGATTTTGAATTTCTAATTTTATATGATGAAAATTGAGTTGAGAATCTAGGAAAAAAAATCCAAAAAAGAAACACTTAGTTTTCACTCATTAAGAATTTGTTAAGTAGAAGTAGGTTTAAGATTGAAGGAAAAATGAAATCATTCATAGCTCTAAGATAGGGTTGAAATATACTAATCTCAATGGTGAGATTGTTCTTGAAAGAAATCTTAACCTTGTGCAACTTTTTTTTTTGAGTTGTCAAAATTGAGTTTAGAAATGAATCCTACAAGTTATTTTTTCAATAAGATGCTCTAATTGCCCAAAAAATAAGATTGTCCATAACTTTTGCATAACAAATCCAAATGGAATGAATCAAAGCTTCTCATGTAGATGAAAATAAAATCTATATGAAATTTATTTTTTTTAAAACTAATTTAAAGTTTTTGTGAGGGTTTTTTTCTGCCCGCCGAACTAAAATTTGGAGATTTTTTGCCATAACTTTTGCTACCGGGCACCGATTGAAATAAAAATTACATTTTCGAAAAGCTAATGTGATTCTCTATCTTCACAAAAAAAATTCAGAAAATCACAACAAATATTGAGACCGTAGGAGCCTGCCCGAAATCCATTTTGTCCCTCGAGGGGACAATGGGCCTTTAGGGGTTAACCTCATGTTTTTTTGGTGACCCATTTCTTAAATTTGACCTGTGAAAAGACGATTGAAAGACTTCAAATCACTTTCGCAGTTTTAACACCCTTGTGATCAAACATTATAATCTTTTCAATCCATAAGTGATATTGTTGTGTTTTTCTTTTCCTATGTGATCTCTAACATGTCTAGTTTAAATTTGTATGGTTATAATTCCATAAAAATTGATACAACTTATCAAAATGTTGGCTTCTTGTTTAATTTAAGAGCAAATTCCTAGAAGTTCACAAAAGACCTTGGACATTAAGAGCATCTTCACTCTTGCTCTAAAAAATCAGCATGAAAAAATAAGTGTGGCAGGCTCCCAATGTAAAAAAGTGGCCTTCGTTGAATACTTCTCCATCCATACCCGCACTCAAGCCTTACCAAAAACACATCAATATCTATATTTGAAATACATTTCTAACATGGTTCACTACTCGACACTATTCACTAGTTGTCACCAACCCAAATCAAGCATGCAAACATGTCACGACAAATAATCTCTGATGAATAAGAAGGTTGCAGGAAAAGCAAGTGGGCTCTTGACTGTTGTGGCTAAACCACATAATTTTGCATGGCAGAACTGCCAAGGTCCAAGAGCTTGTTCGCCGTAGGTGACAAAAAAATTGCCCGGACTCAACGTACGCCCGACCTAGGACCCTTTCCTGAGCAAGAGTGCAGATGCTCTAAGGGATTAATTAAGGTAAACGAACCCATTGTGGTCAGATGACCCATAGTGGACACCTAATGACCCCATAACAATTTTTTTGGCCATAATCAATGTCTAACCTAACACCAATGGAGTGATTAGTGACCTCATTAGGAACACTTGCTTTTTCAGTGTAAATCATTGCAATAAGTCACTTTTCATGGCCTTCTACATTAGAAATTATTGTGACCATTTTAGGTGATTAAGAAGAGCATAATGAATACAATTTTTGTTGGTTATGGGATAGACTACTGACTCTTTTGGACAGATCACTTCAAAATTCCATAACAAATTCATACTTTGTTTGAAAAATACAATTTCAATTGCTCTCACTATTTCTTACACTTGTCTTCCTGTGGGAAAAAATTTGAAAACTTTCAACAATGGCATGATGGTAGACTCCAAAGTTTGACTACAATAGGTTCGTTTACCTTATCTAAGCGTACAGTAGAACCTCTCTTAGTGCATAGTGCGGGGATTATGCACTAGGAGAGGTTTATGCATTTGAAGAGGTGCACTATTGTTCACTGCCTAATATGGCTTTTAACTACAGGGCCTCCAACCACATGGCTTCTAACTACAAGGCCTCCAATCACTATTCATCAATAAAGGCTTCAAAGTACTATCTCTCTTAGTGCACATTATGCACTAACACAGTATGCACTAAGAGAGGTTCTATTGTAATATAATTTGATCCAACTTCAAAAGGAAGCCACTCACTCACTCACTGACATGGGCCTTCGAAAAGACATGTGTATATACTTCCCCATTCTGTATTGTACGAGTCCGAAAACATACGCAATACAAGACACGAGAGAGAAGCGTATATCGTATGTACGGAGGCACTATAGTACGGGCTCTGTAAAGCAGCCATCATGCTTCTGCGGCGTCTTTAACTCTTTCTACCTTATTTGGTATCCTAACCGTACATGCGATCTTGCTGTATCTATTTTTGGAAAGTATTTTGAAGTACGGATTCCTTGGAATCATTCCCGCACGTGTATTTTCGTGGGGTAGTAAGTTACTGGTTGATTTGGGGCATGCAGGCAATCCCGGCCTGCGCGTGCTCGACGTGTAGTACGGCGTGCTGTCTCTGTTTGGTACATGCTTGGAATCTGAATCTGGGGAGGAACTCCTTTTGGAAATACGTACACCGAAATCCAGGCAGGGATCGACGACGCCATGCCTTTCTGATAAAGTCTGGAGAATGAAATCTACTCACAGCCAGTAACTGGGTGGTGTGGGTGCAAAGGGAAATTCAAATAATAAATGGGGAATGAAGACAACTGAACTATTATTTATTTTTTTAACAAATTTTCTTAACAAATGGAACAAACCATGGCATTAAAAAAAACCCATACAAAACAGCCAAGCCATGAGGGCTGGTCAATGAAGAGGTAAGAGCAAAACGGAAAAGGAAAAGCAATGAAAGGCAAACTAAGAGAAAAGACAAGAAGGGGGATCCCTCTTGTTCCAATAGATGCTAGTACCATTCTTGCTAGCTAAGACTAGGGACTTAAGCCAAATACGATCAAATTTGGTCTAGATATTCGCCGCATCGTGTGGATGTTGACGAGCCCTGAGCTGAGCCTTTAATTGGGCAGCACGGCTTGAGTTGAGGAGAGCATCCCATTTTGTTGTATGTGTGAAGTCTAGCGGCCAATGGTTCTGAGCAAAAACCATGTTGTTCAGGAAGATTCAAATAATCCGTAGTGAAGAGCCACAAAGCAATGACGAGATTATTTTAAGGTCTTGGAATTGTCTAGGGATTGAAGAGCCAAATATGCAATGGGAAAAATCTAGTCTATCATGGGGACCAATGGTAGGCTGCACCGCTCTAAGGTGATAAAGTATAAATTGGACATAATCCCACACTCTAGGGCTCTTAGACAAGCATAAACCTATAAAATGGTGTCTCTTTGATATCTACATTGCAGCAATTGCAGGTAGTGTCCATGCCTGGGGCAATCTTAGCTCTTCATAAATGAACTACTATCGCATTGTGCCAAACTAACCACAAAAATGTAGAATCTTTCAAAATATCTATTTTTGTACCATATCTCCTTCTAATTTAGCAAAATGGTGATGGGAAGGTGTCTTGACCACTTAGATGGAATTATTCGCTTGAGTTGGCAGTTGTGATTGAAGAGCTTGTGTCAGATAGATGTTGTATATTCTATAAGTTGAGAACCATTCCCCCACCGCCATCTCCCAGGGTTAGAAGACAAGCATGAGACAACGCTGGCAAAAAAAAAGTATGGGGTGTCAACTGGACTATCACTACATCAAATAAATTGTCCTTATTACTATGGGATCCTATTTTCCGAGCCATCAATACTAACATGAGGAAGTGTAAAATACTAAAATCAATCCATTTTTTTTGTATGTGGATATTTTTGGAGTAGAAAAGACTTGAAATAAGAGAAAACAATAACAAATTTTGGTTTTGTTGTTAAAATACTTAACCCTTGAAGGATAGATTATGACCATAGATAACATCCATTTTGGTACCATGTGAATGATTAATCTAAAATAATACAAACGCATTCATTGGAAGTCAAACTAATGTACAAGATCTCCCCTTTCATACCAAATTTCTGAGGATGAATAGTTGCATTTCTATCTTAGGTAGAAGGATTCTTTGTCATTCATCAGCCAAAAATTGACTGCAACATCCTTTAAGGGTAAAATGAGCACCAAAGTATGTCGTGACCTTGCATTTTTTTGTCAAGATTTTCATATTGTAAAGCTTAAATTAATATTTATGAACACATATTGGAATACTGTGTATTTTTTTGCATGTAAAGATGTGCTCTGGCTGAGCACCGTAGAGACATTGACAACAAAATTTCAACCACACATGATTCATTAGATGAGATTCGGGGGTCTTAGAAGGCTCTGAATTCCCCTGCTGTCTGCTGCATTCCCAGACTGCGGGAATGCAATAGCAGCAGCTGGCTGATGTGGTCGAGCGACTGCCACGTCATTTTTTGAAAAAAAAAAAAAAAATTGCTTAAAATGATATTTTGGTAAATTTTTTTTTTTTTTTGAAATTTTTTTTTTCTGACACACCCGTACCGGCGTTCACTGAATCAGGGCAGATCAGGGAACAGGCTTGAAACGGCCCTCCAAGACCTCCAAATATCATCTAATGCAAAGGTTCTTCCCACTCATGGGGCACTGAAACCAAGAAAATGGAGGGAAAATTATGGTATTTAGTGTCCCCCTATACTAAGAGCATCTCCTGCAGCCCTCCTAACAAATTGCTTCTTCAATCGAGATCTGTCTAATTTAAAGGGGACTAGTGTAGCTTGTGTCGTTGCCACAACCAAAACAAAAGGAAAAGTCATTTTTTTGTTTTTTATTCATATAAAAACTTCAAACTTCAATAACTTTCACATCATCATTCCAAATGCCATAAAGCAAAGCCCATCCACCCCTCCTCGCCAAGAGCTTTCTGATGGTACCAAGATTGCCATCAAAATCAAGTTAAAAGTATTTTTCTAATTTTTTGACTCTATAAATACTTTGAAATTCAATAACTTCTGCACTGTAGCTCCAAAAGCCACGAAACCAAGCCCATGTGCCCCTCCTCGCCGAGAGCTTTCCAACGGTACCAAGCAATCGCCCGTGGGACGCATGGTCCGAGAGATCTCAACGTAACAAAATAAACAAAACAAAACAAAACAAACAAACAGCCAACTTAAGGTATGGATGGCCACTTGAATCCCCAACAGTACAACTCACTAAATATACTTCCAACCAATCACAAGTCATAGAACTTGCAAAAGCAATAAGTAAGGTATGACAATTGCTAATCCCAAGAGAAAATATAGCATGTAGTGAATACAAAAGATCCCCTTCAAATATGGTTTATTTGAGGGACAAAAGTAAAGGTTGAGCATGACGTACACTAGAATAGATTGCTAATCATCCAAAAATTAGAGGAGAGGGGATACTTGGAGTGCTATAGGAGATGCTCTAACTGTGTAGAGCACTCTACTATAAAATTTTAAAAAATGGCAACAATTTTTTTTTTTTTCTTTTTTCTTTTTTTGAACAAATGGAACGAGCCAAATGGCAACAACTGACCCCCCACATTCAGTTGTACTCCTTTGGATAGATTAGCCCCTAAATGACGGACCTATAACCACTGATTTCAGGCCTTAGTGTCTAGCACTCAATTTGCTACCATTTTGCAACTAGATATGTATGAAAAATTTTATATTTATTTTTCAGAGATGAAATTACATGTCTTCTTTACTTCACAGAAAATTTAGACTTTTTTTTGTGGAAAATGGATTTTTTTGAGAATTTTTGAAGAAAAAGTGAAGAAAAATCACGTCAAATAGAAAATTATTTCAAAAAATCTGAAAATTTCACCATATGTATATATTACAATGGCAAACATCATGGTGTAAACTCAATTTCCGTATCATTCTATAATTAGAAAATAATAGACATTGAAAATACACCCAAAGTTCAAATTGCTATAAAATATTCAATATTAGGATTTTTTTCAAACTTCAAATTGGAGAAGAAACTAGAGTAGATGACCATCATTTTGTTAGTTGGGCTCAAATTCAAAAAATATTTTTTTTGTGGAGAAATTTCAGATTTAGAGCAAGGAACAACAACTTCCCAAAGTACACTAAAATAGCATATTTTGTGATCCGTCTTTTTTACTAACTTCTCATTTATGTGAAGATAGACACTTGCATGACTACAAATTCAACTACACACTCTTAGTAATCCACCATGGAATGTCAACAAAAAAGAAACGGATGAAAAAATGTTTCCAAGCAACGTACAGATGACTGCACAGTCATGCAAAAGCCACAAAATGGCTGTCCCGGCGTTACAGGGTTAGGGAACTGAATCCTGCAAAAATGAACTTGGATATGTAACGTAACTTACCAATCAAGCAGGGTACCGTAGTACTTCAGTTCTGTTTTATCCCGCATTGCCACCAGCACTTTATTAAAATCTCGTACCTCATTTCAAGCTTTTCAACCACTGAATACCGGTAATTGCAGGGGTGCCAGGAACTGGGCATCCTACCAGACTACTATTGTACAATTGTGCCATTAAACCTTTTAAACCACTGGTTCATTTGTTTAAAAGTAAATAAATAATAAATAATAAATAATAATAATAAATAATAATAATAATAATAATAATGATGATAATATTACTACTACTAATAAATTTTAACCCCTAAAGGGTCATCATGTTTAGAGGTCCAAAAGTGCTTCAAAAGTGTCCTATAACTTGTGCATTTTGTCAATATGTTGGAAAACAAGTTGAAAACATATTAAAAAAAATTTAATCCGAAAAACTTTCATATTCATCTTTTAAAAAATTGTGAAGTAGAAGTTCATATTGAATGAAAGAAAAAACTCATATGCTAATAACTTTTACAAAAAATTGAGAATTGTTAATTACAATAGTGAAATGTTCTAGTAAATATTTGATATCCTATTTTTGAAACTTTTATATGAAATTGTTTAAAATTGAAAGCAAAAGACAACTCTATATGTTTTTTCTAACTTCATTGCCTGCAAAATAAAAACCCTCGTACATTTTACCTCATTATTTGGAATTGGCTGGTTCAATTTTTTTGCAGTAGTTATCAATCTATACTTTTCCTAAAAAATAATCAATAATTTTTTAGAATATATTTTTTGATACTAGTTTTACTTCATTAAAAAAAAAATTCTAACTTTTGCAATATTTATTAGAATGACATGAAATAAAGCTTTACACTAGCCCATGATGAATATCATCCATCCTAAATATTTTATGCAAATTATGAAATTTAACACCTAAATGTATTTTGACTATGCTTTTTCCAAAACTGCTCTAAAACTGCCATTTCTAGTACAAGTATCAAATTTTAGAAAAAAACATTTTTGGACACATGGAACCGTAGGATCTTGTAGTACACTAGTTTGAAAAGATGTGGAAAAAATTTCAGAAATTTCTACCGGTGTGGATTCCAAGATATAAGAGTTTGAATTGACAAAAATCCTTTTTCTACCCTGCAAAAATCCAAGCAACGTGGCTCAAATTTGATAACATCTGGCTCCGCTCCAAGTTGTTAGCGTTGAGGGAGGGTGGCATTATCAGGTGGCAAGGGTGTGGCCCTCCCGTTTGTAGTTTTACCTAAGGTTCTTTGTTTACTTTGTTTTCTTTGGTCCTTTTTGTTCATATTCTCTTCATTGTCCAGACTCACGGCTTGGATGTTTTGTATTGTGGGTTTTTTTAATGCAGTGGGTTCTCCCCATTTGTTCTAAAAAAAATAAAAAATCCAAGCAATTGCACTTCACAAGGTCAAATTTGTATGAAAAAATGTCCAAAATGGTGGTTATTCTTTGGATTCATTGTTCAAAGCAAGTTGGCTGTATTCTTGAAAAATTTCAGATCATTTGGAATTGCACAACATACAGGAAAAAAATAGTAAATAGAAAGAAGTAGAGAATGATTTACAATACTAAATTGTCAAGAATTTAGTTATGGAATTGACAAATGCTAATCCCAACGGTTGTAATGTTGTAATAAACAATCTACATCCAATGGTTTTAATTTTTTTCAAAAATATTGAAAATTGAGTTAAATAAATGACTTCAAAGTTTATTTTAGAGTAGAGAATCTATAACTACCCTCAAAATAAAATTCCTCGTAACTTTCATTTCATTAATTAAAATGGAATGATTCAAAACTTTCCACATAAATAAATCTATAAAGCCAATTTCAAATTTTAAGTTTTTGAAAAGTGATTTTTTAAGAATTTTTTTGAGCTGCCCGAGTTGCCCGCCGAATGCGGAAAACTACATATCATACAATAACTTTTTAACCATATAATCAAAAGTTATTTCATTTTTTTAATTTCAATTTATAGTAGACTTGACAAGCTTAATTTCATTAGTTGGTCTTTAGTTCAAAAATTCCGTTCATAGTGAGCTGCCCAAAATTGCTATGTTGCCAAAAAAACGGTGCTTGGGCATTTAAGGGTTAAAAATTATGAAGTTAATAGAACCTGCCCCAATTCTCAAAAAGCCCAAAGTGGACTCCTTGGTATTTTAGGGGTTAAAACCACTCTACAATAAGGTAGAGGTACCTATAATAGATAATTTAAGCATTTCAACGTGCAGAATATGGAGTACTTCATTGAGAATTTGAGCTCAATGTGTGAAAATAAAGATAAGGAAGAATGCAAAAAAAAAAAAAAATCCTTTTTGCTAGAACAAATATTTTATTCAATATAAATGTGGATTTTTCATTGGGACCCATCCATGTCTTATTAGTTCACCAAAAACGGCTAGCTTTAGAATGTGATCCTATTCAAGTGTGAGCGAATCCAATCTTTTTCAATCAACAATATAGCCAACTATTGTCCATTATAGGACACCATATTATTTCATTACAAAGGAGGTGTCTATTATAGGTATTTCTATTTTATATTGTTGTTTACCAATGAGGCAAGGGTCCCTTTTACATCCTTGAAAAGTGAACCTACACAAAACAAATTTGTCTAATATGACTCCTCAACCAACTGTAATCCTTGAATTAACAAAAAGTCTCTTCCAAGCATATGATACCTCTCTAACATAGAAAAGGGAAGACCATTACCTAGTTATACAATGTTATGCAATGCGAACCTGGTAAACAACACAATTTTGTGTGGTGGAAATTTGGGGGTTCATCACCTTTGGATGACCTTGAAAAAACAAATGAAAAATACCATAAACAAATAGTAGATTCACCTAATTAGAGACTAGTAATCAATTTAAGTCCAATAATTAAGTTCACCATTGCCTCCCAAGAAGTTTTAAAATTCATCAATTAAATAAATATAAAATAAAAGTTTAACAACTTGGATGTCAATTTCCCTTGCTTGCAATTTTTAGTCAGTAAGCCTAGCTTTGCATACATTAAATCTAATTAATCTATTGTAAGAGGTTTTTTCTTTTAGATGAAATATTGATTGATTTTGAGATGTTTATATGCACTTGCAAGATGTGCATATTTCTTGATATAATATTGCATTGTTTGAACAGATAGAATCACAAAATATCTTAATCTAACTTTCTAAATTTTGTCAAGATTTCAACATAATTGTAGTTTAATTTTACTTCATTACAATTGTTGTGGACACTCATTTCCTAATTTTTTCAACAAACTTTTCAAGAATTATTTATTGACAAACTTGCTATTTACCTACAATATGCATCTAATGGGACAAGTTTAGGAATGAGATTTGGAAATAAAGATCAATTGATATGAATTTTTGTATAGCTAAAGCACTAGGGGGGCTTCATTTCTTCTAGGGTGCATTAAAAAGTATAGTCGTTGGAAGCTCCTTGCAATCTACAACCACAACAAATTTTCTAGAAGGTGCAAATGGCAACAAGTAATATGAAAGAAGCCCACTCCCTCCTATTAGAGAGCAAAGGGCAAATACATTATAAAATCTACCTATTTTAATGTGATCTTTTGTATTTTTTGCTCCTATACAAAACTGACCAAGTTTTCATTCCATCTACTTGCATTCTCATTCTTGTTCCACATCATTTGTCACATATCCTTATCTTTAGGCCCCTTGTTTGGATTCATTTTGTGAAAATACTAGTAGTCTTTAAAGGTTAGTATATTTATAACATTTTTCTCATTGTTGAGGGTCCTTTTTCTTCTTTAATGTAAGCTTCTGCCCCAAAATAAATAAATTCTTTAACATTACAATTTTTACCAAAGTGAAATCTAAATTGTAAATCTCTCCAATTGAATAACCGATTGAGTTTCTAAGTTGATTCAAAGTTGGTGATACATGCATTATAATCTTGTAACTGGTAAAAATTTTCAACATAATCTTCTGCGGAGACTTACTACAATAAGTTCACTAATAGATCTTACTATTTGATCTACCAATAATTACCAATTGGTAGATTGAAATTGTAAGATCTATTAGTTAACTTACAAAAATTACCATTCTAATATTTTTATAATTTTAAATAGGGAATTTTGGAACACCATGGCCTCAAATGGCCAAAATACTTTAGGGGGTAAAAATGTATTATATAATAGTAGCATTCATTTTTTAATCATGAAATTTGATCATACTCTCATGACCAATCTTCTTCCCTTTATTGGGACCTACACTGGACAAGTCTCCCATGATAATGATAGAAAAGACGCAATATTTGAATTGCACTTCAAATCTTAAAAAGTTGTGGAAATTTGTACAATACACTGTAGAGAAAATTTCAGGCCTTTGAAGGGCTGCTCCACAGCCCTCCGAGGTACCCTGAAATTTACTTTTTTTTTGCTCAAAAATTCGTATTTCCCCTACTTCCGCCCAACTGAAACTACAGCGGCAATGGCGCAAGAACCGAAATTTACGAGTAAAACATATATTTCTATTTCTAATCTTAAAAAAATTATTTAAAAATAAATCAAAATAAATCGCGAAAGCTTACTGCTCACCGCAACAGTCAGCTGGAATGACAGGCCAAGCATTTTAATAGCTTGGTTTGTCACTCCGAAGCAGCCCTCTAGAGGGCTCACATCTTTTCTAATGACAAAGTTTTAACCTAGCTGGGATCTCCATTGTCTTTTGTTTCTTAACCCCTAAAGGACCAACATGCGTTTTTTGGCCATATAGAAATTTTGGGCAGGTACGTGTGACTAGAGATATCCATATTTGAGGCTGAAATTTTATTAGAAGGTGGGGGCAAGGAATATCTTCATGTGTACCAAGTTTCATGACATTTCAAAAAAGACATTTTGAAATACGAGTCAAAAGTTCTGACCTAATATGTTACTTTTTTTCGTAATTGGGCAGTTTGGGCAGATCAAAAAAAATCAATTTTTCCGGATTTTTTTTTGAAATTGGTTCTCTACATTTATATATACTTAAAAAGCTTTGAGTCACTCCATTTCAATCAATGAGTCAAAAGTTATGAGGGTTTTTGAATTGCGGGCAGTTATGGATTCTCTACTCTAAAAAAAACTTTAAAGTCGTTTATTTCACTCAATTTTCAATATTTTTGGAAAAAAATAAAATCCTAGGATGTAGATTGATTATTACAACATTACAACCATTGGGGTTGGCATTTTAAAATTCCATGATTAAATTTTTAACAATTTAGTATTTTGAATCATTTTCTACTTCTTTCTACTTACTATTTTTTTCCTATATGTTGTACAATTCCAAATGATGTGAAATTTTTTATGCATATAGACAACTTGTTTAGGAAACTGAATTCAAAGAAGCACCACCTTTATCATCATTTTTTCATTGAAAAGTGAGCTTGCAAAGTGCAGCTGCCCGGTTTTTCGCAGGATTGAAAAAATGGTTTTCAAGACTTTGAATGCTTATATCTTATGATCCACACGGTGGAATTTTCTGAAATTTTTACCACATGTTTTCAAAATATCATACTACAAGATCCTACGGCTACATGTGTCAAAAAAAAAATTCCAAAAAATTGGTAGTTGTATTAGAAATGGCAGTTTTGGAGCGTTTTTGGTGATTACATAGTCATGAAACTTTAGGGGTTAATCTTGTTTTTTTGCACTTCAATGAAAAGTTCGTTTAATTTCTAATTATTTGCACATCTACTCCTAATAGATACCTTAAATTAGGTTGTTTGTTTAGTTTAGTTTTTAATGGTGAGATCTTCAAGTTTGTTTGTCCGCTAGTCGTGTTCTTGATATTATTCAAAAAGCACTCAACGAGGAAGGCACCGTGGACTTTGTTTCACAGCTTTCTAACTCACAACAAAAAAGATATTGAATTTAAAAGTTTTATGAATTAAATTTTTTTTAAATTACTTCTTATTTTGATTTTATTATTCTATGGCACCGGCATTGGTCATCCATACTACACAAAAGAGTGAAATTAGGTTGCCCTATACTAATTCCTCAACATTTGACACTACATAAATATTACTACTCCGTATTACTGTACAAGAATGCACTACTTTTGAATTAGGTATTATTGTAATTGGTATCCATTAACCTTTATCTATACAAATGGAAATATTTGTAGAAGTATTTGTTGACTTTGATGGCTAGTAAAGTAATCTTCTTGGGATAAAGTAACCTACTCATTAAGGCAACCTAATTTTACTATTTTGTGTAGTTTTAAATGATATTTCGACCTGCACTACTTCCACCTACCGGTACTAAACAGAGTATTACCATTTCTTTTAAAATAGTGTGACATGCACTAAACGGATAAGTTTGTGAATCCATTGAATTCCTTTATATGTCTCTGCTTAGGATCAGATTTTATGTATCGGTGGCTGGACAATGGCACAAGGCTTGCTACAGGGAAAAAATAGAATTTGCACTTTCATGTGGACTTCGTGGTTGGGATGGAAACAATATATAAGTCACGTATATGAGATTCTCTAATCTCCACCAATGAAGTTGTCCATCAGAATCGGTGAAACTTCCACTTCTCCTTTCTTGCTTGCCCACCTCGGCAATATAATTGGTGAAGCCACTTTTGTCCTCTTGCTTGAATTAGTTAAAAATTTGCCCATCGAGTGAGTATGTAAGGAGGCCCTTAGGGCTTCCTTCCATGTGAGTCTAGTGGGCAAACATGGCAAGGGGAGCCACAGGGTCAACTTGCGCAATTGTCCTTCCATGCGGACCTAGTGGGTGGGGAGAGCGAGTAAGAGTAGCACACGTATTAATTTCTCCAAGGTAGACCAATCTCCACCAATAGGATTGTCCACTACTAATCGGTGAAACACGAATTCCTCCTTTTCCGCTCACTAATGCCGTCAAGACAACCGGTGGGCTCTTCTTCTCTTGTACTACATTTTTTTTTTTTTTTTGAACAAATGGACGAACCCATTGCATTAAAAAGAAACCAAAAACAGAGCAGCCAAGCCTCATAGATGGACAGTGAAGAGAAACAAGCAAAGAACCAACAAAGAGCCGAGAAAGGACAACTGAGACAGAACACCTACACAAAAAAGCAGGAAGGAGGATTGTCACAATTCCACCTCACCACCCCATCTATCTTACTAGCAATCACTGGCGACTAAAGCCAGATTTTCTCAAATCTATCCCAAGTAGCTCCTACTTGCTGAGGCCAGTTACGAGCCCCTCCTTGTGCCTTGATCATAGCCGCCGGACCCAAATCAAGTAACGCTGCCCATATCAAGTAACGCTGCTTCTTTTGCCGGCCCAACTCAAATAGAAGGAGGCCCTTATTCCTTTTTTGCAAATGAAGGGACTGTTCTCAACCAATTAGATGACCATATTTTGAGTTAATAACAGCGCGACCCTCGGTGATTGCATCCCGTTCATAGGCCATGCAAAAACCTTATCCCACAGACCCACACCCGTATTGCAGACGCCATTCCTGGCCTGGAGTGGATCCCGAATTCCGTCCAGTAAGTATTATTATTTCTTTTTTGGCACATTTTCATTTTTCCAAGGAGAAAAAATAGTCCCCCAGCTTCAAGTAAAGCATTTTTTCATTCTCTTTTTTTTGGCATACGGGTGTTTCAGTTCCAAGGAGAAAAAATAGTCGCCCAGGTTCGAGTAAATTTAGAAAGAGGAATGAAGGAGCAATCACCGTCATTCTGCAGTGCGGTAACTTACCTTATACGATGCTAACTTCTGGCGGAACCATTGGAACTTGGAAGTGCTGGTTCATGCTGAGGCGACTCTGAATCCACTGGAAGCAGCTGCACTTCCAGGGAGCAATTGGCGGAACCGTGGCTAAGTTTGGAGGTGGGGAAGCTTCGTTTAGACTTTGTAGAGGCAGCTGATCGATGACGAGGCCGGGGGAACGGAACGGGGGCTGCTGCTGCGAATTGGACGCCGGGACTGCTTCTGCTTATGACATTCCCCCGTGCAGGTGCTGCGCAACTTCATTTCGAGGGTCCCAACAAAGCTGCTTTGTGAATTCTGCGAGTATTTTTAGGACGGCAGCCTCATCCGCTCCACCTCCTCCTGTCGGTCAAATATCTTCACCACTGTACATGATTTGCAGTCCAAGTACAACGCACAAAAATCACTGCACTACAGTAGTTCGCCATGCACTCTTTTGCAGTACAGTTCATTCTTTTTCCTCGTCTTCTTTAGAACTGAAGGACGGTAATGATGCTCGATGCTGAGCGAGCAGCTCAAATTAAGGCCCAACAAAGAGCGAAATCTTGCCCCCAACGCTTTCAAAGGATATGGTCACAGTTCGACACGATCTGGAATTCTGGACTCCTTCCTCGGTGATTGCACATAGGAGCGGTAGTACAATTGTTTGGAGTAGGCAAAGGCCTGTTCCTTGTATTTTTTATTTAGTTTCTCTTCTCTGGTTCCGTTTTTCATTGTCCAGCCTCTGGCTTGGCTGATGTGTATTTGACGTGCTTGCAATGGAAATAATTGTTTTAAAAACAAAAACAGAAAACGGACGGTAATGAACAGTTGTAATGGAGAGAAACGAAACAGGCAAATCATCTTGACACTTGGTGCAAAACTGAGGTTTTATGTTGGGGTAGTTTTCACCAGCCTTATAAGTGGAATTTGACCTCCCGGTTTCCGTCATTCCCAGGTTGATTCGGCCGCATGGGCTGGACTGATTCTGATTGTTTGATTTTATGGTAGCACCGTCACTTTTCTAAGAAAAAAAGAGAGAAAGGAAAGCGGCAAGTGGGGAAGTTACGAAACCTTTTATAATCGTTTCTCATCAAATATACTGTACTTCACATGCGGCTGCCTTGGCGACTACAGCTTGAGCAACCAATGAAACTGTTCGGTCACCTCGTCTGTTTCTGATCCTCATGGCTCAATCGGTGGGGGTGTGATTCTCCTAATGAGTGCTGGGCTTTCCTCTTTGGTACTGATCGATTTTTAATATTGTTGTAAAGACCGCAGCCACCATGAAAGCCAGCGGAAATGCTATGAAATAGAGGTGCTGTGGCATTTTTAGGGTTACTTTGTTGGTTATAATAACGTTACTTTGCACAGGAGTGTGTGTGCGCGCGCGCGCGTGCGGCAGGGGGCTCATTTGAGTCCATGCCGTGCACAGAGTGAAGATGGCGTCACCCATGCTTCAACAACGATGAACGTGTGTTTCTAAGGTAGGAGGTCCACGAAGCGATCATCTAAGCGCTGAAACTGAATTTTGGGGAGGTAAGACATCTTGAATATTTTTCAGTATATTTACCTTGAAAGCCAAGACAAAATGGCATTTAACCCAAGTTGTTTCATGTTTTTTGGAGCTTTGTGAAATTAGTTATGAAATTTTGAAGATGAAATGCCATAGGCTCTAAAAGCGACCACCTCATAGAATATACAACACTTGTACATTTTGATACATTGAAGAAAGCAAAATGTACCTCTGTGTCATGTTCGGTTCAAATTGCCCGATTGCAATTCAAGCCTCCTATTTTACCTATTCCTGGGATTCCCCTTCATTCCTTATCTTTTTTCCTTTATAGTGAATTGTCAATGTTAGTTTCTACTTCATTCTTAACTTTTTTGCTGAATTTTCAACACATGACAATTTGTGCTACCTAGGACATAAAATATTTTGCCTCATAGATTGTATTGTGAGGAGCTTCCAACATTGTTGAATAATGTTAACCATGGAATGTCCATAGTGTCACTTTCTCATTGGCGCTTCAATGATTTCAAATGAGCAGTGCATGTTGAAGAGCAATGATTTTTCTTCCACCTTTTTGGAGAACTCTTTGAATGTGTGTGTATTAGATGTTGGAAGAAATGATCTTGTTGAGGTATTACTGGCCATTCTCTAAAAGGAGATGCAAAATGAAAGATTGCAAAAGATGTCTTTTCTCGCATAATTGGTCACTGACTTATTCTTCCTTGTTCTAGATCCATATTTTAGCCATATAAATGATGTTCTTTGGATTTGAGCCCAACTAATGAAATGAAGCTCACAATTCTTCACTCTAAAGTGTATTATCTACTCTGCTTCTTTTTTTTTAATTTTTAAATTGAATTATTTTTATGGCAATTTGAACTTTGGAATTATAACCACAGTCTATTGATTTTTCTAATTTCACATGATCAAAATTTTGATTTACATCATAATAAACTACACTACCTTGTATACTTCGGGTTAAATTTTCAGATTTTGTAAGTTTATTTTGTATTTGATATAAACTTTTTGTACAATTTCTTCAAAAATTAACAATAATTTTAGAAAAAGTTTGAATTTTTTTTACTTATAGAAGACATATCACTTCATGTCTAAAACATGGTCATGTACTCCATCTTTTAGAATTAAGGTGTAGTAATGCCATAGTAGGCAACAACATCGATTGCATCTAATACTATTAGGTGGTGCTTATGCAATAGGATTCCTTTAGGATTCTTAATTTGTCTTTATTAACTTTGCTTGGTCAATTTAGTAGTTAGGGTGGCTTGAAATTGTAGTTACTTCTTTGCAATGCAAGTCCCAAAAAATATGAAATTGAATTTTTGAAAAAATGTGAAATTGTTAACTATAGTTATTGTATAAATAACCTTAAGTGCCGTTATAGGTAGCCCATTCTATATTGATAGCTGTTGAAATAAATCATTTAGTAAAACTTTAAAGGAGATAGCAAAGTTGAAAGTACAAGTCATGCCTTTAATTCTATCAATAGAAATACATTTTGCAAATTAGAATAATTGTTCGTTTTAATGTGGACTATAACATTTCAATACCATTACACTATTTTACTTTATGTGTTGGAATGATAGGCTAACTATTATTGCAAACTATCAAAAAGCTAAGGTTCTCCTAAATTGTATGGCTTACATCGATTTCATTGACTTAATTTAGAGACAAGATAATCACATTTTATCAAAGAAAAAAAATGACATTACCAAATAAGAGTTGAACTCCAAGGGATGGAAAACTCATATAAGACTTACTAGACCAACAATTATAGACAGTCTGGAAATAAGATTCTCTTCACTTTCAATTCAATTCAAACCAAAAAATAAAGGGTATATTATTCATTGATTATTAAAAGTAAAAAGAAAGTCTCATGCAATTTAATAAGTATTCTTTTCAAGTAATCAAGTAACATTTTTTTCTATCTTGTCAAGCTCGCATCTCATTCAAGTAATAAAGTTGTTTTTTCCCTTATTCTATTTTACACCGCTTCTAATATCTTATAAAAAATTACAATTTGTTTACAAAAGAATGATTTTATTACATCAATGTAGTTTCATTTTTTTCTTAGTCACAAAATTAATTGAGATATTTCACAAACCAAAATCTATACCTTAAGTTTGGCTGTTGGTTTGTTTTGTTTGTTTGTTTTGTTTTGTTACGTTGAGATCTCCCGGACCGTGTGTCCCCTGGCCAAGTGCTTGGTACCGTCGGAAAGGAGGGGTACACGGGCTTGGTTTCGTGGTGTTTGGACCTACGATGCGGAAGTTATTGAATTTTAAAGTATTTATGGAATCAAAAAATTAGAAAAATACTTTTACTTTGATTTTGGTGGCAATCTTGGTACCATTGGAAAGGGCTTGGCAAGGAGGGGTGCATGGGCTTGGTTTTGTGGCGTTTGGACCTACTGTGTGAAAGTTATTGAATTTCAAAGTTTTTATTATGACTTTATAATTAGAAAATTACTTTGCTTTTGTTTTGGCTGTGGCATCGGCACAGGGCTACACTAGTACTATTTAAAAGACATTTGATTCTATAATCTTGGCACTCATTCTTAAAGGGCCCTAATTTTCTTCAATTTATTTTTGGCGCTGTTAGCCCCTAAAGGACCAAGGGGATGTCCAGATTTCCCAAATTGTGAAAGATCTATTACAAAATACAACATAAAACAATATTTTAATGATGACTGTCAAATAATAGTAATAAAATACGATTTCATTCGAGGAGATTTGGAGCCTTTCAGGGGCCATTTTAGGCCCGTTCCTCATTCTAGTCCGATTTTGTGAACAATGGTACGGGTTGTCATAATAAAAAAATAAATTCAAATATCATCTTTAAGAATTTCATTTTTTTTTTTTTCCAAAATGACGTGCCACTGTCTGTGCCACATCAGCCAGCTACTGCAATTGCGTTCCCTTAGTTTGGAAATGCAAGATAACTCGCAATCTTCCAAAGGCCCCAAATCCCTCCTATTGATAGATCACATCCATACAATTAGATGAACAATTACACAAATTAATATTTTACAATAAAATTAAAAGCCAGAAATTGAAAATTCCTTCTAAATTTAATTGTAGATTGAATATTTATGATTTTTACAAGAATTTTTTTCTATAAGTTTAAAATGTTGAGCTCTAGTATTAGTCATTTTTGATGATTTTTATGTTATTTTTTGATTCAAGTTGTTTTTGAAGGATCATTTTTTGAACTAAAAAAGTTGTTTTTTGAGGCCAAATCTACTGATACCCTTTGAATTATAGAATACTTGCAAAAAAAATCTTCATAATCTGTATTGTAAAAATGTTAAAGAACTAATCTAAGAATCTTCAAAAAAAAAATGATGGATAATAAAATGCATTTCGGTGAATTTGGGCTGTTTTTCTATTCATTCATCATTCAAAATCTGCACTCATGGTCCTTAAGGGGTTAGAAGTGATTGGGGATACTATATTACGTTATTAGAAGTTACATGCATACTAAATTTCAAAAGTAGATAAAGGGTTAATAGCAAAAGTTTACCGAACTACGTAAATTGCTTGAGTTTTTCAAGATAGCATAACATTCCACCTTGGGCATCCACCCGGGCATCCAATTGTCTCCTCTAAAGGTGGTTCCTGTATGCGCCTTGTGTCAAAATTTCAAAAACATCTATTCAAAAAGCACTTTGTAGGTCTATCAAAAATGCAATTGTCCTCTGAGTGAATAGTTATCCTTCATGGATTTACTTAATAAAACACTTTTCCTTGAAAACTTAACAGCATTTCCTTGTGTGAAATAAATATGAAATGTAGTCCAAAATGACCTTAAACTACCCTTGGGTACTGGCTAGGTGGTAGGGACTTTTGATGGAATCCATGAGATTCCGGGTTCAACTTCCCATGCTAACATTGTTCACATAGGGGCTCTTTGTTCTTGATGGGGATCGGGTTAATGGTTTGCCATGGCAATGTTAGGTTTGTCCTAGTTGCAACCCTCGAAGGTCGTATGTTTAACCCCTAAGGCCCAAGGCATTTTCTGGCTCCAAAACCATTGAAAACTGCCATTTCTGTTGCGATCACTCAAGAAATTAAAAAAAACTTTTTTTTAGAATTTAACTGTAGGATCTTACACTTCACTTGTCTTAGATTATGTGGTAAAATTTTCATGAAGTTGGACCATACGAATTGGAAGATATTAGCATTTGAAGTTGGAAAAACAAGTTTTTTTGAACTGTGGTCCGCAATTTCAGATTGTCCTTGACACCCAATCTAGTTTGGGGATTTGACATTTCCGTCTTTGCTACACAAAATAGTAAAATTAGGTTGTCCCATATTAATTTCTTGACATTCAACACTATATAAATATGTACAATCATTGCAAAAAAATGCAATAATAAAGAAACTATATATATTATATGGGTTGGTGCATTGTTTATGGCTAGGACTTAGAGAGCATGTGCAAGCAATGGCCCATGAGCTAACTTCTGTCAAAGAAGGCAACCTAATTATTGAGGCAACCCAATTTCACTATTTTGTATAGTGAAATTAGAAAGATTATGGAAATCGTCCATGTGTTTTAAAACAAAAAGAAAATTGAGGAAGATTGCGCGATGAATTTACTTTGACTAGGAGTGGAAAAGGGGTGGTGGGTGGTGGGTAGATGGAGCTTTTAATCCCTTTTTTTCTTCTCAAGGCAGGGATTCACTTTCCCCCTGCCGCCGTTGGGCGACTCCCAAATTACCACGGGTTACTAAGAAATTTCGAATTATCCTTTTGGGTCACCTTTATACTAATTTGGCTTCTGACATGTCAGAAGATCAAACAATCTTAAATGTTGATATTCGGTATACAAATTTAATAATAACAACCTTAGCATGTCCTGTGGCAACAGTATGATAAAAATAAAAGAATTTCTTTAATTAATAAAAGCTTTGAAATTCAATATCACTACAGTACTGTAATGTGTCATGTGCCGTTGCCACAACCAAAACAAAGTAATTTCAAATTCATAAAACGAAGTAATTTTCAAATTTTCAAATTCATAAAAACTTCTAAGTTCAATAACTTTCACACTATAGGTCCAAACGCCATGAAACAAAGCCCATGCACACCTCCTCACCGAGGACTTTCCAAAGGTACCACGACGCGGCCAGAGGACGCACGGTCTGGAAGACCTGAACGTAACAAACAAACAAACAGTCTACTTTAAGGTATAGATTTCCAGTGTGAATCCGAACACCACGACACAATGTTTGTGCACCCCTCCTCATAGAGAACTTTCCAACGGTACCATGAACATAACTGAAGGACGTAGGGTCCATGAGATCTCATCATAATAAACAAAACAAAACACACAACCTAATTTAAATTTTATGTGTATATATATATATATATATATATATATATATATATATATATATATATATATATATATATATATATATATATATATATATATATATATATATAATTTATTCAAGACCTTTCTCCATTTTTCCATTTTTTCATGCCATTTTAATTATTTAATTTAAATATCATTTTTCCAAAAAAGAAAAATGAATCATTTTCCGCACAACCTACCATATAGGTGCAGGAGTTGTGGCTACCCGGAGTGTAGTAGCAGCCATCGTTCAATAGACTTGTCATCAACGAGAGATGAATTTTATACCTTGGTAACAACACATGCATCAGCCTCAAAGTGTCCAATGAATGATCTCTAGATCTTTGCAGAAATGAACAATGCACCTATTGATTCATAACTGAATAAAGTAGGCGCACCACTCCCGCTCGTTTACCACATTAAGTGAGTATGTAGCAAAGGCTCAAATTTTCTTTCCAGACTGTACTGCATTTGGACATGACAACGGAATGAGGTACCCAGACAAGAATGGGTGTGCCTACCATTACCTTAGGCCTCAATGATTTTTGGGTCCTAGGAAGTCATCTTTCCAGAGTTAATAATAGGTTAATTTCTTCCATGGCTGTGAACCCAGCTGGGGAATCCTTGAGTGACTGCAGCAAATGACATCAGAAGTTAAGGGACTCACATTCATTTTGGACATGATGAACAACTTCAGACATTCTGAATCGATCCCCGGAGCTTGTGATGATTTCTGCAGGGCCCCGACCAAAACCCACTTGTTCCCTCTTGCAGACGGACTTCCGTTGCAGATCTGAAGTGGAATGATCATTTAATTTTTTGGTGTAAGAGTTACCAGTCTCAGTTAGATCTGCCCAATGGAGTAATAAGTTAATAAGTTAGCAATCACTTCCCCGTTTGGGGTGGAACTTGATGTTGTCTGCCACCCAAAGACTCATTACAATTGCGGCTTGTGCTCACATGATGCCTCGCTGCGATCGTGCTCGCTCGTGGGTGGGCTCAAATAAAAACATTAGGAAAAATTTCAGCCCTCCAGAAGGCTGCGAGAAGTTCTGCACGCGTCCAGTGCAATTATGGAAAAAAAATCAAAATCAATTTTTAATTTAAAAGTGGGGTGTTGATGTGGAACTAGTAGTGCCACATCAGATTTATTTATTTATTTATTTATTTTCCAAAAAAAAATATTTTTTTAATCATTCTGAAATTGCACTAGGGGTCCCAAAAATCAATTCCTTAGCGGCCTTCTAGAGGGCTGAAATTTTTCCTAATGATGGATCTATTCATATGGTCTATCTATTCATCAACGGAAGTACATGAATCAATTTAGGATTGGAGCACTTGGTGCACATGGTACGTGGAAGTTCCAACTTTTCCTTATAGTATTGAAGAGCATCCCCTATGGTCTTTTACATTTTGGCCCTCCAAATTGATTGGCGTTTGGAGCATGCATGAGAATCCCTACGGTGCAGCTCAAGGCTATGACTCATACCTCATTCTACGTACAAAAGGGAGATGGACAAAGGCAGGACCAAATTCTACAAATAAGAGTCAGAGAGTCAACATGCAATCAATGTGACAATATATTGCCACTTGTCTTTGTTTTGTTTTGAAAGGCTCACTAAAGAGAGGCCACATAATGTGGTATATAGTCATTAGAGGTCAATGGGCTGGCGATAGTAGTGTATTTGTTATTGAGGGGCAAGGGATCTCATTTTGGGGTAGAATTTGTGAGACCTTCAAATTGGAGCTCCAAGTAGCTATTTGAAGGACCATAGGGGATGCTCTAACAACAACCAATAGTGTAAATGAGACAAGCTAGTTCATGGTCTAAAAGCTTCTATTATTTGTAATAATCTTAGGGTTTTTCCAAACATTCTAAAAGAATCATGGGCTATAGAAAGTATATGACTTGATGTTGGAAAAAAACAAAATTTAAGAGGATAGACAAAAGAGAAGCCTTTCTATTTTTGACTATTATCGTAAGACTAGTGAGGCCACGCTATATTCACTAGTAGAAAATGAGGTTTTGAGCTCCAACTAAGTAATTTTTAGTGTCAGCTTTGGGTTAAGTCTACAGGTCCTTCTAGACAAATTTTCAACAAATCTTACATGGTGTTGGTATTGGTTACCTTCAAACTAGAAGTAAGAGAAAACAAAGTGGATGAGATCGTCAAAAACATGTTTGAAAAATGTAAGGTTTGCAAATTTTCGAACAAAAGTTTATTGTTTTGGATAATGTTATGGATGAAAGCATATAAGTGATGGATGATTGAGCAAAATAGTATTATATATCTGATATGCTTGCATTTTAGATAACATCATGGATGGAAAAAATAATAGATTGTAGCTTGGAGTCCATATATATGGTCCTTTGGCACCTATCTCTCATACTTTTGTTTGGTGTCAGTTACCTCTTTTCTACTAATGATTAAATTAGTATATGATAAAATAGTTGGTATTCAATTTACTATAATAATTTCCAAGAAAATAAAATTTAGAAGTGACTCAAATTTTTCTAGTAACACTAGAGGCCCCTTTAGACTAAAAAAAACTTGGGCTCCTACCCATGAACACAAGTGGTAGTGGCCCAAACATTTGGTGTAATCTGAAAGAGTACGTTGAGTCATGGCCAAGTGTGCATTTGGGCTAAAATTTTTTAAAGTATAGTTATCCATAGAAACCTTTTTGAGATTTACTCCATAGTCATAGAACCTCTTGTAGTCAATGTTGCCCTACATCTTTGTATATTGTTTTGTTTTATCTCTCTCAAGAATAATGTGACATGTATGGCCAATTGCTGCACATTGATCGGGCGCTTACATCTACAATGCAATATCCAAGTGGCAGCTATCTTCCAATCAAAACACTCCATTTCTTTGGCAAAGTTCTTGGGTGTAAATAGGCCCTAATTTTGCGCTCTCGGTCGCTGCTAGGATGAACAAATGCAAAACAAAGGGCTAATTAAACATCTGTATTTATAAAAGATACCGGCATGAGTGAATTTGTAGTGGGTCTGTAGTTAACTGATATTTGTACCATTGATTTTTCCATCCTGACCGACGGATGAGAACCTGAATTTGGTAAGTACTACGGAGTCAGGCAAGTCCTCCCGGCCATTTTCTACCGTCCGTCATGCCGGCCCTGGCAATAGAAACTGCAGGTCACCCCTACGTCATGTACGACGTCACGGGACATGCAGGCCCAATAAAGACACATTACACTACTACCATACGTGTACTCGTGTAGGTCAGTTTCGTATATAACTCGGGAAAATTTGGAAAATGCCAAAATTTAAAAAAAAAAATGTACAACTATTTATGGAATTCTAATTAGGAATATCCAAAAAAAATTCTTCAAAAAATTTAGAAAAAAAAATTATGCAAGAATAGGAAAAATCAATCCAAAATTAGGAATGTCTAAAAATAAAAAAATAAAAAAATGCCAAAAGTGAAGAAATCCAAATCAGGCTGTAGAATTGTTGAACTACAAAAAGAAAATTGTTTTGTCAGCAAAGTGCCGAAACTGGCCTATGCGTATGGTACAGTACTAACTGGGATGAAATAGAGAGTGCTAGCAAATGGCCTCTTAACTTAACCCCTAAAGTCCCATTGTCCCTACGGGGGACAAAATGGATTTTGGGCAGGTTCCTATGAGCTCAATTTTTAATGAAACTTTCTGAAACTTTCCCATAAGATAGAAAAACTTATTAGCTTTTGGGGAATGTAATTTTTATTTCAATCGGTGCCCGGGAGCAAAAGTTATGCCCAAATAAGCTCAAAACAGGGGAGAAGGGGCAGCAAAAAAATTTTGCAAAAAATTTAATTTAATTTTTTTAATTTTTTTTCCTTATAGATTATATTTTTGCCTATTTGGGAAGCTTTGATTCATTTCATTTGGACTTTTTATGAGAAAGTTATGGACAATCTTGTTTTTCGGGCAATGAGAGCATCTTCTTGAAAAAAACTTTTTCTTTCACTTTGAATGCTGATATCTTTCAATCCGTACGGTCAAACACCACAAAATTTTTACTACATGATCTGTAAAAAGTTTAGTATAAGATCCTACGGTTATTTTCTAAAAAAAATAATTTTTCTCATCTTTTAGATGAACGCAACAAAAGTAGCAGTTTTGAGTGATTTTTGACAGAAAAATGGCCTTGGGACTTTAGGGGTTAATAGGGGCTAGCGAGGCTGGGTTTTTAGAGAATCTTCAGGAAAATTCCTCCAGTGTCAAGGATATTTTTTTAGTTTTTACTAGCCATTTTTCTTTGATTCCCATATTGAACTAGTCTTTCAAGCATCAAGCATCAGGTAAGTCTAGCTATTTCTCTAGTTTTAATTCTAAATAAAAATTTGATAAAAAATTTCACCTATGTGTTCAAATTGCAACTGGGTTATTTCCCAATTCCACCAGCTAACTTTGAACTAGCCATTGTTTTTCCTAAATATGACTTGGTATCTTCATGAATGCATCTATCAATCTAAGTCTAGCCGATTTTGAATCAAAATTTGACCTTGTGTAGTTTTTGCATTGGAAAGCTTGATAAAAAAAAATTGAATAGTGGTTTTGAGATTGCCCATGGCCTTGAGGAAGAGAGAAGCTCATCACTGACTCATCATTTGAACATGATACACGATGCCCAGTTAAGAAAGATTTGAAATCTAAATTTGGGCAGCCCTCCCATGACCTCAAATGTCCCTCATGGTAATAGAAGAAATTATGTCTACAATGATTTGTGTTCATTTGTTGTAAAAACTTATAATCAAGTGTAGTTTCATTTTGCAGACATTATATGTAGTATTGTTTACATAAACCAAAAGTATGAGGGATGAATCTTAGTACCATTCTATCTATCAATACCTCTTTAAAATCCAACCTTCGAGAATACTTCAATGTATATACTTAATTCAAGAACTATCCTAATGTGGCCATGTTCTTTTATTATTACACCCAAATAGTACAAGACTCTATTACTACCACTAAGTCACTTCTAATTATCACTCTTACACCTAAAAAGTATCACTTTCAAACAAACAACAATACCCATAAGCTCATTTACTCAAAAATGGCGCATCTGGACTTTTTGCACTTTTTGCATGGCCACAATGGGGCCTTCCATAGAGTATCACAAATAGCCAAGTGGTAGGAATGGGATAAATTACCTTAACTGCTAAAGCAAAGTATCTGAACATACTTTTTTGAGAACATAGCAGTTTTAGGTAGCTCACTATGAATGGAAATTTCATTTTTTTTTCTTTGAAATTTTCACACAAGATGTGCCCAAAGAGTAGCTTTAAGGCCCAACAATTTTCATAACTTTTGACTACCTGGTTAAAAATTTATTGTATAATATGTGATTTTCAATGCTTGGCAGGTAGTTCAAAAAATTCTAAAAATCACTTTTAAAAAAAATAAAAATTTGAAATTTGTTGTCCAGGCTTATATATACAAGGAAAGCTTTGAATCGTTCCATTTTGATTAATGGGATGAAAGTTATGAGGAGTTTTAGTTTGCGGGTAGTTATGGAATCTCTACTATAAATTAAACTTTGAACTCCTTTATTTAACTCAATTTTCAACATTTTTGAAAAGGAATAAAAATTGGGTGTAGATTGTTTACTAAAACATAACAACCATTGGGATTGGCATTTTTCAATTCTATAATTAACCCCTAAATCCCCTAGGTATTTTCTGGCTCCGAAACCACTGAAAACTGCCATTCCTGCTGCGATCACTCTCTAAACCAAAAATAACTTTTTTTTAGAATCTAACTGTAAGATCTTGTACTTCACTTGTCTTAGATCAAGTGATAAAAATTTCATGAAGTTTGACCGCACGGATTAGAAGATATTAGCATTTGAATTTGGAAAAAGAAGTTTTTT
The DNA here is from genome assembly GCA_963969595.1 of Neckera pumila. NCBI lineage: Eukaryota > Viridiplantae > Streptophyta > Bryopsida > Hypnales > Neckeraceae > Neckera > Neckera pumila. The sequence goes on along the minus strand of OZ018408.1, from coordinate 993,253 downwards.
TGAATTGTGCCCTGCAATTTCAGATGACTTTGACGGCCATTTGTGAACTTTTTTTGCACTACACACCATAAAGTTAAAATTTTTTATGTTGAACATTTGAGTTGAGAGTTGGGGAAAAAATTTTCAGAATGTCAAAACTTGATTTTCACATATAAAAAAAGTGTTAAGCAGAAGTAGGTCCGAAATTGAATGAAACACTAAATCGTTAATAGCTCTTAGGTGGAATTAAAACACCATAGTTCCAACGGTGGGATTGTTCTTCCAAACAAACTTAACCTTTTAAGAAAAAAAAAATGGAAAAAAATGGAAAATTGCATTCAAAAATGAATTGTATAAGTTTTTTTTCTGAAGATGCTTAGATTGCTCGAAATACAAGATTGTCCATAACTTTTTCATTCTGAGTCCAAATAGAATGAATCAAAGCTTCAAATTTAGACAAAAACATGATCTTTGAGGGAAAAAAATGGAAAAAAAAATTCAATTGTTTACAGGTTTTTTTTTCTGCCCGGAGAACTGCTTTTTTGACTTCGAGTGGCATAACTTTTGCTCCCAGGCACCGATTGAAAAAAAATTATATTTTTAGAAAGCTAATGTGATTCCCTATCTTCAAAAAAAAATTCAAAAAATTAGGTCAAAATTTCAGGTCACACGAGCCTGCCCAAAATCCCTAAGTGTCCCCCGAGGGGACTTTGGGGATTTAGGGGTTAAATTCTTAATAATTTTGTATTTTGAATCATTCTCTATTTTTTTTTACTTACTATTTTTTTCCTATATGTTGTACAATTCCAAATGATCTGAAATTTTCAAGCATATAGCCAACTTGGCCTAAAATGAATTTAAAGAGTAACCACCAATTTGGACATTTTTATCATACATAGGTGACCTTGTGAAGTGCAGCTGCCCGTTTTTTCGCAAAAACAAAAAAATAATTTTTCTCAATTTAAACACTATTATCTTGCAATCTGCTCAATGAAAAATTCTGAAATTTTTTCTACATCTTCTCAAACTAACGCACTACAAGATCTTATGGTTACATGTGTCCAAAGATGGGTTTTTCCTAAAATTTGGTAATTGTATTAGAAATGGCAGTTTGGAGTGTTTTTATAAAAACATAGTCTCTAACCTTTATTAGTTAATCCATAAAGGTTTGTGGAGAAGCAAATATGCAATACTATATTTGACTTTTAGACTATGTGAACTATGTACTAAATTGTGGCAAGACATACACAATTGGATCAATGATTTAGCCGAATTAGCATCTTCCATTTGAATGTCATTTGAAGACATAAACCTTGTCATGTTCAAATACGACACCATACATAAAGAATATGTGCATGTTTTGTAACTTTTGGAGACATGTAGGAGGTGCAATAATGATCCAAATTGGGATTGCAATGTGTTGTTGAATCTGGCTTACACCTAGGGTGAACCAACCGACCTCTCCAAGTCATTCTAGAGGTGCATGTAAAAAAAAGCCCCCTTATTTTGCACTTGATGAATTATCTTCTGTAATTTGAGGCCTCTGATTGCAAATATGAATTCAAAATTTCCAAATTCTATCATGCATGGATAAAAAAATTCCTTGTGTTTTCCCCAGGCGTAAAAATTAGGGACAAACAAGGAGTTCAGTTCACCCCAACTTGGCTTACTAGTATGAATACAAAATTTTGTCACCACTATAGAACTCAATTTGTATACCTTCCATGTCAAATACACAAACACAAGAAAGCATTGTGTTGCATCCAGAATTGAGCTTCTCACATACATTTAGGGAAAACGAGAATCAAACACAGAAAATCACCAAACAAACCGCAAGAATAGACTGACTGAAATTGTTTTTTCAGCAGAATTACTTCTGTGTATTTCATTACACTTTTTTTTTTTTTTTTTTTTTTTTTGAACACATGGACAATTTCCAATTTCATTACATTCTGTTTTTGTCTGTCTGTGATGATGGAATCAACTTAAGTTACCATGAGCCCATCTGCCCCTGTGATGATTCAATTCAGGGTTCATGAACTAAGTTACCCTGCGTCTCACTGCTATAAATTCAAGGTTCCAGGAATTCCAGATCTGTAAAATCTAAGTTCAATATGCCTCCAGCAATTGCGCTGGGGGTAAGATGATTGCAGCTGGGCCAACTTCCGTAAATGGCAAAGATCAGGGGCACATAAAACAAATCCCCCCTCTGTCTCCAAAAAAATAATAATCAGTGGTTTCTCAGAAAACGCTAGCCATTAACGCATAACAATGGGGGTGCTCTTATTTGGACAGGAAGGCCAGGGTGAATTGACCTCCTTATTGCCCCAAGATTTACCCCTATGGAAAACATTGAGTTTTTTTTATTTGCAACCAATGTATGGGTGACCTCTTGTATTTGGACAGGAAGGCTCCATAAATTTTGAATACCTTTTTTTGTGTAAATCTTTTGGACTTGAAACTTGGCACATATGTTATCAACATATAGATGATCATGGTAAAAAGAAAAAGTTTCAGCTCTTGGGAGGTTGTCAAAGTTGGTAGCAATGAATTTTTTCTTATAGATACACATGTTGGTAGTTTTGTATATCTTTTTTTTGTGTGAATCTTTTGACGTTGAAATTTGGTATACATGTTACTAACATATAGATGATCTTGTGAAAAAAATCTTGTGATAAAAAACCAAATTTCAACCCATGGGAGGGTGTCAAAGTTGGTAGCAATAAAAGTTCTTTCCCTGGGAATGCAAATTTGCCATTTTGATTGGTACCTTGTTGTATTGTACAATATACAATCTTGTGAAAACAAATTTAATGTCAAATGTTGAGTTTTGGCTTTTTATTGGATTGAATAATTATGAAACTCAATTTTATGCATAGTACTCTTCTTATACCCACAACAAGTCCAAAATTGTGTTGAAAGTATAAATTTCTCCAGTACCTTCAGTATATACTTAGGACAATTTTTGCGTTGTACTGAACATTTTGAGCACAACCTAACTGGAAGTGTCCTTTTTTAGGTGTACAAAAATCCACTAGTCAATGGAATTGGTCCATGTGTTTAAAAAAAACAAAAACAAAAACAAAAAAACCATTACACTAAAATTGGTAAATAGTGTTGGCTACACTAATTGTCAACAATAACACTAATTGTGATTTGCAAGGTTAGTGTTAGAACATTATCTACCCATTCTAACACTATTTTAGCTCTATAGTAAAATTTGGTCATTTTAGGGAACAACACTAATTACTGAAATGTTGCAATGCTAAAATAAATAATGAAATGCGAACTATGTTTCAACATTTCAACATTTCAAAAAAACAGGGAACAACACTAACTATCACCCAACACTATTTACCAATTTTAGTGTAGTGGTATTGGTCTACAAATCTGAAAACAAGGGCAACAATAAGTTAAGTACAATCTCCACATCCAGGGACAATTGCCTCAATCAAGGGTAAATGTGAAAATTGTCCCCTGTTTTGTGCTATGTAAATTTTGTATATCTTCACTTTCCCCAGCTAATTTGGGGCCTCTGATTGCAAATATGAATTCATAATTTTCAAATTTTATCATGTGTTGCACATTAAAAAATTTCAATGTTTTCTCTAGGGATTAAATACGGGGCAATAAGGACGTCAATCCTCCTTGGCCAATCCATCTTCACTCATCTGAATTCTCATGATCAGCGTGAACCGATCCCTCGCTTGTCCTCCCAAAGTCATTCCTCGGGTGCATGTAAAAATGCTTGATTACTTTATCTTCTACACCTCTCCTAGCTAATTTGGGGCCTGTGATTGCAAATATGAATTCAGAAATTCCAAATTTTACTATGAGGGGCATATAAAAATTCCAGCTTTTTTCCCAGGGGTAAAAACAGGGACGAGCAAGGGGCAGGTCTGTTCATCCCGGTTGGATTCTGGCGCAGGAGGAGAGAATGAATTTGCTATTTCTAACTTACCGTAAGTTACATAAATCACTCATGGGCATAGTTTTTATTTGATTATTTTTTCCATAAATCAGTCATTGGCATGGGGTTTTTTTTAAGTTTTTTTTCCATAAATGAAAATGAAGATCTCACTGCTAAAAAATGAAGATCTCACTGGAGCTGGCCAGGAGTATTTTTACCCCATGTGCGGTAACTTTGGGCAGACAAGAGTGATGATCTTAAGTTCACCATGTGGGTTCCTCCATATCAGCTGATGCTTACTTGGCCCCCCCAGAACTTCTGATCATGGGCACTCAACATCATGGCAGACTTGGAGACTACTTACACTAGGAGACTTGACTTAGACACCCTATTGCACCGAAATGGTTATTTAGTATGGGTGAACAATTGGGTAGTATGAGAATTAGTAGTGTGACCTATTGAACAACACCATCCCTTGTACAATTGTTCATCCCTTGTACAATAAGGTACTAGACTCAGAAATGGAACATCTAAAGGCTGGTCCGCCTTTTTCATGTATTTTCTTGGACGGAATATTTTTAGTTCATTTTTCAGACAAAGAGAAATTGATGAGGAATCTAACCCAAGTGGTTTAGTATTTTCCAAGCATTTTTAACCCCTAAAGGACCAACATGCATTTTTTGGCCGTATAGAAATTTTGGACAGGTACGTGTGACTAGAGATATCCATATTTGAAGCTGAAATTTTAATAGAAGGTGGGGGCAAGGAATATCTTCATGTGTACCAAGTTTCATGACATTTTGAAATACGAGTCAAAAGTTGTGACCTAATATGTTTTTTTTTTCGTAACTGGGCAGTTTGGGCAGATCAGAAAAAATCATTTTTTCTGGATTTTTTTTTTTGAAATTGGTTCTCTACATTTATATATACTTAAAAAGCTTTGATTCATTCCATTTCAATCAATGAGGCAAAAGTTATGAGGGTTTTTGGTTTGCGGGCAGTTATGGATTGTCTACTCTAAAAAAAAATTTTAAGTCGTTTATTTAACTCAATTTATAATATTTTTGGAAAAAAAAAAATCCTAGCATGTAAATTGATTATTACAACATTACAACCGTTGGGATTGGTATTTTTAAATTCCATGATTAAAATTTTAACAATTTAGTATTTTGAATCATTTTCTACTTCTTTCTACTTACTATTTTTTTCCTATATGTTGTACAATTCCAAATGATGTGAAATTTTTCAAGCATATAGACAATTTGTTTAGGAAACTGAATTCAAAGAAGCACCACCTTTTTGGGCATTTTTCATTGAAAAGTGAGCTTGCAAAGTGCAGCTGCCCGGTTTTTCGCAGGATTGAAAAAATGGTTTTCAAGACTTTGAATGCTTATATCTTATGATCCACACGGTGGAATTTTCTGAAATTTTTACCACATGTTTTCAAAATATCATACTACAAGATCCTACGGCTACATGTGTCAAAAAAAAGTTCCAAAAAATTGGTAGTTGTATTAGAAATGGCAGTTTTGGAGTGTTTTCGGTGAGAACATAGTCATGAAACTTTAGGGGTTAATTACTTATGAATTTTCAAACGAATTAGATCGTAGGTCCCTATTTGTGAGCCTAGTTTTTTCATAAACGGTTCACTTGCAATTCTAAATAAAAATGGGGAAAGCAAAGAGAATGATTGGCTCTTGCAATTAATAATGCTCTTTTCCTTGATTCATTCAATGACTATACTGGTCAATTTCAGAACCAACTCATATCCATTTCACAACCATTTATAAGGTCTACTCTTAACCCCTAGAGGACCAAGGTGATTTTCCTATCAAAAACCACTCAAAACTATCATTTCTGTTGCAAAGAAAAAAGAGTTTTAAATTTTATTTTATTTTTTGCATATCCACAAGTAAGATCTTATACTTGACTAGTGTATGAATACATGGAAGAAATTTCAGAAACTTTGACCATGTAGATTGCAAGATATATGCATTTAAAGTGAAGAAAACAAGTTTTTTTGCACCTTGCTTGATTAGATGTTATGGCTTTTAATCTTTTTAATTCAAATTTTTTGCACTACTGATTTTGATTTTCTACTTCTTTATATTACGTAGTTGAGTTCAGAATCTACAAAAAAAATTTAGGAAAAAAAGCACTGAATTTTCACTCATTAAAAAATCGTTAAGTAGAGGTGGGTTCAAGATTGAAGAAAAAATTAAATTGTTAATAGCTTCTAGATGGAATTGAACTACAATAATCCCAAAGGCAAGATTGTTCTAGCAAGAAAATCTAACCCTATCTAACAATTTTTTTTGAAAAATTCTAAAAATTGCAATCAAAAATGAATTCTACAAGTTATTTTTTCAAGTAAATGCTTAGATTGCCCGAAAAAATAAGGTTGTCCATAACTTTCTCATTATTAGTCCAAATTGAATGAACAAAGCTTCACATGTAGACAAAAATATAATCTTGGAGTCAAAAAATTGGAAAAAAATTATTTTGACTTTTTGTGATTATTTTTGTGTTGCTTGCCAAACTCTGTTTTTGCTTATTGTGCCATAACTTTTGCTCTCGGGCATCATTAAAATAAAAGTTACATATTCACAAAGCTCTCGCAAAAATACACAACCTCAAAATATTCCAAAAAATATCACTAAAAATTGAAACAGTAGGCACATGCCCGGACCCAAATTGTCCCCCGAGGAGACAAACGGTCTTTTAGGGGTTAATGCTCGCTCTGTTTTACAGCCTCCCACCTTACACCACAAATGTTACAATGTCACCACTACAATCTACGTTGAAGTAAAGAAGAGTAACCAACATGAATGAAGAGTTTGTTGGAGACGGTTCTACTATCTGAGTCATGCAGACTTACGTAGTGGGTGCTATTCTTAGTGTCTCCTTTCAAAATTAGCCCCTATAACACGGACTTGTAACCTGAACATAGTAATCTCTATCTATTAATATGTATTATTTTTTAGGTAGTCGGTCACCCTATTGAGTTAGGGTAATCTATGTTGATTAGTATGCCCTTGCAATAAATAGTTTAGATCAGACGAAATAATTATTTTTGTGTATTTTTTTTTTCTTTGAAACAAAGGCAAACAATAATTGTTGTGAATTCTTAATTAATACCTTCAAAATTCATACACATTTGTTGATTCAATTTTTCTTTTAACTTTCAATTTTTGAAAAAAAGTAGCTAGGGTGTATGAAAAGGAGGTAAGAATCAGTCCATTTGGGGCAAATAATTATTCCATTTCAGATAACCCATGGGTCACATAAGGTGCACAAAATGGCCACCAAAATGGAGTAGTTCTCCATAAATGCACAAAATTAGTAGAAACTTAACAACAACGTGTAATTTGGTGACCATTTTTGATTACCAATATCATAGCGAGAGGTCATTTTTGGCACATTTTTGCTAAATAATTATTTAAAAATTGATAGGATTGCATTAATAATTCAATTTTTACTAATAATTTATTTGGCAATTATAAAATCCGGTAGTTTTTCTTAACTCTTTGCAACCCTTCAAATAATCTTGGAAAGTTGAACAATTTTCTTCATTGCATAAGAAATTTATAGCCATAGCTTTCAATGAAGTCATTACTTTTTATAATGTCCCTGCTTTCTTGTAATGTTAGAGGAATGAATTTGCATTCTATATTATTTAGTGGACAATAGGACATGACTTCAAATCAAATTGTACAAGTATCTTTCCTAACATTTTAACTTTCTTTACATTTAATTTTCCTTGGATTCAATAAACTAGCTTGGTAATTTCTACAACCATTCAGTTTTTAGAATTTTAATTATTTTTCATCAAAGGTGACCTCAAGCTCTAGTATATGGGTCCATTTATATATTCTAGAGGTAGTGACTTTGTAATGAGCCTTTTTTGGAGAAGCTCCATTCAATTTAACTTATTTCTTGGGTTGAATGTTTGGTTTCACCTAAATTATTATAGTTCCAACTTTTCATGCACCCTTCCCCATCGAAAACTCTTAAATAGTTCATTGTGCCTCCAAAATTCATACAACCACTTTGCATTTGTCATTGAGCAAAAATTCTTCATCTGATTTTTTCCCACATCCCAATTGAGCCAATCCTCAGAGCTTATTACTCACACAATTTTAGGTGCAATTACTTTACAGTAAGATGCTCTTAAAGCAACTCTACTCTAAAAGCAACTTCTAACACAAAGGTGCATCTTGCTTTCTTCAATGCACCAATAGTGTACATTTCAAGTGGGGATCAATTTTAGTGATCATTGCGTTTTCAACTTCAAAAATTCGTAATTAATTCCATGAAGGTCCAAAATATATAAAACTACTTGGGTTAGATGCCAATTCCATTTTTCTTCCTATAACAATTTCTTGAAAATTGTTTCAAAAGAGTTTAGCTTCCCCCAAATGCAATCAGCTCTCAAAAGGTCGCTTTAACAGCACACTACCTTAGATCAATAATTGAATAAGCACCCTCGGCAGACGATCAATCTACAAACCTACAAACTCCCATTGATGGAGCTTTTCAAACTACTATACAGTGGCCTACAACAAAGGTTGACACCCCTTATTTGGACCCTTCAGTTTTCTTGGCATTATTCGTGATATAGTTGTCATTTCTTGTTTCCCTCAATCAACATTTGTAGCTAACACAATCCCCTTCAAGCATACCAAATCTTCAGTATCAAAAAAACAAAGTCCTCCATTTTTGGTGAATTTTTTAAATTTTTTTCATGGTTTTACATGAAAATTTTATAGAAAAACAATATTGATGAACTTTTTCATTTGATTGTGAAATATGCAAGAAACATCCATACGCACATCTTCCCTTCAGCAAAGTCTCCAAAAAGTTTCACAACTCCCTCAATAGAGGCTAAATGGGGGGGTGAAAAGTGCCCAAATTTTTGAAAATTTGTATTTCTTTATTGTAATTAGTTTTTTCTATTTGCTCTTCATATTATAACTAATTTCACACATTTTTGCCGGCATTTTAGCGTGATGGTACAACTACTTTATCAAAATCTAATTACAATAAAGAAATATGAATTTTCAGAATTTTGGGCACTTTTCACGCCCCCATTTTAGCCTCTATTCAGAGAGTTGTGAAACTTTTTTGGAAATTCTTGTTGAAAGAAAGATGTGCATATGGATGTTTCCTACATATATCCACAATCAAATTTTAAAAATTCACCATTATTGTTTTTCTATGAAATTTCATGTAAATCTATGAAAAAAAATTAAAAAAATTAACCAAAAATGGAGGTTTGATTTTTTGATATTAAAAATTTGGTATGCTTGAGGGGGGATTATGTTAGCTACGAATGGTGATTGAATGAAACAAGAAATGACAACTACATTATGTGTAATGCCAAGAAAACTGAAGGGTCTAAATAGGGACGGCAACCTTTGCTGTAGGCCACTGTACATTAAACTCCCAATCACTGTTGCATTCGTACCCAAATCCATATAATAGTGAAGACAAAATTTGGTACCTCCCAGTATGGAAAGTCTCCAAATACTGTGATCACCTTGATGTTCCGTTTTAGTAACCTTAATAATTTGTACCAGTCCACCGTCTCGGCTACTCTACTCCTCAGTCCTCACCTGGGGTACTGCGAGGCTCCAGCAACTTATTAGCCAATGGCAGATTCATTCTTTTGGGCTTTTGTAGTGCTTCGTGTGATTACGCAATCATTCATTAATTAATTTTTTAATTTTAAAACTCGATGTGATGTTAAGTTAATCATTGTATTTCAGTGCATTACCGGTATCATGACGTAGTCATAAGAAAACTATTGTATAATACTGCTCGTCGGTAGTAACTGACTGGATTCCAGGGAATTTGATATGTCGAATTCAGTAATTTTTTTTTTGCACAGGCGCAGAAAACTTCAGCTGTTGTTTAAAAATAAATAAAAAATAAAAAGCTTCAGTTGTTTAGAGGTGCAATACTGTAAACAATAGTAAACCCTCACGAGTAAGTGGGAATAAAATAACATAAAGTCAACAAAATGTTACGAAATCCACTGAAACCATCCTTATTAGGAATGGGTTAACCCCTAAAGGTCGGAGACTATGTTTTCAACAAAAGCACTCCAAAACTGCCATTTCTAGCACAAGTATCAAATTTCAGAAAAAAAAATATTTTTGGACACATGTAACTGTAGGATCTTTTAGTAGACTTGCTTGAGAATATGTAGAAAAAATTTCAGAATTTTCCGCCTTGTAGATTGCAAGATATTAGCATTTGAATTGACAAAACCCCTTTTTTTGGCCCTGCAGAAACCCGGGCAGCTGCACTTCACAAGGTCACATTTAAATGAAAAAATGTCCAAAATGGTGATTACTCCTTGGATTCACTCTCAAAGCAAGTTGGCTACATGCTTGAAAAAAATTCAGATCATTTGGAATTATACAACATATAGAAAAAAAATAGGTTGTAGAAAGAAGTAGAAAATGATTCAAAACACAAAATTGTTAAGAATTTAATTATGGAATAAAAAAATGTCAATTCCAACGGTTGTAACGTTGCAGTAAACAATATACATCCTATGCTTTTATTTTTTCAAAAATTATTAAAAACTGAATTAAATAAAGGGCTTCTAAGTTTATTTTAGTGTAGGGAATCCATAACTACCCGCAAACTAGAACACCTCATAATTTTTATCTCATAAATCAAAATAGAATAATTCAACGCTTTACACTTATATATAAATCTAAAGAACCAATTTCAAATTTTTATTTGTTTAAAAAGTGATTTTTCAGAATTTTTTTGAGTTGCCCGCCGACCATTGAAAATGATATATCATCCAAAAACTTTTTAACCATGTAGTCAAAAGTTTTGAAAATTGTTGGGCCTTAAAGCTACTCCTCGGGCACACATTGTGTGAAATTTTCAGAGGAAAAAAATAAAATTTTCATTCGTAATGAGCTGCCTAAAATTGCTATGTTGCCAAAAAAATACCATTACGAGGAGATCTTAGAAGTGAGTTGAATGTCCGGAACTCTGCAAGTTAAGCCTGGTGACATTCAACTTCTTTTAACCCCAAGAAGATTGAGGCACATTTTAGGCAAAAATTATCAAAAACTATTATTGTAGTACTTTTTAGGGCAGTAGGAAAAAATGAAAATGAAAAAAAAAAAATTCAAAATTCAACTATACAAATATGTAATAGACTTCTTTGGGAATGTGTAGAAAAAATTTCAGAAACTTTGACTGCACAAATAGAAAGATTATAATGTTTCAAGTTAGGAGGAAAAAAAATTCCAACCTTGACCTAGATGGCTAACAGACTTTAAACTCCTCCTAGAGTGAGATTTTTACACTACACATGGTTATTTTTTTTTACATTTGCATCTTGCATCAAATAAGTTACAAATCTACCAAATTTCAAAAGTAAAGGATGAGTTCTGCAAAAGCTGCCCGATAAAAAAAAGGGTTCATGGTAGCATAATTCTTTTATTGGGGTACCTAATCGGAAAAAAAATTATAATCCCACAAACGGGATACATGTTCACATCTTGTATTAAAATTTCGTGAACCTTCGACCAAAATTGACTTCATAGGAACCTACCCGAATTTTCAATTGTTCGTTCAACAGACAACTGTTCTTTAGGGGGGTAACCCCGAAGTGCCTGTGGACCGCTACGGAGTCTTACAAAGGCTTAAAGGTTTGGAACTAAATAGTTGAACAATATATGCATTTTGAAGGTGGGAACTTAAATTCTAAATCTAATGGCCCCTAACATCAACTCTCTATAATTTTGAAATTGCTACTTTCTTTTCACAAGCTAGCATATTGATGAAATGCAGAGAGCTTGTAATAGTGGTCTCTTAGTGCAAGAATCCTTGATGATGTTAGTGCAAGTGTTTTATAGGGCTCTATAAAAGCGAGATTCTCCTTGAGCAAGCATAAAGGTGACAAACTCAACCAACATTATTAATTTAAAATTATTGGAAACACATTTAGGGTTTGAAAATGGAAAGCAGTATTGGAGCGAGAGAGCATGTAAGTCAGTTGCTACCCCAAACGCCTTGGAAACTAACAACGTAGGGGCTCTTTCCAAACTTCCATTGAGGATGCCCTAAAGACAGTAAGATTACTTTTGAAAATTTATTAAAGAAAACCCCTAAAATTCCATCCAAATATATAGTGAATAGTTGAGTATATAGGGATAAATTATACGGTATAGGAGTTGGATGCATGAACTGAAGAATCCAATACAAGTAGTAGCCTATGCATAATATTATTTAGGAACAAGGCACATGTATCTATAGGAGTCATTAAACATGAAAGTGTTGGACGAAAATCATTCTAAATTGATTTTTTTGCACTATACATCCTTCTTTTTTGTATTTGCAAAAACATTTTGTTGCATGATGTAATGATTCCAAGTTGCCAAAAAAACCTACTTAATCCTTTATAGGACTGAAGAGCCTACTTTGTGTTCCTTTGAGAATTTGGGGCAAACTCTCTTGACTTTGAATTTTGGAATCTTTACATAAAAATTATAGAATAGCTCCTAATCATCATGCTCTATATGTGAAGATTTGTTTTATGTTATTCCAATGAGTATTGTAAATTTTATAAGTGTTATTTTTTTTATCAATTTTAATGGCAAATGGGGCAACAAAAAAATACATTCTAGAAAAAACTGAAATTTTTTATTTGATTGAATAGATTGATACCTATATAATAAACTTTTGAACCATTCTATTTTTACCAATGAGATGAAAATTATAAGGAGTTTCCAATGAAGGCAAAAAAATATGTGAAGTCATTTTTTGAACTCAATTTTTAAAATTTTCAAAATAAGAACTAAAGCTTATGATATCTATTGTTTGTTAAAACATTCACATTGCTAGGATTAACAACGTTTCTTGTGTATTGTGTAATAACTTCTTGTATATTATAAACAAGGTACTTTATTAAACAAATAGTTAATTAAGATCATAATATACTATATACCAAAGTCATATTTGTATCAATATCATGGTTTCACCACTTGAAAGAATCAATAATTTTGTTCTATTTAGGCTATAAGTCTTCCTTCTCTTCAAAGAATAGCGTTATTAATTTTTTAAATGTTATAAAGTGGAGAAGACATCAACCATTATCTTTGAAAAAATATCCCATATCAATAAAACATTGTAATGACTTTGATTAATAACAATAAAGATTCCATGCATGCATGAAATTGTCAAAATAATTTTGAATTGATAAATATCAAGTCAAGACACTAAGGTAATGACAACAACTACTACCAAAGAAGAAAGTCGGAAGAGTGATTGAAAAAAAGATTGAATAAAATTCTAAAGATGGCATTTGCTATAATAATATATATTTTCCCTCTATTCTTCTCCTAATTGTTGATTAATTTTTTCTAGTTTTGAAAAGATTGATAAAATATCTTAGTTATTGAACAATATGCAACTATTATATAACATCCTTCTAATTACTATTACAAATTTTTTAAATTGATACCATTTTGACAAGCTACATAATAAAAATAATTGTACGTAATTCTAATGCATTTCAAATTTTAAATTCTTATTTACTACAATTTTTTAGATTGGATTTGTTGGTTCTCATTAAGGTGTACTTTTTAAAATTTCCAATCTATAATAATTATATTATTTTTTTTTTGCAAATTTGATTAAAAAATAGTTTTTTTAATCTTAAAAAGCCCCTAAGATTTCAAGCTCAAACAACATTGCAAAATTGAGCTTGAGATTGTGGAATTACTACTTTTGTTTTGAGTTTTTTATTTTATAACATTGTAGTGATTCTTCACTTCTATAGAGTTAACAAAGATACTAAAAATATTATGGATATCTGAAAATTAAAAAAAAAATTATTCACATGTTTTTCAAGAATTTAACTATTTTATTAAATGAACTAATCGGTTTAGTTGCTAATTCTTACACCAATACATTATTAAGTTGCAATTTAAAAATTGCAATTTACTTTGTAAATTTCCATATTACATGGCATGTTATTTAATGACCACGTATAATATAGTAACAATCAACACTGTCTGGGGGAAGTCGCAATAGGGGGAGTTTCAATTCAACGAGTTCACAAATCATATGTGGCAATCAATAGAAGGTTCAACAAACTCAATGCACTTTCTTCTCCACTCAAAATGGTAAAGAGTTTGCTGAACTTTTGACCTCGTATTTGTATTGTAACTCATCCTATTGATGCGAGTACTATTGTCCTTCAACACCTCATTCACTCATTCATCTCATCTTATTGAGACTGTTATTGATGCAAGCACTATGGACTCTTAACACCTCATGTATTCACTCATCCCATTTTCTTTACACGAAATAGTGAAATTGGGTTGCATTACTGAGAGAACTTACCTCATGACTCACTGCTTGGCCAAATGGAGGCATATGACATTCCCTAAACTTGAACTATAAACCTATGCACCAACCCATATAATACACATAGTTCCTACATTATTGCATCCTTCTATAGTAACTAGACATATTTATATAATTTAGAATGTCAAGAAATTAGTGTGGGGCAACCTAATTAGCACAGTGACCCCAGTGACCATAATTTCTCCAAGTCACCTTATTTAAATACATTTAAATTAGTGCAGGCTCGCCAAGGATTGCCTCTCGATGTTCTGTTTCCCCTTGCAATGGAAACTGTCCATATGTTTCAAAAAAAAAAATTTAGTGCAGGCTGAAAGTAATGTTACTGCATGTAGCTAATCTCCACACCAATTTTGTTTCGAGTGACACTAATAGTTTTGCAGTAACACTAATTTTGCTTACTAGTGCGGTTTAGGCGCCCAAAGCCGCCCACCAAACCTACCCCCTCTTGGCTCCTGTAGCAATCGCAATGATCATCCGGATTACCCGAACTAAAGCCAACATCAGACAGCGTATTACACCCCCACACGAGTCACTTCCAAAATTCCCCATTAAATTAAAAACCATCAAACTTTTTAAAAACAATCCTAAAATATACTACCTGACACTCCCTTCCTCTGGTCACTTTAGCCGCGAAACCCAAGGCGCTCTGCTCCCACGGCCACCCCCTATCCCCGTGTGCTGCGCAAGCCAAGAATACAGCAGCTCACTAAATAAATAAAAGGAGACGTCTTTCCCCTAGAAAGCTTCGCACGCCAAAGATCCATCCGCCTCCCTTCCTCCTTCCGTCCCGAGTCCCGAGTTCCGAGTCCCGAGACAGCAGCTGCCCAATTCCCAAATCCACCATCGCCACTCTCACAAGGCCCCTTGTGCCGCAATTCCGGAGTAGTATTTGTAGCCCATTGTTTTCACCCTTTTTTTTATAATATACCCTTTTGGTGAGCTTGGGGTCCAGCTCGGGGAGGGTGGGGAAGACGAGACGAGACGGGACGAAGTTTGAGCTTCGAGGGGGCTTGTTGGGTGCTGAAATTTGCACATGCACGGAGAAAGAAGCTCGGGAATGGTGTCATGAAGTGGGAGAAGCTCACGGTTCTCGATCCTTGGGAGGTCTTGGAAATTTTCTTGTTTGGAAACAGCCACCATTGTTTGGAATGACTTAGTAACGATTGGTGTGCACACAACAAACATTCTTGACGAGAGGTGCAGCAGCTGGAGTTGGGGCACGGAGCTGGGAAGCTTCTTTTTGATTTGAGACGTACGTCGGTTTCTTTGGCATCTATCTGCATTCGCTTGCTGAGTGCGTTCATTACGTGATCTTGAAGCGATCGTTCTTTGGAGAGGGAAGCGAGGGGATTCCTATGAGAACGGGGACATGTGGGTTGCAGCAGGCAATGGTGCATGTTTTTGGTGACGATTGTAGAGGAAACGAGTGTTGAAGGGTGCGGTTTTGGAGGAAGAAGCTACCACTTCGAAGGCTGGAGGATCTGAAGACGGGAACCCGCAAGTGCAGGAGTTGCACTGATTGATTGATTGACCGATCGAGTAATTCTATCTCGTCGCGATGACGCTCAGTTTGCAGAGACCGGATGATCGCGGCGGACTGAGGTCCATGGAAAAATGGTAACCCTGCCGTCCTTTTACGAACCGTCTGTGACGAATGCGACGCTGTAGAAATCTCGTCGCGGTTGTTGGATGCAATTTTCGTCTGGAGCTTGCTGAGAGTCCGTATGTTGACGATCATAGTGAGGGCTCCGGTGTTTGCAGTTTGTGTCCCATGAGAGTGGCGCCCGGTCGAGAATTGGAACTGATGTGGGAGCATTTGTGTGTGCAGGTCGAATTCGGGTTGGGGCACCCCGCATCAGCCCATTCTGGAGCCTTCCATGAGTCCGCTGTTCTTCCCGCACGCGCCATCGCAGTCCATGTTTCCGCAGTTGATGGAGCAGCAAGCACTTCTGCAAGCTATTGTGCAGCAGCAAGCCAATGCCGCGGATCAGTCCATGTTGGACTCCTCCCCTTTGCAACAACCCCAGGGGAACAACCTGCACAATCACAACCACAATAGCAACAGCTTAGACACGCTCCTCCACTCGGGCAGCAAAAGCTCCAGCATGGCGGACTCCACCAGCGACGACGATTGCAACAAGGCGCCCGAGAATCTGCAAATCAATTGCATCGCGGCGCTCGGAGGCGGCCCCCTGTCGCCCGTCTTGACCCCCATGCTGGACAGCACCGCCAGCACGGGGACGTCCCTCATGAACAAGCCCGACTACTTCCGAATGGAGAGCCCCGGCGGCCCGCTGTCCCCGAACGCACTCCGCGAGAGCGACGAGTCGCAGGGCTGCTTCAAGCGCAGCCGCTTTGAAGACGAAGATGGCGAGTGGATGGAGCAGATCCACCACAGGTCGACGAAGCTGCCCAAAAGGCAAGTGCAAGAGCCTTTACCAACTGGGGAGATGGCATTCGCGACGGCGATGGCACCCCCGCCTCCCGTGGTCGACATGGACAAGCTCGCGAGCATGCGCGCCATTCTCTTCCGCCACGCCTCGCAACCCGTGCCCAGCTTGGACGAAATCGCCAGCACGCGCCCCAAGCGACGCAACGTCCGAATCTCCAAAGACCCGCAAAGCGTGGCCGCGCGTTTGCGCCGCGAACGCATCAGCGACCGCATCCGCGTTTTGCAGCGCTTGGTCCCGGGCGGCACCAAGATGGACACGGCGTCCATGCTCGACGAAGCCATCCACTACGTCAAGTTCCTCAAGCTCCAGCTTCAGGTACCAACAAATCCACGGCAAACGAAACGGCTTCTCTCTCGTCACCCATCTGCAACTTCTTTCGGAGTCCATGTATCGATCCCGAGTTCAATTACCCCGACCTAGCTTGTTTTCTGAATGTGAGTGAGTCCCGTTTTGCAGGCGTTGGAGCAGATAGGCAGCAACACCAGCAATTGCGACGCTCGAGGATTTCAGCAGCAGTCGCAGTTGGCGAGCTTGGCTCGTCCGTTTGATTTGAACTGTGCACAGGCATGGCCAGGTGCTGCTGCACCAGCAGCGATGGTGAACAACAGTCTGCTCCCGAACCCAGCTTCCTCCCTGGAGCAAGGTGGGCTTTCATGGCCGAGTGAGGCGAATTCTGCGTTTTCGGATGCAATGCAAGAGCAGTTTTGCCATTGAGATTGAAGCTCGTCGGAGGTTACCATTTGGAGGCCATAATTTGAGGGAAAATTGTCGACAACCACCACCATTCTGAGTTGCCATGCAGGAGCTCGGCAGCAATTTTTGTGAGAGAGATCATTGGGACCAATCTCTGAGATGGAGATCATAGCTTCTTCTCTTCTGGTTCGTTACTTCGGAATCTTAATTATCTTCCCATCCCACCCCCATCCCTCGCCATCCCCATCTTCGAGTTGGCCCCCTCTTTTGTATCGTAATGAAGTACATACTTCTCCCATTCATCATCTCTACATGCCGCCTTGGATTAGTTGTCACCTCATTTCCTTTCGTTCTCTGATCTCGCTGCTGCCATGGAGGATGCAGATGAACGTGAGAACCGGTAGCAGCAGTAGCAGCAGTAGCAGCAGTAGCAGTAGTAGCAGTGGTACTGAGAATTCAATTTATGTCGTGTACTCTGCTTCTGACTTCGTTATTCTGAACGTCAATTTTTTTTCTCTTTGTATAGTATTAGTTAATTCCCGATCGTCCATGGTTTGATAATTTTGAGCTTCCGTTGGTACTTGGTACATACTGTAGGGTCACTGATCGATCCAGGGGAAGAATCTTGAAGTTAGATTTTGATCCTGTAGGAGGGTTTGCATTCCTCTTCCATTGAAGCTACGGTATAGCACCACCGCAAAATGTACAGGCCACCATTGCAATGCAAATGTGTTGCTATTGTCGTTTACTGAATATTCATGCTCTGCATGCTCTCACAACTTCCATTCTCCTGCCGTGTTGACAATAATTGAGCATTTGGAGATGTTACAGAGTAGTTGGTGGTCTTTCTTTCATGTCCTTCAGAGTCTTTTGGCCGGTTTCTGTGCATATATCTGGGCTATTGGATGTCGTGAATATGGGCTGTGTCGAAGAATTCTACCTACTGTTCATGGGTATCTATGGAAATGCATAATGAAGGTGGTAAAGTCTGTGTGCGAGTGTGTGTGTGACCAGGAAAGTGTACGTGCTGATCACTTGCTAGTTCATTTAGTGTGGAGCTTGTTCTTGGATGCCCAGGTTTGCTGAAAAGGTCGGAGTGGGGGCGCTTGTCATGAGGATAAGACGGTACATGTTCATCAGATTGGGCTTGCATGACAGTGCATTTTGGGGGGTAAGCTTAACTGGAGAGATGTGCACTGCTCGCTGTGTAATTTAGCAGTGAAGAAATCCAACTTAACCCTGATCTGCCAGAACTACAGCAGCACTGAGTGTCCTTTGGGAAAATGGAATCAGATCAAAGACGTGGAATATGCAACATAAGGATTCTCGGTTTTCACTCATTGAAGCTTTGCCATTGAGTTGTTTCGGTGAGTTTCGGTGATGTTTGCCAATTCCAAGTTCAGTGTCATTTAGGCTATGAGTTGAATCGAAGTTATTTACGTTATCGTTGGTTTTACATGGGTACCAGATTTTGCAACATTGGTCAAAACCAAGGAAATGTGACCACCATCCATCTCAATGAAATGTGGTGAAAAGAGTGACACCACGTCTCCTATCTTCAATCCTATCTTCAATCATAAACTATTTAGTAAATTTTCATTACATTGGGGATACAAGTGGTAAAAGATAAAATCACCCATTTAGTTATGTATGAAGTTGAACTAGAGATGAAAATCTTGGTAGGATATATATTTAACACACACTATCATCTAAGTTTGATGAATTCATTAATCTATTAATTTGGTGAAATAAAAATAAAAATTTGGGTGGATAATTGTTGAACTAGGATGACATCACTCATAGTTTTTTTTATTGACCCCTAATTACCAATCAAAACAATAACGAATCTAAGACGGCCCATTCCAAACACTTAATCCATCTTAGGCAACCAGAAATGGGTACATTCTGATCATGTATAAAGTCATGCTTCTTGAATAATTGAACATCCAAAGTACAATGAGATGAATAGTGTCCACAATCAAAGTTGTGAGTAACAATGAACTAAGTTAGTGGCAACTGACAGGACTTGTATCCTTTAGGCATTAGAACCATTTCATAATGCAAATTTTTTGTGGCCTTGAGGTTGTGACTATTTTAGGTGAGTACCATAATCATTGTGGATGCATTTGTTTGTTGTTTTGGGTCAATCTAGTGACCATCTTTTAGGATATTTGAGCAACGTTCTTCTAAAATTCATAATTAATTTATACTTTATAGGAAAAATTCAATTTCAATTGCTAACGCATTAACCCCTAAAGGTTTTTGACTATGTTTTCACCAAAAACGCTCCAAAACTGCCATTTCTAATACAAGTATCAAATTTAGAAAAAAAAAACATTTTTGGACACATGTAACCGTAGGATCTTGTAGTAAACTTGTTTGAGAAGATGTGGAAAAAATTTCAGAATTTTCCACCATGTGGATTGCAAGATAATAGTGTTTGAATTGAGAAAAAAACTTTTCTAATCACTGCGAAAATCCGGGCAGCTGCACTTCACAAGGTCACATTTATATGAAAAAATGTCCAAAACGGTGGTTACTCTTTGGATTCATTTTTGAAGTCAAGTTGGCTATATGCTTGAAAAATTTCAGATCATTTAGATTTGTACAACATATAGGAAAAAAATAGTAAGTAGAAAGAAGTAGAGAATGACTCAAAACACTAAATTGTTAAGAATTTAATCATACAATTGAAAAATGCCAATCCCATCGGTCATGATGTTGTAATAACCTATCTACACCCAATGTTGTTGTTTTCTTCAAAAATATTGAAAATTGAGTGAAATAAAGGACTTCAAAGTTTATTTTAGAGCAGAGATTCCATAACTACCCTCAAACTAAGAATCCTCATAACTTTTGACTCATAGATCAAAATGGAATGGTTCAAAGCTTCCCGCGTATATATAAATCCAAAGGACAAATTTCAAATTTTTATTTTTAAAAAAAGTGATTTTTAAAGAATGTTTTTTTTGTTGCCCGGGCTGCCCGCTGAGCATTGAAAATCACTTATCATGCAATAACTTTTTACCCATATAACCAAAAGTTATGAAAATTGTTGGGCCTTAAAGCTACTCCTCGGGGGAATGTTGTATGAAAATTTCAAAGAAAATAAAATAAAATCTCCGCTCATAGTGAGCTGCCCCAAAAAGCTATGTTCTCAAAAAAGCATGTTCAGTGCTTTAGGGGTTAACCCATCTCTCCTGTTTACCTATATGTGACAAAATAAAAAATAAAAAATAAATAATTTATCACTCCCATGATGCCATTCACATGCCAATTTTTTTTAATCCGAAAACTTCCTCCTCCTCCTGCTTAAGGAAATATTGCTCAACTGAGGTGCATGCAACTCTCGGCTCCAAGGCTTGATGGTGATCAGTCAGTGGTACATCATTTCTTTCAGAGCTTCAGTCCCTTCAAACCTGATGGACGCGACTAACTCACTACGCCCTCATCAGTACCTCCCCAAACTTGTATTCAGTTGTCCATTAACTTGCTCCTGCTGGACATCACTCAGACAACATCAACATCAATGGCATCAATTGACAGGAATTCTTTATATTCCACTCTCTATGTGGTCTGGTCTGACTGAGTTCCATGAACTTTAAGTTATTAATTACAACAAATGGTAAGAGACTGAGTTCCATGAACTTTAAGTTATTAATTACAACAAATGGTAAGAGACTGAGTTCCATGAACTTTAAGTTATTAACTACAACAAATGGTAAGCTTTACCTCCAGTGAATGTTGCAACATTCTACAGCAATCAATACCAAAGTGACGTAGCCATGAAGAAACAGTTAGCAACTAACTTAATTCACCAGCCTCCAGTTAAGTTAATATGCAAGTAACTGTATAATCCTACAGTATGTCAACATTCTCTCATCTAAGTTAATGACAGAAAGAAGTCATTAATTATAACTGATATCAATGGTAACTTTTATTTCATGGAAAAAAGGGATCGACTTCAAAGATCAACTTCAAAGGAGAACTAAAGAACGGGCCGGCCAGACACCAGAGTGTGTAGCAGCAGGCAAAAGAGGAATTCGGGTACAATGAGAGGCCATGTGAGAGAGAGTTAGAAGTACAAATTTGATGCTAAGGAGCGCAGCTCCATTTGCTTGAAGGCTGTTTCTGTTTCCTTTCCTTTCCTTTCCTCAGGGCTTGACTTCTCCAAGACTTCACCCCCCATCCATCCGTCGGGTCCGTCGGGTCCGTCCAGGAGGTTGTCCAGGATGAGTTACATATTCTCCATCTAGCAGCTTAGATTGCATCCTCTGCAGACGAAATCTTGTGACAACAGCAGGACTCTGACACAAACGATTCCACCACCAGTTTGCCATTGGAACACAATGAAAGACACTGGATGGAGGTTGCACATGGAGGCTAATATATATATATACCCAGTATTGAATTGAAGGTAAGAGGTCCATAAATCGATCTGGGTGTATATGCGTCTCCTATCTAGGAATTAGTGACATGTTCCTTGAAATATCTATTATTGTCTTTGATGAGGTGGGTAGCGGCTTAACTCCAAAATGGCCCTGGAATTTCCTGAGCTTCTAGGAATGTGCTCTAAATTGAACAAAAAGCCAAAAAATTTATAAGTTGTATCAATTATTTCTGAATTGTAACCGTATAAAATTAAACAAGACATGTTAGAGATCACATTAGAAAAGAAAAAACACAACAATATATCTTACGGATTGAAAGATTATAATGTTTGATCATGAGAGTGTTAAAACTGTGAAAGTGATTTGAAGTCTTTTAATCCTCTTTTCACATGTCAAATCTAAAAAGTTGGTCACCAAAAAAATATGAGGTTAAAGGGCCTGACATGCATAACCCTAATCAATTTATGACTTCTCAAAATCTACTTTACAATTTTCTTAAATGAATTTCTAATGTGATTTTTCTCTCAAAGCTCTAGTGTATTTGAGGCTCATTCCCAAGAGCCCTCAACACTACAAAAAGTCAAGATTGCAATGGACACCCGTGCACAAAATCTTGAATAGAAAATTCATAATCAATCATTTTCAAAATCAGATTTTTGAAGCTAAAACTAAACTTCAAAAAGAATTTTAAAATATATATAAACTATTAAAAATAATAATTTGGTAAGGTTTTATTTGACTTCAAAAATTGGTCGAGGAACATTCTATCCTTGGGGTCACTTTGGGGTTAAAGGGACAGTTTATGGACCTCGTACCTTAAAAAGGAATTAATGAGGATTCATACTTTCATGGATGTTGGGCTAGCATGAGGGGGCCAATGCGGGAGCTCTAGGACACACGCGGGGTCAATTCAATTTTTTGACGTAAAATATTTTAAGTAATTAGTGGTGCAAAAGTTTTAAGCTAAGAAGATACAAAGTCTTATAATCTAGTCACACAAGGTGCAAATAACATAATTTTCTTCACTTTATTTGCAAATCTTGTTCAATCTACATTGAGTCAAAGCCGGTTTATGGAATTTCTTCCACACATTCTCATACTAGTGTAGTGCAAGATCAAATGGTTAAATATGCAAAAATAAATAAAATAAAAATAAAATTCAAAAGTTCTATGCTCATTGAAATATAAATGGCAATTTTGAGTGGTTTTTGAATTTTAAAATGGCCTTAGAATTGTAGAGGTTCAAACAATATCATTTGATTCTTTATGTAAAAAATGAGGCCAAATGTGATGTGAATCATGGAATTGTTTTATTATAAGGTGTGCAACCTATTATTATCATTAATTACAATTGGGTCCTATATAGATACCATATAAAAAAGTTATGATATTTCAAAGTACAACCTCAAGGTAAACCCAAAATCAATAGTTGGCTCTTGTAGACTTTCGTATTTGATTAATTCTGACATCTTATGTAATCAACATCTAGGAACCACATTTGGGTGTCTACAAAATTATGAAGTTAAACAAATTTCTACTAAATTATTACTTTTAGTATATTAGGATAATTCTTTAAAATTTTATTTTTAGCATCAAAATCCAATTTTAAAAACTATCTATGATTTTTCTAATGAAGATTTTGTGCAAGGATGTCTTGACAAAATCTTGACTTTTTAGGGTTTGGAGCTCTCGGGAATGAACCTCAAGGACACTAGATTTAAATGAAAAAAATCCCATCAAAAATTCAATTAAGAAAATTGTAGAATAGATTACCACAACCTGTAAATTGATTGTTACTATACTATACATATTATGTGAGTCCTTTAACCTCATATTTTTATATTTTCATGAAATCAATTTTAGATTTTTAACCTGTAAAAAGAAGGTTGATAGACTTCAAATCACTTTCATAATTTTAACACCCTCACGATCAAGCATCATAATCTTTCTTTCCACAAGTCATCTAGTTGTATTTTCTTTACCTATGTGATCCATTAGACATCTAGTTTAAATTTGTACAGTTACTGTTTTGAAGAAATTGATGAAACTTATCAAAACTTTGACTTTTGTATAATTTAGAACAAGCTCCAAGAAGTTCAAAATAGCCTTCAAGAAGTTCAAAACAGCTTGGGCATTAGGGGTTATTGAAGCGTGATCCACCTAAGATTCTAAGGATACAAATGATAACTGCCATGTTGCCATTTATTGTCTTGTAACTCAATTCTTCCTATCTATTACACATACATCATGATATTCCTCTTTTTTTGCTTTTAAGAAATTCTTAAGAGAATTCATTTTAAGATGAATACAACATCCACTTTACAAGCATTACATTTTCCCAAAAACAAATAAATTATAAAATATGTATGGATAAAATTGAAACTTAATATTTTATGAATAAATAGAAAATTCATGGCATCTATTTAGTCATCAATTGAAATATTTGTACTTCTTGGAGATAATAAAACTAACATTAGCATTGAAATTAAGATTTAGACTCTCAAAGAGATATAGAATGTTTGAATTCCAAATGTTTTATAGTTGAAAATTCAGTTGCATGTGCACAATTTAAATATATTTACATACAATAATGGTATTTCATTTATGTCATATATCTTCAAATGAAATTTAGAAAATTTGATATGGATTTTGCATACTTGTAAGTTTGAAACTATTCACATATAATAATGGTATCTCATATCCATCATATATCTTCATATGAAAATTAGAAAATTTTATATGGATTTTGCATACTTATAAGTCTATACACTAGTGAACAAATGATTTGCTTGAACTAGAGAAATGACTAGTGAGTGATAAAACCCATACGTCCAATATTCAAATCAAATGAAGTCATATTCAGTTTCAAGCTCTATAAAATTTTGTCCTCTTCTTTTATTTTCAAGATGGATTAAAAGAAGCTTCAATACCTTGAAAAAACTATGAAATGGAGCATAGATACAATCATTTGAATTTCCAATGCAAGGTTCCAACTCATCTAATGGCATGGAATATATTATACTTGTTTCCCGTGCAACTTTCAACACTGGATTAACTCACCATCACTTATATATATATTGTATATCTTTTATTCTATATCATCCATTCTAGAATCATAGGATGTACTTCATTGATGATTAAATTCACTATATATTTTTTTCTTTCAGTGCCTAAATCTTTATTTGAACTTTTGCATATTTTTGCATATATGTGTGTGTACTCATAGGTTATCTTTAAGAGATTCCAAAATTATTTTGGATGAATGAAAAATTATTGGATGAAGCATTGTATAGAATCGTTCTTTCCATCATTCATTATATGGACTTCAAAGCACTCAATAGTTGAAGGATACCATAACCGGACGTTAGAATCAACAAAAAACATTTCTAAATACAGATGCCAAAATTTTAGGGATATTATTTTTCAACTTTGGTTGGAAAATCAATTTTTTATATTTTTAGACATTGCCAAATCACATTTTCCAACTTTAATTAATTATTTGGCATGAAATGTTGAACTTGACCACCAAGTATGGTATTATCACTAGTCTTTAAAGTTCTTGAAAGCCCAATTTGGGAGGCAACATGATTTATTTTGTATTTAATACAGAAAGAGCATCAATTAATGTATATAATCGTGACAAAAATTTGATATGATGTGAACTAGATTTTGTGATACAAAACACTCTCAATTTGGATCATTATTGTTTCTCCAACATGACCCATTTCCAATCACTTAAGCAATTGCCCATACGTGGAGTGCAAGTTTGTTCAGATGGGAATTTTTCTCGTACGCTGAAACAAAGTTTGGAAGGATTGCATATTTTTCCAACTTTTTTTACACAAAACATAATTACTATGAATTAGTAATTAGTACTATGAATTTTTCCAATTTAGTGGAAGATTCTCTTTGACCTATTCTTGATCTATAGATTGTTGTATTACCAACCATAGACTGATGTAAGTGATAATTGTGGCTTTCAATGTACAAGTTGTGATCATTCTATATTTCAATGTACACCTCCCGGACATGATGTCTTGCTCTGCGTAAGTTGTTGGAAATGCAACACAGCTATGGTTGGAAATACATGAGCTTATACCACCAAAATGGTGTGTGTGTGATTAGAAACAGGTCGGCTACCTCAGGAGAAGCTTCAAAATGGTCTATTCTATGTGTATAGTATTATGTTTGAGCACAATAAGGTTTTGGTTTTATTGTGACATCCACAAGAAAAAATGATGCTAATTGTTGAACTATCAATCCAATGGTGCATATCATACCATATTTGATTACATAATTTGTATGCTATGGATTATATACTGAACCTTATCTAACCCCTAAAATACCGAGGCCCTTTTTCTTCCAAAAAACACTCAAAACTGCCATTTCTATAGCAAAAAGTAAAAAAAATTGAAAAATGTTTTTCTTTCCACATCTAACTGTAGGATCTTATACCTAACTAGTTTGAGAGTGTGTGGAAAAAATTTCAGAATTTTTGACCGCACAGATTGCAAGATATCTGCGTTTAAAGTGAAAAAAACAAATTTTTCAGCACATTGCGGGACTAGATTTTTTGACTTTGAACATTTTTAACTTAAATTTTTTGCACTAAAGGGTTTTGAGCTTTAAATCCTCGTAGTGGAGAATTGAGTTGAGAGTCTAGGAAAAAAAAACAAAAACAAAAACACTTAATTATCATTCTTTAAAAAATTGTTAAGTAGAAGTAGTTACAAGATAGAAGGGAAATCTAAAATATTCATATATTTTAGATGGAATTAAAATTCACTAATCCCAGTGGTGAGATTGTTCTATCAAGTAACCTAAACCATCCAAAAAAAAAGAACCTGAAAAATTTGAAAAATTGAATTCAAAAATGCATCCTAGAAGTTATTTTCTTCAAAAAGATGCTCTAACTGCCCGAAAAACAAGAATGTCCAGAACTTTCTCATAACAAATCCAAATGAAATGAATCAAAGCTTTCCAAATAGACAAAAATATAATCTATGAGAAAAAAATATTAAATTAAAAAAAAAAAAATTGGGCCTTTTTTTTCGACTGCCCGCCATCCCCTGTTTTGAACTTATTTGGTCATAGCTTTTTTTTCCGGGCACCGATTCTGAAAAAAAATTATATTCCCGCAAAGCTTATCACTTTTTCTATCTTCAAATAAAGTTTCAAAAAATCATGACAAAATTTCAGCCTGTAGGTACCTGCCCGAAATCCCAAATGTCCGCCGAATTGACAATGGTCCTTTAGGGGTTAAAGATCCCTATAGACCTTTAAGCCTTATGTTAGAAGATAATGATTACTATTTTAAGGACCAGACGCTCAAACTTTGAACAATGGATGAACAAAAACATATCTTAAGCACGAGAAGTTTTTCTTCTTTCATCCATAAATCCCTAAAATCCCATTGTCCCCTCGGGGGACAAATTAGATTTTGGGCAGGTACCTACGGGCTCAATTTTCAGTGAAACTTTTCTATGAGATAGAAAAAATGATTAGCTTCATGGGAATATAATTTTTATTTCAATTGGTGCCCGGGAGCAAAAGTTATACCACAAAAAGCCTCAAACTAAACTTGTTGGGCAGCACAAACTTTTTTGCAAAAAGTCAAAATAAATTTTAATTTTTTTTTCTCTAAAACTTTATATTTTTCTCTACATGTGAAGCTTTGATTCATTTTATTTGGACTAATAATGAGCAAGTTACGGACAATCTTGTTTTTCGGGCAATCTAAGCATCTTTTTGAAATAATAATTTGTAGGATTCATTTCTGAATGCAATTTTCACAATGTTTTACAACTTTTTTTTTGAGAATGTTGTGTTTGCTAGCTAAAACAATCTCACCATTGGGATTAATGTATTTCAATCCCATCTAAGAGCTATTAACGATTTAGTTTTTTTTTCAATCTTGGATTTATTTCTACTTAACAATTTTTT
The DNA here is from genome assembly GCA_963969595.1 of Neckera pumila. Lineage (NCBI taxonomy): Eukaryota > Viridiplantae > Streptophyta > Bryopsida > Hypnales > Neckeraceae > Neckera > Neckera pumila. The sequence continues at coordinate 965,480 of OZ018408.1, read as the reverse complement.
AAAGAATGAAAATCAAGTATTTTTTTTTTGAATTTTTTTTTAGACTTTCAACTTACATCTTCAACATAAAAAAATTTAAATTCAAAGTCCATAGTGCAAAAATTTCCACAATTGGCGGTCAAAGTCATCTGAAATTGCAGGTTAGTGTTCAAAAAAACTTTCTTTTTCAACTTTGAATGCTAATATCTTCCAATCTAGATGGTCAAACTACATGAAATTCTTGCCACATGATCTTTGACAAGTGAAGTACAAAATTCTATGGTTCGATTCTAAGAAAATGTTTTTTTTTGTGTTCTTGGATGAACGCAGCCAAAATGGCAGTTTTGAGTGGTTTTTGACAGAGAAATGGCCTTGGTCCTTTAGGGTTAAAATATTTGTGAATTCTTGTATTTGTTCTCTTATATTTATTCAATGTAGATTCTCGTTACTTTTCTTTATAAATGTTCTGTAGGTCAAGTTGTATATATATATTTAATCTAAAAAGTAAATATTCTGCTTCAAAAAATGACCCGTCAAAAATGACTTGAATACATAAGTAGAAAAGAAATCTTAACCCCTAAAGGACCAACATGCGTTTTTTGGCCATATATAAATTTTGGGCAGGTACGTGTGACTAGAGATATCCATATTTGAGGCTGAAATTTTAATAGAATGTGGGGGCGAGGAATATCTTCATGTGTACCAAGTTTCATGACATTTCAAAATACGAGTCAAAAGTTGTGACCTCATATATTACTTTTTTTCGTAACCAGGCAGTTTGGACAGATCAGAAAAAATCATTTTTTCCGGAATTTTTTTTTTGAAATTGGTTCTCTACATTTATATATACTTAAAAAGCTTTGAGTCACTCCATTTCAATCAATGAGTCAAAAGTTATGAGGGTTTTTGGTTTGCAGGCAGTTATGGATTCTCTACTCTATAAAAAACTTTAATGTCGTTTATTTAACTCAATTTTCAATATTTTTGGAAAAAAATAAAATCTTAGGATGTAGATTGATTATTACAACATTACAACCATTGGGATTGGCATTTTTAAATTCCATGATTAAATTTTTAACAATTTAGTATTTTGAGTCATTTTCTACTCCTTTCTACTTACTATTTTTTTCCTATATGTTGTACAATTCCAAATGATGTGAATTTTTTCCTGCATATAAACAACTTGTTTAGGAAACTGATTTCAAAGAAGCACCACCTTAATCGGCATTTTTCATTGAAAAGTGAGCTTGCAAAGTGCAGCTGCCCGGTTTTTCGCAGGATTGAAAAAATGGTTTTCAAGACTTTGAATGCTTATATCTTATGATCCACACGGTGGAATTTTCTGAAATTTTTACCACATGTTTTCAAAATATCATACTACAAGATCCTACGGTGACATGTGTCAAAAATTGTTTTTTTCCAAAAATTTGGTAGTTCTATTAGAAATGGCAGTTTTGGAGCGTTTTTGGTGATTACATAGTCATGAAACTTTAGGGGTTAATAATCCATCATAGTCATAACTAAAGATTTTAAAAGTAATTATTATGTAGGTATAAACTCGTAGAATGCACTTTTGGAAAATTCAATGTTTTGTCAAAAAATGCATTTTAAGAGAATCTAGAATCCTCCATTTGATTGCCAACAAGATCCAATAAAGCTTTTTTCAATATTATTTTGTAACCATGCGGAATTGTTTGTTTGTCCGTTTTAGGTATAGGGTATATCAGCCCATTACTGTATTCCGTCACTCCACATTGGTCTTAATTCCATCCCACTTTGGGCTTAATTCCATCCAAAAAACATCTAAATTTGTTCTTTTTATGACAAAAGCAGAGAATCTTATGACAAAAACATAATTGTTATGACAACAAGGGGTAATGTGTCATTCGATTAATGGTGAATACTTTAGTCTTGGCTTGACAGTAATAGGTTGTTTATGAGACATTATGACTCTAGTCTATGGTCGTATTTGTAATTTTAGGGTTGAACACTTCAAAAATTGAACATTTACAATATTGGTCGGAAAATTATAATTCCACTTGGGTTTGATTCGTGAAATATGCGCACATCTCTAAAAAATATGTGCGCCTTTTGGAGTTGGCCCCAACATATGTAGATTGCAAATCAAGGTAGTAATAGGCTGGTGTACCTTACATTTGTTATGGGGTTGACCATCAAGGTAGAACAACCCAATGCCTTCAGTCACCAATTCCAACATCTAGTAAACCCTCCCATTTACATCAGTCACCAATCCCAACATTTAGTAAATCCTCCCATTTGCATCAGTCACCCACCCATTACCACAATCTTAGCAATCCTTTAGTATCATGACAATGCACTTGGAGAGGGGACATGTGGTAGTGTATGGTTTAGCACAAGTCTACCTAGGCACGCTTTACCAATTTAGTCCCAATAAAGTGTGAAAAATCATGAAAAATTCATTTCTTGTTGGAATGTCTTGATTCTTCTTGCAAATGTCTCCTCTCAAACTTCTCAATCTCTTACAAATACATGAGTTGACAAATAGCTTCTCCCAAGGTACCCAGATTGCAAATCTGGGTCTGTCATAGGTTGATGTACCTTCTAATCTAAGCTATGTCCTCTCAAACTTCATGTTGATCCAGCTCAGTTTCTAAGATTGTGGGCGGCTAATTGATCAGGTCCACCTGAATTTGACTGTTTAGAGAAAATCAACACTGTGAGCGGCTGCTTTAGTGGTGTCAGCTCATGGCAAGGCGGGGTACAGAAGTACGTTAAGTTAAATAGAGTGCAGGCAGTCCATTTCATTTGTGTCAAAAAAAAAAAAAAAAAAAAAGTGTAGGCAGGGATCTCCCAGTCTGGGAGATGTGACCAAGTGCCCCAAATGGGCAACGCATTTTGGATTCACACCAGCCACACAAAGATGCCGTGCAGCAGAAAATGCAGACCAATTAGCTTGACATACAAACAAACAAGTTGTGACGGACTTCACACTAAGTGGTCGGCAAGAGTGTCATTTTTCCCAATGTCGGTTTTTTAGTTTCTTCTTTCACACAAATGATTGCTTATACAACATGTGTGAGAAGTTGTTGGACTTACTTGCAGTTGAAAATCTCAACAAAACTTGGATGGGGATGATGGATGCAAGGTATATTACGCTTTGAAATTAACCCCTAAAGGTTTTTGACTATGTTTTCACTAAAACCGCTCCAAAACTGCCATTTCTAATACAAGTATCAAATTTTAGAAAACAAACACTTTTGAACACATGTAACCGTAGGATCTTGTAGTACACTGGTTTAAAAAGATGAAGAAAAAATTTCAGAATTTTCCACCATGTAGATTGCAAGATAATAGCGTTTGAATTGACAAAAATCCCTTTTTATTCACTGCAAAAATCTGTGCAGCTGCCCTTCACAAGGTCACATTTGTATGAAAAAATGTCCAAAATGGTGGTTACTCTTTGGATTCACTCTTCAAGGCAAGTTGGCTACATCCTTGAAAATTTTCAGATCATTTGGAATTGTACAACATATAGGAAAAAAATAGTAAGGAGGAAGAGGTAGAGAGTGACTCAAAATACTAAACTGTCAAGAATTTAATTATGGAATTGAAAAATGACAATTCTAGCGGTCATAATGTTGTAATAAACAATATACACCCAATGTTTTCTGTTTTATTAAAAAATATTGAAAATTGAGTTAGATAAATTATTTCAAAGTTTATTTTAGAGTTGAGATTCCATAACTACCCTCAAACTAAGAATCCTCATAACTTTTGACTTGTTAATCCAAATGGAATGATTCAAAGCTTCCCGCATACATATAAATCTAAAGAACCAATTTCAAATTTTTATTTTCTTAAAAAGTGATTTTTAAAGAATTTTTTTTGTTGCCCGGGCTGCCCGCCGAGCAATGAAAATGACATATCATGCAATAACTTTTTAATCATGTAGTCAAAAGTTATGAAAATTGTTGGGCCTTAAAGCTACTCCTTGGGAAAATGTTGTGTGAAAACTTCAAAGAAAAAAACTAAAAACTCCGCTCGTAGTGAGCTGCCCCAAAACGCTATGTTCTCAAAAAAGCATGTTCATGGCTTTAGGGGTTAATAGAATTAGTAGTCATTGGCCATATCTTAGGTTAATATCATGGTAGAATCCTTCCTTCTCAAATTCGCCAGCTTTCGGCATCAAGCATTTTCGCTCCAGTACGTGTTGCAGTCATCAGTTTATTAGTGCAAAAGTTGAAACTTTTCTTAGAGGAATGCCAAGTGTGTACTACTGCATTCTCTAAAGTTTTTTATGATTGAACTAGAAGTGCTTGAATTGAGTACCAGATTTGCTGATTCTAATTTCTACAGCAAAAGAATTCAAATATCTACAGTACAGTATGCATCAGATGAAGATCTTTACCTTTTTTGAATTAACACCTTAAAATTGAGGAGATGGAATTGTCGCCTCTTCAAAAGCACTGTAATGTAGAGAAAAGTGCAGTGTAGAGCGGATTTTCTTTTTCTTTTTCTTGAATTCCCGAAATGTACACTCCTAATACACAGTGACACAAATAGGTCCCAATGAATTGCAGCACAAACAAGATGGCCTTCTGTACCTTCTTAGTGTGGTAATATTTCCATTTCCACAAAGTCATGGGAGAAATTGATACCAGTTGCCATCCATGATCTTGAAGTCACTGCCATGATCCTGCCATATGGAACAACCAAGTTGCTCCCTTTTATTTGTGTTTGATTGCACTGGGCTGCTGGATTCCCCTTGCAGATCTACAAACAAGGAGATTGACACCCAAATTCTGACCTCCAAGTGCACGTGGAGGCAGCCCCTCCATTTGAGAAAATGGCTTCCCCTCCCTGGTGACGGAGTTCATTCAAGTCAGGCTCTTATTAAGTTAAGATAGTTTGTTCTCCTTTTCGCGTCTCCTTCAGTGATTGCAGAACGGGTTCAGAGTTTTTAGCCAAATGTTCATTTTTGGAAAATTTAAAAAAAATATACTCTGAGGTCAGAAAAAATTAAGTAGAAACGGAGCGAAATTTAGCCAGTTTTGGGATCGCTGGTCTCCTTTTTAGACGACTCCAGGACAGTGCTGCAGCAGCAGCAGCAACTCGCCTAAGTTATTGGAATCCATCCGGGAGCAGACCTCGAAACGAGACCCCAGGCCCTCCCCGGGCCAGGCCTCGCCCCCCATGGAAGTGCTCAATCATTCAATGCGTCGATGACTGGCTTTCGAGTCCTGCTTGAATGCATTTGTCCCCTTTGATCACCACCTTCTGTGCATAATATGCTTCTGAAGCTCTGGGGCCTTCAGTTCGTTTTTTCAACGAGGATCATTGTCAGATTCGACGCTAATTTTGAGGCTCCCCTGGCTCCCTGGCTGGCAGCGCATTGCAAGGCTTTTTGACCAATGTGAACAGGATCGATGTACTGGCATTCGTGTGTAAATATATCTAGCAAAGTGCACAGGGATAGAAACTTATCTTGACTGAAGAGAGAGGAACGGACTCAACGGAGCTGCAGTAAGTTATTTGCACCGACCCAATCAAATATCCTTACCTGAGTGTGCGTACAGACAGACAGACAGAGACGGACGGAGGGGATAGATTTTGACAACAGGTAATAAGCTTAGGGAGCTCGGGGGCCGCATTCTGTACAGTACATGGACGTTGGCATTGACTGGCCGGAAGAATCTAGACTCTTCGAACTTAAATGTGGACTCGGAAACAAGGAGAGCGTGTCTGTCACCTGCAATTGAAGCGTACAAGTGTCAATGGGGTCCTCGATACTCTAGGCAAATGCAAGATGATTAGTAAGTGCATTGAAAAAGAAAAAAAACTGGAAATACTGCAGTAATTAACCCCTAAAGCCCTGAACATGCTTTTTTGAGAACATAGCGTTTTTGGGTAGCTCACTACAAGTGGAGTTTTTAATTTTTTTCGTTGAAATTTTCACACAACATTTTCCCGAGGAGTAGCTTTAAGGCCCAACAATTTTCATAACTTTTGACTACATGATTAAAAAGTTATTGCATGATATGTCATTTTCATTGCTCGGTAGGCAGCCCGGGCAGCAAAAAAAACTTCTTTAAAAATCACTTTTAAAAAAAATAAAAACTTGAAGTTGGTTCTTTAGATTTATATGTACGCGGGAAGCTTTGAATCATTCCATTTGGATTAACGAGTCAAAAGTTATGAGGATTCTTAGTTTAGGATAGTTTATGGGTAGTTATGAAATCTCTACTCTAAAATAAACTTTGAAGTCCTTCATCTAACTCAGTTTTCAATATTTTTGAATAAAACAAAAAACATTGGGTGTATATTGTTTATTACAACATTACAACCGTTGGGATTGGCATTTTTCAATTCCATAATTAAATTCTTGACAGTTTAGTATTTTGAGTCATTCTCTACCTCTTCCTACTTACTATTTTTTTTCTATATGTTGTACAATTCCAAATGATCTGAAAATTTTCAAAGATGTAGCCAACTTGCCTTGAAGAGTGAATCCAAAGAATAACCACCATTTTGGATATTTTTCATACAAATGTGACCTTGTGAAGGGCAGCTGCCCGGATTTTTGCAGTGATTAAAAAGGGACTTTTGTCAATTCAAACGCTATTATCTTGCAATCTACATGGTGGAAATTCTGAAATTTTTTCCCATCTTCTTAAACCAATGTACTACAAGATCCTATGGTTACATATGTTCAAAAGTGTTTTTTTTCTAAAATTTGATACTTGTATTAGAAATGGCAGTTTTGGAGCGTTTTTGGTGAAAACATAGTCAAAAACCTTTAGGGATTAAGTAACTCACACCACACATTCAGTTGTAAAATGGAATTCAAACACTTTAAAAATGCATCACTAATTCATGAATACAGAGTAAGAGGGAAGCGCATTCCCAATCCAGCCTGGAATTTGCAGGACTCTAAACACAACTCTAACCTTTCACTATTTTGGAATTAGAAGTTGTAACTTGTATCATTGGAAGCGCATTCAAAAGTACTTTGGATAGGTACAAGAAAACTTCAAATTGAGACATTGGACAAAGAAACTAAACCACTTTATAAGCTAATGAAAAGACAAAAATTATAGTGGTGTTGGCAAGTCATGGTTACCAATGCACTTTGCACTCCAAATTGTTGTGTATTGGAGTGAAATATGCATTACTAACCGTGATTTGTTGACTCCTCTATCTTTGAATTTTTCTAGATGTCTCTCAAGGAACATGTATGTCACGAATTCCTAGATAAGCCATGCATTTCGAACCCTGCCAGTCGGTTTATCGACCTCCTACCTTGCCACCCAAACACCTCCTGTAGGAAAATTGGGTGGTAATTGATATTATTCCCAATTGCTCGTGGTGGCAGACCACAAGCTGCCCGCTGCTGCCCGACATCCATCTGTTGGCTCTCAACATTTATGAATGCAGGCCTGCGGCTGCAGGCGTTCGTCTATCTGACACACTCCCCCCTGAATATGCTCCCAAATGGTCAAGCCCGGATTCTTGCGCGTCTCCTTGTCATTCATTCTCAGTTCTGTTCACAGAGAGGGCGCAGGACGGACGGACGGACGGAGGTGGCGTGTTTGTCATGCTGATCGAGGTGAGTTCCGTCCATATCTGCCTTCTGATTTCGATCTATAAGTAGTAAGTTTAAGCCTTTATATCATTGGCAAAAGCCAGTTAGTTATGAAATGGCCAGACTCGGGAAGCCTTTGGTCTGCAATCAGACTCCTGCGGCTGCAGCTGCTGCAGCTGCTGCGGCTGCTGCTGGGGGCTAGCTAGTCTGGTCATGGCAGCAGCGAACTGGCTCATGGTCCAGTGACTCTGCTCAAGCAGCTGGGGCCGGGCTCATGGATTGGGGAAAGAGCTACAAGTTCATAAGTTCCTGCTGTTTCATGTCGGGCCTTGCACTGCTTTGTTTTTTCTCGCAATTGCATGTGCAACGCACATGTGAGGGTGAGGGGGGGGGGGGAGCATATTCGACCAGCGACTAGCTGCAGCGATCTCTGAACTGGCTAAAATTTGCTCCATTGCTACTTACAAGTTTTAGTAAGGGAGGAGGTCCAGAAAGCACCCATGTTAACAGCTGATACCTGAATTTGGGGAGGTGAAACTTCTTGAAAATATTTTTCAGTAAATTGTTTTTGAAACACAAATGGAATTGGTATCTAATTCAAGTCGTTTCATCTTTTTTGGAGCTTTGTGGAATTAGTTATGGATTTTTGAAGTTGAAGTGGCATAGGGCTCTAAAATTGCCTCATCTCCTCAAATGTACACTATTTGCACATTGCTAGTACAACAAAAAAGCAACATGTACAAATAGTGTACATTTGTGGAGGTGGGCAATTTTAGAACCTGAGTGCTTTCAGAATCTCCTCCCTTAGCTAAAAATGTACAGTGGAGAAAATCCTCAAAAAAAAATAGATTTTAGCCAAGACTGCAACAACCAATAGAATTTGATAGCCAATTTGTCACTTCCTCCATATTGGAATTAGCATCTATTTAGAATCACTTTTGGGTTACAATACTCCCAATAATCCTTTACAACTTGCAAAAAATCCTTTCTTTTCTATTTTTCTCTCTTGATACCACAGGAAACTCATATTGCGTTCCCGGGACGTGTTCATTCCGTATGGGTCCCACTTTTCCTCACGAAACTTTAAAATCTGACATCTGTAAAAACGTTACTATTTACATTTATTTTGGACACATGTTGATACTACACATACACAAGGAAAAGTGGGACTCACCGGGAATGAACCGGGAATGAACACCGGGAATGCAATATGAGTTTCTTGTGTACTACTACTCACTCCCAAGGCAACCAAAAGTGATGCTTGTTTGTCTTCAAGGTAGCACATTGCACTAAATTCCGTAAACTAGCTCTGGGATCACTGCCTCGGGGTCCTTCCTCCTCAAAGTGCGGGCTCCAATATCCACTCTGCTGCACGTACAGCGTCATAACTCATTTGCTCCAGAACCCGCGCGCTCGTTCGTTTGTTCGTACGTACGTACGTCGCGCACTCACTCAGGGCAGCTGCTGCCAGCCAGCAGGAGGAAGAACTTTCAAGGGCTGGTCAACATTTTTCAGCTTAATGGGAAGGACGGACGGACTCACTGCAGGCGCTTTTGGGGGGTGGCATGAATACATGCACCAGGGCTTCTTTTCTTAAAAAAAAATTTTTTTTTCAGAGAGAGACACAGGATGGCGACTTGGTGAAGTAGTGAATTTCTACTTCCATCCATCAATTGGACCAAAAGTACACTTTTCAACTGTATTCATACACTTTTTCATATAAACTTGCATTAGATGTTATTTGGGGGCAGTAAAGGGTTGTTTCAGGCTCGTCCCCCAGTCTTTCCCGATGCAGGGAAGGAACGTCGGTCTGTTGTCAGAACCCTAATTACAAAAAATAAAATAAAATAAAATTTGCTTTTGAAATCAAAAAATAAAGTTTAAAAAAAAATTCAAAAAAAAAAATAACATAGCCAAACTTCGGCTACGTCACACTGCTGCGCTGCGCCACAGCAGCGCAGCGCAACGCGTTCCCTGCAATTGGGAACTTGCAGTCCTTTGGAAGGGCCAAATCCCCTCTAATGGCGACTTCATCTAAATAGATATGAAAAATGTATAGCAATAGAAGACTACTTTTATTTGGTGAAAAGTAGAGATTTATTTTGAAATGGTGCAATTTGGCCCTATGGTACCTCCTCCCAAAGGGTTGGAATACACAGTTCAAATTCTATTGAGGACCTTACACCAAACAAAAGACACTTGAATTGAAAATTAGCAACTACATTGTAAGAGATTTAATTTGTCCCTATAGCAGTGACTATTGTCTCATTTTTTTTATTAATGTAGCTATTCAAATTCCTTCAAATTGAGAGCTATTGTTGATGTGGAGTCTCCTTCTCCTTAATCTAGAGCCAGTGAAGGAGTTATATTGAATTTAGGTTTAGAATAACCTTTACTAATGAGGAAGCTACCTCACCATTCATCTATATCATAGGTGGATAGCATGATTTTTAGAAAATAGTTCTGAACGTAAACAATATTTTTATTTTTATTTTTGGAAGGAGAAACAATTTTTTCCAATATTTCTTATATAGGAAAAAAGAAATTTCATGGAAGATTGAATATTATTTTTAGCATTGATTAAATCTTATTTCTTCTTTTAAAATAATTTATTTGATAATTTGATAGGATATTTTTAGATGCTTGTATTGTGTATAGTCATTATGGTCTTAAAGTTAGTATCAATTGAAATTGATATCAATCAACTTAAACACAACTTATTATGTTTAGTTTCTAATTCACACATTGTATTGAAACCTCCTAAAAGATAGAGACTTATGGTAGTAGCAAATCAAAATGAATATTACTTTACTTGTAGCATGATGATAAGTCAAATCCTATCAGAGTTTTAATATGATTGACATTATATTTTTACCTTGAGATATGGCCAAATGAAAGATGGAATATAAAATTTGACCACATGGCTATATAATCCAACATACATTATGATTATAAATTTTGCAAACCATAGAAGTGAAATATTAGTAAGTTTTGTATTTTTTAGTTCAACAAATTTAGCTAATGTTTATAGTATAAATAATTGAATACTATCCAAATTATTTCCATTGGAGGAAGTATCTTCTTTGCCTTGTAGACACTAAAATTTTGGATTTTTTTTTCTCATAGAAAAATGTGATATAAGAATTAACATCCCTTTGACAAATTCAATTAACTTCTAAACAATATTAGAAGACAAAGTTAGCCAACAAGGACCAATAAAAAAATGTACATATTCAACTGCTTGGTTATTAAAGGGATCATTACTTAACTTAAATGTTGGTACATTTTGGAGGTCATCAATTTGTCTCCCTATTGGTTGTGCAACAATCAACAAATAAAAAATTCAAAAAAAATTTGAATTTTAAGTTTCCGACCAACAATAAGAATCCTATTTATTACAAGCTACATTCATTCATGGCAATGTAGTAGCTCAAAAGCTGCCACATCATATTCAATTTAGTGATAATTCTTTGTCTCTAAAAAAAAAATACTAATATATGATAGTTTTGTATTTCATGTGAACTTTGTCAAAACAATACAAAAGTTTAACTAAACCCTTTAATGCCTAGATAGCTGAGTATGTATGAATTGTAAACCAAATGGCTTCTAACATCGGAGAAGGGTTAAATTGACTAGCATATAAACCATTTGTACCTCAGGTAAGGTGCAAGGTAAAGTGGAGTGTCCACATGTCATTTTAAATCATTATTTTTATTTATTAGATCTTTTAAACACTTTCTTATAAATTTCTTTTGACGACAAATTGAAGCCAAATTTGTTTTCTTGATTCATATCATATGCAGTCTTTTAGGATTATTACAAATATGAAAATTCAAAAAAATTAGTTTCCAAAAGTATACAAAGAGATTTATCATTTTAACCCCTAAAGTCCCAAGGCCATTTTTCTGTCAAAAATCACTCAAAACTGCTACTTTTGTTGCGTTCATCTAAAAGATCAGAAAAAATAATTTTTTTTAGAAACTAACCGTAGGATCTTATACTACACTTTTTACAGATCATGTAGTAAAAATTTTGTGATGTTTGACCGTACGGATTGAAAGATATCAGCATTCAAAGTGAAAGAAAAAGTTTTTTTCAAGAAGATGCTCTAATTGCCCGAAAAACAAGATTGTCCATAACTTTCTCATAAAAAGTCCAAATGAAATGAATCAAAGCTTCCCAAATAGGCAAAACTATAATCTATAAGGAAAAAAAATCAAAAAAATTAAATTAAATTTTTTGCAATTTTTTTTTGCTGCCCCTTCTCCCCTATTTTGAGCTTATTTGGGCATAACTTTTGCTCCCGGGCACCGATTGAAATAAAAATTACATTCCCCAAAAGCTAATAAGTTTTTCTATCTTATGTAAAAGTTTCAAAAAATTTCATTAAAAATTGAGCTCATAGGAACCTGCCCAAAATCCATTTTGTCCCCCGTAGGGACAATGGAACTTTAGGGGTTAAGTCTCTTTTTTGTACATTGAAGAATCTAATATCATGCCATGTGGTAATTTGCCTAATGAATGTTGTTAGAGCAAGAGCAATTTTTAGCATACTACCTCATACTTGGTGCCAACAATTAGAGCAAAGTTAGAAAACATTGTTCACTAACAAGAGAAGATAGTCCCTTTATAGTTCACAAAACAATTTGTAGCAAATTTTACTTTTCTAAATTGTAAAAACATCAATCTCACTGCATGAAAATCATAAATCCTAAGCACTCCCAATGGGAAAGTTGGGACATTTTTAAACTCTTGATCAATGAGAATGATCGTGGTTTTTGGTTTTCTTTAGTCTGGTGTCAAGTCCAAAATGGCCTTTAATAGTAGGATTGTAGCTTATTATGGCTATAGTCCCAAGGCCTTTTTTCATCAAAAAATACTCAAATCTACCATTTCTATTCCAAAGTTCAAAACTTAAATAGCTTCGATTTTTGTGCATATCAAAACGTAGGATCTACATTAGATTAGTATAAAAGTGTGTGGAAGAAATATATGAAATATAAGAAATTTTGATCATGTAGATTGCAAATTTTTTGCGTTTAAAGTAAAGAAAAACAATTGTTTTGCACCTTGTATAACTAGATTATAAAACTTTGAACCTTCTAAATTGATTTTTTGGAGCACTAGTTTATGGACCTCCTACCTTAATTCTAAAAGCCCAAGATCTTTTTGGATTTAAAAACATCATTGCTTTGAAGTGTTATAGATCTAAATGTCACTAAGTTATAGAAATCTCAACCATATAATCTTGTAGTGTACGTGTTGTAAATGATAAGAATTGAATTTGGAGTCATTTGGCCATATAGATTGCACGATTATAATGTTTTAGTGTTGAAAAAGGATGTTGAAATTTTCCCAAGAACACATTTGGAGGTGGTATTTGATTTCCAAACTACTCAAATGAAAAAAAGGTTAAACTATAAAGTGATTCAAAACCAACATACAAACACATTGGTGAAAGAAAATATCATTCAATTGAATCATTGTGTTTGCAAAATGGCTTTGAAATGTCAAAAAATAGTAAGAAATGTTGAAAAAAAAACATTTGAGGTTGAACTTCTTTCTACTAAAATGCTTCTCAGTTACTCATAATTTCTTGGATCGATATGAAATTTTAGCCGCACAAACTGAACTAATATGCACAACCTTCCCAATTTTTTTATATTGGAAACAGACATTGTATGAAGAAGAAACAAGCTGCCAAAGTTCATTGTAATCCAAAAATGTCAGTATTTTGAACTTCGAACTGCTCTCAAACATTCAAACCAACTTGGATTGACATGAAATTTTTTCCACAAGAACTAGATTGCAAGGAGAACATAATCCAACAAAATTTATTGAAAACAAACATTGGATGGAGGAGATACAAGCCCCCCAAAGTTGCAACCATCAAATGCAGTTTGGTGAATACAAATTGAACTTGTGAACTTCAATTAGCTTACAAAAAATCAGTATATCTTATATTGATCTAAATTTTTTACCACACAAACTAGAAGAAAGAGTACAAATTTTTCAACAAACTTTATTGAATTTGGACATCAAATGCAAAAGTTACAACATTTTAAATTGGACTTAAAACTATATGAGGACAGTTTTGGTCCCCGGGTCAATAAGCGTTGCTTCCTTGAAGAACCTGAGTTAATTCTCTCTCTCTCTCTCTAACTCTCGTTCAAGCCATTACATAACATTCATTAGTCGTTAGGGAGGCTGCCTTTCCCTCCCTGAGGCCACATCCACAAAAATTCATCAATGCAGGCATGTGGTGTCATTGTCAGCTGACATGTGTTCTTTAGCTAAATATGGTGTGGAATATTCCGCACCATATTATATAACGGATGAAATGGTGTGGAATATTCCACACCATTTTGTCAAGGAGAAGGCAATCTTGCAATCTGCTCTTGAATGTTATGTATCCTTTTGCTTGCCATTTATCCCTTTTCTTGTTGTCGTGTGTCCATGTGGATAATGTGTCCCCCCCCTCTTGGATTTAGGGGTCAATAAGTGCTGCTTCCTTGAAGAACCCGAGTTAACCCCTAAAGGACTGAACATGCTTTTTTGAGAACATAGCTTTTTTGGGCAGCTCACTACGAGCAGAGATTTTATTTTTTTTCTTTGAAATTTTCATACAACCTTTTCCTGAGGGTTAGCCTTAAGGCCCAACAATTTTCATAACTTTTGATTACAGGATTAAAAAGTTATTGCATGATATGTCGTTTTCATTGCTCGACGGGCAGCCCGGGCAGCAAAAAAAACTTCTTTAAAAATCACTTTTTTTTAAAATAAAAATTTGAAATTGGTTCTTTAGATTTATATGTAGGTGGGAAGCTTTGAATCATTCCATTTGGATCTATGAGTCAAAAGTTATGAGGATTCTTAGTTTGAGGGTAGTTATGGAATCTCAACTCTAAAATAACTTTGAAGTCCTTTATTTCACTCAATTTTCAATATTTTTGAAAAAAAATAAAAACCTTGGGTGTAGATTGTTTATTACAGCGTTACAACCATTGGAATTGGCATTTTTCAATTCCATAAATAAATTCTTAACAATTTAGTATTTTGAATCATTCTCTACCTCTTCCTACTTACTATTTTTTTCCTATATGTTGTACAATTCTAAATGATCTGAATTGTTTCAAGCATGTATTCAACTTGTCTAGAAAAATGAATCCAAAGAGTAACCACCATTTTGGACATTTTTTCATACAAATGTGACCTTGTGAAGGGCAGCTGCCCGTTTTTTTGCAGGGACAAAAAAAAGATTTTTGTCAATTCAACCGCTATTATCTTGCAATCCACACGGTGGAAAATTCTGAAATTTTTTCCACGTCTTCTCAAACAAGTTTACTACAAGATCATATGGTTACATGTGTCCAAAAAAGTTTTTTTTCTAAAATTTGATACTTGTATTAGAAATGGCAGTTTTGGAGTGGTTTTGGTGAAAACATAATCAAAAACCTTTAGGGGTTAATTTCCTCTCTCTCTTGTTCATGCCATTATCCCTTTGCTTGCCATTTATCCCTTCCCTTGTTGTTGTTGTTGTTGTTGTTGTGTGTGCACGCATGTAATGTGTCATCCCCCTTTTCTTGGTTTGACAAGGCATGCCCAAGTGCCCAACATGGGATTGTCTGGTGGTCAGAGCGACTCTTCAACTGCACCCGAGATCCCAACTCCATCCATAAATGAGCTCCACCCACCTCATAGGATATGGAGATTCAGCCGGATCAGCAGCTTTAGAACAGAAAACAACAATGCAACTAACTGAACTGAACAGAAGGAAACTAAGGAGTGTGTGCACACATCCCACGTCGAACTTAGACCCCCTGGCCTGGCCTGGCTCCTTTCCAGTGCAGTCCATTGCAGTGCAGTGCAAGTCCGCCTGCTGGCCATTGGATCATTGTCCTCCCCATGGCTCGCAAGCATTGCCTTTTTCCTTGCCTGATGAGCCTCCCGGAAATTATTTGGCCTTGTTTTGGGAACCATGGCACATGGACATCAGTGTCTCTGCTGCGCCTGGCCTGCTGCTGATTTGGCCCTCCTCGGGAATTGGGACATGTGACCCCAACTCCCAGTCACTTACAGCTAGTAGTGCAGACCAGCTAGGAAGAGAGGACACAAACACAAGGAGGGGTTCAATTCATGGCTGCAGGACAGACGGACGGACGGACTTTCAACCTTCCTACAATCCTACGACACGAACACAACCCCTTCAGTACTACAGGAAGTAAATTTCTCAAGTTATTACAATCACTGCAGCTAGCAGCGAATCCCTAAACTGACTAAAATTAGCTGAGTTTCTACCCCCAAAAATCCTTGTACATTGTAAAAATATGGCCTTTGATGGAGATATTATGGCCAGAACTACAATGATCAGTAGAATTTGATAGCCGGTTTGCAACTTCCTCCACATTGGAATTAGCATCTATTTACTCAAGTTTTGTGTTATGATACTCAGCTCCTAGTGTAATCCTTTCTTTTCTAATTTTTTTTCATACTACTTGATCACTCTCAAGGTCGCCAAAGTTGATGCCTGTTTGTTTGTCTTGAAGGTAGCATATTGCACTAAATGCCATAAACTAGTTCTGGGATCACTGCTGGCCTGCAGCAGCACTAAAACTGGAGAAATGGCATCAGTATCCAAATTACAGGAATCCATGCCAACAAGTACGAGTCTGCTTCCTCCTCTGGCCACAAATCTAGGGACGCTCAAATCATGCAAGTGCACACTAGCTTGTTGGGTTTGCTGAATTGCGTTATCCAATTGACACTGAAATTGGATCTGCACTGCACAGGCAGGCGGTGGGGTTTGCTGGAGATTCTCTTATTTTTAATACGAATTTAGTTTGCATGCTGGGCCCTGATGAAACTAACAAACAAACAAACAGGAGTAGGTGGGCTGATGCATTCCTTACGGGGAAGTTCAGGAGGAATCAGCAGCCTCAGGCAGGGGGAGTGGTTGTCAACAAGTCCACAAGTTCTCTTGTCCATATTGGCACCAAAACCTAGAGAGATTCAATCTGTGTTAGAGAGACTTTCCTTATCCGTTTTGCTGAATTGTCTGCTTAATAAACTATGCACAATCAATGGATCCATGACAAGTTTGCCAGACCGACTTTCATTCCTTGGGGAGTCCCGGGCTTTTCAAATCATGGTCAATCATTTCTTCCTCACTTAAACAAACCTTGGCTTTTTAGATGTGGAGGGCCGGACGGGGGACCACGCTTTCCACCAGAAAAAAGCACGCTCTCGTTCAAATTAAATGAGTGGGCATGTTTTTCTTAGTCCATCTCATCCAGGTGCTCTCCTTGCATAGAAAAATACTTTGTTAACAACAAGGCTCAGTGTTCGATGTGCTGCTCCCAACCTCCAAAAAACACTAAAACTTAACTTATTAGTGTGAGACATGGCAATGTCCTACATAACTTACATACAGAAGTCTTTTGAAGACGGCTCTAAGTTAAGTTACTCCCTGAGGTTGAAACTTTCTCGGCCCTCCTCCAATCTGGATTACCTAGGCTACGTTACTGCTCCATTTTTGCAAAAGCAGCATCAACATGAACTTCCATCCATGCTGGATTTCTGAGACAAACAACTTGACTGCAACTCAGAAACTCAAAATTACTGTTGTAACAAGAAATACTACATACCCAGTAGTAGGTACGAAGGGCTCAAACTCCAAGAAAGTTTGTGTCATAGCTTGCAAGTTAGAGTGCATAATTATACCAACAATAATTTTCTGTCAACTCACCAGCTCCAACACCACATTGTTCAATCACTGGACTGACTGCTTGACACCTCCGTCGTCGACGTGGAGGAGCCGTAAGGAAGAACCACTGAATTTCGGGGTTTTTAAATCACCAAAAAAACTGATGAAAGTGAAGTCATTGCAAGGAACAGGTTGAGTTGTGCACACATTCCTCTTTCTTCAGCTTCAGCTAAGGTGAAGTTACCACCAGGAATATATATGTTATATCCCCATCACTGTGTGGCATGAATGTGAGAGTCCCCTTTTCCTCGGGAGGAGTGGAAGAAGGATCAATAATGAAACATGCGTGGCTGCACATCATCCCTGTCCCAATTCAAAATAAATTGGTTCTGATTGTCCTGAGGTTCCTGCCCCCGGAATGCATGCTAGTCAAGAGTACAGACCAGGTCTGCTTGTTTGGTGACAGCCTCTGAAATCTATAATCATACCAAGATTCGGTTCTGAAAATTTATACTATATTATATATACACGAACATGAGAAATAGTATACAATATGCTTCTTACAATACAAATCAAAGTCCCTGTGTGAAACTTACTGTGAATCACACATAACATTCAGTAACAGCAGCCCCACTGCAACACGCTGAAGTGACTCTCTAAACGTTTTGCACCATTTATCTTCTCAAATCTTTTAAGATCAATGGTGCAGAACATTTGAAGTGTTGCTTTAGCGTGTTGCAGTGGGGTTGCTCTTAGCCTTCAGAGAGGCTCATTGCCTTCTTCTCTCAAGTCCTCATCCACGAAGTTCATTGACACATCATGGAGATTTAAAGTAAGCTTTAGTACTAGGATAATGGCATAACATATATGGTGTGCCCCATTTTTTTTTGGTAATTTTGGGACCAGACAAACAAATCTACAAATAAATGTAAAGTTGGTTTTCCAGAAATCCAACGAATCTATTGAGTCAATTACCAATGTCATTTGACCATCTGCCATCAAGAAAGTTTTTGATGGCAACATGTCGAGATTGCTTCATTGACATCCATGATTTTTGGTGGCAACATGTAGGGATTTGCTTCATTGACTCCAGCAATTGTCCTTTCAAATAAACTTCCAACTTTCCACCATTTTATAATTAGAACTTGAAATTTCTATCATTGAAAGCACATTCCAAAGCACTTTGAATAGATGCAAGCAAACTCAAAGTTAGAAATTTGACAATGAAAAATAAACCGCTTCAAAAGCAAGCTATAAAATAAAAACTGTAGAGGTTCTGTCAAATCATGCTTACCAAGCAAAATGCTCCACAATTGGAACTGCAATTGGCGTGATTTTGCTTTGGTAATGTGATTTACAAAGTCAAGTATAACTTTTGTTTTTTTGCTTGCTTTTGAACTAGTTATTTTGTTTGTCAAATTTCTAAATTTGAATTTTCTTGTACCTTTTTGAAGTGCTTTGAGATGTACTTCTAATGATAAAAATTTCAAGCTCCAATTATGGATCAATGAAAAGTTAGAAGTCATTTATTTGAAGGAGCAACTCGTGGAGTGTACAAAAGATGCTCTAAGTGCCTCCTTCCATTGGAGTTGTGTTAGTAGGAAGGAGGTGCTAGTGGACAAACTTCAAATTAACCTCTAAAAGTTCATTGTCCCTTCGGGGGACAAATGAAAATTCGGGTAGGTACCTACGGGCTGAATTTTTGTCATGATTTTCCAAAAAGATTTTAAAGATAGAAAAATTGCTAAGCTTTGTGGGAATATAATTTTTTTTGCAATTGGTCCTTGGAATAAAAAATTATGCCCAAATAAGCTCAAAATAGGGGACGGGGGGCAGCAAAACAAATTTTGCAATTTTTCTTTCTTTCTTTCTTTCTTACAGATTATATTTTTTTCTATTTGGAAAGCTTTGATTCATTTCATTTGGATTTTTCATGAGAAAGTTATGGACAATCTTGTTTTTTGGGCACTTAGAGCATCTTCTTGAAAAAAAATAACTTGTAGGAATCATTTCTAAATGCAATTTTAATAATTTAAAAAAAAAAGTTCCATAAGGTTTAGTTTTTTTTCTAGAACAACCTCACCATTGATATTAGTGCTTTTTAATTCCATATAAAAATATTAATGTTTTATATTTTTCTTCTATCTCGTACCTACTTCTACTTAACAATTTTTTTAATAATTAAAATTAAGTTTTTTTGGATTTTTTTCCCCTAGGTTCTCAACTCAATTTTCTTCTATAAATATTTAAAGCTCCAAACTCTATTCTGCAAAAAATTTAAGCTAAAAATGTTCAAAGTCATAAAATCTAGTCCCGCAATGTGATTAAAAACATGTTTTTTTCATTTTAAACGCATATATCTTGCAATCTAAGCAATCAAAATTTCTGAAATTTTTTCCACACATTCTCATACTAGTTAGGGGTAAGATCCTATGGTTAGATGTGCAAGAAAAACATTTTTCAACTTTTTTACTCTTTGCTATAAAAATGGCACTTTGGAATGTTTTTTGGTAGAAAAAAGGCCTTGGACCTTTAGGGGTTAAGATGAAACAAACCTTCTATAATATTATTAAACAAATCAAATTGTTTCAATCTCTATAATCAATAGCGAAGTGTATAATTTCACTTGGTATTCCTGAACCTATGGATCAACTTAAGAATTGTATACCCCCTAAAATCTCAAAACTTGTGGCCCAAATTGAGCACACACAAATCATTGCACTATTAATATCCAAATTAATCCTAGTTCCTGAGATTTCTCTGTTTTTCTTTTAGACTGACCTCAGAGCGTTTTACAAACACATCTTGGTATTTTTGTAGTATTTTCTTCCAATATCTACCATACTCCCGAATTTCCCACTTTAAATATTGAATCTCTAGCTTCTTCAATGAATTTCTCCTTTTGCTGCTTGTGAATCAATTTTAAACCTGCTACAAGAGTAGGAAGTAGAGTAGGTTTAGCCTTAAGGCCCTCACTTTTTGCAAAATTTGAAATAAGAGGACCCACCTCAACAGCCTTGTCTTTAGAATTCTCGTAAGAGTGTTTCCTAATAAGCGGGTTGTAAGTCAATTCTAACCCCAAATCAAACTTGTATACGACCGTTGACTATTCAAGTACAAGCTTGGGGGAAATTTATTGGAGTTGGCACCTAGAACCATGATGGATAATGGTCTAGAAGTCTTTGTTCCAAATCAAAAGTATTTCCTTGACTTGTGAATGAGACATGTGCTTTGTACATACTTCACTTGCTCCTTCATTTAGCTCTTCTAACACTTGGTTCCCTTTTTGCAATTTTGCAACACCCCTCTCCAACTTTGCAATCTGCAAGTCCATTTTTTTTTGTAATTCGGCATATTTATGCCACATCAAACTACTTCTGGACTATTTGCTAAATTTTGAACAAAGCGTTCAAAAATTTCCAGACAATACCATCTGGAGATCTCCAGATGTCTCCCAATGTTTGTATAGATCTTCAGATGTTTGTATAGATCTCTAAATGTTTTACATCAACCTCCCAATGCTTTGCATTATCTGTTGATGATTATTTCTTGATGTTTTTACTCCTAATGTTAATTTTGGACTGTTCAAAGTCCAAAAGTAGTTAAATGTGGCAATTTTGGTGGTCTTCATTTGATGTGATTGCTTTAGAAGCAAAGGGCACGACTAATGATGACTATCTTTAAGCGTTTCACTTCCCAGAGACAACATCTATTGCACATTTGTCTAAAGCCATTGACCCAAATATAGGCCAAGCGAGCTTCACAAACTCTAACAAAATAGTGAACAGCCCAAGTTTATTGTATTCTCTTTGTTTGTTCAGCCTCCAATCTTTGGATCTTATTCTTTAATTCCACAATGGTTAGTTGCATTGTAAAAATTGGATAAAGCTTTTTCAGTAGATAAAAAGATATTCTAGAGAAATATAAAAGCTTTATATTGTTTGGATTTCTAGTCGGCATTGCTAGTTACAAATTTAGTGGACCAAATCCATTACATAAAAGCTTTACCTATGGCCCTTTCGATATCCAACCTCTTTAAAAAATTAGAATTATTGACTTCATACATCTACTTCAAGAGAAATATGACAAAGAATAATGACGCTGTTTATTTATCCTCTTGTGGTTGCACAATTCCTATAAAAAATGTCTTTCCAATTTTTGTTTGTGTTCAAAAATAGGTGGTGGTACCTTAAATTGTTGTATACCAATAGCATTTTGAAATATCAAAATTATCTCAAAATGTTCTCTCCAAGAATTTGAATTCTTATATACCTTATTCTAACACGGTAAATGATGATTGACTCCAAATTTTTCTTGTGAGGATGAATATTTAAATGGTACAAGGAAGCAGACCTATAATATCAAAAGGTAAGGTGGAGAGTCTATTGTCATCTTTTTGGTAGTAACACATATTTGAACTTATTGTACTCATGATTTCTTTTCCAGAAAAAATAGAAAATATTCCATAAACAAGAACAATAAAATACAAAATATTCCATAAATTTGTTATTCAACATGTTTTATAAAAGCATTTATAGGTAGTCAAAGCAAAATATATAAATTTTCATTGTAGACTATGTGGGGACTAGTCACTTCATCTTTGATGCTATCTGGTTATGATGGTTTTCTTGCAATGTTGCAAATACCATATAAGAGCATCACTCAAGGTTGTGAAAAATTAAGTGAGTACTTTGTCAAGCATATAGACTTCATAGTTTCCTTCATTTAATTTATAAAATTGTAAATTTTTAGTCCCATTGCAATCTTTTCTAACTCCTTTCAATATTGAAATTGTTCAAATTAAAATAGGGTACGATTTCCATTTGACAAATATTAGAGTTTGATGCACATTTGAAAAATTACAATTGTGTTGGGGTCACTTTTTGCCTATTGTATCCTATTTATTGTAGAGTATAGATTGTAGATCTTGAATCTTGCATATTTGATCATTGACCCTCCATGGTTGAAATAAATAATTTCAAATAACTATGTGGTAGTCTAAAGCAAAAATAAACATGTTCTTTTTGCCTTTTGGATTGACCATTGGTGAATTCTCATTCTTGAAGTATGTATTTTTTGGTTAAATTTATCATTTTGAAGCATATATAAACATCTTATGAATTTGGAAGTATAGTAACGCATTTAAATCAACCTTTGCTTTGATGCCATTTTTTTTATTGTCCTTACATTCCAAGCACTATTATTTTTGAGGCCTTGTTGTCCATTGTTGCTTCCAGGATGCATTTGGACGGATGGAAGTTTAGCACTAGTAGAATGAAGGTACTAGATCCCTGAGCAATAATGTAAGGGCTTAATTCCAAAACTAATGTTTTCATGGGCCTTTCGAACCATGCCCTTGCAATGCACTTTGGTGCTCTAGGATGTACTTCCTACTAAGATAACTACATATAGAATTGTCCAAGTAAGCATTTGAGTAATTATCTAAGTTTTTTGTTGAGTCTTGTTGGAAGTTGAAAGTGGATCCAAGTTTCTCCAAAAATGAGCAAATTTCCAAAAATTGGCATTGAGTTCTCATAAATACATGGTATACATTCTAGATAAGAATCTATATAAATCTACACTTTCCATTCTATTTAGTGTGGTTTAAACTAAATGGATACAATTATAGTATTTGAGATAATTTTGTTTAGCGTCATTTCTATGATTTAAAGAATTCTATACTATCAAGTTTTTCTTTCTACTTTGAATAGTATTATAATTACCTATATAATATAGTCTTTGCCATTTATGATGTTTGTAGTGGGGTAAAGTACATCTACAAAAGTTGATGATAAAACATAGGATAATGTAGCTGTCTAGGAATTGATAATAAAATTAGAGGTGACATACACTCTAGAGTAATTGATGATGAAAGCTCTATTTAGTATGGCCCCATATTTGTTGGAGTAAGAGTAGCTTTGGAACAAGCACAGGAACGGTGCCAATGGGGCTTGTTCCGTCCTGCAAAAAACCGCTCCCCAATGCAACCGTTGTAGCCAACTGCATTTTCTAGTGCTCTTTACATGAGAACCCCTATTTGGCAATGACAAGATTTATAGAGCACGGAACAACTCTCTGAAAGCTAGATTTTTTGACACCTCACCTATAATGCACTAAGAAGATAGAAGATATTCACTAGAAAATTCAAAAAGAATTGTACTGCGGTGTTTGTTGGGTCTTAGCCCGTTGTTACATTGGGGGCAATGCACCAAGTGGCAAGCTGGCAAGAAGTCTGCCTCTCCCCTCCACAAGCGGCCTATTCTTGACAACAAAAAGTGCCCTAAACCATCTCCATATTGGGCTTGCTTTAACACTATTTGAAAAAGCAACACTAAATTCGCTTGAATTGCCATTGGTGATTGACTGCGAGAGACCTCATGACTTCTCTCTGCGCCGCGTCCCGCGGCGCTCCTGCGTTCTACCTTCCGGGTCTTAGTGTCTTGTGGTCCTTTGTTTTGTCTTATGACCAGGCCACTTGTGGCTGGCTTCATTGTACGGTTTGCCTCGCAATGAAATTCCATTTCATTTGTTTAAAAAAAACAAAAAAAAAACACTAAATAGAATAAAGAGTGTAGTTTAGAAAAGGGTCACAAATTAAATGCAAGTAGTGTAGGTGGCATTGCAAGCATGATCCCCTGCAGCTTTGATCTTCTTCTTCTTCTTTTATGGCATATTCTGGAAAAGCAACATTATAGTTCTAATAAATGAATGACAGCAATGGATTTTTTCAAGTTTGTGGGCAGTTGCAAACTAGGACCACAATACTTGATGCAGTCAAAGTGCGCAATCCACCCGCAATAGGAGTGATGTACCAACAAACTGAACCAGGCTTTGAGCTCTCACTATTGAAGCAACTTTCGTCAGACCACTGCAGATCTTTGGGTGGATAGGACATTCGGACCTACGCCAAGAAGAGCTTGCTGGAAGTGATGGCTAGATTTTGCAAGCTACTCCATCCAACAACACTAGTCCTTTTTACAAAGTAACTAAGGTAGAGCCACCCATTCCCGACCAATGACCCATTCCCGACCTATAGATGCACGTATTTCTGACCAAGCTTAGAATGTTTTTTTTTTCCTTTTCAAGGGTGGAACTAATAAATACATGACATGTCCCAAGTTGTGAGAAAGAAAGTAGAAAATAATGACTAGGAAATAAGTTATTGAGTGATTGGAATTGGAAGAGTCTAGAGCACTTTATGCCTCCCAAAATTCATAGTAATTTCATTTCAAGCGATAAAATTACCAATTTTTTTGCAATCCTTGTCATTTCTATTGATGTACCTCTAAAAAATAATTGTTTTGCCTTCACTACTCTAAATCATGTTGGAATTCCTTATTCGGTCGGTTATGGGTGGCTCTACCTTACATCTAATTTTGATCATTTTTTAAAACTGCACAATCTAGAATTCTTGCCTAAAGTGTACTTCCACTATTCATGAGAGTATATGGTTGGTTGTCCTAAACTCTGTTTTCAGCACTTTGAAAATTTGAACTTTATTTACAAGGTTTCCAAAAAAATGCATTCTAAGAGGATCTAAAATCCCCTTTTGACTACCAACAAGATCCCGCAAAAAGGTTTCAATATAATAATGTTGAATTGCTTATTTGTGCAATTTTAGGTGTAGTTACCTTAGTAATGAAAGGATTAAAGATTTGGGAATGGTTTTAGTTAAATGCATGTTATGGTCAAATGATTCTACAGTGAATGTGCAATATGAGAACAAAGAATATAGTAAACCTTGTCCTCTTTGTGTGTTTAGATATGCACAAGAGTAGCTTGGAATTCAATACATTCTATAAAAAGTCATTGTCTTTTGGTCTTTAATTTGGATAACTTCAAATTGCTATAATAAACTAGATTTTTGATGCTTTGTTTCATTAGTTAATGTCAAAAACAAAAGAAACCGTCTTCCACCCTAAAATTAGATTGAAGTATATTACGAAATGGGACAAGTAATTGGGAACAAATGAAAGAAACAAACTGGGGGCTAATATTATAGGATACACGGAGTATTTCATAGCACATTTCACTCCAAGCACATAGAAACACGATGTCATTCCATTTGTGAAAAGTAATGTGATCCAAAATTTTCCAAACTTGCTGATGGTGGAAAAGCAATGCATTTGCTTTTAATGCAATATGGGCTGGTTAGATTTTAATCAACTATATTCACTCAAGGGTCTAAGCAAATGACATCATAACACTAAAGTAATCCCAGGTTACAGAAAAGAGCATGCTTTTTGTCATCACATGAGAATCTATTGTCTCTTCTTAAATGAGCTCTATTAAGGTTATAGTTTTAATATTCAAGTTGAAGGTGCAACTCATAACTTTAAATCCTAAAGTTCTTTGGGTCAAAAAAAAAACAAAACACTCTAAAATAATAAAAATACTACATTTTCTAAAAATAGGGTTGTAAATCAAATTTTATTCTTTTCAGAATTTTTAACCATAGGATCTTATTCTTGATTAGTACAAGGATCTTAGTTGAAAAAAAAATGGAGTCTAAAAAGCTATATATGTATAAGACATAACCAAGCAAAGACCCGCATATTAATGTTTTTGTTAGGGTTGCCCAAGCTTTTGACAATGTAACTTTGTTGATTCAAATTCTACTTTGCAAAATACTTAAAGACTTCACATTTGAGCAAAGCCTCAAGTTAGAAAGAATTCTGCGAATTTTTGTATCAAAATAATACTTTGCCCCTCCTACCTAAATTGGAGGTCAAGACAAAAAAGCATAACTGTTTTACCAACTATTGGATCTTTGAAAACATTAGATTCCCTAGAAGGTTGATTGATTTGTAGTCTCAAAGAACAAATGAGTAAAAAATCAAAATGCTTCAAATTCTCCAAAACCATTTCAAATTAATTAGACAAATTTTAAAGGTTAACCCTAGAAAGATGTTGAGGCCCAAAAGTGGATGATGGATGACTTTCAAGATTACTATAGACATGAAGATTGAATGCATCTATTCAGTGATTCAAAAACTAGAATATTTTTGGCAAAGTACCTTGTTGATAGGTGTAATCCTTTTGAGATTAGGATGATGAAACCCATATTTGGCCTCATGTTTTTTTACTTATTTTGAAAAGTATAGATGGAGACTTTGATTTGTTCAAATAATTATTTATTTGGACACATGCATCTTCTTCACTCAATCAAATGATATATAGATTTTCTCCATTTCCATAATACTTCCCACAATATGAACAAGTAAAATGGTCATCTTGAAATCACAAATACTTTGTCCTTTTAGAATGAAAGTAACTATACCAAAAATTGCTCAAATAAGGATTTGAGCATGGTTCCAATTATTGAGTTAAAAACTGTAGATTCCTATTTGATATTATTCAAAGCCTAAAGGGCTTTCCAGATTCCCTTGGCACACATTTTTCAGACACCAAATGAATAAACTGTAAGTGTACTCAAATAAACTGTAAGTGTACTCAAAATCGACCTCAGGCTCTCATGAATTGATGCTGTACATTTTAGGCAAGAACTGGAAGGGTCAGTTGCAAAACCAATGCTTCCAGCTTTGCATTTGGGAGTGTGCCGGGGCTCTGCTGTACTCTCACATTGAATGAACTCTAAGTTGCATAAAACGTGGCAGAGGAAGACTTCCTACTTAACTTATTTGAAGCTGCAGCTCCCCAATGGAAAACCACCCATGGTCGAATTGCTGCAAGTCTGGCAAACTTCAGAAAACTGTACCGCAAAACAAGTCAGTTATTATATCTATGAGTCGCCTGTTGGGTCCGTGGCTGCTGAATACTCTGAACAGGACTGCACTCACTGAACTTAATGCATGGAGCTCAGAGCTATTTACCTGGGACCTAAGTTAAGGGGAAATGATCAGGAAATACTTTCCACATTCGAATCACTTGGACTCAAATGCAGCATTTTGTTCTATGTCAAATATTTCTGTGCTAGTAAAACAATGTTTTAAGCTTAAACACTGAGGAACCCCATAGAGGGTACAATGATTTGTCCTATTAGCACATGTTACAAAATGAATTGATGCATAGATGTAACTTTTTACAAGGGAGGAATATTTTTAGCAATAGCACTACTACACATACAATAGGTAAAAATATTCCTCCCCTGTGAATAGTTATAGCCATTTGTAAGTTCATTTTGTAATAGGCATTATTAGAACAATCAGCGTAGCAGAATAGGTGAGAATGTGTTACCTAGCTCAAAGCAAAGAATAGTCTTCAATAGAACGCACAGAATAAAATAAAACCAATAAAATACATAATGACCAACAATACCGGTAATTGGCTTCACGCATGATTGATTAGGCAAACATAACCGCTTACCATCTGGACTCATTGAAGTTTTGTGGACTTACCTTCCGAAGAGGTGATAAGCAGAGTGTG
This sequence comes from Neckera pumila, assembly GCA_963969595.1. Taxonomy (NCBI): domain Eukaryota; kingdom Viridiplantae; phylum Streptophyta; class Bryopsida; order Hypnales; family Neckeraceae; genus Neckera; species Neckera pumila. The sequence goes on along the minus strand of OZ018408.1, from coordinate 937,848 downwards.
AGACTCCGAAGCCCACATCGGAAGAGAATCGGTAGAAGAGATTACAAAAGAATCTTGGTTCAGACAGAAAAGAGGGGTTCAAATTGTTTAAAAGAAATCCACCTCATCAAGTAGGTTTTTTCTGATCAACGATTGAAGAGCAGATTAGTTCACCAGCTCCTGCCATTTGGGGAGACGGCATCGACGAGATAATCTGCTCAACAACACTTGCCTGAAACCCAGTGATGCTAGAGCACTGGGACTATTAGCCACGTCTTCCATGCTACAAACCATAGTGAAGCTGATTTGGCTATCTTTATTTCATTTGATCAAGAATGGCCAATATTAATCAGGGAGGATCTAAAACCTCCACTGTTCAATGGATATCAAAATTGTCTTCCATTAATTTTGGATCCCTGATTGAGAAGAGGAAGCCCCGAAGTGACTCCTAGATTCTCACATCTGCAGATCCACCTGCTATGGAAGATAAACACAACGATAAAACTTTCCCATGAATGTCGTAGATCACTGACAGGTTGAATTCTTGTATTAGCTGACCTCAAAGTCAATCAGCACCTTGCCTGCACATACAATAGAGCAACTGGTCAATCAAAATTGTTAAACAAGTTGTGGTAGGCAAAGTTTTGAAGTATAACTTAGGTTTTTGGTTCTGTAAAATTGAGGGCAAATACTTGAAATTCATTTACAAGTATTTTTTTTGCCATTCTGTGCAACAGTAACAGATGCATGCCTCTCACTTGATCAATTCTGTTTGGATAACGATGATGACGCCTTCACTGGCTGAGGCACCTCCCCCTCCTCAACGGGCATGCCCTCAGAATCCTTGTTCTCATCCTTATGCCAAGGGCCCTCCCAACTCAGGAAATCACCTGCTTTAGAGTCCTCTTCTTCCAGGAGGTCTTTAGATGTATGGGACGGGATGCGATGACGCTGCAAAATTCTGAGGGATGCTTCTCTTGCAGCTCGGAAATCTAGAACTACTACTCGACTATCATCCAAATCGAAGCGGAGGCTAATCTCCTTACATTCTTCTACAAGTTTTCGTAGATGCCGTAGGTTATGGACTTCAACTCCATTTACTTTGTTCACCTATGAGATCACAGATTTGACACCGACATGATTTGACATTTACCAAACAGTAAGGAAAAAACGAAGGCAGAATACAGCATTGCGTGCAAACTTCAATTCCTTCTAGAGCTCTTGACATGGCAAACAACGCCGACCAGATGGCTACAAGTCTGGGGAAATACCTGAAATTCATGAAATCTTTCGTAGCCAGCATTGATCTCGTCCATCAGAACCTGCAAGTCAAACACAGAGTTATTGCATACATCTAGAAATGGCCTCTAGGTTAAGTCATGAATAAGACAAGCTGAATGCCATTTGCGTTGTGAACTTGAAACTACAAGTACATGCACCGATGCTTAAAATTGATTTTCTTCGACAGAAAGTGATCTCAGAAATACATCTAATTTTTAGAGACAGTTCTTTAGAAAATAAACACGAAAACATCGAAGTAGCCACAAATTCTCACTTGGGACAAGATGACGAGTTGTTGCCCAGGCTTGGTTGGATAAGCAGACAAGGCTTTCTCACACAGACGCCGTGGTGAGGTATTGTACCATTCCTCCCCATATTCTTGCAAATAGGGTTGAGACAAGGGTGTGAATACAAGGCCCGCAAAGATAAAGTAACTTGGTAATGTATCAAATTGATGTATAGGCACCAAAGGTCGCAACTGCAAAAAAGCATTGATCGTGGGAGTCAATCTTGTGTTATGATCTACAGTATCATTGCAGCTTAAAATTGTCCATTGAGGAAGTCAGATCCATCCAATACTATGTCAAGCCTCTTCCTCATCTAGAAAATCCACTATACATGGTTGCACTGGCATGTTGACTGCACAATTATGTGCGATACATTGGAAAGCTTGGGTTCCTTGACATCCTTTACTAACATCCACCAGTCACTCAGATGCGCTTCTTTGTCCCAAAATACATTATCATCCATAGATCCTGGCTTCTTTATCTTTCAAAAGACATCTCCTGACCCATTTCATTACATAACAAGTAAAAACTGCAGGGCAGGATACATAGAATGATCGCCAATTCCTAATTATTCGATTTGACAGTCCAACCCCCAAATAGATACTGAGACAGAAGGGAAAATAGTAAGGACAGTGCTACATACAGGGCCCAGCTTGACGTCAAAATCGAGTTTTTGTCCAGCTCGCAGAACAGATACTTTGGCAGTTTCACCAGCCTTCTTCATCGACACCAGGTGATCAAAAGAGATACGCTCCCTGTTACGAAAATGCACTGCAATTTTCAGCCTTGTCAGCTCACCCTCACCTAAACGTCAATATTTCAGAAGGTACCTTCACCAGCCTTAGAAGCTAATTAGTTGTTACAGTCCAAGTATCCGTGGTGTACCGTCACGCAAAAAATTCATGATAGAACAAAGAAACTCATGACGATGCTAACGTAAAGGCATGCAGTATACAGGAATGTGAAGCAAGTTGAAGAAATCCAGGTAACGTATTTTAACAAAGCATTATAGAGTAGTCTAGAACTATTACCTGTTCCATCATTGGCAATGGGAATATCATCGAAAGCCAAAATTACATCATCTCTCTTAAGACATCGACTGGTATCAGTGAGAGGGTGAATTTTGTTAATCAATACGCCTGTCAGACCAGGGGGCATCCTGCAGTGCACCAATGGTAATATGTCAGTAGTGAAAACAATGCGTGGCATTAACATATAACTTTGCTGATATGTCTTTCTGGAGTTCGATTCCTCTATTCTTGCGTGGCGAAGTGATGATTTCTTATCCGTGGTGGAAACGAATAGAGAAGCTCAAAACGTGACTGAAATAGTGACAAACAAGATGTTTCATATCAAATATGTGCTAGAGTCCTCTACATTGAAGAAGGTTCCAGAGTCTTTTACTTGAGAAGCTCGCGTAGTTGCACGTTTTCAGTTGACTGGCATGTGACGCCCAGTGAACAAAAGCCAATGTAGCTTCCAGTTTCCTCCACGTCCGCCAGAAAGTGCCTAATGACTGGAACTGGTATAATATACCTGCAAAACAATTGAAGTGCCATTAATGATGCCTCAATATCAAATCTCAATAACTGCGAGTATCACTATCCAGAATTCAATCTTGCGATGAGATTTCGAATTTCAAAACGATTCAATCCTTTTCGTACTAAGCAGTCGTACAGACAGAATGAAACTTATTGGAAAGGTAACAACAGACCCTATATTTTCTGCGTTCGCAAGATTTTGAAAGGCTACTCCAACCACCTTGTCCTCCATAAGGGCAGGGCCACCGCTGTTGCCTGGATTGATGGCAGCATCAATCTGGATGGCCATGAGGTGAGCAGCCCCATGCACATACCGCGTTGGCTCAACTCGAGACACAACCCCTCCGGTAACTGAGATGTTATCGCCTCCTGCAGGATTTAGAGCAAATTGTTGTAACACCATTAACATGATGAAATACTCCGAGAAGTGCAGTCTCGAAGAAGTCCCTTAAACCGTGAGTGCCCAAACGGCCAAAAGTGTGTGCTTCCAATACTATCTATAGGAGTTAAAATAGATCATTCAGGAAATTTCAAGAGAGGTAACGAAACGTTCCCATCAAAAGAGGAAATCATACCCTACATATTTGGACGATAGAAATATTTATTAAAAGTAACTATAATTCACTATTAGCTCGCAAAATGAACTTTCCTTTTTTTAGCTTAGACACTTAAAGATTATAAGCAACCGCGTTTTAATACAACAGCAAGTACTTAACCATGAAACCACTGTTCAATTGAACAGCAAAGAGTTGGTATTACTAATTGCTTGTTCATTTACCTTGAGGGTATCCAACAACCGCGACAGACTCTTGGAGGAACGGGATATCCCCAAGTTCAAGCTCTAACATTCCTTCCCAAAATTCATCGTCATGAACTCGCAAAACAGCCAAGTCGCATTCATGACCCACAGCCTCAATATGCGCATGGTACTTGATAGGCGACCCATGCTTGCGGACCATCATGTGTGTTTGATCAGCTACCACATGCGCATTTGTTATAATCCGGCGCCCTGATATCACAAACCCTGCAAATCACCTCCATTTTGTATCAGATCTTGACATTCCAAGTAACGGACTGCACCTGTATTGGTATTGAAATGCATAATCAAAACCTGGTCAAGTGAGTCAAGTGGATGCATGTTGTTAACCCCTATATGCCCAATGGGGGCTTCTAAAGTCACAAAAACTCATATTTAGTGTCAAGTTATGACAATTCCTGCCAATTCATAGAATGGCGACCCCTATCACCAAAAAAGAATAAATTCAAATGAGATATGAGCATTTGAAAAATGCAGCTTCCAAAAAGTCAACAGATCTCCACTGTCCATAAATTCACGAGGTTTTTTGTTCAATTAGAATGGCAAGAGTGTCCAATGCATGATCCTACGCAAGTTATCCAAAACAATCTAATCTAAGATTCATCTCGTCATTCAAAGTCAAGAGAAAAGGAAAACATTGGAACTTCAATAATCGATGTCCTACTTCAAAGGAATAAACCAATAATCCAGTCCAGTAACAAAAAATATAAAATACAGAATTTTGACACCATTTTGGAATAGCCTATAACTTCCACAAAGAGGTGAAAATGACCCTAAAAAATGCATGACTTCAAGGGTTACCAGATCTCTTTGAAAGCATAGTTTCATAAAATTAAAGCGACCATTGTGTCTTCCACATTCGTACTGCAATAAAAAACCAGGTGGATCGTTCTTAAGGTTCAAACCTTCGGACACTCACCAGAGCCAGTGGCCTCTCGCTGCGCTTTGTTCTGCCAGGGAAGGAAGTAGTTTGGGCTGCTGGAAACTGCAAAGATCTTCACAACGGCGTCCAAAGCAATTTCAGTAGCCAGGTACGGATCTTGTGCTCGACCTCTCTCGACAGAGGGACTCGCAATACTCGTCGTCAACCGGCGCACATTCGTCAACAAATGCAATGTCCTCTCGTAACCCAAGCCTTCACCATCCCGAGGATTGGACCTCAGGTTATCGAGAATTCCAGATCTAAAGAAAGCTGGAAGACTCTGTATTCTGGATGCACCTGCATTGCGTGTCTCTATTTTCCCTGCAGTTTGATATGAGGTGAACAAACCTCGGGACAGAAGCAGACTCCGTCGAAACGGTGCCGACTTCATCTTGTTATACATGTTTCTCGAACGCACAATAAATTTGATACACTCCTAATTCTGGATTCCAACCATTCCTCCTTCGACAATGAAGCTCAGGGACATTGTCACATAGCCGCTATGTGATCCTTTCGTGAATATTGTACGCACTCAAAAAACTCATCTCTAGGTGAAGACTACCGTCGCTCTCCCGCTCGTCCTTAAACCCTAAACCTTAAACCCCCAAAACCCAAACCTAGCGAAACGAAGATGGCGATTCATTCGCCAAGACTGTAATTTGAAGAATAGCGGCTCGATTTGCAAGCCAGAATCAGTGACAACAGGAGCGCTGGCCTGTTCTAGTGCTATCAATGTCGATATACAAACACGCAATTATTAAGATCACTGCAAAACTCTTACTAGCCAAATTGTGCAGCAAGATGAAGCATCCGATGCCAGTAATAATCTAGAGCATCAATGCTAAGCTTAGTTCATGTGGCCCTCCAGAGGTCTCGAATAAAAGAATACATCTGGAGGAAAATTATGTGATTCTTCTACCTTGGGGCAAGGAGCAGCTCCCCAAACCTAACCCTAATTTCTTGACCTATATTATTAGCAGTTTGTATCAGACCTCTTTAATATCACCTTGTTTAATATCACATCCTCTGTTCTCGTCGCATAGCAAATGGGGGCCAGCATGTGAAAGCGGACTCTTGGAATCAAATTTGATACCGTATTCTGGATTCCCAAGCAATCTACTGTACACAAAATAGTGAAATTAGGTTGCCTTGTCAATTAGGTTGCCTTACCTGAGATAAATTACCTCATGGATCAATGCTTGTTCCACATGGAGGCACATGCACTCTCTAAACCAAGCCTTGAAATGGTACACAAATCTATCCGACACACATGGGTTTGAATTGAATGCATCATTGTACAAAAGCACTTAAAGCAGTGAATATTTCTATAGTGTGGATTGTCAAGAAATTAGTGTGGGGCAACCTAATTTTACTATTTTGTGTAGAGAGCCTCTCAATTCTTTCTCATAAAGAAGAAGGGTTTAGTTTCCACAAGGGTTTTAATCAAGATCAATTTTTTTTAGCATCACCATTTGCCATGTCATTTAACAAAATTCACTTTATGCTATAACTTATGACACTTTGTTAACACCTAAAGGACCAAATACCATTTTTTGGCAACATAGTGATTTTGGGCAGCTCACTACAAATGGAAATTTTATTTTTTTTCTTTGAAATTTTCACACAAGATATGCCTGAGGAGTAGCTTCAAGGCCCAACAATTTTCATAACTTTTGACTACATGGGTAAAAAATTATTGCATGATATGTAATTTCCAATCCTCGGTGGGCAGCCCAAGCAGCTCAAAACAATTCTTTAAAAATCACTTTTTTGAAAAATAAAAATTTGAAATTATTGGTTTTATGGATTTATATATATTTGGAAAGCTTTAAATCATTCCATTTGGATTAATGAGTCAAAAGTTATGAGGAGTTTTAGTTTGAAGGTAGTTAGAGAATCTCTACTCTAAAATAAACTTTGAAGTCCTTTATTAACTCGATTTTCAATATTTTTGAAAAAAATAAAAATAATGGGTGTAGATTGTTTATTACAACATTACAACCATTGGAATTGGCATTTTTCAGGTCCATAACAAAATTCTTGACAATTAAGTATTTTGAGTCATTCTCTACCTCTTCATACTTATTGTTTTTTTCCTATATGTTGTACAATTCCAAATGATCTGAAAATTTCAAGCATGTAGCCAACTTGCCTTGAAGAATGGATCCAAAGAGTAACTACCATTTTGGACATTTCTTCATACAAATGTGGCCTTGTGAAGTGCAGCTGCCCGGATTTTTGCAGGGACAAAAAAAGATTTATTTCAATTCAAATGTTAATATCTTGCAATCCACATGGTGGAAAATTCTGAAATTTTTTCCACATCTTCCTAAAAGAGTGTACTACAAGATCTTATGATCACATGTGTTCAAAAATGTTTTTTTTTCTAAATTTGGTACTTGTATTAGAAATGGCAATTTTGGAGCGGTTTTGGTGAAAACATAGTCATAAGTACCCTAATGACAATAAGTGTCTGATGGATGACTTTCTCTATACAAACACACAATACACCTATTGGTTCAAATATTGAATCATTTTTGACTGAGTACCTATCACCAAAGGCGTTATCCTTCTAAGGTTTAGTTATAAGAAGTTGCATACAAACGCTACAAATAGGAATTCAAAAAGTGTTAAAACGGATATAAACCACCTTCTTCATCATTTTGCAACCTCAAAGAAATTCTTCAATGTCACTTTCGCATACAATACAATTGATTGCCACAACGAGATAGAGGTGCTTGTTGCTAATTAATCAATGTCCTCTCCTGTCCCTAACGAAATTATCTGTTCATTACGGTACCCATTTATCATCCGTCCTGCCAACGATATGTCTCCAGCCCAGGACACTCCAACTGTATCATGAAATGGTCACCTCCACTACTGCAATTGTTACAGCCGATTGCTCCTGCCATTCCACCTCCAACCCAGGTTTCCTTAGATTCCACATTCTCCAGATGAGGACACAATTTCACAAGGGAGTGAGAGTCTTGGTAGATCCGTCCAGATTTGAATTTATAGTTTACTCTGTGTTCACGTCGTCAGCTCCTCTTCATTGAACCAGATGCAGGGAAAAAAGAAGCATGCAAGCTTTGATAATCTCTCGACTGCGGTTAACCAACATTCTCCATAACTAGGGCGGCAGATGTGAAGTGTTTAGGGTTCCCAAGGGTATTATAGACCATGCCTCCAGTCTGAGGCTTGAATGTGACTTGAGCTCTTCAGAACTCAGCAGCTTCTGCATCATGCGAGCCGTGGTAGCGTGGACAGACCATGTGGTATGCACATTTTTCACTTCTTTAAGCCGTTTTTCATGGTAGATGCAAACCCTAATTAGGGTTTGCAGTATGATTAGATTGTTTCAGGTAATTTTGGACATCAACATCGTCGTAAAGGAGAATCTCCTTCCTATGTTCATCGTGATCATAGGGAGTCTTTGTATGATACATTGGGGAATATTCTGTTTATGATGATGGATAAGAGAGCCTGAAATAGTCTAATTTTAATGAAAACTGTACCTTATCTTTTAGTTTTCACTGCTTGAAACGGATTACTCTCATCCATTTGCCTTCTTAGCTCGTGATTATGAAGGATAACTTGTAGAAGCAGATTCAGGCGTGATGGTTTAATGTTACTGGGGTACAATACAGCCAGAGCACGATGGAGTCAGGAGTGTGTGTTTCGATATTGCCTTTCGACCTGGTACATCCAAAGAACCTGTATTTAAGACAATGGACGACTTGATTTTGACTTTGGTAAACTTTAATATCTGTTGAATAGCATATGTGAACAAACGCAATCATAATCAAGTTTGTTTTGTTACAGACGGGAGTCATCTGATAGCAGCAGTTGGCTGCAGAGTACTTATGTATGATGCAACTGACGGTGACCTCCTTCACTCACTCAAAGGTAACATCATCTGGAGCCTCATTCAACGTATTGGTTATAAACTGGATGAGATAATTTAATATCCCTGGAAGTATCAGGATGATCAGCAATTGCAAGAGAGAACAGAATTTTCCTTTTTTTTAATCTGTTCTCAATCGTCTCTTCTGATGTTGAATTGGGTGCATCTGGTGCAGGGCATAAGGATGAAGTTTACTGCGTGGCTTATTCTCGGGATGGAAAGCGGTTTGCTTCTGGAGGAGCTGATAAAACTATCATCATATGGACTCACAAGGTCGAGCTCGAATCATCAAAGCATGACACTTCTGTGTGGGTTTTGGCACTAAAATGCATGAGGAGTTCACCTTCACTTATGAGATGTAACATTTTGACCGTTTCTGCTGGTATTGACCTAAACTAGATTTGATGATTTTTGCATGGCAAAGGCAGAAGGCATACTTAAGTACAGCCATGGGGACTCGATTCAATGCTTGGCTTACAATCCCATCACTCAGCAGGTGGGCTTCATGCTTCTTATGTGGCATACGATGTTGAGCACCTCAAGTGGTAACATTTAACTATCTCTGTGAATTTAGAATGGACAATCATCTATGCCAGCTTACTTAATACGTCATTTGCAGCTCGCGAGTGGAACCGCAACTGACTTTGGAATCTGGTCTCCGGAGCAGAAGTCCGTTTCAAAGCACAAGGCCACTTCCAAGGTCATCGATGCCGTTTGACTTGCCCGTTCTGTGGTGTGAATTCATTCTATTTGATAATTGTTATAAGAATAGCCTCTTAGTTGACACATCAGTTACCCGCAGTGGAGTATGACGACTTGTTAGTCAGGATCCAATTATACTTAACCCTAGAGTGACCCCCAAAAGGTGGTCAATGTCAATGCAGGTATTGTGCGCCGCATGGACTGCAGATGGCCAACATCTTGCCCTGGGGATGTACAATGGCCACATTTCCATTTGCGACAAGAGCGGCGTAGAGCAGGTACCAAATTCTCTCTCTTGAGTTCTAATTATGTTTAGAAGGAAGAAAATGACTTGAACAGGCTTACCTGGACAGTTTGGTTTATGATGCTCCAAAAAGAAAAATATACGAGTCATCAGTTCATTGCGCTTAAGGATTCATTGAGGGCTATATGGTGTTTCGACTTGCAGACGGTATTAGAAAGATCGGGACCTGTTTGGACATTGCAGTGGAACACATTGCAAAACAAGACGTCGGACACGCTTGCTGTTGGATGCTGGGACAGCACACTCTCGTTTTACGATTTATCAGGCAAGCAGGTTTGCCACAGTACCTCGCAAAATGATATTGACCTCGTTATTCTTTGGCAAACTTCGATCTATATGTTTGGGTGTCGTTTGGTATTCGTTGAGAAGAATCCGGAAAACCAAGCATATGTAGTTTTACTGTTTCTTAGCAGGAGTAGAGGTGATTGTCACCAGCACTTGAATCTAAATTTTCATTGGGATAAAATCAGCAAATCCTAGCCCAATTGCACGTATTTGTAAGACCGACTATTAGGAACGATCGTAGTTTCCACAAATTTAGTGCCATCCAGTATTGAGTTATGACCGTCATCCGCAGGTTGGAGAGCATAAGAAACTGGATTTTGATCCATGCTGTGTCACATACCACGACAGCAAGTACATCTGTGTGGGTGGCTCCGATAAAAAGGTAACTTTTCGAAGCTGTTTTTTTTGCACTGGCTTGGTTCTTTGATGTCTCTACTTGAGATGAGGACAGAATGAGCATTAATTCCATTCTTTTGATTCAAAACTTGAGTTACTTGACCGTCCACTAACGCTATTGTAGACCGAACAGTAACGATGTCAACCTTTCGAAGCACCAGTAGTAATCCTAAGTAATTAACATAAAGAATCCAGCCCCTTAAGGTTTTCTAGAAAACCTAGGCAAGTTGTATTTGAAACTGCCTTAAAACATTTTAACCCGACTACATTCTCTTTTGGAGGGAATAGGTTTCTACTAGAGTGTGTTTAATCGTCACGTTGTCATCTATTGTTCTCATGAGAAGGCATCTGACATTATTTATCAGGCATGTAGGTGTTTCTTTACTCAAAAGATGGGGTGAAGCTGACTACAATGTGTGAAACTGGCGACTGGATCTGGACTATACGATCGCGACCCAAGCATGACTATGTGGTAGTAGGGTGCAATGATGGCAGCATCTATATGCTCCAACTTCTGTTTTCAACTGTAAGAAGACCTTCCTTTTTCTTTTTTTGACTTATACATCACCTCGAGTTTTTAAAGTTTGTGGCCATTGCTATGTTGTCAGAGTGTCTTCACTCTTGTATAGCTAGAGCATCTTCGTCTTTTACCGGACAGGAAGACTGAAGACTGGTTGAGATGCAAGATGATGAGGATGGACGAGGGGTTGGGTGTAATGGAAAGACCAGGTGCATGGATTATACCTGGAGCGCTATGCATTCCGGGATGCCATGACTGATGTTGTCATGCAACACCTTATTACTGAAGAAAAGGTAGCCGCCTCCCACAATTTAAATGAATGTGAAGTGTGGTATTGACTCTGCATAGCGCACATATGATCTGCACCCACATATGCAATTGTTGGATTTTGTACTTCCCCCGGTTTGATTCCAAATTCTATGGCTTTAACTTTCGGATATTCATTCCGATCCTTGTATTGTGTAACGTTGAAATTAGACAGACATGGATTGACATGTAAGGGTTCCTGAAGGTGAGAATACGGTGTCGGGACTACATCAAGAAAATAGCAGTGTACCAGGAGCGTGTGGCGGTACAACTCTCCAACCGCATAGTAGTGTATGAGTTGAACAAGACAGACACTGGGACTAGAGCTTCTCAGTATCGTATCTGTGCACGCATTAACCGCTGTTTGGAGTGCAATCTCCTTGTTCTTACCTCTCAGCACATCACGCTCTGCCAGGTTCGGGATCTGCACTCTATGATCATGATATCACTCTTTAACTAGAGTCAATACCATTCTATTATAAGAAATTATCGCTTTATATGTTGCCCTACATGTAATAAACTTATGCAAGGTTAATGACCAGTAAGTGTGTCTTCTTTCAGGAGACCAAGCTACAGTTGTTCACCTTAGATGGAATCAAGGAGAGGGAGTGGGTCTTAGAGTCAACCATAAGGTACATCAAGGTAAATTCCCCTCTGGCGTCAGTAGGAGGGTGAATAGAATGAAGATTTCTCAGTCCCTATAGAATATTATTCCCAGGTGATAGCATTGTTTTATGGATTTTTGCATATTGCGTGAATTCTAAGAAGGTCATCATCATTCTCAAACACAGGTTTGCGGCGGTCCTCGTGGGGGCGAGGGTCTGCTAATTGGAATGAAGAATGGTTTGATCGTGAAAGTGTGGATTAACAGTAACTTTCCAATTAGCCTTTACAGGCACACAAATGGCATACGTTGCCTTGACCTCTCATCCCAGCGTGTTCGCCTTGCCATTGTTGACGAGGCTGCTAATGTGGTGGTGTACGACATTGAGGTATATGTGTGTCAGCTCTTATGTGTTCCGAGAGTGCTATGTTTCAGCAGGTGTTCTGAACGCAAATAGAGCTAATGCGTTAATGTGGCAGTGGTTGGCAAAATTAATGGCAATGGCACTTTGTGCAATGCTCACAAGTAGACTTGTCCAGTAGACCTCTATCAATTGGGTTCTTTTTGTGACGAAGTCTTATCACATGTGTAGACGAAAGAAATCAGTTTTGAGGAAAAGAGTGCGAGTTCCGTTGCCTGGAACACAAATATGGAAGATATGCTCTGTTACTCGGGAAGCGGCATGCTGAATATCAAGACAGCTGATTTTCCTGTGCACCGACAGAAGCTTCAAGGTTATGTCGTTGGCTTTCAAGGCTCCAAGATTTTTTGCTTAAATCAGCTCTCAATGCAGGTACATTCAAACCTCTTTAATCTTACCAAGTCCTAACTTTTGCACTATGACATAGTTTAAATGAGTGACAAGTGTGCTACAGTGAGTGATAGTGTGGCGTGCGTACAGAATTTCTAGAATGTCATTTAAGATAAGGCATAATAATAAAGAGGTTTCAGTGTACATACTTAGCATCTTTTAGGGTGCATACATTCCCAATATTTTATCTGCAGAGCATTCTTAGTTGCAATTGGCTACGCGGAGCCCGAGCATAAAACTGGATGCTTGTACGCAAATTGAGTTTGACTTTACTTGGTCATTTGCCGGCTTTAGTTGCTGGAAAAGTTCTGTCAATGTGTGTTGATCAAAGTACCCTCGCATGCACCGGCACTGACTAAAGCAGACAATTGAAGTTCCACAATCGGCAAGCATGTGTCACTATGTGGAGAAAGGCCAGTATGACGATGCTTATAAGGTGGCATGTCTTGGAGTCACCGAGGCAGATTGGCGAATGCTAGCTCTGGCGGCCCTGAAAGGAACTGCCTGGGATGTGGCGAAGAAGGGATTCATCCGCTTGCGGGATGTCTGCTACCTGGATCTGCTCCAGAAGATGGAACTAGATCATTGCTCGCACGTCCAAAAGTCGACCATTGGCGCTCTTGTTCTTGCTTACCAGGTTCGTTAGCGCATCCTCTGAAATTCAGCACAAATAATGTACAAGTACTTCATTTTACACAAAGTGAAGTTCTCTGCTGTGAGAGCAACAAATGAAAATGCAGTGGGGTTCACTTGATATTGTGTGCCTTTCAAATGATCAATGGCAGGGCAAATTTAAAGAGGCAGCCGATGCGTACATTGAAGCAGGCCAGGTGGGCATGGCCGTGGAGATGTACACTGATCTTCGCATGTTTGAAGAAGCCAAGGCACTGGCTGAAACTAAGGTACTACAGGAAGAGATCGACACTACCGTCACCCCAAGCAAAAGAGAAGCTGATGTGCAGGAAATTATTCAGCGTCAAGCAGAATGGACGGAAGAAACAAAGGATCATGAAACTGCAGCAGAGATGTATCTCGTTGCTGGCCAGCCGGAGCGGGCCTTCACTCTCCTTGTGGAGCACGGCCCAGCCTCCAAACTCATTGAGGTGAAGTCTTATGTGTATTGGTTCAACAGCATTGCACGAGAAAGCTGTTACACAGGTCACCTTACTGAGGCCGTCATATTCTGTATTTCAGGTGGCAAGGAGGCTAAAGAAGACACAAGTGAAGGAGTTGATCCGCTGTGCAACTTTAATGAGGCGTGGAGGCCAATTTGCACATGCCTTTGAGACATACACGAAGCTTGGTGATTTTAGGTCTGTCTCCAAGTCCCTGGACTTTTCATAGATTATGCCCAAACAGATTTTAGTATCTATATGACTTACTCGAATCTAAAATGATATTTGAAGTTCATGTATGTGGGTTGTGGCTGTTGGATTTTGTTCATTCTCTGTGTATTTTAACATCCGGGTTGGGAGGTATTCCACCAGAATGTTCATATTGAGGTGTATTGAATAGTGGTTCCATGGTCATATTCGTTATAATCCTTCATGTGACAAGTAGTGGATCTATTGGAAATCAACGACAGGTCCATTCTCTCTTTGCATGTGGAGCTAGAGCAATGGGAGGATGCGTTTGCCATCAAAAGGTTGCACCCAGAAATCGAAGATGATGTTACGCTTCCATACGCGCAGTGGTTGATCAACCATGACCGCTATGATCATGCTCGACTGGCGTATTCCCATGCAGGACGACCAGATCTATCAGAGCGCTTGCTTGCTCAACTGATGGACAATGCCGTGAGTACTTACTAATTCACGACAACATAGGTTGAGCTTTTTCTGTTCCTCCATAACTTTGTCATCACGTAATGTCAAAACCCGCTATAACAACCGATACTCATAAATTGTTCAATATCCCTCTGCGTTACCCTTGCTAATTCTAATCAACTAAATAATTTTGGATGATCATTTTCATAATTCGGAAAATGGACACCAGTTGAAGGAGAAGAGGTTCAAGGATGCAGCGCGTCTATGCAGGAAGTTGGCTATGGAAGTCCTGGCACAGGTATCAGTGATTGCCAAAACCAACGACACAGTGAAGGAGAAGTTGAAACATGAAGAATACGTGGAGTTCAGGCTGCGTGCTGACATTTTTTATGCATACTCCTTCATATATCAGTCGATCAACGAGCCTTTTCGTACATCAATGCCTGAGACGCTGTTCAATATTTCTCGCTTTTTGTTAGCAAGGATACCACAAGACCCACCACGCCGAGTGTCGCTTGTCAATATACTGGTTACTCTTGCCAAGCATAGCGAGCAGCTTGGTGAGCCCACTAGTTAGCCACAACAGATTAGACCCCTTGATGTTCTTTATTGGTTGTTATTGTCCAAATTCAATCCCTTCAATTCAATCCCTTCAATTCCGTTAGTTGCTTGCGTTCAAAGTGGGGGCCAAAAGAGAAGTTTCACACCATAATTTTTGGATAACTCTATTAAAACAGAAAACTTGCCGTCAAAATCTCCTCTAATTTGCTCTCAGCAGATTTTAAAAATCAAATGAACGTCTGTGAAAGCTCGAGCTTGAATTATGGCTCTAACCAAGTAAAGGAGTCATGCCCTGGTAGGATGTGAGGTTGAGTTTCTTGGTTTGGCATTTCGATGTTACAACACGTGAACTTGGAATCTGTTTCAGGATTTTACAAGATATCAAGGCACAGCTACGAAAGGTTACAGAAGTACAAAGTGCCCCAGAGTTGGGTGGACAAAGTAGACGTTGCAACACTAATGATGCGAGGCAAAGCCCGGAGGCCGGATGAACCCTCAATAGACATACCCATCTGTTATGCATGCTCCTTGCCCTTTCCTATGACCTCATCCACAACAGGAGACATTTGCAGCAACTGCTCTCAGCCTATCTTCCGTTCTTTCATTACATTTGATCAGCTACCACTGGTAAGCCAGTACAACCTTGGTCAATCCAATACGTACTATCTACGAGGAGATTTCATTACTACATGAGCAATTGCAAGAAACACTTGGACTATCATTCACCTTGTAGTATTTGTTGCATTTCACCAGTTATTTGATTTGTACTGTGGAGTACTTTAATACTATGTACTACTATGTCTTCAACCTTGTCAATCATGTGAACCTTGAGGTTCAATCTTTGATATATATGTATATTTTGTAGTGGAGTACCCTGCAGTACTTTGAAGTATTCAGTTCTAATTTTTCCACGGAGAATCGACTCTTCGATGTTTGCATCTTAAATAATTAGTGGAAATCTAAATAAATTCAAATAAAATTGGCTGTTGCTTACAACTTGTGTACTGCTATAAAATAGTATCGAGATTACGTATTGTGTGATGCAAAATAGTACAAGTGCTACTCGCAATTGCCCAATGTGATCCCAGGTGAGTAATAAGATGCGGTGTTTCGGTTGAAACAGGTAGAGTTTGTCCTGGACGAGGGTGTCGCTCACGAACAAGCAAGCCTGTTAATTGCCGCTACAATCAAAAACTCGCACTGTGCCATCGACAATAATCCTTTGGAACTGGGGCAGCAACGAACACCAAAGCACGGCCTTCCCGTTGCTACCAAGACTATGCTGTCAAACGTGCAGGCAGCGCAGGTCCTGGTCCAGACATGCCCTGCTCAATACGAGAAGCCGAGGTATTTTTACATGGTCGATCTCACATTGACCGTGACGCAGTGTAGCTCCTGCAACCATTTTTTTGAGCAGGAAGAACTGGACCTGGCCATGCTGGAGCACGGCTCATGTCCGTTCTGTGGAGTCTCACCAAATTCTTCTTTGAGCAGCGGTCCAATGACTGGGCAGGCCGAAGGAAACCAGTTGCCATTACTTCCGCTGCCAAGCTCCAGGAACGACACAAGCCAATTACCTCCTGCCAAGGCTGTCCTCCTGGAACCGAAGAAAAATAAAGCTATGGACATCAAACTCCAGAAAGAGCCTCAGGGGCTGTTCTGTATGACCAGGCAGGACCTTGTGAGTGGAGGCTAGGTTACTGAAAACCACGGAGCCTATTAACTCTGCCACCGCATTTTCATAGAGAGTAAGTTTGTATAGGACACAACCGGTGTAATCTTACCACCTGGGGTCCCAACCGTCTCACTTGGCATAGCTTGAATCTGACAAATATGCTGCGGTCGGTGACAGTGTGGAGGACTTTCTAGTGTGTCATTTGAAGGAAATTTTAATTACATTGACAAGTCTTAGATTGCCCAAGGTGAGATGCACAAACTGTTTTTCCTTTTGAGGACAGATAGAGATTTACGTTTGGTACAATTGTAAATTCAAGTCGATGACGAGGGGGGCGGGAACAAAACTGGCAGGATGTAATTGGTCAGCAGTCTCTCAGACGGCTGACGAGGGGGGCGGGAACAAACCAGGATGATTTTCATTGCGCTCTTGAAATGCACTGTGCACTGTGCCATCGACTGAATACTGGTTTTCAGGCTGTTGCAAGCTGTATCATTGTGGAAGCACTTTGCGAATCTCAGATTCTAGTTCAGGATAACTTGAAGAGTTCATCAACACGGCTCTCGGATTTCTCTCTATCATCTCAGAATTCTCCTCAGACTCCTGGTCCAAGTTCCCTCTCACGGGAGCAACGCCTGAATGATTTGTGCCATTCACAACGGATTCCACTTCCCCAGAACCAGTATGATCTCTTGAAGAATTTGAGGTTTTATGTGCTTCCTCAAATCATTCCTTCCACTTGCATGGATACCCGCTTACTGCTATTTCATTTGGATACGCACTGATGTCCTTGACACCCTCAGGAACTTCCCATGTGGTCTCCAATGTATGGATGTTGCAATAGTAGTATTGTTGGTAAACGGCATCCCAAACAGGCTCCCAGGCTTCCAACATGGTTGGAAGTGACATGGTGACCTTCATTCACGATACTGCTGTCGTGGATCCCAGACACGATTGAATCGTCGCCATCGTTGCAATCTTGCGCAGGCAATTCAACACTCAGGGTTTGTGCGGTTGGATCAAGCACTCTCTCCGAACCATCAAGCTATACATCCACAACTTCAGTACCAACAACCCTTTTGGTTTTTCTGCCCTCCCAAGTGGATTTCACCTGTACTGTACATCCAACGCACCACTGCCTTTCAGGGGAAAAACGAGATACCCGCAAAAAATAACACTTCGAAAGACCGCTGGAAACACCTCACGGAGGACCAACTGATAATTTTCTGGCATCTAATAATTATAGTCTTTTCATGTAGGATATCAAATTATCAATTACAATTCACCGCAATAATCTCTTGTGACACATCAATGACCGAAAAACCACTGGATTCAACTGTACAAGCACTCGACACACTCCATCTAGTAAATTTGTGAGACATACTTAACTCCTCAAGAACCAAGAGGGCCCGAATTAGACCTCACATGCTTTGAGTGGGACATCCTATTGCTCAACCTTATTTCATTTTAAAGCAACGAATGCAATGTTCTTCCTTGATATAATTTTTTTTACCATGTCTGAATTATTGAACTCTCACAACATTGGTCATTTTAAAACCACGAAACCTTAGTCCTTCAGGAGTTAAAGACGCAGGATGACAAATTCAGGCGATCCGCTCAAATCTCATATTGAGAAAGTTTCCAACTTTCTAACGAAAAACACAAACAGAATACGATGGATGGCAACAAATTGCAGAATCCAGGCAACGAGACAACAAATCAAGGTTACCTCCTCCGAGCTCGTACCGAAGACCTAGAGTGGCCATCATCGAAATCAGCTCCTGGTCAGAATCCGTGGGGACAAACTGCTCCTCTGCTCCCAAACGGTCGAATTTTTTTAAATCAACGGGATTCAAAGATCAAACAAATATGAGCGCAAGCAAGATTGTTCAGAAATTTTGGGCGATGCAAGTGGGAGAGGAGAAGGCAGAAGTTCACCTTGCGCAACAGCTGCACCGTCCTTTTTCGAATTTTTGCATATTTTTGCTTTAAATCTTTCTACAGAAATATCATTTACCGGAATTTCATGAATTTGGTCATTAACCCCTAAATGCCCAAGGCCTGTTTTGAAACTCTTGGAATTTGCTCTAAATTGAACAAAAAGCCAACAGTTTGATAAGTTGAATCAATTTTTTTTGAATTTTAACCATACAAATTCAAACTAGACATGTTAGAAATCTCATAGGAAAAGAAAACACAACAATATCATTTAAGGATTGAAAGATTCTAATGTTTGATCATCAAGGTGTTAAAACTATGAAAATCTTTGAGCTCTCTTTTTGCATGTCAAATCTAAAATGTTCAAGACCAAAAAAATGTGAGGTTGAAGAGCCTAACAAAGATAACCTCAATCAATTTATGACTTCTCAAAATCTACTCTACAATTTTTTCAAATGAATTTCTAGTGTGATTTTTTCTCCAACATCTAGTGTATTTGAGGCTCATCTCCAAGAGTCCTCAACACTACAAAAAGTCAAGATTGCAATGGGTACCTTTGTACAAAATCTTGAATAGAAAAATGATAATCATTCATTTTCAAAATTGGATTTTTGATGCTAAAACTAGACTTCAAAAAGAATCTTTCAAAAATATAAACCACTAAAAATAGCAATTTGGTAAGGGTCTTATTTAATTTCAAAGTTTCACCACATTTGGGTGCCTTGGGCATTTAGGGGTTAAAGAAGGTTGTCTTTTGAATGAGAAATTCGTGGGGCTACTCAGTAGTGAGTAAACAGTGCTTTGAAGCCCTCCATTTTTTTAATTTTTTTTAATTTTTTTTAATTTTTTTTTTAACAAATGGAAAATACCATTGCATAAAGAAGAAGCCCTCCATTCATCATCCAAAATATGGACGTTAGAGCGCTTTAGGGTTAAGCTTCAACCAGGATTCACGAAGTGAGTCAATGTATTTTTAAACTTTGGAATTATGTATTTTTTAATTCTAAAGGAGGTTTATTTTGAATTTTTCTGAAGTAGCCTATTGCTTCATGCTTTAAATATTTTATGTTCAAAATTTCATACTTTGATTCTTCATTCTCTATGTGAGGTCACTCTTTTGAGCCAATTATTTATATTGACTCATCTTTTGAGGTCATTGTATCTTCAACAAGAAGTTTAGTATCTTTTTAATGAGACATTCACACTGGGTCTTTTAAAAAGGTGAATACTTTGACATAAGATGAAGGCGTGTTTTATTCAATTGATATATAATATTGTTAATTGAATGTGTTTTCATACGTCTAAGGTTCTCTCTGGAAAGTATAATCCTCCAAAAGATACCTAAGGAGATTTTAATTTTTATAACTTTCTTTCAAAGTCTGAGGGTTCAATCAATGGTTGCAGGGCATATTGTAAATCCAAAAGAGACATCTCCTAACTTTCTTCTAAAGTTTGCAAGTTCAATCAATGGTTGTTGGGTGCATCGAGAATCTAAAAGAGACATTTCCTAACTTTCTTCTAATTTTGCAAGTTCAACCAATGGTTGCAGGGCGTATTGTCAATCTAAAAGGGACATCTCCTAACTTTCTTACAGAGTTTGTAGGTTCAGTCAATGGTTGTAGGGCACATTGTGAATCCAAAAGAGACATTTCCTTATTTTCTTCTAAAGTTTGTATGTTCAATCAATGGTTGCAAGGCGCATCGTGAATTTAAAAAAGACATCCCCCCACTTTCTTCTAAAGTTTGCAGGTTCAATCAATAGTTGCAGGGAACATCCTGAAATCAATCTAAAAAGGACATGTATCCCCAAGCATAGGTCATAGATGAATAATGTTATGCACTACACAACGTGGCTTGCTTTTTTTGTGAGAGATTTGATTTGGTCAATATAGATAGGTGGGGAATTGATGTGGTTTGAATATTGACATAAATTTTAAGACCTTAAACTTCATTTACTTATTGAAGAGATCTTATGAACATTATATAGCTTTCTTCCAAAGTCTGTAGATTCAACCAATAGTTGAAAAGCACATCCTAAATCTAAAAGGGACACCTCTCTAATACAAGTCACAGGTAAATAATGCTATAAATTATACATGGTGGCGTGCTTTTTTATATATGGATTTGGTCAATCTAGATGGATGAGACATTGACGCAAATATTAAGACCTTTGACTTCATTTATTTATTGAGATCTTAAAAACATAACTTTCTTCTAAAGTTTGAAGGTCCAACCAATGGTTGAGGGGACCAAGGAGGGGCACATCCTAAACCTAAAAAAGACCCTCCTGAATATAGTTGGTAGGTAAATAATGCTATGTACTATATTATACAAAGTAGTCTACTTTTGTGTAAGTGATCAGATTTGGTTGATAAAGATAGGTGAGAAATTGATGTGGTTTGAAAATTGACATGAATTTTAAGACCTTTAAACTTCATTTACTTATTGAGGAGATCTTAAGTAATATATATTTCTCCCAAAGTCTGTAGGTTCAACCAGTGGTTGAGGGGGGGGGATCCTAAATCTAAAAGGGACCTTCTCCCAATACAAGTGGCATGTGAATAATGCTATGTACTACATATGGTGGTGTGCTTTTTTGTGTAAGAGATTGGATTTGATCAATATAAATACGTAAAACATTGACGTAACTTTTAGGACTTTAAACTTCATTCATTTATTTTACCAGAAATCATTGTAAATGTTGTAGTAGCAATAATATATATTATTTACTAGATTCATGTCAATCACCAAAATCTAATTTAGACGATTGTACATCTTGATTCTAAAATCACATGTATGGGTGATTTAAAATGAAATAAAAACAATGGGATTTTTGAAATCATAAATGGAATAAAAGCAATCTTTTGCATTTATATTTTTAAAATAAAATAAACAAAAATATAGATGTTCTACAAAGGAATGTATTTGAAATCACAAACAAAGATTAAAAAACATTGAAGTGGTATATATATAGGTGACTTTGTTTCTTTTTGGTATATTTTGCTAACATTTTGAAAGACTTCCAATAGATTCAATTAATTTTCATATGCCTTTTTGAATTTTGGTCAATAGCTTTAAATTGAGGCTTTATTTCATAAATACATTTTTGGACTGAAAGTTGATCCAACCTCCTATTTTTTAGTTGAACATATTGTGAAAAGAATGAATTTACCAAGTATTAATAAGGTTCAAAACTTTGCTTCAGAAGGCAATCATTCCTTTTGACTTGAATGAAGTATGGGCAATCAAGCATATACATTGAATAGGGGTATTAATGGGACCAAAAAATTAAAGGAACCTATTCACAAAAATTGTAGATGTTTAAAACATGTTGTACAGTCCCCGCCCACTTCAATAACTATTGATATACCACAACATTAGATATTTATGTAGTGTAAGATGTCAATTCTTTAGTATGGGTCCCCTTAAGACCCCTATTTTAGTGTAAATATATTCTATATCAATTATTGTTTTTCTATCTTACTTGTATAAAAAATTACCTTCTTTCCTCTGTTACAAATTGATTGCATAGCTTGAAAAGCGTTGCAATCTACACATTACCTATGTTTTGCATGTTGAACTCAAAACAATTTATTTTTAAAATGTAAAATTCTTATTAACCCCTATTGGACCAACATGTGGTTTTGGGCTACATAGAAATTCTGGAAAGGTATGTGTGATTACAAATTTCTACATATTTGGGCCAAATTTTAATAGAAGGTGGGAACAAGAAATTCTTTTATATGCACTACATTTTATGACATTTGGAAATATGAGTCAAAAGTTACAGCATGATATGTAGCTTGTTTTTCAACTTGGGCAGTCCAAGCAAATTTTATTTTTCACAAATAAAAATTGGAAATTGGTTTTTAAGATTTATATACACGTAAGAGTTTTTAATCATTTCATTTTTATCAATGGGTCAAAAGTTACGAGGATTTTTTGTTTGCGGGCAGTTATGGATTCTCTACTCTACTTTGAAGTCCTCTGTCTTACTCAATTTTTAATATTTTTTGAAAAAAATAAAATCATAGGATGTAGATTGTTTAACCCCTAAAGTTCCATGACTATATTTTCACCGAAAAATGCTCAAAAACTATCATTTTTAGTACAAGTACCCAATTTTTGAAAAAAAACTTTTTTTGACACATGTAACCGTAGGATCTTGTAGTATGCTGACTTGAGAACATATGTTAAAAATTTCAAAAATTTCCACTGCATGGATTGCAAGAAATAAACATTCAAATTCATTGAGACTATTTTTTTGGCCCTACAAAAAACAGGCCAGTATCACTTCACAAGCTCACTTTTTGATGAAGAAATGTCCAAAATGATGGTGCTTCTTTGGATTCTTTTTCCTAGACAAGTTGGCTACATGCTTGAGAATTTCACATCATTTGAATTGTACAACATACAAGAAAAAAATAGTAAGTAGATAGTAGTAGAGAATGATTCAAAGTACAAAATTACCAAGAATCTATTATGGAATAGAAAAATGCTAATCCCAATGTTTGCAATGTTTTAATAAATAATCTACATCCTAGGGTTTTATTTTTTCCACAAAATATTGAAAATTGAGTAAGATAAAGGACTTCAAAGTTTCTTTTAGACTTTAGAGTAGAAAATCCATAACTACCCGCAAACTAAAATCTTCATACCTTTTGACTGATTGATCGAAATCGGATGATTCAAAGTTTTTTACGTATAAATAACTCTAAAAAACCGGTTTCAATTTTTTGTTTTTGAAAAAAGTGACTTTTTTTTATTTTGCCCAGATTGCCCAATTACGGAAAAAAGTAACATATTAGGCCATAACTTTTTACTCACATTTCCAAATGTCATGAAATTTAATGCATATGAAAGATATTCTTCATGCCCACATTCTATTAAAATTTCAGCCTAAAATATGGAAATCTATAATCACAAGTACCTGCCCAAAATTTCTATATAGCCAAAAAATGCATGCAAGGTTAATACAACATTGCAACCATTGGAATTAACATTTTTTAACTCTATAATTAAATTCTTAATAATTTTGTATTTTGAATCATTTTCTACTACTATCTACTTACTATTATTTCCTACATGTTGTACAATTCTAAATGATGTGAAAATTTTCATGTAGCCAGCTTATATAGGAAAAAGAATCCAAAGAAACACCACCATTTTGGACACTTTTTTTTATTTATAGAAAAGTGATCTTGTGAAGTGCATTTGCATTTCTTTTTGTAGGGCCAAAAAAATGAATTTAGTGAATTGAATGCTTAAATCTTGCAATCCACGTGCTGGAAATTTTTGAAATTTTTTCCACATGTTTTCAAGTTAGCATAATACAAGATTTTTACAAAAGGTTGTTTTCAAAATTTGGTACTTGTTTTAAAAACGGCAATTTTTGAGCCATTTTGGTGAAAACATAGTCAAAGAACTTTAGGGGTTCATTTCAAATTGAATATTGAATCAATTTTCTCACTTCAATTAAGATATTGTAAGGTATTGGCAAGGTATTATAATTTTTTGGCCCCTCATTCCACCCAATGTTTACAATAAACAAGGAATTATGCATGTGACTAACCCTTCACTCCATCTAGTGTTTATTATAACTAAAAAGTTAGATATGTGCTTGACCCCTTTATCCTATCTAATGTTGATTGTAGCTAGCCAAGGGGCAATTGTACTAAATTCAAAGCTTAAAATTAACAACTTTTGTTTATAAACCAAAGACAACAATAAACTATGGTCCACTAGTTCTTAAACATACTCTTTATATAATTTACAATCAAATCATGAATTGGAAACACCCATTGTTGAATATGTAAGCTTCAATCCAATAAACAATATGTACTAGAAAAGTATACATCATAGTGTTGAGACATGTATCTGGATGAAAATTGTTCATTCATCCATGATTCATGTTTATCAAATGTAGATCATTGTCTTTTTAGATTGGACCATTAGATTACATGTTAGCTCACTCTTTGTACATAAGTATCTCTCTCCCAACATTGATCAAATACTTCATTTATAGTAATATAAACATTGCACATATATTGACATTTAGAGCAATATAGTATAATCATTTGTACTTTGATTATTCTAGCATAGAATTAGACTTAGGCATCATAGAAATAGTTTTGAGTGGGAGAGAGATTTCTAAAACTTCAAAACTTCAAGGAAGTAAAAACTATGTCCTTTGGTCATTCAAACTTAAAATAATCCTTCAAGGAGAGAAAGCATGGAAAGTGATTGATCCTAACCTTGACATTGGAGCATCGTCTTCCACCATCTCTACATCACTTGTTTCATCACAAATTGTACCACCATTTGCACCTATATTGACAACAACACCTATATATTCACCTACACCTACAGTTGCAGCCAAGATGGAAGATTTGAAGTTTCATGCACTACGAATAATTATATCCTCAAAAAAGGATTCTATCCTTCCTCCTGTGATGAATATTCAAGATTCTAGGCTTATCTGGATTAAGCTTAGGGATCTTCATGAGTCAAAATCAATGAATAGAAGACTCACTTTGAAAACCCAGTTGTATAGTCTCAAAATGATAGAGAGAACCACTATTGAAGATCACTTAAGAAATACCAACATCCTTACAAGTCAATTAGCAAACACCAAATAGTGTATTAGATGATGAATTGGTAGACCACATGCTTACCCAATTTGCCTCCTAGTTTGAATACCTTTGACAGCTCATATCCAATAGAGAAAATCCAATCTCTTTTTTTTGAGCTTGAAAATTTTATGCTTCAAGAAAATTTAGTCCACATCAAGAGTCATGAGCAAGGTATTGAAGAAGAGGCCATATTCTTCTCGGATTTTTCTCATGGTGGATGCTATGCTACAACTTGAGGACGCTCCAATTTTTGAAGACATGGCTTCAAACAAGGCAACAACAACTTTCCAACTTGCTTGTTCAATTTTCAAGCTATAGATCGAAGAAAGATGGCTAGCAACTGCAAAGGACCAGAAGAAGTTTAGTACCAACTCCCAAGGCTCTAAATTAGACTCCAAATTTAGACACCTACAAAATCTAAAAGGTAACTGCAATTGTTGTAGCAACTTGTTTCATTGGACTAACAAATGTGATATTCGAAAACTTGAAGACAAGATATGAGAGATGGAGCTACAGCTAAATCACAAGAAACAAAGTCGGGCAAATTGAAATACATACATGCGGAGACTAGAGAAAGATGTCGTCATATTTGATGATGAGGTACATTAAGCACTTGGTGCCAAAATTCCCTCCACACACATTCATGCATTACAAAAAAATTCAGGCCTCAACAAGACTGTGAGTGCGTGATTTTCAAAACCGCGAAAAAAAACCCACAAAAAAAACCGCAAAAAAAAATACTAAAAATATTAAAATGATGTGACACTGACGTGGTCGAAATGTGACCACGCCACATTTTCAATTTTCATTTTTTTTTCCATAATATCACTATGGGGGGGCAGGCTTAGCGGCCTTGTTGAAGCCTCAAATTTTTGTAATGATGATTGGTTTCTAGACTCAAGCATTAGTGCTCATGTCACAAGTAATAGGATCCTCCTCATATAAATAAGACTTGTTTCAAATTCCACTATGACCATTGCTGGGGAGAAATGTTCTTCCCATTGTTGGCCAAGGCATTGCTACACTTGATAAAAATAAAGATATTCCCAAAGTTATGGACGTATTAGGTATGTGCAAGAATTTATTATCAATTGGCAAATTTGCTAATAAAGGTCATTTTACACTTTTTGGTCCCCCCAAATGCTAGATATTTGACAAATGCAAGCCTCATCAAGTTCTTCTAGTTCAAACTTGTGATAGCAAAAACAATCTTTTATTGACTCAATTTTTCTATTCAAAGATGAGCTCTACTTTCTTTATCAAAGCTGAATGTCAACTTTATCTCTAAGAAAACCGTAAACAATCATAACTTTGGCATCAACAAATGGCCCATCTAAACCACTATTAGAAAATTTAATGTCCGATTTACAAGAAAACCAAAAAATACATGTTGATTTGGACAATAGATTAGGACATTTTAGTTCAAACAATAATCAATTCTTTTGTGTTGATTTATTTATGGATTTGGTCAATTTCAAAAATTATTTTTATTATTCCATGTAGATTACCACATAGGGAATACCTACTAAGTGGACTAAACTACTTAGGTGGACCCGCCATGCGGACAAGCTGCCACCTAGGCAAATCTTCCATATGGGCAGGGTTGCCATCTAAGCAAGGTTGCTGATGAGGTTTGAACCCACAACCACATATGTGGAAAACTATAGTTCCAACCATTGCACTAAGGCTAGAGCTTAATGAAGATAATAGGCGGTTTGCTTTTATTTATTTTTACTCACTTTATTTCCACTGGTCTTATATAAAATTATTATTTGAAATCTTGTTTTTGGATCAAACCAACAAAATTATGTTGATTGATGTTGAGAGGGTTGTCAAATCAATTATGCAAAAGAAATTTTGGTCAAATCAACAAAATTATGTCAATTGGTGTTTAGAAGACTGCTAATTTAAAGCCCCAACGGAATTTGTTATAATCAATGTAAATGCTTTGATCTTCTACATTTACCTTTTTTTTATGAAGAACTATCAATATCTATATAATCTTTCCCACATAAACATGGTTACAAGCTTACCTCCCATATCTTGGATGATGAATGGTTTGATAATAAGTAATAGGATCTGCTAATAGGTTTGGATTTACTTCAACTATACATATGTCAAAATCGTCATAACTAACAGAAAGTATGTAGTCATCTCGTCTAACACTTTGTTTTCTAAGCCTATTAGATTGTCGTGGAAGAAGAAGTGGCTTATCAATGTATAGTGATTGGTTAGATTGTGGGGAGGTAGATATGAAAAAATTAGGAGATGAAGGTGGATCATTTTGATTTGAAGGTAATTATATAGGTGACAGTGGTTCTAAGGTTGATGGAAGGAGTTTTAGGATCAAAGAAGATAATGGCTAGTTGATTTAGGTAGTTGAAATGTCATAGGTCAAATGAAGGTTGGAAAAATGTCATTCTCAAATGAAAGAAGGTCTAAATAGTTTGGAATGTCAACCTTATTTTCATTGAATACTACATTCCTAAAAATGACTATCTTTCTGCATATATAACCAAGCATCTATAAGCTTTAGAGATTTCATCATGGCCAACCAAGATCATGAGTTTGGATTTGGGATCTAACTTTGAGCATTTTTTAGTTTGAAGATAAGCTATGGATCCAAATAATCATAAGTAAGAAATATTTGGTTTGATTTTGAGGTACCTTTGATGTGGTGTGATGTAATGTAGAGCAGCCTTGGTAGGAATCCTATTGAAGATATAGTAATGTACCTGTATTTTGAACAGATAGTGTTCCAGATCAAATTATTTTTCAGAACCCCTCATTTTGATTTTTTTTGGGGGGGGGTCTGAAAAATAATTTGATCGGAAAATCTCAAAATCCCAGTACCCCCCCTCAATCTTGTATTTTTGAAAACGAAGTCGTCTGACAATCGATATGGGATAATCTGTATCCCTTTTCCGTATTTGTTTTACGTATCCATATACATACGGTATATGCACGGTATCATGGATCAACGGCAGGGAAGGGGGTGTTTTTATTTTTTTTCAAAAATGATCAATGGCTATTAATTTTTTGGGGGAGGGGGGGGGGCTAATTAATTGAGCAGGAAGTGTTCCTCTCTTTTCAGGGGATAGTTTGTTGTTTGTACAACCTCGTTCCAAAGATATATTGGAAGATTTGCTTTAAATAATGGATAGTTGCAAGAAACACCTGCCGATTTTGGCTCAAAATGGCCTTAGTACTGGAGTATTGTGACTTCTAGAATAATTTTTTTTAAGATAAAATAAAATATGGATAATTTGTAAAGCACTCATATAAGTATGTATGTGAAAATTCAGACCTAAAAAAATTTATCTTTAAAAGTTATGCACATTCTAAGAGTGATGGAAAATGCAACAAAATATATAATATGGGATTTTATTTTTAGAAAATAGTAAAAAAAATCAAAAATTAAAGAAAAAAAATTATTTTTCCTAACTTGGAGGTGCTTCTCCTCAACCATTTTCACTTTTGGGAAAAAAAATTGTATTCTTTGCACATGCGCAAAGGTAGTACACTTTGAGCATATGTAGAAGGTGGACCCTTTAATATTATTGAAAAATTTCTTTGTAGGCTTGTGTAATTTCAGTAAAACTCCTTGCATACCAATTTTCACCTTCAAATTTGCATTTTTGAGTTGAAAATAGTACTAAAACCCTCCAAAATGGCCAAAGTAGACATCCAATTGGGGGCAGTTTAAAAATAGTAAACTACTTGGAAAAAATTGGAAAAAATTACACAATGTCTAAAACTACCATATGTACCTTTGTCTCAAATTTCATGAGAAAAGTATATACAATGCAAAAGTTATAAGTGAAAATGTATGTGTCTAAGGCCAAGGGGACACCAAAAAGGACAAGTGTTTCTTGCAACAACCCTAATAGACTGTGCATGGTCTCAAGAAGGTGACCGTTTTTCTGCTCAATTGTCTCCTTTTGTTGTAGTAATCCTATAGCAGTGAGCTCATGTTGAATGCCATGGAGTTTGCAACAAGTGTCAAAATCAGCAGATTTGCATTTGCCTCCCCTATTTATTCTTAGACATTATGGCTTGTAATTTGTTTGTTTTTCTACAATATGTCTAAAATGCTTGAAGGTATCAAATGTTTCACTCTTAGTAGAGAGAAAATAAACCCAAGAGTAATATGAATAACCATCAATGAACATCAATATGCATCTAGAGCCCATTAGAGACTTGTATGACAGAGTCTACAGAGACCAAAGTGTACTAGTTCCAATGGGTGAGAGGTCTCAGTCTGGCTACTTGTTGGAATTGAAAAACGATGTTGTTTTCCAAGAAGACATGGTTCACATATTGGCTGAACTCTAGCTAAAAAAATTCATGCTAATTTTCACAAAAATTAGAGCAATGGAAGATTATTTTCAAAGCTTGGCAATCAAGCAAGGCACATTGGGAAAACAAAAAATTCATTTGACTATGCACATTCACTATTTGCTCCAATCAATCAGTCCCTTAGCCACTTGTACACCCATAGAATGTTTTCTTAGGATGGCTATGTTTTCTCCCAAGACAATCCATAGTGAGCATTTTTGAAGTGTTCGATTTTGACAAAACACCGAGGTTATGTTGGACAATTAGGGGTTAATGATTTCAAAGTTTGACTGCGAGGTCATAGGTCTATTCTTCTAGGGATAATTCTTGACTCAAAAGCATCTCTTTCCTCTTCCTCAATAGGTTCTTATAGTAAAACTACAATTAGTATGATATACTATTCCTACTAACCTCCTATTGTGCCATTCAAAGAATTTTGGACAAATTGCAATAAAATTGGCAATTTTTGACATGCATAATTGACATCACAGGGTGATTGCAAGAATGACTAGCTGATTTATAAGCATTTGGGCTAATACTCATTGTATAATGACCTTTTGAAAAAATATATTTCAAAAAAAAATGTGGATAATTAGTATAACAATAAAAATAACATATCACCAAAATGAGACTTAAGAAAATGTAGGTCAAAAGTTATTCACAAAATAGAGTGACAGAATTTTTGAAGAAGATCAACGCTTTGATGTTTAAATTATTAAAATATAGTAAAAATAATTTTGTTAAAACTAAAAATTGGTCATTTGTAAGGACTTGATGGTGATGAGATTTCACGAAAAGAATGAGCTTGAAACCATCTTCAATATTCAGATGTGCACACACTAGGGAGCCCTATTTGCACAAATGTGGTGGCCAAAAATAATATATTCTTAGATGACCTTCATACAAATCATGCCCACTCATTGTGGAAATAGACCACAAAAATATCAACTCTAGATCATTACTTTGGGTACTCTTATTAATTCCCTTCAAAAATATAAAAACCTAAATGTGACAAAGTAATAAAATTTATTATGAAATATAAAAGGCCTTAATTTTTGAAAAATAAGGGATATGATTACAATGGAAATACCTCTCTCCAATAAAAATTTAAGTTTATGGGGTTCGTGCTTCAAAAGTTATAGTAGTTTATAAGTCTATTATACTACATGTGATATAATTAATACCTCACATTTTTACACAATTTCAAGCAAACAAGCAAATAACAATTCAACGTGAAATTCAACTTTCCAAATTTGTTAAAATTCAATTTAATTTTCATTGTTTTACACGGTGATGAGATTTTGAGTTAATTCAATTTTACAAGTAAAGTAGAACATCCCATTACAGTCAAATGACCCCATAGTGGACACCTAGTGAATGAACCCATTATATTTTTTTTAATGAATGAGATTTGGGCGTGCCACAATCAATGTCTAACCTGACAATAATGGAGTGATTAGTGATCTCATTAGAGGGATTGCTAGCATGTGAATATAGAATCTATGAGCTGATAAGCCTAGAAATCTATAAATATAGACACCTTCTATGGTTATAGGTGTCTATGTTATAAATACCTATATTACGGCTCCTTCTATGTTATTGGTACCTGTTTGATAGACTCTTTTACATTGTAGTATACTTGTATTATTAGTACATATATTATAAATACCTTCAAACGGTTATAGATATATACCTAAAACTAGGTTCAAGGCTAGTAGCACTATAAGAAACCTGTGTTTTAGGTGACGAGCCTTGATTTTTCTTGACAGATTTTAGTAGACATTCAATGCAACAAACCCATGTTTTTATGTCAACATTGATGTTGTATTGGACATTTTTGTTGACAAAAAACATGGATTTGTAGCATTGGACGTCTACTAAAATCCGTCAAGAAAAATCAGGGTTTGTCACCTAAAACACGGATTTCTTATAGTGTAGGCTTAGGTCTCTACGCTCATGCACTATAATTGTTGACCTCATTAGGAACTTCTATCTTTTCAATGTAATTTCATTATAGGAAATGACTATTTTAGGCCTTCCAAGTTAGAAATTATTGTGACTGCTTTGGGTGTGTAAGATGAGCATTATAGACACAGATTTTATTGATTTTCGGGTAGCCTGGGACTCTTATAGGCCACAATGGACTAAATCCTTCAAAATTTCCTAGCTAGCAAGTTCATATTTGTTGAGAAAATGTAATTCCAATTACTCTTGCTATTTTCACACTTGTTTTTATGTGGCAAGAAAATCAAAAGAATTTCAGCAATGGAATGAAGGCAAACTCCTAATTCTAACTTCCATGGTCTATTTTACCTTATTTAGGAAACCTCCACATATATGAACATCTTTTATGACAAAAAAATGTCATTAGCTAAGAAAATATGTTCATGAGGTACTAAAAAATAAATCACAAAGAGTTCAATACACTAGTAGCCGCGTGTTGAATTCTATACTTGTACATTTTTATTTTTTTTGTATATACTTTGACGTAAAATTCTTTTAAACAATCTTCAATTGAACTAGTCCGAGTCAACCATTGCAAATATTACACACTTCTATATAGGGTTTAAGAAATTGTTTTGTCTTTTCTAAAAAATTTGGCCTATTCTTGCACATGCAAGTTGGACCTTACAAGTCTCAAGATCTTTTTTGGAGTCTATATTGTCAACGTCATTGGCAATCCAAAGCATAGCAATTGTTTTTATGTAAGCAAGTAAGAAACAAATAAAGGAGTCAGATTGTCTTGTTATCAATTTTTTCACATGATGATGAAGACATCTTTTTTATCTTGACTCTTTATATCAATACCTTAAATGAGGCTGTTTGTTTGTTTTGTTTTGTTTTGTTTTGTTTTGTTTTGTTTTGTTTGTAGCGTGGACAACTTCCTGACCGTGCGTCCCCCGGTCGCGTGCTTGGTACCGTCGGAAAGCTCTCGCTGAGGAGGGGTGCACCAGCTTGGTTTCGTGGCGTTTGGAGCGGTGGTGCAAAAGTTATTGAATTTCAAAGTATTTATTGATTAAAAAATTAGAAAATTACTTTTACTTTGATTTTGGTGGCGTTCTTGGTACTGGGAGTGGAACCGGGAGTAGAACTGGGAGTAGAATCGGAAGCAAAACCAGGAGTGGAACCGGGAGTAGATGAAAATTAGGCCAATGGCACAGGGTCACACTAGTGTTTAATGAAAACTAAATGTAGAATCAACTTAATTTAATTTGGATATTTTACCATTGATTTGTTGACATTGATCAATATGCCATTTGAAATTGTATTTATAGTCAATTGATTTATAGAAAATTGTATCTCATAAGACAAAATGAATTTGTATTTTTGAAAAAAGTATCAAATAAAACAATAAAGATACAAAATAAATTTGGAATACTATTACAAAGTGATTAGTTGAGACAACAAAAAAAAGAAATGATTATGTGAAAGCTTGGAAGTGACAATTGAGATACTTTAAGGAAGTGATAGTTGAGATAAGTGATGGAGGTGACAGTTGGAATACGTCTTGGAGGTGACAGTTGAGATAAGTGATGGAAGTGACAGTTGAGACAAGTGATGGAGGTGACAGTTGGAATACGTTTTGGAGGTGACAGTTGAGATACGTCATCGAGGTGATAGTTGAGATAAGTGATGGAGGTGACAATTGGAATACGCCTTGGAGGTGACAATTGAGATATGTCATCGAGGTGACAATTGAGATATGTCATCGAGGTGACAATTGAGATAAGTGATGGAAGTGACAATTGAGATAAGTAATGGAGGTGACACTTGGGATATGTCATCGAAGTGACAATTGAGATAAGTGATGGAGGTGACAATTGGGATATGTCATCGAAGTGACAATTGAGATAAGTGATGGAAGTGACAGTTGGGATATGTCATCGAAGTGACAGTTGGGATACATCATAGAGTTGATAGTTGGGAAACGTCATAGAGGTGACCATTGAAATATGTCATAGAAGTGATAGTTGGGATACGTCATGGAGGTGATAGTTGGGAAACGTCATAGAGGTGACCATTGAAATATGTCATAGAGGTGATAGTTGGGATACGTCATGGAGGTGATAATTGGGATACATCATAGAGGTAACAATTGAGATACGTCATGGAGGTAATAATTGGGATCTGTCATGGAGGTGACAGTTGGAATGCGTAATGGAGGCGACAATTGGAATACTTAAAGAAGTGACAGTGGGATACTTAATGGAGCAAGGTGACAAACAAAATACTTAAAGAAAATGATAATTGTAACACTTAAAGGAACTGACAGTGGAATACTAATGGAGGTGACAATCGGAATACTTAATGAAAATGATAGTTGGGATACTTAATGGAAGTGATGTAACAATTCAACACATTAGGAAAGCAATATGATAATTGGAACACAACCTGTATACCATTAAATGAAACGAGAATGCAACTTACTTAGTCAAATTGGTTCATCTTTCATAACCGTTACTCTTGTGGTATGTCTTAGAAAAATGCCAAGCTATGTTTATAGATTCTATAAGTCACTTGAATGATAACTTTTGCCCAAAAACTTTATATTCACTTTCTAACTCCAACAATATAGAAGTTCTTCCTCATTCATTTACAATAATTTTAGCAAATGAATATCAAATTTGAGAATAATGCATATGTTTGAGTCAAAGTAGGTTGTCAAAAAAGAAGATGATTAGGTGGTAAAAGTGAATATTTATAAGTCATCATTGTGGTCCATGGGAAGATTATATATTCTCATTCATTTGGATTTTAAGGTGTACTCTAAATGGTTGCTATGATAGCTTTCAAATGACCAATCTAAATTTTTTGGTTTCTCCCAAGTTCTTGAGTGTTATTTTGAGCCAAAAAAATCTATCTTAAAAGTATTATTTTTTGTGCATTTGAGATTAGGTTATTTTTTAATAATTTTATTTCCAATTGAAATTTATATAATAAAAATAATTTTAGAAAAATGATAATTTTTTTTCAATATTTATCTTATATTAAATTTTTGTTATTGAAAAACTTAAACGTATCAATGTCTTGATTCTAAAATCTTTTGCTTTTCAACACAAATCAATCGAAGTTGTAATCCTTAACAGTCATAAAATTTATGCTATGGATAATAATTATGTTGGTTTCAATTTCAAAATTGATTTGAAAAATTGATCTATTTTTGGGTGGTTAAATTTTTATTTCATGAATATTTACTTCCTAATTTGAAATCTTTGGTCCCAAATACAAATATGAAAATTTCAAACTTGATCATCATTGGTAAATAATAAATTCCATCATTAATCTTTGTGGATTTCTTTTCTCTCAAGTCCATCAAATTAAAGGCAATGAGAAAAACACGCTTCCTACATTCACTTGCACGCCCATTAGTTGTAATTGTAGTTTGATAAAATTGATCAATACTTAGAGAGGATATTTTGGTAGCTACATTACAATAGATGGAAGCACATTCAATTTAGGGTGAATGGACCTTTATGGACAAATTCAATATTTAATTTTATAAAATATCAATAGATTGAAATTTCAATAAAATGAATTGAAACTCACCTATCCAATTAGCAATAGGATTTTTGTTCACTCTTTTTCAATTCTCTAGTTTTCAAGCTTAGAAAAAAAATTTAGCTTGGAGCTAATAGATATGTGCAATAATGTTCAAGCTTCTTTTTTACCATGTAAAGTATAAATTCTTCTTTCTATTGTACATTTTGTTACCTTCCTTGGCACTTCCCAAATAATTATTTCAACATTTTTGGCCATGTATATTGCACTTAGGATGGTTTAACTTCAAAATTTGAATTATAAAATCTAAAATTAGATAAATAGATAAATAGATATGGCCCCTAGCTATGATCTTTAATGGGTTTATATCCAAACCGCACAAATTATCATTAAGTTTTTTTTTCTTTGCCATTTTTCTCATGGTGAAGTCACTGTCCACAAAATGGCATACCATTGAATTTGAGTGGTGCCTTGTTTTGGCTTTATTAGTGTAGATCAACTCTAAACTTCTAAAAATCTAAACATGGTAGAATGGCCTAGATGCAAGCCATTTGGCTCATCAATCTTTTACATAACCTCTATTTGAGTACATTTGATAACTTTGAATGCAATTGACATTTTTTGGAAGCAAACAAGATACCTGGTTATTTGGTTGAAACATTGGTCCAATCGAAAGTTACCAATTGCTTCATTTAGATGTTGAGTCTTTGAATTGTTTTATTGCCAGACTTTGCCCTTGGTTCAATGTATGATTTGTTCTTACAGTAGAACAAGTTGTTTGTTGTTAAAAAAAGGCAAGCAAACAAACTTGTGAGAATGAATTGCTAGGAATGAAGTGCCATAAGGGAACTATAGTAAATTTTAGCCCAAAACCTAGTCCAACAATGAAAAGCAATTGGATCCAGCATATTTCAACCCTGTATGTGCCTTGTATTTTTACCAAAACCAAAATAAAAGTAAAATTAATTTTCAAAATTTTCAATTTATAAAAACTTCAAAATTCAATCACTTTCACACCGTAGGTTCAAACGCCACAAAACAAAGACCGTGCAACAGCCTCCTTGCATGCTGAGGGCTTTCAGAAGGTATGAAGAATGTGACCAGCGGACGCATGGTTCAAGAGATCTCAATGTAACAAACAAAACAAATCTCTAATTTTCTAGTCTATAAAAAAATAGAAATTCAATAACTCAGTGGGGGCTTTTTTGAGTTTCTTTGTCTCATTTTTCCCTATGAGAATGACAACCCTATAACTTTACCCTGTCTCACAATCCTGTGAGACGGAGTAAAGTCATAAGGTTGTCTTCCATAGAGGAGAAAGTGAGAGAGAGAAATTCATAAAAGCCCCCAGTGACTTTCACATTGTAGGTCTGAATGCCATGAAACACTAGTAGAAAAACAGGGATATGTAACCACCTATTGAATGACTAATTGTCCGCCGTGACTGAATAGTGACTGCAGGGACCAAGATTCGGCTTGGAGCCTGTACACGCCAGATGCAAAGTCATTATGTAGTCATTTCGCAAGCGAGTGGATGGTAACGGGATGAAATGTGGCCCCGAAAGGAGGCAATGAACATGTTTTGTTCAAGACTCCGAGACGGAGAGATCTGATGGTTTCGAATTAGTCATTTGTTAGAATCAGAGCTCGGGCTTTCATCGATGAATGACTCTCAGATGACTTGATTTTCCCTCAGGCAATTTAGAGCGTGTAATTTAATTTTTTTTTTGGGGGGGTAATTATAATTGAGGGATTGAGACTTCGATTCATCTCCGAACGTGGGTGCAGTCATTCCTTTTATGACTGTGCCGGTTCCAAGCAGTTCTTTACTAGTCATCAAAGTAGAACTATGTGACTACTGAATCACTATTGTGTAGTCATTCGCGAGTCATTTCGTCAGAACAAAGGCTCTTGAAGATCATGGATAAGATGGACAATTCAAATGGACAGATCAGATGGATGGATCAAATGGATGAATCAGATTGCTTCTTTTTTGAATGGCTTAGATGGATGAGTGAAATCTTGCATCTTGGCAAAAAAAAATGGACAGTTGAAATTGAATCTCAACAACAAATGGATGGTTTAGATTTTAGGGTAGCCGCCAAATATTAGGTCAGCCGCCACATTTGCATCTTGGCAAAAAATGGACAGCTGAGATTGAATCTCAATAACAAACGGACGGTTTAGATTTTAGGGTAGTTGCTACATTTTAGGTCAGCCACCACCACCTCTTCTCCTTCTTTCTTCCTTATAAATATCTTCTCATTTTCTCCTCTTGCTTTGGCTCTAGTTTTCCTAAGTGATGGATAAGTTCACACTCTTCTTTTTGTTGTGTTGTTTTCTTATGTTGCTATGTTATTGTTTTGTTCTAGTTCTTGTTCTATTGTTTTGTAGTGTTGTTGTTTTGTTGTGTTGCTATTTAGTTTGTTGTTGTTGTGCTGTTTAGTTTGGTTGATCTGTTGTTCTGCTGTTTTATTGTTGTTCTGCCATTTTGTTGCTGTCAGGCCATTTTGTTGCTATTCTATAGTTTTGTTGCTCTCTTGTAGTTTTGTTGCTCTTCTGCAGTTTTGTTCCTATTCTGTAGTTTTGTAGGAAAGTTGTTGTGCTGTATTTCTCATTTGTTGGTTGTCCCAATACAGGGACCAAAACTCCAGAAGCATTAGACATTATTGCGTGATTTTGTGTATATGGAAAAAGCCTTGGAATGACTGTAAATTGACCTCCGCAATCATTCTTTGAAACCACTGAAGCACAAAATTGACTGAAAGAGCACTACAAAATGACTAGCTTCTAACTCCGTTTGCAATACCCCCAAACAAAATAACCCTGCCTAAACGCTCTTTGTATAAAAAATGACTACGGCATGACTCTTTTATAACTAAGCAAAACATTTACATTTTCTCAAAAATTGCGCCCCAAACCCTAACCCACTACCAATCATACGCCAACACACAATGCTCAACGATTCCCACAAAACTTTCAAAATGACTTTCAAATGACTTTTCAAAGTCTGAAAAGTGACCTCAAAATGACTTCCCTTATCCAAGTATATGACTAATGCATGACTCCACAATATTGGCCAAGTCATGCAAAGCAATCACGATGCAGTTATTCTGCAAGTCACTGAACTGCACATTGGCACTCCCGAAATCCCTTTTCCTGACATGGCATGATCCCTCAATTGTCCAGGTCCTAAAACACTTCAGATTTTCAAAGGGATGAACTTCTTTTAGAGGTCATGGATGTCTTTCTGACATCGGAGTCTGCAATGACTCAAAAGTCCTAAATAACTCGTCCACAATGACTTCAGCCCTTAAATGGCCCATTCAGTCATTCAGCAGTCAATCCTGTCCTGAATAATTTGAGACATTCTACCTAGTTATTTATAGCCCTTTTTCTACTAGTGAAATAAAGCTCGTGCATCCCTACTTGCCGAGAGCTTTTTGACGGTACCAAGAATGCAATTGAGGGACATGTGGTCCCGAAGATCTCAACGTACCAAACAAATAAAATAAACCAAACAAATAGCCTAATTTAAGGTATGGATTTTTTAATTTATAAAAACATTGAGATCCAGTAACTTTCACATTGTAGGTCCAAATGCCACAAACCAAATAACCTAACTTAAGATAATGAATGGATATCTTCCATTTCTTCCTTCGAAGTTTTACTCCTCTCTTTATGGAAGGTGGATGATTGACAAAGAATACTTCATTAAAACCAGAGTATCTATTTCTAGAGTGATTCTTGCCCTGATCAATGATGTGTGATAGCTACTATTCTAGTAAATAATTCCATTTGCACATAGCCACAATCCTCACACCATTACCTTAGTTTGTTTTGTTTGTTACGTTGAGATCTCCTAGACCGTGCATTCGCGGTCACATTCTTGGTACCAATGGAAAGTCCTCAACGAGGAGGGGTGCGCAAGCTTTGTTTTATGACATTTGGACCTACGGTGTGAAAGTTATTGAATTTTGAATTTTGTATGAATTGAAAAATTACTTTTACTTTTATTTGGGTGTAGTAGGGCACATTATTTAGTCGATATTAAGTTACAATGATTTAGAAAGCAGACACCCACAAAGTTGCCAACTTCCGTCCGAAGTCCAAAGAAAGAATAAGAATATTTATTTTTTGGATTGGATCACCCAATCTTTACATCAAAATTGCACAAGATTGACCTTCAAGGCATTCCCTAACATCATTCTTTCCACGTGATTTATAATGGAGGCAACCCATTTCTGACCACTTAAGCAGTTCCACGTATTTGTAGGGCGTTTTTTTTCAATGGGGAATCTTTCCATGTGCAGAATAAGAACTCAAAAGGTTTACATAATTTTATAGATTTTTATTTCTCAAAACATAATTATTGTGAATTTTTTAGCTGAAGATTCTATTTGACCCATACTGATTATATAGACCTTCCTATTTCCGACCAAGGACTCGTTGCAGAATCCACCTAGGATTGGGTGCAATATTGAGAATTTGGTAGCCAATCATAATGCACCACAACTGCACTAGGATCCACTCCATAATTAATTACTATTCTATTCCTACACAGAAAGAGAAGCCCACATTAATTGTCAGAATGGGAGGGTAATCAAGAATGCGTTGCCTCCCGGCTCACACCAAGTTTGCACACCCTACAAGGAGTATCCCCACTGATGGATTTAGGATATAGTAAGCATTTTTAGTGATGATAAAAATCCATTACTTGCACTCTCGAAGAATTTTCAGATATTTAGAAACCCATGAAAGGGAAACTATTTGGACTCAAGAGCTTCAATGTCTATAGGCATTACTAATAAGAAAGATTATTCTTAAAGTTTACAAATCCTCATCGTGCAACCAATTTGTTTTTGTTTTTCATTGGTAGAGTGAGACTTGCACCTTCAAATGCACGGATGTAAGGACAAAATGGATTGGATCATCCACATGTATACGTGTGTATACGTTCATTCACAATATTATCAAATAATACTAAAAATTCTTATCCACAGGTTGGAGAATCTAGTTGTTTTTTTTGCTTGATATGTTACTTCACCCAAATATTCACCCAATTTTCTGCATGTCAAAATATAGCTAGTGCCGGCAATATGAAGTAAGATTTTAGCAAGAATCCCCCAAACAATTTGACTACTATCATATACCCTGTGTTTGACATCCATACCTTAAATTTGTTTGTTTGTTTGTTTGTTTTGTTTGTTTTGTTTGTTTTGTTTGTTTTGTTTGTTTTGTTTTGTTACGTTGAGATCTCCTGGACCGTGCGTCTCCTAGTGGCGTGCTTGATACCGTCGAGAAGCTCTTGGCAAGGAGGGGTGCACGGGCTTGGTTTCGTGGTGTTTGGACCTACAGTACAGTGTGGAAGTTATTGAATTTCAAAGTATTTATGGATCAAAAAATTAGAAAATTACTTTTACTTTGATTTTGGTCGCGTGCTTGGTATTGTTGAAAAGCTCTTGGCAAGGAGGTGTGGACAGGCTTTGTTTTGTGGCGTTTGGAATGACGGAGTGAAAGATACTGAATTTCAAGTTTTTTTTTATGAATTAAGAATTTAGAAAATGACTTTCACTATGATTTTGACTGTGGCATCGGCACAGGCCACACTAGTTGCTATGTATTCTAAATGTATTCTAAAAATACAACTGCAATCCAAATAGAATCCCAGTCATACGATGCCAAAAGCACTTGCCCGCAACTCGATGGATCACTCCCAGGTGTCCTTTTCGGCTACCAAAGTGAGGAAATCATACGATTGGTCCACCCCAAATCGACATCCCTGTGGCCACAGTGTGGACTGTGGAGTCGAAGGATCACAAACAAGCTCGACGTCCAACTCCGCCTACAGTTGAAGTTCATTTCAACAGCAAGTCATTCATGAAGCCTCAACCCTCGATGTTGTCTCATCAGAGGGAAGTGCACAAAACTGGAGTAAAACTTAGATTGAAGTGTGTTTGTGGGTCCAGTACGTAATCTGAAAACTAGCAAATCAAGCAACCGGAATTACCAGAGCCACACAAGTGTCAGGACATGGATGATGGCTTCCGCCTGCAAGTCGTGTTTCGTAAAACAGTATCCTATTGTTTACGAACAATCCAAACTTGAAAGCCTCAGCCACAGCATGAATAGATTGATTTGGAGATATGAAGGTGGACATGGAACCGTATATTCGTATACGACCACTGGAACGGAGAACTTTCATACACAATGGATAACTCGGCACTACCTGGCGGCGAATTACCGGATGGAAGCAAGGCACTTGCCGGTTCCCGGGCAGACGGAGACTCTGCCCGCGAAATAAAAGTTAGGGTGGAAGCCAAGGCGACGGTGAACCTCTTGCTCTTCGTGTTAAGTTATCGTTTGTGTCTCGGCCCGTGCAGGCTCCGATTTGTGCATCAAGCTCCTTCACCGTCACAGGTTTGTCTCGTTTGCTCGCTTTCAGTATTGCTGCTTTGGAGTTTTCATCTACTTGGAATCGTCCGCTTGGGTTTGTGCTTGCATTTCTTTCGCATTCATGTCAGGGTCAATATCTGTGTTTTTCGGACAATGCGCTGTTTTGGTGGTAGTAGTAGTAGGCGTCGTGTGTGAGGGGTGATGCAGCGTTCGTGTCCATCGTTCCTTGGGCTGCTGCATCTGAATTCTTGCCGGATTTGATAAGGGTTGGGACGTATTGGGTTAATTTCTGCGTTCATTCATCTGCAGTTGCGAGTGGATTGATAGTCTCTTAACCCTGCGGTGGATGTGCTCGGGCAGGCGGCAGCATCGACTGGCGGGAGGCGATTAGTCAGGTCCGCGATGGTGCTGGGCGACGTGTTCGTGGTGGCCTTCGTGCCTTCGGCGTGCGTGGTGGGCATTCTGTTCGCGCTGTCGCAGTGGTACATCGTGTCGCGCGTGAAGGTGGGCAGGAGCCACGAGAGTAACAATGGCTACAGGCAGGTGGACGAGGACGGCATTAACGACTCCGACGTCGTGGCCAAGTGTGCCGAGATCCAGGCCGCCATCTCGGAGGGTGCGTCTCTCTCTCTCTCTTTGCGTATCTGGGTGTGCGACTACTGCATTCCCGATGTGGTGGAGTGCAAATATGGGTGATTGCTTTCAGATCTGCGGGTTTTTTCTGAGATGGTTTTGAGTTGTTGGATTGCGCTTAGTTGCGCCAGTGGTGCGTAGGTTTTAATTCGTCCCAGACACGGCTAAAACCCTCAATGGCGTTCAGGATGAAGCAGTGTGTGTAATGTGTAGCTTTCTTGATCGGGCATAATCAGGAGCTTACAAGTGGTTTCCTTTGGGGTATTCCGTGGGCCACCAGATCATCTTCGCCTTCAAAAAATGGGCGTGTGAGGGTTTTGTGTGAATGACAGCGTTGGTATGTGCATATGCGTTTTGCAGGTTCTGAGTCCTTCCTGACGACGGAGTATCAGTACCTGGGCGTGTTCATGGGCATCTTCTCGGTGATCATCTTCGTGTTCCTGGCTTCCGTGGGCGGCTTCAGCTTCGACCGTCAGCCGTGCGACTTCGACCCGTCGCAGTCGTGTCCGTCGTCGATCGCGAACGCCTTTTTCAGCACGGTGGCTTTCATTTTGGGCGCCATCACGTCCACGTTGTCGGGTTACTTAGGCATGAAAATCGCGACTTACGCGAACGCGAGGACGACTCTGGAGGCTCGTCATGGCGTTGGCAGGGCTTTCATCGTGGCGTTCCGTTCTGGTTCCGTGATGGGTTTCTTGCTTGCGGCCAACGGTCTTCTGGTGCTTTTT
This sequence comes from Neckera pumila, assembly GCA_963969595.1. Lineage (NCBI taxonomy): Eukaryota > Viridiplantae > Streptophyta > Bryopsida > Hypnales > Neckeraceae > Neckera > Neckera pumila. The sequence continues at coordinate 895,023 of OZ018408.1, read as the reverse complement.
TTGACGATTTTGGTGTTCAAGCTGTACTTCCGCGACGACTGGGTGGGTCTGTACGAAGCCATCACCGGTTACGGTTTGGGCGGTTCTTCCGTGGCTCTGTTCGGTCGCGTGGGTGGCGGCATTTACACGAAGGCCGCGGATGTGGGCGCCGATTTGGTGGGGAAGATCGAGCAGAACATCCCCGAGGACGATCCCAGGAACCCCGCTGTAAGTGTCTGTGCAGTCTCCACTGTGTGCGCATGTGTCGGAAGTTTTAGGGTGCAGTTTCTGAACACGGTCCAGTGGTTGTGGTCGGTTTAGGTTTTTGAAGATGTAACACATTGTCTACCTCACAGTCGATACTGACATCCTGAGAATTTCGGAAGACCCACATGACTGCATGAATAAGGCAATGTGTTGCACTCTCGATTTTCTCGGCTATTGACGCACCTAAAGACATTCAGAAGCGACATTTCTGCTGATAAGCCATTTTCATCTGCTGAAGCCATGGGTGGTAGTCGATCATGATTTTTCATCAAGTCGGGAAGTTTTGTTCCAAGCTGTTTCGATGGGAAGGTTTGGATGCGAGAGGATTCCGTCGGGATCGTTCGTTTTTCCGGTTGCTGACCTCTTGCGGTTGTGTGCAGGTGATTGCCGACAACGTGGGGGACAATGTGGGCGACATCGCAGGTATGGGAGCGGACTTGTTCGGTTCTTTTGCGGAGTCGACTTGCGCGGCTCTGGTGGTGTCTTCGATTTCTTCGTTCGGCACGGACCGCAACTTCGTGGCCATGTGCTTCCCGTTGATCATCAGCGCCTCCGGTATCCTGGTGTGCCTGTTGACGACTTTGTTTGCGACGGACCTTTTCACGATCAAGGACGTGAAGGAGATCGAGCCGACTTTGAAGCGTCAGTTGATCATTTCTACGATCTTCATGACCGTGGCCATTTTCTTGGTGTCTTGGTTCGCGTTGCCTGCGACGTTCACCATCAACGTGGTGGGTCACTTGCCGAAGGTTGTGAAGAACTGGTGAGTTGGAATCTGGTCACCTGGAAGCTAGATGTTTTGGGGGGGTTTGGATGTGGATTTTGGACTCTTTTGTGGTTGTTCGTGAGCCGAGTGGCGTGCACTGTTGTTGTGATGTGATGTTCCCAGACTGACATGTGATGCCCTTACGTTTTTGGACGTGCAGGCACATCTTTTTCTGTGTGGGTTCCGGTCTTTGGGCCGGTCTGATCATTGGCTTTGTGACTGAGTACTTCACCAGCAATGCCTACCAGTACGTTTTCGCAAGTCTCTGAGTATAATGGATGTTGTTTGAAGGGTTTCTGGACTGAAAGGTTCCTGGTCGTTTCCCGAGTGCATCGTGCATGTGATTGAAAGATTGAAAGAGTGCATTGGATTGAGTGGCGTTTTTTTACCAGCAGTTACACACCTGAATTTGTGGTTGTGTTTCAAGGTTTTTGGACTGAAAGTTTTTTCTGGTCGTTTCCCGAGTGCATCGTGGATGTGATTTAATGAGTGCATTGGATCGGGGGTCGTTTTGATACCACCACTTCTAAGTCTGAATTTGTGGTTGTGTTTCAGGCCCGTGCAAGACGTTGCTGATTCGTGCAGGACTGGAGCGGCCACGAACATCATCTTCGGTCTCGCTTTGGGTTACAAGTCTGTGATCGTCCCTGTGTTCGCCATCGCTGCCGCCATCTACTTGAGTTACAGTTTGGCTGCCATGTACGGCATCGCCGTGGCTGCTTTGGGCATGCTGAGCACGTTGGCGACTGGCCTGGCCATCGATGCTTACGGTCCCATCAGCGACAACGCCGGCGGTATCGCCGAGATGGCCGGTATGAGCCACGAGGTTCGCGAGAGGACGGACGCCCTTGACGCCGCCGGCAACACCACCGCCGCCATTGGAAAGGTGCTTTGTGGCTCTATGCATTTGAGTTGATGAGCATGTTTAATAGATACCTTGTATATTTTTGCGGAGGAGGCCTGGCAGTCCGTAGTTGTGGTTGCCGGAGATTTGGATTTCCCGGCACTTAATTATCTCTCTTGGTGTTTCTCTCGGGTACCAGTTGCCAGTTGTGGGGTAGGAGATTTGCTTTCGGTTTTGAAGTATTCATTTTTTTGGTTTTTTTTTTTCAGGGCTTCGCTATTGGATCCGCTGCTCTTGTTTCGCTGGCGTTGTTCGGAGCGTACGTGAGCCGTGCCGGCATCGCGAGCGTGGACGTGATCCAGCCGAAGGAGTTCGTGGGTTTGCTCGTGGGCGCCATGTTGCCGTATTGGTTCTCGGCGATGACGATGAAGAGCGTGGGCAAGGCGGCTTTGGCGATGGTGGAGGAGGTGCGTCGTCAGTTCCGCACCATCCCTGGTTTGATGGAGGGTACGACGAAGCCCGACTACAAGCGTTGCGTGGAGATCTCGACGGACGCTTCCATCAAGGAGATGATTCCTCCCGGCGCTTTGGTGATGCTGACGCCTTTGATCGTGGGCACATTGTTCGGAGTGGAGACGCTGGCCGGACTTTTGGCCGGCGCTTTGGTTTCCGGGGTCCAGGTACTGGAATTTTCCCTGGAGGTTTTTCGGCCGTCGGCCTCTTAGAATCAAAGCGTGGGTTGGACTCCTGAGTTTTTCGGTCTTCGTTTTGTATGTCAGTGGATGGGTGGATGGTCAGACTGTTTGGACTTTGACTTGTGGATCTTGTTTGTGTCAGATCGCCATTTCTGCATCCAACACGGGAGGTGCCTGGGATAACGCGAAGAAGTACATCGAGGTGAGGAGATTTCCAGTCGTTGAGATCTTTCTAGGGAGGTCGATTGGAAGGCCGGCTTTCTGATGGTGTTTTTTCTTTGTGTTGCAGGCTGGACGGTCTGAGCATGCGAAATCGTTGGGTCCGAAGGGTTCCGATTCGCACAAGGCTGCTGTGATCGGAGACACCGTTGGAGACCCTTTGAAGGACACCTCGGGTCCTTCTCTGAACATTTTGATCAAGCTGATGGCCGTGGAGTCTCTTGTTTTCGCGCCCTTCTTCGCCGCCAATGGAGGCTGGTTGTTCCGCATCTGGACGTAGACGCGTCGTGTGTGTTTTGATATTAGTGTTCGCCTGTTGAATTTGGATGTGCATCGACGTTGTTAAGGTGCAGGCCATGTGGAAAGTCGCTTAGTTTTTGTAACGGAAGCGTTCAGAACATCTTTGTTTTAGGGATTGGGGAGGGAGCCTCACTTTTGAGCGTAGGTACAGAGAGCGTAGGTATGTTGAGCGTGTTTTAGTGAACACCCTTATATTCTTATTCCGGTGGGAAGTTGAGCCCCACTAGCATGGCATTGGGCAATATGTTCCGACTTCTTTCAATCAATGGATCAGTTTTCTGCCGACACCGCGTATTGTCTTTTTCATGTTTACACGTACCGGGTTTTTAATGTTTTTTCCTTGATTCCTGAGTTGCATTCATTGGGCAAGTAAGGTGTGGAGCAGAATTGCGTCCCTTTACCTTCTGAATTTCCCTTTTGGGGGCAGTAGTGATTAGTGAACGGCTAGACCTTTTTTTAACATTTGTTTGTGTCAACTTGAGTTCAAAATACTTATCCTTAGTAGATATATTTATATGTGAGTTATCCTAAAAGTGATCGAATGTTTTCCATGTTTTTACTTTCAAGTGCTGGAAGTGTGTAGTTGGACTTTTAGTGAAACCTACAGTAATATAAAAGACCCCATTGCATTGCAGTCAGATGGACACCTAATGACCCCATTGTGGTTTTAATGACCCCATTGTGGTTTTTCAGACCACAATCAATGCCTTACATGGTAGTTATGGAGTAATTAGTAACCTCAATAGGTACTTCCAACTTTTCAGTATAAAATTCTTTGTAAAAATTGATTTTTTAGGTCTTTAATGTTTGAAAATGTTGTGATTGTATTGGGTAGAAAGATGACCATATTGGATTCAGATTTTGTTGGTCATGAGGTGGCCTATAGACCCCTATGGGTGATCACTTCAAAAATTCAAAACTAATTCATACTTGGTCCAAAAAATATACTTTCAAATGTCCTCACTACTTCTCACACATATCTTTGTATGAGAAAAATTTTGAAAAATTTCAGCAATGGCATGAGGGTAGATTCTAAAGTTTGACCACAATGGACTAGTTTACCTTACATGTCCTAATAGAGTAATTCCGCCCAGATATATTTTATTGTACGTGTAGGTCAATTTTGGAAATAATTAGGAAAAATTGTATAATTATTTTTGAAAATCTGGAAAAGTTTCATTGTTGCTAATTTTGAATAACCGATAATTATTCTTGAGAAAATCTAGAAAAAAGAACACATTTATATATAAATTAGAAAAAGCAAAGTCCCAAAAGCCAAGAAATTCAAATCAAGCTGCTGAATTGTACAAATTCTAAAATTAAATTATTTTGGCAAATTCTAAAATTAAATTAATGTAGCGCCAAGGTGCCAAATGTAACATGAACAGATGGTAATCTTCTATAAATTAATCTTTCAAAAAATCAATTTTTTGGTTGAAATTTAATTGACACATAATTAATTGAAAGCTAATTCATTTCACCCTCAGGAAATGAGGACTTTGATAATTTGATTGCCTGAGTTTTCATGTATTGATTAGTTTTTGGCTTTATAAACTCAAACCTTTAATTAAATCAAGCATATGGATAATTTTAACAAAAGTTAGAAATCTAACTTATGCCAATTTTTTACTAAAAAAATGAGAGAATTGCTTGATCAAATTTGAATGTTATAGCACATTTTATAGTGTGGTTTCTTTGCAAGTTGAGCTAATTATGAAATCTACATTTGAAATGACAACAAAAAAACGTTGTTTGCTCTATTGTCTTCTCCTTCAATTACCTTCATGTTTCTCTCTAACATTAGAGGGGATTTGGGGGACTTGGAGGGTTGCGAGTTCCCATGTGTTCCTTGATTGTGTAAACACAGCTGTAGCAGCTGGTTGACGTGGCACAACAACTGCCACGTTATTTTTGGAAAAAATAAAATAAAGTTGCTTAAAATGATATTTTGATAAAAAAATTATTATTACTATTTTTATTTCTTTTGAAAAAAAAATTCTGACACGCCCATATCGCCGTTCACTAAATCTGGCCAGATTGAAGAATGGACCTAAAATGGCCCTCTAAGGCCCCCGAATCCCTTGAAATGTCAAATTCCTCTAAAAGGCACAATTGAAGGATTCTTTATTAGCATGAATATGCTCTATGTGCACACCGTGGCACCCCATTGATCAAGGTTTTGTGTTACGAGATTGAAGTCTTAGCCGTCAATGGATGAATATATACACAAGTTACTAAACCTAATTCACCTTTGGATGAATATACAAGGGGGCGAAATCCTAATGACTAATTGTTTACTAGTATGCCAATACCCCCTCTCAAATGACTAGTGAAGAGGGATTCCATCTTAGTTATCTCCATTGATGAATCAATGCTGCGAGTGCAGATGTCACAAGTTTTGAGCTTCTTTTAGGGGTACTTTACACTATTATCAAGAGGCTGTTGATTTTTGCCAATCAAACTGCCAACTTCTTGGTTTCTTGCAATCCAATTGGTAGAAATCAACGGCCTCTCGACCTTTGACTACAATGTTTAGTGCCCTTAATATGTTAGTTGATTGTCCTTGAGTGAGGTTGATGGCTTGCTGGTGATGGAAATTGACGGCCTCTTGACCTTTGACTATGGTGTTCAGTACCCTTAAGTATGTTAGTTGGTTGTCCTTGAATGAGGTTGGTGGCTTGTTGTTGATGGAAATTGACGGCCTCTCTACCTTTGACTATAGTGTTCAGTGCCCTTAAGTATCTTAGTTGGTTGTCCTTGAATGAAGTTGGTGGCTTGTTGTTGATGGAAATTGACGTCCTCTTGACCTTTGACTATAGTATTAAGTGCCCCTAAGTATGTAAGCTTGTTATCTTTGAGTGAAGTCGATGGCTTGTTGGTGGTGGAAATCAATGCTTCTTGACCTTTGATTATAGTGTTAAGTGCCCCTAAGTATGTAAGCTTGTTGTACTTGAGTAAGGTCATTGGCTTGCTATTGTGGGTGGTGAATGTTGTTTTGACATAATTATTCACTAGTTCCTTTCTTGCGATAAACACCCTTCACTAATCTTTATATGAATTCTTATGTGGTCAAAATTTGTAGCATTTCTAACGGGGACAACTTCAACGGATTGTTGCCGAAGTCAGGTGATGCTGGCCAAAGAGCATGGAGGTTGTGACAAGAGAAGCTACACAAGATTTTTCTATTGCTTAGACTACACATGAATTTCACATTGTTTGCTAAGGGCATATTCCAAGACTATATTTTTCTTGGAGTGATTGCTCAAAACATGTGACTTGGTTATAAGGTAGAACAATCCATCATAGGTAGAATAAGAAGTTTGCCTTGCGCCATTTCTGAAATTTGTTAATTTTCTACCACATAAACACAAGTGTGGGAAACAATGAGATTGAATGAAAATTATATTTTTTGATAAAGTATGAATTTATTATGAATTTTTGAAGTGTGCTGCCCATCATGACCCAAAAGAGTCTCTAAACTAGTCCCAAATCAATAAAAGTGTATCTATGAGACTCTTGACCTCAATGTTTAAAATATTTGAGTAAAAATCTAACTATCTATGGAGCTTACTGCTTGACTTTAGGACTTCATTTGTGGATATTGGATGGAGTTTTAACCCAATTCCTAAGTTTTAGGTTGTTTTAGAGATCAATCATCATGATTTATAGGATTTAATATGTAAACTTTAAGACTTACATGTGCTCTTTTAATTATCATCCTAAACTTTATTCTATGATAAATTGTAGAATTTTGATCCAAATTGTATGCTTTTAAATAAGTTTGGAATTGCATTTAGGTTAAGTTTTATAGGATTCTTGAAATATGTAGATCCCTAAGCTTGTTATGAGGAAACTTAATCAAGACTTAATTTCCTACTCCGTTCCAATAAGAGTAAATTTTTCTTTTTCCCAAATCTATAAATTAAGCATAGAATGAAAATTAACTCAAAAAAGTTTCAAGAATTAATTGATTTAGAAGTGCTTACCACATCACATGATCATGGTTGAAGTTAAACGCCTAAAAATATGCCTCAAAAACAACAATTTTATTTCCTAGTTTCAAAAGTTTGATTGCAATGACTACCTATGGTTTGAAGCCATATATTGGGGAATATTTAGCAAAAGCAAGTCAAATCAAGAGGTGTTAGATAAAGAATGAAACTTCACATGGTAACCAGTTTTGAAAACAAATCAAAGTAGATAATAACATAATTTTCTAATAGTTTCAAATAGTGGCTCGAGTAATCATATTGAAAAACATAATGATAAAACAATGCAAATTTTTGATGGTTTCAACTAGCAGCTTAGTTGTGCATATTGTAACTACTAAAGCAATACAAATTAAAGCATATTAGAAGAAAGTAGTTGACATGAAATTGAGCATGAAATGCAAAATAAAATGAAGTGCAATAAAATAGTTTGATTTGAACAGCTAATATAAATAATTTAATAGACAATACAAATATATAAAGCTAATAAGCTTTTATAAAAAAATTATAAACATTAAACAAGTACCAAATAATGAATGCAAAGCAAGTGTTGGAACTTGTTAATAGTATAAGAAAGCCAAAGGGCAAAAACAACCTCCTTCCATGCTTCTATTCTAAAGTTCAAGCTCCAAGAATTGGCTTTAGAAGGCACAAACTAGCCTAGAAGACCCCCTTTCTCCTTTTTCTTGGTCAATTGGACTCATAAAGTATTCCTAGACAAAGTATTAATTAGTAGAGGTAAAATCTTCATATTTCAAGGAATTTGACCTTTTTGAGTAGGAAATGTTGCTATGAGAGCTTGTAGTGAAGATTTTTTTGTTTTCAAGTGATAATTTTATTCAAACCTATGATTGCTTCATCAAATTCTTATGCCTATAAAGAACACTCGGTGATAAGATTCAATGCAAAGAATTGCACATGATGGAGAGTCTCAAGTAGATCACTCCTTGTAATTGAAGGTATACACTTGAATTAAAAGGGTATTTGATGTAGAGCTATTTACTTGAACTCCTAGAAGACCAACATGCAATTTTTTTGGCTACATAGCAATTTTAAGCAGGCTAGTGTGGATGAAGATTTGCATATTTTAGGCTGAAATTTAATAAAAGGTGGGGACATGGAATATCTTTCATATGCACTAAATTTCAAGACATTCGGAAATATGAGTCAAAAGTTATAGCCTAATATATTATTTTTTTTCGTAAATGGGCAGTCCGAGCAAACCAAAAAAATTTATTTTTTTCATAAACAAAAATCTGAAATTAATTTCTAGAGTTATACATATGTAGAAAGCTTTGAATCATTCCATTTTCATCAATGAGTCAAAAGTTATAAGGAGTTTGTTTGTAGAAGTCCTTTGTCTTACTCAATTTTCAATATCTTTTGAAAAAAATAAAATCCTACAATGTAGATTGTTTATTACAACATTGCAACCATTGCAATTGGAATTTTCAATTCTATAATTAAATTCTTAACAATTTAGTATTTTGAATCATTCTCTGTTTCTTTCAATTTACAATTTTTTTCCTATATGTTGCACAACTCCAAATAATCTAAAAAATTTCAAGCATGTAAACAACTTGTCTAGGAAAAAGAATTCAAAGAAGTACCACCATTTTGGAACATTTTTTCATAGAAAAGTGAGCTTGCAAATTGTAGCTGCCCTTGCTTTTTGTAGGGCCAAAAAAATGATTTTAGTGAATTTGAATGCTTGCAATCCATGTGGTGGATATTTTTGAAATTTTTACCGCATGTTTTCAAGTCAGCATACTATTAGATCCTATGGTTGTATGTATCAAAGAAGTTTTTTTTATCAAAAAGTTGGTATTTGTACTAAACATGGCAATTTTTGAACATTTTTGATGATTACTATATTTAAGATGTCTTTTAGAAAATATAGTCATGGAATTTTATTGGTGATTACTGTATTCAAGATGAACGTATTTTTATATAAAAAACCACAAAGGATGTACTTCCAATGCCCTATGCTTTTTGTAAATTCATTTATGTGGTTTTTATAAGTAGAGCTCTCTTATATATAATATTAAGTGTCTTGTATTTAGGATGCCCGTATTCTTATATAGAAAGTTACAAAGGATGAACTTCCAATATCCTATGGTTTTTTATAATTTATTTTTTGTGATTTTCTTAAGTAAAGCTATCTTACATATAATATTTAAGTATCCAATTTTTTCCTGCCCTTCTTTTCTTTACAAATGTTTCTTTCTTTTTATTATATACACTTACAAGATATACACCATGAAAACCAACAACATTCAATTTGATTGCCATCAACTAAGTGGCAGTTTTTAATAACAAGTTTATCATCAAACACTTTAGAATTTCTACTCAAATTAGTATAATTCTATAAACATCCCATTCAATATGAGTGTATTTAATACATATGGCTTTAAAGGCTAAAATTAGATGGCCTATAAACTCTATTTGTATGTTGTACAGTTTTCAGTTAGTTGAATCCTTAACGTAAACCTTCCTAGTCATGCAATGTGACAATGCACGTCCCTATCTATCAAGGTTAACTTATTAATACAATCCTCTTCTACATGATGATTTTATATAGCCTTATATATATATATATATATATTAGAGTATGTAGCATTTCAAGGTTCTATTGTAGCCCTACATATTATATAAAAATTTCCCCCTTTATGTACCCTATCATGTAACTTTTGTAGTTTTCTAAAAACCCTATCATGTAACTTTTGTAGTTTTCTAAAAAATTGAAAATGATCTTTTTGCATAGAGAGTTTGTTTGCAAATGTGACATTTAATATTTGATATAGAAATTAGAGAAACATCACAAGTAGAAAATAGGGCCCAAATTAAGACATTAGAATCAACATAAAAATGTGGGAATCAAGATGTCTGAATCAACTAAACATTGTTAATTTGGGCCATGTTTTCTAAAATTGAATAGAAAAAGAATATAAATGCATATAAGCAGAAAATGCCAAAAAATTAAATAGTGGCCAAAGTACTCTCACTGAGTATATAAGATGGGAGAATATTGACATCACTAGTGGGGCTTTTAAAACGGGTTCTTAAGTACCATTTTGCACTTAAAAATGTGGGTTGGCAAGGGCCCCATTAAAAAAAAAGGCTGAAATTTAGAGATTTTGCCACCTGTGCACCCGGGTCATACCACGGTAGCCACAAAGATAGCAACTTTGGAGGATTCTAGGGGTTTTATCGCCCAACATACCTGGCACATGCAGTTCTCTCGAAGCGGGTATCGCCCGATTTTAGGGTTTGCGGGGCCTCCTTCTTCTCCAACATTGCCTGTAAGCGACCTTCTTTCACCTTCTAGTAGCCACTTCTGATGCACTTAAGCCAAGCTTGTCGCCACTCCCATTGCAATTACTTTCATGTTATCCCCACTCCGCGAGCTGTTACTGCTCTATTGTTTGCCACTTCGCGAGCTGTTACTGCTCTATTGTTTGCCACTCCGCGAGCTGTTACTGCTCTATTGTTTGCCACTCCGCGAGTTCTTACTGCTCTCTTGTTTGCCACTCCGCGCACTAGGTCCTTGACCTATTTACCAATCACTGGTTTGAGGGTTTTGGTGTACCAATAGCATCTGCATTTGTTACCACTATCTTTTGTTTTTGTTTCAGTTTATTGCAGGATTGCATGAGCGTTGCTAGGACGATGGAGGGGGCGGCATCAATAAATGCGGTTTGTTCTTCTTCAATTCATAATTCTATACTGAAAGTCCTAGCATTTTCAAGTTTTGATTGTGAGTTTGCTTTGTCCTCAGTCTGCCAATACCGCAAATTCTTCTTGATGGAATCGGGTGATGATCGTTGTGATGACTCCTTCGCAGGAGTGGTGGCAGGATCGGTGGCACAAGCTACTAAATTGGAGAAGAAGAATGCCGAGTTGAAGGAGGCAGCAGGTCGATGGGAGAAAGAAGTGAAGCGCTTGACAGGGGCCGATACACTTCACAAGGCTGCGAGGAAGGCGACTAAACAAACCTATTTTACAAGCACCCGTGGATTAGCACCGGGACAGCCTCTCTCCATTGTCCTCAACAGTCGCTTCTTCAATGTCCCTGGAGCAGAGTCCAACGGCAGAGGCGATTATCCCAGCAGCGATTTCCAATCATCTAGTAACAATGCTATGTCCATTGACACAACACCTCCCTTGTCCTGTGACTCTGGAGATACTCAAATTATCAATTCAAAGTCTCGGACTGTTATTGCATTGTCCAATTCCTCAAACAACAACTATGGTTTGAAAGAGGTACTTGCTGGGTTGGAGGGGAAGATGACAAAGGGACTCCCCGCCGCGGGAGAAATGGACCATTGTGCAAAGAAAGGCCAAAATTGCAAAAAACAAAGTTGAGCAGGGATATGGTTTGCATAGGAAATTTCAGACAGAGTGGGCCGCAAAATTGCCCTGGGCTAAGGATGTCCTTGCAATTGATGGTGTTTTACATATAGTGAAGTGCAAGGTCTGCAGTGAGTTTGATCAAAAATTGTGTGTCAAGGCCCCAAAATCGGACACCTTGTGGAAACACGATGGAAAACGAACTACAAAGAAAGATCTGCCTCAGCATGGCGTGAAGAAAGGTGAACACTACATTGCATCTCAGTGCAAACACAGGAAAAACATGAGACTCTATACTGCTCGGACACCATCGTCCATCTTGCAGCAGGTTAACCACTGCACAACAATGGAATCCAGGCGGAAAAAGGTTCAATTCGCCACATTGTTTCAAGTTTTGCAGAGTGGTTGTCCTATGATCGAATTTGAGGCTCGTCAGAGTCTTTATAAGTTACTTGTTGTTCCTGATTTACCTAGTGCTCATTGGTGTGATAATAGTGGGTGGATTTTGGCTTCTTTTATGTATAAGGTTGTAGTTGAGGAGATTCACAGGCTTATTTAGAAGGCTAACTTCCTAGCAGTCACGGTAGATAAGGTCACTGCTCTGGATAACGCCTCCTACTTGTCAGTCCATTGTTACGTGGGTTCCAATTGGGTGAGAGTTCCCTTGCTAGTGGCATTGCAACAAGTTGATTGTCCTTCTATCGCTGAGAACTTGACTAAACTCATAGTTGAGAATGTGAGAATTGGCGGTGAACTGAAAACTACAACCATTGTCGAGAAGCTCATTAGCTTTGGTTGTGATGGCGCCCCTATGCTCTCTAGTCTACGGAGTGTTACTGTGCAGCTAAAAGAGAGATTTGCCCCGTTTTGCCATGGTGTTCATTGTGTAGCCCACAAATGTAACCTTGCGTTCAAGACTTTGGAGACTCTTGGGATCTTTCAATCCATTAGCAAGGTGCTGCAAGTGACTCATGCATACTTCAATCGAAGCCCCAAACACTTCACCCAATTCAAATCTTTGGCTGCTTTAAAAGAAACAAAAGGGCTAAAGATGCTGAAAAAAGTGGAAACGCATTGGGGTCCTTCATAGAGCCACTTTGTCGCCTCTTCTCAGAGTATCGCACTCTGATTTATACTACAACTATAGACTTGGACCAGAACAACAAGGCAGAGGTGAACTATTCTTTTTGCATTTGTAGTTATTTTTTTCTCTTTGTCTGGTGTTGCTTTGCTTTGGTACTTTGCTGGTGGATAGCCTTAGGATGTATTTACTTGCCTTGTAAATGAAAATTTGGTATTAGTTCTTGATTACAGTTGTGCTCATTTTTCCTACTGTTGTTCATGTGCTCAGGCCTACTTGTTACTCTTACTAGACCCGTATACTTTGCTTGGCACAGTAGCATTGTTGCCACTTCTAGATGCAGTGGACAATCTCGTGCACTTTGCTCAGAAGCGCGACGTCTTTATATGTGATTTTATAGCGGCTGTGAAGATCTGCCAGGCTAGTTTGTAGAGCATGTATGAGGATCCGGCCACTAGCTTTTCCACATACGAGTTCTGGTCCTTCTAGAATCTACTTGACTACAGTCACGAGCAGATTCACCTCAAATGGACCACAGACCTCAATGACGGATCAGCGATACTTGTCTTTGTTTGTCACGGATAGCACATACACGTAGAGTACAAACTTGCCCCTGTAGATCAGATTGTGTAGGCATTTGTGCTTGCAAAATTAAAGAAGAACATATTGGTGAGATTAACTATTTGTTTGCCTACATTGTATTGCTTGAGTTTACTTGCATTTTACTTGCGTTGTATGCCTCCATCATTTAGTATATTGGCTGGTTCATGATCTTTTAGTATGTTGGCTTCTATTGCTATTGTTAATGTCATTGTGGCTGAGTTTGGATTCAATTGTTTGCTAATAGTTCTGTTCTGTTTTGTGGCAAGGATTGCAACCAAACTGATCCAGGAGCTTGACAACCAATTTCTAGCTCAGAATGTAATAGTGCCATGGGTATTCTGTACCCCCAAGTTTGGTGTAGCGGCAACTCTGAGGACCAATTTGATGCACATCTGAAAATTTTGATGGATGCTTATGGACATGGAAAGTCACTTGGGGAAGGTAGTGGCAAGTTGCTGCTGAAGCCCTTGATTGACCGTGACTTGCTAATATCCAATCAAGGCCTGTTCAAGTTGTGTATGAAGTCAAAAGCCCGAGCAGCGATGCTTCCATCTTTTGACTTGAACCCACTCACAAAAGCTTGGAGGGTGCTTGATTCCAACAACAGCCTCACCAAGAGTTTCTCTGAGTTTATCAAACTAGCTGAGATTGTTGTCACCCATGTTATAGGGTCTGTAGAGGATGAGAGGACCTTTTCCTTCCTGTCTTTCCTCAAATCGAAGTTGAGAGCAACATTGTTGATAACTTAGAGGTGGCAGTTGGAATGTACTCCTAGAAAGTGTTTACATTGGAGAATTTCCCTTATCAAAGGTTTTTTGAGGAGTGGTTCAAAACGGGAGAAAGAGGGTGGTACTTGTCCCACGCCTAATTGCAGCTTTTGCAACTTCCCCAAATCCTAGCTTGCTTCATCAGGAATGTAGGTTCTATGTTCATGTCTGAGGCACTTAGAGTCACATTGGCACTGAAGTTTTAGGCAGTAGTTTTTTCAGGAGTTATTTAGTTTTTTAGGAGTTTATATTATGTATGGCCACATATAGCAATTGTCTTGTGACCTTTTGCTTGACTTTGCATTGTTGATTCCTTCCATGATTTGTTATGAACTTTGATCCTGTGGGATCTTACTTCTTGCAGGATTGGAGCAACTTCTTGCAGCTTTTTGCATTGAATCCCCTAACTCTACATGTTCCCTTGTCTATACTTATGAAGTTGTTGGTTACAAGTTGTGAAGTTGTTGCTTGCTAGTTTTCAATCTGAGTATAGTACTTGTTGCTTAGTTAGATGAATTGTTACTTTCAATTGGAGGTCCCATTTGAATTACTGTCTTCTAAAGGAGGTGCTTGTTGCTTTTGAGTGCCCACCTTACTTGGGCATTGCAGTTTTTTTTTCTTGTGTGCAGGTATTTTGTGCTTGGCAACATTGTGTCTAATTACTTGTCCTTCAGAAATTGGATTTCAATGTTTAGACACATTCTCATTGAGTCATCGGAGTGTGTGTTTGTGTGTGCAAGTCCTACATGGTATGTAAGTTAATAATTTGGGATTTTGTGTTTAGGCACAAACTTATAGAGGCATCGGAGAGTGTGTGTGTGTGTGTGCAGGTCATGTGTGGAAGATAGCTTAGACAATATTTAGCTTATCTTTTTTAGTTTGTGCACAGACAATATATGTATTGTTTTGGAATATGAATGTTCTTGAAAGATTTTGCCATAAGTGCTATGATTCAGTGACTTCAATTTGCCATATTTGCACCAGACTTATGTTTTCTGTTGCCTTCTTTGCATTAAGCTATGGGATGAGATTGCCATTAGAGTGCTGTTACAAAAGTGTTTTTTGCTATAAATCTAAACACACAAATGTGAATTTCGCCAGTACAATTATTCCATGACAGCCACTCTGTCGCCACCCACACTTCCCAAATTCAAAGCATTTCACCTTAAAGGCAATATGCGTAAAACAAAAAATAAAAGCCGTGATTCATTTGTAAATCAAAGTCTGTGATGCAATCAGTAAGATAGCTACAAAAGAGAACTTCCTAAACATATGAGTTGCAAGTAGATCCAAGAGATGCAATGCTTGATGATGACTTAGTAAGTACACTGCATTTTTGAATTAACCCCTAAAGGACCAAACACCGTTTTTTGGCAACATAGTAATTTTGGGCAGCTCACTACGAATGGAATTTAAATTTTCTTCTTTGAAAATTTTACACAACATATGCCCAAGGAGTAGCTTTAAGGCCCAACAATTTTCATAACTTTTGACTATATAGTTAAAAAGTTATTGCATGATATGTGATTTTCATTGGTTGGCGGGCAACCTAGGCAGCTCAAAAAACTTCTTTAAAAATGACTAAAAAAAAAGTAAAAATTTGAAATTGGTTCTTTAGATTTATATAGAAGTGTGAAGCTTTGAATCATTCAATTTGGATCTATGAGTCAAAAGTTATGAGGATTTTAAGTTTGTGGGTATGTATGGAGTCTTTCAAAACCATACCTACCCACCAACTTAAAATCCTCATAACTTTTGACTCATAGATCCAAATTGAATGATTCAAAGCTTCACAATTCTATATAAATCTAAAGAACCAATTTCAGTTTTTTCTTTTCTTTTAAAGTCATTTTTAAAGAAGTTTTTTGAGATGCCCGGGTTGCCCGCTGACCAATGAAAATCACATATCATGCAATAACTTTATAACTGTATAGTCAAAAGTTATGAAAATTGTTGGGTCTTAAAGCTACTCCTCGGTCACATGTTTTGTGAAATTTTCAAAGAAAAATAAATTAAAACTCCGTTTGTAGTGAGCTGCCCAAAATTGCTATGTTGCCAAAAAACGGTGTTTGGTCCTTTAGGGGTTAATTATGAATTTCCTAATATTTCTGTTGTAGGGACCTATTTGTGACCTTAGGTCTCCCAAAATGAATCCACTTGCAACTTCTATAGTGATTTGAAGAAATCAAGGCCAATGATTTGCTCTTACAACAAAAGAATTTTTTTTCTCGATTCAATCAATGGCTAAAGTCACCTAAAATGTGGGTTTTCTTATAGTGAGTGGTCCATTTAAGGACTACCTTATATCCATTCAATAGCTTTTTATAGGATTGATTTGAAGAGGAGGGTTGATTTTAGTAAGTAGCCATGTTGGAGCACTTCATTTTGATTGAAGCTAATTTCAATCAATGAATTGTCATTAGTTGCAACCACATCTAGGAATTGCAAAATAGTAGGGGTGTCCCTAATTCATAGCTTTTTTCAACATAGATTTATCCATCATTAAGAGGGATTCAAGTGCCATCAATTTGATATAGACCAACAAGTAAAAGGCTTTTCAAGGCTCACTAAGTAAAAACTTTCTAAGAAAAAGTCCTTCTCCAAGAACAAAATTCTTAAATCTTTGTTGCAGTTTCAATCACGAATATGTTAGCATTACTTCAATATTATTAGAACCATGTCACGAGCAAGAAAACTTTTATAAAGAAATTTACTTATAAAATTTGTTTTGCGGAATCCATTCTGGAATGGAACATTTGTCTTCATTGTATTTGTCTCCATTATTGTGCAAAAGTTGCACTCTAGGCTTTTTTGCAAGTTGAACTTATTTGGTGTTGGCATCAACAATAAGATACTTTGAAAGATGACAGGGTCGACCGCCATAGCAAAGGATGTGTCTGCCGGATTTTTGACAAGTATAAATACGTCCCCCTACAAGAAGTTCATATTTTAGAATAATAAAGGATATGGGAACAATGAAGGGCATTAACTGTTCAAACATTGAAGAAACTAATTGGCCTAGAAGAAATAATCTGACTAGTAGTTGTTCTATAGTCAAGGATGAAACAAACTTTTCATTGAAATGAGAAAATGGGAACCTCTTGAAATAAAATTAGTCACTATTTGGTAGGAATGAAGTAAACTGGCTATCAATTTATGTTGATAGGCACTAGTTTGAATTAGCAATTTTCATTAAAATGAAATTTATACAATGAGTGAACATCCTCCAATAAGTGTTGTATTATATTACGTTAACAATTTTGTATATAAGGTAGTGATTTTTTAACTTGTAGGCTCCAAGTCATGAATTTCAATGGTTGGTTGTAAGAGGGTATTTATTTCTTGTAGGTGCAGTATGCAAGTTTGGTTGACAATCATTCATTTGAATGGCTATAAGATATACATGACTTGGTGCTAAATGAGCTATAGAAGGTAGAAAAGTTGTGACAATCAACTAGACCTAATCCAATACTATGACAAGTGCTCAATGTGCTAATAACAAAACAATGGTCTTAATCACTAATTTTTTTGAAAGGTATTATATTTTTAAATCCAATTTATAAAGTGAGTATTTGAAGGAAAATAAATCAAATATTTAAACAAGTAAGATCAAAATGTAATAGTAAATATATTAATACAATATAGAAATTTCACTTGTGATAGGAATATCATAAACAAATCATCAAAATAAATTTTTGCGACAAAAATCTATAACTTCAAACCATAAATATAGAAATCTATAATAAGACATACATAATTCTAAACCTACAACCTCCGTGCTTGTGTCAAAGCATAATGTATGCAAATAAAAAAACAAATACAAACGATCACATAAAGCTAATAACGTAGTTAGACTTTCTTGAAGTACCATTACAAGAATTCTGAATCCTGCAAGGGGCTGCGAGTTTTTGAGTTTCAACCCCCCTGCAATGCAGTTACAGAAAAAAAAAATATATATATATTTATTAAAAAAATATTTTTTTGAAAAAAAAGTATTAAAAAAATAAAAAAGTATTAAAAAAATAAATAATCTAACGTGGTGCTGATGTGGCATCAGTAGTGCCATGTCAGCACCCGACTTTTTTAAAATAAAAAATAATATTTTTTTTCTATTTTTTTCCCTAATTGCACCTTGGGGGTGCAAAACTCGGGGCCCCTTCGAGGGCTAAAACTTTTCCTAATGCATTGTGCTTAAACTTTAAAGGACCAACATATTTAGAGGTCGCAAACTGCTTCAAAATACTTGTTCCTAAAGTTTAGTCAAAATCTTCATTAATACTTATTTTTTAATAAATTCAACAATAGGATTCTCTTTGGTTAAATTGTTCAAATATATTGTTCCAAAATTTTAGAAGGAAAATCTCCATCGATTGCAAGTTCAATGTGCCTAAACTTCAAAATGTAGGCTTTTCTAGCCCTTCCAAAAGATGAAGTTTTGTATTTCAACATTTTTATAAAAAAGCTCGATTAAAAAGAACTTTGGAAAATAGATTGAAAGAATATCTGAAAAATTTTAACTAAAAAATCTTTCACATTCATCTTTAAAAAAATTGTAGATTCCTTCTAATATAGCATAAAGCATGTAGCATCCTAAGCCAAAACACAAAAAATGTTGGAAGATATGTGCATGCAACTACCGGTTGTCAACTATTAAGGAGAGTCACAATAGGAACCTAACTTTTCAATGCACTCTCTGAAGCGTTACTTTGCCTTGAGGGCGATCAGCAAACAATTGAATCTCCCCTCACCTACATTGACTCTCACTATTTATGGGTTGCATTAGGTGAGGAAGGGTGAGACAAGAAATTTGAAGGCTCTTCAAAAATAGATGTAAAATTTGAGCCTGCCAAGTTTGGTGAGCAAGGGTGCGGATGCTCTACAGTGGACAAATCAGTGTAGCTTCGCAGACTCCAGGAATTCCAGACTTCCAAGAATCCGGGCATGGATGCTTCATGCTTCTCCGGGATCCACAGCCTCTGATTTTAGTACAAAAAATCTCTATATCTTAGTTGTGCACAAAATCCAAATCTCAAAAGCGCAACCAGATCTCTACAGCGTCACTATTGTCGAAACGTAACCTAATGAGACGGTATCTCCTGAATTTCCTCAGGAAGGCGTGAAGCTGGACATGGAGCATAAACAAGTGCAAGCTGAAGGCCAAAGGCTCTTTTATTTCACATAACGGATAACTCTGCTCGAGCTGGCGGCGAATGACCGGATAGGATCAAGGTCTGTGACGGTGGGTCGGGCAGACAGAGATGGCTGCCCGGGAAACAAAACTTAGGGCAGGGGAACTGAAGGGGAAGAGCTCAAGACAATGGGGTAAATAAAGGTTATTGCTTAGCGTTTCTCGACTCTTGTGTGTCTGCTTGTGCTGATTCAACCTTTGTGCATCAAGCTGCTGCATCACCGTCACAGGTTTGCGTCTCGCTCGGATTCTGTTTTGCTGCTTGAGCTTTCCAAATTCCAACTGGGAACAGTCGTCAGTTTGTGTCTGTGCCTGCATTCCTTTGACACGGGCATTTCTTTCGTATGTCAGGGTTATCGGCATGTGTCAATATCTGTGTTTTTCGGCAATGCGCTGTTTTGGTGGTGGTAGTAGTAGGCGTCGTGTGTGATCGTTTCTTGCCGGATTTGGTAGAGATCGGGGACGTGCTGGGAAAATTTCTGCGTTGATTCCTCTCCAGTTGCGAGTGGATTGATAGTCTCTTAACCCTGCGGTGGATGTGCTCGGGCAGGCGCGGCAGCATCGACTGGCGGGAGGCGATTAGTCAGGTCCGCGATGGTGCTGGGCGACGTGTTCGTGTTGGCCTTTGTGCCTTCGGCGTGCGTGGTGGGCATTCTGTTCGCGCTGTCGCAGTGGTACATCGTGTCGCAGGTGACGGTGGGCGGGAGCCACGAGAGTAACAATGGCTACAGGCACGTGGACGAGGACGGCATTGACGACTCCGACGTCGTGTCCAAGTGTGCCGAGATCCAGGCCGCCATCTCGGAGGGTATGTCTCTGTCTCTCTCTCTTTGTGTGTCTGCGTGTGCGACTACTGCATTCCCGATGTGGTGGAGTGCAAATGTGGGTGATTGCTTTCAGATCTGCGGGTTATTCCTGAGATTGGTTTCGAGTTGTTGGATTTGATTTAGTCGCGCCAGTGAAGCGGAGGTTTTAACTCGACCCAGACACGGCTAAAACACACAGTAATGTTCAGGATGGAGTAGTGTTTGTATTGTGTCTGTGAGCCCGAGATTTCTTGATCGGGCATAATCAGGAGTTTATAAGTGTTTCCTTGTGGGTATTCCGTGGGCCACCCGCGCCCAATTTCGGGAACCCACCAGATCATCTTCGCCCTCAAAAAATCGGTGTGTGAGGGTTTTGTGCGAATGACAGCGTTGGTATGTGCATATGCGTTTCGCAGGTTCTGAGTCCTTTCTGACGACGGAGTATCAGTACCTGGGCGTGTTCATGGGCATCTTCTCGGTGATCATCTTCGTGTTCCTGGCTTCCGTGGGCGGCTTCAGCTTCGACCGTCAGCCTTGCGACTTCGACCCGTCGCAGTCGTGTCCGTCGTCGATCGCGAACGCCTTTTTCAGCACGGTGGCTTTCATTTTGGGCGCCATCACGTCCACGTTGTCGGGTTACTTGGGCATGAAAATTGCGACTTACGCCAATGCGAGGACGACTCTGGAGGCTCGTCGTGGCGTTGGCAAGGCTTTCATCGTGGCGTTCCGTTCTGGTTCCGTGATGGGTTTCTTGCTTGCGGCCAACGGTCTTCTGGTGCTTTTTTTGACGATTTTGGTGTTCAAGCTGTACTTCCGCGACGACTGGGTGGGTCTGTACGAAGCCATCACCGGTTACGGTTTGGGCGGTTCTTCCGTGGCTCTGTTCGGTCGCGTGGGTGGCGGCATTTACACGAAGGCCGCGGATGTGGGCGCCGATTTGGTGGGGAAGATCGAGCAGAACATCCCCGAGGACGATCCTAGGAACCCGGCTGTGCGTTAATCTCTTGACTCCACTGTGTGTGCATGTGTCGGTATTTTTTAGGGTGCAGTTTCTGAACACGGTCCAGTGGTTGTGGTCGGTTTGGGTTTTTGAAGATGTAGCGCATTGCCTCTACTGACATCCTGAGAATTTCGGACGACCCACATGACTGCCTGAACAAGGCGATGTGTTGCTCTCTCGAGGTTCTCGGCTATTGATGCACATCAAGCCATTCAGACGCGTCATTTCTGCTGATAAGCCATTTTCATCTGCTGAAGCCATGGGTGGTAGTCGATCATGATTTTTCATGAAGTTGGGAAGTTTGGTTCCGAGCTATTTCGGTGGGAAGGTTTGTCGATTTCGGTGGTTGTGCGTGTTGCTGAACTGTTGTGTTGGTGTGCAGGTGATTGCCGACAACGTGGGGGACAATGTGGGCGACATCGCAGGTATGGGAGCGGACTTGTTCGGTTCTTTTGCGGAATCGACTTGCGCGGCTCTGGTGGTGTCTTCGATTTCTTCGTTCGGCACGGACCGCAACTTCGTGGCCATGTGCTTCCCGTTGATCATCAGCGCCTCCGGTATCCTGGTGTGCCTGTTGACGACTTTGTTTGCGACGGACCTTTTCACGATCAAGGACGTGAAGGAGATCGAGCCGACTTTGAAGCGTCAGTTGATCATTTCTACGATCTTCATGACCGTGGCCATTTTCTTGGTGTCTTGGTTCGCGTTGCCTGCGACGTTCACCATCAACGTGGTGGGTCACTTGCCGAAGGTTGTGAAGAACTGGTGAGTTGGAATCTGTCACCTGGAATTTAGATTTTGGGGGGTTTGGATGTGGATTTTGGACTCTTTTGTGGTTGTTCGTGAGCCGAGTGGCGTGCACTGTTGTCGTGATGTGATGTTCCCAGACTGACATGTGATGCCCTTACGTTTTTGGACGTGCAGGCACATCTTTTTCTGTGTGGGTTCCGGTCTTTGGGCCGGTCTGATCATTGGCTTTGTGACTGAGTACTTCACCAGCAATGCCTACCAGTACGTTTCGCAAGCCTCTGAGTATAGTGGATGTTGTTTGAAGGGTTTCTGGACTGAAAGGTTCCTGGTCGTTTCCCGAGTGCATCGTGCATGTGATTGAAAGATTGAAAGAGTGCATTGGATTGAGTGGCGTTTTTTTACCAGCAGTTACACGCCTGAATTTGTGGTTGTGTTTCAGGCCCGTGCAAGACGTTGCTGATTCGTGCAGGACTGGAGCGGCCACGAACATCATCTTCGGTCTCGCTTTGGGTTACAAGTCTGTGATCGTCCCTGTGTTCGCCATCGCTGCCGCCATCTACTTGAGTTACAGTTTGGCTGCCATGTACGGCATCGCCGTGGCTGCTTTGGGCATGCTGAGCACGTTGGCGACTGGCCTGGCCATCGATGCTTACGGTCCCATCAGCGACAACGCCGGCGGTATTGCCGAGATGGCCGGTATGAGCCACGAGGTTCGCGAGAGGACGGACGCCCTTGACGCCGCCGGCAACACCACCGCCGCCATTGGAAAGGTGCTTTGTGGCTCTATGTATTTGAGTTGATGGGTGTGTTTTATAAATACCTTGTATATTTTTGCAGGGGAGGCCTGGCAGTTCGTAGTTTGGGTTGCTGGAGATTTGGATTTCCCGGCACTTAATTATCTCTCTTGGTGTTTCTCTCGGGTACCAGTTGCCAGTTGTGGGGTAGGAGATTTGCTTTCGGTTTTGAAGTATTCATTTTTTTGGTTTTTTTTTTTCAGGGCTTCGCTATTGGATCCGCTGCTCTTGTTTCGCTGGCGTTGTTCGGAGCGTACGTGAGCCGTGCCGGCATCGCGAGCGTGGACGTGATCCAGCCGAAGGAGTTCGTGGGTTTGCTCGTGGGCGCCATGTTGCCGTATTGGTTCTCGGCGATGACGATGAAGAGCGTGGGCAAGGCGGCTTTGGCGATGGTGGAGGAGGTGCGTCGTCAGTTCCGCACCATCCCTGGTTTGATGGAGGGCACGACGAAGCCCGACTACAAGCGTTGCGTGGAGATCTCGACGGACGCTTCCATCAAGGAGATGATTCCTCCCGGCGCTTTGGTGATGCTGACGCCTTTGATCGTGGGCACATTGTTCGGAGTTGAGACGCTGGCCGGACTTTTGGCCGGGGCTTTGGTCTCCGGGGTCCAGGTACTGGAATTCGCCGTGGTCTGATTTTGTTTCCAGCCACATCAATGCCTGTGTTGTCCACTGGTTATTGTTGGTCTTTGTTTTCATACCTGAGAGGCTGAATGGTTAGAAGGTTTGGTCTTTGACTTGTGGATCTTGTTTGTGTCAGATCGCCATCTCTGCATCCAACACGGGAGGTGCCTGGGATAATGCGAAGAAGTACATCGAGGTGAGGAGATTCCCAGTTGTTGAGATCTTTCTAGGGAGGTTGATTGGAAGTGTGGATTTCTGATGGTGTTTTTCCTTTGTATTGCAGGCTGGACGGTCTGAGCATGCGAAGTCTTTGGGTCCGAAGGGTTCCGATTCGCACAAGGCTGCTGTGATCGGAGACACCGTTGGAGACCCTTTGAAGGACACCTCGGGTCCTTCTCTGAACATTTTGATCAAGTTGATGGCCGTGGAGTCTCTTGTGTTCGCGCCCTTCTTCGCCGCCAATGGAGGCTGGTTGTTCCGCATCTGGACGTAGACGCGTCGTGTGTGTTTTGATATTAGTGTTCGCCTGTTGAATTTGGATGTGCATCGACGTTGTTAAGGGTGCAGGCCATGTGGAAAGTCGCTTAGTTTTTGTAACGGAAGCGTTCAGAACATATTTGTTTTGGGGATTGGGGAGGGAGCCTTACTTTTGAGCGTAGGTACAGAGAGCGTAGTTGTGGTGAGCGTGTTTTAGTGAACACCCTCACATTCTTATTCCGGTGGGAAGTTGAGCCCCACTAGCATGGCATTGGGCATTATGTTCCGACTTCTTTCAATCAATGGATCAGTTTTCTGCCGACACCGCGTATTGGCTTTCTCATGTTTACAACTACTGGTTTTTTAATGTTTATCCCGAATGTACAGTCAGGTCCAGCTGAATTACAAATTTTTGGATCCTCTTCAGATTAGGAGACCTTTGGGAGGGCGTGTGCGCTCAAAATTGAATGGAGTTTTCGAAATTCGAATTCCCTTGGAATTGCAGACACATGTATGTTATTTGAAGTCTATTTTATCATCATTACAAACACATATATGTTATTTGAAGTCTATTTTATCATCATTACAAACACATATATGTAATTGAAAATCATACAAAGAGTTTGATGTTTTCTATACATTATGAACTATCTAGTGTTGCCAACATTTGTGAAATTACAACTTGTATTCAATGGTACATATAAGAAATGAACTTTCACAATTGCTTTAGAGATACTTAATTTCATATCACTTGAATTGCTTGTATGATTTCTTTCTTCTTCCTTCACCCAAATGTAGAAGAACTGTGACTATCTTCCAAAGAATCTCTATGAAATGGTAGATAGTGTATAAAAGGAATTCAAATTGTTGTATGATTCATTGCATTGTTCAAATTGTTGTATGATTCATTGTTGTTCCAATGCAGTTTGCTGTTTCAAAATCGGTTCATTTTTGAGCATAAGGTAGCCAACCCATTTCTGATCACTTAAGCATTTTAGCATATGTGTGATTGAGCAATGGTGGAGGAGAAAATTTTTTCCAATGAGGAAATAGGAATTAGAAAGATTGCCATTTTTAGGTAATTTTTCATCAAGTGTAGAATTAGTAAAAATTAAAGAAGTGGAAAAGTTAGGGTTTCCTATTTCCGATCAATAGGCAAATTCATTCTTGATCAATGGCAACTTTATTAGGTGTCAATCTATTATTCATTGTAGAAGAATTAAATTAGAATCAAATGGCCTATAAAGCTATGGTTACAAATGGATCAGTCTATAGATCGGAAATAGGAGGGTGATCGGAAAGGGGTTGGCTACTTTACTAGAGCTTCCTAAAGTTATTGAACTTCTTAGTGAACATTGAATGAAAAATTCGTAAATGAGCTGGACTTGACTGTACAGTAGAACCTTTCTTAGTCCATAGTTTGGAGACTATGCACTAAAGGCCTGTTTCCATGGACCCCTGGAGGTTCAAGTTCTAAAGGGACCCTAGAAGGCTCTAGACTCTGTGGGCACCAAATTGGAGGTCCCTGTGATTTCTATAGGCTGTCCTTTCCGTTGGACCTGGATCGAAGTTTGGGCATGTTTTGTGGAGTAGATAGCAAGTAACAACTCAAGTGAATTAAAAAAGCTGGCCACCTTGGCAGAGAATATTGTGGATGCGCTGTCTATTAGCTTTTTTCGACCCCTCCAGATCCCTCTTTAGGACCTCCAGCCCGCAAAGCCAAATTACACATGCTGGAGGCTGGAGGTCCAGCCGGAGGTCCAGGTACTATAGAAACCGCCTCTACTGTCCAGAACTGGACCTCTAAGCGACCATGTAAACGGGCTCTTAGAGAGGTTTATGCAGTTGAGAGGTTTTGTAATGAACTTTGGCTAACGTGGCTTCTTACTATGGGGCCTCCAACTATTGTTCACAAATAAATGCTTCAAAGTACTACCTCTCTTATTGCATATTATGCACTAAGAGCATCCCCACGCATGGCACGGCCAAGTGGGACGGGAAGGCCTCACTTGGCGTGGCCAATGAACAAGCCCGACCTTCCCTTTTGCCCAGCTCCCTACCGCAACTCCGTCGTGAGACACGGCATCCAAGTCAACATGGCTCCAAATAGTGCCACCTCATCCACACGGTTTACAGAGAAACATTAAATGTCCTAAAAGTACCTCTACATTCATGAACAAGGACAAAATAACTCAATACCGGCCACTCCCAAGACTCTCCATTTGGCCAGTAGCTCGTCATATTTGACCGGGGCCGGCCATAAATTTTGCTTCACCATGTGTGCCGTGGGGCAATTAAAATGGCCGGACCCAGCCACGCACCGTGTTGAGCCTGTTGGCCATGCCGACGTGGGGCTGCTCTAAGAGAGTATACACTAAGAGAGGTTCTATTCTACTTGATTCCTGAGGTGCATTCATTGGGCAAGTAAGGTGTGGAGCAGGATTGCGTCCCTGTACCTTCTGAATTTCCATTTTTGGGTCAGTAGTGAACAGCTACCGTAGGTGAAGGGCACCTTCGCCAAAAACAAGTGATGGCGGATTATTTTGGAAATCATACTGAATGTTTGCCGAATAACAAATGCAAGAAAATGAAGGGAATGATAAAATATTTAGAAATTACAGCAGATGAGCTAAAACTCAAATATCATAAACTAGAAAGGAATGATGAAATATTTAGAAATTACACTGCATGAACAAAAAATCAAATAACAAAAGACTTCCAAGTCAACTCAAAGTCCATCAAGAAACTTTTTTTTTTTTTTTTGAACATACAACTTTCAAGGGCCCAGTATTAAGAAAACTTTTGATGACAAATTGAAGGAACTAATTTATTGACATTCTATGAGAAGAAAGGGTGGAGAAGTCATTTTTATAATGAAGTCCATTGTCCATCATGAATCCTCAAAGGCTATGAGATAATTTGAAGATGAGAACTTGCCTGCTCATTATCAAAACGTAGGAAGTAAATTTGAAGTATAATTTCAAACCTCATGTAGGCATGGTAGAATATTTTTTTCCTTAAAATTTTGAACTAATAAAAGTTGCAAAGTCAAGTTAACTTTCATCTCCATAAATATTTTTTGTACTTTTGAGCCTCCAATCAAAAGTTATGGACAAAATTCAGAGAGGATGTTTGAAAATGTCAAAAAAAATGTCCCTTCCAACCCCTCCATGAAATTTGTCTATAACTTTTGATTGGAGGCTCAAAATCTCAAACGGATTTTTGAAGATGAAATCTAGCTTGATTTTCCACATTATCTTAGTTTAGTTCTTAATAAAAAAAAAAGGTTATTTTACTATGCCTAAATGAAGTTTGAAATTCTACTTTGAAACATAATTTCTACTTTTGACTTGACTATGAGCGGTTGAGCTCTTACAAATCCTAATTTATGTATCTCACATGGGTTGTTTTGCCTCCTACTAACCCACTTGTATAAAGAGCTTGTCTTCTCATTTCTCTACACACATTAAGTGGCTTTTGAAATTACATTATCCATCAAACATAATTCCATCTTCAAATAAAATCCATTCATTAGTAAATCACCATCCATTACATCCCTTTTATTGTCAAATGTACTAATACTCCATTTTCCTCCTCTATTATTTATAGACAAATCAAAATAAATTTACCCATCTTCCTATTTTTAATTTCTATGGGTCCAACATGGTTTATTTATTTTTCTTTATTATTTGCGTTCGAGTTTTTTTAAATTCCACTTTAAGATTGCATTTAGTATTGCCTCAAAGCATTTTCTCAACATTATAAAATACTTATTAATGTACAATGAATTGTTGAATCTTATTTCTTAGTTTACATGCCAATATAAGATAGCCAAAAGAAACAAAAAACTTCACAATTTGAAAGACTATTTGGAAGCACAATAACAAATATATGCAATTTTGAAGGAGTTATACTTGTAACCTATTAGAGAAAGAAATAAGCCTCTAAGGGGCTGCCAAAATTGGACTAGGAAGTTGAAAAAAAATATTTTTTTGAAAAAACAACATCAAATTATTGGTCCAGAGTCTAATGATTCTATAGAGCCTCCATTCTTTCTCTAATGCCTTTTATTCCATTGAGCAAACTAAGGTGTGCCAATGTATCCTATTCTGCTAATGCTTTCCCTTCATTCTAGCTTTATAAGTGAAAACACATTCTAGAGCTCAATTTGCAATGGAAAATATGTCCATTCCCAAAGACAAAATTTGCCTTAAACCAAGAAACTAAGTGATGTTGATAGTGAGATATGATTGATGATAAGATAAGATAGACCCTAATTCTAACATTTCATGGGGGTGACATTTAGAATTTGAAAAACACTATGCCCAAGATTGTTTTACAAAAATGATCCACTGCTCATTTTTATACTAATAAATATCTAATTTGAATCTGATCTAAATTTAGCACGTTGTAAGCACTTTATAGAGCTTTCCAAAATTGTAAGACACTTTATATTCCCATAAAAGACACATATGAAATCAATAGATGAACTTTTTTAGAAACAAAATTCATCCATCCAGAATTCATTCATTGAAACTCCAATCCAAAAGTACCATACCATTTCAGAGTCCGCTTATATGACTTACATTGTAATAAAATCCAAAACACCAAATTCAGCCTTTTAAAAAAGTCAAACCTATAAGCAACCCTAAAGTCCACTTAAGAAGTCAACTTATTATAAGATAACAAGACATTTTTGGAAATATTTCTATAATTCCTTTCTAAAAAAATTATAATTTCAAAAATCAAAGCTGCTATATCTCACAAAGAATTAACTTACTTTGGATGTTTTTTGCATTTTTGGATTTGCAACATTTACTAATGGATATAGGTGCAATAAAAAAAAAAACCTAAAAACTTAGGATCCAAAGAGTGTTCTTGTAATCCAATTAGTTGCCTCCCTTTGTTGCATAAGAAATTAATATGATATTTTCTAATATATTACTCTAAACCTTAAATTCTAAACTCTAAATTCTAAACACTAAAATCTTCAATCTTAAATAAATTAGTAAATATCGTAAAAAAATACTATCAATTTGAAATATTTTTAGGAGGTACAAATAGCAATGGTGATTGGTACGAGGATTGGTATGAAGATTTATCGATTGGTTATTTTATATTTTATACCAATAAAATCCATGCCAATGATCTTCAAGTCAATTGCCAGTATCAAGTGAAAATTGTCCCTTAAGTAATTAATGTATAATATTTTGATATAATATATTGTGGAAGAATGTATTTTCTATCTATGTTGATATTTTTATAATTTTTAATGAAATAATAATTTTATTTATTGTGACTTTTTACATTAAAAAAAGAAAATAGAATTATATCAATTACATCAATGAAAATAATTTCAAATTTGTACAATAATTGAAGGATAGTTTAGGACGTTCATTACTTTATATATTAACCCTGAAGCGCTCCAACGTCCATATTTTGGACAATGAATAGAGGGCTTTGAAGCACTATTTCATCCAATTAAATTCTCATTCATCTAATGTAATACTTGAATCTAGAAAAGACAACCTTCCTTAGGACCAAATCCATGAAATTCCAGCAAATGATGCTTCTGTACAAAGATATAAGCAAAAATGTGCAAAAATTCAGAAAAGGATTGAGACATTTAGGGATTAACCAACATTTTTATAGTAAATGAAGGTTAGAGGTGTAGAGGGGTCTTTTTATTCTTCCAGAAAGCAGGAGCCCCATAACATTGCAACCTTTCAATCCATTGAGAAATTATATCATTGATGGTGTATTGACCATTACTTAGCACTACTGACCTTGTATGAAAGCTCGGCTATTGTTTTCACAAACCCATCTATTGTATTCACAAACCCATCTACTGTATTCACAAACCCAGCTACCAATTCACTATCAAGCTATCCAAAGACACTAGATAGATTAATCTTAATTCACCCTAGGAATCTCAGGAAGGATTATCCCTATCTCTATAGGATCGAGGCTGGAAGCACATAGATTGGTTAACAATATTATGGTTTGTAAACTAGAGTATATATACAAACATTTTTTCATAATGCATGAAAGCAAGCGGAAAAAAATGAGATTATGAACTTGATTGAAGAGAACATGCACTATGAATTATATGGAAGATGATGACCACCTAAACCACAATATGGCAATCTTTGCAGTTTCTAGTGAAATAGAGTATGTCTTCTTGAACTTACAACATAACGTTGTTAACCAACACTAGAGGAGGGTCCCTTTTTCTCCCCCAAAAATTGGGCATGGCAACTTTTGAGTCAACCAACAATTTTCTACAACGTTTCAGTCAAGCAATGTCACTAGCATATTATCCCTCTCCAAGAAGGAATGGTTTAGTCTAACTAATAATGTTATGAAGATTCCCAAACAAAACGATAACTCTAATCCCGAGGGTGAATGCTAAAGAAAGCTTGTATTGGTTCTTAGAGAAGATTAGAGAAGTCTTGAATCAACTGAAAAATCCACAATTAGAATTGATAAAGGCATGCACAAGGTGCATCACATGTGGCACATAGAATATTGCACATGATTTATGAACCCTAGCATGCAAACGCTCTAGAATGAGAAATATAATTTTATAATTTAATTGTCAAAAACATGTAGAAAGAAAAGAAAATGCATACATATTGTGAAATTTGGATTCTAATATATAAAGTTTACAATTCTAGTAATTCTTTCAAACTTATAGAATGGAATAGGAACAAAACTTGTCAAGGCTTCATTTTCTTAGCTTGAATGAAATACCAAAAATAGTTATTTTGGACGTTATAATCAAGGTTGACATAGGCACATCCACTTTGGGATAAGCAAACCTTAATCTTACCTTTAGGGTTAAAGGATTACTAATCCACAAAGTGGCACTTGAATGATCTCAAATGAACAAAACGTGATTAAGAAAGCACATCCATCTTTAAGCAATTTCATCCAAAATTTAGAAGCACTATTGGATTTAAAATCCAATTTTGGCAAATATTTGAAAATACTATATATTAATTTATAAATTCTTTTTATTTGATCTTATTTGCAAGTGAAAAATGAATCCAAAGCACTTGATATGCATTAGTTGAACATTGTATAAATCAGTAATGAGCTTTCAAAGTATTGTTTGTAGGTGTACCAAAAATCACCACTAGCACCCAAAGTTTAAAACCTACAATTTGTCAACAGTTATCATGTGGTTATTGTTGTTTCATGGGTTCACACGTTAATATACAATTTAGTGCATCATTACGATGCATTACTTTACAATTTATTGTATTGTTACGATGTATTATTTTCAGTTGCAAGTAATGCATTGTAATGAAGCAATAAATTGTAAAGTAATGCATTGCAATGATGCGCTAAATTGTATATTAATGTGCAAACTGATGAAACAACAATAACCTTATGATGACATTGACAAACTGCAGATTCTAAACTTTGTGATGGGGCTCTCTTAGACTCTTATATTCTAATTGAGTACATCTTGTAAAAGAAACCTATTAATGCTAAACTTTTTATTGAAATAAACATGCAAAGGTTGAAAATGGAACAAGTAAGGTAACTACGCCTAAAACCGACCCCTTTCTAAAACCAACCCCTATAGATTCTTGTCTAAAATGTACTCCTACTATTCAGGAGAGTTTAGGGTTGGTTTTAAGAATTATTTTGAATACTTAGAAAATTTATAGTTTATTCATATGAGAATCTACAATCTCCTTTTGACAACCAGTAAGACGACCCCCAAAAAATTCGGTGTAATAATGGGAACCATGTTGAATTGCTTATTTGTTTTGGTTTTAAGTATACTTACGTCCAACTCAAGGCCACACGAGGGGCTAAGAGTGAAACAAGTAAAACAAGTAAATGAAAGCACCAAGAAAAATGGGGTTGAAACATGATTGTGAACATCTTGTGTCATCAATATTTAGCTGTTTTGTGTTGCTTTTTGGTCCAAATGAATTTATCACGTTTTGATAGTGATGAATATGGGTGCACGTGCAGTATTAATTAGTCTTATAAATTTCAGACATCAGTTTAGGCCCTGCGACGTTGGAACCGAAACACCTTGAGAGTTGAGACGTTCCTGAGGGGGTCTCTATCACTAGAGAAAATTGAGTGAACCTACCCATTTACCGACAACTTAGAAAAAATTTCAGGACCAATATTTGGATGACTACCTAGCTAGTGCAACATACTATATCATTCAACCTGGGTCCGTAGTCAAGTCTCAAGTCTTAATATGTTGTGATGGTGTTTTCCAGCTTGGACAGGGATCCAAGACGGCAGCTTTGGAATGAGCTTCATACTTATATCACTTGAGACTTGCGTGTGAAAAAGTAGAGGATTCTGCAAGGAAGGAAGAAGGGTACTGTACATACAATTAGTTTGAGAGCAAATTGTCTCCACACAGCCAGAGACGTGCGTGATTAGTGTCAACTTCCGTTTCGTAAGTAGCCTGGACTGTCTGGAATTCGTACAATAAAAGCTTCTCGGAAACCTCGTCTTCTCTAGCTATAGCTGGATCGAGCTCGCTCTCAACACCCGTTGTTGCCACTTCAATCCCACAAGCTCTTGGAAGAAACATATATGGTGTAGCCAATTGAGACCGTTTCTTCTATTGGGGAAGCTTATTTAGATTAGTGCTATTGTAAGGCCATGGCCATGGCTATGGGGATCTCCTCTCTTGAGCTTCAGCAAGGTGATCGATCGACCTCATGCCTGGCCCGCTTCACTTCTTGCGGTCAATACTGAAATCAAATTGGGAGAGAGACGACGGGCTTCCTGCTGTGATCGTGTGTCCTAACCTTGACGAACGGTTATGGTGCAGTGTTGGATTTGTTGGGGTCGTTGCCAGTGTTGCAGCGTCTCCCGGGAGCTTCATTTGAGCAGATTGTCAAATTTGCGCAGCTTAGGCACTTCGGTACATTTAGTGTTTATCAATCGCATTACCGAAATTGACGTGGAGGATTCGTTTACATGCTCATTATTTGTTTGCGCAATCCTTTCTATTGTAACTTGATTGATTCTATCCCATACGGAGCTTGTTTATGATCTGTTGCAGGGGCAGGTGAGTGGATAGTTAAAGAAGGCGAAGCGGGTGAAGGATTATATATAATCTGGAAGGGCGAGGTATTAATTATGTCAATTTGTGCATTGTGACGAGGTTTGGGCTGACTGTGTGAATTAAGGGATTATAGAAAATTCGCAGTTGTCTTGTTGTTAATATTCAAGAGTCCGTTTTCGGAAAATCAAGATTAAGTTTTCAAGCACTGATTGTTTTACTTTTCTGTTGACAGTTTGGTAGTGCTCTTGGCCGCTTGGGAAACAGTCATGCTAAAGAAAAGCTTGTACTCTTGAACAGTTATATCAGTAGAATTAGCACTTTTTAGACGTTAATTACAGGGAGGTGTGCAGTGGGGGAGATGACAATTAAGTAGGCCAATTACTTTACTACAAGGTTATGAATTTGATAATTTAGTTTGTGAAGCACCTTGCGAGTAAGTGCAATCATACGATCATAGAGTGGTCTCTCCCATGAAGCATTAATTGCATCAGGCTTATCTTACCTCCTCACAATCATTTCTCCCAGTGATAGTCTCAAAAATCTTGGAATAAGTATAATGAAAAGCATATTCTGACCAAGCCATGCATATTACTGTTAAAATGTTACTCTGCTCAAATTGATTTCCATTCTGAATTTCTTTCCTTTGCAGGCTGACATAATCTTCAAGACATCAGACAAGGACTCACAAAAGCACCTATCACCGGGCAATCACTTTGGCCATGGTATGAATTGCCTTTTCTCTTGACTTAAAAAGAAACTGGAAGATTTGCGTGGACGATTGGAAGTAGTCTGGTGTGATCAAACGTAACCTTAAGCACAACATCACAAGCTGCTGAATTCACGGCATCACACGCACTAATTCGTTATAAGTGCATCACACGCACTTTTGCTGACTTTATATCCATTGTGCTTCTAACATGAGAATTGAAGCTCTAGAGAGAGTAGCTGACTTTCCATCCAATTTCTTAATTTTTTTGATGATAATTTTTTTGCAATGACTGCTTTTGATTATAGGAATTTAGACTGAATGCGCAGTTTTCAAAAGCTTCTCGCATTTTTTTGAAGATGAATTTCACTGTGTCTGGCGCTCTGGTTGGGTTGGCGTGCAGCTTCCGTGGCACCAGAGAAGAAACTCCACAAGCATGATATAATTGCTCGCTCCCAGGTATGCATGATTAGTGAACATGTTGCTTGCTCAGTTACAATACAGAATTTGTCTTGCATGTCACTAGAGCTTCTCCGTTGAATGACCTTATTGATTCACAACGCCAGGTTTCGTGTGTTGTAATCCCACATGAGCAAGCTCCATATCTTTCTCCAGCATCAACATGGAGACATCAACCTGGAGAATTGTCCATTCTAGAACGACTGTTACAACTGGAATTCATAGAGGTCAGTTTCAGGAATCAATCACATGAAAATACATAATATTAATTATGATCTAGGCGTTGCTACACTATAGCAAAGGCAGGCAAACACCTAAACCCTAAACCCTAAAGCCTTTCAAGCAATAGTTCATATAAGAAGAATACTGGCTCCTTCATTGACAAGTCATCTTTCATAGGCCATGTAGGACGCTGGAATCATGCCCGAATGAATAAACGGGACTCTTCAATCTTTCTAGCTGGTCCTGTAGTATGCTTCCACTTCCACTTCATTGTCTTTCCTTTAGTTTCCTTCTAATGTGGTAGGCCTCTTGTTGAAAGTTCCGTGTGCATGCATGATGACCGGATTCATTATTTCATTCAACTTCCAAACTGGCTATATTTATGTATCCACTAATTATCTTAAAGAGTCAGATCTGCTCTTTGTCTAACGTTAATGTCTGCACATGCCAGGATGACCTGTTTAAAGCCCATTCCATGCCTGAGGCACCCACATTCTGGGGTAACATGTATGGAGGCCGCATGGTGGGCCTGGTGAGGAATTAATTTAATTTCTCTCCACAGCATTTGATCTTGTTACAGGACATAGACCTGGCTTCCTGTTTTTCGCTTCTCAATCTCATCTATTGAAGCCCAGAAATGACTGCAAAAGATTCAAATATGTGCAGGCTTTGGGCGCTGCGTCCAAG
This sequence comes from Neckera pumila, assembly GCA_963969595.1. Taxonomy (NCBI): domain Eukaryota; kingdom Viridiplantae; phylum Streptophyta; class Bryopsida; order Hypnales; family Neckeraceae; genus Neckera; species Neckera pumila. The sequence continues at coordinate 860,393 of OZ018408.1, read as the reverse complement.
ACAGTTGAGCCTGCCCTCGTTGTCCACAGTCTTCATTCATACTTTGTCCTCGGTGGGATCTCTTCTTGTACGTTCTTTATCTTGTCCTCTCTCATTTCAAAGTGGTAAACCTCATTGTTCATCACAAAACCAGCACATTAGAGGCCCCCAATTTCAGGTCCCAGTAATGAAGCTTGGGTTCGTCACTTGGAAATCAAAAATTGTTAGCATGAGATTGAGGTTTTTCCAGTTCAAGTGACTCCTGTCTGCAGTACCCATTTTTTTTAAGGTAGAGAGGACCCGGAGTGGTCGGACGTTCGCAACACGACACGTGCAAGCCACACAGAAAGGCAAAGTATGCTTCGTCATGTATGCATCTTTTCAGGTAAATCTACTTCACGGACAATTTCATTCTTTGAGACCCTTTCAATGATTTCTAATGGACACCAGCCTCATGGAATTCCAGAGCATTGTAACAGAACGTTTTTTGAACCGTTCTCACTAAAGTATTTCACAAATTGCAGAGAGCCGAAGATGGACTTGAGCATCAGTATCCAATGCCAAATACGACTCCTCCCAATGAGGTAAATTTTCAGTTCGCAGTGCAAACCGCGTTACAGAATCAACCCCTCACTCAAACAGCTTAGTTACTACAGGTGGATAACTAATAATTCTGCTGAGTGCCAAACATGAATTTTAGATACCAAACTGCCCATTTGTCATCTGACAATTTCTTCCTGTAACCTGTCCACTACACCTTTCATTTTATTTAGTGGATTCCACGATTTAATGTAACATCATATCGCATGCCTAGAGTAAATGAATTTTTTGTTAGAAATTTGAACTTTGGAACCACCATCAAGAAGCTTTTAACCCAGTAAGGATGTTGAGGACTAAAAGTATTCGATGAATGACTTTCAAGAGAACTTTAGAAACAAAAAATGCACCTATTTATCCTGGAATCTGATCATTTTTGGCTGACTACCTTCCTGATAGGGCCACGTCCTTCTGAGATTAAGTGAATACTGATGCAAGCAACAAGTGGCTAGTCAAAAAGTGATCAACATGAGATCCAAAGCTCAGTGAATGGTGTTCATCAACTAGTACACTAATATGCGGTGTTTGAATTAGCATTAAATTGGAAAACTTGTGAATCGTACATGAAATAGAACAAACGGTAGTCACTGGTTTAATGTCCAAACATGGGTCATGGTTGCAGCTCCCCACCTACGAAGAACTGCTGGGGCCGGTTTGTAATGACACAGACCTTCCTGAGTGAGTGTCCCCTGCACATGAGTAAGCTTTTATCCGTCATTGGTCTGCGTTCATGCAAGGTTTAGTTCAGCATGCAATTATGTGCTGGTGCATGTTTTGGAGGATTCGTGGTGTCTTGAGAGTTCAGAAAGGTCTTCATAACTGAATTAGAGTGTTTCAGGAACTTTTAGACATCACCACAAAAAGAATCCTCTCTAAGAAGGTCTCCCTATAGTCGCATACAGAGGCCTCTCCATCATACAAATACGGCCTTTGTATGATCATTATGGAAGTATGGAGTCCAGACTCTGAATACTGGGAAAGATCTTTTTAAATGATGTCTAAATGTTCCAGAAATCGTCAGTCTTATTTTTACTGAAAAACCTTGATATGACTTTTCAATTTTTTGCATTCGCTTGAGTAGTTGGAAGGAGATCTGTTATTATGTTCATCAAGTAGACTTTAACAACTGAACCTCAATCCAGTCTCAATCTGACCTTGAGCTGTCACTGCTAGATACATCCGGCTGCCAGCTATTGCATGCTTGAAAATGAGTGAAACATTGGACTTGAGGTATTTCTATCGTAGGAGTCGACTTACCACGGAACCTCAAGAGCCTCGGTACGTTTGCATGAATTGAAAATAGCAGGATATGTAGTATACTTACAGAATCAGCTGCAAACATTCCATTGGCCCCACGGCTGCCAAGTCTCTTCAACAAGTGCCTGACTGAGGACTTGATGGACATGGATTCTCCTGCAGACAAAGATTATGGGTGCGGACAAACGGAAAGCTAGGCGATGATGAAGCCCTCCACAGGTACAGGGAATAGCTAGGGATCAAAACCAGCACGCATTTGCGTATAAGAGAGTTAGTAATGCTTTTTGAGTTGAAAAATTGGAATCAGTGTTGTCCTGATATAAAAAATCAGATTTACTAATTGGGACGATTCAATCAGATGTGCAGCAGGTTACGCTTTTGACTGGTCGTTTCTGGAGACTGCAATGATGCCACACACCATGGTGGTGAACAAACATCCAGTCGTTGGTTCTAGCATCGATCACTCGTAATGTCCTAGAACCCTAGAGCCCTAACCTTCATTGATTTCTTTCATGGTTGCCGGCCTGTCTGTCTGTCTGTAGAACAGTATCTTCATTGACATTCAGCTTTGGCTTCGACATGGTGCAGGATATGGTTTCACCGACCTTTTCGAATCGACGATTATCTTCTTTTTGTGGTACTATGCATTACGTTTCATTCCTCTGATATGTATTTACATTAAAATGGCACTAACTTACATAAGCTTATTCATTGTGTCCTTCCAGTAAGGTAGCCAGGGAATTGCCAAATTGCCGGGAACTGCATTGCTTCAATGGTTTTTCGTGTTTGTCCTTTTAATCAATATGTACGGTGTACTGTCAAGAAATGAATTTAGAACATGTCACTAAAATTCAACCTTATAACTTCATACTTAAGGTGTTCGCATAATGCATAATGCATTCTTTGGGAATCCTTAATTTTTTATTTTGCAAACGAGGACATACAAAAATGAAATCAATTTAATTGCAGGAACTATGCTCAATAACGAAAGTGGCAGTTTTGGATGCCTGGTGACAATAGCAGTTTAGCTTTGAACTACTTTATTTTTATAATATGGAGATTATGGCCTTTGTGAAACAGCACACAGAGTCAAGAGTCCAACTTCTCGATTGTACCGTTTTTGATTCTCTAATCTATCAGAAGCTAAAAAACTTGTATTGATGTTCCAATTAATTGTTTCAGACGGAGAGCCACCGTGCATGCAATTCACGTGCTCTGTGCTTGGGTCGAGTCTATACTCAAAGTGGTGAGGTACATCATCTTCTCACCGATTAAGCCTCTTCTATTGAATTGTTTTTTGGATTTACTTTATTTCAGAACTTTGAAACCGGAATGTAAAACTCATGCTGCAATCCCTGATAGTTGACATGTATTATGGGTGTGCAGCTGGTAGCATCATTAGCTCAAGAAGGAATCATACGAGTACTTCCGACACCACCAACAGCAAACGTTCTCCATGCCAAGCTCTAGAAATTGATTATGTGGTTTCCTAGGCTCAAAATTGAGACTCCATGCATATGGAATTACCGGAATGGACCCATTTGAAAGAAAAAGATTTGGACATGGGCATATCTGAGCTTCAAATCTAGACTCCATTGACGCTGTTCTAGGACAAATTTCCATACTGATCGGAGTCACAAATGAATTTTCAATTTTTTTCAGTCAGAATTGCCATTGCTGATTTCTACAATGCTTGCACTTCTATGTGAGTAGGGAGAAACAACATTTCAGGAGTAGCTTGGCCTTGTTGACAAACAAAAATCAACTGAAAACTTCAAGTCCAACGTTGAAAATAGTTTTACAAAAATCGAAAGCGTGCCTCCCCCCCTCAAATTTTTGTCAATCAACAGTTCAGATTCTCTTCTTCCAACTATTGCACACTTCCATGTAGAATTAGGATTTTCTTTGAGTCTTTCATGAAAAAAATAACCCATTCTAGGTGCATGGAAGTCCGAGTTAACGCACCAAGGAATATGCATTCAACAATAAAATAGCGTCTTGGTGTTTGCCCTTATCAATGTCAGTTTGGTTTCTTGTCCACGTACTCAACCTACTGCATGTGCAATATATTTTCCCAATACTGTCAATACACATACAATACTGTCTTCTTCCTCTGTAGACATTTAATGTAAAATTAATACACAAAATCCATGTTCCTTTTTTTTTGCAAATAAATCCTCCACCAAATCAAAACCCTGTTTTGGGGCCCGGGGTGGTAACTCCTGTATAATATGCAGGGCGGACCGTTTTGAGAAGAGCATAAAAAGCTGAACACTTCAAATTTTATAATTTATTATAACGTTAAAAGAGTTTTTGATAAGGCTTTTACAATGAGGAGCTAAGGCTGAGATTTCTAATAAATAATGCCATATTTAATTGAATCTAGACTATGGATGCAATTTTGGACTATGTTTGTAAAACATCAAGAGATCTATTGTTGCTAAAGAGACCTCCTAATGTTTTGCATAGATCTCCTAATGATTTGCATATAATATAAACAATACATGCAAAACATCTTGAGATCTCTATGATATTTTTTGGATATTTTCAAATTTTTTTAATTGTTATTTTTGAACTTTGAATTCTTTAAATTTAGTTAAATTATGGATTTTTTATATCTTTCATGGCTTTTACAACTTTGTATAGATGGATATTTCAAGCAATTTGGCAATAGAGGTGCATCAATCTAATTCGAAACCATTTATATGTAGCATTCTTTCATCAAGTGTATCATAAAATTAGATAAAAGATGATGAAATCTAAAATAAAGTACATTATGACATCTTTGACATTGAGAGCATAATGACAAAAAGATCATTGAAATATTGAAATTGAGGTAATAATATGATCTAACCATTGACATTAAGAATTGTAAGTTATGAATATTTGAAGTAATAATGAAGTCTTAACCCCTAGCATTATTAGAAGTTTCTTTTTAGTAGAGTAATTAAGATGTAAGAAAATTTAATGATTCAAAAAAAAAATGGGGGGTCTGAGTGGTGCCCCCTGTTTGAAAAATTCTTTGTAATACAAGTTCTTAATATGACTTTTGAGTGCCTAAATCATTAAAATTGACATAAAAAATTATATTATTCAATTCCTTTCAATATTTATTTTCTACTATGTTCCTAAACACTACATAATAAAAAATGTGTTCCCTTCTTATGCATTAGAAAAGTTAAAAAAACACCTGTATCAGCATTGTGAGTTGCCACCCTGGACTTGGGAAAAATGAAAGTAGTCAGCAGAGGCACATATCAAGTGGCTAAATGGCCACAAAGGTAGTCACCTTTGGCCTCTTACTTAATTTGCTTTCTGCCCTTGTTTTTGTCAGTCCCAGCACACAGGTTCTTCCGATAAGGAAATTCGGGCAATCAAGTTGCGGGTCTCGAAACAATTTGTACTGTATTCCAAAATTTTCATCTTCTCTATTATAGAACTCAATTGAGGTGCCGCCTCAGCTTTGCCATTGGAGAGGTTGGACGAGATTGCCAGAAGACTTTCCAACCTAGTCCATGACCGTCTCGTAGCCAAACTTTCACTTAGCTTGTGCGTCTACAACAAGCTCGTGTCAAAGGCAGGGTAAGCTAGGGCCACACCGCTTGTTCAATTTGTATTAACAATGACGATGAGTCTTTTTTTTTGTATGATTCAATTCAATCTTTCTTTGAAGTAATTGCATATCCTAAGTTACCAAGTGGTCAAGGGTGGCAGTCTTTGCAAAACAATTAATCATTTCAGAAGCAGTTTGAGTAGTACATTTTAAAACTCTAAAGCCCTGAACATGCTTTTTTGAGAACATAGCTTTTTTGGGTAGCTCACTATGAGTGGAGTTTTTATTTTTTTTCTTTCAAATTTTCACACAACATTTTTCCGAGGAGTATCTTTAAGGCCCAAAAAATTTCATAACTTTTGACTACATGATTAAAAAGTTATTGCATGATATGTCATTTTCATTGCTTGGCGGGCAACCCGGGTAGCAAAAAAAACTTCTTTAAAAATCACTTTTTTAAAAAATAAAAATTTGAAATTGGTTCTTTAGATTTAAATGTAGGCGGGAAGCTTTGAATCATTCCATTTGGATCTATGAGTCAAAATTTATGAGGATTCTTAGTTTGAAGCTAGTTATGGAATCTCAACTCTAAAATAAACTTTGAAGTCCTTTATTTCACTTGATTTTCAATATTTTTGAAAAAAAATAAAAATATTGGGTGTAGATTGTTTATTACAACATTACAACCGTTGGGATTGGCATTTTTCAATTCCATAAATAAATTCTTAACAATTTAGTGTTTTGAATCATTCTCTACCTCTTCCTACTTACTATTTTTTTCCTATATGTTGTACAATTCTAAATGATCTGAATTTTTTCAAGCATGTATTCAACTTGTCTAGAAAAATGAATTCAAAGAGTAACCACCATTTTGGACATCTTTTCATACAAATGAGACCTTGTGAAGGGCAGCTGCCCGTATTTTTGCAGGGACAAAAAAAGGATTTTTGTCAATTCAAACGCTATTATCTTGCAATCTGTATGGTGGAAAATTCTAAAAAATTTTCCACATGTTCTTAAACAAGTTTACTACAAGATCCTACAGTTACATGTGTCCAAAATGATTTTTTTCTAAAATTTGGCACTAGTATTAGAAATCGCAGTTTTGGAGCGTTTTTGGTGAAAACATAGTCAAAAACCTTTAGGGGTTAAAGGTAACCATTCCTTGGGAGTCAATTATTGACCGTGAATTGTCGCCTTCAAGCCGGGCAAAGCTGGTAGGCTGAGCCTAGATCAATGATGACGAGCCACTAGCGATGACCGGTTCACAGGGGTAGTTACCAAACAAAATTGGCCACCTCAAAGTTGAGCCAGCACAACTACTGTTTAGTCCAGTAGTCTTGGTTTGAAATTCAAATTTGAAATCTGTATTAGAGCGTAATTGTTGTTTTTATGAGCTCTATTTGCACAATGGCGTTGTGAAGCAGGTATGTTATTTTTTATGCTATTGCAATGTGTTTCTGCTTTGAATTTGATGCATTGGATTCATGTTTTTGCAATGACAAGGAATATTGCTGAAATTGTTAAGCTGTGTGAAGATCTACGTTCTTGCTCATGGCTTTGACGTTGATTGATGAAATTAGAGAGATGTGGTGCGGGATTTGTGTTTTCTGATAATTTTTTGCTTGTCAATTTGGCTTCTTCTCTTCCTTCTTTTGATCTTGGAATCGACTATAGTGACATCTCCTCTCAAGATTCAGACATAGTTGTAAATAATTCTGCAATTATGTCCAAGGTTACTAAGAGAGTGAGGTTGGGCAAATGTATTGTCGTTGATAATTTTGTAGATCATATGGGGATGGTGATTGGTGGCAAGCATTGTATGTCATTTGTAGAGATCCATTCAATCTTACAAGCACCTTCATTGATTGATGGTAGTAGTTTATACAATATCTATGCTAGATTGATCACTCCGATGATTCTTAGTTCTATGCCAATTGTGGAGCATCCGCAAAGTAATTTCAAGGACAGTTGCGTTGAAGTGCATGTCAATGATGTCTGCATTTTTGAAATTTCCAATGATTCAGGGGTTCTAGATTTTGCTGAAATAGACTTTGCAATCATAGAAGAACCAATTTTGCTTTGAAGATCCTATCAATCAGTGTCAATCATTAAGTGATGTTCTTGTTGGATGAAACAAACTTGTAGTAAATTTCAATGAATTTGAATTCTGCAAATTTGATTAGGCTTCCTTTGATAGAGAGATGCAAAATTGCAATAAGAATGGCACTATAAAAAGCAACTCATGGATTAAAAATAGATTCAATGCATGGAGGTGTGCATCTGGCCCTTGACAATTCTATCCCAATTGAGTTGCTTCCTTTAAAGGAGCTTGCTCTAATGGTCATCAAATTTTTCTTTGTATTGAAGAAAAAAAACAATAAACATTATCCCAGTCAATCGATAATGGGGATCTACAAAGGATTTAATAGAATCATATGCAAAGTCCAGAGCGATAGAAATATAGAATAGAAGAAACTAGTGTAAATGAAGAACAATTTGAGATGCATTCCCACCCTTTTTTTGGTTGTATTAACAAGTCTGTCATTCTTGCAATGAGAAAAGCATCATGGCAGGCACCAATAAAGAAAGGAGGAAGGTCAATTATTTTATTGACAATGATGAATTGAAGATTTTAGCTCATCCATTATATCAAGCAATCCTTCTTACTGGCGTTCAAAAACGCTTTGTCTGATTTTGTACCACGATTTATCTCATCAAAGAAATTAGTAAGTTGTATTTCTTATGCTTTGTGGATTTTATCCTTGGCATTGATGAAAGAGGCCGTGATTGAAATCCTAAGGTATCTTTCTTGTATTTATTATTATTTTGGAGGCTGGTATTTTTCTTGGATCACTTAATGTGTTTGATGTGATTGGTTTTACGATGGAGTATATTTGTTTTCTTGTTGTTTGCTACATATAGCAATTTTATGTACTACCAACCTAACTAATCACTATTTGGATTGTTTTTGTTTCCAGGTATAATGAGACCATGTCCAAGAATTCCAAGCCGACTTGAAAAAATACCAACCCAAGCACTTTTGAGATCTATTCTATTTGCTAGATGAATTGATGAAGACGTCATTCTTACATTCAAGGTCCTTTTAGCTCATATGCCTTTGAATCCAGAATCAATCCTCCTAATCCAAAATCAGACCACCTAATAGTATTTCTCCCCTATTAAGAATCCCAAGGATAGGGTGTGGTTCAAAAGTTCTATCAATCTTGGTGAGGGTAATTTGAGGCACTTTTTGAGAGATGTGGGTGTTGCATGCTTTTGGCCTAGAAGGAGATTATTCTAACAAATCTAGAATAGTTACTACCATAACTTGCATGAGTATTAGATGTATCTTGCCAGAGATAATCACTTCCAATATTGGTCATAAAAGTTTGTCAAGTGTCCAACAATTCAATAGAATTGAAAGCTTGAAAATAAGAACTACTCAGAATGTTGCTAGGCCTAGTGTTCACGGTGATTTTCAATTAGAGTATGAAGCTGAAGTGGAAAAATGGCACAATGCAAATAATAGTACAAACCATTAGGATACTATTACTTTAACTGAAGAAAATGGGGGATGTCATGAGATAGGCTTTGAGTTTATAGCTAGTTATTCTGCCCGTGCTCAAATTGACAGTATTGTTGGACCTTCTTGTACATACTACAAATCCTTTAGCCAACATTGTGCAGCAAACTGCAAATTCTGAACCTGATGATCTGGTAACTAGTCATGATCCACTAAGTCATGATCCAAAGAGTCAGATTTCAATTTTTGTTATCAATACTACTTGGCCTTTTTTTTACGCAAACAATAGTGAGTTGACACCAATCGTGTGTGTTTCGCACATTGTCCAATCCAATTCAAGCACCAACTGCATGTGCTCCAATGCGTATACCAATTGTGTCAGCTCCAATGCCAACTGTAGTTGCATCTACTGGAGCTCTAGTAGAAGGAGAAATGAGCTTTTGGTCCAACTTCAATTTTGAAGCAGAGGGTGAGGATTTTTGTTTACATATTGCGCATGCAACTTTTATTGAGGCACCAAAAAGCACTTGATTTGCCATGCATCATAATGTTGCTCTATTGCGGAGAGAAAACGCCATATTGAAGAATTCATTAGCTCAAGTGATGGAGCACGAAAGTTCTTTAGAAGAGCAATTGAAGAGAATAAATTTGGAGCAACAACAATTTGGACACCAAGTTCTAAAGCAGAATCCATATAATAACTGTTACCCGTATTCACAAATGCATCGCATGGCCCAAAACCAACAATTAGATGGTATGGCTCATCCTGCAAGCTGTTCATTTCCAAACTTGTTGAATCAAGGTTTCTTTAATGTGCAGCATCCTTTGCGGTCCCTCAATTCCAAGGGTTTCCACATTGATTTCTATGGAGTTCTACCAATCACTATCTTCTTTGGTTTCTTTGGAGTTCTATCTTGTTGATTTTGTGCCTCCAATTAATTGCTTCCATTTACGGCAATAATGTGTACAACTACCAGTCCTTCGATGTTGGATGGTTTCCAAGTGGAGATAGTGCTCAAGGTTCCTTCCAATGGAATCAATAGTTTTGATTGCTAGATTACATACCATAGTCTCCAATCTGCAAAGAACTAAGCTTCATCACTGTGACTCTGTTGTAGTCTTCTTCATTAGCAAATTAAGATACTGCAAGTTCCTTCAGCAGTCCATCATTGTTGTAGTTCTTCATCAACAAACTAAGAGACTACAGGTTCTTAGAGTTTGCAAGTTTTTTGAGTATAGAGCTGGTTTTTTCAGCAATCCATCTATGAGTAGTTGATTTGTATTAAGTATTCAAAGAAATCATGACTTTTGCAGAAATATATGAGATGGTTCCCATCCCAAGACTTTCTTCCTTTTTTCCTTTTCAGTCTACAAGCAGGTTGGTCACCGTCATGACACGTCTAGACAGATGTGACTCCACCAAAACATTAGGATCCAACTCTAGAGTCCGTCAAGATAGGTAGATAGGTAGATAGATAGATAGGTAGATAAGTAGATAGGTAGGTAGGTAGGTAGGTAGATAGGTAGATAGGTAGATAGATAGATAGATATTGATATTAAATTCTTTTTTTGACGGTTCATCTGTCGACCACTCGACTTGAACGGTTTGTCCGTCCTATCGATGGCTAGTCCGTCCAAATTGATAGTCAGTTTGTTAAGTTGACAGACAAGCCATCCAGGCCTTTTAGGAAAAAAAATGTTTTTTTGATACTTCTCCGATAGAATCAAAGTAGATTCTAAATCCCTTTCAAAAATCAGACTTGAAATAGGAGGTATAAATCATTTTTTTTGTTTTCCACAAAAATTATTATCAGATTATTAACAAAAAGATACTACTACCAAATAGCAACATGTATTACTATTGAAGCATTGCTTAAGTAAATAGTCAGACTAAATAAAGTCTTGGTATTATCAAAAGAATTTATGATAAACAACACATCTCTTTAACTATTTTATATCAATAGATTCTACTACCTGTATAGCTAGGATGCTATTAAAAAAAATGGGTTGTAGATGAAAAATCCATCATTTGAAAGAGTTTCCTTCTAGCAATGTATTTGTAAAAGAATATATTATTTCCAATAATCAGTATCATAGCTTGGACAAAGTCCAGCATCAATAATTAGGCATAAGAGGATAGATCCCTAAATAGAGTTTTCTTTTGGTAGTAATCTAATCAGAAGAATCATACTCACAATAACGACAAATAATCTCGGACGGAGTCCAAAAAATAATTGGGTGTGTAAAACCTATTCTTAAATGAGAGTTTTTCACTAGTCCATGTATTACCAATACATCTCTTTCTCCAAGTGTATCAGTGTTCAAACATGGGCCCGAGGGGTCCATCACAAAAATATTTGTTTAAGAGCATACTCTCATATAGGCTTTCAACAGTAGTTTATACCCTAATCAAAACCAGTATAGGAATGGGAAATTCATTGCACCTAAAGGTAGGAACCTAGGGAGATATCCAATTGGCTACAACAACACAAAATTGAAACTCAAAGTATTTACAACAAAATAGAGTCCAGCAAGAGCCTCAAATTTGTCATTCCAGACAAAGTATTTTGAAGAACTCTCCAGCACAAATAACACCACAGTCATAACTTGAAAGAATTCCTAAAAATTTTGCAAAATTCTAAAGAGGTGGTAGCCCTAACCTATGCCCATGCCAAACAGCAAACTATTAGTATGCTACTAGACGTGTACAAGGTGTTTGCAAGCTACCACTACTTGTTATTGTAAAATCACCAAAGAAAATTGTTCAACATAATCTAAAAGACCAAAACCAGGTTTCCTTCCAAGAAGGTTGGTTTCAAAAAGCTACGTAATTGACGCAACACTTGTTGCCCGCTGTTTTGAGAACCCAAAACGATTTTCATACGCTTACGCCACAATCAGACCCTTGCCTCCTAGTTACAACCACCCTAATCTTGCTTTGTGTCACAAATTGTTACCACAACAAAAAGACCGTCTAGTCTAGGCAAACTAGTTCATACCAAGAAAGGAAAGAGCAGTCATCAAAGGCTTCATAAGGCCAACGCATTCATGCAAATTGGCTTACCAACCAATTCAATACAAGTTGTAATAAACTTGGCAAGTTAAGGCACGCACCCCAAAGCTGTCAATTGTTTTTTAATCAGAATGTGCATAGTAGCCAGAGGTATCCTGCTCATTGTATTCTCTCATATCAGGCACCAGAGATAGTTATCACATCTTATTGAATTACAAAATCTGGTTTAGGAAGGTAAAGCATCTATGTAACTGGTACTAGTGGTGTTGCATATAAGGACAACTTACAGCCACCAGTAAGTGGTAAAGATTTCCTTATAAGGTTCTTCTGATCTATATAGAATCAATAAATCATATAGATTTAAAATTACAAACACATTATTTTGATCTAACAACAGTATACTTCTTGAAATCATTAGGAATAAATCCCGAAATTTTATCTAAAAAAAAAAAAATTGGCCGATGCGATCCCAACGCGTCCGGATCAATACTAACGGACATTTCGACGTGAAAAGCCAACATCACGTCAGAATGGACAACGCTATCTGCAAGTTTCAATTTTTAGAATCACAACTATTTCTAAGTGCAAAGGAAGTTGAATCAAGGTGTCACAATATCCAAAGTGCTTAACATCAGTTTATCATTGCTGGGAATTTATGCCAAGAGATAAGAGAGTTAATTTTTGGTTTGTGTTGAGAATTAATTGCTAGTTTATGCTAAATGTTCATTTATAGGAGTTCATAAGAGAGTTCATTGCTGGGAATTTGTATGAGAGCTTATAAGAGAGTTCGTTACTTGTTTGTGCTAAGAATGCATTGCAAGCATGACTAGAATTGATGTAATCATTAAAGTTGGATGAATTATGTTATTGTTGTGGCATCTTATGAGTCTCTTTATGTGGGTCCCACAAATCACATCATGCTTATAACTGGTCATAAATTGGCCCGCAAGAATACAAACCAGCTTTGTACATATGGTTATCATGAAAAAATGCCTTTGCTCATAGCCAATCTAGAAGCGAAACGTCAACGAGAATTTGGGAGTGGACGGTTATGTATTAAATAAGTTCCAATGAGCCGTGCTAGCCGCGAACAGGTTATCATACATAATTGGTTGTACATTTTTCAATCACAAACCTTTGATCTTTATAATCCAAGGATATAGGAAGCAAGTTGAAAAGAAAGGAGGTTATGAGTTGCAACTTGTAATGGCAATGGCGATGGGCTACCAATGGGACATTGCCACGTTAGTGTTGGAAAATCAAAAACCGATTATGGAATACTGCTACGATGTGGGCAGCCTTGGGACTTCCAAGAGAGATGATACTGAGGGCTACACAACTTCTAAAACATTTTGGCGCTTTTTTCTGAATCATGTCTAGCATTATGTAAGGTAACTTAGCTTACACCTAGTTTCGACTGCTTTTTAAAACACTAGTAGAAAATTCAGATTTTCTATTGATTTGGTCACATTGATCAAAGTCACTTTTTTGTTGATTTGAACAATCAATAGTTGAAAATCAACAGATTACGGTTCAAATGAACAAAAAAGTGATTCCAATCAACGCGACCAAATCAACAGAAAATCTGAATTTTCTACTAGTGAAACCCATCACTCTAGATTTTTGCCTAAAATTGATACTCCCACTATTCATGAGAGTCTATGGTCGGTCTCAAAAACACTTATTTGCAGTACTTTGAGAATTTGTAGTTTATTCATACGGACATGTAACCACGTATCCTCCAGTCCCTAATGATTGGTACAATGGACCAAGCGATCCAGTTCATGTACAAGATTCTGACTAGAAAGAGATAAATGTCTCTTTTCTAGAAGAAGAACCTAAAATGATCAAAGTAGGCTCACATCTAGAGAGAGATGAACTTGACAGCTATAGGTCTTTAATCATGGAGTACAGAGATGTATTTGCATGGTTCTATCTTGACCTACAAGGAGTCCCCACACACATTACACAGCTTACTATACCTCTACTCCCAGGTGCTGTACCCGTTAGACAGAGACAACGGCAAATGAATCCGTCTTTGCAATTAATAGTCAAAGTAGAAATTGAATGATTATTGCAAGCTAGGTTCATTAAACCCGTAGAGATTACGGAATGGGTTTCACCCACGGTCTTAGTCAAAAAGAAAAATGGTAAGCTTCGAGTATGTGTAGACTATCACCAACTAAACAAACATACGCAGAAAGATCATTTTCCTCTTCCCTTCATCAACACTATTGTAGACGAAGTGGCTGGCAATGAATTATTCACCTTCATGGATGGATATTCTGGCTATAATTAGATCTCAATAGCACCTGAAGATTGGTTAAAAACGGCCTTCATTACCCCATGGGGCACATTTATCTATGTTGTGATACCTTTTGGTCTTTGCAATGCTCCATCGGCATTCCAGAGAGTAATGTCATTTGCGTTCTTAGACCCACTTCATAAATCAATGACAGTATACATCAATGATTTCAGTACCTAGTCCACTAGCCAGGACCATCTATTGTGGGTACAAAAATACCTTATTTGATGCAAGAATACAGGCATCGCTTTGAACCCTTCTAAACTCTTCTTAGGAGTAAAGCAAGGGGTCTTACTGGGATAAATAATGTCCAAGGAAGGAAAAATGGCCGACCTTGAAAAAGTAGGAGGTATAGTCAACCTTCCTCCGCCAACAAATGCCAAAGGTGTACAACGAGTCCTGGGACATACGGGATACTACCGCGATGTTATAGAGGATTATGCTACTCAAGCATTACCTCTAACAAATTTGATCAGGAAATCTATTAGATTTGATTGGACTCATGAATGCCAACAACACTATGATGAGCTTAAAAAAAGACTTTCAATTGCACCAATCTTAAAAGCTCCTGATTGGAACCATCCGTTTCATCTATACTGTGACGCTTCTGTAGTAGCAGTAGGCGTTGCATTATGCCAAGTTGCAGAAGACACTGGTTGGGAACATCCAATTGCTTATGCTAGCCGCCAATTAACACAAGCAAAGCGCAATTATAGTACCATTGAGAGAGAATGTCTTGCTCTGATATTTTTAGTGAAAAAGTACCAACATTATAATCTCCTCATGAACCAATAGTATTCTTTGTGGATCATATGGCTATCAAGTATCTGGTCAATAAATCAGAGCTGAGTGGTAGACTAGCCAATGGGTTTTATTACTTACAGAATTTGATTATACGGTGGAGTATAAGTCCGGCAAAAAACATTTGAGAGCAGAGCACTTATCTCAATTATCCATGGATCTTGAGACTAAAGACATCGATGATGAATTTTCCGATGATCGCCTCTTTATGGTAAGAGCTGTGCCAATCTGGTATGAACATCTGGCACAGTTTCTAAACTCTCAACAATATCTTGAAGGCTTAGACAAGAACGAAAGCCAAAAGATCTGGGTTAATAGTACTCATTTTGCCATAGTAGCTGGTAGACTATATTGGCATGGCATTGATAGGATCCTTTGACGTTGTGTTTCTTATGATGAAGTGACATCTATTCTTGAAGCATGTCATGATAGTGCATGTGGTGGCCATTTCTCTTGCCGGGTAACTGCTCAAAAAATACTTCGAGCAGGTTACTTTTGGCTGACCTTGTTTGCAGATGCGAAGGCCCCCACAAAAGGTTGTGATGCCTGTCAGAGATACGCATGCAATGATATGCGTCTTGACCTTCCACGACATCCATCTCTACCCATATTTCCTTTGGAAAAATGGGGCATTGATTGATTATATTGGTCCCTTTGTTCCAATTTCATCACAAAGAAATCAATATATCATTATAGCCACTGAATATTTGACCAAATGGGCAGAGGCCAAGGTAGTGAAGAAAGTGGATGGAAAGCAAACGGCCATTTTTCTCTATGAAAATATCATCTCTCACTTTGATTGTCTAAAAACCTTGGTCAGTGATAGAGGTACGGATCCACTTCCTCAACGAAACTATAGAACTCATGACCAAGATGTTTCGCATCAATCATTGCAAGACCACACCTTACCATCCTCAAACTAATGGACATACAGAAAGGGTCAATCAAACTTTGGTTTGCATACTCTGAAAAATTGCCTCTGACAACAAACGAGATTGGGATATCAAGCTGATTCCGGCATTATGGACGTACCGCACAATCTATAAGGTACTGCAACACAAACCACACCCTTTGCTTTGATGTATAGAATTGAAGCCATACTGCCAATTGAATTTGAGGTGCAATCTTTACGCATTGCCATTGATGAGTGATTGGACAATACCAACTCACTACTAGACCGACTTGAGCAACTAGAAGCATTGAGTGAATCTCAAAGATTGGCGTCTCAACATGTAGAGACCATCCAACGGTTTTTCCCTAATTCAAAAGACCTTGAGTCGTAAATATACGTAAAGTGTTTCTTGCTCTCTAACTCTAAAGTTTGGTCTTAAGTTGACTATTCTATTGAAGTTTCATCCAATTCTAGCCTAGAACCTCATCCTTTAATATCTTGTTGGTTTTTTAGTCTTTTCTTAAGTTTGAAGTTCCTATGGGTTCTAATTCCTCCTCTAAGATCTTGTGGTTCTAAGTTATCATTCTAATCTAACTTCTAAGTTCTAGATTAGCCTTCTTTGTTCTTTGGGCCTCGGTCTAACTTCGGCATATTTAAAAGATTGCAACCATAAATGTTTTTAGCTTTCACACTTTATATTCTTTGCATCGGCTGCCACTGGTTTGAGTTGGAAGTTCTGAGCCATCCAAATTCTTTGATTGCAAAGAATTGTTAGGGAACGCATTCTTTACAATGTATAAGATAGTCCACAAAGCATCAAATTTCCCAAAGAATTCCATTTTTCCGTGGATGAAGTCTTGATGAACCGTTTAGCGATCAAACTTCATTTGCTCATATCTTTTGCTAGGAATGTTTGATTAAGGTGAATTTTACAATTTTGAAAAGGGGAATTAATCATCTATAAGATGGCATGCTTAATTTATGTCTGAATCACCTTTTGCAAAACAACCAGAGCGGCTCATTAGAATTTGCAATCACTTGGCAAACAATAGTTTAAGTCTTGTTTTGATTGGATTTTTGTATACTTGAAGTCTACTTAGGATTTAGAAAGATCCATTGCTTGGAAGGCATGATGGACCACGCCTAGACATCCGACTAGATTTAAGAAAATCAGAATTCATTAAGAACTTGGTTGTGCACGGTTATTTACCACGGGTGGGTAAATAAACACTCACACCCACACAAAAGAACCTTTGCAAAAACCTGTGAAAAAGTGAAACATATTCAAGACTAAAAAATATCTAAGGATTGTTGTAAGAAACACTTGTCCTTTTTTTGTCCCCTTGGCCTTGGATAGGTAGTTTTTTGCTCATAAGTTTAGCAGGGTTGTTGCAAGAATGACCTTTCATTTTTATTCCACTTTGGCCTTTTTCAACCATTTTTTTGGGAGTACTATAAAAATAGAAAAAAAAAAAAAATTTAAATGTGAAAAATATAGAAAATGTATAGACCTATAAGAAGAAGATACCATATAAAGGAAAAGCAAAAAAAATTCTCTTAATAGGAGAACTAGAAAAGTGCAAGTCATGCTTCAAAAGTTCCAAATATTGCTCAAAAATGACAAAGACGAGGCTGTCTGCACTCTTACGTCTTCCTGCTCAGGTACCAATTGCGAACCTTACGTTTTGTTTTTTTGGTTGTTCACTATTGGCTCTATCTGTCTCCTACTCCATTGAATGGCATCATGGGCTTCACTTTGTATTTGTTTTCATGAGACAACCAAATGAACAAAATATTTACATGTCACACATTGCTAGAAGTTTGCAGCTCTGAGAATGGGGGCTATTCCAGGACTAGGCATACTTGCTGTTTTGTGTGCTTGTAATACAGACAAGAGGAGAGAGACACCTTGCAGGATTCTATCGTGCTGTGTTCTTATGTAATAGTCACGTCACAGGAAACGGAGAAGCACTTCTCAGAAATTGTGGTTTCAAAAGGGTTTAGGGTTTAGGTTGATAGACCAGCAGGTGTACGGTGCTTCTGCAGCAAAATGGACAACAGTGACGTTCTAGACTCTAGGACTGTTAACAATTGAAAAGTTGGTGGACCTTGTTGAGAAGAGGTGCCACCAAATTCAGAAGGAAACCATGGTTCACAAAGTCACACTAAAAGTACACTAATCGTTGCTGGACAGGCCTCGGTCGTACATGTACTTTGTGAGTATCGATGATCCCCTTTGTCCATTCATCTCTTGAAGTTGTCCTCATCATTCTGTTTTTGGGTCTATAATTTATGTATATCAGTTATCAGTGGCAGTTCACTAAATTTTAGCAGTGTTGCTGACTGACTGAGACTGGAAATGAAGGGAAATCTACAAGGTTGGCTAAGTGTCATTGCGGTCTCTATTTTTGATGCTCAAGTGAGTACTGGACCCATTAGTATCAAATGAGATTTCATGTTTGTTCAGGAGCACTAGGTTTTCTCTTGATGTCAATTTGTTTCCATGTTCAAAGAGCGCAAGTAGTGTTTTGCAATGATTATGTGAGGGAAGCGTTACACCCCGTCCGAATTTTAATTTCCGTATTCTTACATCCAGTTCTTACAATTAATATGTTATTGCAATGAAAAAGAAACTCTTCAACCTTTTAAGTCAACTACAGTCTTTGTAGACATGGCAAGGTGTAAAGGGGATTTGACCTGATGCGGCAGTGCAGTTGGAGGCGTCGACGAAGGTGAATGCACTGGAGCTCTTTGAGGAAGTTACTTGTCCAGAACGTTGAATGCTCAGCACCGCAGAGGTGTGCTTTAGGTGTGGGGCCTTCTGTCTCGAGAATTTAAAGATTTCTGATCCTATTGAGGAAGGTCTAAGAAAATCCTTTTCTTATATAAGCTTGCAATTTACACAATGAAATGGGTTAGAAATTTCCAAATTCCCATAGTAGTCATCTAGTACACTTTCATATAAATAAATTTCAAAAAAGAAACATTTTGTATTGTATTTTTTTTCAATGCTTTAAACATGATAATTTTTGACAACTTGTTAAATGTACTTTCAATCCTGTAGGCATTAACTTCCAAAATTGACACCAAGGCAAGGAACAAAAATCAAGTTACCTAATTATAAGCACAATAGTTGAAGCAACCAAAGTAGACATGCTATTGGAAAAAGATAAAAACATACATGGTCTTCTTCTTGAAGGAAGGACTTCAAAATAATCATTTGATATTTCCATGTGAAAAGTCTTCTCAATAAAGAATCCTTAGATTTTGATGTTGCCAACAAAAGGATGTAAGGTGAATGGTAGTGCTACAATCATTTCTATGGCTAAATTTGCCAACCCTTGATTTCATATTCTTCACAAAAACAATAGATGAAGAAAATGCAAGAGGTGACAACCTCTATAAACATGTTCCTGGAGCCATTTCCAACCAATGCAATAGTTTTCAATCAATGATCAACACCATAACATATTCATAGCTGATGACAAATTTCAATGAAGAGTTCCAAACAACAACATAGGTTACAATTGGTCAGGATTGCCAACCTCATCACCAATAATCACCACAAGAACACATGCCATTTTGAAAGTGGTGAAAGCGATTAGCATCCCTCACAACAATTTCTCGTTCAGTTGCCTTTGAGATAAACTTGGTTGCTGTATGGCAATCTGAACACACTCGAAGATTCTTGAATACCCGAATTGGCTGTCCAAGGGGTGTCCGCATGAGTCCATAAGCAATAGCCAACTTCTCACTATGGGAGCAAAGAGCAAGTTCTTTCTCCTCCTCATCAATGGAGCGCAACACTAGCCGGGTATCAGGAACGTAGCCTTTGGCCTTAATTGTCTCACTCAATCTCCTCAGCTTAGCATAGATCTCCTTCGCTTCTGAGTGAGAAGTATCCCCTACGACGAAGTCATGGACCTTGTTATCAACTTCAATCCAGCTACGGCCTGGCTCCTTGCGTATACCTCTCTCCTGCATCATAGTGCGCACCCACAACACCTCCTCCCACTTGCCAGCTGCAGCATAGATATTCGAGAGAAGCACGTATGCAGAAGCATTCTTCGGTTCCAACTTGAGACGCTCATTAGCGGCAAGTTTGCCCAAATCCACATTACCGTACGTTCTACAAGCACCAAGCAAGGCACCCCAAGTTGCCCCATCTGGTTCCACCGGCATGTTATCAATCAAGAGCTTAGCTTCCTCCAAGTGTCCTGCCCGGCCAAGAACATCCACCATGCAGGTACAAGGCAATACAGTAGGTTCGATGCCATAATCTTGTGTCATAGCCAAAAAATGTCTACGGCTCTCATCCACAAGGCCAGCATGACTACAGGCCGACAACACTGCAGCGAAGGAGATCACATCAGGCTTCACACCGTCAGCAATCATATTTTTGAACAAATCTAGGGCTTCGTGCCCACATCCATGGTCTGCAAGTTCACCAATCATCACGTTCCACGTGATCAGGTCACGATCCTCCATCCGGCCAAAAACTACCCGAGCATCATCCAAACTCCCACACTTTCCATACATGTGGACAAGCGCATTGCCCACACGCAAATTCGACTCAAGTCCCGCTTGGAGGACATGCCTGTGAACCTCCTTCACCCACTCCAAAGCCCCTGCGCTTGAACATGGATTCAGAATGCTCGCAAACGTGAATGCATTGGGTTCCAAGCCTTCCCTTTGCATTTGCATAAACAGCTCATATGCTTCTTGCCCACATCCGTGTTCGGCAAGTCCACCAATCATCACGGTCCACGTGATCACATCACGATCCTCCATCCGGTCAAAAACTACCCGAGCATCATCCAAACTCCCACACTTTCCATACATGTGGACAAGCGCATTGCCCACACGCAAATTCGACTCAAGTCCCGCTTGGAGGACATGCCTGTGAACCTCCTTCACCCACTCCAAAGCCCCTGCGCTTGAACATGGATTCAGAATGCTCGCAAACGTGAATGCATTGGGTTCCAAGCCTTCCCTTTGCATTCGCATAAACAGCTCATATGCTTCTTCCCCACATCCATGTTCGGCAAGTCCACCAATCATCACGTTCCACGTGAGCAGGTCACGATCCTCCATCCGGTCAAAAACTAGCCGAGCATCAACCAAACTCCCACACTTTCCATACATGTGGACAAGCGCATTGCCCACACGCAAATTCGACTCAAGTCCCGCTTGGAGGACATGCCTGTGAACCTCCTTCACCCACTCCAAAGCCCCTGCGCTTGAACATGGATTCAGAATGCTCGCAAACGTGAATGCATCGGGTTCCAAGCCTTCCCTTTGCAATTGCATAAACAGCTCATATGCTTCTTGCCCACATCCGTGTTCAGCAAGTCCACCAATCATCACGTTCCACGTGATCAGGTCACGATCCTCCATCCGGCCAAAAACTACCCGAGCATCATCCAAACTCCCACACTTTCCATACATGTGGACAAGTGCAGTGCCCACACGCAAATTCGACTCAAGTCCCGCTTGGAGGACATGCCTGTGAACCTCCTTCACCCACTCCAAAGCCCCTGCGCTTGAACATGGATTCAGAATGCTCGCAAACGTGATTGCATCGGGTTCCAAGCCTTCCCTTTGCATTTGCATAAACAGCTCATATGCTTCTTCCCCACATCCGTGTTCAGCAAGTCCACCAATCATGGCGTTCCACGTGATCAGGTCACGATCCTCCATCCGGCCAAAAACTAGCCGAGCATCAACCAAACTCCCACACTTTCCATACATGTGGACAAGCGCATTGCCCACACGCAAATTCGACTCAAGTCCCGCTTGGAGGACATGCCTGTGAACCTCCTTCACCCACTCCAAAGCCCCTGCGCTTGAACATGGATTCAGAATGCTCGCAAACGTGAATGCATCGGGTTCCAAGCCTTCCCTTTGCATTTGCATAAACAGCTCATATGCTTCTTCCCCGCATCCGTGTTCGGCAAGTCCACCAATCATCACGTTCCACGTGAGCAGGTCACGATCCTCCATCCGGCCAAAAACTACCCGAGCATCAACCAAACTCCCACACTTTCCATACATGTGGACAAGCGCATTGCCCACACGCAAATTCGACTCAAGTCCCGCTTGGAGGACATGCCTGTGAACCTCCTTCACCCACTCCAAAGCCCCTGCGCTTGAACATGGATTCAGAATGCTCGCAAACATGATTGCATCGGGTTCCAAGCCTTCCCTTTGCATTTGCATAAACAGCTCATATGCTTCTTCCCCGCATCCGTGTTCGGCAAGTCCACCAATCATCACGTTCCACGTGAGCAGGTCACGATCCTCCATCCGGCCAAAAACTACCCGAGCATCATCCAAACTCCCACACTTTCCATACATGTGGACAAGTGCAGTGCCCACACGCAAATTCGACTCAAGTCCCGCTTGGAGGACATGCCTGTGAACCTCCTTCACCCACTCCAAAGCCCCTGCGCTTGAACATGGATTCAGAATGCTCGCAAACGTGAATGCATCGGGTTCCAAGCCTTCCCTTTGCATTTGCATAAACAGCTCATATGCTTCTTGCCCACATCCATGTTCGGCAAGTCCACCAATCATCGCGGTCCACGTGATCACATCACGATCCTCCATCCGGTCAAAAACTAGCCGAGCATCAACCAAACTCCCACACTTTCCATACATGTGGACAAGCGCATTGCCCACACGCAAATTCGACTCAAGTCCCGCTTGGAGGACATGCCTGTGAACCTCCTTCACCCACTCCAAAGCCCCTGCGCTTGAACATGGATTCAGAATGCTCGCAAACGTGATTGTATTGGGTTCGAGGCCTTCCCTTTGCAATTGCATAAACAGCTCATATGCTTCTTCCCCGCATCCGTGTTCGGCAAGTCCACCAATCATCACGTTCCACGTGATCAGGTCACGATCCTCCATCCGGTCAAAAACTAGCCGAGCATCAACCAAACTCCCACACTTTCCATACATGTGGACAAGCGCATTGCCCACACGCAAATTCGACTCAAGTCCCGCTTGGAGGACATGCCTGTGAACCTCCTTCACCCACTCCAAAGCCCCTGCGCTTGAACATGGATTCAGAATGCTCGCAAACGTGATTGTATTGGGTTCGAGGCCTTCCCTTTGCAATTGCATAAACAGCTCATATGCTTCTTGCCCACATCCGTGTTCAGCAAGTCCACCAATCATCACGTTCCACGTGATCAGGTCACGGTCCTCCATCCGGTCAAAAACTAGCCGAGCATCAACCAAACTCCCACACTTTCCATACATGTGGACAAGTGCAGTGCCCACACGCAAATTCGACTCAAGTCCCGCTTGGAGGACATGCCTGTGAACCTCCTTCACCCACTCCAAAGCCCCTGCGCTTGAACATGGATTCAGAATGCTCGCAAACGTGATTGCATCGGGTTCCAAGCCTTCCCTTTGCATTTGCATAAACAGCTCATATGCTTCTTCCCCACATCCGTGTTCTGCAAGTCCACCAATCATCACGTTCCACGTGATCAGGTCACGGTCCTCCATCCGGTCAAAAACTACCCGAGCATCAACCAAACTCCCACACTTTCCATACATGTGGACAAGCGCATTGCCCACGCGCACATCTGATTCAAGCCCAGCATGTCTTACATACGCATGAACTTCTTTGCCCCACTGCAAAGCTGATGGATCGGCACATGCCTTCAGGATGCTCGAGAAAGTAAATGCATCTGGCTGGATCCCTTTTTGGCACATTTGATTGAAAAGTTCCATTGCTTTGTCAGCATGATTGTGCTTTGCATAACCTCCAATCATAATGGTCCAACTGAACACGTTCCTGTTCACAAGTTTATCAAACACTCCACGTGCATCCTCCAATTCTCCACACCTGATGTACACGCTCACCAGGTTGTTTGCCACATATGTATTCTGCTCCATTTTACTCTGGTTGATGTAGTCGTGAACCTGCTTCGCGACATTAACATTAAGGTTGTCCTCCTTCAAGCACCGTCTTAAAACTTCAACATACATAAACGAGTCGATGGCCATGCCTTGTTCTAGTCCATTCTTCAAATTACCAATTGCTTCAGTCGTGCTTCTTGCAGTTTTCAAGGACATACTACCGCCACCACCCGGTACAATATGCCTAGACTCTCTTGCAGTACTAGGCACAATGCGTCCTCTTCCATTGTAGCCCTTAGATAGCCTGATTCATCAATACAGTCTTCAAAAGAAAACCCTTAGAAAGAAGAACACTGATACACAAAGTGGAAAGGTTGCAAGACCACTAATGCCCTGTACTCACAAATCTCAATATGAACAAAATTGCATCCATCCATTTGAACTCTTAATATCTCTCACATACATAGCAATTCTTTGAAAATCATCCCACTTTAAGTGCACCCAATAACCCAAAAGAAATAACAGAGCATATTGCACACACAAAAATCCTTAAACTCACCCAAAATCACATGTTTCTAGATGCACCTACTCTAGTCACTAGACAAGGCAGCCAACTCAATTCCTAAAGTTACCTGTCTCCTTGTGTTGTGTCTTGAGAATCTTTGGTGTGATAATCAACACAAGGGTGCATTTTCCCTTTGCTTGTCAAGCTAACCACGGCCTTTACCCATGGTGGAGTTGACCAACCATCTATCCAAAGTGCTTTCCTCGTCACCTTATGTCTAAAGTCAGATGATCTAGGATTCCTCTGTAGGCACCACAACCCATGATCAGATCCTACAAAACTGTCTCATACTCATTTTGCATCTAACAATCAATATTCCAAGGAATATTTGTTGATGACACTGCAATGATCTGAGCAGTGTTCACTCCACTCAATGACAACAAACAACGCAATTTCATACTTGTTGCTTTACTAAGTGCCCACAAGTGCCCATGGCCTTGTACAAGCAAGAAACGTCCCGTCACTTGTTGAGCCGAGTATTGTATCCGCTTTCTTTTATCTAGTCATACCTTGTCAGCTCTGTTGTCCCACCACTGCGTAGGATCCGCGAAGTACTCTTTCCAAACTTCTTCAACCGACTGTAGTTCACCTGAATCCACCGCAACATGCTTTACCCATGTCAGTCACATTCTCACCAGGAGAGGCAAACTCTTTCTGTGACGATGGGCATATGATACATACCTGAAGCATTGGAATTTGAAGGTGATCTCTTCCAAACTGATGAAAATGGTGAACACCGAATTGGTCCACTGCCTCGTATGTGAGAGGACAAGGGCAGGGATAAAGAAGGGTAGATAGGCCATGGAGACCTGAAGACTGAGATTGCACAGATATCCTGGGTACACAAACGTCAACACTTTGTTAATAAGCAACTTCGTACCATTCAAAGCGCTCTTCCCATCAATACCGGGGTTTAGGTTCAACCATGTTCATATCCGGTTACGTTTGGAAAAATGTGACAACCTCTTTATCAAACATTGCTGTAAAGGAGACCTCATATTTCGACACATTTGTTGTCAGCATGACCACAGTAGTCCAACCCATGTCACAAGTCATCCAACCGCTTAATTCACTCACCTGTGCACCACCTAGTCCACGCACCAACAAAAAGCTTCTCTGTTCTCTCTTGCAATGCAATTGTTGTCTACAATCTAAATCCCACGACAACAATTGAGGTGGCAGTCCCATCACTATCTGCCTGCATTACAGAAACCAATTCACAATAACTGTTACTAAGAAGAACATCACAAAGAACAACGCCGGAATGGACCTCAGAATTGAACCTGTGGACAGAAACACATCAAATTGAGAAGAAACTACATGTGCGAAAAATCTGCTACTGCCTCCAATCCTGAAAACCCGGACACATTAAATATAGTCCACAAACAAAACCGCACACCTGACGCTTCCGGCAGCCAAATGAAGCAAGACAAGCTGCCCAAGGACGGCAAACCTCCACTGCAGCTTCAGGAGGAGCAGCTCCGTCTACGGAATCAATCAATTGCTGAGGCAAGAATCCAACATACACACATTGATTAGCATACAACCCCAGTCAACTGACTTGACTATTGAAGATTACCGTCGCTTCAAAGAGGGTCATCAAAACACTAGGTTCAAACTAAATTACAATTCTCCTTTGATATGAATGACAAGACTAATTAAATTCAGATCGTTTGAATGACATATATAGAAGTATGCATGAAAACCTATCAGAACTGGTCATAACACATCCATGAACCGCAACAGGGGTCAGAACCCAATCCCCAACCCAGACAGATCGCTCAATCTAGTTCCCGGAATGTTTTTTCGACTTGTCTCGTTCCCTACCAGTCTGACACAACTTTGACTTCCTCCCTGCTGTTCGAGCTGCCTAATCTCCTGCCCCATGGTGCACACGTGCACACCCCTATTCTGACATATGACGATACCTCGTATTGGGTGAATATGTCAGGAATCAGCATATGTGGCACCGATTTGGCCATTTCCAGCACATCGTTCAAATGTGAAGCAAACAAAGGTGATAGCAAAGTCGCTTTCGACTCTGCAACACAAACGTGAGTTCTCAATCGGTTCGGTACATCTTACCGGCCCTAAATCCAGGCTGCTGCCACTGAACTCTGTTGCAGCTCACACCACATCTATAGTACACACTTTGAGCAGTTCTTTCTAGCTTTGTCGGGAATAAGTACTAATCCGGAAAGACATGTATCAGTGTTCTTCTCTTGCAGGCCCAAGCTCCTTTCAAGGTTCGAAGACTGGGGATCACGCAGTCATCAGCATTGAATAACTTATAGCTATGCTGATTGCCACGGACCGCAATATATCACGAATTCCCAATTCCAAGTTGAATAAATTTCCTCAAGCGAAAATCCTTAAACCCTAGTTCGCGAAACGGCTCATTTCTTCTTGCACAGTCTCTGAAACTCCCATATCTGCTCCTAAGCCAAAAAAACCCGGGATGAACTAGAGGACCTGCTATTTGAATTGCACTGCACTAATTGCGCAGCAAGATATCATAAAGCAGCAAATTAATTACTCGCGCTCCACAAGCTCCGAAGGAAAAAGCGCTACTCTACTCTCCTGTAGTAAGAGCAGGAAAGCTCGATACAACGATTCTCCTACAACAGTTGGCATCTCACCTCCGTCCTACAATTTCCATCACACTCCCACGAGCTCAAATTAAAATGGCTCCAAACCAACTGCCAGAGCAGAGAAACAAGTCAGAATCCCACTACAAATCCTGCACAAGCGGGCATTGCAGTACTACTTCCCACATTCAGTCATCCTAACGCAACAGTACGAGAAATCTCCCTCCTTGAGCCCTCAATTCATCACAACAGCCATAAGTGCACCCGCAACAGACTGCAGCATGCAGCACCCTTGCTCTGCAAAAGCTCAGCTTGGGATCAAGGAGTCCCCAACCTCTGCTCGACGCTTGCTCTGGTCTCCCTCCTTTGCGGAAACGGTAGTTCCGAATGCCTGATACCCTTGACGCTTCTCGTCTTATCTGGGCCCCAAACATCAATCGAAACAGGTTATTGTATCGGTGTTGTTGCACTCGGCCCTCTTTAATATCACATCCTCTAAATAATACGGTATAACAGGGTCCGTTCTCTCACCAAGCCTTTGGGAACATATATAAGGTAGAAGATATATCCATTGAAAGTGAAAGTGTCATCATATCAAAGTCAAAATAGCATCAAAGAAATATTTTAGTTACATTCCTACAATTTTAACACTACGAAAATTCAAAATGAAGATTTTGTTAGTACTAAAATGCTTTAAATATATATGTAAATAAAAATTATGTAATTACACTAGTAATTTAATTTTGTTTTAGAACTATTACAATGACTTTTTAGTACGTATCTATCAATTAATTGTGATCATACTAAAAACAATTGAAATTACGGGAATTAGTGGTAGGGACTTGTTGTAAATATAATAGTCTTCAAACTCTCAACAATTAGATTTAATAATAAATCACAACAACCAATTGGGGCAGCAACGATGGAGGTACAATTTAAGCATTGACTCTTCACAAAGACAAAGACAAAACTATTAAAATGTTATTTTTTCATTTTAGTGATGAATCTTTCTTATAGAAATCCAAATCCACTTAATGAATGGATTTGATCTAAAAGTACCAAAGCATTAGAAGAAATTTGAGGGCTGCAAAGGGCCGTTTCATGACTATTCCCTCAATTGGAAATAGTCAAAATTATAAAATAATTTATATATATATAATTTAAAATATCAAAAATATATATATTTGAAAAAAATTAATATTTTTATTATTTTCTAATGTGGCACTCTCGTGACCACGTTAGATTATTGTTCCCAAGGCGTTCCTAGAGTTCCCAGGGCTTGATAACTTGCAATCTCTTGGAGGCCTCGAAATTCTTCTAATGGTAAAAACAATTGCTACTAAACAAATAGCTCAGATTAACACTTGACTATAGAAAAAAAATTAACTCCAGAAAATTGTCAATTCTATTAACCAAGTAGTGTATTTAAAGCAAATACAACAAGGCAAAAGGAAATTAGAGGAATATTCAATTAACATTATCTCCTTTCTATACCAAGTACACTCTTGTAACCTTAATATTAGCAATGCAAGAAAATGAGGTCACTCAGTAGCAACAAATGGATATTGACAATGCCCTAAATTATTACAACTAGTGTGCCCTGTGCCGTTGCCACAACCAAAACGAAAGGAAAAGTCATCTTTTTATTGTTTTTATTGATATAAAAACTTCAAAACTCAATAACTTTCACACCGTCATTTCAAACGCCACAAAACAAAGCCCATCCACCCCTCCTCGCCAAGACCTTTCCATCGGTACCAAGAACATGACCATAGTCAAAGTCAAAGTAGTTTTCTAATTTTTTGATCCATAAATACTTTGAAATCCAATAAGTTGCACATAGTAGCTCCAAACGCCACAAAACCAAGCCCACGCACCCCTCCTTGTCGAGAGCTTTCCGACAATATCAAGCACGCCACCGGAGGACACATGGTCCGAGAAATCTCAACGCAACAAAACAAAACAAATAGGTATCTAAATATAGGTAAAAAAAACATGCTAACTTAATATATGGATAAGGAAAGTGGCATTAGGACTATACTTCTTCACTAAATTCTGGTTTAGGCTTGTCTATTCAACAAGATTGAGAATTAATTAGATGCTATGACTCTGTGATTGATGAACTTTATGGTGTTGGTAGATTAAATGATTTAACCCCTAAAGGACCAGCCTACTATTTTTAGCAACATAGCAATTTTGGATAGGTACCTGGGACTAGAGATTTTCATATTTTAAGCTGAAATTGTAATACAAGGTGGGGACAAGGAATATCTTTCATGTGCACTAAATTTCATGACATTTCAAAATAGGAGTCAAAAGTTATGGCCTAATATGTTACTCTTTTCACCAAGCGGGCAGTCTGAGCAGGTCTGAAAAAATCACTTTTTTCAAAAATAAAAATTTGAAATTGGTTTCTAGAGTGATATATACATGGAAAGCTTTAAATCATTCCAATTCGACAAATGAGTAAAAAGTTATGAGGTTTTTTAGTTTGCGGGCAATTACAGATTCTTTACTATGAAATAAACTTTGAAGTTGTTTATTTAACTCTATTTTTAATATTTTTGAAAAAAGCAATCCATAGGATTTAGGTTGTTTATTAAAACATTATAACCATTGGGATTGGCATTTTTCAATTCCATAATTAAATTCTTAACAATCTAGTATTTTGGATCATTCTCTACTTCTTTCTACTTACTATTTTTTCTGTATATGGTGTACAATTCCAAATAGTTTGAAAAATTTTAAGCATTCAGCCAACTTGTTTAGGAAAAATAATTCAAAGAAGCACCACCATTTTGGACATTTTTTCATACAAATGTCACCTTGTGAAGTGCAGTTGCCCTGTTTTTCGCAGGAATAAAAAAAGGATTTTTGCCAATTCAAATGCTAATATCTTCCAATCCGCATGGTGGAAAATTCTGAAATTTTTTCCACATCTTCTAAAACTCGTTTTTTATATGATCCTATGGTTATGTGTCAAAAAAGTTTTTTTTCAAAAATTTGATATCTGTACTAAAAATGGCAGTTTTTTAGTGTTTTAGGTAAAAATACAGTTATGGAACTTTAGGGGTTAATAATCTTCTCCATTGTATCTTTAAATGTGTCAGGGATTGGGACAAAGTTCAATGGTAGTGGTGGTAGGATAAAATAAATTTAGCTCTTGCAATAATGTATTCTGAATAATGTTCCCTCTAACAAGGTCTACAGCCATGCCTTGGTAATGGCCAAGTAGAATTGATGGTTAAGCTTGCAATGCCGTAGAGCTTTCAAAATATTGGTTTAAATTCAGTGGGTTGGTGGGCAGCGTGCAAAAACTTGGTATCTTGTCTATTAGTAAATTAACAACAATTTTGAAAATGTAATGGTTATTATTGCCAAGGTACTTATTGCTAATGGCAGTAGAGGGGGAATGAAATGGATCAAGGAGATACAAAAAGAGTTTGTTGCAAGATGGTTGGCTTTGCCTAGGTTGTCTAGGCATCCGGACAAGGACATTAATCCTTGGTCTAGACGTTGAAAATCAATTTTTTTCAAAAACATAATTATCCATAGTAAAATTGAACATTTTAAGGTTTTATGTCACTTAGTCTGTGTGAGCCTCCAAATTAGCACTTGAACCTCAGAATTTTCGCTTTTTCGCTTTTTGCTCACATTTATGGTTAATTAGGGTTAAGAAAATAGTATGAGTATATTCACATGACATTTGGAAGAAATCCCTACAAATGCAGTATAATTTGACCGAGAAGTCCGGAAACACTCTAAACACTTCTATGGGATAATTAATATTAGGTCTATTTAGGTGTTTGAGAGAACGTTTAAAGGTTCAGATAGTAGTAAGCCCTGATGGCCAAACCGTAGAGCCACCTAGGAATAGACTTTTGAGGAGCATGTGAAATACTTAGGATAAAGATCAGAAGATAGGAAAGAAATCATGTGACAATGCAGGTAAAACCATGAACCATGATTACAAGCGATCCACAAGCAAAGAACAACAATTCTAACAAAAAAACATGCCAAGAGCGAAATGATGAAGGTTGATTGCTAGATTTCCTAGACCAAGAATGATTCCTCCCCTCAAGAGGGAATTAATCCTATATCCAGAATGATTCCCCCATTGGAAGGTATTGAATTAGACACTCCTTTTATCAGTGCAAAGTAAGATGTAAGCTTGCACATGGCACTTGCAAACTTCTTAGAGGCTGCCCAAAAAGTTTCGTAATTTCCAAATTGCGGAAATGACTCCATGGAAAGTCAACCGTGTTTTTATGCATTGGGAAATTTCTAGAAAATCTCAAAGTGGTGGTAAAATCCTACTAAAAATTAGAATAGAATGTTTATTGCTAATAAAGTGCCCGACCAAATTCCATTACATTCCGACGCCGACAAATATTGGAACCAACGACCTTAACGGATTTTTAACGAATTTAAAACATTTGTTGGATTGACCGGCACACCAGAAGCTCACGATTTCCGATTAGAGTCAACTTGGACTCTTTTCTTACTATCTTGAACCTCACCAACAACCCTGGCTAGTCAAAACTTGAAAGTAAAATCATCTCCAACAATTGGATTTTTTACCCTTTTTATCACTATGCTAAATGTTGGTTTTGACGTACAAAACGGCCTGGAATTAGGGTGTAGGAAGGCTATTGTACTAATTTGGATCTTCTGAAGACAATGGCACAATCAGGTTAGAGTTTGGAGCATCTCTCCAAAAGTCAGAGCAATCACAGCAGTAGTATAGAATTTTAATTAAGTTAATTTGGATTCACTTAGGAATAGAAGTAGGTAATTGAAGGGAAGTTGAGGGCCTCAAGCAAGTATATAAGGCCCTCTCCTCCCCTCTCTTTGCACCCCTTTTTTATTTCATAAGCTTTGGATAAAACACGGTCACGTTGTCAAAATTTTGGCAATTTGTCAAAAACTTGTTTGAATTGCAATTTGGATTTATTTTGCTCTTTGATTTCTCTAATACCTCTTGTATTGAGCCCATTTCAAAGGACGTTGGGGTCCCTTTGAAAAGCTTGCTAACCCTTGCGCTTGAATCATTCTTGAAATCATTTTGAGTACTAACACCAAGGATATTTGAGCCGAATCCTAGCTCTGTCGTTAGTTCAAATACCTTGAAGCTTGCATGACTGTGTGTATTTTCTTTAAAGTCAAATACTAACACCATTCCATTGAGCTTTTTCTTGGTGTGGAATTTTCTACCATTTAGTTAGAAAAAATCCCCCTGAAGCCTTGACGTGGAATACGTGATTCAAAAGTGTGTAGATCATTTGGAGAGAGTTTGGATTAGATCCAAGACTCTTGATGTTCTAGGTGTAATCAAACTCTTGCGAAAATTGTTTAGAGTTTGAGGTTAAAACCTCTAGTACAGCAAAGCTTTGAACCTAAGTTCAACTTTTATTCTTAGAATTTTGGGGTTAACCCCCCGGACGGCAAAGCTTTGCTCTTATTGCTAATTTTTTCCAATTTTATTTTGAATAAAGGGTCCCTAATAGGAGACCTAGTATAGGATTATATCCCAAAGATTGAGACTTGAATTCCAAAAATTGACTAAGCAACAGCCAAAGGGTTTGGATTGAATTCCAAACCAGAGTTCAAGAAAAAACCAGAAATCGACAGCTAGCCAACTCGGCCAAGTAGCCAACCAGCAGCCGGCTGAAACAAACACTATAAGAAACCCATGTTTTTTGGAATGTTTTCACTATTTTTTGGAACGCATTTTTGTGGACACTAAATAAACCAATCCATTTTTTTATGTCAACGATGATGTTCAATAAAACATCTTGATGTTTTATTGAACATCATCGTTGACGTTTTATTGAACATCATCGTTGACATAAAAAAATGGATTGGTTTATTTAGTGTCCACAAAAATGTGTTCCAAAAAATAGTGAAAACATCTCAAAAAACAAGGATTTCTTATAGTGAAAGGCAGGTCGGAGCCAAGCAAGGGGTCGGGACAAAGCCGGTTGCTTGATTGACCAGGCCATATCACATACATCAAACCAAAAAAACAAAATTGGGATGATACTCCCAGAGCCCCAAAATTTTAGTATTTTCCTAGCTAATTGAACACTAGGAATTCTTAGAAATCCAAAATCCAGAGAGGATCCAGACCAGAGTAGTTTTCTTTCAAATAATTCAAAGTAAAGAGAGGTTTTCCAAAAAATAGAGTTAGCTTTCTTTTATAAATTTCAAAATTTAAAGAGGATCTAGACCAGAGTTGTTTTCTTTCAGAAAATTCAAAGTATAGAGAGGTTCTCCAAAAAATAGAGTTTGCTTTCTTTTATAAATTTCAAAATCCAGAGAGGATCCAACCAGAGTAGTTTCTTTCAAAGAATTCAAAGTATAGGGAGGTTATCAAAAAAACAGAGTTAGCTTTTTTTATAAATTTCAAGGCCAGAGATGATGTGAGGGATCCAAAGAAGACCAACTCCTTACCAGTCCAAAGGTATCAACTCCAAAGTCAACAGAGTGCCCAAGCAAGTTGGATGCAAACTCTAGAGCTCTGTCTCTTACTCTAAATCCTGCCTGGATCTGTAAACACATTGTTCTGGACTCACAAATTGTTCACCTCGACTCCAAAATTGTGTGCAACAACACTAGAGCAACATTTGGAAGTTTAGTAGTTATAGAAGTTTGATTGCTAAGAAACTACAATTCCATTTGGGCCACTAGTAAGGCATAATTGACTTTATTGCATGCAAATTTCATTGGATTAGAAACGAGAGGAAGAGCCTAAAATAAGGACCAATTGGCTTTAGGACTTTAGAATGTAGTTTTTATTAGGAAAAGGTTAAACAAGCTTGTTTGGAGTTTTGTTTGACTTTTAAAACCATTTAGCAAGTCTCCATTAGATTAGATTTGATAGGATTTGTTTGAAAAAATATCCCCCCCCAAATAAGACAACATTATAAAAGAAGAAAAAGTTATAAAGAAAAAAGAAAAGAAAGAAGATACAAAGAAATTGGGTTTTTCCCATCTTGAAGAAAAGGAAATATGACATGGAGGCTACGTTCAACTACAATGAAATCACGATGACAATAAACGAGGATGGCGTCATTGAATCAGCAATTTTTGGAGTAAGTTCTTAAAAATCTTTATTTTATTTTATTTTTTAACATGAAAATTAGTGAATTAAATTAGTATTGTTAAGTAGGTTTAGTATCATAGAATTAGGAACCTAGGAATGCAATTTAGAACATAAAGAACCACAAGAAATCCGAACTAGAACTTAGAATTAAATAAAAAATTTGAATAGCTTTCTAAAAAGTATTTGCAATTAAAAATAGGATAAAAACTCCAAAAAATTACAAGAAATTAAAGTTAGAATAGAAACTAAGAACAAATTGGAAAGAATCATCTAAAAATAATCCACCAAGGAATTTTAAAATTTACAATAGAAAAATAACGCAAGTTAGTAAGAAATTAACATAGTCTTAAAATACATCACCATACCAAAAATTACCAAAATTTATCTTGAATAAAAAATAGTAGTAAAAATAAAAAGTAAAAAATCAAAATTACCTAAGAGAATTTTTAAAGAATTTTAGAATCTAGAGTAAAAGTAAAGACAAAAAGATAGAAGTAGAAGTAGTTTTTGAATTTCCAAAATAAAAAAGAAATTACGGAAGAATTTTGATGAATTGGATAACGGTCAAAATTCATCCGTAAAACAATTTTTATCAAAGAAGTCAAAAGCACTTTTATTTTACCTTTAAGATAAAAAATCAAATCTTAATAGTAAAATTATTTAATCTTAGAAGTAAAAAATAAAAATAAATTGCGTAAGAATTTTGATGAACCGGATAACAATCAAAGTTCACCAGTAAATAACAATTATCCAAGAAGTCAAAAGTTAAGAACTTTAGGATAAGAAAGAATTATGTAAGAATTTTGATGATTCGACACGGTCAAAATTTACCAATGAATTTATTTTCATCACAGAAGTCAAAAGTAATTCTATTTTACCATCATCATCATACTACTAAAATCACAAGGTCCCCTGTAATGTCACATTTTTACACTGTGTGATATTACAGAGTCCCAATCCCTCTGTAATATCACGTTTTAACACTATGTGATATTACAGAGTTTCAACGGCCACTGCGCTTCTGTAATATCACACAGTGTAAAAATGTGACATTACAAAGGTACAGTGATATTATGAAGGTTTAGGTTTTCATGGCTTCACACTTCATTTCACTTCTACGATTCTATGATTTTCTAAGTTTTGAGTATTCCCGATTCTAATGTGTTGTTCTTACTATCAAATGATTTGAAACTTTTTTGAGATTGAAGCAATTTTGGTTTCCAAAGTATTCACAAAGTATTCACAAAGTATTCACAAAGTCTTTGCAATTTGAAAAATTTGCATTTCAATTCTTCAATTTCAGTCACCATTGGTTGTGAAGGAAGAAATTGATCAAGTGGTGGTGTTCTTGAGCTCAACAATACCTCCAAGGTATCTTCTTTACATTTGTTTTGAGCAAATTTGGAGTTCATATATAGAATAATGGTTTGAACATTGAGTTTCATTTGAAAAATTTGAATGTCATTTAAGTTAAAATCTAATCTAACACAAAAGATTGATGTATTTAGACCCAAATTAGAGCAATTGGAGTATTCTTGGAGCATTCTTGGAGCATTCTTGGAGTGTTTTAATCTAAGGTGAGTAGTATAAGCTTCATTTGAGCAATTTGTGAGCAATTTGATCTAAATTGAGTTTAATTTCAACAATTTGACCTAATGTGAGCAATTTGAGTGTAATTGGAGCAATGTATCCTAATTTGAGCTTTATGTCAACAATTTGACTTCATGTGAACAATTTGAGCTTAATGTGAGCAATTTGAGTGTAATTTGAGCTTAATATGAACAATTTGAGTGTAATTTGGAACAATGTAACCTAATTTGAGCTTAATGTGAACAATTTGAGTGTAATTTGGAGCAATGTAACCTAATTTGACCTAATTTGAGCTTTATGTCAACAATTTGAGTGTAATGTGAACAATTTGAGTGTAATGTGAGCAATTTAAGTGTAATTTGGAGCAATGTAACCTAATTTGACCTAATTTGAGCTTTATGTCAACAATTTGAGTGTAATGTGAGCAATTTAAGTGTAAGTTGGAGCAATGTAATCTAATTTGAGCTTTATATCAACAATTTGACTTAATGTGAGCAATTTGAATGTAATTTGGAGTAATGTAATCTCATTTGAGCTTAATGTCAACAATTTGACCTAATGTGAGCAATGTAACCTAATTTGAGTTTAATGTGAGTAATTTAAGTGTAATTTGGAGCAATTTGACCTAATTTGATCATATTGTCAACAATTTGAGCTTAGTATGAACAAT
Organism: Neckera pumila; assembly: GCA_963969595.1. Taxonomy (NCBI): domain Eukaryota; kingdom Viridiplantae; phylum Streptophyta; class Bryopsida; order Hypnales; family Neckeraceae; genus Neckera; species Neckera pumila. The sequence goes on along the minus strand of OZ018408.1, from coordinate 824,077 downwards.
TTGAGTTTACTTTGAAGCAATGTAATCTAATTTGAGCTTAATGTCAATAATTTGACCTAATTTGAGCAATTTGAACATCATTTGATCTAATTTGGGCAATATGAGTTTCATTTGAACAATATGAGTCAAATGTTATTAACGCAATGTAACTAATGTCAGTAGTTTGTCCTACTTAGAATCGAATTTGAATAACTTCAAGATTTTTTAATGCAAACATAAACAATTTAATTTAATTTCAATGGTTTGATCAATTTGGTGCACATTAATTTGAATTTGATCAATTTAGCCAAATTTAACTTAAATTTTGAAATTGATGCCAACATCCAAAATTTTGTTGTTGAATATATGTTGATGTGTTATGGATGTTAGGAGACAAAAAATTTGGAGTGAGGTGGAGCATATTCAAGTGGTGTATACTTTTGGAGTACAAGTTATATAGGTGCAATTTTAAACTCATTTTCTTTTTGTGATTTGAAAAGTTTCTACATTCTAAAGTATAAGTTTTAGGATTCAAGATTGTCATCTTTTGTAGACTATGGCTCGGGCTTTGTTTACAATCGATGACTATGTAGATGTTGACATTGATAGTAATGGATCTATGTCTATCCAATGTCCAAAATGTTTAGCATTTTGTTTTAGAAAAGAAAAAGCAACAATTTGTTGTTACAATGGCAAAGTTGCCAGTGAACACGTTAGCCATCTTACCGTTCATCCGATGCTCAATGAGTTTTTTATGGGTATTACATCCAATTCTAGAGGATTTCTTAAATCCATTAGAAAATATAATCAAGCATTTGCGTTTACAAGTATGCGAAGTAAATTTCAATCTGGCTAGGCCGAGAGTCGAGGAGTATATACTTTTCGTGTAAATGGAGAGTTATGCCATCACATTGGAAATTTAGAACCCGAAATAGATCATGGTGCAAGATTTGCACAAATTTATTTTTTAGATGATGATTTGCAAACCAATCGTCACTTGGAGATTTTTGATGATCTTGATCGTGAGACCATTAATAACATCTAAGAGGTTTTAGAATCAATCAATGCATTGGTTCGTGGGTTTAAGTCTTTACGTCATGTTTCTTTTGGGAGGACATAACATGGGACTCCGTATCTCTAGTGAGACTCTTGCCGGTGAACATCGTCGTCAATACAATCGACCTGTAATTGCAGAGGTTGCTGCTGTTGTTCTTGATGAACAACATTTTGAATCCGGTCGAGATATTATTCTTCACCAACAAGGTGGAGGTTTACATCGGATAAGGAAAATTGATCCAACTTATGATGCTTTATCCTACCCTTTGTTGTTTCCGGATGGTCAATGCAGGTGGTCACCCACTTTCAAAGCAAATACTGGAGTGACTTTAAAATCATTTGTCCAATATATGCTTCATAAGCGACCCAAATCTAATGTACTACATAGGGCCGATAGATTATTTTAACAATATGTAGTAGATCAATATTTGCGTGTAGAACATGAAAATTTGCTTTTCATTAGATATCATTAAGAAGAACTTCGAGCAGAATGTTATCAGGGTATTGTAGATGCTATGTACGACGACAGTGCAAGACGCATTGGGCGTCACATTGTTTTACCTGCAACATTCATTGGATCTCCTTGATACATGCAGAAACTCTTTCACGATAGTATGGTCTTAGTTAGAGTTTTAGGCAAACCGGATTAATTTGTCACAATGAAATGCAATCTAAATTGGTCTGAGATCATTGGTGAGCTTGAACCAGGTCAAAGTCCTCCTGATCGTCCAGATGTTGTAGTGCGTGTCTTTGAGCTCAAATTAAAAACAATGATGGACAAAATCACAAAAAAAAATGTATTGGGGAGACAATTGTTTTTTGTTATACTATTGAGTTTCAAAAGCATGGTCTCCTTCATGCTCACATTCTTCTTTGGTTGAAAGACAAGGTCAACAATTGTGACCTTGTAGATAGAGTTGTATGTGTTGAGATTCTAGATTCGAATAGGCAACCACAACTTTATGCTGCAGTTGCTAGTACATGATGCACGGTCCATGTGGTTTGGATAATCCCAATTGTCCATGCATGGAGGATGGAAAATGCTCCAAGCATTGTCCAGTGCAATCTCGAGATATCACCTAGATGGATGGTGATGGTCATGTTTTGTATCGTCGTTGAAATGATAGTCGCTATGTTGAAAAACGTATGCGAGGTCAAATTGTCCATTTAGACAATCGATGGGTTGTGCCATACAATCCATATTTAATAGGCCGTTTTAATTGCCATATTAATGTAGAGGTTTGCAATTCAGTAAAAACTATGAAATACTTCCATAAATATATTTTTAAAGGGCCAGATTGGGGCGTTGTAGAAACAGATGAGGTTGTTGATGAGATTAAGGAATTTTTAGAGGGACGCTATGTCGCCGCACAAGAAGCATGTTGGAGGCTTTTTGGTTTTGAAACCAACAATAAGAGTCATAGTATTTGTCATTTACCCATTCATCTTTCCGGTCAACAATATGTTACCTTCCAAGAAAGAACATCTTTGCAATCAGTGATTGATCAAAATACTAAAACCAAACTTACAGAGTTTTTTGAACTCAATCACCGCATTTGTGCCTTGATTGCTTCTGGCAATCAAAGCAATCATATACTTCTTTGATACATGGATCTTCCATTGCACTATAAGTAGAATGAGAAGAAAAATTTGTGGGAAAGACAATGTAAGATAAAAGTTTTTGGTAGAATAAATATGGTTCCTGTAGGTACCAAATTATTTTACCCTGCGTTTGTTGTTGATTCATGTTGAGGCACCAACTTCCTTTGATGACCTATTTTCTTCTCAAGATACGGTACATCCGACGTACAAAGCCATTTGCATTGCAAGAGGACTTTTACAGAATGATGATGAATGGGACAATTGTCTGCAGGAAGCAACCATCATTGCATTGCCTAGACAAATTCGACGATTGTTTGCAACGCTTCTTGTGTTTGGACAACCATTGGATCCTCTTGGTTTGTTGAGGAGACATATTGACGCTATGTCTGATGACTGGCGTAATGATCAAAATCGCTATAGCAAAGCAATTTTGTCCATTAATGAACATTTATCATTTAATGCTAAACGCATTGAAGATTTTTTTGACATTCAAGATTTGAATGAATTTGGTTATTCAAATATTGTTGATGTTGTTGATGATGCCAATGACAACAATAACTTAGATAATTTAAATATTAACTTTATAGTAGAAAACGTGGACAAACTAAATGAAGAACAACGCATTGTTTTCAATATAGTTACTAATGCCATTTTAGAACCTCATCCTCCGTGTAAGTTGTTTTTCTTGGACGGCCCTAGGGGTACTGGCAAGACTTTTGTATACAATACTATATTAGGTTATCTTCGGGGTCGTGGTATTAAATGTATGGCAATGGCAACAAGTGGAATTGTTGCTTGTCTTTTGCAAGAAGGACGAACAGCACATTCTTCTCTTGCCATTCCATTACAATTGCATGAAAAATCAACATGTTCAATTAGTGCCCAATCATCATTAGCTAAAAGTTTGTGTGAAGTACAATTAAGTGTACTTGATGAAGCTTGTGCTGGACATAGATTTATGATCGAAGCAATAGATCGATCATTGCGAGATATTCGAGGTATTGATACTCCAAATGGCGGTCTTGTAGTTTTATATGGTGGTGATTTCCGCCAGATTTTACCTGTTGTTGTAGGTGGAGGTCGTAAGCAAACTGTTGAAGCTTGCTTGCGACGTTTATATTTGTTTCCGCTAATGCAACATTTTCATTTGACCACTAATATGCATTTACAAAGTCAACCAGATTTTCAACAATTTTTATTAAATATTGATGAAGGCAAAACCGGTTCAAAGGTAGAGCTACCGGTTGGGATGTGGCGCATGAAAATTCTCTAAATGGACTCATTGATGCAATTTTTGATGACCTGGTTGATTTCTCTGAGCATGTAATTTTGGTTGTCTGAAATGATGATGCCCAAGAAATCAACCGTAAAATCACTGACCATATGCCTGGTGATGAGCATTAATGTTTTAGCGTTGATTTTATTCACGAAAATGATGAACATGCCCATCATTATCTAGTAGAGTTTTTAAATTCTCTACATCTTAGTGGTTTGCCACCTCATCAATTAAATCTTAAATGTGGTCAATATGTGATGTTGCTAAGAAACTTAAATCCAGCAAAAGGTTTGTGCAATGGTAGTCGCTTACGTTTGTTACAAGTATCTCCATCTGTATTATTGTGTGAAATTGTGGAAGGGCGTCATTGTGGCCAAGAAGTGTTGATTCCAAGAATCACACGTCATTGCAATGATAGTCGCTTGCCGTTTACACTATGTCAGAGACAATTTCCTATCACCGGTGCTTTTGCAATGACAATCAATAAATCGCAGGGCCAATCATATAATCGAGTCGGCATTTATCTTCGAAATGAAGTATTTAGCCATGGCCAATTATATGTGGCTTTGTCTCGTGGTAGACATCCTGCAAACATTAAGGTTGCTAATGATAATTCACATGCTGTGGGAACGGTAAAAAATGTGGTTTACCATGAGGTTTTTACATGACATTGTCTTGGAGATTCCTATATATTTACACCTGAATCAGGTGGATGGAAGAGTTAAGAGTTTGTTTCAAACTCTACATGTTTAGGGTTCATGCACGCTTTGGCGACGTCCCCTTCCATCCCAATGCATTCTTTTGGTGTCCATTATTATTTCATTGTCTCAATTGAGACAGCATATCATATCAATAAATATGGTAGGATGATATTTGTAGCCATTTTGCTACTTTCTTTTATAGTCAATGGAAAAATATTCCAATGCATGCATCTTTCGATGCAAATCTATTTATAAAATTTATCACTTTTCTTTGAGAGTATGCAAATAGCCAAATATGCAAAGATTCTAATGTATAAATTTTAACTTGGATATATATTTTTTTTATATTCTAGATTGCAATATATTCAAATGATTATGAAGATATTTATAATTTACTATTTGGATCTTTTGAATATCTTTGAAATATCTTAAATATTATTTAAATCTTTTATTTTGTAATAAAATTTATCATATAAAGATTTTTGCTTAATTACTTTCTATTGCACTATATATATATTTTCAAAGAATATTGTATGAAGATGTCAATATTTTCCTTTAGAAATTATACATAGTTACTTTATTTATCTACATTCTATCACATGAATAATTGATGAAAGTAATATCTTTTATGCGTAGCAAAGCAAGCGCCAACCGCTAGTAACAAGTATAGAAATAACATCTCTAAGGTAAAACTATTTAATTCTAGAAGTAAGTTTGAATTTATCTTCTATTAGTAATAATAAGAACTTATCAAAATTTATCCAAAAAGGAAAAAAAGAGACTAATTAGTCCTAACTTCATTCGCCATTATCCATTAGGGATTTAGGTCAATTTCAGCTTTCTTCACCATTTTGGAAAAGGTAAAACAAACCCTACACTTTATATTATTCCCTTTATTGCTTGCAGACTAATATCATATCATAATTGGATTGTTAATCAATCATAGTAAAAACCAGCCAAACAACACTAACATCTTTTGGATTTTTATAGCAAATAGAAGTGAACAAAGCTAAGAATAGGAATAATATCAAAGATCCATTGCTTGGAAGGCGTAATTAAATTATCCGTGCTAACACTCGATAGAATTTTATTTACAACAAAAAATAGAGTCCGGTTGTGTACACTTTATTCCAAAGGTGGGAATAAAGCGCCCACAGTCTGCAATGACCTTGTTCTGGTTGCGTCCTAATTTTGGATCATAGCAGGGATAGTTGATGCAGCCAAGTTAAAAGCTCTAATAGGTGGTCCAATGCTTAGGCCTTCGGACTGATTTAGGATTTAGGATGATGCCATTGGGAGGTACAAATGCACCATTTTATAGCCCTCATCTTTACTCTTTTCATTGCATGGGTCTTTTCAAAATTTGATATGACTAAGCACTATAAGAAATCTGCACTATTTTGACAAGCCTGGATTTTTTGTGACGGATTTTGTTAGACATCTATATTGACATCTATCTGTTTTTATGTTTTCATGATGTTACATTGGATATTATTGTTGACATAAAAACAACTAGATGTCAACTTAGATGTCTAACAAAATCCGTCATAAAATATCTAGACTTGTCAAAAAAAACGTGGTTTTCTTATAGTGTGCTCAAGAACTTGTAAGTGGAAGGGGTGTCATGATTTCTTTTGAAATCATGGCATGATTGTCAATTGATATATTGGTGCCAAATTGTAAAAAGAACATTATTTATATTATGCGATTTTGTATTTGTAAAAAAGAGTCATGAAAGGCTTAAAGAACTCCAATTGAAATGACTAGTACAAAGAGGTTGGTGGCAAAGTAATGTATAAGCTCAATCAAATTCATAGCCACCTTGAATATGCATAAATTGGAGGCAAATGCAATATAGTTTTATATGTATGCTTAGGGCTACACTAGAATAAACCCGTATTTTTTTTTATCCTTGGATTCTGCATGCTAGTGTCTTGTGTGGCGTCAAAAAACATTAGCATGGACGTCCAAAATTTTGCTTTGCCTGAGACGTGCCAAAAACATTGAAAATCTTGCCTGACATCCAAGTGTTTTCGACCAGACATCCAAAAAAATATTGGTCAATGGGGTCCTCAAAGGTTGCCATGTGGCTGCCACCTCAGCGCCACGCAAATATGGGCAGCTATGACTCCTGTGAGTGTTTCTAACTCCACCCTTGAGTCAAAAAGTTACACATGGGCTCTAGCAGTTGCTTTGTTGGAGATTTACTCTTGATTGGGTGGTTCCTAATTATGTGTTTGCCTTCCAAGAAATGGACACTTTTTGTGACTGATAATCCTGTAAAATTTCACAAATTCTAAGAAAAAATATTTGTTAACTAGTTAAAGGGTTATAGTTAAGTAAAATGGGAAAAAGAAAGCAAAATTTAATCTAACTAAAATTGTATCTAAGCAACATTTTAGAATATAATTTTTCCTTTCCAAAATGATAAAGAAAGTTAGATTCCGAGATTCCTAGCAAAATTTACCACAATCAAAGTTTAGCCCCTTACTTGCTAAAAGTTCATCCAGTAATCTGAAATAGCAAATCAATTCTAAATAATTCTAAATTACAGGGTTAGGTTGTTAGTTCATTTAAGTTCCTAATTATTAAGATTATTTGGAATTTTGACCTATTTGGATGTTTTTCATCCAAAATAAGCTTCAAACTTCATCCAAACTTTTACCCTTAAAAATAAAGTATTTTTAAAAGTTAAAAGGGAATTTTGGAATCTTTATAGATTTCTTGTTTGATTCCACCTTAAAAATTCCTGAAATATCAAGCAAAAGGACATTTTGGAGAGCTTAGGACAGCCTCTAGAAAGAACAAATCTGAAAACCCTAAAAAATGCCACAAATCAAAGCTTGTGTACCCTTCCTAGTTGAGGGTTTTTTGACGGTACCAAACACGCAACCAAGGGATTCCTTTGGATGAAAACCTTAAGCTTTCATCCACTTTATGGTTAAGTTTAGTTTGTTAGTAACTTCTTCGTTTGTTGGTTATTTTTTTAATGTGTTTAGGTTTTGGAGAATTCTAAAAATTACCTATTAGGTTCTAAATTCTAATTTAAATTCTAAAATTCTAATCTAAAAACTAATTTCTAAAAGCAACGATTCTAACTTCAATTTAAAGTAAAAAACAAAGCAAAAGAAAAGAGAAAAACTAACATACCTTTGTGTCCATTGACGCCATGGTTCCGTCATTGCAAATTACCAACATTATGGATTCGAGATACCCGTTATCCTCCATTATGTGTGATCCATCTGTGTGATGAAAACTCGGTGTCAGAATGTTGGAAAAATCTCTTTCCTACATTACTTTTGCCTAATTTCCTATAAAAGATGGTTAGTTGAAAGTATTTAACCTAAGTCCTTGAATTTAGGAATTTATGTTAAATTTCTAATGGATTTTAGTTGTTTTTAAACAACTCATTGGAATGAAATAAACTTCAAGGCCCTATTGCCGACTACCTTGAAGGTTTATTTTATTCGAGAGTTAAATTAAAAGATTAATATTTTCCAATTTAATAATATCCCAATGAATATTTGTTATTCATTAGTTTATTAATTTTTGTTGGATTAATCTAATATTTTTGTTGACTTTTTGTCTTTTTCTATTTGGCTTATTAGGCCTAATAAAACAAAACCTAAATCAACATTCAACCTACTAAATCCTTCTAAAAATCCTAATTGATAGAAAAAAACAAATTCTTCAATAGTAAAAGGAACAAAATCAAAGAACTTTTCCAAATGAAAAGTAAATGAATAGTAAAAAAAGAATAAAAAACAACAAATTGTCCCAAAATGAATAGTAAATGAAAAGTAACGGAATAAAAAACCAAAACAAATCCAAAATGAATAGTAAATGAATAGTAAAGAAAAGAATTAACAAAAACACAATTTGCTTTGAAATGAATAGTAAATGAATAGTAACAAAAGTTAAGTACGTCATTCATCTCACTTCTCATCCAATCACGGTATTTGTGGAATTTGTTTCCAAGAATGCCCCAGTATGCATGCGTTCCATTGGATTGGTGAAGACCATGGAAACACTATTGAAGTGTGGAAATTGTATTTGAATGATTTTTACATCTCCACCCGCTTGTAGTGCTCTTCTATAGCTCTCCGAAATGCATCCCTAATGCCTAAATGGATTAAGGATGAAAAAGTTATGGGTTTTTGAACTTCCGGGTGTTTCGGGTGTCTAAATCAGCACTTCCCAATTCATCCCTGGCCTGCCAAAACTCGTCTTCTTCCCATTCACTTTTTTTAGAAAGAAAACTTGACTAGGCTCTCCGGCCCGGCTTGCCATTTTTGAAACTATAAAAAGTTTTAGGATCGGACACCATGTGCAAAAGTTAGATGCATGTGAAGTTTTGGGGTAACGGAAGGGTCGGGAGATCTCCCAACAAAACTTCTTCTTCTACACTAAGAAGCTACTATAATGTGGCACATTTGGTGTAAATCATTACACCCGTTCACCAAGGTGTATACACTGTGTACCTTTTCCTTTGTGGATTTGTGTCAATTCTAGCTAATTTGTGCGATTTTAGGCCTATCTGGACTGATTTTTTGCTGCAATTCCAACGGTACCACTCTTCAATTCTAATTCATCACCAAAAAAAAGTTATGGCTATTTTTAGGCCACAGTTTTGCATGTTGGCAGTAGGTTCTGCCAGGTCTTTTTATTTTTTATTTTTTTTGGGTGTGGCTCTATCTTTTGCAATATTGGTCCGACTGAGGAATTTTTTTTTTCTATCCGGACTGATTTTTTCCCCTCTTTCCAGCGGGACAAGTTTCGTCTTCAAAATCATCCTTAGGAAAAGTTACATTTGGGGGGCACTTCTTCTTCAAATTCAATGTTTTCATTTGGGTTTAGGGCCTTCCGTTGTTTGGGGTTTAGGGTGTTCTTGTGGCCTTTTTTTCTTCATTCTACCTCACTTACAAATTCATTTTGAATTTTTTTTCCCTCCTCTTTTGTGGAAGAAATGGAAGGGGGCCATATTCAAAGGATTTAGGCCTCATTCTTAGGGATGGTTTTTTATGATGAGAAATTGTGCCTTCTTTCAAGATTTTGTTTGTCCTTTTTTTGAAAGACATTTTGAGGGTTTAGGGTAGCAATAATCTTGGGATTTTATTTGCATCCCATCAATGGTCAACGTGTCCGGCAACCCTCCTACCGTAGCAGTTGTCTTAGACAAAAATGAAGAGCCATCCGAGGAGTTGAAAGGGTTTAAGACTTATGGCCCTCAACTACTTCTACGTAGGGTTTAGGATTTAGGGTTCATTGAAAACAACAATATTGGTGGGAATGAGGGTTGATTTTGTTGATCCTTGGATAGTATAGCCATAATCAAATCTAATTTTCGGAAAGAAAAAGGGTTTTGGGTTTTAGAATTTAGGGTTTAGGGTTCACTAAAAACAACAATAGTGGGGCTAATGAGGATTGATTTCATTGACCTTTGAGTAGTAGGGTTATAATCAGATCTAATTTTCAGAAGGAAAAATAAGGGGGGAGTCTAAAATATCATCAAGGTCATATGCCATATTTAACTACTTCTGGACTTTAGAAAGTCCATAACTCATAATGATCATCGGGAGATCTCCCATTTGGGCATTGGGGGATCTATCCAAAACATTGGAAGATCAAAATTTTCATAGGGGGATCAATTCAAACATCAAGAGGTCTATACAAACATCGGGAGATCTCCCGATGTTTTGGATAGAGATGCTTAGTCCAGAATTCATTGAATAGTCCAGAAGTAGTTAAGTACGTCATTCATCTCACTTCTCATCCGATCACGGTATTTGTGGAATTCGTTTCCAAGAATGCCCCACTATGCATGCGTTCCATTGGATTGGTGAAGACCACGGAAACACTTTTGAAGTGTGGAAATTATATTCAAATGATTTTTACATCTCCACCCGCTTGTAGTGCTCTTCTATAGCTCTCCGAAATGCATCCCTAATGCCTATATATAGAAGAGACCCGAATGCAGTGCATTCGCAGTTACATGGATACAACGTTTTACACGGGGTCACAGCGGAGTAACTTTTTACAACCAAATCTGCGGGTTTTTTGCGAATGTGCATCATGCCCGATCGGTTGCCCGTTTGGGAGACATTTCGGGGACGACGACGTCGGCGTCCTAAGGCTCGCGTCGCTTGCTTCGGCCGCGGCCTGTTTGGGGGATAGTGCGGGGACGACGTCGGCGTTCCAGGCTTGCGTCGCTTGGTTTGGCCGCTGCTCGTCTATGTTTGGGTGCGTGTGAGATCAGTTGTTTATCATAGTGCGGGGGCGGCTGATAGATGTTGGTGCTGGGGACTGGAGCATTGGATCTTGTGGATTTCAAGAGCATGTAAGCAGTCAAAGTTGGCAACGACGTCGTTGCAATGGATTGCTTGGACAACGGTTTAGGGCTTAGGGTGGGAGAATCGAGCAATTGGGGCATGTTCAAGAGAGGGTTTTGATTTGATCGGGGATTTTCAAAGAAGCCATGACTCCTGAGGCATTGACGAATGAATTACCAAGGCTTTACCAATTGGGGGAAGAGATGCGAGTGGTTCTGGAGTTTAGGTGGTGAGTTGCTATATTTTGGGTGCTAAAATTCGGGTTTGGTGTGCAAGAGTTTAACCCTGTAGTGGACGTATTTGTGGAGTAGTGTAGAAGTGTTGCAGAAATGTCAAAATCTTGGAGGCTGTCTGTAGAGCGCATTAGTCATCTAGGACAGAATGAACCGTATGATCTTGGCTTCCTATATGTGACGATTGAATGAAGACCAGAAATCAACTGAAATGCTTAGCAGATTTAGAGATTATGAGCTTTGAATATTGCAGGAGGGGTGTTGACTGGCTTGGGCAGAGTCTTTCTTGTTCATTCAGCTTCGATGTCGGAGGACGTCCGGTGTTCGGAAAAATTAGGAAAAGTACGCATTTCGAAGCTTGTGAGGTAAAGAATTCCTACAAGCTTCAAAATCAGTGAAATTCTCAAGACCTTCACCAACTGAGGCCTTGCAATTACCACCACTTACTGCGAGTGCAACATGGAGACATAGTCAAGCAGGCAGACACTAGCCTGTTGAGAAGACCAGAGGAGAGAAAATCCATGACAATGATGCTGCCCTGCCAAGCATCTCCGTACTCCAAGGCTGCCCAAAGCGAATATGACGGAAAAGCTAACGTGCTAAGAGGGGTAATTCATGTTGCACAAGTCAATTTTATAATGCGCTTTACTACAAGAATTTTGCCACAGTTGAAGTCTTCTTGAAGGGAATGTTGAAGACTGTGGAGGTCCGCTGTGGCTTACAGACCAGGAGTGCTACTTTCCGGCTTCACGGCCTCCTCCCTACCGTGCTATTCATTGCACAATTGACCACACTATGCCGAAAATGGCGGCATTCCAAAATTTTAGCACTGTTACAGTTCAAAACGACTGTTCTGAAATCTATACCTGTAGTACGATGGTTCAAAACGGCCGTTCTGAAATCTATACCCATCCTAGATTGTCAAAATGGCACACCGTCAAAAATGGCACGCGGAATACCACCATCTTAACGAAATTTCCCATACACTTACCGGAAAGATCTAGGCTGAAGAAACAACAATAACCTGCAGCACTGATCTCCTATCCTAGTGGTGTCAACTGCACAACTGAAAGTTCTTCACACTTGCAAAGGGGAAGTGAATGAAAATTACAAGGGGTGCAAGTCATGTCTCAAGTATGGCATCTTTGATTATGAACTAATATGAAAACCATGTTGTGATGCAATCCATCGACATAGTCCTAGTCTTCAGCGTACGTACTCTACGTCATTCTGAAGCCCTGAAGCTTCAAAATGGCATTGAATGTACTATTGAATTACCTGCACTTACGAAGCCCTTGAGAGCAAGGAAACACTATTTCAAAGCAATCTTGAAATCCAGCCAGCCATAGTCATAGAATAGACCAATGTGGTGAGTTGGAGAATGCATCAGTTGCTGGGGTTCATGTAAACTATGCACAGGCTCGGCAGCAGAGTTAATGGACTGTTCGTCTACCACTCTCATCATGGCTGCTACTGGTTTCACTTTAGGAGTCACGAAATCTGATTTTGCCTCTGGCTCCAACATGATCCACTGCCTCAATTAGACTCTCCAGGTCCCTGAATATACAATGTGCCAAAACGAAGTTGTTGATTAAGCTAACCTTCGAACCGTGATCACTCTCGAGTATGGCATCAATCTGAATCTTGAAAGCTCTTCTCTTTCTCTTTGTAAGCATCTATGCAATGTAAGGTAGTTTCCCATGAGTGCGGGCTGTCCAAAAGCGAGGGTAAGCTAAAAATAGACAAAAATAGACCTGAAGTTTAGTACATCCCACTAACGCTTTGGAAAACGTAGAAGCACACATAAGAAATTTCGAATTTATTTGTACATTGTCCAAATAGTGGAAAATAACCCTCTTGAAAATAGATCAAAAAAGGATCAAATGCTATTGAAACCTAATGAAACAGAGTGTGCTTGACAGGGTCGGAATTAGTATACTAAGCCGTTAGCAGGTCTCTTGACACTTCCACTCACCAATTTCTCATTGCACTAATCCATCCGCATTATTTCGACACAGCAATTTGGTCAGCACTCAGCACCTCCCTCATTCAAACCGTAAATCAGATCACAAGATATGTATACTATACATATCTTTGAAATGGCAGTATTCCGTTAATTTGGCAGTTTTAGCAGTTTGGACCGCATCGGTACTAGATTTTTGATATCTATATCTGTCCTAGATAACTGAAATCTATAACAAACTTAGATTTTTCAGATTGCGTAATCTGATATCTATGGCTGTCCTAGATATCTGAAATCTAAAACTGAGCTACATATTAGCACTGTATACTTATCCTAGACGTCAAGGTGTAAAAATGGCACATGGAATACCGCCATTTTAATGAAATTCGCCATATAGCTTTCACCAAAACATACGATGAAGGTTGTCCTGCTACCAACTCTCGTACATTTTCCTTCAACAAGGTTCTCTCCATTCACCATCAATGAGTTCAGACACCTTCGATCAGCTCCTTCAGTGCATTTTGATGGCCCAAGTCAACATTTTCCGACCAGGTGCTCTATAGCTAGAGTTTGATTCTTGTTCGTTTTGGTTCAAATCCTGCACTGAAATTGGAGTTCCATCTAATCGCAGTCTAATCGCATTGGATTAGCACATATTATACTCTACTTCTAGAATTCCAAATGCACGCTGTGTTACAAGAATGTGACACCTGTGATTGTATCCTGTCTTGCCGCCTACTCCTCCTATTCAAACTTAGTCATATGCCTCAAAGACTTCAATATTATAAGACGGTAATCAATAAAATATTTTTGTTTGTGATGCAAGCATACATACAACCGCTTTGAAATCACTTGCTGCCCTGAAACGACGGATACAGCCAAAAAAAATGCGTCACTTCTCCACTCCAAGCTTAGGGCAAATGAAAATTTTAGTATTTTGAGACACCTGTAGACTTTAGCATTTTTCCCAAAATATTGACGTCGTTTGAGGAGCTGCGCTTCTCTATTCCCAGTTCACAACTGCTTAGGTTGTGTCCAGGATCAAATCACAAGATATGTATACTATACATATCTTTAAAATGGCGGTATTCCGTTAATTTGGCACTTCTAGCAGTTCGGACCGCACCGGTACTAGATTTTTGAAATCTATATTTGTCCTAGATAACTAAAATCTGTAACAAACCTAGATTTTTAGACTGTGCAATCTGATCTCTATGGGTGTCTTAGATTTCTGAAATCTAAACTGAGCTACATATTAGCACTGTATACTTATCCTACATGTTAAGGTGTGAAAATGGCACATGGAATACCGCCATTTTCATGATATGTATAGTATAAACAAACAAAATACACGAGATCTCTCGTGACCCCAAAGAAAAGGAATCTTCTTCTTCCTTTCACCCACAATTTGGATACTAAATCCCTATCCTAAAGACAAATGTTTTGGATACTACATCTTGAACTTCCTATGCCATTGAATGTCCATTTTTGTCCACTATAAGAAACCCGTGTCTTCTGCGGACAAGCAATTCTAACATGATTGCGTCCCGGGTGGTGTCTGATCATGTCAGCGTAGATGTCATTTTTTTTGCGTCATGGCAGATACGCAAAAAACATCAAAAATCTGAGCTAGCATGGAAATGTCAAGGGTCAGACATCAGAAAAGACATGGATTCAGGGCTGCAGAAATTTAGCCATGTGGCTACCATGTTAGCGCCATGTCAGCAACGGAGGACATGTTTGCACTTTTTTCATCTGGGCTGTTGGTGACATGGTAGATGATGTGGAGCATAACGTGTCCCCAAGAAAATATGATATGGCATCTACCACGGATGACGTGGCAAGCCTAGTCAGCATAGCTTTACGTCATCCAGATGCTTTTTGAGACATTTTTTGGATGTCAAATTAGACGTCCAAATGTTTTTTGAGACGTTAACTTAGACATCTAGACGTTTTTTACAATGTCAACTTAAACGTCCAAATGTTTTGTGACGTCATCTTAGACATCCACATTCCAAACAAGAACACCTCTTGAAATGTCCAGTATGATTTAAGCCCTAAAGGACCGAGGTGATTTTCCTACCAAAAACCATTCAAAATTGTCATTTCTATTGCAAAGAGAAAAGAGTTCAAAAAATTGTTTTTTTTTGTATATCCAACCATAAGATCTTGTACTTGACTAGTATATGAATATGTGGAAGAAATTTCAGAAACTTTGACCACATAGATTGCAAGATATATGCATTAAAAGTGAAGAAAACAAGTTTTTTTCCACCTTGCTTGACTAGATTTTTTGGTTTTGAATCCTTTTAGTTCAAATTTTTGCACTATTGATTTCGATTTTCTACTCATTTATGTTAAGTAGTTGAGTTGAGAATCTACCAAAAAAATTTAGGAAAAAAAGCACTTAATTTTCACTCATTAAAAAATTGTTAAGTAGAGGTGGGTACAAGATTGAAGAAAAAACTAAACTGTTAATAGCTTTTAGATGGAATTGAATCGCAATAATTCCAACAATGAGATTGTTCTAGCAAGAAAATCTAACCTTGTCTAACAAAAAAAGTTGAAAAATTCTAAAAATTGCATTCAAAAATGAATTCTACAACTTATTTTTTCAAAAAGATGCTTAGATTGTCCAGAAACTAAGATTGTCCATAACTTTCTCATAACTAGTCCAAATTGAATGAAACAAAGCTTCACATGTAGACAAAAATATAATCTTTAAGGAAAAAATTTGAAAAAAAAATATTTTGACTTTTTGTGATTTTTTTTGTACTGCCGCATAATTCCAATTTTACTTGTTGTGCCATAACTTTTGCTTTCAGGCATCAATTAAAATAAAAAATTATATATTCGCAAAGATCTCGCAAAATTACACAACCTCAAAAATTCTAAAAAATATTACTAAAGATTGAGATCGTAGGAACCTGCCCGGATCCAAATTGTCCCCCAAGGGGACAACCGATCCTTTAGGGGTTAAATGAACAAAATCATGTCTCCTTTGATGTTCATATGATGTAAGACAAAACGCACGTTGTTTTTTGGGACGTCTATGAAGTCGTTGAAATGTCTAGGAAGACATTAGAAAAAAATAGTATAGCTTTAGGCACTAGTAAGCCCCTATGCTGACATGGAATGCTACATTAGCAAAGACTACTGCCACGTCCCTATATTTCTATGCCACGTGCCACGTCAAATGCAATTTTTTTTTTTTTTAAAGGCAGGTCGTTTGGCTGCCCTTCCCCATCTTTTTGGAATTTGGGCAGGTGTTTTACCATTGACTAAAGTTGTTCTTATTGACTTACCTGCAGTCAAAATTATAGACTCTGCTGATGTAGCAAGCCATGTTTTTCTTGGCGCTTAGAAAAATAAATGTATGTCGTCACTTGTGTCTAAAAGAACAAAACCGTCCATCAAAGCAATACATTGTTTTTGCCTTAATCTACCCGTGCTCTCTGCAACATCGATAAGAATCCAACACTTTAGGCCAATTACTTGTAGACAATCCCATGTCCTATTGGACATCGACGTCCGGATCCAGACACCAGCAAAGACACAGGTTTCTTATAGTGGTCGTACGGATTCTGTGAATTCATACCTGCGTACTACTATTGCATTGATTCCTTGCATTAAAATAGGCACAACTTTTATACATTTGGTGTACTAGATTGATATGAATGGAAGTTGTGCCATTTCTGTATCATTGAGCCATATATTGTAATCGTGTAAATTTGACACTTTTGTACACCACTATATCTGTGTATTTTTCTTCATGGAATAAATGTGCACAAATTTAAAAAAAAACTAAAAAAAATTAAAAAAAAATTTGAGATTTTTTTTTTTAAATTTAAGAAAAAAAATTTTAAATTTTAAAAATCTTAACCCCCATACCCGCCCCCATACCCACCCCCATACCCGGGCAAGGCACCCCACCAAGTGGGAGTTGGGTTCAAACCCAAGACCTTATCCCTAGAAGGACCATAGGAAACGCTCCATACGACTCATATTTAGCCTTATAATTCTTCAATTATGGTTTAATATATGTATTGTAATATGTGATTATTTACATTCTATCATGATTATTAGTGTACTTTGTGCTAAAAAAGCAATCAGTCAATGTCTTCTTGATCAAATATCACCAAATACATAGCATACTATACGGCTGCAAAGGGCTCTTTGGACCTAAAAGGGTTATACATGTGAAGACAATACCTTAAAGCCAATACACCACGCTGAAATTCAATTGTTTATGTGAGGAGTAGAAATTTACTTGTATAGTTCTTGCGAGTTTTTTTTTCATTTCTTTTGTTAATTTAGCAGACTTTGGTGGTCTTTTAAGCATAGTAGAATTGTATTTTTCAAAAAACTTTGAACTAATAAAAGTTAGGAAATCAAGCCAGATTCCATCTTCAAAAATCCGTTTGCAATTTGAACTTTCTCTCAAAAAGTTATGGACAAAATTCAGAGAGGGTGTTTAAAAATGTCAAAGAAAATTTCCATTCCAACCCCTCTCTGAACCTTGCTCATAACTTATGATTGGAGACTTCAAATTGCAAACGGTTGTTTGGAGATAAAAGTTAGCTTGATTTCCTAGCTTTTGTTAATTCAACTTTTTTTGGAAAAAGTCATTCTACTGTGCCTAAACAGACACCAAAGTCTGCTGACTTTAAAAAATATGGAACTGTGAATGATCTAGTTTGAAAATAAAATTCCATTTTACATAGAATTCCAATCTTGCATAATCAATACTCAATTCTTACGCAATTCCAATCAAGCATACCAAATTGAAGTTCCAAAAATGAAAAATTCTATTTTTGGTGAATTTTTGAAGCCAATTTGCATGGTTATACATGATATTTTATAGAAAACATCTGGTGATGACTTTTTTTAATCCAGTTGTGTAGATATTTAGGAAACATCCATATGCACATCTTTTATATTAAAAAAACACCCCCTTTAGTAACAAAAATATTATCTAGGACAAGTTCCATATGAGGCATCATATGACCAAACTTTGTAAAATAGATATTTCTATATTTTAAGTAGATTTTGGCAAAGTAATTGTACCATCATGTTCACATTTACAAAGTTAGTCACAATGTGCAGCTCAAATAGCAAAATCTAGTTAAAATTTAGAAATATCCATTTAACCACAGCTTAGTCATATAATGCCTCACATTTAACTCTTCCTTGCTCATATTTTTGTCACTTAAGGGAATGTTTTTTAAAATGAAAGCTGTGCATACGGATGTTCCCTACATATCTATGCAAGTGAATTAAACAAATTTTTCACTAATTGTTTTCTATAAAGTATTATGCATAACCATGCAAATTGGCTTTAAAAATTCACCAAAAATGCAATTTTACATTTTTGGAACTGAAATTTGGTATGCTTGATTGGAATTGCATAAGAACTGAGTATTAATTATATAAGATAAAAAAATCCAATTTTCTTCTATACTATGCAAAGAAAATTGAATGGCACAATACGTTTGAAAGTTTCCAATGTAATTTATTCTTCTTATGACTTTTAAATATAAAATAATTTCTGAAAATTTCTAAAAAATATGAGATTGTTCATGCAAGTCATGCTTCAAAAGTTATTGCAAAAAGAAGCTTCGGCACTGCGTTTGTGACAATGTTTCAGTACCGGCCTTTCTTGCAATCACCCAGCATCTTATGTCCATTTTCTATGAAAAATTTGAATTGAAGGTATATGTAGTAGTTTCAAACATTGAGTAGTTTTTTCAAATTTTTGAAAATTATTTCACTATTTTTGAATTGCCTCCAATTGGATGTCTACCTTGTCCGTTTTGGAGGGGTTTAGTACTATTTCTGAACCAAAAATGCAAATTTGAAGGTAAAAATTAGAAGACATGGAGTTCAACTAAAGTTACACAAGCCTACGAAGAAATTTTAAGAAATAGTAAAATGTCTACCTTCTACATGTGCTCATGTGCACTATCTTTGCGCACATGCAAAGAATACATTTTGTTTTTCTCAAAAATGAAAATGGTTGAAAAGAAGCATCTTCAAATTAGAAAAATTGGCTTTTTTTTCGGGAATTTTTTGAATTTTTTACTATTTTCTAAAAAAAAAATCCCAAAGTGTCTATTTCTTGTATTTTTCAACACTCTTTGACTATGCATAACATTTAGAGATAAATTTTTCTAGGTCTGAAATTTTTACACACATATTTTTCTGAATGTTTAAAAATTATCCATATTTTATTTTATTTAAAAAAAATTTATTCCAAAGTCACAGTATTTGAGTACTACGGCCGTTTTGAGCCAAAATTGTAATGTGTTTCTTGCAACTATCTCTAAACAAAGTCAAAACTATATGTCTAATACAATAACCTTGACACCTTTATTGACTTTGAGCATACTTGCTTTTTAAATTGTGATTAATACTTCATAAAGTAATGTTCAAAGTTTGGTCTTTTAGAGACTACACCTTCCAATTACGCAATTATATTCAAAATGATTTTAGCACCAAAGAAAAAATAATTGTTTCTTAATGCATGAACAATAGAAACTAAGGAATAATGACCTCATATTTGTAAATTTTGTGAATTTCAATGTGCCAAAATTAAGGACTTTCAAATGCTTAAAGACTCAGTTTTTAGGTTGCCTAATTGAACCTAAAAGCTCTAAAATCTAGAATCCATACAGATTTGTTATAAATTCAAAGATCGGATGAGGGTCTCAACCTACTCCTAGTTTGAGAAAGTCATTTCAAGTTGCTTTAGTCGCTAGTTTAGAATCATTTTCCTAATATGACAAATTTGACCATATAAGAGCAACCCAAAGAGCAAGTGAGGACCCAAAGAGCAAGTGAGGCCCTGAGGGAACCTTTACCATTGTAATCAACATCTTTGTTGGCTTGCTATGGAAGTGTAGCAAAAAATTCAATCCTCATGACCTTATAGATGACCTACACCATACCCCAATGATTGTAGAATTAGTAGCAAAAATTGCCAAATTTTTTGATTCTATGAAATAACCAAAGAATATTACAACAAAAAGCAACTTAAACCACTTTTGCAATTTAAGCAATACAAACAATAACATTCAAACAATAACTCAAGAAGAAAACATCATCATGATTGTCATATTTCACAAATAAATTTTCTATTTTACAATTGTAGCAAGAGGCCAAAACAAATTACTTGTTGAGTGTAAGGACTTGAACCAGGTTAATGACTTGTCTTCAATCATCTTTTGCCAAAGACAATCTTGTTTGTCCTGAATGAAATTATTTGCAACATTGGAAAAAATTATTAAGCAAAACTTATCGTATATACCTTCATAAGAGCAAATACTTCATGCACTCAATTGAAATGAATTTTTTGTAGAAGTACAACATGAAAACTTTGTTGTCATACTACATAACCCTATTAACTTGCCGGTACTCTATGAGCTCAACTGTTTGCACACAAAAACTAGTCCTTGTGAAATTTGTTCACCAATTCATAAACACGTTCTGTTACAAACTAAGGTAAGGTATTTGCCCTATTTTAAGAATGAAAAGAGCTTCAACCAACATTCAATCAACTGTGATATGCCAAAAATTAGGAAAAAGCATTCCACAACTCCCAAAGTACAAAAACAGCTTCAATAGACTTGATCACCAATGAACTAATAAATACGCTATTATGAGATTTGAAGGGAAGTGCAAACTTCCAAATAACACTATTCTTCACTAAATAGAGGTATTAAGGGGACCAAACAATTAAAGGGACTAATCTTAGAAAATTGTAGATTTTGAAACTTGATGTACATCCTCCACACACTTCAGTAACTATAGATGTACATTGAAGATAAATATTTATATAGTGTGGAATGTCGATTAATTAGTATGGGTCCCCTTAATACCCCTATTCAGTGTACATAGTATGCAGACTCTTAACAAAAAACACTTACCACAGAACACTGACTGTTACGATTTGAGTTACAAATCTTTGAAGGACCAATTATCATTGTGGTGATGTAATCTCCAGCAACTAAAAATCAAGACAGAAACGTAGTAGGTAATTCTGCAAATCTGAAGGAGGGTCATAAGAAAAGTGTTATCTTCCATGTTAAAAGTAGCAATATGTAGCAGTCAAAGTATGAATTCCCTACTCAGGTTAGGAAATGAAGGTATCACTTATCACTTACAACCATACTTGTTCAAAACAAGTGAAAAAAAATGTCCACAATCACAGAATTGTGCAGAAAAGTCTAAAAAGCTTGTCATCTCATAAATCTGTCAAAACAAATACAAAAAATTCACCTGTACACATTGGTGTACTTTTAGAAAGTCATCCAGGTATTTTAGAATCCTAAACCCAAGGCATCAAAGCAGCGGTTGAAATAGTAGCACCAATAATCATAGTCACCAGAATGCAACATATATTATAATCTGGAAATTCAACCTCCCTAATGCTGATAAGAGCATTCAATACGTCATCCTGTTGGATACCAGCTTTTCTTCTCCTTGAGATTTCCCTTTGAATGCGGGATATGAGAACTTATCTGGCCTGGTTCAACAATTTAATGAGGTGAACAATTTAATGTGGTGGACAACAGTCAGTTCATCAAAATTCCAATTTTGTCATGCTAGAAATTTTTAAGTTAAGAGTCAAGCCAAACAAATACGTAGACATGTATCAAAGGGGTGACTCACATTTGTATATTGCCCTCAAAGAAGCTCAACTTAAGATATCTAGGCCTAATTTATGTTTTCAAACTCTGTGAAACCAAGAAGTGCAAAATTCGACTCAGAAACAACCTCGAATATTAATATTTGAGGTGAATGTTCTGCAATGTTCATGAGCAAGTTGCAACTTCAATCGCCCCTCAGTCCATGGAAACAATAGATATTCTAAGATCGAATCATGACTTGCAGACTCAATATTGTCTTTGAATTTTGCAGCAACCTCTGATTCTACCCGTTTCAGTATCGTGAACATTAGAAGACTAATGGCTAAAAAGGCTGCACACCTTCATCGCCTTGTAGAAATTGAACCCAGGAAAATTGATGGGTAAAGCCACGTACCAGACCTTCAACACGGGAGATTTCGGCACCCTCATACATGCCACTCGGTCCTCAAAAGTGCACAAAGCCATGAGCACAAATTCTCCTTATTATCTTAACAACCTTCAACATTACAGCCATTGTAATTCTAACATGGAAATGAAAGCTAGGACGTAGACCGCTGTCCTGCTCCTTTCGAATATCTTTGATGACCATTTTTGCGCAAAAACCACATGATAAGAATTTGTGCTTAACACACACATTGAACAAACTGGGTGAACTTAGAGCACATAATCAATAGTGTACCAATAACGTACCAATAGTGTAAATTTCAGGAGATGGTCGCTTTTAGTGACCAGTGCGTTTCAACTTCAAAATTCATGAAGGTTCAAAAAATGTGAAACGACTTGAGTTAGATGCCAATTCCATTTTTCTTCCTTTGAAAATTTAGTGAATTGCTTCAAGGAGTTTAGCTTCCCCGAAAAGGCAATCAACTCTTAAATGGTCGCTTTAAGAGCAGACTACCTTAATCAAGAGCAGTATAGTCCATAAACGTTGAATGTCTTCCAAGAAAACGTTGTGCCACTGACCTTTTTCAACTCCTCCACCGAGTTTAACAAGGGTTGATTCTCTCAAGACTTGATAATTTTCTCGGCCGCGGAGCTGATGAACAGGAGCAGCTTCTGAAGCCCCATCTCCTGAGCAACAAAAAGTATAATCTTTCTGATGTGGGTGTCTTTCACCCGCAAAGCCTGCACACGGTTTTACTCACTTACAGAACAAAATTGTGAAAATTCATGACTTTTTCATATGGTATTCAAACAATCCATAATTTAACTTATCCACACAGTATCAAACAACACATATTTTAGTTAGTTCGGTGGATCCTCTTGACAAATGAAAAAGACGATGGAAATTGAAAACACTCTACTAAGAAAATCACTCAAAATAGCTGAAAGTTCAGGGGACAGAGTTCCTACTGTTAAGGCAAAGCAACCATCGGGAAAACGAAACCCTCATTGTCCCAAACAACAGTAAGTGATGAATTGAGAAGAACCTGGCCAAGCGGTCAAGAAGGAAGTCACAAGGTCCTCGACTGAATAGAACACTATCGCCAAGGATGCCCTTGAACACTCCAATGCAGACTGTTGCCAGGATTATCAACGCTATCAGCATCCATACAACCTCCAACGCCATCTTGCTACCATCAACTCAACGAGGCAATTACAGGGTTACAGAATGGTCTGATAATGAATGTGTGTGAAATCAATTTGGGAGCTGCAAATTAAATCAATCCAGCAGTTAGATTACCTGGGTGCTGCACAGATGGAAACCAGAGAGGAAATTTATTGGCGATGAACTCAAAGTTAGCTAAGATGAGCTCTCTTCCGTCTCTATATATCATCAACGCAAGCCGATATCTGTACCAACTCAAAGTTCCCCCTCCGGTTCTTTTTCTTTTTCTTTTTTGCTCTTATCTCTTCATTGTCCAGCATGTGTGGCTTGGCTGTTTTGTATTGTGGTTCTTAATGCAATGGCTCGTTCCATTTGTTCAAAAAAAAAATACTACAGGTGTCCCAGAGAAGGATTTGGGGGAGTCTCATTTAAGATCTTTTGGAATTGTACGGAAGTCTTGAAGTGATGAAGTGATGACGGGATGATGGGATGATGCTTTGAAGTGACGATGAGATGATGCAAGTGCACTCCAGTCAGTCTAGTGCGTGAAAGATGAGTGTAAGAATCCTGTGAGTGGACCGGAGCGGAGCGCCGTGAAGGGCAGATTGGCAAGCCTTTGTCCGGGCAGCGACGAAGCCGATGAGGGAGGTCCTGGCCGCGTGAATTGCTCGATGGGGTACATAACGCCTGGCGAATATGACATCTACAATCATTAAGAGTAAGTATCACTCCCTTCAGGAAATTAAATTATCAATACAATCGTTAAGAATAAGAATCGACCCATTCAGGTTATTAAATTATCAACAAAATGATGCTGAAAATAAAGCGAGGAATCTTACGGGGTATCTAAATATCCAGAAATAAGAACGCAGGAATTTCGAATAACAGGAAGAAAAAGGCTGTTGCCACAAGCCCACTAAAATAACAAACATTTCTGGAATTTGACAGCAAGGATTCCAAAGACTCACGGTGATCAATTTTAATTCCACATGACACAATAAAAGCGACACTACAGTACTAAATACGGTGAAGCCAAAATACGCGGTTGTCGGCAATAACCTGATCCATTGCTTGCAAGATGTCAGAACATAATGCCCAATGCCATGCTAGTGGGGCTGAAATTCCCAGCGGAATAAGAATACGAGTGTGTTCACTAAACACATTCGCCACAACTACGCTCTATAACTATGCTCAAAAGTAAGGCTCCTCTACCCAATCCCCCAAATAAATATGTTCTGAACACTTTCGTTACAACAACTAAGCGACCTTCCACATGGCCTGCACCCTTAACAACGTCGATGCACATTCGAATTCAACAAGTGAACGCGTCTACGTCCAGATGCGGAACAACCAGCCTCCATTGGCGGCGAAGAAGGGCGCGAACACAAGAGACTCCACGGCCATCAACTTGATCAAAATGTTCAGGGAAGGACCCGAGGTGTCCTTCAAAGGGTCTCCAACGGTGTCTCCGATCACAGCAGCCTTGTGCGAATCGGAACCCTTCGGACCCAACGATTTCGCATGCTCAGACCGTCCAGCCTGCAACACAAAGGAAAAACACCATCACAAATCCACACTTCCAATCAACCTCCCAAGAAAGATCTCAACGACTGGAAATCTCCTCACCTCGATGTACTTCTTCGCGTTATCCCAGGCACCTCCCGTGTTGGACGCAGAGATGGCGATCTGACACAAACAAGATCCACAAGTCAAAGACCAAACAGTCTGAACATCCACCCATCCACTGACATACAAAACGAAGACCGAAAAACTCAGCAGTCCAACCCACGCTTTGATTCTAAGAGGCCGACGGCCGAAAAAACTCCAGGGAAAATTCCAGTACCTGGACCCCGGAAACCAAAGCGCCGGCCAAAAGTCCGGCCAGCGTCTCCACTCCGAACAATGTGCCCACGATCAAAGGCGTCAGCATCACCAAAGCGCCGGGAGGAATCATCTCCTTGATGGAAGCGTCCGTCGAGATCTCCACGCAACGCTTGTAGTCGGGCTTCGTCGTACCCTCCATCAAACCAGGGATGGTGCGGAACTGACGACGCACCTCCTCCACCATCGCCAAAGCCGCCTTGCCCACGCTCTTCATCGTCATCGCCGAGAACCAATACGGCAACATGGCGCCCACGAGCAAACCCACGAACTCCTTCGGCTGGATCACGTCCACGCTCGCGATGCCGGCACGGCTCACGTACGCTCCGAACAACGCCAGCGAAACAAGAGCAGCGGATCCAATAGCGAAGCCCTGAAAAACCCACACCAAAAAAAATTGATGTTTCGAAACCGAAAGCAAATCTCCTTCCCCACAACTGTCAACTGGTACCCGACAGAAACACCAAGAGAGATAATTAAGTGCCGGAAATCCAAATCTCCAGCAACCACAACGGGCTGCCAGGCTTCCCCTGCAAAAATATACGAGGCATTTATAAAACACACTCATCAACTCAAATGCACAGAGCCACAAAGCACCTTTCCAATGGCGGCGGTGGTGTTGCCGGCGGCGTCAAGGGCGTCCGTCCTCTCGCGAACCTCGTGGCTCATACCGGCCATCTCGGCGATACCGCCGGCGTTGTCGCTGATGGGACCGTAAGCATCGATGGCCAAGCCAGTCGCCAACGTGCTCAGCATGCCCAAAGCAGCCACGGCGATGCCGTACATGGCAGCCAAACTGTAACTCAAGTAGATGGCGGCGGCGATAGCGAACACAGGGACGATCACAGACTTGTAACCCAAAGCGAGACCGAAGATGATGTTCGTGGCCGCTCCAGTCCTGCACGAATCAGCAACGTCTTGCACGGGCCTGAAACACAACCACAAATTCAGGCGTGGAAGTGCTGGTATAAAAACGCCACTCAATCCAATGCACTCTTTCAATCACATGCACGATGCACTCGGGAAACGACCAGGAACCTTTCAGTCCAGATACTTTTCAAACAACATCCACTATACTCAGAGGCTTGCGGAAACGTACTGGTAGGCATTGCTGGTGAAGTACTCCGTCACAAAGCCAATGATCAGACCGGCCCAAAGGCCGGAACCCACACAGAAAAAGATGTGCCTGCATGTAAAAAAACGCAAGTGCATCGCATGTCAGTCTGAGAACATTACATCACAACAACAATGCACGCCATTCGCGTCAGGAACAATCACAAAACAGTCCAAAATCCACATCCAAAACCCCAAAAAAACTAGCTTCCAGGTGACCAGATTCCAACTCACCAGTTCTTCACAACCTTCGGCAAGTGACCCACCACGTTGATGGTGAACGTCGCAGGCAACGCGAACCAAGACACCAAGAAGATGGCCACGGTCATGAAGATCGTAGAAATGATCAACTGACGCTTCAAAGTCGGCTCGATCTCCTTCACGTCCTTGATCGTGAAAAGGTCCGTCGCAAACAAAGTCGTCAACAGGCACACCAGGATACCGGAGGCGCTGATGATCAACGGGAAGCACATGGCCACGAAGTTGCGGTCCGTGCCGAACGAAGAAATCGAAGACACCACCAGAGCCGCACAAGTCGACTCCGCAAAAGAACCGAACAAGTCCGCTCCCATACCTGCGATGTCGCCCACATTGTCCCCCACGTTGTCGGCAATCACCTGCACACAACCGTAAGAGGTCAGCAACCGGAAAAACGAACGATCCCGACGGAATCTCTCGCATCCAAACCTTCACCGAAACAGCTTGGAACGAAACTTCCATCCATGGCTTCAGGAGATGAAAAGGGCTTATGAATGGCTTGCTGTGCATCAATAGCCAAGAACATCCAGAGTGTAAGACATTGCCTTGTTCATTCACTCATTTAGGTCTTCCGAATTCTCAGGATGTCAGTATCGACTGTGATGCAGACAATGTTTTACATCTTCAAAAAAACATATTGCTCACAACCACTGGACCCTGTTCACAAAGTGCACCCTAAAAACTACCGACACATAAACACACAGTGGAGACTGCACAGCCACTTACAGCGGGGTTCCTGGGATCGTCCTCGGGGATGTTCTGCTCGATCTTCCCCACCAAATCGGCGCCCACATCCGCGGCCTTCGTGTAAATGCCGCCACCCACGCGACCGAACAGAGCCACGGAAGAACCGCCCAAACCGTAACCGGTGATGGCTTCGTACAGACCCACCCAGTCGTTACCGAAGTAAAGCTTGAACACCAAAATCGTCAAAAAAAGCACCAGAAGACCGTTGGCCGCCAGCAAGAAACCCATCACGGAACCAGAACGGAACGCCACGATGAAAGCCTTGCCAACGCCACGACGAGCCTCCAGAGTCGTCCTCGCATTGGCGTAAGTCGCAATTTTCATGCCCAAGTAACCCGACAACGTGGACGTGATGGCGCCCAAAATGAAAGCCACGGTGCTGAAAAAGGCGTTCGCGATCGACGACGGACACGACTGTGACGGGTCGAAGTCGCACGGCTGACGATCGAAGCTGAAGCCGCCCACGGAAGCCAGGAACACGAAGATGATCACCGAGAAGATGCCCATGAACACGCCCAGGTACTGATACTCCGTCGTCAGGAAGGACTCAGAACCTGCAAAACGCATAGACACATACCAACGCTGCTATTTAAACAAAACCCTCACGCGCCGATTTTTTGAGGGCGAAGATGATCTGGTGGATCCCAGAAATTGGGCGCGAGAGGCCCACGGAATTACCACAAGGAAATACTTTATGAACTCTTGATTAAGCCTGATCAAGAAATCTCGGGCTCACAGACATATTACACAGACCACTCCATCCTGAACACCACTGAGGGTTTAGCCGTGTCTGGGACAAAATAAAAACCTCCGTACCACTGCGCAACTAAGCGCAATCCAACAACTCCAAACCAATCTCAAAAAAGCCCGCAGATCTGAAAGCAATCACCCACATTTGCAATCCACCGCATCAAGAATAAAGTAGTCGCACACGCAAACACAGAGAGAGAGAGAGAGAGAGAGAGAGAGAGAGAGAGAGAAACGCACCTTCCGAGATGGCGGCCTGGATCTCGGCGCACTTGGCCACGACGTCGGAGTCGTCAATGCCGTCCTCGTCCACGTGCATGTAGCCATTGTTGCTCTCGTGGCTTCCGCCCACCGTCACGCGCGACACAATGTACCACTGCGACAGCGCGAACAGAATGCCCACCACGCACGCCGACGGCACGAAGGCCAACACGAACACGTCGCCCAGCACCATCGCAGACCTGACTAATAGCCTCCCGCCAGTTGATACTGCCGCGCCTGCCCGAGCACATCCACCGTAGGGTTAAGACACTATCAATCCACTCCCAACTGCAAAGGAATGAACGCAGAAATTTTCGCAGCACGTCCCCGATCTCTACCAAATCCGGCAAGAAACGATCGGACACGACGGTGCATCATCCCTCACACACGACGACTACTACCACCAAAACCAAAACAGCGCATTGTCCGAAAAAAACAGGTATTGACGCATGCCGGCAACCCTGACATGCGAAAGAAGTACCCGTGTGAAAGTAATCCAGGCACAGACACAAGCTGACGACTATTCCCAGTTGGAATTTGGAAAGCTCAAGCAGCAAAACAGAAACCGAGCGAGAAGCAAACCTGTGACGGTGATGGAGCAGCTTGATGCACAAAGTGGAATCAGCAGAAGCAGACACCCAACATTCAAGAAACACTGAGCAATAACTTAGCTACCCCATTGTCTTGGGCTCTTCCCCTTCAGTTCCCCTGCCCTAAATTTTGTTTCACGGGCAGCCAGCTCTGTCTGCCCGACCGACCGCACGACCCTTGCTTCCATCCGATCATTCGCCGTCAGCTCGTGCAGAGTTATCCGTTGTGTAAGAAAAAGTTTAATTTTAGTTTTGTGGGTATGATCCATGTCCACATTCGCGTCGTTCATGAGGATTCTCTCGAATGTTACCGTTTCGACAATGGGACAATAGGTTACCGTTTGCACAAAAGGGAAACAATTTGGCGCTTTAGACTTTTCGATTTTTGGATACGAAAATTGATATCTACATTTTTCAAAAATAGACTCTGGAGAATTCAGACCACTTGCAAGCAAAAGCCATGTTGGCTCTAATTCCTGTTGCCTGCGCATCACTCCCGGTCATTGATGGGGCATAGATTGTGGAGGCCTCTTGTAATCTTGTGTAGTTTGCTGGAGATCAGCGGCTAAGTGAGTTGGCCTTCTACTGGCATCATTCAAGATGCGCTCGTGCTGGCTTTCAGAATTTGTTTTCTTATCAAATCTATAATTGCGCTTGGCACTTCAGATTGTGCAGAGGAATCATTGTCCTCAACCAAAAATGCCACGATCGTATAACAGAACTGGTCTAATGGCATTCGTACTATCCAGGATACCCAAGAACCTATCCAGGATATCCACCATGATCCTGCAAAACCATATTTGTCAATCAAACTGCTTTCCCTGCATCGAAGTATGAACAACTGGTCGGGGGGGGGGGGAATAGAAGCGTTCGCCAAGCCTAGGCTACGGATAATATCATGTATCTAGAGAATATTCCAAGGTCGCCCTCCATTACCAACCTCCATTACCAACCACACGAATTGAACCAGTCTATGGATGAAAATTGTTGCACTACTGAATGGGGAATGATCATCCCAAGGGTAGGGTGCCCAGCAATGATTTCTCACCTGCACAGCAATCACACATGATACTTGAGAACGATAATGTTCAATATTTCTGAGTCCTTGATGATGTCAGTAACATGGTTCTGGGCATGAGCCTTCATGCTACGGTCCATCTGGAAGATCATTATTAGAGGAGAACCAAAAAGATTTCCTAGAAAGTAAAAAACGGACATCATTTTAGTGCATCAGTTCCTATTTAGTCCAGAAAAGAATGATGCACAAAGAACCATAGAATGAGAACAGATCGTCACACTGGAATGTCCTAGTCGGTGCTTTTCTTTCGTGTTTGGTGGAGATCGATAACTAATTAAACTTAATTGCTACTTGAAAGGAGTATTCATTTCAAGTTCTTTTATTGCAGAGACTGAGGACAGCAACAAATTGTACCAAAACAGAACAGTTTTGCAACGAGCATGAAAGTTTTCCAACATAAATTTACACAGGTAAAATGAAGAAAAGGGTCAAGATGTTCAAATAGGAGTCATTTGTTAGTAGAACAGAGTGGGTCTCATGGGGACTTTCGTTTACAAGTCCAAAATTTATTTATGTTTAGAAAAAAACAGATGCAAGGCTGTTTCACTGATTCTGGTGATATAAGATTTGACCGCGTCTAAATCATACTTTTCACAATATGATCAATCGAATCAGCCATTTTTGAACCACAAAGACTTGGTTAAAAGCAGGTAACTTGGTCGTCTCAGATTGTCGATACATCAGATGGTAACACATTAATGCCGAGAGCACACATAAACCTCAAAAGGAACATCATTCTTGTCATCTCACCAAGTGTTGCCTCCGCCCCTCAGCGATTAACCGAGAGTGTTTATGTGCAAAACGCTCAGGTGCAGTTATACGCTACCCTTGCTTCAGAGGCTCTCCATGGTACTACTTAAAATGCCATCACGGGTGCAGGCGACCAATCGAAAACATTGAACATCTCAGTGTACTTAATTTGAGGGTCCCTCGAGTTAAATCGTACTGGGCAGTTTCTTAAATTTGTCTTATGTAAATGCAAGTCTTATAGAGCAGGGACTTGGTCTTTGTACAAAAGGTGAGTTTCATCTATTATTACAGCCCACTTGATTTCGCAGAAGGCAGTCACCTTCAGTCGAAGCATATCATGACTTATCAGTAGCTCCGTTGTCCATCGACATCCTTGTCAGTACTGTCGCAGCGAAAAGTCCTTAAACCGAACAGGAAAACAGTCGATGAATTTCCACAACGGCCGAGGCAAATGAGACAATACTTCCAGTGCAAAAGGAAGACGATGCTGAAGTTTTTGCTGCTGTTAAGAACTCTTAACCAAGAAGCCAACGCCTTACTTGGTAGAATCGTCAGGGGCCTGATCCCATCTCCTAAATTCATCCATGAGACCAACAGCAACTCATATATTCATGCACTCGGTTGGCCTTCAATTAGCAAGTGGTGTAAGCATGCCTTCCCCAAATGTCCAGGACCACAGATCTTTGAATGGAACATTTTGGGTAGCCTATTGTCACTTCCAGTGCCGTACAGAATCCCGATCCCATTTTGAAATTGCATAAAAATTTCGTTCATAGTGGTACGAATTTGATCTCAACAGATTAGGCTCCTCAACACAACTTAGCGATCCATCTCTTCTCAGCTCTATACTGATCACCCAATGAAAGCACACTCCTGAATATTGGTAAAAAGGCTTTGCGTAACGCAATCACTGGTCTCCCTTCTTACCTGTCAAGAATATGCAGTTCGAATTCCAGAATGCAAGATGGGCAAACGCACTACTTACATGTCATTTCCAAGAATTTCACCCCTTCTCTCCCGGTAGTGATTGTAGGGGAACCCAGCTTCACTACATTAAAACGCTGGGACATGCGGAGGAAGCCCAGAATTGGTGGACACCAACACGACCAGGCCATCGCCTTAGGAGTCCTCCTAGCCAGTGGGATGGCCGCAGCACCAAGGGCTCATCGAAAGGCAGGCACACACAATCTGATCACGCCAGGAAAATCAGTCTTTCTGAAGAAGAAAAACGCATCGCATGACATGTAAATCTTCCAGGGGCAAGCATGTCAAAAATCCAGTTGAGGTACTTGTGAAAAATCACCTGCGTGTTTGCACACGCCGTTCTCTTAAACCCTAAATCCCAGACAAGGCGTTGCTCAGCATCTTGGCAATACAGGAGCTTCTTATCTCCACCACCTTGCAGGAGCTGCATTGGGCGTGCCGATGGTAGCTGCAGCTGGATTCTAAAGCCTTTCGAGTTACGTACAGCAGACTCAGCTTCCTTCCGTGGGCTCAACGTGCACAGCTGCTCTTGTTGCGAAACTCTGCTAATTCTCTGAGCGCCAACTGTAAGTCACGATGAAGGCTTTCAAAGGCATGGTATGTTGTGTTGGAATTAAACACTTTAGGTTGATTTAATTCACCCAAAGTCCATAGACATTGAGATTAAATAGCTAAATAAATGTAACATAAGACAAAACAATTTGGTAGTTGAAGCACCATCTGACATCAGTAGCTAGATCACCATGGTACCTAGGCTACACCACTAGGTAGTGCACAATGTACACCTAGTAAGTCTTTACATATTCTATGTTATGCAGAAAGACTTCAAGTAATATATAATGTAGCTCAAAGAATGAAGCTAGGGGATATAGTTGAGTTGAGCATTTCTCTCAATATCTCTCTTCTATGGTTGGGTGGAAAGTTATACTCTCATATCTATTCTGTCTTTATACAGTTGAACATTCTGTTGGAGCAAAGTTATTATTCTTGAGAGGAGTCAAATTGAGATCACAATAAGATTGAACAAGGTTGATTCACTTGTTTTGACCTTTTTATTCCTCAAATCTCAAGGTTTTGATTGCATCTTAAGTTATTGCAAATCAAATTGTTGATCCATTGGATCCGTGTTGTCTTTTTGTTGGGCCTCATGGATATGTTTGGTGGTGAGAATTTTCATATAAGGAAGCTTAAGATGTCTCATCATTTGCAAAAAAAAGGACAATGGAAATTGGTGACTGGAGAAGATTCAAAACCAACTAGAGGAGATTCCACTACGAATGCACCAAGAATCATACAAGGTGGGGAGAGTGGGGAAGTTAGAGTTAATGAGG
This sequence comes from Neckera pumila, assembly GCA_963969595.1. Classification (NCBI taxonomy): domain Eukaryota; kingdom Viridiplantae; phylum Streptophyta; class Bryopsida; order Hypnales; family Neckeraceae; genus Neckera; species Neckera pumila. The sequence goes on along the minus strand of OZ018408.1, from coordinate 791,001 downwards.
GTACCAATGATGGTGCTAATAATGCTATTGCTGTTAATAGCAATATAGCAAAATGGATGGAACAATGAACCACTTCAACACAAAGGTAAGAAAAGTGTTAAATGTGGAAAGCTTAGACACAAAGGTAAGAAAAGTGTTGAAAGCAATGATGAAGATGATTATGAAGATTATTTTGATTATGAACACATTTCTAATCTTGACCACAAAGCTAAGAAGTGCAAAGGTAAGAAATTTTTTGAAAGTAGTGATGAAGATGATTATGAAGGCAATTCTAATCTTGATAGTGATGGTGAAAAGGACAAAACATCCAAGAAAAGAATCAAGACAAATGCCATGGGTGATAGGTAGGTGAATCACTATATGTCATTGGTAGTGATGAAGATAATTTTGAAGATGATTTTGATTATGAAGACATTTCTAATCTTGACCACAAAGCTAAGAAGTGCAAAGATAAAAAAAAAGTTTTAAAAGCAATGATGAAGATGATTATGAAGACAATTCTAATCTTGATACTAACAGAAATTAGGACAAACTATCCAAGAAAAGAATCAAGGCAACTGCCGTAGGTGATAGGTAGCTAAATCACCATATATCATTGGTAGCTAATCCACAATGGGACCTAGGCTACACCACTAAATAGTGCACAATGTACACCTAGCAAGTCTTTACATATTCTATCTTATATGGAAAGACTCTAAATACTAGGTAGTATAAGGTAGACCAACCCATTGTGGTCAGATGACCCATAGTGGACACCTAATGACCCCATGACAATTTTTTTGGCCACAATCAATGTCTAATCTGACACCAATGGAGTGATTAGTGACCTCATTAGGAACACCTGCTTTTTTAGTGTAAATCATTGTAGGAAGTGAATTTTTATGGCCTTCTACATTAGAAATTATTGTAACCACTTTAGGTGATTAAAAAGAGCATATTGGATACACTTTTTGTTGGTTATGGAGTAGCCTACTGACTCTTTTGGACATATCGCTTTAAAAACCCATAACAAATTCATACTTTGTTTGAAAAATATAATTTCAATTGCTCTCACTATTTCTCACACTTATCTTCATGTGGGAAAAAATTTGAAAACTTTCAGCAATGGCATGGGGGTAGACTCCAAAGTTTGACCACAATGGGCTGGTTTACCTTATATCTCCGAAGGTGAAATAGATAGAGTTGAACATATCTCTCAATATCTCTCTTCTATGGTCAGATTGCAAATTACACTCTTTCATCTATTCTATCTTCTTATAATTTAACTTGTTGCTACAATCCTCTCATACAATCATGGCTATGGCTATGTGAATTCTACGCATTAAATAGACCCATCCCAAGTTTGTTGATCTTTTCTATCCAAATAGAAAACCAAAGACACATTGCTTCATGTCCCAGAATATGGACTCACTCAATCCTGATTATTGCAAAAGCAGGTAGTGCCTTGAAATTGCATATTAGACAATGCCCAACACTAGCAATGCAAGGACAGGTCGGACAGCCAGATACCGATTTCATCTTTGACTGATTTTAAATTAATTAAAATTGAAATGAATTTTGAAAGTTATCATAATTTACAAAGAAATGAAAAAAAATTCATGAAGATGGATCAAAAGTATTTAGGATGAACAATTGCACTTCTATCTTACATGAAAGTATTCTCTTGTTATCCATTGGACATTGAGTGTCCGTGGCAACATTACAAGGTTAAATATGGAAAGACTTGTGAGGACAAGGCAAGCCATAATATGTTTGACAAGGTGATGTATTGCTTAAAAAAATCCTATTGATGAGGTCTTTTGCTTCTACCACATGGAGTGGCTATGGCAGAGACTTCATAGCCACATTAATAAGGTTTAGGAATTGTTGCAAGAAATCATAGCCACATTGATAAGGCCTTAATAGTTGTTGCAAGAAACACTTGCTATTTTTGTCTCAAAATAGCCTATTTTAGTAAATACTATGACATTTGGAATTTAAAAATTTTAAATGAAAAAGAATATGAATAATTTGTAAAGCATTAAAAACATTTATCTCAAAATAGCCTATTTTAGTGAGTACTAAGACTTTTGATAGAAAAATTCTTTAAATGAAATAAAATATGAATAATTTGTATAGCATTAAAAACAGTCATACTACTAAAATCATAACTCCCTTTGTAATATCACAAATGCTACCATTAATAATAGAGGCTCATGCTTGCTATGCTACGCATTCATTGTATCACATATTAATAAAATTTTGATATATTTGAATAGAACGCACAATAATGATTTCAATATTTATTTGAAATAATTAATTTTTGACAGTACGTTTTCACTCGGACTCCATCTCTCGATAAGAGATGAAGCTGCCTACGTACCTCAGGCTCAAAATCACATTATCTCTGAATAGCCTAAGGATTAGAGTGATGATACGTAGTTCTAGCTGAGAAGCAACGCGACTCCTCAGAAACTCAACCTTTAAGAGGTACAACCTTAACCTTGAAGAGGTACGAACTAGTGGTATGAAACAGCAGTATACTGACCGTATACGCATACGTAGCCAAGCTACCTGACCATTGACCAGGTCTCGACACTCCCCCTCTTGGCGGAGGTGGGATGCCAGAAAACCGGTTCTGTTTGACCTAATCGCAAAGTATCGTAGTTTTTCAAAATCCTGTCACTAGTCGTTATGAACTAAGTTGTGTCTTTTCCTTTCGGACTTGTGCTAACGATCGCATCTTCATTGACAACATATGTTTGTGGTGGGAAGATGGTGGTAACGTTTTTGTAAACAAATCAGCGATGTTCTCGGCAGAGGTAATCTTCTCGATGGATATGGTGCCGATTTTTGTTTGCTCAGCAGCATAGAAGATTTTCGGTGTCAAATGCTTCGTATTGTTGGATTTAATGAAACCTTCTGACATCTGGTGCCGGCAGGCGTCATTATCCTCGAAGATCTTCATAGGTTTTATATCAATCTCGAGGTTTGCTAACGTTTTTAGGCTTGATGACATATTTCGCAGCCAAACAGCTTCCTTGGTGGTGTCAAATAAGGCGATCAATTCAGCATGATTTGAAGATGTTGCGACTGTGGGTTGTAGCTTCGAACTCCAGGAGATCGCTAAATCAGCCATAGTAAAAACGTAGCCGGACTGCGACCTTCCTTTCTCAGGAGCCGACAGGTACCCGGCATCTGCATAACCTTTAATCGGTTGAAAATTTCTTTCAAAAAGAATGCCGTAGTCTCTGGTCCCGTTCAAGTAACGTAGCATATGTTTTACTCCGCGCCAGTGTCGTTTAGTCGGTTCCGCGCTATGTCTTGACAATAAATGAGTTGAGAACTTCAGGTCTGGTCTTACATTTAGCGATAACCAAGACATTGACATTACAGCGGTAATATATGGGTACTCCGAAGAGAGTATCTCTTCATTCTCTCGCAACGGACCATACTCGTCATGATCCGTTTTTAGGGTTCTGACCGTTAAAGGTGTGGAGACTGGATGAGCCTCTGACATCGCGAATTTCTCGAGAAGTCTACTTGTATATGAAGTCATATGCAAGAATACAGAGCCGTCCTCAAAATGCTCTAGTTCCACGCCTAAGCATCTTGGAGTTCGTCCATAGTCCTTGACTTTGTACTTGTGTTTCATCAGGTCAACAGTTTTCTTGACTGCTGCCCGAGTGCCGAAGATATTTAAGTCATCGACATAAATTGCGATCAGCACAAGGTGCTTTCCTCTGCGGTTCACAAATACACAAGGTGTGTATTTATTTGCTTTAAAACCCTGTTGGATCAGATAATCCGTTAAATTCTGGTACCATAGTCGTCCAGACTGTTTCAAGCCATAAATGGCTTTCTGGATCCTTACAACTTGACCCAGTTCTCTCTTTCTCTTCCTAGAGATGATATTCAGATTTTCAAGATTGGTAGGATCTGAGGAGGGGGCAAACGTCACACGTTTATGGCCCTTTCCCAAATTCTGCGTTTTCTTGTCGACTAGCTCTGCTTTTGCTCTCTGGGACTGTCCCGAGTTGCCCATATCCTGCATTGAGCTCTCTTTTGTCGAGTTGATGGATTCTACCCCTTCGGGGAGCTCCATATACATTTCTTTGTCCATCCTGCCATACAGGTAGGCTGTGACAATATCTAACAGTCTAAATGAGAGTCTTTCCTGCACAGCCAGAGCTATTAGGAATCTGAATGTAATTGAATCCATTACTGGGCTGTAGGTGAAATCATAGTCAATTCCAAACTGTTGAGTAAAGCCCTTCGCAACTAAGCGTGCTTTATAGCGGATTATCTTTCCTTCAGAGTCTCTTTTCTTTGCAAAAACCCATTTAGAACGAATGGGTTTCATATCAAGTGTCTTAGGCTGCGGCACCCCAAAGACTTGTCTTTCTTTCATTGAATTCATCTCATCTTGCATTGCACGTTTCCAGTGCGGCCATTCTACTGATCTCTTTGCTTGTGGGACCGTTTTTGGTATGTCAGGGTTTTCTAAAATAGCATTGACGGTGTGCACCATCAAGGCTTCATTCTTACAAATGGTTCGTCTATCCCAGACGTGATCAGTGAGTGCTACATCCGTTGCTTCTTCGAAGCTAGGCTGGTTAGTTGCTACTCCCCTTGGACCTTGTGTTACTCCCCCTGTCTCCGGCAATGCCCCCCCAGTAATATGTGGTGCTCTCCCTAAATTCTTTGGCTTATTTTTAGACCCTAAAGGACGTCCCCTTTTTCGTCGAATTTGAGAGACGTTCGCCGGTGTATTATCTGGTAGTATTCGTGCTGGAGTGTATTGGACTTGGGTGTAGGGGGTTTTTACAATATCAGGTGTGTCAGCAAAAGCATCAGGTAGCTTGTGAGCAAGTTCTCGCAGCCTCAGTATTCGTTGCACTTCCCCATCGCAGCGATAATCTGGGCTGTCGTCAATTGTCGCTGTATGCCAATTAATGTCTAAAACCGTGGCAGGCAGCTGTTCTTTGATTTCCATGAATGGAAAATGTTGTTCATCAAAATGGCAGTCTAGAAACCTTGCCCTAAATAGGTCTCCAGTTTTTGGTTCTATATACTTTATCAGGGAATTACCTACGTTCCCAACGTAGATACCCTGCTTCCTCTGAGGTCCGAACTTTTTCCTTTTCGTGGGGTCAAGCGGCACCTCAACAGAACATCCGAATTTCCTTAAATGTTTTATATCCGGTGCATTTCCCGTCGCTAACTGATGTGGACTCATCTTATTTCCTGCAGATGGGCGGTATCTAATGAGATCAGCAGCATGCATTACTGCGTGGCCCCAGGCCGTTAAAGGTAAATTGGACTTGAGTAGTAGAGGACGAGCTATCCATTGTATTCTCCGAATTAAGCTTTCGGCGAGTCCATTCTGAAAATGGACTTCTGGTAGTGCTACTTCAAGTGTTATACCTTGTGCTGTGCAGTAATTTTGGAATGTTTTAGACATAAACTCACCTGCCCCATCAACTCGAATGTCCTTGACACTATTATCTGGAAATCTAACTTGCATCCTGATTAACTGTATCAACATCTTCGCGAAAGCGTGATTCCTTGTTGACAACAGGTTGACCTCACTCCACCTTGAGGTGGAGTCTATCATCACCATAAAGTACCTAAATGGTCCTGATGGTGGTGATATCGGGCCACATATGTCAACCTGAATGCGATTGAGGAAAGGTTTGAGCTCTTTATCTTTTATTTCTTTTGCTGGACGTAGTATGAGTTTGCCCTGAGAGCATGCCAGGCATGACTCGGGTAGCCTTGATGAAATTTTGATGTTTCCCGCTGTCGATTTTAATATATTTTGCAGCATTCTCGTTGAGGGATGACCCAGGCGGTCGTGCCAAAGTCTGCCATCATCAGTGATCTCTCCTGTAAGTGCAATAAACTCGTTGGTTGCTATTTCAAATTCGATAAGGCCATTGTCAGTATAATAAAACTTCTCTACACAATTTCCATGTTCGTTCGTAAGGGTCTTGAACCTTTCCCCTGTCGTGAATATGTGTGTGTTGATCTCATAGCCACTGTTAAACACATCATTCTCGCATAAAACTTGTCTTCTTGCCGTCGGAATAAGAAGAGCTCTTTCAGCATAGATGCGAGTGCCTCCAGGTAAAATAAACGTAGCTGGTCCTGATCCACGTACAATGAGATTTAAACCACTCATCGAGGCTATCTTATAGTTTCCACGCTGCATCTTCGTGAAGTATTTGGCACTTTTGACGACTGTAATTGTCGCTCCTGAATCAAGTAGCATCATTGATCTATTTGTCCGCTGTTGCTGTTCAAATACTGCATTTGTCTCCTCAACGCGAACCTGGTCCAAATAATTATATTCATCTTCGTTTTCAGTACGTTGCTTTTGATTTTTGTTCTTGTCATTACTGATTTTCTTAGTGCCTCTCCAGGGTGACAAATTATTTTCTCTTCGGTATTTATCAACAACGTCCTTTGGTGTTCGACAATCTCGTGCGAAGTGACGTTTCTTGCCACATCTGAAACACTTCCCAAAGGTTTTTGATTTATTCTTCCTTATATTATCCTCATCTTTCTTACCAGGGGTCGCGGATCTCCGAGCCCTCTTCTCTTGTCGTTTCCACAGTTTTCTTCTTCTGTTTGGATCCTGCTGCTTTTCTCTTGTGTAATTCAATTCTGGGGTCGCTATAGTCCCAGCAGGTCTTTGTTTTGCAAATTCTTTTGCAACATTGTTGAATTTCTCATTCTCAGCCAGGTAAATGAATAGGTCTCTTGAGTTCTTATATTCTCTTGCTAGCAATGACTCTCGAAGTCCCATCCTTTCGGGTCCCATTGTCGATAATGTCTTGAATATTATGTCTTCTTCTGTTACTGGCCTCTTACAATATGCTAGCTTTGCTGTCAGTTTAAATAGCGCTGCTTTATAATCATCAAGTAGGTCAAAATCCATATGACGAAGACTTAACCATGCTTGCCATGTTTCAGGATATGTAATTTCACGCATGGCTTCAAAACGGGATTGAATCTCTTTCCAGAGGTCGCAAGGTGTATCATGATGATACATTTGAAGGGCTAGATCGTCTTTGAGTCTTAGACGGATTGCTAAGGTAGCTGTGTCTTTCTGCATTCGATCATAATCTGCTTCGGACTTTCCAAAAATCAATGTGGGATCTTCTTCCTTTGCCTTCCTCCGTCTTTCTACTTCAGCCGGTGTCGGTGGGCGAGTTGTTATACCCTCTAAGCCTTTACTAGAAAGGTATTGACGCATATTCGTCATCCACATTATGTAATTTGTCCCGTCCTCTTCCAATGGTTTGAAACCTGGTTCTGCAGGTATTCTTGGATAGACAGATTCTGTTTGTAAGGCCATCGACGCTCCTTGTTTTTAAATTTCGTTCAAAACTTCTATTTTCGCTCTGCGGCGAGCAGTGCTGATAACGTGACAGTACGTTTTCACTCGGACTCCATCTCTCGATAAGAGATGAAGCTGCCTACGTACCTCAGGCTCAAAATCACATTATCTCTGAATAGCCTAAGGATCAGAGTGATGATACGTAGTTCTGGCTGAGAAGCAACGCGACTCCTCATAAACTCAACCTTTAAGAGGTACAACCTTAACCTTGAAGAGGTACGAACTAGTGGTATGAAACGGCAGTATACTGACCATATACGCATACGTAGCCAAGCTACCTGACCATTGACCAGGTCTCGACAATTTTAATATTTTGTAAAAACATTTTCAATCATGCATTCATAAAAATAATATTTTCACACAATGTTATATTACAGAAATAGAGTAGTAGTTTGCAATCACCTCTGGAATATCACTTTTACAGCTTTTATGATTTCAAAATTCTATTGCTACTACCAAATAATTTGAGAAATTTATTCAATTGAAGCAATTTCGGATTTCACAACAATTAAGTTGTTCATGAAGTTTTTGAAATTTGCAAATTTTTCTTTTCAACTCACCAAGTTTTTGGATTGCCATTGTTTGTAACAATTGAGTCAACTTTTGAATGCATTATAATAAATGTGTATCTTTTATAGTACTCACCATTGCATATATTTCAATCATCATTCAATAAATTTCTATTGTACATTTCAATATATGCTTACTTATAAACAAAATTATACAAAGATTCTAGTAATTTTTATTTGAAGATTTATTGAAATTTTTGCTTTGCATTTTATCTAATACATAAAAATTCTAATAAAATTCTAATAAAATTCTAATGATGAATGCGTAGCATAGCAAGCGCCAACCGCTAGTATGTCTTAAAAAATTTAGGATTTAAAAAGTTTATCTCTAAAAGTTACACACGAGAAAAGAGCAATAGAAAATACCCCCAAAATGGGTACTTTGATGTTTGATTTTTAGAAAATAGAAAATAAATTCAAAAATTTAAACTCAAAATTTTATTAATTTTCTAATTTGAAAGTACTCCTTTTTAACCATTTGCATCTTTGGAAAAGAAATTGTGTTCTCTATACTTGCTCAAAGGCAGTATACTTTGAGCACATCTAGAAGGTGGATAATTTATTATTTTTAGAAAATCTCTTTGTGGACTTGTGTAACTTCAGTAAAAGACCTTGTTGTCCAATTTTGACCTTCAAATTTTCATTTTGGATCAAAATAATACTAAAATCTTGTAAAATGGCAAAAATAGACATCCAATTTAGGAATTGTTTAAAAATAGAAAATTAGTTAGAAAAAATTTAAAAAATTAGAAACAATTATTTAATGTACCTTCGTTTCAAATTTCATTTAAAACAAACATAAAGCACAAAAGTTATAGGTGAAAAAACATTTGTCCAAGGTTGAGGGGACAAAAAAATGGACACATGTTTCTTGAAATCACCTTTTTCAAGATGTGATTGATCAAATAGCTTGGAGTAACCTAATGTATGGGCCCGATTACACTAATAATGAAATTTTGTATTATATTACAATTAATATTTATTACCTTATTATCTTACTCACTCTAATTCTCACAAATACTGTTCGAGCTGATTTTGAATATCGGTAGCATTAGTGGCATTCTTGACATGCAGTGTTTTTTATGTAAATATAAACACTACTAAAAATTACAATAGTTGACAAATAGCTAGTGTTCACAATGACATTTCATATTGGTAACACTAGACAATAGTGTTGTTTACATTTAATGTTAGAGGTTGCAATTAGTATTGCAAATATTATATATCATTATCAGTATACCATCTCTTCCATGACCCTATTTCGAGATATTTTACTCACTTTCCAACTAGTTGCAATGTTCCCTAAGGATCTAGTGGCTCTTCATGTTGCATTATGTAACATTATCCACCATTGCTAATATTACATTCCATATTCTATGACTACATCCAATAGATACCAAGATCTTCAAATATACTTAGCTAACTTGGAAAGCCATAAGGTAGAAACACCAAAAAATGACATTTTCAATATCACTACTATGTGGATGGCCTAAATGAAGGGGTGGGTATTTATGTCAGATTAGAATGTTAGCCTATTCAAGTGAAAACCAAGTTAACCCCTAAAGTCCTATTGTCCCCTTGGGGGACAAATCAGATTTACGGGCTCAATTTTTTGTGAATTTTTTTGAAACTTTTCCATAAGATAGAAAAACTGATTAGCTTTGTGGGAATATAATTTTTATTTCAATTGGTGCTTGGGAGCAAAAGTTATACCACAAAAAGCCTCAAATTGAACTCGGCGGGCAACACAAAACTTTTTGCAAAAATTCAAAATAAATTTTAATTTTTTTTTTCACTAAAACTCTATATTTTTGTCTACATGTGAAGCTTTGATTCATTTTATTTGGACTAATAATGAGCAAGTTATGGACAATCTTGTTTTTCGGGCAATCTAAACATTTTTTGGAAAAAATAACTTATAGGATTCATTTCTCAATGCAATTTTCACAATTTTTTACTGTTTTTTTTTTAAGAATGTTGTGTTTGCTTGCTAAAACAATCTCACCATTGCAATTATTGTATTTCAATCCCATCTAAGAGCTATTAACAATTTAGTTTTTTTTCAATCTTGGACTTATTTCTACTTAACAATTTTTAAAGAATGAAAATCAAGTGTGTTCATTTTTAGTTTCTTTTTGTAGACTTTCAACTTACATCTTCAACATAAATTTTTTTTAATTCAAAGTCTGTAGTGCAAAAAATTTCCACAAATGGTGGTCAAAGTCATTTGAAATTGCAGGTCAATGTTTGAAAAGCTTTCTTTTTCAACTTTGAATGCTAATATCTTCCAATCTATACGGCCAAACTTCGTGAAATTTTTACCAGATGATCTTTGACAAATGAAGTACAAGATCCTATGGTTAGATTCTAAAAAAAATCTATTTTTTGAGTTCTTGGATGAACACAACCAAAATGGCAGTTTTGAGTGGTTTTTGACAGAAAAATGGCCTTGGGACTTTAGAGGTTAAGCCATTTTGTAATTTTTTTGATATTTACACATAAATGTTATAAGTTCTCAAAATAAAAAGGATAGGATACCAATTCATGTCCTCGAACTTCCTTTGAAGCACAAAATGCTCAACTCTCATTAGTTGTCTCAAAGTATCCTTCAACTCCCATTGCTCTTGAAACCTTGTATTGTTTTGGGGTGAAAGTAAGTGGCTATGCAAGACCTATATGTATATGATAAAATTAGAAAAGGGTCAATTTTGGAGCTTCCTAAGCTTCTTCTTAGAATAATAATGAAGTTATTGATCTTAAATCCAATGGGTTGAAAATTTTATTTTACTTTCAAGTTAAATGGAGGGGCTAACAAAAAACATTTAAGTATAGTCTTCTTCATGGAGCCAAAAAAATACACGACTTGGTTCAAGAGTGCCTTCTCTACATTCTTAGCAAACTCTTCAATCAGTGTTCTTATGTTGCTCATGGTTAAAAAAAGACATAGTAATGGGTTAAACTATTTGATTCAAATCCAACCTAATCCAACTATAGGGATTGAAAAAATCTTCTCAACCTAATCTTTCATGCAAGCTTCCATTTTAACTAGCTAAGTGAAGGATAAGCTTAAATTATCAATCAATAGCTAGAGCCTATAGAGCATTGCATGTGAAACAAAGTGGGCACAAAGTAAGGCCTTAGGGTTAGTTGATCCTCAATTTCTTTCTTTTGGTTAGCAAAGTGAACTTAAGCATATGGTTAGATTACAAAAATCATCCAGTTCAATATTTATTACAGTTTTCAATAATAAATGTCATCCTTCATTTGTAGTATATTTGTATAATAGAGTTACCAATATTGAATATCATTATTGTTGTACATGATGATCGCAAACTCATTTCATTGCTATAAACAATTATCTTTAGTAAAGCAATCAATGAAATGGTTGGAGGTAGATCAATGAGTAGGAGCCTCAACTAATTTACTTTCATTAAAAATTGTACTTTAAATTGAAGACATAACCCCTAACAAAATCCATTTCAAAATAGACAACAATCTTTCATTGGATGAAGAAAGGAATGTTCTATTCTATAAGTGGGGATGCTTTAATGGTACAATGTCTTTCTTTTAAGACTCTTGATTGAACATGGTTAACCAAAATCCAACCATTCAACATTGAATTTATATCTAGTATTGTGAAAATAGAAGCTCAACATGTTGTTTCTCACGACAAGGTTTATCAATTTTAAGTATACTTATTTTCAACACTTCAAATATTCATAGTTTATTCATCTAGAGTCCCAAATTTGTAAGCAAAAAGTATCTAGAATCTTGCTTTGATTTCTAACAAAAACTTAGATAGTTTGACAACAGGAATAATTTTCAAATGCTTAATTGGACAATTCTAGGTGTAGCCTCCTTTGTAGTCTATAACCCTCCTATTTTGAAATTGCATAAGAAATTTTATAATGATAAAAACTTGATGTCAATTTTTGGCTTGTTTACCCAAAATTCTCTCTAAAACTCGAAATTGGTCTTCCATTGAAAGCACACCTATGCATATCGGTTAAAATGCTTCAAATGATGCAAACAATATCTTCTTCCATGCACCATGCAAATAACTTCTATAAGCCTCCCTCGTGCGTGGCATGAAGTACTAATATCAACAACTATTGCATCCCAAGAAAGGTCGTTCAGTTGCAAATGGAAACTAAATTAACCCTTGAACAATACAAATGACGTTTATTATCTTCTTAACCTAATCTTTTATGCAAGCTTCCATTTTAACTAGCTAAGTGAAGGATAAGCTTGAATTGTCAATCATAGAATCCTTCCGTGGAAGACAAGAGTGCAAATGTTCATACTTGGAATTTGTGTGGCAAGGAAAACTAAGCTTAGGTCTTCCACAGTAGTGTGACCTTCCAATGAGTGCTCTTGAATGGTTGCTCTTTGTAAGCAAACGATTCACACAGCACCCAAAAATTGAAGGATGATTTCTGCACCGAGCTAGAGCTTTAATCAAGGCCGTTTTAATTGAATCTTCTTCTTCTTCGTTTTGAACCGCGTTTTTTCAGATGGTCAGCCTGGAGAGTTGTTGGACATTCATTGGAGAGATGTCGGACAGCGGTCCATTAAACGTCCGATTCCCCAAACGCACATTGACAGCTTCGGTGGGGTGATAAGGATCCCAGAACACATACTCCGACCGATTGGTGCACAGACTGTCGATCACTGGCAAGCACGGGAGCTGACCATTGAACTGCCCTGCTCCGCAACAGCCCTCATTCACCACATTGAATCCTGAGTGGGTCCCAAAAGTTAAAAAGGCATACCAATGAGTCAATCATTCAACAAAACTGAAAAACAACAATGCTTTAATAGTCATGCTTGAGTCATAATTTCGACTCCCTACGTCCCAAAATGATCTTCTTGTTGGCCTTAATTTTCTGTTCGCCAAAAATGATCTTCCTATTGCACTTTGTCATGTTGTGAATTAGTCATTTTCAGCTTTCGATTGCTATTTGGGACTATAGAAACAACTCTGGGTAGTAGTAGTAGTAGTAGTAGTGCCCCCTCCATCCATGCAATCATCAATCAATAGACAAATGAAATGACGGAAGGTTGAGTCAATCAACATTTTTTGTTCTTATTTTTTACATTTCTTTGAGTGTTGCGTGATTAACCCTTGAAGTTTCATGACTATGTAATCACCAAAAACGCTCCAAAACTACCATTTCTAATACAACTACCAAATTTTTGGAAAAAAAACAATTTTTGACACATGTAACCGTAGGATCTTGTAGTATGATATTTTGGAAACATGTGGTAAAAATTTCAGAAAATTCCACCGTGTGGATCATAAGATATAAGCATTCAAAGTCTTGAAAATCATTTTTTTCAATGTTGCGAAAAAACGGGCAGCTGCACTTTGCAAGCTCACTTTTCAATGAAAAAATGCCGATAAAGGTGGTGCTTCTTTGAATTCAGTTTCCTAAACAAGTTTTCTATATACTTGAAAAATTTCACATCATTTGGAATTGTACAGCATATAGGAAAAAAATAGTAAGTAGAAAGAAGTAGAAAATGATTCAAAATACTAAATTGTTAAAAATTTAATCATGGAATTGAAAAATGCCAATCCCAATGGTTGTAATGTTGTAATAATCAATCTACATCCTAGGATTTTATTTTTTTCCAAAAACATTGAAAATTGAGTTGAATAAACGACTTTAAAGTTTTTTTTAGAGTAGAGAATCCATAACTGCCCACAATTCAAAAACCCTCATAACTTTTGACTTATTAATTGAAATAGAATGACTCAAAGCTTTTTAAGTATATATAAATGTAGAGAACCAATTTCAAGAAAAAATTCCAGAAAAAATGATATTTTCTGATTTGCCCAAACTGCCCAGTTACAAAAAAAAGTAACATATTAGGTCACAACTTTTGACTCGTATTTTGAAATGTCATGAAACTTGGTACACATGAAGATATTCCTCGCCCCCACCTTCTATTAAAATTTCAGCCTCAAATACGATTATCTCCAGTCACACGTACCTGCCCAAAATTTCTATACGGCCCAAAAACGCATGTTGGTCCTTTAGGGGTTAAAGGAGAGGAAGCATTGGCAAAGAAAAAACAAAGGTCTGGGGCCCATACTAACTACCCACAAAATGACAACCTCACACTCAACAAGCAAGTGTCTACCAGTGCTCCTTGAAAATGCCCCCAAAATTATTGACTTTTTAGTGCTCCCAAATTGCACTTTGAAAAGGGTTTCGAAACTCAAAATTATTAGGATGATAGGAGTGCACCGAACTCTACTTATAGCGCAAAATGGATTTTAAAAATGTTATTTTTCAACTTTAATTTGGAACATTTTGTCCAAAACAAAAAATCATTTTAGGATGGAGGGAATATTAAGAGATTGATCACAGATTCAAGACTTCAACATTAACCAATGTTGGACTACCATAGCTAAACAGTAGCTTGGTCCAAACATGTATTAAGAAAATATATGCACTGAAAGTATTGGAAAATCATTTTAATATCTTTTTAATCTTCTTCTAAGGTAATCAAAGGATCTCAAAGGATATTCCAAGTCATGAACGCAGAATTTTGGAAAGTACTATATTAATTGTTAGCCTCTGCTGTGATGGGAGTATCAATGGTATTATACAATTCAGAGCTGACAGTTGCCTTCAAACGCACCTTCTATGTTATGCTCTGTTACTACAACACTGGCATTTGATAATTCAGTGCGCAAAACACCCAAAAGTAGTTGCTTCCCTATCTATAGGAGTAGAAATAATGAATCAATTTGGAAACCTCAAAGACAGTAACAAAATTTATTGACCTATGCCTGACATTAACTAATTGAACAAATCACCTTCCTTTCAAAAAAAAACACAGCAATCTAATTGACCAAATAGAAATTTTGTTTTAAATGTTACTGTAGTTATTCCTTTGCTTCCAAGATGGCATTCTTATTCTTAGCTTGGGCAGTTCCATGAGGGATCAAAGTTAAAATGGAAGTATCAGCCCCAACTAAGCTTAACAGTGTAAGGCAGGGTTAGGAAATGAATACATTAACTTACCGTCAGGAAAAGGGTCTTGGATGAGGTCGTAAACCATATCATAGGAGTTCCCATACAGGAACATTGAGCTTTGCAGGGACTCCGTGAGCTCTGTGAGGAGAGGCTCCAGTTCCTGGTTGAAGCCCTGGGCCATCTCGTTGTCATACGCCACACAAGTACCATCAAGGCTTCCCAGGGCCAGGCGAGATGGCATGCACCCCAGAGGACCCACATTGTAAATCACAAACTTCCGAGCACCCGAGTTGTATAGAGTCTGCACAAGGTAATAGAGTTAATCGGAAAGGTCTCCCCAGTTTGTAACAGGAGGAAGGTTTAACTAAGAATAGTACAAAAGAAACACAACACCAAACTCCATGGGAGCCCCGGTTTTGGTGCTTCAAGCTAGGAGTTTCATCTTCTGTTTTCCTCAATATCGGGCTCCTGGTGCTTCATTGCACACACTTTACAATGAACTCTAATAAGGGAAGTCAGTTTAACTGATTGGAATCAAACTAGCTTTTGTCCAGATTTTTTTTTTTCTATTGACAAATTTCACATTTATTTGCCTCCTAGAAGACGAAATGTGAGATTCATAATCTCACTGCAAGACAAGTTTTGTCATTGTGGCAAGTTGTGAGTGGAAAAACGAAGTTGCGTAAGACTGTTATAATGCTAGAATTTTGAGAATGGCCCTCAACAATGTCAGCATGTGCTATAGCAAAGTTATATTTTTTCTTAATGTTCTGTAAGAAGTTTTTGATCTCGAAGTCATCAACCCACTCGAACTTGCTTGCATTCAGATTATGTCAAGTAAATGCAAAGCAGGAGAAGTAGAGAAGAGAGCCGGCATGTCAATATTGCTCTCATGCAATAGCATCTCGCTAGGTCCTACCTATATGGTTATTCTTCATAACACAGCTTGGTTTGCCATTATCTGGTACATTAAACTCATGAAATTCAAAGTAAATTGGCACTTCTTCTAGATGTCCATTGATAGAGAGAAACTACTTAGGTATAAAGCAATTCATAAATGGAAAGAGTACTGAAGAATTGTACCGTGAGTTGTGTTCTGTAAGTTGACATCAGGAGCCTTACAAACTGCGAAGCGGTGTATTGGGTGCGGGTGGAATTGTCACTTGCCAGCAGATAGTTGTTAACGTAGTCATTGCTTCCCATGGCAACTGCAAATAAGGAGTTGTGGAGTAGGTCACTGGCAGCAGATTGTCCCAGAATGGCAACCATTTGGAGGACGGATTGCTGAAAGATCGCAATCTGCTCGTCGAATGTGAGCACTTCAATCTGCAAGACACACAAGGAGGCTCTTTCAAAATCCTGTGTGTAAGAACCAGAATTCCCCCCTCGACCAAGCAGGGGATTTGCAACATTTCCTTGGCCTTCAGTAGAAAAGTTAGAACACATGCGTGTGTGTGTATGTGTTTGCTTGTCTCTAGTTCCCCTTGTGCCAAATCTCCCTGTGAGACATTGCTTCCACCCCTACTGATATTGATTAATTCAGCTGAGTTCAGTCTGTATTATCACCGGATAGCAACCGGAACCGAAGCCTCTGTGGCTTAGATAGTAGAACTGTCCCAAACAGACTCTTCATTCACGTTGGTCATAAGACCAAAGTTGATCTTCTTCTCTGTATCATCTACAACATGCTACACATAGAAAACAAATTTCAATTAAATTGGCAAGTTTCTAGTTGCCAAAAATGAGATCATCAGCAATTTTCTTTTGATAACCAGGACGGGTACTACTTTAGTACAATTGCCGTAATATCAGTTGCACAGCATATGAATAAACTTGCTTGGAATTAAGCCTCCAGACTTGCTCAAGCTCCTAGAGTAGATGCTGTTTGCATTTCAGTTTACAGATTTCAGAGCACAATGTAAATTAATTCATTAGCAGAAACTGCACGGACTTGGTCCATGAGTTCCATCACTAATGCAGTTCCCAAGGTTTTGACTACCCATGTGAGTCAATTAGTCATACATTTACCAGAGTCTATGTCAGCGAGTTGCTTTTTTTTTTGCATATTTCATCATGCAATACCAAAATTTTCTTGGGCTTGTGCAATAGTGAATAATGCAAACTAAATTTTTTGGGGGCCACCGACATGACTTTGGAATATCTCTGAATGTGGCTGCTTGAGTTGAGTGATTCTCACATAATCTGCACCTGTCCCGTTCAGAAGTCCTGCAGCTCCGGAGGCGTAGTTCAATCCCCGCAGAATAGCAAGGCCTCGGCTTGTCGGCGCCAAGGCTGGAGGCGGATATGGCAGGCCAATGTGGTCACCTGCCAACGTCATATAAAATCACCGTGATCAATCAATTCTGCCCTGAAGTTGAGATTAATGTTCACTTTTTATTTTCAGGACATTTAGACATAGAGCTCTGCTGTGGTGAATTTCATTACAATTGGCAAATTTCTGTCATTTTGGCAAGTTTTGTACAACTGTTCACAACTCAAAATGTCTTAGTACTTATCATTTGAAGCAAAAACGTCCTGCCCATTTCATTTTTGGCAATGGGAAAAATGCCAATTTAACGAAAATTGTGTTAGCTCAGGACTAAGAGAGTTTGGGGAGCCACATCTGCAGCTAAATTAGCACTTCCAGCATCTGAAATTTGGTTTCAGTTGTGGTGCTGCATTAACCAGTCACTAAGAGATCAAGGATTCGTGGTTTTGAAATGACCTATTGGATTGATCATATTGAGAAAAATTCAATGGGGCAAAATTCGTATCAATAGCCAGTAAAGAGCATTGCATGTGCTTGTCAGAAAGTGAACGCAAGAGAGTCCACATGGGACCTACTCAAACCTGCTAAAATCAACTTGAGGCTCACTTGCACCTTTTTGGTTTCATTAATTGCGACCGTTGTAAAGATTTGGGAGTACCAGAGAATGATCAACTTACACAAGACATCAGAGGAGGTTCGGCCATTGCAAAAGCGTCCCGTGGCAGTGCCAGTAGGAAAATCAATCCCATTTGGAAGGATGTCAGCTTTCGCCAGAGACAGCGAAATGTAATTGTTGTTGCCACTGTCCACCAATGAGTCTCCAAAAATGAACATGGCCGGAAACGAGGGTTGCGCTGCCACAGACATGGAATGCAGGAGCATCACTACTAGTACTGCCACTCCCAGTACCGGCACTGGATGATCAGCAGTCATGTCCAACAAACTTGATTTCCTCATAACCTGGAGCATAAGTGCAATGAGCTATGATATTATTACAGCAATGCTATGAAAACACTAAACTCTGGACACTGGGGATACAATGCATATATATTTTATGAACTGTGACTCCAAATGAATACAGCTACGCTAACTACTCATTCCTACTGTAGTTGTCAACAACACAGAGATGAGTGGATATTTAAAAGGAAACTGGATGGGAAAATGTGTATAATTTCTGACCTGATGACTGAACTCAGTTTCATTTTCTGTGTAGAACTGCCACCGCTTGAGATTCAGGACGAAGCCCTTACTACAACAAACTGGAAGATTGATTGGGATATGGTTTATTACAGTTTCAGAAAATGAGTACCGGTAGCATGGGCAAAAGTGGGTTCAGAGAAATCTAGACTGGATCTGCAAATAAAGGAGCTGCTTAATTGAAGGTACAGTCTGTCACAGAGAAAGTCGTGAAGCACCAACCAGTATGAAAGCATGGTTGTGACTACTGTGTGAAGCTCCCATATCATGAACCCTAATAAACATCACAGTTTGTAAAAATAGATTGAAAAGTTAGCGCGAGGGGCTTGTTGTGATGTTTTAGGGTTAAGAGGACTGCAGTTGTTAAAATCATTTGAGCACAACATATACAATGTGCAATGTGCAGTGTGCAATTACAGAGTGTGGCATCGAAGAAGATTGAATGTATGAGGGTTTAGGGTTTAGATCAAACATTCAAGTCCTTGCTATGTTTGACTTGTGAAATTGCTCTTCTGCATGACGTGAGTTGTTTTGTTTTCACAATTATGAATTTATAAGCCCAGTCAGTCTTGGCATGTGGTAAACCTACAATGTGTTGCAGTTGAGGCTGAATGAATGAATGAACGAATCGTAAGCAGTTTCATGCAGGCAAGGATGTTGAGCATGAGTCAATTATTGTTGCAACACACAGATGGTGAGGTAAAGTTGATAGGAGGTAGTTGAGCCCATAGTAATGTCATGGATTTCTGCAGTAGTGTGTTTTTTATCTTAGAAATTCACTAGATTTGGGTGTTAGGAAATTAACTTCCAGATTTGCTAGAGTCTTTTCACATAGTTTCAAAGGGTTAAAAAAGTAGAATTGGCATGATAAAGTTCCTCAGCCTTCAAAGTACTGCACAAGTTTTGATGCAAGGACAGAGTCGTCGCGCCTCAGTGAAGCTGAGTGCTTCCTAACCCTTTCTATTTAAATTTTCCTAAAATGTTACTAATATGTGTTTGGAACTAAGGATTGTATGCTACAAGCTGCTGAAGGCGAAGGCTACATTGGTGCTGCCGATTCTAACAAGTCTGCGTTTGAGACCAGTGACGGCATAATTGCTGATAGTGCAAGTGTGCCATCTAGGAGATGGTCTCGGTCTGCTTTGGTAATCTCTACTGCATACGGAGCTCCAATTCCTGCACGCAAATCAAGAATGATATTGAAAGGAATGTTGCACTTCGTGTTCATTAGAGAAAATGCATGAACTTCAGAAAGTGATCCATTTTGTCGTCGCTAATTGCAACAAAGATGTCAATTTCTGTTACGAACCTGACCTACTTCAGAAATCAAATGCTTCAAAACGAGATACTTTGGCAATATTTTAAGAAGGAAATCACGAGTAAAAGGGGAGAACCAGGTGGTAAGAGGTATCTGTGCAAAAATTCAAGGCATAATCTGCTGTTGATATCTTTCGCAAGCAGAGTATCAAACGTGCCCGACAATCTGCACGCAAAGAGACCGACTCAGCATGAGAAATGGTAGAAATTGAGCAAGTTAAGGAATTGGGAGAATGAATACGAGAGTTGCAACAGCTTTTGATGTATGCACAAAAGCCTCCCACGGGGCTTACTTGGCAGCTTTGAAGGTCCTTGGCCAAATCACGGGAAAATCACTCTGGTTCATATGATACGCGCCCTGTGTCACCAAATCCAGTGAGATTTTCAATAGAACAAATCCTAGATAGCAGCAATGAGACAATGACGGGTGCATAGAAGTCCTACATAATTTGAAACGCACCATGTATAACTCCGGGCACGAATGAACAGGCCTGAAGCAATAACAAAGCATTCAGCAATATGCTTTGTTATATCTACACGATATAACTACACGAAATTGCTAGCGTTGTTGTATAATAACCTTGATGGTTAGTAGTTGGGTCACCAAAGGCTTTTCGTCAAGCTGAGCCTCATTTCGTGCTTCAAGGTAGAGTTTGCGCAAGCGACAGAGATCATCCCACTCAAAGTACTGCGTGTTGAGAAGAAGCAGGGGAACTTTTCCAGCCAGTCTATCGAAGTCGATCTGAGCACACATTTCCAAGGTAGGTTATATTGTCAATCACATTTCCAAGGTAGAATTTGGGAGAATTATAGGACCACAGCCGCAATAAAAAAAAGATTCAAGCAATACAGCTGGTCCTTGCAGGCCCGCCGCAATCAGCTGTCACGAAGGGTTGAATGGAATAGCAGGCTACCTGCTCTATGGGTTGCCACCACACATCTTCGGCAATGCAGCATTTGATTCTCTTGTCTAATCCACAAGCAACTACGGCAGTAGAGCCGCCAAAGGAATGGCCTCGGATGGCAAGCTGGCTCATGTCAATGCGTCCCTGGAGCATGCCCACATCCAATCTCGTCCTCCCTTGGATAGCATTCGACTTCTGCTTAAGAAGTCCACTCTCCAGCATCTCCAGCACGTCCACCACCTGGCGGACCTCATCTACTCTCTGATTAAACAACGGACCACCCGTAAGAATCAGTTTTAAGTACTAAGCTATAACCATTCGATCAAGAGCTGTTCGAGCGCTGGCAACGTTTTGTTTGTGAAAGCATATCCAGACGTTGTCGACGCTCTATTGTTACCTGCGTTAGTTGCTTCGTGCGGTCTGCCATGGGGGTATCATCAAATGGCCGTTCCGCAAATGCATGAGTGATCCACCTTCTCCTCCCATTTTCATCTCTGTACTTGGCAGCCACCGCGGAACCATCCAAATGCTCAACCGCCACCACGACTGTCATGAATCGTTAGAGACAAATTAAGGAGGATCGTTTTGTACTGCCTATTGGTCCATATAGTGCACAATCCAGGCCTCAATCGCTCCTCTTAGTCATGCATACAATTCACCCGCAGCTCTCTAGCTGCGTGCTTCGCATTCATAACAAGATCAATTGGTGCTGGGTGGGGTTTAGGTAGTGCAAAACCCTAATTGAAATATCCATAAATACAACAGTGGGGTGTTGTTTCAACGATGTAACATTCTTGACAGGATTTCTCATCGGCGAGGGCTCAACTGCCAATTGATATCGAAAGGATAAATCAGGGTCTCCAAATGCTCTGAATGATTCTCCCACATCTTCTTTCTTTGCCGCAGATCCTCTAAAGCCTTGAGTTCAAGAATGAAAGGTAGTACCTAGCAACTATTATAGGCAAGTGTAATACTTCGAGTGAATAACAATGCGCGCAGCGACAGTGAAGGGAGGCATGGGTAGTTCAATTCCCCTTAATGAATGTTATGACCTCGCAGCTGGTTGAAATATCTTGATGCAGTTACCTAAGTTCATCCTAGGAAAAGGGGTTTTGCTCTGGTGTTTGGTATTAGCTCCAGCTTTCCTGAAATATAAATAATTCTGATGAAAAAGAGAAAATAGAGAAGAGTCTCGGTTCAATCCAGAACTCACCGTAACCATGAGAAGCGATGTCACAACAGGCAATTGTGTAGGTGGTGCGGCAAGCCCACATTCCATGGCAGAATATCACCACGGGAAATCGACCCGCCTTGCCAAGCTCGCCAACTTCTTCTGGCGCTAAGATGGGCTTCGCCACTGAGCAGTGCAGTTGTAGCCAATTAAATAGGTGCATGAAACCTGCCCTGGCCGGCCATACATGCAGCAGGTCAGAGCAAATCGTACCCCACATTGCAGAAAAAAACGTACTCTCATCCTGAAATAGGATAGATAGCTAGACCTGCAATGAACAAACTGGTTGGAATCGATCGATACACGTCGTACGTACATGTAAGAGTCCCGATTGCGAAGCGGCGCAGGTATGAGGAGGGATGGATGATTTTGGAGAAGTAGCCCCACGTGTAGTTGAAGTGCGGCAACCAGCGCCGGCATGGCGTCTCTGCAAGACACCACCGGGGTTTTGCAGCTGTTGGGTAAAAGAAGCGCATGGGCGGCACATCCTTCCATCGGGGCTCAGTATGCGATTCGGCATCGGAGCTGGGGTGAACGGTGACACGACAATCGTCCCCACCTCTGCGTCGTAGCTCGAAATCAGCAAAGGAAACGTGATAAGGACCGACAGGTTTCGGGAGGTGCAAGGAGCGTCCGCCCATTCTTAATTGCAACTTAAGGCCTCCTCCTGTTGCTGCTTCAGTCTATCTCTTCCTGCGATAAATAGAAGAGCGAGCGAACATGCATGGCAGCAATGCACATATATGAGAGGCTACGTCTCAGGGTGTGCGTGCTCGGTGAGGTATAAGTGGCAGCACCTCATTAATTACATGGACGATTAAGAGAGACCAAATGCTAATCAGCTCAAAAAAGACATGTATGTATGCAGCTTTGCATGCTTGCTACCCAAAAAATTGCACATCGATCAATGGCAAATGAAGGCAGCTGCATCTATCTTACTCTACGGCCATGGCTGCAAGCTCACCCTTCAGCCTTCCTTGCTGCACGAAGATTGACACAATGCCAGAAGATGGACCTCGCTAGCGCGTCGACTAGTATAGTACAAGATCATTTTCGCACAACCAGAGACATTCTCAACCCCTTAAAATGGGTGCAACGTACGTACCGTCACTTCGTCCAAGCTTTCACATGAATAAATTCGATCAAGTGCCTTCAACAGCCGCTCCAAAAAGTAAGAGACCACTGACGTTCAAGCATCCCCAGTTTCATGCAAGCAATAATCACACCTACGTACACCAATCCTTTCAACTCAACGCACTTCGTAGTCTCCACTGAAGCTAACATAGTTGCTCGATCGATCTCCTACCCAGCTGACATACTTGCACCAGCTGAAGCTCTGTGAACTTGAGCTACAGTGAGTAAGTTAATTAGCGACAAGTACGGACGAACGCCGACTGGAAGCTGAATGAAGGAGCAGCAACAAGCTAGCGAGCAGGCGAAACCAGTTTGTCAGAAGCTCAGTCCGCTTTGAACGTACATAAAACGTGTCAGATTACGTAATCCGAGACTCTGGCATCAATCAAGGCCTGGCTCCTTACAGGGATTCAATTCCTGCATGCCTAGCTTGACACCCACCATCAAGACAGACGCCTGAGGTGAAGTTAATTTCGAGGTAACCGACGAGACCCTCGGATCCGGTGGTGAAGGATCATTCCTTTTCAATTTCTCCCCTTCAGGAATCAGGACTAGCTCGCAAGTCGCAATGGGTGCGTGGCTGCGTGGATGTGTGCCAAATTGCAGATCTTCTTCACAGGATTTGGGCTCCCAGCTGATCTCTTGCCATAACTGACTAAGGTAGAAGCACCAGTAAGGTAGACAAGCCTATTACCACCCTGATTTGCAATCTGAATATATTGGGGTCAATTCCAAGGAGTACATGTATTTTTCAGAGGTGTGCGCTTGTTTTACAAATCAAACCCAAGTGGAATTATAATTTTTTGATCAAAATTGTAATTTCTGTGGATTTTTGAAGTGTCAACCCTGAAATTACAAAACCACTTGGAGTCATAAATATCATTCTAACAACCCATAACCACCCTTCTATGTATCTACTAGCACGTAAGTATGGACCAATGAAAAATTGACACATTAGTATTTGAGATATCAATGCTCTGGTTTTGTTAGGAAAGTGAGTGGAGTTGGATGAGTTTAGTGGCGGAAATGGGGCCGAAAATAGGATGGCGGAAATAGGAAGCTGGCGGCTTTAGGCTAGTTTACCTTAGTCAACCACGCCCAATAGGGGTAGTCACGGCTCCTTCATCCCATTTCATGAAGGTTGAGAAGAGGGACGTGGCACTTGTTAGTTGGCTCACCGCGGCTTTGCGTTGGCTCCTTTCTATGAAGGTTGAGAAGAGTCATTCTCTTCCTTCGGAGGACAAGAACGGGCGTGAAGAAGTTTATGCAAAGGTTTGAGGTTCACAGTCTACTCCATGATTGGTTTGCCGTGGTTGCCGTGGTATTGTGCAAGTGAACCTTGGCGGAGGTTTCATTTTCGCTGCAATTGGGGGGTCACAGCTCCTCCACAAAACAAGGCTCCCCATTGGCTCCCCATTTTATGCGTTGAAGAAATTTCTCAGAGAAAATGTCAACCTCAAAGGTGCTGCGACTACTCCTAATATAATCGGTAGGGGTGGAGTTTTTCCAACTAAGGTTGGAACAGATTTCCAATGGAAGCTGGGAATGTGATTTTTTGGTTCCTTTTCAAGGTTGGGATTAATAAGATTATGACACATGTCTCCAAGTACTGTAGTGAATGAGAAAGTAGGAAGTAGTGAGTGAGAAGGTATTTCTTGAATGATCGGAATTGGAAGAGTGTGACATTATCTATTGGTGAAATGCACTTTTTGGCTCCCAAAATTCATTGTAATTTCAATTTTGGGAATAAAATTCTGAAAACTTTGCAATCCCCATATTTCTTATCTTTCTACATGGGAAAAATTTTCACCACCTCTTATTGTACATGATCTGCTTCAAATGTGCTTAAATGATCGACTACTGGTGCTTCTAGTTTAGTGAATCAAAGTGAGTATCAAATTACTCTGCACTCTGCAGCATATAATACTAAGTTATTGGTGTAGCATTTTGGGCTTTGGCAATCCTCAGTGCATTTCCAGCTGTATGCTTAGATTGATATACAACACAATGTTGGTAATTGGATACTTTTTGGAAGATTGCTACTAAGGTAAAACAACCCATTGTGGTCAAATGACCAATAGTGGACACTTAGGGAATGACCCCATTAAGGATTTTTTTTTTCAATATGTGAGATTTGGGCCGCAATGCATATTTTTCATGACAGTCATGGAGTGATTAGTGACCTCATTAGGAACTTCTAACTTTCTAGTGTAAATTCATTATAAGCCATTGACTTTTTAGGCCTTTCATGTTAGAAAACATTATGACTACTTTAGGTGAACAAGATGAGCATCATGGATTTAGATTTTGTTGGTTTTGGAGTAGTCTACAGACTCTTTTGGACCATGATGCATTGAACACTTCAAAAATTCATAGCAAATTCATACTTTGTCAAAAAAAAATATGATTTCAATGCTCTCATTCTTTTTCACACTTATCTTTGTGCAAGAAAAACTTAAAAAATTTTAGCAACTGCATGAGGCCAAACTCATAATTCTGACCACAATGGGCTGTTTTACCTTAACTAAAGGTAGAATCGCTTGTAGTAGCATGCATCCAAAAGCATGCCCTAGTGAATTTTAAATAATTTATTGATATTTGATACTCTACAGTATGAATTAGTTGTTCAATAGTAGAACATTGAAATTAGTCTATGGATCAAATAAATTTGATATCTTGTTACATTTTTGCGTGCAACATTAAAGTGTCATTCTAAGAATTTACCTAATTATATAATCTAGAAGTATTCAATTTGCCTTGTTGATTTATCCATATTTACACTCTTTAGGCTTTGGGGGTTGTCCTATATTGTACCATAACACTAGTAGTTTCATCAAAAAATAACAAATAAATATTGGTGCGTATATTTAAAAAAAAAATACAATCTCCAGTTGTCTGGTTAGTAGAAATTGATTCAAACTAATCAAATCTCAAGGTCTTTCATTGTGGTACACCAATCATGTCCTCAAGGCTGACAAGTTGTGAAAAATGAGACTCAAACATAGAACCCTATGACACACTAAGCAACGGTTCCATAGTTCATCGTGTCATCATCCACCATCCTAAGTGGACCATCCTTTGGTCCACTATGACCTGGCATGGCTCACATAAAATACTAAGCATTCCCCCTTCCAAATTTTTCATGTAGGATTTATCAAAAGATGTTACAAAATTACGCAAATAGGTCTAAAATAGCATGGGGCCTTCTTTGTGGAAATGCTTTGTGCATGATTTTTTTAATATCTTTAACCTCCTTAAATAATTCTAACCCTATTTCCAAATTTTCTTTTCTCAAATCCCTATCCTATAATTCTTCATATAACCTAAAAACTATCATAAATAGCTTTGGCCTGGCATAAATGATAGATAGTTACTCCAAATATTCTGAATCTTTGTCACAATGTAGATCAACTTATTAAATATACACATATCAAATTTATGCCAAATCTAAATTAATGTCCAATTTTGGTGGATATTTTCCCATTACTGGCTTCCTAACCATTTCTAAAAATTAATAATTAATCTACAAACTGCCTAGTTATCTTCAACCTAGCATAAATGATGAAAATTCGCTTCAAATGTTTTGAAGCCTTGCCACAATTTAGATCAACTTTTTAAATATTCACTTATCAATTTTCATCTTGATCTAATATATTGTTCAACTTTGGTAGACATTTGTTCACTAATCTAAATTAATGTCCAACTTTGGTGGATATTTTCCCATTACTGGCTTCCTAACCCTTTCTAAAAATTAATAATTAATCTACAAACTGCCTAGTTATCTTCAACCTAGCATAAATGATGAAAATTCGCTTCAAATGTTTTGAAGCCTCGCCACAATTTAGATCAACTTTTTAAATATTCACTTATCAATTTTCATCTTGATCTAATATATTGTTCAACTTTGGTAGACATTTGTTCACTACTAACTTCTTTCCTATTCATGACCTCCACACCTTGGTTGAATTTTGTGCATAAATTGTAGGTCCTACATCTTGTAGCCAAATTTTGATACCAAATTACAGATAAATTAAAAATTTGCCTTCCAAGTTTCATAGCAATATTATGAAAACTTAATAAGATTGAAGTTCTCAAATATACACTATAAAAAAACCCGTTTTAGGTGACGAGCCCTTACTTTTTATGACGGATTTTAGGTGATGTCAATGTTGAAAACCCAAAATTTTATGTCAACAAAAATGTACAACGTAACATCACTATTAACATATAAACATTGGATTGTCAATATTGATGTTATGTTGTACATTTTTTTTGACATAAAAAATTTGGGTTGTCAACATTGACATCACCTAAAATCCGTCATAAAAAGTTAGGGCTTGTCACCTAAAACGGGATTTTCTTATAGTGACATCCTTCTTGGCCTTGCCTTAGATTATTCCAAGCACGTACACTTTGAAGCCTTTGTCATATCTACTTCTTCACAATAGATCTACAAATATAGGAATTAATAATATTACAGATCAACTATCTAAAAACTCAGACCCAAGATTTTCTTCGATTTAACACTTTATCAAAATTCAAATCTTAAACTTCTTGCATCAATGTTTTCTTCAATTATAAATCACAGACTAACAAACATATCATGTAGCATCCAAGTGTATTCCACATGCACTTCAAACCCACCAAGAAACTTAGTTCAAATTTATAAGGCTAGTCGATGGCTATCCTACTCCTCCTACTCTAACATATACTATTAACTGTCTAATTGGTTATCAACTAACAACTAACAAGAACAACCAATAAAAACAACTAACAAAAACTTTCAACACTATATACATTCTTTGATATATGAAGATGCGTACTCCAATTGATAAACGACCTACATTACGACATTTTTCACTCAACTTATGCAACCTTCTTGTAGAATGTGTAGAATTCCAGTAGTTATTTTGGCAATGTCCAGTTGGTATTTTTGAGGTCTGAATGGAGTAATTAGCCAACTAGATGTGTAGTGGTGTGCCAATTCAGAGTCTAATTGGTCTTTTGGGCCAAAGCCGTAGTAAGTAACTATGTTGAATTCCAATTAGGATGTTTTTTAATTAGGATGCTAAGAAGTGTCAAAGTCTTGTTACTAATTGAGATTGAAGCGGTGCCAAATTGGTATTTAGGTACTTTTGGTTGCTCATTGTTGGCACCCACGGCCAAGAGATGCTAGTGCGAGTCCAACCTTTCAAATAGGTTGTTTTTGTATAATTTTCTATGTGATTAATATCAAGTTGGAGTTAAGTTGCTAAATTGATGTGTGATTGTATTGGTATACTAAATTGGAAATTGTGTGTGTGGTGTAAAGCAAATGTTGATTGTGTGTGATGTTATGAGTTTGATGAATTTGCTATATAAGTGTATTGTGAATTATAAACACCAAGTTGGATGAATTTGAATGTTAATTGTATAAATGTAAGTCAAATTGGAGAATAATGCTGTTGTTGGAATGTATGAATTAATTAATTGGAATTGAGATTATGGTCTGAAATGATTGACTGTGTTTGGTGTCGTTGTAGTTGTTGTATGAATTAGAAGTATAAATCCAAATTGGAAGTTATAATGTGTGTGTGAGTGTTGTTGAATATCTGATTTGGTTGTTGTATGAGTTGGAAGCTTGAGTGCATTAAGCCTGGTATGAAATCCTGTGAGTTGTAATTTGAGTTACCATTTTAGTGGTTGAGGCCGATTAGCAAATTGGATTTAAGGAGCAAATGTTGAGAGAATGTGTCATGGGAGTTAATTACAAATTGGAGATAATTGATTATGTAAAATTCTGAGAAGAATGAATTGTTGAGTGTAATTTATAGGCCAGTTAGAATATGAAGCCGACATGAGTGATAGTGGAGATTAGTATTGGAGCATATTTCCAAGTTGGTAGAATATTGGATCACCAAATCACAGAGAGATCAAGTTGTTGCCGATTGTATTGGTTCGGGAAGATATTAACCAATTCGGAGTCAAGTTGTTCCAGAAGCCTGAAGCCAAAGAATTCCAAGTGGGTAAAAGAAGCAAACTTGAAAAGATAAAAGAAAAAGACCAGGCTTGATCTAAGAGATAATTTTTCCATCCCTTGTGGCTTTAAGAGTAGAGAGTAGATTTGTAATTAGACCAATTTGGCGAGTATTGAAGTCAAAACCATTAGTTGTGCTTCCTGGTTGTTATTATCTACTAGTTGGTAAATCCTTAATTGAATTTCTCCCTAGGAACAAACCTATTTTACTATTGCGTAGTT
This sequence comes from Neckera pumila, assembly GCA_963969595.1. Lineage (NCBI taxonomy): Eukaryota > Viridiplantae > Streptophyta > Bryopsida > Hypnales > Neckeraceae > Neckera > Neckera pumila. The sequence goes on along the minus strand of OZ018408.1, from coordinate 761,768 downwards.
TTTGAGAAATTAATAATTATCCTATTTCTACACTTTTTATTAGTGGAACAAAGATTACTCGTCTTGGACTTGTTGTGCTTTGATTTCTTCATACCTCTATGTGGGAGTTGCCATGACTTCCTTGATAGCTTTCAGTTTGTTTGAAAAGTCCTTCAAGCCATACAAATACTAGTATTTGCAAAGACTTGGAATGGACAATGAAAAAAAATGCATGGTAAAGCTATTACTCTAATTATTGAAGTAGTATAAATGAGGACAAACTTGTTGACTTATACACCCTAGGATTACATTATAGTTGCAAGGGTTGCTTTGTTGTGTTGTTCACTATTCTAGTATAGATGTAACGGTAGCTAACACCAAATTGCCTTTTTTTTCCATTGCAAAAGTCTACAACTTGGTGTGTAGGGATATAACATTGCATGACATATTGTGTATTCTTCTGAGGACCGTAATGTCTATCTCTAGTGTAAGTCCTATTGAATGTTCTTGGTAGGTTTAAAATTCTAGCTCTAGGATATTGCATGCTCTTCTATATTTTCTCAAGCTGACTTAGTGTGTCTATTTTAAAAATCATGTTCATATACAGCAGAATCTATTTTCCTATAATTTGCTATGCGGTCAATACAAATCCAAAAATGAAAATAGGCCCAATTTAGACTAATGCACTGGACTGCAAGAAAAAGGGGTGTTTGAAATATTGTCTTAGTAGCTAGTATAGTCTTATAAGTAATGACCTTTTACGAGATTTTTAGCAAAATTTTAATGAAAATCTCCTAAAAGGTCATTACGTATAAGACTATACTGCTATGACTATACTTAAAACACACCTTTATCTTGTAGTGTTCATGAAAAGATGCAAAAACAAGAAAGTGTTGTGTTGTGCATAAGGTATCTAATTAAAACAAATTTATGAAATTCATTTTCTTATAGAAATAATACACTTTGTAAGGTGAAGTCATACTGGCGAATTGGCAGCAGTGACAGTAGCCCTACTGCAATACGCTAAAGTGACTCTCTAAACATTTTGCACCATTGATCTTCTAAGATCAATGGTGCAAAGCTTTGAAGAGTTGATTCAACATATTGCTATGGGGCTGCTCTAATGATAATCAGCGCCTACAATAATTATCCCCTAAAGGACCAAACAATGTTTTTTGGCAACATAGCAATTTTGGGCAGCTCACTACGAATGGATTTTTTAGGGTTTAGTCTTTGAAAATTTCACAAAACATGTGCCGAAGAAGTAGCTTTAAGGTCCAACAATTTTCATAACTTTTGACTACACAGTTAAAAAGTTATTGCATGATATGTAATTTTTTGTGTTCGGCGGGCAACCCGGGTAGCTCAAAAAACTCCTTCAAAAATCACTTTTTTGAAAAATAAAAAAGTTGGAAGTGGTTCTAAGGAAACACTTAAGAGTGGAAAATTTTGAATCACTCCATTTTGTTTAATGAGGTGAGAGTTATTAAGAATTCCAGTTTGTGGGTAGATTTGAAATCCAGAGACTCCATACCTACCCACAAACTGGAATTCTTACTAACTCTCACCTCATTTAACAAAATGGAGTGATTCAAATTTTCCACTCTTAAATGTTTCCTTAGAACCACTTCCAACTTTTTCATTTTTCAAAAAAGTGATTTTTGAAGGAGTTTTTTGAGCTGCCCGGGCTGCCCGCTAAATGCGGAAATTACATATCATGCAATAACTTTTTAACTGTGTTGTCAAAAGTTATGAAAATTGTTGAACCTTAAAGCTACTCCTTGGGCACATGTTTTGTGAAATTTCCAAAGAAAAAAAATAAAAACTCCGTTTGTAGTGAGCTGCCCAAAATTGCTATATTGCCAAAAAACGCTGTTTGGTCCTTTAGGGGTTAAACAATTGTGGTAAAACAACAATATGTATGTGATAGGCAGTTAAGGTAGAACAGCCTATCACCACCCTGATTTGTGATCTGACTATCTTGAGGTCAACTCTAACATGGGCGCATATTTTTCAGACGTGTGCGCTTGTTTTACAAATCAAACCCAAGTGGAATTAAAATGTTCCGATCAAAACTGTAATTTTTGTGAATTTTTGAAGTAATCAGGTTAAAGTTACAAAACCATGCATAGTGGAGACTTAAACGTCTTATCAACAACCCATAACCATCCTTCTATGTATCTATTAGCACTTAAGTATCCATCAATCGAGGGATGATCCGTTACCCCATGTTGACATTAAAGCTAGAATTTTGTCAGATTTTGTCAGAATCTTGAATCGCTTAAGATACTTTCTGGACAGATCTGGATGGGGCAAGTAACACAATTGGAGCCAAACAATAGACCACAAAATTGGAAAGCTGGCGGTGATGCGCTGGTCCACTTTACTGCAACTTTTGTGGGGCAAACCAAGTTTGGAATGCTAAGGTAACTACACCTAAAATCGCACACTTCCTAAAATTGTACAATGGATATTCTTGTCTAAAATGTACTCCCACTATTCATACAACTCTATGATTGCTTTTAGGTATACCTATTTTCAGCACTTTGAAAATTCATAGTTTATTCACACGGTGTCCAAAAAATACATTCTAAGAAAATCAAGAATCCCGTTTTGACTACCAATGGGACCCCACAAATTTTTTTTCAATATAGTAGTGAAAATCATGCTGAATTGCTTAATTGTGCAATTTAAGGTGTAATTACCTTTGGTCGGGTTGGTGGAGAAGTTCGACAACGCAGGTCGGGCAAGGGGGATGGGGTGCGCATGGCCATGGCCTGAAAACTTTGGGAGTGGGTCTGCATTTAAGATAGCCACATGTGAAAATTACTCCCTCTCTCTGCATTCCTTAGTTTTTGCAAGTATTTATTTTCACAATCTGTAAAGAGCACCGACGTACTGGATGGATGATGCAGCTGCCCATGTACCGGTATACTAACCTTTAATTTCCTTTGGTCAAACTTTATAATCTCTCCATCAATGCCTACTTTGCCCTTTCTTTTCATTTTGTGAAATTTTGATTCCCAATCTTGTACAGCTTATGTTTAACCCACTGCAGCGTTCGGGAAAATTTTGAAGCTCTACCAGTAGATATCCTCCTTCTACAATAATGGTCCGGTTTTTTTTAGAGGGCACCGGTTTCATCCTTTTAACCCCTAAAGTCCCATTGTCCCTACGGGGGACAAAATGGATTTTGGGCAGGTTCCTATGAGCTCAATTTTTAATGAAACTTTCTGAAACTTTCCCGTAAGATAGAAAAACTTAGTAGCTTTTGGGGAATGTAATTTTTATTTCAATCGGTGCCCGGGAGCAAAAGTTATGCCCAAATAAGCTCAAAACAGGGGAGAAGGGGCAGCAAAAAAATTTTGCAAAAAATTTAATTTAATTTTTTAAATTTTTTGTCCTTATAGATTATATTTTTGCCTATTTGGGAAGCTTTGATTCATTTCATTTGGACTTTTTATGAGAAAGTTATGGACAATCTTGTTTTTCGGGCAATGAGAGCATCTTCTTGAAAAAAACTTTTTCTTTCACTTTGAATGCTGATATCTTTCAATCCGTACGGTCAAACATCACAAAATTTTTACTACATGATCTGTAAAAAGTGTAGTATAAGATCCTACGGTTATTTTCTAAAAAAAAATATTTTTTCTCATCTTTTAGATGAATGCAACAAAAGTAGCAGTTTTGAGTGATTTTTGACTGAAAAATGGCCTTGGGACTTTAGGGGTTAACTCTGAAGTTTTCCGTTTTTTTGCCCCCCATATCAGTTTGTAACCGGCCTATTTCCTTCCAAGTGAAAATTAAAAAAGTGAAAATCCTCTAATGTCAAAAAATTGCCGGTTCACAATCTAAAAAAGACATTACATTCTTGGCAAGAATTGAACCTGGCATAGCCTTTTACCAACTGAAAGCCAAGAATCCTCCCAACCCATGCAATATGGAGTTAAGGATGGTCATTGAAAAGGTTGCAAAAATGAAGTTTAGGGTTCAGAATTTTCACCTTCTTCAAACGGCCCTCCCGCCCCTCTTCCTCATGTGCTCTCCTACGGCCAGTTGGCCTTGTCCTCCGCTGGTCCCACTGACCCCCTTATGCAATACCCGGCCTCTTTATCCCAATACCCGACCTATCTTAACCCCGGATATGTGCCACTTACGGTACATGTATAGTAGCTAAAATCCTCCTTTTTACAAAACAAACTGGTTAAAATCCACCCTATTATAAATTGAGGCAGGTAAATTACCCCCCAAATTTTTATGTACACCGGTTGATTGCCTATCTTATCAATTTTTCCTCTGGTTTTCCATCCTTCACTTTCAAAGCTCAACCGGTTTTTTTACCATTTCAACCGGCTAACTTTGTATTAGCCGCCGGTTCTTCCCGAACATTGACCCACTGTAAGGTAAGGTAGTCTGCTCTTAAAGCGACCTTTTAAGAGTTGTTTGCCTTCTCGGATAAGTTAAATTCCTTGAAATGGTTTTCAGTAAATTTTTTGTAGGAAGAAAAATGGAATTGGCATCTAACCCAAGTTGTTTCATTTTTTTGGACCTTTGTGGAATTTGTTACAAAATCTTGAAGTTGAAACATAGGGGTCACTAAAACCAAACACTTCTTGAAATGTACACCGTCAATCCATTGAAGAAAACAAAATGCACTTGTGTGCCATGATCAGTTTTGGAAGCTGGTTGCTTTAAAACAGACTACCTTAAGGACGAGCTGGTTTCTATGGAAATCATCCTTTCTGATATTGTGGGAATCAATAGCTTAATTAAATGAAAAAGTACTCATTGGATGTCAATCTACTGTAGAAAGCCTCCCTTTTTTTCACGAAATTCCAAAGATGAACAATTGCACTTCTGTCCTACATGCAAAGATACCTTGTCATTCATCGGACATTTAGTGTCTGCGGCAGCGTTATAGGAGTAATTTGTTGTGGATATAGGTAGAAACCTTCAACATCATTAATAAAAAATATCAAATTTTTTTAACTTTGAAAGGATGGGCCCATGACAATTAAAAATGAGAAAGCATCTTAGTTGTAGTTGGGCTGTGTATGATTTGTCTACTACATTACATTATTCTAAATGCTGTATACAAAATTCTTTTTCCGGTCTTAGAAAGATCCTCTGATGGGTTAAAATTCGGAACCAAAACATCTCCGCAAAGTACACAAGATAATGCGGTAGGGTTATCTTATGTACTTAAATGATCAAATCTGGAATATTCCAATTCACATTTGGAATTAATGATTCCTAAAGAGTCAAGAGAGACCCTGAAGTAGAAAATTAATCAATTTGCAAGTAGGTTTTTCCATTTATCCCTATGTACTTTGCGGAAATAAATATGTAATTTTGCCCATGATATTTATATCAAAGATGCTTTAACTATATCAAAGACTTCTATAGGCATTGTTGGAAAAATCAATCAATCCTCCCTCCCCCCTACCATGTCTTTTTTTTTTTTTTGTCAAAGTTGGCATTGGATCAACGAAATATAAACTTAAAAGTCAATGTCTTTCCCTTGCAATACAATCATCAATGGCTGTGCTTAACAATAGGAGCATTAGCAAAAAAATTATGTGATACTTATTGCACTAATGACCCTTATTTTTTGCCTTTAGTAGTAGGATAATTAGAGACTTTCCTTTTGTAATAGACTGAGAATGAGGAAAAAAATGATTAACCTCTAAAGTTCTTTGATTGTGTTTCACCAAAAAACACTTAAAGTGGGCCATTTTGATGGCAAAGAGTCCTCCAAAATGTCAAATGAAATCTTCTTTGCATTTAACCATAAGGTTAAGCAGTAAACTATTTCATTGCGTTGTAGTCTAATAACCATTACAAGAATTCTGAACCCTACAAAGGATTGTGAATTTTTTATTTTTGGCACCCAGTAGTACAATTACAGAAAAAATAAAATAATATTTTTTATTAAAAAAATGTTTTTTTTGGAATTTAAAATAATAATAATAATAATTTAAATTAAAAAATCTGATGTGGCACTAGTAGTGCCATGTCAGGTACCCAACTTTTTTTAAATAAAAAATAATTTTTTAGTTCTATTTTTTTCCATAATTGCACCTCAAGGGTGCAAAACTCGCGGCCCCTTTGAGGGCTAAATTTTTTCCTAATGAAAATAGGAGGTTTCATTAATATAAATTGTGAGATTTTAGTGTTTGCAGTTGAAAAATGCTTTTGGGGGGGCATTCAACTTCTGGGCAGCTCTGATTTGGAGAGGCTTTTGCACAAGTTCATTTCACTTTTTTGGTTGAAATTTTTTTGCCTGCTTTTTATAATAAAATTGTTGACTTGTTCAAAAAAATTCATAATATTTCAAATTGGTAAATATGTGCCAAAAAATTCCAATCGGGAACTAGCTTCAAGAAAAATTTCATATAAAGCCTTTATTCAACAATTTATTGCTTGTACATACAATCATTTCTTTAAAATTTGAATGGTGGTGTTCTAGATTTCAGCTAGTTTTAGAAGATAAAGAAAAAAGGTGCCCAAAATATCAAACTTTGGCAAACTTGGATCAATATGTGTCCAAGTTGAAGTATAGGGCAGTTGGGCATATTGGGCTTGGCATGTGAGGAATCTGGGTCAGGGTTCGTGAAGCTTGACTCATCACCAAGTACTAACACTATATCACATTTTCTTTAATTTAAAGATATTTCCTTCCCTCAATTTTTAAAGATGTTCTTTACTCCAAAAACTATAGATTTAGAGTATTCATCATTAAATTCTAATGATATAAAAATGTAGGACAACATTCTCCCACAGCTTGTACAATCACATACATACAAGTTCTTAAATGAAAAGAGAAGATCTTTATACAAGTGGGGTGGTAGGAGGTAAAACAACCCATATGGGATATGTAACTTAGAATCAGTATTAAGATCACAACAAGTCATAGTTAAGTGAAAAGTAGGATTTGTATTCAAATTAGAATTTTAGGCCTCATTTTGGCATAATAGAATAATTTTCTCCCAAAAACTAGAAGTAAAAAAAGTTAAGAATTCCATCTAACTTTCATCTCCAAGAATTGGTTTGAGATTTTGAATCTCCAGTCAAATGCCATGTACAAATTTTATAGAGGAGTTGGAAGGGACATTTTCATTGACATTTTCAAATGCCTTCTCTAAACTTTGTCCATAACTTTCAAGGGAGGTTCAAAATCAAAAACGTTTTAAGATGAAATTTAGCTTGATTTCCCAGTATCTTTTAGTTCAACGTTTTTAAAAATGAGTTATTCTTCTATGCCAAAATGAGGCTTGAAATTCTACTTTGAACATAATTACTAAATTTTTTCATCTTTAAATTATCCCATACACATTGGGGATTCATGACAAATAATGGATTTGATTATAACAACAATCTCTCCACCCTTCAATCCTATAGAGTGTCAAAGAAGCAATTGCTTCATTTAACCATCAGTTTTCTTTTGGATGGCGGTTTGTCATATGACAAATTGATAATTGATTCAATGAATTCTTTGGGCATTTCTTTTTTTCAATGTGGAAATTAGAAGTAACCTCTTTGTTAGGCCAAAAAAATCCACAAATGGTAACTGCCTCCCTACCACCATCTTCTTGTACTGTACATTGTGTCAAATTTATTAGTCTAGAAAAATGTCGGAGAAGTACTCCTCTCTGAATTTAGGAAGAGAGGTTGTCCAAAGCCCTGCCCAAGCTCTTCTGTGCATTGCAATGCAAATTTCTTTGTGCTGTAAATTACCTTGCCTATGTTGCCCCTTGTCCATTGAAAATGGCATTTTTTTCCACATCTCTTCATGAGGCACATCCAATTGTAAATTTTTTTGGTAGAGCGGCAAGTTGCTTCTTGTTCCCACATCCAAAAAAAAATTCAAAAAATATAATAATTTTTTCTATTTGTAGTGGGCTTCTCAAAGTTGCTATGTTGCCAAAAAATATAGCTTGGTCCTTTAGGGATTAAATTACCAAAGCAACTCATATAAAACTCTCTTTAGAGCCTAGTACTAATTTTTAATTATTTTCTCTCTTGAACTTCCATTAGTTACTTAGTGTATTCAATACATCCAACCATCCCATACTAACATGACCACTATGAATTAAAACACTATAAGTATATAAAAAATAAATATGAATACAAAAAGAAGTTGAAAACTAGCTCATTCAACTTTTGTAAAAGACAAGTTGAATATATTTTATAACTCTAATTAACAAGAAGAGTGCTTATATCCTATTTATATGCAATATTTTTCAATTATAGCACTTTCGATAAATTCACATATGCCCCTAGTACCTATATTTCCAAGGTGCATACTTTTATAATCTCTGTACAGAACAACTTCTAATTTTTAAGTAATTTGGTCTCACCTGTCAAAAAGTCACAATTTTGAATTGTGCACATCCCCTTTACAAGGATTTTCTAGCAACACAAAGTGTGCCCCTATTACACTAGTAGAAAATTTAGTGACCAAATCAACAAAAAGTCAACAAAAAAGTGTAGATTCTTTTTGTTGATTTGGTCCCATTTAAAAAAAAATTAAGACTTTTTTGGAAAAAAAAAATTAAAATTAAAAAAACAAACAACCATTCAAAGGTTGCCATGTGGCACCCGCCATGTAGGAGGTCCAAAATTGCCACATGGCAGCCCAACTGCCACGTGGTAGTCCAATTGCCATGTGAGCAACTGCCATGTGACAAGTGTCGCCACCAAGGTTGAGGCCCAAGAACCTTACCAATGCACCACAATCAACTACACATGACTATAGTCTATGTAAAATTTTATTTATATCAATTATTTTATATTTTTTTCATTACTTTGTAAAATCAGTAGACTTTAGGGGCAATTTTGGCTTAGAAACTGTTTTTTTTAACTTTGAACTAATAAATCAATTCAGCTTTTACTACCAAAAATCCGTTTGAGATTTCAAGCCTCTAAGCAAATGTTATGGACAAAAATCAGAGAGGGTGTTTGAAAATGTAAAAAAATGTCCATTTCCCCCTCTTTCTGTTTTTTGTCCATAACTTTTGTTTGGAGGCTTGAAATCTCAAACGGATTTTTGGAAGTGAAAGCTGAATTGATTTGCCAACTTTTTAGAATTCAAGTTTTTTTTGAAAAAAAATCCATTTTCTAGGCTAAAATTGCCCTTGAAGTTTGCTGACTTTAAAAGACACCAAATTGTGAGTAGTTATCTGAAAAGAAAAAACTTGTATTCTATTGTACAATTAAGATTCCATAAAATTCCATAAGATTTCAAAAGTTTGAAAAAATTCCAAGAGACTTCAAAAAATTCTAAAAGACTTTAAAAAAATTAACAAAATTTTGTTGATTTGGTTGTTGCATTATCCAAATCAACAAAAATAATTTGACAAGTTTGGTAATTTGGGCAAAATCAACAAAAAGTTGTGAAAGCGAACAATATCCAAGTTAGCAAAAGATTGTTGATCATTTGTTGATCTAGTCATTGTTTTTTTGCTAGTGTTAGTTTGATGGTTTGGAAGATTTTGACTTATGTTACAAAAAAATAAAACAAAAAATCTATTTTAACTCCTAAAGGTCAGAGACTGTATTCTCACCAAAACTGCTCCAAAATTGCCATTTCTAGTATAATTACCAAATTTTAGGAAAAATAATACCATAGGATCTTGTAGTACATTAGTTTTAGAAGTTGTAGAAAAAGTTTCAGAATTTTTCAATGTATGGGTTGCAAGATGATAGTGTTTGAATTGACAAAATTCCTTTTTTTGTCCTTGCAAAAATCTGGGCAGCCGTACTTCACAAGGTCACATTTGTATGAAAAAATGTCCAATAGTGATGGTTACTCTTTTTATTCATTCTTCAAGGCAAGTTGGCTACATGCTTAAAAAATTTCAATCATTTGGAATTGTAAAACATATAGGAAAAAAATAGTAAGTAGAAAGACATAGAGAATGATTCAAAATACTAATTGTTAAGAATTTAGTTAAAGGAATTGAAAAATGGCAATTCCAAAGGTTGTAATGTTGTAATAAACAACTGACAATTAAGGGATTTTTTTTGTTCGAAATCATTGAGAATTGAGTTAAATAAAGGACTTCAAAGTTTATTCTAGAGTAGAATTTCCATAACTACCCTCAAACTAAGACTCTTCATAATTTTCATCTCATTAATCAAAATGGAATGATTCAAAGCTTCCCGCATATATATAAACTTAAATAACCAATTTCAATTTTGAAATTTTTTGAAAGTGATTTTTGTTGAATTTTTTTGAGCTACCCAAACTGCCTGCCGACCAATGAAAATGAAATATTATGCAGTAACTTTTTAGCCATGTAGTCAAAAGTTATGAAAATTGTTTGGGATTTAAAGCTATTCCTTGGGCACATTTTGTGTGAAAATTTCAAAGAAAAAAATAAAAATTCCGTTTGTAGTAAGCTGCTCCAAAAATGGTGTTTGGTCCTTTAGGGGTTAAAAGTATAGAATAGTGTGTCCTTTTTTGTAGTCACAACCATTAGTATGTAATTTGTGATTGCCATGAAAGTGATACCTAAATCCTTTAAATTTTCTTTTCATATCAATTTTATAATCCTTTATGTATAAAAAATCATCTATAGGATAGTAGTATAGATATTAAGTTTTATGTTCAATATATGGGATACTTTTAACTAGTAAATATTGAACGTGGGTATGAGTTTGTCACCCAAAGAAATTAACTTCCAAAATATCCTTACAAATGCTAATTTTATAGATAGGACACAAATTTGTGTACTTTTTTTCTATGGGGTTCGTGGGTGGCCATTTGTTGCTTTCCAACTATACAATCTCAAATTTTCAAAGAATTTGACTATACAACAATCTTGAGATTAAATCAATCAATCTTTAATTTACAGAAATAGGATACCATATCTCATTGTAAATTAATTAAACTATCCATATATGTTGAAAGGATATAGTAGTTATTCTAATTTCTAAAAAAACAAAATTTTGCAATGATACTAATTCCTCTCCTTAAATAAAGTAAGAAGGAAAGTAAAGTAAATGCACCTAATTTTAATCCCTTTCTACAACCAATTATTGCACATTCTTGCCCAAACTGCACTTCTCTTATTCACAAGTGCCAAGTGGAGAATTTGCGTAGTAATTCACGCAAGCATACTTGTCTATGCCAATTTGAAAAGACACCTAAAAATATAATAGATTCCCTCTACTCTTGTCAAATTGTGTTTTCAAACTTTAAATAATGATTAGGTAGTGGAATGCATGCCAAAGCTACTAATAAGGTACAATATTCATTTTTCAACCAACATCTTATAGTCATAGCAATCACCAGAAACACTTAGTACTTGATAGACAAGACAATTTTAATGTGTATTTTTGTGTCCATGTTGTAAATATTTTTATAAAATATAGTAATCTAATTAAAAAGACAAGGACCAAGAAGGCTACAAACCTTTTCATGATAGCAAGCATGTATAAGAGTATTCATATATATCCAAGACAAAAGTATAATTTAGGTGCGTACCAAAATTGTGTGGGTATATGGGTTTGGACCCAGATATCAATAAGAGGTTACCGAACTCCATACCTTCAATTTCATTAACTTGGCGGTATTCCAATACGTTGGCACATTTCAAAACACCTGTTCTGGAACATGCGCTTCCACAGTGGACTTAATATTTTTATCTTGGACACTTTGGGGATTAAAGAAAAATATGCTTAGCATGCACTGAGCAAGTCACTGAGCAAAGAACAATGTACTAGAATTACTGTTATGATACAATTGAACAGCTGATCCCTGACATTAAGCAAGTTCAAGTTCAAGTTTTGCAAATGCTTTTTCTAGAGAATCAGCGGAATCTTCGTCCTCATGAACCTTTTCTTCCTCATTTAAAACTTCAATTGCTCGTCCAGGCTTCGATAGGCTTGCGCTAGGCTGCTTTTCTCTACGAGAAGCTTCTGGTAAATCGTTGATTTCAGTAACGGAGTCATTGTCCAACTCAGCTTCCAATAACAACAACTCCTCTTCGAGCTCCGTGTCGTCTGCATCTGACATCAGTGGCGCCTCGCCTGCACAGACAAGAGTGTTTGTTCAATCACAACCTCAAATGTGACCCGCCGGACTCCAAGAGAAAGAGCTACTTCGGTGAGAGGAAGGCATGTGATGAAGAACATTGCATATGTTGGTCAAACAATAAGTAAAATTGAATGAAAGGAAGTTCCCATGTGACCCGCTTGAAAGAAAACACGAGATCCAATTAAGGCGTGAGGAGTTAACAACACGGTCTATTTAGACAATGATTAACTTAATGCATGTTACTTCCGGCTGAAACGGAATCACGCATAAAAAATAACAAAAATTGAAGAAAGAAAAAAGGACTCACTGAAATGAATTACACGAAGGCGTATGTAAAGATATTTCAGTGTTTCAGCTCACACGTACCTCATTTTGATCTGAACACTCATGCAAACAAAAAAAGAAAGAAAGAGCAGAGGCGGCACCTAGGGCAATCTGAGTTTCACGTTGCTGCGAGATGGCTTCATCCACCTCCTCCAGACACGATTGAACCTCGGCCAAGGTAACATGGTTCTCTTTGATCGCTTGCACTCCAACCTGGACTGCATCAGTAACCTGCATTACCAAGTCCAAGTCTCGGAACCATGAAAACCTAAGAGAAATGAAGTCGTACAGCATACACCCCTAAATAAGATTTGACCATTTCTCCTACTTGGAACAGACTTACTCGTAAGCATACTGCACTCAGGACAGTAAAAGCAAGCGTTACTCACCTTTCTGGTTGCTTCTGCATCAGCAATGGAGGTCAAGACCTCGTCAATTCTGTCCATAAAAGTCTCACATTTTCCCTTGCTAGTCGTCAGGACCTTCAGTCGCCGTGCATGTCGAAGAGCTCCTTTCTTGTCCCCAGACTTAAGAGCCAACGCCGTTGCAGCTCTTGAGCTGCACAAACACCACCACATGTACTTTTGAAATTAGGAAAAAAAAAGGCTAGAGTGCGTCCCTCAAAACTGTTTGTTGTCCATCTTAGGCCATTTACAAGTCATCTGGAATGCTACCTACACTTGCGTCGCTCTCAATTCGACCTTCTATCCGATGTCATATTCCAGGAAGACTCTGACCAAGAAAACTCCAAGCTAGTATCCCACTAATCACATGAGGAGTGATCACGGTTTGCACATTTACACTGATACGGATGAATCGAGCCTGAGGAACGGTCGGAACTAAGCATTAACGTAAGCTTGTTGCTCATACTAGAAGAATTGATACTCTTCTATTCATGAAAGGAATAATCAGAGAATTTCATACAGAATCAATGTCAAACCTTGCCGCTCGGACATCAACGATATTTACTTGTTGCTGCAACCTTTCCAAGGTCCAATACAAGCGCAGCACATGAGTGTCAATTTCCATGACAGCAGGAACAGGCTCATCCTTCAGAGCAATTTTGATCCCCTGCAACGAGAGCCAGCTCTGTGTAAACTTCCTAATTTACCGAGTTCTGGGATAAAAAGGAGGGACAAGCACAAGAGAGAGTTGCACACAACACAAGACTTCCTCACCACATATAACTGTACGTTCTTATGCTGATTCGTAATGAGCACAATCGGGCTACCTCTCAAAAAGACACCAAAGCATTAAACATCAGCTACACTACTTTCAACAATAAAATAAAAATCCAAGGGAGCACGCGGTTGCCAGATGCACACCTCAATCGTTTCCTTCTCGTCCAATTTGATGTGACGAGCTCTGCCTTGATTAATCAGCCCCGCCATCAGAATCTCCGCAGTCTCTGAGGAACCGCAGAGTTCTCGGAAACGCGTCATTGTGACCACACATACATGCCTCCACTCAGCTTCTGACAACGCTTGGATAACAAGTGAGCTGCGATCCTAATGAGAAACCGTCCAGTTGCAAACAACTAGAGATTATTAGTTACAGTTCGGGATGTAATACCTCGAGGCACACCCACAGGTCACCGGAGGTGAGTATGCATTAGAAAGTACATGGTTATTGGACTGTGGTTTTAACGATTCCAAAATTTTAAAACCACAGTCCAATAACCTTGAAGGATTCATAATATTCTTAAAAGGAGCTACAAATACCTTGTATCCAACTGTTAATTCAAGGAAGAATCAGGGTATCCAAGATGCCTTAATAATCGAACATCTTATCTCCTCTGGCACAGATCCTCACACTCAAGAATGAAAGCATTGATGCTTAGCTAACTATTACAGCCAAGTTAGTTATTGTCAAGCACGGTGCAGCTACAGTTAAAAGAAGTTTTGAGAAGGTCCAAAGAAAGTGTACCTGTAGTAGAGGAGTGACGATCAGCATACCGGGCAGTCCACTCTCCGGTTGTGCTCCAGCGGATGCACCACGGACTTGGCTACCCACCCATGTGAAAACTTGTTTGAAAACTGAGCCCGTATACTGAACAAGCGTTGCCTGGGGCCGCATCAGCTCTTCCCTTGTTTGAAGCTCCCCAGATTTACGCATTTCAGTCTAGAAAATAAGGAAAAAATCAGATTGCCACTGCCGAAGGGCCACTGCAGGTTGAAGCAACAAGATTGAGATAACAATAATTGATTGGTAATTGACTTCATTTACCTTGTCTTGTTCGATGTCAACATTGCATTACTGTAGTCCCAAGTAACAAGAATGAGCATGGCAAGGTAGTGATTACATGGCTCCTACAATCACTAGTACAAAGGGGTATTCCATTCCACCAAGCAAATGATCACTTCCATTAGAACTTGGTGGCATTGAACATTTCACCGGTGGAATTGCTCATCGTGCTTGGTGAAATAGAACACCCCTTGAATTAGTGAGATTTCAAGCTACCTGTAACTTGACCCCTTGTTACAGGCTCCTTGTTACCTCGATACGTCATACATGCAATTCAATATTTCAAGCTCGAGATCTCATCCCTAGTTCCACATGAAGTTGATTCAAAGTATAAGCCTATTATCCGATGCAACTGGTGCGATCTAAAGCCACACTAAATCTGCCTACCCATGGAGTCCATAAATTCAAAAAAAGCATGGTATACAACGTCATCGACACTTGACTTCTGAGTTGATGGCAAAGATCAATAACGAGAGTAAGTAGGGGATGTACAGAATATGAGCTCTATACCAGAACTGTAGAAATTCCCAATGGCGTGATCCCTTCACGAAGAAACCACAAATGCTGGACCTGGAAGAAACGCAAAAAATTCAGCAAAGTCACAACATCAAAGCAAAATCCAGGACCACAAAATGGACATGACATTCGATCCCAGAAAGACTCGAATCACGTACTTGGCTGGGATCAATGGCGACCAGACCAAGGTGGCGCGCACTCTTCACGACCAAACCCTTCCAGAAATGCAGGCGATTCTCCCAGTCCGCTCTTTGGCCTGTAAAGCCCTTGTATCGAGCTCGGGCCACCACCTCATCGTCCCAGTCCGGCACCTCCGCCCTCAGAAACGTCGCCAACGGCGACTCTCGGCGCTCCTTTGCAGCCATAGCCAGACCTCACCGACACTCAAGCTGCTCCCACATCCCGAACCCTAACAATTCAACTCAAAGCAAACATCACTACCATCACACCATCACACCATCACAGCTTCTTCACCAAGTTCCTGTTTCTTCAACCCTAAATTGAAACCAGGACATCCTTTCGCGCTCTTCAACTGGTCTCTCTCACTTAGGACCAGCAGAAATTCTCTCCGTGCAATCCGAGAGAACCATCTTACTTCCTACACGATCCCGATCAATCCCATCACAACTTGCAAATTAGGTCTTCGAACTTAGAAGGTGTGGCTTCAGAGAGTGAGGAGGTGGAGCGAGGGTATTGTGTGATACCACGATACATCTGACGTGGCAACTAGAACTGCATACGTGGCGGGCCTTTGCTTGGGGTGAAGGAGTGAGCCTTCTGCTCAGAGCACGTCAATGCTTAACTGGGAAGACTGCGTAATCGTTGTTCTTTGCAGTAGGGCTTTGAGTTAACAGATTGCTTCAATTTCGAAAGATCTGTTGTAAGAATCTTGCAATGTTGTTTCCCGGACGAATTAACTTCTAGAGTCACAGATTGGGTGTGCGTGGGAGCTAGGTCTGTGCCAGCTTTTGATGTCTGGATTGGAAAGCGAAGCAAAATCATAGAGCCGAGCACCTTTGATGCGATTGTGGTCGGCACGGAGCTGTCGGAGTTCATTCTGGCGGCCGCCATTGCATCTTCGGGAAAGACGGTGTTGCATCTGGACGCGTACGATGGGTACTTGTCGCCGTGGGCGTCGTTCTCTTTCTCACAATTCGGCTCGTTTGCATCAGCTGGCGGGCGATTGTACAAACCCAGCTTCTCGGAGGAGGAGGAACTAACGATACTTCCTGAGGATGTTGAATATACTCATCTCGAGGTGAAGGATGCTCCCGCGTTGTACTCTTGCGTCAAGGTGGCGCCGCGGGATGAATCGACGCTGGGGCGTTTGAATCGTTATAGCTTGGATTTGGCTGGTAAACATTTTTTTGAATTTATTTGGAACCCTGTTCATACCTCAAGAGAATCGGTTTGAATTTTGGAAATCTGTCGTGTCGTCGTAGGAATTTCGACGATGAGATTCTTGGATGTGTGCGATCCTGAATTAGATTGCCGTTTTGTAGGACCCAAGGTTGTGTTCTGTGCTGGCCCTCTGGTGAACGCACTCAAAAATGCGCAAGCTGACTATCATGTCAGATTCAAGGCTGTTGAGGCGAGCTTCATCTGGAGGTATAGCTTCATCGATTCATGTGTTGAAATCTTTCTCCGTGAACATCTGAGAAATTAGGTTTGCAGGGATAGCATTAGTGCGTTCCTCTTGGATGGTTAAATTCTGTTGATTGGTTGGCGTGTGCATGCTTTGCAAATCTAAAAGTGGTGAGGACTAAGTAAGCGACTCCAAATTCATTAGAAATGCATGTGACTTTTGTAATTTCTTATCAAGCAATTGTCGTGCCACAATCATCTTCAAAGATGTTGAGAAAGGGTTACACTTCTTGCAAACTCATCTTTCCAGAAATGGGCGAGTACATTATCATCAGGATTTTGACCAACCAAATTTGCACCAATGGCAAATGCGTGTCTTGAACAGACTGCTTACGGTATCACTTGATCAGGAAACACAAAGAGGTTATCACCTTGACATACAAAAGACT
Organism: Neckera pumila; assembly: GCA_963969595.1. NCBI lineage: Eukaryota > Viridiplantae > Streptophyta > Bryopsida > Hypnales > Neckeraceae > Neckera > Neckera pumila. The sequence continues at coordinate 744,629 of OZ018408.1, read as the reverse complement.
TCACTAGACGACCTCAAGTTAAGGCCAAAGAAAAACCTCGCTGTAATGCACGTAACTTCTAAATTAGGTTACAGCGTAAACTCTTTTCCACTGTAGCACGAGAAGAATCTGGTGCACTAGAATATTAAAGAACTAGCCAAGCAACACAAATCCATTGCCAAGCATGCCACCACAATCCCCCAAGTCCACATGCAAACATGCCAACTGGAAGAAGGACCGGATGAAATGAAATAAGTAATTCTAATGTGAGCCACACCTGCCTTTGCAAACAAGACATGAAAACAAGATCGTGCACAAAAAGAATCTGGATTCAAATTCGTGGCTCGCTGTTCATGGACATCTGGCAGCTGCTCGAAATTTTTATGTACATCCCACTGTTCCATCTAATCCCTTCTTTTATGAAATTTGCAGTACTAGAAATTGCAGGAAGAGGACTTTAAACATACCTCCCCAAAAGCAAGCACAAAAGTGACTGACAATATCACTGCCACAAACTCATGAAATATGTCATCCACGAAAATGGGAAGAGCCTGCACCCACACAAACAACATACGTGGAATTTTAGTAAAGGCTGAAGTTCTGTACTACCATCACATGGAACAAATCGAACGCTGGATATAAAGAGAGATGCCATTGACTGCACACTTCCCCTTCTTAAGCACGGAATGGTTGCAAGAAATTTCCACTCATATTGTAAGAAAGAAAGTTGGTTCCGTTCTTAGGCACTTTATCCACATAGAACTGCAAAGGACTTTATTGTATGACCATTTTTTACTCTCTAGTAGGGAAGTGAAAATAAGGGAAGCACTTATTTTAATGAAATTTTGAACACCATCAACAAATCCATCGTAAATCGTACATAATTCTTGAACCATATTTCTTGTGGAAGATTTAAAGATTCGATAGTCATAAGAAGTTTCAAATCATTTAGCACACTCTCGAATTTGCTAAGCCATTTAAAACTTGGGATATGCGGTTATGGCGTATTCACTCCACCCAACACGATTTTCAACGCTGGCTTACCTCCATAGCAGCAGCATTACCCAGAAGCAACCTCAGGAGAAGCTCGTGCTGCTTTCGGACGACGGGCAAGATCTTAGCTGCAAAGCACCAAAATACAGCAACAACAGTCACACAAATGGCAACTCCTAATTGCAATTTAACCCTGAATGCTTCAATTGACAACTCTAAGCATGAATTAGGGATTAGGGTTTAAGGTGCGCACAGTCTTTGCTTCTTTTCCTCCGGGCTGCCACTCTGCTGCAGCACATCCAAGTTGACCAAGCCCAGCGACATGAAGCCGAGCGTGAGGCCCGAGATGTTGTCGGCAAATTAATAGAACCAGGAAGATGGAGATTCCACACGCGATTCACCACTCTGGCTCTCCAAACTCGGCGTGGTGCAATGAGTGAAGACCCACTCCGAGCATACCCAGAAAAGCCATAGCTACAGGACCTCCCCTGCTTGTTCTAATCCCTGCAAGACACACAAAAGCCGCTTGTTCCTTCCCCTCGTAGTCGATCAGTTTCCTGCATTTGGGATTCACTCGGGATCGGAAGATGCTGCAATACAAGGGAGCTCATCAAGTACCTTTCTATGCAGTCAAGCAGTCAATGGCTTGGCTGGGTCTAGCTTGGCAGCAATGATCCCAGAACTACCGGTAGTTTATGGAATTTAGTGCAATATGCTACCTTCAAGACAAACTGATGCATCAACTTTGGCTACCTTGAGAGTAAGTAATATCAAAGAAAAAAATAGAAAAGAAAGGATTTTGCAAGTTGTGAAGGATTATTGGGAGTACTGAACACAAAATTAACTAAATAGATGTTAATTCCAATGTGGAGGAAGTTGCAAATTCATTTGGCTATCAAATTCAATTGTTTGTTGAAGTTTTGGTTAAAATGTCTCCATCAGAGGCCCTTTTTTACAATGTCCTAGTAGCGCAAGGATTTTTTTGGTAGAAACTCAGCTAATTTTAGGGATCAGTGCTTGGCAATGACCATTTTTGTGCAGCAGCTCAAATGCTTTAGAAAGTTATGCTAATGTGTTTGTGCACAGACAAGCAGCGGTCCCAAAATTGCCTAAAGTTAGTTGAGTTTCTATCAAAAAAATCCTTGAGCTACTACAGGTAGTACATTGTAAAAAAGGGCCTTTAATGGAGACATTTTAGCCAAACCTACAACAAACAATAGAATTTGATAGCCAATTTGCAACTTCCTCCACATGGGAATTAGCATGTATTTTGTCAAGTTTTGTATTATGATACTCCCAAGAATCCTTCACAACTTGCAAAATCCTTTCTTTTCTGTTTTTTTTTCCATACTACTCAGTCTCAAGGTAGCCAAAAGCTGATGCATGTTTGTCTTGAAGGTAGCATATTGCACTAAATTCCATAAACTAGTTCTGGGATCATTGCACACAAGAAATTGAGCGATTGGATTCATGGAACATGAAAGCTCTCATCAATATAGTCGGATCCAATAATCTTACAAATTGGATTTTTTTGCGATTCAAGGAATCTTGCATAATATTCAATTAAATTGGCATTTTTTGTCTTGCATTATTAACATTCAATTCTTACCCAGTCTAAATCAAGCCTACCAAATTTTAGTTTCAAAAACCGAAACTTTATTTTTGCTTGAATTTTTGCATTTAATTTTCATGGTTTTATTGGATAATTGATTGAAAAGCATTGGCAATGAATTTTAAATTCAATTGCGGAGATAATTATGTGGGAAACATCTATACGCACATCTTTTCTTCAACAAGCATCTCCAAAAAAGTTTTGCAATTCCCTCTATAGAGATTTCAATGTCCTAATTTTGGAAAATAGATATCTTTTTATTGTAATAGATAGATTTTGGTAACCTAATTGTACCATCATGTTCAAATGTACAAAAGTAGTTACAGTGTGAGGGTTAGACCGCAAAATCTAGTTAAAAGATAAAGATATCTAATTTACAAAATTTGATCATACACCACAGTATACTGAATTATTTTTAGATTATATTTTGGTTACTTAATGGGTTGGTTTTTAATACTATGTATGAAAAATCTGTATATGGATGTTTCCTACATATTCATGCAATCAAATTAAATTTTTTTTATCACCCATTGTTATTAATAAAATATTATGTAAAACCATAAAAATTGACTTTTAAAAATTCACCTAGAATTAATTTTGGGTTTTCTAAAACTAAAATTTGGTACTAGGCTTGATAATATAATAAGTAAATGTTAATTATGCAAGGCAAAAAATGCAAATTTGATTGAATATAATGCAAGATTCTTTGAATGGCACAAAAAGGGGGTTTGTAAGACTGTTGGACCCAAGTGTATATTGGTTGCAAGCAAAGTAAAGCAAATGATGAACAAGTGATGAAGCAACGTTGAAAACACTCTAAGGTAACTACACCTAAAATCGCCCGCTTCCTAAAATTGCACATTGGATATTCTTGCCTAAAATCCCACTATTTATATGGTTCTATGATCGCTTTTAGATACACCTATTCTCAGCACTTTGAGAATTCCTAGTTTATTCACATGGTGTCCAAAAAATGCATTCTAAGAGTATCTAGAATCCCCTTTTGACTACTATTGAGACCCCACAATTTTTTTTTCAATATAGTAGTGAAAACCATACTGAATCAGGCTGAATTGCTTAACTGTGCGATTTAAGGTCAGTTACCTTATATATGAGGAAGATGAAGAGAAAGAACTTTGGCCGCGTCTCTTGTGTCGGGAAGTAGAATTTCTTTTTCATTTATTTTAAATAGGGCAAGAGCCAAGAGGTGATCTTCACTAGAATAATGCAGCAATATAAGGTAGTATGCTCTTAAAGCGACCATTTAAGCCTACCCAACTCATCATTGACAGTAGAATATATTTCAAGCAACATGTCAGTCCTTCCTAGATAGGGGTCACAATTAGAACACGGTTGATTTTAGGTGTAGTTACCTTACTTTCATGAATATACTGTCATTCTTTTTATGGAACAACTTTTCATGACAGATGAAATTTATAAAATATGGATGAAAAAAATGTATTCATCTGAAGGTGTAAACGTTTTTTTAAAAATAAAAGCAATACGATCTTAAATTTTGTAATTCAACGATTTCATCCATTGTAAAAGCTAGTGGTCTGAAATACAAAAAAATTTACCATAGCACACCAATTGATTAGGAGAATACTGTATTAAAATCCATACTAAGGTAAGTGAGATTCACAAGAGGAATAGGTTGCTGAAACTTGACAACGCCACTTGAGATTGTTGTAAGAAGTTGGTGGATTGTGACAAGTTGGTAAACGGTGGTTTGCTATGAATCTGTCACCAGGTAAGCATAATAGGTTGCAACATTAGAATTGAATTCAAATTCATCAAAAATTTAGACATCATCACTAGTAAAAAAGGTTTGTTAATAATTGGGTTGAAAAATTGGATTTAACCCCTAAAGGACCAAACGGTATTTTCGGCAACATAGCGATTTTGGGCAGCTCACTACGAACGGAAATTTTATTTTTATTCTTTGAAAATTTCATACAATGTGTGCTCAAGGAGTAGCTTTATGGCCCAACACTTTTCAAAACTTTTGACTACATGGTTCAAAAGTTATTGGATGATATGTCATTTTCGACAATTGGCAAGCAGCTCAATTTTTTTTTGAGAAATCACTTTTAAAAAAAATAAAAATCTGAAATTGATTTTCTAAATTTATATATATACGGAAAACTTTGAACTATTCCATTTTTATTTATGAGACGAAAATTAGAAGGTGTTCTAGTTTGCAGGCAATTATGGATTCCTTGCTCTAAAATAAACTTTGAAGTCCTTCATTTAACTCAATTTTTAATATTTAAAAAATAAAATAAAAGCGAAGGATGTATATTGTTTATTACAACATTACAACCGTTGGGATTGACATTTTTCAATTTCATAATTAAATTCTTAACAATTTTGTGTTTTGAATCATTCTCTACTTTTTGCTACAACCTATTTTTTTTCTATATCATGTTGTACAATTCCAAATGATCTAAAATTTTTCAAGCATGTAGCCAACTTGCTTTGAAGAATGAATCTAAGGAGTAACCACCATTTTGGGTATTTTTTCATTTAAATGTGATCTTGTGAAGTGCAGCTGACTGGTTTTCCGCAGGGCCCAAAAAAGGATTTTTGTCAAATCAAATGCTAATATCTTGCAATCTACAAGGTGGAAAACTCTGAAATTTTTTTGACATATTTTCAAACAATCTTACTACAAGATCCTATGGTTACATGTGTCCAAATTATAAAAAGTAAATAAAATTTGGTACATGTACTAGAAATGGCAATTTTGGAGCATTTTGGGTGAAAACATAGTCTCTGACCTTTAGAGGTTAAGTCATTTAGGACACATGTGACTACAAAATGACTACAAAAATGTGAGGATTATAATCATTGTGGATAAGATATTCAAGACATTTGAGTCATTTAGGACAATGGGTTATTTTTCATCTATTTGTTGATGTCAAAGTTCATCAATTGAAATACTAACGTAGATACAACCAATGACAAGACATGGTTGATGTGGCGTGGATTGTCAATGTAGAATGAATTGGTAATGGGACTTTGCTAATGTAGTATGCATCTTCCAGTGTGGCTATTGACATGGAAAGTTTTGTAGACAAATCAAGGTTGACATGTCATGTGTGATTTGACGTGGCACAAAGGCTAGCAATCATTGTTCAATCATTCATAGATGGGTAATCATATGGCATTCAGTGTTCCATTGTTCATATTTTGGTTATGCAATAGTTGTGTATATAACAACTACAATCATTTACTAGTTATTTTGTAGTTGTAAATACAAAAACTAAAACTAAAAAGTTTTGAATACAATTGTTTTTAAGTCATCTTTTATATTTATTGCTAGAAAATGATTGCAATGATGACTCCGACAATGCCATGCATGAATCATCTTGTATGTTATTGTAACATAATTGAGACAAGTGACTGAAGCAATTGTTTTATAACTACACTATGACAACGCTAGGACTAAACTTCAAGAAAACATGGCAATTCAACATCACCAACCTTTGGGCATTGCACCTAAGCAAAAATAGATGTCTCAAGCTGCTTATTTTTTTGAGACAATTCATACTTGCAACATGTCAACAATCCTCATTTGTTGCAAGTGAATTCCGTAGTTCCTTACTGATTATTGCAAACAAATATGGTATATTTTCCAAACAAAAAAATTTCCACCATTCATCTTTTGCAACTATAACCTACAATTGCCACCACTATAAGAAACCCGTGATTTAGGTGACAGATTCAAGTGACATTCAACATAACAACCTGTGTTTTCATGTCAAGAATAATGTCCGTTATGGCGGACATCAGGATGTTATGGTAGACATTATTGATACCATAAAACTACAAGTTAGTACATTGGATGTCACCTAAAATCGGTCACCTTAAATACGGGTTTCTTAAAGTGTCCATTACAATCATCACAATATAATCTATGATTACACTATGATTTATCAATAACTAATCAATTAATAATCAATGAATAATTAGTAACCTTACAAATTATTAACTAATCAATGACAACACAAACCAATGATTAGGAATCCAAATAAATGCCTCCAATTAGGCGTTGTATTTATAAAAATCAGGGTGGCTTCATTAGTTCAGCGACCATGCAAGTGAGCCACTGGCACCCTTCTTTATTTAGGTGGAAAGATTTACCCTTACCTATATCTTGCTGGATTGAGCATAACTCCTCCTTGCTTAACCCCTGATGAATTACTCTATTTGCATTTAAGTATGCCCCCATGATTTCTATGAACCCTTGTCCACTAGGAGAAGACATGTTACTGTCTATGGCAACTTCAGTAAGCAACAATTTTGGATTTTGAGTTTCTAATTGAGATTTTAGGACCAAAAGGTGCTTTGTTTCAGAAAACACATCTTGAACTATTTCTGGAAAAGAATTTTATGTATATATTTGGTTTACCAAACCTTTCATCTCGTGCAATAGTATTTTTGCCAGGTAGCTCTTCCGAAACATATCTACTAACACCACTATAAGAAACTGGCCTTTTTTATGATGTCTGAAAAAATGTCGTCTGATGTCCGGAAAAACATGTCTGAGAGTCAACGTAGATGTCACCTAAAATTGCGTCACGGAAAACAAGCAAAAAATGTCTGCTATTTTCAAAAAATATGCCTAATTTGGCCTTGTTTTTTTTTTGACATCACACATGACATGCTTTTTCAAGGTTCCAAAAGTGTGCCATTTGGCGGACAACTCAGCTCCACATAAGCACCACGTGGGCAGGTAGTGCCACATAGGAAAAAAATTTCATCCGGTTTGTTGCTGACGTGGACCAAGGGAAAAGTGACATGGATCCACCAATATTTGTCGTGGCATGCCTTGTCAGCATACTTTTATATTGTTTAGAAAATTTTAATGTTTTTTTTTTAAATGTCAATTTAGACATCTACTTAGACGTTTTTTGAGACATCAATTGCTGCATATTGTATCCATAGGACAAGGTCAGTAGAAAAAAAATTATTTTAAAAAATAAAAAAATAAATAAACAATCAAAATGACAAGAATTTAACAAGAATTAAATAAAACTTACCATCTACCATCAAGAGAATTTTTGAATTTTTGGATTTTCTTAAAGTTGCGGCTTGAAAAACTCATAAGTGTAGCGTCATTGATTTTGAACACGAGCGTAGCTGTAGAGTTATCAGCGCTGCGAGGATACTAGTTTGAAGCTCTATCGCACATGATCCTTTCTACTGGGGGTTCATTTCAATGCAGGTGGCTTGGTACAAATGTCGAGTTCACACTCACTCTACCGAAGACAGTGCCCTGCACATTCATATCCAACAAAATTGCTTCTGAAAAATGCCGAGATGATTTCTCTGTCTATTGCATGCCTATGGCACTCAATCAGAAAGCAATTGACTCTCTGAACAGTCCTTTCCTCTTCTTCCAGATGGCATCTGGATCGCAACACCGCATCAACAATGATAGGGTGTTTGATATCGTGACAACAATGAAGAAAGAAGGGCATTGGGCGGAGGCGGACAACTCGGTGAGGAAGGCGTGTAATCCCCCTGGACCAACATCTAATGTTCTGGTGTTTGTTTTCTGCACTACGCCAAGCAATTTCGATTCTCATTACAAGACTCCTCAAAAAATTGTGAAAGGTGGGAAGAAATTACAGGAAATTCAACAGGCAGTGCTTCAAATGTCAATTGTCTTCAGTGAAAATCCAGCGCATTTCTAAGAGCTTGCTTCAGAATGAATGGTCATAGGCTTGCTGTGATACTCATGAAAGTGTAGAGCTGTAATTAAGATGGCTTTTTATTTTCAATGTCTGGTGTTAACAAAACTCTTCTAAAAATAGACGGTGTTGCCAAGAGCCGGTCTCACGCTTTCTGAATTGGTTGCATGGGAAGGTGGATGTGGTCTTCCGGAGCAGTGTTTTAGAATGTAATATGGCTAAGTTGTTGAGAGACATGTTATGGGATGCTTCTTTTGGCCCTTCTGACGTAATTACCCTCTTACAAAGTGATTGCGCAGAGTCATCGTATACCCTTGTAAAGGGCAGCTGCTCGGATTGTAGTAGAGTACTATGTAAATGTGTGAATTTTGATACCCGGTTGTTAGTGCTTTAGGCATGTATGGGTTTGCAATTGTGGATGTCCAGTTGTGCATGCAACTTTAGATGAAAGGACACTTCACTAAATTCCATTTCCATACATGTCTATGGAACTTTCATGTACCCTTCTTGATATCATCGAGATTGTAAATACATTTGTAGATATGTAATGCATTGGAGGCCCGAAGGTCCCTCAATCCTTCCTCTTTGCGCAGCAGTCGAATGAATTCCAGAGACTCCCTCCTTAGCAGCCAGCTCACCTCTTTGCGTAAGCGGCATTGCCATTGTTTTCCTGTCTTTTTTCAATTTCAATGTCCTCTGCTTGCACTATAAGAAACTAGCCTTTTTTATGATGTCTGAAAAAACGTCTTCTGATGTCCGGAAAAACATGTCTGAGAGTCAACGTAGATGTCATCTAAAATCGCATCACGGAAAACAAGCAAAAAACGTCTGCTGTATTCAAAAAACATGCCCAATTTGGCCTTGTTCTTTTCTGACATCACATATGACATGCTTTTTCAAGGTCCCCAAAGTGTGCCATTTGGCGGACAACTCAGCTCCACATAAGCGCCATGTGGGCGGGCAGTGCCATGTAGAAAAAAAATTTCATCCGGTTTGTTGCTGACGTGGACCAAGGGAAAAGTGACATGGATCCGCCAATATCTGTCGTGGCATGCCTTGTCAGCATACTTTTATATTGTTTAAAAAATTTTAATGTTTTTTTTTTAAATGTCAATTTAGACATTTATTTAGATGTTTTTTGAGACATCAATTGCTGCATATTGTACCCATAGGACAAGGTCAGTAGAAAAAAATTATTTAAAAAAATAAAAAAATAAAAAAACAATCAAAATGACAAGAATTTAACAAGAATTAAATAAAACTTACCATCTACCATCAAGAGAAATTTTGATGGCAAAATGAAGGAATTCATTCATTAAAAGTTAGTGAAAATGAAGGATTAAGAGGTCCTATTTATTTTCATTGTCCGTCCATGGTGAGACAAAAGATATGAAAGAACTAAAATATGGGAACTTAACCATTGTAAGTTTTGACATTGTTTTAGATGTCTAGATGTTGTTTCAGGCATGTAAATGTTCTTTCAGACATCTGGAGCATGTTATTTCAGACATTTTACATTGAACACAACTCTTGCTTTACATATCTCACATGGATTGTTTCACTTCCTACCATCCCATAGTATAAAGACCATCTCTTTTCATCCATGGTGCACATCCATCCATTATCCTTTTTTTGCAAAGTATGCCATGTGGCTGCCCTTCCCCTAAATTTTTTAATATGGTCATCATTTTATCATTGCCTGTAGTAATTTTTACTAATTTATCCATAGACAAAATGGAATTATTTTTGCTGACTTGGCAGTCTATATTTTTTTGGACGTCCCAAACAACATCAGCATAATTTTAATCATGTCAAATACAATGTCAGCGTCAATGATAACATCAACTTAGATTTACAGTAAAAACCAATGTTCTCTGCAATGTCTACCAAAATCTACCTTGTCGGGTCAAATGTCCTTTGAAATCTTCATGTTTTATCAGACATTGCGCGTTAGGGGTAAAACATCACCAAATACATGGTTTTCTTACAGTGCACCCTAACAATTTTAGTGTCACTTAGTGCCATAAATGCATCCCAATCATTTGATGAGGTAAATGCTACATACTTCGCTTTCAACCTCTTTTTGGTTTTAAATACAGTCTCTTTCATACAAATTTTAACTGCACTGTCCACATGCGCAACCAATAAAGTAGCAAAATGGGGGTCAAGAAGCAAACCTGCTCCAGTTTTTGAAGCAACTACTTTCACCTCACTCATTAAGCTCTTCACCCCCATTTGATTGTCTTTTAGGTCCGCCACTTTCTTCATATTAGGAGATATAACATATAAGCTAGTGGGTCATGTAGATAGTTTTTGAGGAGATCCTTTAGAAATGAGCTCTACCACGGGAGCTTCCTTCGACATAGGATGCATGGTCTTGAACAGATCCTCCAAATTGTGAAGCTTCATATTCATCGAATCTCTAAATATGAAAGGCCGCATCTCGGGAGCCTTCTTTGACACAGGATCCAAAGCCTTGAGCAGATCATCCACATTGGGAATCTTCAGCCCCTTTAAATCTTCATTCATTAAGCGCCGCACCTCCTTGCTTGGCCACTCTTTGGACGCGGGAGCATCCGGTGACACTGGCTTCACCATCTTGACCAGTCGCTTTGTCAATAGTCTCCAATTTCCAATTTGTTGAAAAACAAGTCTCCAATGCAAGCCCTTAGCCTCCCAAAGTCCCAATTCACGCGCTTAAAGTTGCGGATGTCCATGGGCAGCGCCTTTTCAGTCTCGGTTGCAGGCGCTAGTGCCTCCACTAGCGCGGGAGCCTCCGACGTCTCCTCCGTCTCCTCCCCCTTGGCTCTTGCTGCATCAGATTTGGTTGGCTCGCACCAATCCCCGCCTTCTTAATTGGGCTTGATCTTCACCGCCTTGCATTGCGGAAATCAATGGAACTTCACTCGTTGATGATGATCCGAGTGCGGCATGAAGGCCTAGCGGAAGCTTGCTCGGGTGGACAGGCTTGATACAGATGCCGTAGAGTAAAACACTATGTCCACCATCGCTACAAAAAAGCACGAAGATGACTGAACTACTAAAGCCTCAAGGACAGAACTACTATAGCGTGATAGTAAGAAGGAGAGAGATGCAAGGAGATGCTAGTAAGTACAAGATCAAGAACGAGTACTGTAGTGGCGGTCAATTCAGTAGCCCAGTGCGGGAAGTCCGTAGCTAGTTAAACTAGTCCCACCAAGTGAACCCTACAGGGTGAAAATGCAGGAATTTTATCCACGGAAAAACGCAAGACATACTTTTTATGTGGTATTTTTTTTTTTTATTCTAGATTTTTTATTTATTTATTTTACCTAAATAAAAGAGAACCCTTTACTGCAAAAAAAGAAATACAAACACACAGACAGAGTTAGAAGCAAAACTAAAGTTAGTTTAAATTTTGAATTCATATTTGCAATCAAAGGCCCAAAATTAGCTAGGAAAGACCTACATTTAACCCTAGACACCGCTCAAAATAGGGACAAGATTTTATTTTTATTCCCCCCCAATTTCTGCATTTTTATCCTATTCGTCCCACATTGTAAGACGGATTTAACATTTTGCATTCTAGCAATGGGGAATTGGAGAAAAAATAGGTTGCAATTTGAAAACATTGGGATAGAATTGCTGAAAAAATCTACAAAATTTCTATGTAGAATAAAAAAAAAGCATTGACTTGGTACTTGTCTAAAAAATTGGTTCAATAAGGGAATTGAAGGAATGTAGCTGGTAAAATTCCAAAAAAATTCCAAAACATTGCAATATCCTACTTCTAGATTGGTTTTGTAAATAATAAGGAAACAAAATTTGAAGCATGTTCAAAATTTTAGAAATTTACAAATCTTGAATAGGTTTAATTGTATAGTTCTCCCCGGTCTATATTAGGGGTGTCAAAGGAAGGCTTAACTAAACAGAGTATGAAAGAAACATGCAACATCAAATTCCATTATACGCCAGTTTGGGTGCTTCAAGGAGTTTTGTCCTAGGTTTTTCTCAAACTCCGGCTCTTGTTCCCTCATTTCACACGTTTACGACCAATCCTAATATCCAAAAAACAAAGAAAGATCTTCAGCTCATTTAAAACTAGAACTAGAACTTCTTTGAATAATTTGAAAATTGAAAAATGACATTTTATGTTGTTTGAATTCCAAAATGAACCTCTAAAGGATTGCAGTGTTCTTAGGCCCAACTTCAAACTACTTGTACCCAACACAAGGCAAAAATCTTCATCTACATTTATTCATTAACAAATTCAACCATGGGATCTTTTACTTAATTTGTTAGAGTATTCCTAATAATTTTAGAGTAGAAAACCTTACCAATTGCAAGATTGTGATGCTTGAAATTAAAAAAAAAAAACCCGCTACCCAAATGGTTAGGTTCTACCTTTCAAATTTTTTTTTCCTAAGATGTATATGCCCTACAAGTTGCAACTCAATCTCTACAATTAATATACATGTTGAGAAAAAAATTGGGAAATACATACTAGGGCTCCACTGCTCTTCATGCTATTAGTGACGTCCGAATGAAGGTTCAAATTTACAATTGAAAATATTTTGATTTGAAAATTACTCTATGCTATATAACAAACATTTGAGATTCAACGTGCTCAATCTTAAAATAGAAATAAAAAAGCACTTGCTCTCTTGTATTCAAAAAAATCTCAACCTAGGGTTTCAAAATCTGCATCAAAACGGAATGAGCACTCAAAAATAAAAAATCTCATTCAAAATATTAACAAATCACAACTCACAACTTACAAAGATATTGTTAGTGGGGATTCAAAACAAGCGGAGTTGAATGAGCTATCAATGTCAAGGTTAGTCACACCTTCTTCATCCTATTTTCAATTCTTGGCAAATGGAGACGTGGTGCTCTCTCACTGGTTGTCCTTAGCTTGCAGAGGTTCCATTCTCTCATAATTGACGATGGCCATTTGTTGCTTCTGGAGGTGAAGAAACAGGGATAGTCACACTTTCTCTGAGAAACAAAATTCTATAAAGAATGGGAAATTGGTGATAGAAAAGAAGAGCCAATGAGGAGCACTTTTGCATGAAGAACGTGTGATCCTCCTTTTTGGTGTGTGGAGCATGGATATTGAAAATTGGAGAATGGATTTACCTTTAGAACTGGATTCGGTGATTTTGCAAGGCGAGTGAGCAAAAAACAGAACGAGGGAGCGTACATTTTTTTGAGAGTTCTCGGGCAAAGTGGCAATAGTGGGATTTTTGAATTTTGTTAAAATGATTTTGAATTTGTTTGAATAGTAGTGGGGAAATAAATCTTGGGCGGGAAGCATAGTCCGGGAAGTTATATAGGAAATTGGTGAATTTCTGACTTTTTTAAACAAGGCTTCAAATGTTTTTCACTCAGAAGCCTTTTTTTTTATTTAAATCCTACAATTTTCTTTGTCATTTGGCAAATTTTTGGGTTTTTTATTTTCACTTTTAAGCATATTTCTAGGCTTTAGCGTGTACAGTTGGTTATGTTTTTGTATGTTATGATTTTGAGGGGTTCATAAATGCGCATTGTAAAATGCAATATCCTTGGCAGGAATTGAATCTAGGGCCTCCACCGTCTTGGGGCCAAGGATGGAGCCTTTGAAAAATACAAAGATCCAAAAGAGGGTCCAAGTATTTTTCAGAGGCTTGTTGATACAGAAAAACATGAAAGCCAAGAAAATTGGCTTTTTTCAAAATCGAGTGTGTATACAAACAAGAAGCATCACTTGGGTCAATTAAATCAAAGAACACAAGTAACTTGAGGGATTAGCATATACAAGAAGCGATACTTATTCTCATTCTTCTACAAAAGAATGGCATCATCAATTATATGATCAAACTCTTTAACTAATCCTTCCAATGCAATAAAGGCCTTAGTTGCACAAGCAAATCTGAATCCATTATGGACCCGCCCATCATGTTCTCATTGCAAATGATGGATAGAGGCCCTATTTGCACAAACAACCTATGAAGGTCCCACACTAGCTAGAAATTTTTGCCATATCCCTCCTTCCTTTGGCTATTCGCCAAAAAAAACTAAAATTCAAATGGTAAATATCATAAGTAATGTTACAGTAGCCAGTCATATTGATAGAATTTTTATACTCTACCTGGTCAATTTCCTAATTTGGCATTTTGAAGGGCGGTGTTTCATTCCAATGTTCTCTATGTTATTTTAAAATCTTCAAAAAAATTGACTAGGTTGTAACTAAACTTGGGCACTCTCTGAACATTGATGGGAAGCTTTAATACCAATAATGGCTCCCATTCTAATAAGCTTTGATAGGATTTCATTTTCTGTGTTGAATGTTTAGGACCCCATTCTAAGCTTGCTTGATTTTGCAATGAAGGCTCGAGCGTGGCCCGTTGGAATTGGTGGTATAATAGCAAAACACAAGACACTAAATTTGTCTCACAAAGTGGGACCAACGGGATAGGTTTATCCTAGGGAAAAACGCAGGAATTTTTTATTTGCCACATTCAATAAAATTTGCAAATTTTGAATGATCCACATTTGCAATAAGAGACCCCAAATTAGCTAGGAAAAGTAAAGAACATACCGTAAATACAACACAAAATAGGGTTGGTTTTTGAAACTTTTATCTTGAAGAACACAAAATTCACCCTATTGGTCCCATTTTGTGGGTTAGATTTAGTGTCCTACTAGCAAAACTTTTTTTTGAATTGTTAATCTTTACAATGTCATGAAATGTGGGCATTGGCTATGTATTAGATAATCAATGAGCCGTGCTAGCGGCGAATGGGTTATCAGACATAACCGGTTGTTCAATTTTCAATCTCAACCTTTGATCTTTATGATCCAAGAGTGTAGGAAGCAAGTTGAAAGAAAAGAAGGTTATAAGCTGCAACTTGTAATGGCAATGGTGATGGGTTGCCAATAGGGCAGTGCCATGTTAGCATTGAAAAGTCGACAACCAGTTATGAGTTGATATTGGTGATGATGTTTGGTAGTTTGGGATGAAGAACATGGCCGCTATAGAAGAGAGGTTTGGTTTTTTTGTGTTACTTGTTTAATTTGTTATTTGTTTTTAATGTTTTTTTATTTGTATTGCATTTTATTGTCCCTCAATTCACTTCAAGAGAGGTGGTTTGTCAATGAACCTTGTATCTAGTGTGCACAAACTCTATTGGACCTTGTGCTAATCTAAAAGAACTTTGATGGGACATTTGTGGTTATGAGAAAGAACTAAGTATGCTAATATGAACGCATTGTGCAAATGTTGTCATCCATCATTGTAGCATTATACTAAATAAGGCATTATAGAGCTTGTGTTTGTTTTGCAAGTGTATTGTGCTAGTTGGCGCGTGGTGTGCACTAGGAGTAAGAGTATGTTGTGCCAATTTTGTTTTTGGCTCTAAAGTTTTTTTCCTTTAGTTGGCCATTTGTTTCATTTTTCCATTGAGTAAAATTGCCATTGTTGCGATGGATGTCTGGATTGTATAGCCGGAATCCCTCCAAAAGATTTTAAAACATAAATTGCAAAGCCTAGGAGAATTCCAAAGTGAACCATAACAAGCCTAATTTTTAATTTTGGGTGGCTAGTATGTTTGATATTCCAAATCCAAAAGTTGCCAATGTCATTAACTCCTAAAAGAACAAGGCCATTTTTTTGCCAAAAAACATCGAAAACTGCCATTTCTATAGCAAACAGTAAAAAAAATTGAAAAATGTTTTTTTTGTACATCTAACCATAGGATCTTACACCTAACTAGTATGAAAATGTATGGAAAAAATTTCAGAATTTTTTACCGCACAAATTGCAAGATATTTGCGTTTAAAGTGGAAAAAAATAAATTTCAGCACATTGCGGGACTAGATTTTTTGAACTTTGAACATTTTTAACTTAAAATTTTTGCACTACAAAGTTTTGAGCTTTAAATATTTATAGTGGAGAATTGAATTGAGAATCTAGATGGAAAAAAAATATTAATATATTTTAGATGGAACTAAAATACACTAATTTCAATGGTGAGATTGTTCTAGCAAGTAAACTAAACCATGAGAATTTATTTATTTTGAAAAAAAATGCAAAAATAGCATTCAAAAATGAATCCTATAAGTTATTTTTTCGAAAAAGATGCTCTAACTGCCCAAAAATCAAGAATGTCCATAACTTTCTCATAACAAATCCAAATGAAATGAATCAAAGCTTTCCAAATAGACAAAACTATAATCTATGAGAAAAAATATTAAATTAAAAAAAATCAAAATTTTGCCAATTTTTATTTGCTGCTTGGGCTGCCCACCATCCCCTATTTTGAGCTTATTTGGTCATAACTGTTGTTCCCGGGCACCGATTTTGAAAAAATTATACGCCCTCAAAGCTAATCAGCTTTTCAACCTCTAAAAAAAATTTCAAAAAATCACAACAAAAATTCAGCCAGTAGGTACCTGCCCGAAATCCCATTTGTCCCTCAAAGGGACAATGGGCCTTTAGAGGTTAAATTCAATGAAAACATCATACTATCTTGTCGGTGATGGCATAATCTAAACTACAAAATTTATAAAAGAAAAGTCACATGACTTGCATGTATTAAGTCTCTAGCAAGAAAGAATCACCACACCTCTAATATAAGAAAGGCCTTCATTTTGATAATCTAACCTTGAGGGTAAGGCTAGATTGATTATTTACCAACATATTCAAATTATCATCAATTGGGCTTTCTCTTGTTGAAAGGGGTCCTTCCATCATTGGATCTCGAATTTTTGAAGTTAAAGATAGCGAGCTTAAAATGTATCTTTGGATCCTCTTCATTATTTGACGCTTTTAGACTCTTGAAAAAAACTTAAACAACTATCCTCTCCTTTTATTGATGGTTTTTTTAGGACCCCACCTGTAGACAATTGTACCCGTTTCTCTAGTACCCCCAATGCCACAAAACCTTAATTTAGTATTTAGCTCACATGACTTCATTTTATCTCAAGACTCTTGTAGGAAATTTAAGTTTCCATCCCCAATGTTTGAGAGAAATGTTTGAGATGTTTTTGTATATTACCTTACACTAGAGCTATATAGATCCAAGATGGTTTTGCAAAGAATTTGAACTCCGTAAAATTGCTAGGTCCAAGTCTGTTGAAAGTAGCTTGAATTGCTTTTGAAACGACCAATCAACCACCTATTGTAATTTAACTATAAGTTTCAATCGAGTCAATTTTACATCCTCCTTCCGATGCATCTCTAGATTGTTCATCAATAATTGAAGTATTATGTATCTCATTTTTGGTCCTTGGGTTTTTCTTTGACGAACTAGAGGCAATCGACCATTTCTAAAGCCACTACAAAGTATAGGACAAAAAAATCCCACATATCCAACTGTAAATATTGAATGTGTGGAAGAATCTTCAAAAACACGAACCATGAAAATTGCAAGGTTTTAGAGTGTAAGGTGAAAAGAAAGATTTTTTTTGCACCTTATTCTTAGACTTTGGTTTGACATAACATAACATAACTTATTTACATTTTGTAGATGGCCAGTGGAGCAAATTAAAAGGAATGAATTGAAGATCTAGACAAGCAATAAGTTGGTTCTAATGTATTGTCATTATGATGTGTATAGTGTGTTACTATACTACTGCATTATTGGTTATGGTAGTAGTTGAAGCCATTCTCTTTTTGTGGTTGTTTAGGCATGAAGTAATGGCATCATATCTACATCAATTTGGCATCTATATGATCCATGTATCTTAATGTCTTATTTTGTTTCTTAATTTAGAGATTTTGGTACCTTTACACCTTCTATACAACTGTTTTCTTAATTGCATCAAATCCTTTTTGTCTTTCTTAACCCCTAAGCTTCCAAGGCATTTTTTTAAATTAAAAATCACTCAAAACTACCATTTCTACATTAAATGTTTGTTTTGTACATTGAATTGTAAGATCTTGCACTAAACAATAAAAATATGTGGAAGAAATTTCAAAAACTTTGATCGTATGGATTGCTAGATATTTGCATTTGAAGTGAACTAGTGAAGAGACTTAGGTTTTCTGCACCTTGTTGAATCCTCATAGATTAAATTATTTGCACTACGCGTTTTGAATTTCTAATTTTTTATATTGAAGAATGGAGTTGAGTGTCTAGGAAAAAAAATTCAAAAAACATACACTTAATTTTCTTTCCTTAAAAAATTATCAAGGAGAAGTAGGTTCAAGATTGAAGGAAAAACTAAACCATTAATAGCTCAAAGATGACATAAGATATTACTAATCCCAATGGTGAGATTTTTCTAGCAAGCTAACTAAACCAATGCAACTTATAATTTTGAAAATTTTAAATATTGCATTTAAAAATGAATTTTGCAAGCTATTTTTTCAAAAGATGCTTAAATTGCCCCCAAAATAAGATTGTCTATAACTAGAACATCAATAATCCAAATAGAATGAACCAAATCTTTCCGTATAGACAAAAATACTATCTATGAGAAATTAAATTTTAAATTTAAATTTTGACTTTTTGCAATTTTTTTTGTACAGCCTAGAAACCTCTATTTTGGGCTTCCAATGGCATAACTTTTGCACCCAAGTACTAATTGAAACAAAAGTTATATTCTTGGAAAGCTAATGTGATTTCCTATCTTTATAAAAAGTTTCAAAAAACCACTATACAAATTGAAACCGTAGGAGCCTTCTCAAAATTCATTTTGTCCTCCAAGGAGACAAATGAATGGGAGCTTAGGAGTTAAATATATGTTTCTTTCTTAATTAGGCAAGTTTTTTGTTAGTGATGCCATTATTAACTTTCAGCTACCTTTTGAACAATATTGTTGCTATTATATATGCAATAGGTTGTTCCATAAAAAGAATGACAGGTGGCACAAGTGGAATATTATAAAGTGCCTATGCCCTTTTTAGGTCAACAAATATTTTATTTGAATAGTCGTTTATGAAGCAAATTTTGTGATTTGGTGTGAAGTATTTGCATCCGGAAGGTTTTTGTCTTCTCTATTTGTGATTGTAATTATTCCAGTGATTCTCCTTCATCATCTGTTGGGTCTCAAATGCAATATATTTACCAGAGTAGCGTTTGTGATGTGTGAGGACGTGGAAGTCCAGTCACAGCCAAAAAGTGTAGATTTTGTGACTTGATGCGGTTTAGTCATTGGCCAATTGTGGTTTCATTTGGGCCTGCAGCCTGATGGCTTTGTATTTTCATGCAGTCAATTTCTCTTGTAACCTTCTCTCGTTGTGCTCTCTTGTAACCTTCTCTCATTGTGCTCTGGTTCGTTAATTGAGAACTTGATGGGAGTCTTGCATTGGGTTTTATTAGATCACAACTAGTTTGACCCAATAAAACTTCTTGAGCATATGAAATGAAGGTTAAAGAATTACAATTTGTATTGAAATTGTTCTAGTTGTGAAAACATTGTTGATTAAATTTGGTTTAGAAGGTCCACAACTTTTGAAGTAGGAGTTGCTGGTGGAGCGTCAACTGGTGATTGCACTTTATTGGATGCTTTGATTCCTACTTCAATTTGACTACCGTGCAAGAGGTAAATGGTTATCCTTGAACAATATATCTTGAATTGGCCATTTTAATCTTCATGTTGATGGAGGTAGCATTGCATAAGTCTAAAGCTAAGCAAATGGATCTCAAGATTTCTAATTTGGGAGAGTATAATTTATGAGTACTAAACATTTGACAATCTGCATAAAATGGCTTTGGGAAACATCTGTTTAAGGACTAATTGAAATTGCATATGAACACCCATTATCTAAATTATCTAAATACCAATACCTAAAAAAAGACCATTAATTTTCAAGAAAGGCATTGTAGACCATTAATTGATAAAGGCATCATGAAAACAAGAGTCATTCATTAAATTTATTCATTACATTTTTTTTAATATATTTTAATTAATTAATTGATCTGACTCTTTTATCAATTGTTGGAGTCCTACTTAAATGAACTAAGAGAGAATTTCTCTTAAGTTTTAAGCCAAAGTGCTACACTTCCAATTCAATTGGCTTTCTTTTCTACTTGCAAAGAACACAGTTTTTTCTTTTATACAAATTCCACACAAGTATAAGGTGGAACAACCCATTGTGGATAAAAGACCCATTTCAAACGTAAGGAATGATCCATTATAGAGTTTTTCAATAAATGAGATTTGGGCCACAATCAATGTTTTAAAGGACACTAATAGAGTGATTAGTAATTACAAAAGGAACTACCACCTTTTGACTGAAAGTTCATTATGGGAAGTAACTTTTTTAGGCCTTCATGTTGTGGCTATGTGTAGAAAACATTGTGATTGCTTTAGGTGAGTAAGATGACCATTATGGATACACTTTTGTTGGTTTTGGAGTAGTCTAGAAACTCTTTTGGGCCACAATGGGTAGCACATTTCAAACATTCATAACATATTTATACTTTGTCGGAAAAATAAAATTTCAATTGTTCTTGCTGTTTTTCACACTTGTCTCTGTGCAGGAAAATTCAAAAAAAATTAGCAATGGCATGAAGGCAAACTCCTAATTTTGCCATGATGGGCTATTTTACCTTGGAGTATTTGCAATAAGTAGCCATAATGGGTGTGCAATACATACTACAATAATATTTTGTTGGATCATCAGCTAGCAATTGAAAAGTCAATTTCAACACATCTTAGGGGGAATGCTGTCATGTGAGCGTTGAGCGGCGAGTAGGGAGCGGGGAATGGTGAGTGGGGAGCACTGATTTGGAACAAAAAAAGAAAAAAAGAGGATGAATTTGGATGAATAAATAAATAAATTTGGATGAAAAATTTGGATGTTGTTGGATGAAAAGAATGGATGATGTTGGATGAAAAAAATGGATGATATTGGATGAAAAAAATGGATGATGTTTGGATGAAAAAATTGAATGATGTTGGATGAAAATATTTGATGGTGCTAGATGAAAAAATGGAAGAAGATAGGATGAAAAAAATGGATGAAGATAGGATGAAAATGAAAAAAAAGATAAAATGAAAAAAAAAGATAAAGATAGGATGAAAAGTGTGCAATTGGGATTTGGGAACTTGTGGAAAAATAAATCAAAAGCCTATAACCATGTAAAAAGGGTGTCTAAAATTGTGGATTACATTTGGCCTACAAATTATAGATCTTACATTCAAATATCTACAAGGGACCTATAGCCGTAAACTCTGAAATTGTTTCATTCTAAAGTAGAAAAGTTGACGGCAACTACTAGCGCACATGAACTGAACATAACAATTGCATAATATACTTCTCAACTACAGATATAAGAACAGAATAATAGTGCATACAAGAAATATATAATTACCTTACAATAAGTGCTTGATACAAGAAGAGTGGATAAAAAATCTTTAACTCCATGAATTGATAACAATGCCAATGACGAATGCATTGTGCTTAATGACAAAAAATCCAATGAAGTCAAATCATTGGCAGGCTAGGAAGTTGTCATGGTGTTGGCTCACCCTAAATTTAACATTAAAACTTGTACTCCAATTTTTGGGTTCTATTTTGAGTCCTAAAAATTTGTAAACACTTGGATTATCATAAATAATTAAAATCAAAGTCATTGTTTGGTATAAGCTCATCATCTTGATAATCAATATATATTCTCTCCACCAAATGGCATATTTATTTGATAATTACCATTGAACTAATGAACTCCATGTCCAGATGAGCACAATCTCACAATGGACATGTTGCTTTTTCTATTTTTGTGCCCTTTATACCACAACATCACACCGTGGTGACATTCTGATCAAGAGGGTAGGTAGTTTAGGAGTTCAAAGGTGGTAATTGATGAATACATCATACGGCTGGAAAAAATACATGATGATTATTACAAAAGTGGATTCTTGCAAGAAACATTGGATTTATTTTTTGTCACAATGAAAGTGAGTCTCTTGTCATCTTTTATAGATTTTGAAGAATAAATATGATGAATTTGAAATTTTTAATTGAAATAATCTAACTTAATGGTAATCATATATCCTTTATTTTTCAAACATTTTATACTTAAAAATTCATTTTGTCACACTTTGAATTTTTAGATTCATTTGTACTAGGTGACTATACAAAATTAAAGATCTCAGGAGTTGAAATCTGTATGGTGTGTTTCTGCAATAGGGGGCATGTGCCTACAAAGGAGCATCTAAAAATATACTCCCTCCGTCTCGCAATAAATCCAGGGTTTCCTAGAAATGGCTAGATTAGTCAATGAAAAGTTCTTATTTTCAAAAGATTGTAGTGTAGTGTAGCTTCTACTAAACCCCACTAGGTGTGAAAGAATGGGAGTCAATAGGAAAGCGGTGCATGTTGAAAACAAACGACAAAAGTAACAAATTTTTGCCCTTTTAAAAATTGCGAGACGTGGTATTGATTTTGATGACTTTTTGAGCAATGTTGGTGCATTGCTGTCCATTGACATCCTTTGTATTTAATTCTGACAATGTCTTGTGACTCAAATTTACATAATTCTCAACCAGAGATTTGTTAATAGCAGCTTTTATATAGTTGTGGGTTGAATTCTTTGCCTTTGGTTGGTTAGAAGTTGCTTTTTGATTCCATTTGCAAGGATCAAATTGCTATATAGTCTTTGGAAAGTGGTATCTTTGAATTCTTTTGCTTTAGGGCCTTCAAACTAGCTTTAGTTGTTGTCCATCAAGTTGTGGAGAGCCAATATCTAATTTAATTTGAGACAAGAGGACTAAAACCCTGGATTTATTGCGAGACAGAGGGAGTATTATTTTATGTCCTCCATATCCATGCAAATAGGGCTCGCTTGCACAAGCACTTTTGAACTTTGAAGAGGATTTTGGCTTCATTTTTTGATTAAATTTGATCACCATCAAGTCTTTCAGTGAAATGGCCAATTTTTAGTTTTTTTGGTTCATAATATTCTATTTATAATTTTTTTTATACCTCATTGTACCTATGTTTTGTATCAATCTGCCATTTTTTTACATAGACTTGTAGTGGTACATTTAGTTGTTGACTTTTCCAATCAACAATTTAGGATTGTTCTAATTTATAGTACTCCTGATACTTGTAGTATTGGACACTAGAAATGCAGTTTTTGCCAGAACACTAGAAAAACTGAATGGTGTTCCGTGCAATATTTTAGATGGTGTTTTTGGTTGTCCAATAGAAAATCTCTAGTAAAAACAAAATTTGATGTGAAAACTACAAATTATGTGAAATGCAATGACATTTAATACAAATGCAACAAAAAAACTTCAAATATGGCATTTTCATCATGCATAGGAAATGCAGCAAGACAGGACTTTAGCTTTTCTATACTAAAAGTTGAGCTAGCCTCAGTCTGTTGTGCCTCGCCATCAAACTCTACAACATTATCATCTATGAACTGTAGAATGCAAGGATCTAACAAACAGACACTAAAAGTTGGCTTAGGATTTAGGATGGCAAACCTATATAAAGAGCTAACTTTACAAAAAAATCCTAGATTTGCAAAAAATCCATGGTCTTGCAACTATACCCACCATAAAGCAACAATTTGCTCTTGAAGGTTTAGGGATAAATTTTTTTTGAACTCATAGTGAAAACCACCCCTCCATTGTTGAACTGAACAAAATGAAAATAAATTTTGTACCAAGGCTCAATAAGCCACCTTTAGGACCCCTCTCTCGGTGTCAGGAGTCCCTTTAGGAGGTCTTCTCTAATGCAACTCTTGCAACCAAAGTCTGCCATCAAAACAAGTTGCCTAACAAAAATTGAAAAATAAAACAAGAGGGTTTGGAGAAAGCTTGAAAAGTGTCATAAGGTCCTCCTTTGGAAACCCCTCTCGGTGCCGAGAGTCTCGATGGAGGGTCCTCCTCCATGCAACTATTGCGGCCAAAGTCTGCAATTAGAACAACCTACTTTGAAAAAAAATTGGAAAATAAAACAAGAGGATTTGAAAAAAGTTTGAAAACTTTCATAAGGTCCTCCTTTGGAAACTCCCCACGGTGCCGATAGTCTTGATGGAAGGTCCTCCCCCATGCAACTACTGTAGCCAAAGTCCACAGTTAGAACAACCTACTTTGAAAAAAAATTGGAAAATAAAACAATAGGATTTAGAGAAAGTTTGAAAAGTTCCATAAGGTCCTCTCTTGGAAACCCCTCTCTGTGCAGAGAGGCTTCTAAAGGGTCCGAACCTAAGCAAAAACAACCTGATACCTTTGTCCATTTGAAGAGCTTCACATATTTGGTCACCCTAGAAACCTCTATTGGCCCCGAGAGACCCTGTGGAGTGTTCAAAGTATGGAGTGTTCAAAGTATGGAGTGTTCAAAGTATGGAGTGTTGAAGCATGGAAATCTCAAACATTATTTTTCAAAAAAAAATTAAAATTAAAATTAAATGTTTTTTATTTTTTTTATTTTTCCAACTTGGTCACCTTAGAAACCTGTCTTGGCCTCGAGAGACCCTTTGGACTGTTCGAAGCATGGAAATCTCAAACATTATTTTTCAAAAAAAAAAAAAAAAAAAAAAAAAAAATATATATATATATATATATATATATATATATATATATATATATATATACATATATTTAATTTAATTTAATTTAATTTTTTGCATACTTGGTGATTCTAGAAACTTGTCTTGGCCCTGAGAGACCCTTTGGAGTGCTTGAAGTATGGAAATCTCAAACATTATTTTTCAAAAAAACATTAAAATTAAAATTAAAATTTTTTTATTTCTTTTTATTTTTCCATACTTGGTCACCTTAAAAACCTGTCTCGGCCCCGAGAGACCCTTTGGACTGTTCAAAGCATAGAAATCTCAAACATTATTTTTCAAAAAAAAAAAAAAAAGATCAATTTTTTTATTTTTTTTATTTTTCTATTTTTCTATTCTTGGTCACTCTAGAAACCTCTCTCAGCCCCGAGAGATCCTTCGGAGTGTTTGAAGCATGGAATTCTCAAACCTTATATTTCCACCAAAAAAAAATTAATAATAATTCAAAAAAAAAAATTTCATACAATTTCATACAAATTTTTTTCCGTACTTGGTCACCCTAGAAACCTCTCTCAACCCAGAGAGACCCTTTGGAGTGTTTGAAGTATGGAATTCTCAAAACTTTTTGTTCCAAAAAAAAATTTGTATTTTTTTTTCTACTTTTTTTTTCATACTTGGTCACCTCTGAAAACCTCTCTCGGTACTGGAGACCCTTTGAGATATTTGAAGCATGGAATTTTCAAAACTTTTCTTTCCAAAAAATAATTAATTTTTTTTCACCTTTTCTTTTCATACTTGGTCACCCCTAGAAACCTCTTTCGGGCTTTGTTCCCAAATTTGAGTTTTCAACTTTCCCATAGGCACTTGGGCAGGTGGATACTTCATGGCGTCATCCAGCATTCTTGCAACAATCAAGTTCAAAAGAATATCATTGTGGAATTTATGCATAGTGAATTTGTTTGCTTTTGTCTGCTTGATTTCTTCTTTGTAAAAGCTATAATACGTGTTGTGGTCTACAGACACCCGTTGCACCTCACTAACATAATATTGGATTGTTTTTGTTCTTGGGATGGGCACAGGTGAGGACCACATCCTCTTGGAATAATGAAAATGACTTAGGAAAAGTCACTACTTCCACTTTTCTATGTGATATTTTAGATCTAAGTTCTTTGGATGCTTTGACACTTTGTGATGTAAAGTTGAGCTTATACAAAGGATTGTTATGGTTATCCTTATGTTTCATAAATATTGTGATTTTATTTTACTCTAGTCTAAAATATTACATGTTTGAAGGAAAAGAATAGGGTGAGTTTTTAGAACCAAGTCTTAATAAGATATGTTTCAAAGGCTTTTTTTAGCACATATTTGCTTGGACCATATTAATGGCTCAAAAAAATATTATGTTTATGGTTTTTAGTGACCCCTAAAAACCTCTCTTGGCCCCAAGAGACCCTTTCAGATGTTTGAAGCATGGAAATTTTTTTTTTTAAATTCCAAAAAAAATATCTATTTTTTTTTTTAATATATGGTCACCCCTAGAGGACATTCTATTGTCCCTTGCCTACAGAAGCTAGGTCAAGCAAAGGGTTCCAGAAACCCTTTTAGGAAGATTGAACCTTTATATAGAAAGAGAGAGGAATTCTTCTAAAGTCATTAGTTTTGTAATTGGCACATGATTAGTTCCATTAGCTAAATCCTCTACTAGATACATTTTTATCATCTACTTAGAGCTTACTTCAAAATATAATGATCACCCTTCCTGCTATTAAGTTGCTTGTATAGAAGTATAAGTAGTGAAGACCTCTAATTTCAAATTCACAAAGTCAAAGTGACTTCAAGAACCATCTTATGTTTGTAAATAGATGACTCATTTAGTCATATATATATATATATATATATATATATATATATATATATATATATATAAAGTACAAATTTTCAATGTCTTGTTCATAAGGACTAAAAGCAAGCATCTATGTTGTGCTAAAATTTAAAATTAATTATCAATTTTCTCAAAGTTCAAAATAGGTTTCTTTTCTACAAAAGAGGACCTGTTTAGGTATTGTACTCATCAATAAAGTTGTAGTGAGACTAAAAGGGCTAGTATTAGCATTTTAGTTTTACCACTAACATCACAAACTAATATATCTTCAGCGTACCTGTATTATGCATATGGCTTTAGAATCAAGATTCCATCATCTTCTTCAGTTGCTTGTACTTTGCATTCATAAATCCTTGAAGGACGCCACGGCCGTTTTTGACTGACGATTGACTTTGAAACAATCTGCAGAACAAAAAAGAATCATTTTTCATGCAATTTTTTCTATTGCCGCATAGAATTTATAGAGTGTCCACCATCTCTAATACGGTGATAAAGTAGCAAAGTGCATGCTTTATATCTATCTACTATGACTATTTGAAGTATAGATATTCATTCCCTCAAAATCTGCCTAATGTCTTTATTTGGTCCCCCTTGTTCAAATATGTTGTCAACTGCATGTATTAGCTATTAAATTAGATAAAGTACTTGAAAATTCTATTTCAACACTTCATGGTCATAGGGAAGCAACAACCACGGTAACTAGCACATTGTGCTTATTTTCTAACAATAATCCCTAACCATCTAAAAGAAGAATATTTTGGTTTAGTATTGTGATAGTCTTATTTTTTATGCATGCACAATGGCTTTCAATGTGTACACTTGCAAATTTCCACAATAATAGATATAATTGAGATTTGATGTATTATGTCTTCAAAATCCTAACCCAAATTTCTCCTTAGTGGCATAGTTGCATAATTATGTACTTTTGTGGTCATAGGTTCGTCACTACCAAAGATTTGAGATAAGTGGATGCGAGTCTTCATTTTTTCCTGTTTTTGTAAGATTCTATACTTACTATTCTAATTTGTCCTCCTTTTTGTTTTTCATTTTTTTCCCAAGTTTTCCTAAATTTTTTTTCCTTGTCCCATTTTCCCTTCCTTTCTTCATCCATTCTTTTAATCCTCTTCCATTTTTACTCATCTACTTTCATCGATTTTTCAGATATTTTCATCCATTATTCATGTATTTTCATCCTCTTCCACTTTTTTTTCATCCAAAATTTACATCCTATTGATTATCTATTTTCATCAATATTTTCATCTACTTTCATCTATTTTTGATTTTTTTCATCCACTTTTTCATTTACTTTCATCCATGTTTTCATCCTCCTTCACTCTTTTTTCCATCCAAAATTTTCATATAGTTCTTAATGTACTTTAATCTATATTTTAATCCAAATTTTTGTCTACTTTCATCCATATTTTCTTTCCATTATCATTAAACTTTTCATTATTCTGTCCAAAATCTATGCTCCCCGTTCACCAATCCCCGCTCCCTGCTTGCCGCTCGCCGCTTCAAGCTCACGTGCTAGCAACGCTCTCACCTAAAATCTGTCATAAAAAATTAGGGCTCATCACCTGAAACGGGTTTTTTTTATAGTACCAATACGTTTTTCTCTAATGGTGCCCGTCGCCCAAATACCACGTCGGTATGAGTCCTCAAAGAGCTTTGGGTCTGTGAAGAAGTTGTTGCACACAACTTGTGTGGCCAACATCATCCAACCCCATTGTTAGTTTTTGAACTACTCGCTCACCCTGTCGTACATCAAGAACACCAGACGCACCTACATAGGGTTGAAGGTTGTAGATGTAGCGAGAAGGGTTGCACACCGTTGTAAAGAACTTGAAGCCATACTTGGTTGGCTTAATAGGCATGTATTGCCAAAAGCCGGAATAGTAGCTGCAATACGCCACCATGATCTCATCATACGTAATAAATTTCTTTGAGTTATATAGAGCCCGACTCTTCGTTACAAAGTCATCAATAATCCATTTGATCTTTGCCAACTTGTTGTACCGTGGAGACTCCTTATCACTCTCAATAGTCTCATTGTTTACTAGTTGCAAGCATCACAGCATGGACTTGAAGCGATTGCAGATAAACACCTTGGAAATCAAGGAACACTATAGGAAATGATTTCGCTTCTAATAGTCCCTAATAATCGGAAGCTGCTTGATATCCATGAGTTTGTGACATCCACAAACGCTTGCATTTCCAATGCTGATGTGGGAACCTAGTGCGGACCCTTGGGAGGCACTCCCTTGTAGAATAGGCATACACTTGCAAACACGCCCCAAATAATGGGGGGCTATTTACCTTGTGAAATGGATTATAAGGCATGCTATTTTTTTAAAATAAAGGTAAATCTTAGTATTTTAAGGTGCCCTATTGTTTTTATAATTTTTGGGGGGAGGTGATTTAAAGGTACCCTATTGTATTTATAAGTAAAAAATTTATCACATTTGACCCATTCACAGAAAAGGGTTTAAAATTTTAGCAAAGACATCAAATATATGCGGTACATTCACAAAAAAGGGTATGAAATTTTAGCAATGACATCAAACATGTTTTAGAGAAATCCTTATGCAAATTAGAGGTCTACAATAGTGAACAACAAAGCATTGGACCAGGTACTCTTGCACTTTCTAAGACATTAGACAACATCAGCAGACACCATCAGTGGACTAGAAATCACATTGTATTAATCAGATTTTAAACATGCCATACAAACTACAAGCCAAGATTCACTGACATCTAAAATGAATGGCTTAAAGATTTGTGTGTAATTATAAATATATCCATTCAAATAAGAATATTTAGTGCATATACTTTGAGTTGCCAACTTTGCTATTGAAATGAAAATAAATCTTATAATTTTTGTGGTAGTTATTGGAATGATGGTTGAAGAAGCTTTCCACATAGCAAATGATGAGTAGTACAAGCTATTCAAAAAGTTTCATACAAAAAAGCAACAAAAAATCATATCATTTGTTTTAATGAAATAATAAAGGTCTAATTACATTTCAAAAAAGTGAAAGAATTCTAATGTGAAAGGTTGTTTTTACTTTGAGACGTAATTATATAAGAAATCTAGAGAGGGACATAGAAATTATTGTTTGCCTTCACCATCTTGAATTTGTTTACAAATACTTGTTGTTAGTAAATTTTATTTCATTCATTAACTTTATGAAATCTATAATGATGAAAGGAAGAAAGAAAAGTAATATGAGTATGAAGCACAGAGCCATTAGAGGGGATTTGGCAGGGGCCTTGCAACTGGAAAACTGTGAGGTCTCTTGCGCTCCCAGACTATGGGAATGCAACTGCAGCAGTTGGCTGAATTGTGCCACATCATTTTTGAAAAAACTAAAAAAATTTTTTTTGCTTAAAATGATATTTTTATTTTTATTTTTCTTAAAATATTTTTTGATAGCCTGTATTGTTGTTCACATAATCGGGCCAAATTGGGGAACAGGCCTGAAATGGCCCTTCAAAGGCCCCAAATCCCTTCTAATGTTATGCAAAAGCACAATATGGGAGAATTTTGAAGGAAATGAAAAAGAAAATAGGTTCACATTACGAAAAAGAATGCTTTGTGATTTCACAACCTTGCAATTGGAATATAGTATTCTAGATGGAACAATGATGGATAAGATTCTCGAGGATTTTTTAGTACTTCACAAGCATAAAGTAGCAATCCAAGACAAAAGGCCTAAAAAAATAGTGCTAGTCATTTCATTTACAAAATTGGAAGACATTTAATTCAAATGAATATGAAAACTTCGAAAAGCTAACAATTAATATCACTACCAAAACAAAATATTGAGGAATGGAGGTTCTTTCTATATAATAAGCAATAAGGGGCATGAAAGTGGAAAAATGTTTGCATTGGGGTGGAGAGGTGATATCGATAGTGG
Source organism: Neckera pumila (assembly GCA_963969595.1). Lineage (NCBI taxonomy): Eukaryota > Viridiplantae > Streptophyta > Bryopsida > Hypnales > Neckeraceae > Neckera > Neckera pumila. The sequence continues at coordinate 714,111 of OZ018408.1, read as the reverse complement.
GTATCCTATCAGTTACTATGTCATGGGGCATTGTATTCAAAATCCTAAAATTGCTATAAATGAATGGAAGATAATATAATGGTTTACTAATTTGTTGTCCAATTTGAATAATGTATGGTTCTTTTATCAATTGTGTGAACCTTTATAATTTGAAGAAGTAGGGCCCATTGCTTTTATGCACTTTAATATACGTCTACAGTGAAAATATCACATTTTTCAAGTATAGTTTATACATTCAACTATAAGATTGTTCTAATAAGCAAATTTAACCATGTGGACAGTTTTATTTTTTCTTATTATCAAAATTTAGTTCACAAATGGATCCAATACATCAATTTGCTCAAAAATTTGATGAGATTGCTTCCAAAACATATTGCATTCAGACTTTTTGGTAAATTATATACATGGCACAAATCAAGTCTTTGCAAATTATATTTAAATTTTAAAATTCACTAAACCTATTTTTCCAATTATTTTCTAAATGATCTTGCAATCAGCAAAGTTTAGAAAACTTTAATTTTCCATTCTTAGATTTATTAGAAAAACACATAGAAGAATAGAATCTACTAGCTTTGAATATGAGTTTTGAATTAATTTGGGCCCCACATCAATTCATAATTCTTGAGGTAAAAATAAATTGTTATTTACTGTATTCTATATATCTATTATATATAACTTTATTTATTAACATTCATATATAATTTTATTTTATATCATTAGAGGAAAGGTCTGAATTTTTCTCTAATGTCATATTATATTCATTAGAAGAGATTTGAAGGCATTGGAGGGTTGTTTTAGGCCCATTCTCCAATTTGGCCAGATATGTGAACAGTCGGTACGGGCTGTCAGAATTTTTTTTTTCAAAAAAAAAATAAAAAATAATCTCCCATATATTATTTCAGGCCAATTTTTCTTTTTCGAAAATGACATGGCACTCTCTCAACCACATCAGCCCAACAGCTTTCCTGCATTCCACAGCATGGAAATGCTGCGGGAATGCAGGGTAATTCGCGGGCCCTTGAAGGCCTCAAATCTCTTCTAATGTTTTTACTCTTTTTTTGTTTTTTATACTTTCCATTTTTCAAGACTAGGAGGTTTGTGCATTGTTAAGAATTGTTTCTAAAGAGTCTCCACATTCTTCAAGAATATGCATTGGAACAAGGCTTCTGACTCAGTTTCTTCTTCTTATTTTTCTATTTCTTTGTTTTGGAACTTCTTTGCTCTTCAAGACTACGAGGTGTGTGCATTGTGAAAAAACTGCTTCCAAAGCGTCTCCATACAAGGTAGATAAGCCTATTACCACAAGTCAATTCCAAGAGGGGCACATTATTCTTAGAGGTATGCGCTTGTTCACAGATCAAATGCAAATGGAATTATAATTTTCTGAAAATTGTAATTTCTGTGAAAGTCTGAAGTGGTTTGCCCTGAAGTTACAAACCCACCTATAGAGTGGAATCATAAACATTCTAAAAACAACCTATAATTGCCTTTTCATCTAATGGCACTTAACCCCTAAAGGATTGGCATGTGATTTTTGGCTATATAGAAATTTTGGGTAGGTACATGTGACTAGCTATTTCCATAATTTAGGCTGAAATTTTAATAGAAGGTAGGCACAAGGAATATCTTTCAAATGTACTAAATTTCATGACATTCGAAAATGTGAGTAAAAGTTATGGCCTAAAACGTTACTTTTTTTCGTAACTGGGTAGTTCAGGCAAACCAGAAAAAATCACTTTTTTCAAAAACAATAGTATTTTCAAATTGGTTTTCTAGAGTTATATACATGTGGAAAGCTTTGAATCATCCCATTTTTATCAATGAGTCAAAAGTTATGAAGATTTTTAGTTTGTGGGCAGTTATGGATTTTCTACTCTAAAATAAACTAAGAAGCCTTTTATCTTACTCATTTTTCAATTTTTTTTGAAAAAAATAAAATCTTAGGATGTAGATTGTTTATTACAACATTGCAACTATTGGGATTGGCATTTTTTGATTCTATAAATTAATTCTTGGCAATTTAGTATTTTGAGTCATTCTCTACTACTATCTACTTACTATTTTTCCCTATATGTTGGACAATTCCAAATGAAGTGAAAATTTTCAAGCATGTAGCCAACTTGTCTAGGAGAAAGAATCCAAAGAAGTACTATCATTTTGGACATTTTTCCATCGAAAAGTGAGCTTGTGAAGTGTAGCTGCCCTGTTTTTTGCAAGGCCAAAAAAATGATTTTAGGGAATTTGAATGCTTATATCTTGCAATCCATGTGGTGGAAATTTCTGAAATTTTTACCACATGTTCTCAAGTCAGCATACTGTAAGATCCTATGGTTACATGTGTCAAAAAAAGTTTTTTTCAAAAATTGTGTACTTGTATTCAAAATGGCAGTTTTTGAGCATTTTTCGATGAAAACATAGTCATGAAACTTTAGAGGTTAAGTACTCACCAATGAAGGATTGACAAGTTACTTCATTTTAGCTTTAATGCATTGATTTAGTCTGAATCTTGAACAGATTTAGATATTTTTTTGGACAAATTTGGATGTTTTTTTGATAGAATTGGGGCTAGAAGTAGGGGCCAGGATTGGATAGTGGACAAAATTGGACTAGTCTACCTTACTTGAAGGTTATGTTCTAGTGAAAGGCTTGTGATTGAATTTCTTATATTTATTATCATTATATTTTTCTTTAAAAATGCAAAATAATTACAAAATTTTCTCAAAAAATATGAAAATCTTTTTACTTGTATTGGATACATGATATCATCTCTGAAAAATGAAATAAAAATTTTCTTTCATATGTAGTTGCTCAATCGATGTGATAAGTATAGACAGTAGACAGTAGAACTGAAGAAAGAACTTAGGAAACTGATCAATGCCTAAGGTGTGAAATCTGATCATGAGAAGCTGATGAATGTGTAGGGTGCAAAATCACATGCAGCATTTGTCCATACATTTGAAAGCTTCACATTACAACCAACAAATTTGTTCACACAAAATTGAATGAAAACCATCCAAATGTCAATATGAAAGAGATCTACACAAAATTGTGATATAGGTTGCCTTCCCAATTAGGTTGCCTTACCTCACATAAATTACCTCATGACTCAATGCATGTCCACATGGAGGCACATACAACTCTCTGAATTGGGCCTTGAACGGTTGGACTAATCTATACCATACACATGGCTCCGGATTGAATGCTTAATTGTATAGGAGTAGTGCATATTTATATAGTGCGGACTGTCAAGAAATTAGTGTGGGACAACCTAATTTCACTATTTTGTGTAAGTTATATGTACGTTCCCTGTCAATCTGCATGCCAAGAAGATAGGATTGCGACAACGTTCAAGCAAGTGCCTGTGGTAGGGCAACAAGGTAATTACATCTAAAATGGACCTCTTCAAAATCAACCCCTATCTTTGAAGGGAAAATGAATAGAGAAGATACCCAAAACAATGATTATAAAGATAAGTGTAAGATGAAGTTAACCCCTAAATGCCCGAGGCACCCAAATCTGGTGTTTGCAAAACTTTCAAGTTAAATAAAATCTAACCAAGTTGCTATTTTTAGTAGTTTATATTTTTAGAAAGTTCTTCTTGAAGTCCACTTTTAGCACCAAAAATCCGATCTTGAAAATAAATGATAGTGATTTTTCTATGCAAGATTTTGTGCAAGGGTACCCAGTGCAATCTTGACTTCCCGTAGTGTTGAGAGCTCTTGAAAATGAGCCTCAAATACACTAGATCTTGGAGAAAAAATCACATTCAATATTCATTTAAAAAAGTTTTAGAGTAGATTTTAAGAAGCCGTAAACTGATTGGGATTATATAAGTTAGGCTCTTTAACTTCATATTTTTTTGGTCACCAACTTTTTAGATATGATTTGTGTAAAGAGGATTGAAAGATTTTTGCAGTTTTAGCACCCTCATGGTCAAACATTATAATCTTTCACTCCATAAGTGGTATTGTTGTGTTTTTTTTTCCTATGTAATCTCTAACATGTCTAGTTTGAATTTGTACGGTTACAATTCAAAAAAAAATGATACAACTTATCAAAATGTTGGCATTTTGTTCAATTTAGAGCAAATTCCAGGAAGCCCGAAATAGGCCTTGGGCATTTAGGGGTTAAGGCCCATTTCAAGTAGTGTGCAACTCTATTAGTAGTACTATAGAGGTGGCAACCGCACAAGTGGTCTATTTTTGGTTTACTTTCTGTTGATTTAACTTCTTATTTTTGTCATTTCTCCATGTGCATCAAATGGATTTTGGCATCACCTATATGACACGTTTAGCACCCTACACCTTGCATCTTTGAAAATTTGTAACTAATTGACAATGCGTCCAAAAATTTTGGAACCACTAGCATTTTGATTCGCAGTCCTTCACTTTTATGCAAAAATTATTGTTCATTTTCTAGAGCATATTGGTCATGCCACAGAGCTTATCTGTGCGCTTTTAGGTGTAGTTACCTTTGAAGAGGATGAAGTCTGTTATCGAAGCAGCAGGTCAGTACCTGCCGTGCCCGTGAGACCAAACGTGCTTGCGGATTGTTGAAATTTCTTTGGCTGGAATTTGGATTTGGTATTGCCGGGGTTGTCGAAGTTGAGATCGCTGTGTTGTGAAGACTGAGGGATTCGTGAGAAGCTAGGGTTAGGTTTCGCATATGATCCGATCAGTCCTGCTTTTTGATATTTTACCTCGACAAAATTTCGGTATGCGATCAACCGTAGTGACGAGTGCGTGATCTTCTCGGGGATTCTCTCCGGTTTCTTTTGTTCTTGATAAATTGTCGGTACTTGTCGTCAACCATAGAAGCCTCTTCTTGCCTCGTTGGATCATTCTCGAATACATCAAGTAAAAAAAGCCCCTAGCTTCTGTCGTCACTGCTAGTCACGACAGCGGCGGATTCCGTGGTGGAGGAGCTGGAGAAGAACGAACTGCTGGGGGGGCTCCTTCCGTGCTCCGTGAAGAGCTACCCCTTTGGCAAAGACTGCGACTTCTGGGTGACTCTGGAGGCGCCTTGCTACACCCAGATCGAGGATCAGGTATTCTCGATCTCCTGTCTCACGGAAGGAACTTGGGGTTAAGCTGCAGGTGGGGTGGTCATGAACGATTAAGTGTTGTTGCCTTTCTTTTTGACTGGAATTGAATTGGTTTGATTTGTTGATTGTTTAGTGGAGGTTGGATTGGTGGATTGATTGCAAAGCCCGCAGTGGACGTGGATAGGCGCAATTATGTTCGTTTCCTTCTGGTCTTGAGATCTCACCCGCACAGTTCGCCGAAGGCTGCTACTGCATTGATTTAGTATATTTTTGGCCAGAATTCGGTGGTTCGTTTCGTTTGTCAATTCTAACTTTCTTGCTATCTTTTGCATTTTTTTGAGTTATGAAAATGGATGTCCATCTTTCTGGGATTGACCTAATGGCTTCAAAGTATGTATTTTGGAAACTTTTTGGAAATTGGGAACTGAAATCCCTCGTGGCAATTGATAAAAAAGAGGCAAAGAGTAACCGTAGTATTACTGTGGTCGCAATGCTTGATTTTTTAAGCCACAGAAATTAGGGTTTCTGCATCTGGACTCAGAGCATATATGAAGCTGAAGTTGTTCGCCCGATTTTTTATTAATTAGCCTCGTGATCCATCTTCCCCCATCCAGAGTTTGTTTCTCAGTCTTCCCAAATTTTGTTGTCGATCCGTCTATCCAGTACTCATATTGAGGATTGAATGTCATTCGTAGTGGTGACAATGTCTGAGGGTGACAAAAGTGGTCACCTGCAAAGTTAGTGTCTGTACGAAAGAATCCATACTTCTGTTGCCCATTTCTTTCACCACCTCAGAAGCATCACAAGTACAAGAGCTGTGTTCGTACACTCTCCCATATTTTAAGCAAAACACTAACCTCACTTTGAGAGATTTGAGGACCTAAAGCAAATTGAGAACCTTCTAGAGGACTTCATTGACAAGGAGAGGTGCAAATTCAATAAGGGAATAAATTGCCACCTGCAAAGTTGGACCCTATCCAGAACAATCACTACACTTATTAGCAATTACAAATCGCCTACCCTAGAGGATTTGGCAAGTCGTAAGCAAATTGAGAAAATACTCTTATTAGCAAATACTAACCTTTCACTTGCGTGGGGGCTAGATCTGTGCCAGCTTTTGATGTCTGGATTGGAAAGCGAAGCAAAATGATAGAGCCGAGCACCTTCGATGCGATCGTGGTCGGTACGGGGCTGCCGGAGTCCATTCTGGCGGCCGCCATTGCGTCTTCGGGAAAGACGGTGTTGCATCTGGACGCGTACGATGGGTACTTGTCGCCGTGGGCGTCGCTCTCCTTCTCGCAAGTCGGCTCGTTTGCATCAGCTGGCGGGCGATTGCCAAAACCCAGCTTCTCCCCGGAGGAGGAACTCACGATACCTCCTGAGGATGTTGACTATACTCATCTCGAGGTGAAGGATGCTCCCGCGTTGTACTCTTCCGTCAAGGTGTCGGCGCCGCGTGATGAATCGACGCTGGGGCGTTTGAATCGTTATAGCTTGGATTTGGCTGGTAAACATTTTTTTTGAATTTTTTTTGAACCCTAATCATAAATTTAAGAGAATCTGTTTAAATTTTGGAAATCTGTCGTGTCGTCGAGGAACTTCGATGATGAGATGCTTGGATGTGTGCGATCCTTAAGAAGAAGGGAATGGGATTGCCGTTTTATAGGACCCAAGGTTGTGTTCTGTGCTGGTCCTCTGGTGAACGCACTCATAAATGCGCAAGCAGACCATCATGTCAGATTCAAGGCTGTCGAAGCGAGCTTCATCTGGAGGTACTGCGGCGCCTTCACCGATTCATGTGTTGGAATCTTTCTCAGTGAACATCCGAGGAATTAGGTTTTCAGGGTTTACATTAATGCGTTCCGTTTGAGTGGTGAAATTTTCTTGATTGGTTGGCGTGTGCATGTTTTACAAATGTAAAAGTGGTGAAGACTGAGTGACTCCAAATTCATTAGAAATGCATGTGACTTTTGTAATTTATTAGGAAGCAATTTTCGCGCCACAATCATCTTCAAAGATGAGATAGGGGTTAGACTGCCTGCTAGTTTTCATTTCCATGTTGGAAGCACAATGAATGTGATATTGAAGGTTGTAAAGGTGGAATGGAATGGTAAGGTAGAAAAAAGTGGACACTAAACGAAGTTTACATGTCTGCGTTTGTCTCTGCAGAGATGGTCAAATGACTGCTGTTCCAGCATCTCGCGCTGATGTATTTCGGGACAAGAACTTGAGCCTCTCGGATAAGCGATTCTTGATGCGTTTTTTTAAGTTGGTAACTGATTATACAGAAAGTGAGGATGGAGAACTAGCTGCTGGGGACCTCGACAGGCCCTTTGTGGAGCTTCTTCGGAGGGAACAACTACCTATTTCAGTTCAGGAGTATGTTGAATCTGCTCGTAGCAACCTTTGTAATGAAATGAACTCTAGTGCACTTTTACTATCGTTTGTGTACCTGAGATGACGGAATGCAGTAGAGGCGAGCTTTCTTCTTTCTGGATTCAAACCAGTGGTGATGGGAGTTTTGTTTCTGGTTATTTTTTGTGCTTACAAATTTGCTTTTGTGTTTATCAGAATCATCCTTTATGCGATTACATTGGTTGATGACGACCAGGAACAAAGTTCAGATGCAGCAACCCTCATTTCAACCAAAGATGGGCTTCAAAGCTTGGCACTTTACCTGACCTCCGCAAGTAGGTAATGTTTATTAATCCCTGAACGACCAGAAAGCCAAGTTGGACCTCGTGTTAGTCGAGTTGTTTTGAGTTGGTCATCTGAGGATTCTTTTTTTCCCAATTTTATTTATCTGTTGTCCAGCACATGTAACGTTTTTTACTGATTCTGGTGATATAAAATTGATTCCATTTTAACTATATTTTACACGCTATGATCAATCCTATTGGTCATTGTATAACCATAAGTCCTGGGTCCTTTAGTAGCTAACTTGACTCAGATAGGTCTTTCTGTAAATTTCGTATGCGCAGTCGACAATGGCTTTGTTTTAATCCTGAGCGCTTTCGTTCCTCAATTTCAGGTTTCCAGATGCACCAGGTGCATTTTTGTATCCCATGTACGGGCATGGAGATGTGCCACAAGCATTTTGTCGTTGTGCAGCTGTACGCGGAGCTTTATATGTAGGAAACTGCTCTCCCATGAACTTTTTCCCTCGTTTATATACAGAAATCCCATCTTTCTGCGGATTTGTGCCAAAACAATGGGGGATACTCAGTACAGCATTGTAGCTCTGAAGCAATGAACGTGAATTGAAGAAATATATTTGAATGACTGTGTTTTTGTATTGCAACCGACTAGAATTCATTAAATGATGATAACAGAATGTATCCTGTCATCCAGGTATTGCGAATGCCAGTCGTTAATCTCCTTCTTGACAAGGTATTCTATTTGACCATCTCGTTGTTGACTTGTCTCATATGATAACATTCTCTTTCATAATTTCTATATAATTTCTACTCCACGACTCTACCTTACAATCTGTAACTGCCGGTTTTTGAGAAACCACGTCCTTAGCACCTTAAGCTGGGAGGGCAAGGTTGCGCCTACCTGACTTGTCATGGTGGACCATGCAGGAAAGTGGGGATTGTAAGGGCTTACAAATAGCATCAGGGCAGGTTCTTTATAGTGAGAAGGTGATTGCCAGTCCTACCTTCTGTGTGGAACATCCTGGTACACTAGAGTCTACACCCACGACGACTTCCTGTGATTTCGTTGCAGAGGAAAGTGCACATTTACGTTCTTCTGATGTCCCGAGCTCGTCTTCTGGAGGTCGTGAGATTGATGGAGATTCGAGAAAAGTGGCCCGCTGCCTTTGCATAACAGACCAATCACTGCAACCCGGATTAAGCACTGTTCTGGTCGTTTTTCCTCCTAATTGTGAGTCCTCTCACTCTCTATGGGATTGCCAAGGAATAATACATGGGCTGATGATTGAACTGAAACCTTGAACCTTTTCAAAGCTTGCTGATCTATGTTAAATATTACAAGCAGACATTATGTTATCAGCAGTCACTACGCCAATGCGCAGAAGTCGCGCAAGCTGACTATACGGAAATTTGTGCAGCTCTTAATGGACGGAAGTCAAAGGTTGTAAGAGCATTGCAGCTGGGAGCAGCTTCTGATGTCTGTCCTGATGGCAAGTGAGTTCTCATGCTTTTTTTCACTACTCTTATGTTCATATGATTTGAGCTTGTATGCAGACTCGCTTATGCTGTTGAATACTTTCATTGTAACAGAATTTGAATATTGACGTCAGGTCATGCCACTTGGTTTTGCATTTCTAACCTGAGGCTCATTAGTTGGTTGGACATAGGCTTCTTAGTCTACATCAAATTAATTTCCTTTAACTTAATTCATGTAGGGTAAAAAACTATGTTTTGAAAAAGTTGAGCTCGAGATCTACATTTTTTAGTTCCGTTTGAAGGTGGTAATGATTCTTGATGATCCTGGAATCGGATCTTTTATCTTTCTCTTATTTTATATCGTTATCGTTGCTTATCGGTTCTGTTGTATGTTCTGTTTGTGGATGATGGCGGAGTTAGATACATTGTACAACTCTCAGTGAGGTGCTCTGACCCAACAGAGGCAGAAGAAACCCTGCAAGTTGTGAGGGATTCTTTGTTTCATGAGAGTGACTGTGAATCAGATACAGAATCAGAAAAACCAAAGTTACTATGGTCAGTCTTCCTGATCCAGGAAATTCCAAATCCCTCTCAGGTAACTTGGCGGATATTACAGTTCTTGCTCAAACTTCCGTTACTTTCAGTATTATGTGATTCAGTCTCCTTTACAATGTCGTCAGTATGTAGTTATATCTGATGTAATGATCAATATTTTTGCATGGACAGGCCACGAGCGTATTGAACATGTGCGTCATGCCGGACGAAACTATTGATTACCGCAGCATGATGAAATGCACCGAGGCGGTACGGTTCTACCGCCTAGTTTTCCTAATTTACCTTCAGATCCATTAGCATATTTCCGAAATGATTTTGAAATACCAGCTTAAATTTGGAAAGCAAATTCTTGAGCAGAATTGCTATCAATTTTCAGTACTTTATTCATAAATGCTTCTATTTAAGAGGAAGCCCTGCCGCTCTGCTTTACATACTGTCTGAAATCGTCCCACTGCTTGACTAGTCGGGAGCAGCACGCAAGTGACTTTTTGCTCGGAGTACGTGATAATTTAGGGCCTCACCATTTTCTAGTCGAGCACAAAAGCTGAGGTTTGTTAATTCTTTTAGTCTATTTTTGATTAAGACTGAGCCTTGTTGTCTACCAGATCTTCCATGAACTCTATCCAGAGAAGGAGTTTTTCCCTAAGCTACCAGCTACCACCGTAAGCGACGACGGAGACATAGATGCAGATGAGGCAGATGAGCTTTGATTGTATCGGACACAAACAGCCTATTTTGGCTGACAATAGATTCAGTTCGGCAAAGTCCATGTGAGATGTAAAGTCAGAACAGCATTTTTATTGGGGGCAAGAGGTACATTCTGAGCTCCTAGTGTAGTTGTATCGGTTAGGAGTGAAGTCGCAGCATCACGACTGAAAACATTAGGCGACAAAGATTGCACAGCACAATGTGACGCTGGTTTTAGCTCAAAGTCAATCTTGCCCCAAATGCCCTCAATTCAACACATATTATATATTTTCACTAAATTTCGACGTGCCTATAAAAACATCAGGCAGATGGTGAGGGTTTTTATTGTGAACCAAAAAAGGCTCATACTGGACCAAATTTCTAAAGTTTTGGACTACACGCTCTTTATAAATCTTTGACGATCTATTTTGACATCAGTAGACATTCCTATTCTAATACTTGCATTTTTAGTTACTAAGTGACAGATCTATTGCGGCCTTCGTGGTAGTTCCACATGGACAGCATTGCAGGTTTTGATATTTTGGAGAGCAGCCTGGTCGATTGGTGGTGCTCTGTTCAGGAGAATTGTGACTTTGAATTAATATTCTCTACTTGCATTTGTCTAAGGTTTACTGCAATTTCTTGGTCACGTAGAGTAATTCAGTATCTGAAAGTATCGGAAGGTCGAGACTTTTGTTTACACTTCTCTGTTCCAAGAAGTTGCTCAAGTCTGTTCATGAAACATTATCATCAGAAAATGTTTCTCCGAGATGTTATTCCCATCTGGTCTTACTAAGTTTGAACTGGTTTGAATTGGTTCGAATTTGTGAAGGAATTGCAGCAGAAATCTAGATAGAGCTTTCGTCGGTTTGCATTGCATCGAAGAACTGTGTCCTGATCTCGATTAGGGTGACGGTGCTGACTATAATGAGTGACTATCAAATTCCAGTCGGAGCGATTTGATTCTTGTCAAGACGGACGGTATGAATACTCTCCTTTAGAATTATTTTCTCAAGATTGAAGAGAACCTCATGTTTAAGTAGTCATCTTAGCAGCATTCTCTATTACATGTAACTTAGAAACCATTTGCAATGCATGAACAATGACAATTCAGGTTCCTTGCTCCGAACAGATCATCTACAAAGTACTACTTTTGACGTGGCTAATTTGAATGTCATTTATCGTCATGGACAAATTTGGGTGATTTCCGTGAGAAAGTACTTACTACGTATCACATTGAGTAGCTTGGAAGCCAACGCGCTGAGTCGCTAAATCAAACACGATCAAATTGTTTTGTTGTTGGATGTTTCCAATGATTGAGAAGTCGTCAGCAGGTCCCATGGCAAGACACACAGGACTCCCCGAATTTTCGACATACATGAACAGGTTGGGAACAGGAATCTCATAATCGACATTTCTCATATGCACCACCATCTCCGGCAGAGTTAAAGTTGAAGCTGAAACAGCTGAAACATCGTAGCAGAGATTCAGACCATACGGAGACGCATCCACCTCAGGATATGCAATCTGTTGTCGAAAGGCCTGCTTACACAAGTGTTCCCACAATCAAACAAAACAGGTATGTTCATAACACCAACTTATCACCCCTAAAAGAAGCTGTGTGTCCTTATGGTACTATAGAACATTCATGCAAACATGCCAAGGTTAGTGAATTTAGAGATTGAAGAATTAAGTACCGCGACGATTTGGTTGAAGGCTGCTTGTCTCCACGAGGTAATTGTAGTTCCAGAATCAAGGATGACACCTCCATTGCCGTTGCTATCAATGCGAAACGCTGACGGAGGGGTATGGACTCTGTGGCCGCCAACACTGACTCCCGTCACGTTAACGTAATAATAGCTTGGATTGTTCACATTCGTAAGTAACGGCGTGTACCGGACATTTGAATTCTCAGCTGCATTTCCGAAGGTGATTGGACTGGAAGGTGTCCCAGGAGAAGTCTGTTCCACCAAGCAGTAGGAAAAGATTTCCGCAATGGAAGACCTCAGCTGTGAAGGCAGCGATAGCGGCCCTTGGCCCAAGCCAATCAACCCATCCGCTTCCGCAAATGTACCTTGGTTGTTATGCCCGCAGCCAAATCCTACATGTGACAGCGCCGAGCCTTCTAGGGTGACAGTCTCAAAGGCCAAGTCCCCACGGGTGCTGGAGCCATCACCATAGGCATAAGAATACATGCAGGTATTTCTCGCACTGCAAGATGTTGGCCGAGGAAGAGCCTGTCAATAAGCAAATCAATTAGTACTTTGGTGCAATTGTTTGGCAGTTACTTTATCATTCACGTGCAGTTTTTTGACGTTTTTCAATTTCCTGACTTCATGTCAAAGTAAGAAATCTTGTGACTGAACTAAATGGGTGTACGAGGAGTGTTCAAGTGGCGCTAACACTGCACAAAGTGTCCATGCATTCCGCTTGTGAATAGGAGCTGGAGGCCAACGGGTTGAACAAAGCGTTGGGTTGCTGGAAGCAGCGCATGCAGGGGACGCACTGAACCCAGCACAGGTCGCTGCCAGTGTCAACAATGGTTTTGAATTGCTGTGGAGGTGTGCCCAAGGAGAATTGCATCACATACTCGCCATTAGCAATGGACACTGGACTCTCCAAATCCTCTGTGAGCCGTTGGAGCTTCTTCTGCATTTGCTCGATGCGTCTCTGGCTGCGTTTTACGGCATCCAGAAATCTCTCACTCAGAGATTTCGCTGATGTGTTTATTTGAAGACCGTCCCTATGCATGAGGTGGGACCGTAAGACCTGAAAACCAGAATAGTAGCCAGGTTAGTGGCTCTGATAGTTGCCTTGATTTGAATGTGATCATTGTGCTAAATATTTGTATTGGAGTGACCTACAAGTCTTTCTCTTTTCAAGCTTCGCTCTAAACCTATGTTACAACTCACTCTATTACGTTTTTGTCTCTGGTATTTGTGCTACTCTCATTCAATCTGTTCTCAAGCTTGATATACAATCACCATACATCCACCCAACGTCCTCTTAGACGAATTAATAATCACAACCCCACATTTCACCTGCATGTTCGTGTAGTATGTCTGCAAGCGTGAGGATTCTCAATTATAACCTTTATTTATTTAGATCTGCAAGTCATTTATGTGGTGTTCTTCCAACAAGACACCTCCAATAGTCATGTCCTTGATTTCTTACATTGATATCGTCTGCAGCATTCGAGAGACCACGCTTTGGCAGCTCCAGCTTTCGACCACCAAGGATGTGGACCCCTCGGTAACTCTGACCAACGCACAGAAGCTGAACGAGAACTAGAGCACACAACACAACGTCCCGCGTTATGATGCCCATATTGCAGAGGCCGAAGGTCTATCAGGATCTCAAAGACTCCACAGCTGGAGTAGTTGAATGGCTAATGTGCTAGGTACGTTGAGCTTCAGCTTGGATTTATACTACTCGGGGGGCAGGTGTAACATGAGCGATCAGTGGAAGTGGTGCTGTGAGGGCCCCTTGTTCCTAGTGATTCAGGAAAGCAAGAAGCAGTAGCAGCTGGTTCGAATTCGTTTCATCGCAAACAACAAAACGATGCAATCAAGGGAAGCAGAATGGACTGGATTCAATTGGTTGTTTAGTTCGCCTTGCTTGGTTAATGAATCATATAACTGTTCTCTGTTTTTTCAGAAGTTACCATCGCCATCATTATCATTTTGGGGCTCTATATTCGCTGACTTTTTTTTTCTTGCACCAATCCTGCTCACGGATGATCTGATGAAGTTTGGGAGTTTTCAATTAAATAATATCTGCTTAGTAGAATGATGTCTTCCGGCATGCTTGAGACAAATTATGAGAGTATTTACCACTGTTGTCCGAGCCTCGTTACTGGTTCAGTTAATGCAAGCTGCAACTCTCCTGTAGCAGACTGCTGCTGGTCATTCTGTTTTGAGCTTAGAATTTCCCTTCCTACGTAAGTATGTTTTTAGAGATCTAACAATTGCTTTCGGAACTACAGTAATTTAGTAGCCGGGAGGTGAAGTGTGACAAAGGAGTCGATTAGAATTAGTTGAACAACATTGTTAAGCAATTTGGCGTTTCGGATGGTTGATGCTGCTCCGTCTCCAATTCAAAATCATGGAAGCGATGGCCCAAGCAAGGGCCGTCAACTTCAGATTTCATGGTCAGGTCTATCAAAGCTGATGGTAGATTGTTATTTGCGCGTTAGTTCGGAATAATTACGTTCACGCTCCTGGTGTGAATGTTGTTTACGTTGTGATTTGATATTGTGGATCGATTTCTGCACATTAGGTGACGAAGACAATACTCATGTTCAGTAAGCAAGGTCGATCTTTTGCTTTACAAGAGCATTTGTGCCTCTTCTAGGGTGAGAATTAGGTGATGTGTGTCATCCCCATGATGCTATTTAGTACGTTAATTTGCTGCTTCAAACATTGCAAGCCTTCATTGGCAAGCAAAATCATCAAATAGTTTGAGTCTATACAATTTGTATGTCTCTTTTTCGTTGTTACTGCATCTTAGACTTGGCAAGAGGCTGTGAAGTTTTTCCCTTAACTGCTTACATTCCAGGTGCATGTTGCCCCACCAACAAGAAAACGAAAAAAAAGGATTTGGCTGATAAGTGAGCATCTTTCTAACATTGAAAGGAATAACCATTTGTCAATTACTGACAGGCAAATTCAAAACAAATTGGTCAATTTAGCATAATCATTTCTCTTAATTTATAGTTTCTCATTTTCTCTAATTTCAAATTTTGATAGAAATTTTGCTATTTTATTATAATTTTTTATACAGAATATATCTGTAGTGACATTTGATATGAATTTTTCGATGCACTTTTCATCTGATCCTATGTTATTGTTTTCAGTAGGTCTAGACATCCACACTATAATTTGAATAATATTTTGTCTAATATTATGATTATTGAAGAAAAGAACAATATTTTATTTTTAAATTAAAAGTATTTAACAATAATTGATACTACTTCACCCCAAAATCATATATTTTGAATTTCACTTCTTTCATTAATTAAATTAAAAAAATCTCGATACTACATCAGAATTTAAAATGCACACATTTTAACATTGATATCTCATAGAATTTCATTATTGGATTGAAAATTATTTGAATTAAAAGATCTTCTATTTCAAATTTTATTTTTTCACAACAAACAAAAATGATTGAACATCTAAATGATGCTCTAAATGACATCACTAGTTTGATGAAAATTCAGCCTATATTTTTAATCAATCATTGTTGCTCATTTTTAAAAGTTGGTGATGATTGATTAATCATTAGAAGACTTTTGAAAATCAATGAATATAGATTTTTTATGTGCTTCAACTGAACATAATTTGAACAAATTATGAATCTCTCTCCGAGATAGTGTCCAAATCATTACACTTTTCGTGCGGGTTGGAACTTACCCGACAAGGAATTTTGCTACCTTGGGACTGTTATAGTTACGGCCACCGTTCATCGGGGCTTTAGTCGTTGGCTTCTCTGTCATCAGATCACCAAATGCTATTACTATTTGCGTCTAATTTTGAAATTTCATTGTGTTCAAATAATTAGGTGGAATTTGATGGATGATCATATTTTGTTGATATGCTCTTGCAAAGCACCATGAACTTGAAGTCATTTGAATGAGGTTTAAAGATGATTTAAATATTAAATGTATTAGTATTAGAACTTTGAAATCCTACTTCATTCAAATGATTCAATATAATAAGAATATAACATGAGTAGTATAAGGGGGGAAATTAGCATCACCTAGAAATATTAAGTGTCACTAAAAAATTTTATTTTTGTGAAAATTGGTACAATATAATAATATTCCAACATGCACTAATTCAAAATAGTATGGCTTTGGTAAATTAGTGTCACATACACTATTAGGATAAATTAGTGTACCTTTTAGAGAACAAACTCTTCATTTTATCAATACTTGAGCAAGATATGAATATCATAAGAATTTTATTTTATTCATTCTCTATATTTCAAATGTGGGGACAAAATTTAGTTAGTAGTAGCCATTTGGATAAATCTTGAAAAGCTTTATGAATTAAGTAGTAAATAATGGCCAAGTTATGAACCAATCTGGTCTAAAAATGAATTGTTCTTGAATTACCGAGCAACAAGAGATATATCAATTAAATTATATACCAGATTGGCTCAAAACATGGCTACTATGATTTGTAACAAAAATAATAAGAATTGAGACACGTATTAATTAATCATGCCAATCTAGACAATAAATTTGTAGTTACCCTATGTTCTTCATCAACAATCCCATTATGTCTATGCATCTCATAAAGAATAATGATTATGTATAGGGCAATGCCTCCAAAAGAGGGCATTGCCCAATGTAAACTATTGCAAGAAATTAACAAATTGGATGAAGAGTTAAAATGAGAAATTGATATTGGATGTAAAATCTATAATGCCCGAGTACGGAGACCTTGGGGACTCTTGTCAACTTCCCGATAATATTACCTACAAGTGTGGTGCTGTACACTTTTAGTTTTTTTTGTTACTGCATTTTCCTGTTTCATTCCCTGGCAACATTAACAAGATTTGTGGAGAGAACCACAAATGATTCTAAGGTAAATAGTGTCATCCTGAAATCTTCAACCATTAATTCATGCAATCAACCCTGT
Source organism: Neckera pumila (assembly GCA_963969595.1). NCBI lineage: Eukaryota > Viridiplantae > Streptophyta > Bryopsida > Hypnales > Neckeraceae > Neckera > Neckera pumila. The sequence continues at coordinate 697,045 of OZ018408.1, read as the reverse complement.
GACCCTTACAAGACCAAAGGTGTTTGAGCATAGCACTTGTTTCCTTGACTAGCTCTTTGTAACAAGCATAATAATTTTGATGATTACCACCATGGAAATGAAAGAAGACTCTTATGTAGTTTTCCTATGAAAAAAAGATCGACCAAATCTCACAATTTTTAAGAACATGCCACCGTTGACAAGATTGATGAAAGATGTTCGGCCTGTTAGGCAATATTTTGTACATTGAAATTGGAATCCTCAAACATGCTCCAAAAACTTTGATTTTTTTTCCCACATATACATATCATTATAATTTTGATGTGTAATTTTTTTCAAATCATTTTAAGGTGTGGAAAAAAGATATGAGGATGTAAATTGACAGCCCAAAGCTTCTTCTCCATTCTCAAAAAATTCACCAAAACTTGCACATTCAATCATTTCTTGATTGTATTGCATGGATGGATTCAGCAAAAAAAGAATCTTCTAGGGTCTTTTTGTTGTTCATGGACGATTAGTGAGGTTTACATTTTGAAATTTCTACAAATTTACTATAGTTGTAAAAGCCACTTGGTGGCCTTGTGGTCCTTAGTTAGGACTTAAGCCTTGTTTTTTTTGGAAATGTTTACAAATTTTTCCTTACATCTTTGTACAAATATAATATTTATGTACATTTCACCAAATTGTTCATAAAGTAAAGTGCTCTCCTTAAAAGTTTAACCTCTAAAGTCCCAAGGCCTTTTTTCCATCAAAACCCATTCAAAAAGAAATTGGAAAGAGCAAAGAAATTTTAAAGATTATATTTTTGCATATATAACCATGGAAACTTGTACTAGACTAGTGTAAAAATGTGTGGAAGAAATTTAAAAAAAAATTGACTGCATAGATTGCAAGATATTTGTATTTAAAGTAAAAAAAACAAAGTTTTTTGCACCTTGCTTGACTAGATTTTTTTACTTTAAATCTTCTTAGTTTAAATTTTTTTGCATTTTTGATTTTGAATTTCTAATTTTGTATTTCTAAATTTTCATGTTGAGTTTGAAGTCTAGAAAAAAAAAACTTCAAAAAACAACAACTAAATTTTTACTCATTAAAAATTTGATAAATAGAAATAGGTTTTAAATTGAAGGAAAAACTAAACCATTAATAGCTTTAGGATGGAATTAAAACATACTAATTCAATGGTGATTGTTTGTCCAGGCAAGAGATCTTAATCCCTAAGTGCCCAAAACCTTTCAAAGTGTGTTTTTCCTATAAAAAAAGAGCATGGACTTGTAGTTGTTTCCAATGAAGTAATTTTTTTTTTTCAAAATCTAATTGTATAGATGTTTAAAGAGTTTGCTTATTAGAATGCTAACTAGTTTTGAATTGTGAGATTATAACAAGAAAAACGTACTTATCCGATTTTTAGTGTATTGCCCTTCTCCACTTGTAATGTTTGAGAAATTTGCATACAAGGTTTTTTGGGGTTGGAGGTGGCATGGACAACTAGAAATTGTGTTTGCACACTAAAGTGATTTTCTAGAAACCTTAAAGTTCAAATGAAGAGCTATTAAACTCATTACATAATCTACCTTGCAATTGTTGAAATTGAATTTAAAAAAAAAAGTAGAAGCACAAATAATTCCAAATCAACACTTGCAACTTAAATTTTCAATGGTGAAAATCATGAAATTTTTTTTCTCTTTATATTGAACCATTTTCAAAGCAAATGAATAAATACTTGATTAGATCTCAAATCAAGTGAAATTGACAAGCTTTGCTTAAAGCTGGGAAATCAAGTAAAATTGGTAACCTTTACTCTTCCATTAATGGTACATATATGCCTTTGACAACCTCCTTAAAAATAAAAAATAAAATATTTTTCTTTTTTAGTGAAAGATAAAAGCCTCTAATAGTTAACCATGAGGATCCAAGCACATTAATAGGAGCCACATGTAGACGTTAGTGAGGTGCTTATGGAGGTCCTTATTGGAATATTTGATCAAACAATTGTCACTTATTGATCTAAAATAGACCTTAAGTCGTCCATAATGAATTCTTATTGGAATATTTTACCAAAAAATGTTGCTTATTAATCTAAAACAGTCTTTAAATCATCTATAATGGGTCCTTCATGAATCCAATTAAGCAATGGTTACAACTACATTTAGGCCCTTTTAATATTTAGAAACTTAACATAATTAATTTTGTTTTGCATTAGGTCAAGTAGCTATAACTAAAAAACAATGTACTACAATTTTTTTTCATATTTCAACTCATATTCAAGAGTTAGAATGAAGATTTTTCAAAGTAAGGAGTGGTTACGGCCAAGTTGGCTTGTTGTAGCGTGCTTCTATCCAACGGTGCTAGTATGTGAGCCCAAGAATGCAAGCTTGTGACCATTGAACCTACAATATAGGTACCTATAATATAGATATTGGACACACTATAGAAGGTATATGTATCATAAACACCTTTAATATGGGTATTTGTAACATATATACCCTATAATCATAGACAATTTCTATAATACATACACCTCTAACATAGGTGCAAAGTATTCTAGGCTCATGGACTCACACTCCTATGCTCCATAATAGCAACCCTCTGCTTCCACCTATAAATACTATTTGTAAAAAGATTTTGAACCATAAAAGAATTCAATAGCTCACACACAAATAAGCCAAAATTTTTGGAGTGATCATATATGGTCACTCATGAAATTACAGGTTAATCTTGTGAATTTCTTTTTTTGAAAAACTGTGAAACTTGCATTTTCAAATGAATCCTACAACTTGTTTTTTCAAGAATATGCTCTCATTGCTTGGAAAATAGGATTGCCTATAACAAATTTAAAGGGAATGAATCAAAGTTTTCCATGAAGATAAAAGTAAAATCTTAGGGAAACAAATTTTTAGATTTTTAAATTAGATTTTTATTTTTATTTTATATTTCATAGACAAACAAAGTCTTTATAGTTGCTTGTTTTGAAGGTATGTACAGTGGACGAGTAGATTAGGAATGGCCAGCCAAACATTTGTCCCAAGCATTCTATTCATCATTTAGAATATGGACTTTGTAATTTAGGATTTGAATAACATCTTTATTCCAATAGCAAGCCACTACTATATGGACAGACATAGTCTCTCATAGCTTCTTATTTTGAAGGTATGTAGATGTGTGGATTAGGAATGGCTGGCCAAACATTTGCCCATAGCATTCTATCTATCATTTAGAATATGAACTTTGTAATTCAGGGATTGAGTAGGATCTTTATTCCAAAAGCAAGCCATTGCTATATGGACAAACAAAGCCTCTCATAGCTTTTTATTTTGAAGGTATGTAAATGTGTGGATTAGGAATCATGGACAACCAAACATTTGCCTACAACATTCTATTCATCAATTAGAATATGGACTTTGTAATTTAGGGGTTAAGTAGGATCTTTATTCAAAAAGCAAACCACTACTACATGGAAGGACAAAGCTTCTCATAGCTTCTTGTTTTGAAGGTATGTAGACAAGTGGATTGGAAATGGACGGCTGAACATTCCGGGTTTTATTAAATGCAGTATGACAGAACATTAAAAAAGACTTCCTTCCGGCTAACCAAGTGATCCCTTAATTCATTGAACAATTTCACTGCAGTGCAACTAAAAAATATATATTTTTAATTAGAGTTTTTTTTCTTGTTTTGGCTCTCTGCATCAAATTAGCGATGTATTTCCACAGACCCTTTATCTACAACATTCTATTCATCATTTAGAATATGGACTTTGTAATTTAGGATTTAAGGAAGATCTTTATTCAAAAAGCAAGCCACTGCTACATCGACGGACAGACAGAGCCTCTCATAGCTGCTTGTTTTGAAATTATCAAGTGGATTAGGACGGAATGGCCGGCCTTTCGTTAACACTTGTGTCAATCCACAACTTGGAAATTTTCGTGCAAAAGAGGACTTCTTCCTGACTTGGTCAGGACTCAGGAGTGGCCCGATCATTTGACTTTGAGAAGGCATGGGGACCATTGCACCCTGAGATGCAGGACAAGTCTCCAAGTTGCCCCTTAGAGCATCACAGACAGCATCACGCAACCTGCAAATTTTAATTCTAGGTCAACGAATTCCAATACAGCCAAAGCTGCAAACTGCAACTGATTAACGGCCTAATTCCTCAACAACCCAACAGAAAAATCTTCGGTTGAACGGTCACCTTCTCAGGCAAGTTTTGTCTTACGTTGTGATTGGCATGTGATTGGCAAAGAAGACTGAGGCAAGATTGATAGTGATAGAGTTTTGACTACAGGCATTAAATATATGCACAGGAGCATCCAGTACATACAAACACGAGTTGCAAGTTATTTCTCGTGTGAGTATTTTGGGATCTCAAGGCAATCCGGCTCAAACTTGAGCAAGTATTTGAAATTATGTCAAGTAATGGCAAAGTAATGGCGAAGTAAGGCCAAGTCACAAAGAACAACCTTAAGGCAATAACTCACATCACTTTGACGATGATGCATCTCTAACTTACATGTATTCTTCAAAACCTGGCATCTTTTGCCACTACCTTTGAAGAAATTAGTTGGCAATTATTGTATTTTACATACAATATGGACTGACACCCAAATTTGCCTCTTGAAAAGTGGCGATAATAGGTGCACAAAGTCATAAACCTTACAGTGGCTAGAGAGAACGCTACAGTAGCGAATGAAATGGTTACAAAAGAAAAGGAAAATTGACAAAAAAGGAGACCTTACCCCCAGGTTCATGATATTAAACATTTCACCGTCTAAACCAATTAAATTGCCATGTCAATATGATCTCCTTCAGATAAGAAAAATCCTCTTCCCACAAAGTCTGACGGAAACAAACAATTAACTTAATCAACTTGGTTGTTGCAAATCCAGTTTTCTTCCCACATTCTGAGAGCCGGTAACTTGTTAGCCCACCGCATTTGATAGAAAGCAAATCTGTCACTGTAGGTCCGGATCCACGGACTAATGGATGGTCAAGAGCGGTAACCTCTTTGTTCGAGCCGGCAGAGTCCCGTGCAACGCCTTGCCATCCTTGAATGTACTGTACCTTACCTTTAGCTCTTCATTTTCAATCTGTTTGCAGGGTCTGCTTTTGAAACAAAATCTCGCACTGATAATTTATCAGACAGGACAATGGCTGCTTCAATGATGGAAGCTAACTGGGAGTTAATATTATTCCCACAGGCACACTGACAACTCCACACTGACAGGAGTTGTTGACTGGTTCCACTTCATCTCTTCCATAATAGCCTTCGAAGTTTGAAGGGACAGACACAGAAGTATATTAGTACAGATCCCGTGAAACGTGTCTCATCTTCCACTTCGAGTTTATTGCCATTTCATAGCATTAGTTACATTCACCAAGCCACCCTCCTTCTTCATTTTCGTGTTTTCTTCAGGAGTGTCCCACTCTCTAGCTGCCACACGTCCCCACCAACGTGAGAATTTTCATCATGATCGTGAAAGCCAGCATCAAACTCAGGTGCTGAGGTGACCCAGTCTCGTCGAAATTATTGCAGGTTGTATGGCTGCCCCCATCCAAGCTTCCTTTGGCTAGGCTGACAAGTTCGCCAGCAGGGACACATACATTGACTATTTCTTCCTCAAGTCCGCCCAAATTCTGAGAGAATGGAAGCTAGTGTTTTTATGACTGGAATGTGGGGTTTTTCTTGATCTAGTGTACACTGTGTAGGAGAATTTGGAACTGAACTCTTGTGTACTGTTCTGCCATCGGTGGGTTGTCGTTAGAAGTTCCGAATTCAAGAAAAGGCTCAAGTGGAGATGACATGCCGGCTCTGTTCTTGCCCTAGAGAACAGTCATGTCCGTTTTGTTTTCGGGAGAATTCAATTGAGAGCTTGGCGGCATAGGCGGGTTCATCGGGAGCTTGGGAGCGACTCAAATTGGGGGTGATCGAGGAGGGAATTGCAGCAATATTCTTAATGGCTGAGGTGCATACTCCGTTTTTGCCTAATTCTTTTTGCCCTGTTTTCTCCCCAGGTCTTGTTTTGCTTGCAATGATCGACAGGCACCAATTCTTTTTTATGTTTTATCCTCGAATCCAGCCCTAGTCTTACGTCTCTCTGATTGCAGCCTTACTGGAATCTATTGAGGTAAGGTACTGTAATATACTCCTTTGAGCTTCGAAAACGAGTCTAATAGTCGTGAGCGCCGAGGTTATAGGGTATGGCAGGCGAGGCTAACAAGATGTACTCTGTGGTACCATATTCAATTAATGGTTTCTGTTTCCCTTACTAGGGTGTTCACAGCATTCGTCTCTGTTCTTAGTGGTGCACTGAAATCTACAAGCGTAGATACATCTGGCGCAATGCTGTGAATGAAGATGCATGCAATACATACATGTTTTTCGCACCGAGTTTGTTATTAGCTAGATCGATCAATTAATCGATTGCCTCCACCATATAATGTCTGTCAAATATGATTTTGCTTCTCGACAACAGTGTGGTGCCCAAAACTTTTGTAAGGGCCATCTTGTACCCTTTTTTACACCGTTATTCCCTATGGCCAGTTATGATCATGAACAATCGCGCAAACTGAAACTGAATGGCAAGGTGTAAATTCGTGCAGGTGATGGATTTCAAAGTGATGATGCACTGCGAAGGTTGTGCTGGGAGTGTGAGGAAAACTCTCAAGAGAATTCCAGGTGATGCTTCCCTTCGAAGCTGAACAAAGTATTAATAATATGAAGGCATCTCCGTGGGTGAGAGTTTATCAGTATAGGTAGACTTTTCAGTGTGTTTTGGACATTAGTTATGGGCATGGTCTAACGAGTTGAGAATAATGTTGGTATATGATGGAGAGACCCCCATTTACTTCACTGAAGCTGTTGAAATGTTGTGGATTAAATATTAGATAGAGACATAAGAGCACCTCCATTCCAACCCTTCAGAACTGTAAGCACCCTGCAAATAGCGCAAAGTAACATGTGATTGGGGAGGTCTCCTTATGAACTACATCATGCTTATTTCGCATCTGTTTATTGAGCGTCTGCTTTATGAGTCTCCCAATGATAAAAATTCTTGAGATAGTCTAAGTTTACTGCAATCCGTAATATTCAAACTTACAGAAGATGAGATGCCTGGTCCTTGTCAAGATTATGATTGTAGCAACTGTATGGCATGTGTGCAGGAGTCCAATCCTACACTGTTGATTATGCACAACAGAAGGCAACCGTGGTGGGGACTGCAGATTCCGAGGAGATTATGAGCCAAATTCGCAAATCAGGAAAGACAGTGACCTTGATTGGCAAATCCACGGCACCAGCAGTGGAGGCGGTGGAGGTGGTGGCCGTTCCTGTAGAGAAAAAGAAAGAGGTCAAGCCTTTCCTCTCGTTCCGCCCAAAGATGCCTAAGATGTCAGGAATGAAGATGCCAACCTTCCACAAGAGAATGTCGAATCTGAAGATGCAAGACCTGCAAAAGAGGATGCCAACCCTTTGCGATAGAATGCCCAAGAACTTTGTGACCAATGGTTGCCGTGAATTCATGTCAAAAGGGGTGTTCTATGCTGCATCTAACGACATATCTGACAGTGAATTAGAGTCTTTGAAGGGAGCCACCTAGGCTCTGTATCCATAGCACAACCACTGTCACAGCACGGTGAGCATGAGTGAGAAATGTAGTACACAATGTCGATTGACCTTCACTGTACGTTTATAACCAATCTTGGTCAGGTTGGGTTAATCCTTAAACGTCCCCGGAGCACTGTGTGTGTATACACCATATATAGGCCCATAAAATCGACATTTTGTAAGCAGTATCAAGGTGTATATAAATGCGGTAATGTACTCAAAATTAATATGATAGTATCAGAACACAGAACTAGGAGAATATAAATGAAAGTACGCGACTCCAAAGCCCCTTCAGGTCGATTAGGAGTTAACCCTGAAGTGCTCCGACGTCCATATTTTGGACGATGAACAGAGGGCTTCAAAGCACTGCTTCGTCCAACTAACTTCTCATTCATCCAATGTAATACTTGGATCTAGAAAAGACAACCGTCCTTAATGACCAAATTCATGAAATTTCAGTAAATGATAATTCTGAACAAAGATGTAAGCAAAAATATGCAAAAATTCAGAAAAGGATCAAGACGTTTAGGGGTTTACTTGCAACTGGAGAGTAAACAATCATATAGCATGCATACCTTAGAATGCTGGTGGTGAGCTTTGCAGTACATATGAACTTACAAACTATGAACCTGATGTGCTGAAGAGGTTCCAAGTAATACCATGCATCCATGATCAGGAATAGCCAAAGGCTACAATGGTTGTAATTGCGTTTCACCAGAGTGAGGAGAAACAGAAGGATTTAGATTGGACTAATGTGAAACATAATTGTGATGGTTCATGGTGTTCAATTGGGAAGATTGAACCCTTGCCAGCCAATGCTATGTAAACTAAATCTTCAAGCTGAAACATGAGTGAGATCTGGCGATCCCAGGATTCAGAATAGTATTCACATGCTTGTAAGGACGCCTAGCACATATCAATTCTGCACCATGAGCATGACCCAAGCAGCGACAGTACATGAAATCACACAAAATAATTCCATGCCCATTCTGCTAGTTAGCAGTCACAACGAAATGAGTGAAAGGATTCTGTTTCATATCCGTATTAGAGGCGGGTGGTCATTAGCTGTAGCTTGCGCGATTTGAAATAGGGCTGTCTGCCAGGAGCACAGGATTCAGCTTCAATGTGCAAAGGCTTCTGTTTTCTATCTGCGTCATCCTCGTCATCAGCATCTTCCCTGTATCAACACATTGGAACGATTAAATCGACTAAGTTTCAAGACAACTTGTTGACAAATTGACGACGTGTTGTATTGAAATAGGGTTATCATTTGCCACTTGAAATGTGGTACCCCTCTCCAATTAGTTCTCTTTGAATGCAAATGAAACTAATGAAAATGCTCGCTTGTGCTAATAACGTGAAACAAAACTTCATAAAGAAATAACCTCATCATTTTCCAAGTTGCATCACATAACTTTGCAGCCATGGGGTGACGATATCATTGCAACAAAGAATTTTACCAGTAAACATCAACACCACCTTTCGTCAAGAATGGTTTGCAAGTCGACCAACTGAAGCGCACAAGAGATGGGAATCCAAACACTGGGTTGAAATGCTCTTCGAGCCAAGCCTTTGTCTCCGGATCTGAACACAAAAAACGGGTGTCCATCATACATCTCATAAATATCCAACTGATATGAGCATCATACTACATACTCAAGTAAGTCTAAGGGTAAAGTTAAAATGAAGTTAAATTGATCAAATGGATCACTTCGAGGGCCTCACCTCCAGGATAGCCTGAGCCAAAACCTCTAGCAATCTCTAAACTCGTCTCATCCATAATCCAGTCTTGCAGTGCTCTATCCCTTGTTACCTGTTCTGATGAAGAACAAAACATGACGTTCCAAACTTATAACATTTATCTTGTTTCAACCATCAGTCATTTCATAGTAAACGAGTGCCAAAAAAATGGGTACATCATTCAGAATTCAACTTATACTCGAACGGTGAGCTCCAGTAATGGACCCTTACCTTGGCGACGATACTCGCGGCACTGACTATGGGAAAGAGACTATCAGCTTTCTTTGACACAGTGAATTTGATGCCAGGGAAACGCTCTGTTAGCATGGTCTGATATTTTTCAGGATCGCCAACTGTGTCGACATACACCTGCAAAACCATGACAACCATGATATTCCATATTTACAACTTTGATTACATCTCATTACTCAAAAATACGTTTGAGAAGCTCTTTGCCAGTTAAAGTTTTCCTACAGCATGCTTAGCAATGCAACTGATATTATTGAAACCTACATGTAGCTTGTTGACAAACCTCTGATAAAAGAACTCCCAGATCCAAAGTATTCCGAATCAAACCCATAGCTGACTCGAAGGAGATTGTATTGAGACTTATCCTCTCCCTGCGTAAAGGAACCAAAAGTTCAGTAAGATAAACATAGCAAATGTGCCCGAGCCAAGATTGAAGACACACTTGATTGAATACCGCCCACAGTTTTCATAATTCCAACTCGAATGCTAAAAAGCCAAACTGAAAAATAAACTCCAATTCAAAGTATTACAAATGGGATGTATCTTCAACACATTAGTCTTCTAGTATGACCTGGGACTTGATTTACATGCATTCAACCATATCGACACACCATGCTTCTGCAGTGTAGTAACTACAAAAGGTACTCATAGCAATTAGTTCCCAAGGCCTTCTAATACCGTGACAAAATCACGATCTTCAGAGATCAAGGTACGGCATCTCACCTTCGCAACATTCTCGCAGACAGATCGTTGGGATCAATTACATCTACAGCCCACCCCATTAAGCCATCGGCTAGAATGCTTTCATACAACTCGTCGCGTTTCGTTTCTGTCAACACCTTGGAATCTGCACGTATAATCCGTCAATTATGAATTCACTAATGATATTCTAAGCATTTAACAGAACAGAATATTTTCCTCTCCACTCAGTGAAAAGCAATGCCGGAAGTCAATGTTACACAAGTAATTCTTCAGTTGTCGAGGTTCAATGAGTCACAAGGCAGACAAATAAGAACTGAAAATGGGAGTAAAGTTCAAAAATCTCATATTGAAATGATCCCGAGGTATATCAAAGACAAAATAAAACCTCAAATAAGGTCAAGGAACGAGAGGAAGATCGAGGCACCTGCAAACTGCAGAGTGGAGATCCGATCTTTCTGGTCCAGAGGGCAGTAAGCGCAACCATACACCATAGGTCCTGCACATCCGTCACATTTTTTCATTCTCTTATTTAGCGCTGACTTAAAGGAGTTTAAAACCCTAAACCCTAAACCCTAAATACAATAACTACCGTAAGAGTTGGCATCGACTGAGTAACATAATCGGAAAAAAAGACAGGGACGTCGTACAAACCTAAAACAGGACCACGCCCAGCTTCATCGATTCCCAACAAACAAGGTTTTGCCTTCCACGAAGGCAACCCCGAGCCGGTCACCATCTCGATCTGTGCTGTCCCGGCGAATTATATTCAAATCAAGCTGCAACAACTGCGACTCACTTTTTTTCTGGAATTAGAGCTTGACACAAAGGAAACGCTCCACAAGTTGGGCATGATAAGTGCAAAAAACCACCGCAGTCTCTCCCACATTACAAAGGAGCAGCACCTGATGAGCAAAACACGTAATGAGAGGCCCCTTAAATGAGGGACGATGCTCAAAGGGCAAAAACATTCCATCCAAGAATGCAGAATCTCAGTTCAATGATGCCAATTTCAAATTTAGCATAAGGACAACTCCCTTCGGAAAAAAAAAGTAAGCAAGAAGCTCAAGTTTACATGCAATGTCAAACAGTCGGCGATTCCATTCAGTTTCACTGCAAATCAAAAGGGAACAAAACTGAAACAATCAACTAGAAAGCATACCGGCATTGGAATTCACATAATTCTAGCTCATATATGAATGAGGAATTGTATCAAGCGCCCTTACCCTAAACACAGAACCACAATTCTCTTCCGCAAGTCTTCATGTCTCCCACATTCTCTCAACGCATGTGTTAACCCACAAAGGACCAGACGGCGTTTTTTTTTGCAACATACCGATTTTGGGCAGCTCACTACTAATGGAAATTTTATTTTTTTTCTTTGAAATTTTCACTCAACATGTGCCCAAGGAGTAGCTTTAAGGCTCAACAATTTTCAGAACTTTTGACTATATTGTTAAAAAGTAATTGGATGATATGTCATTTTCAACGTTCGGCGGGCAACTCAAATTTTTTTTGAAAAATCACTTTTAAGAAAATAAAAATTTGAAATTGGTCCTCTAGATTTACTCATACGTGGAAAGCTTTGGATCATTCCATTTTTATTTATGAGATGAAAATTATGAGGTGTTATAGTTTGCGGGCATTTACGAATTTCCTATTCTAAAATAAACTTTGAAGTTCTTTATTTAACTCAATTTTTATATTTTTCAAAAAAATAAAAATATAGAATGTATGTTGTTTATTACAACATCATAACCGTTGGGATTGGAATTTTATAAATCCATAATTAAATTCTTAACAATTTAGTAATTTGAATCATTCTCTATTTCTTTCTACTTACTATTTTTTTCCTACATACTGTACAACTCCAAATAACTTGAACTTTTCAAGCATATAGCCAACTTGCTTTGAATAATGAATTTAAAGAGTTACCACCATTTTGGACATTTCTTCATATAAATGTGACCTTGAAAAGTGCAATTGCCCGATTTTTTGTAGGAACAAAAGAAGCATTTTTGTCAATTCAAACGCTATTATCTTGCAATCTAATTGGTGGAAATTTTGAAATTTTTTCCACATCTTTTCAAACCAGTGCACAACAAGATCTGATGGTTAGATGTGTCCAAAAATATTTTTTTCAAAAATTTGGCACTTGTACTAGAAATGACAATTTTGGAGTAGTTTGGTGAAAATATAATCAAAAACCTTTAGAGGTTAAATTTGATGTACAAGAGGACAACTTCAAGCTAGGCATTGCAAATTTTGAATTGCTAAATGTTTTTTTATTAAAATTGTGTTTTTTTAAATTGAAAATATGGATTTTTTTCCATGATGGAACATGCACAAAGGACATTAAATCCTTTGCACGAAGTGGGACAAGCAAGGTGGATATCCCTGGAAAAACGCTTAATTTTTTATTTGCCATATATGATAAAATTTGCAAATTGCAATCAGAGACTCAAAATTACTAAGGGAGGTTTACAACATCATCTCTAATTTATAAGGTTCATAAGTTCATACAAATACAACACTGAAGTCGTGAATTCATACCTACATACTATAATTATACATAATACTTATATTTTTACACACTGAATTAGTGCGTAAACAATGCCTATCAATAACATACAATTGTTGTACTGATATCAATACAATTTAGGTGCAATTTTGGATACCACATTTGTATAGATAAAGCACATAAATTGTACACTTTTAATAAAGATTTTAACGACATTGATTCAGTGCGTAAAAGTATACGTAATATCTACGATTATGGTACATAGGCATAAATTCATGACTTTGATATGATATTTGTTGAAAAATTGTCCTCCCTCAAGTTCAAGATGATACCCTAAGCACAGCACAAAATAGTGGGCTTTTTTTTCACTTTATCTTAGAAAACACAAAATTTACCTTGCTTGGTCTTACTTTATGGGATGGATTTATACATAAACATTGGATATTTTGAAAAAATGCATACTTTGACATATCTAACATTATTAACCCCTAAGCGCTCAAAAGACCATTTTTTGGTCGTTATCCAACTTCGGGAATTTTTGAGTAGAAAAAACTTTTTTTTCATTTTTTTTTTCAAAAGATTGGGTTGTCAATATTTATATTCAAAACTCAAATTGCTATGGTCAATCAAAAATTATAAGAGAAATAGCACAAAGTATTTAGATTTACCTAGTGTTGAAAAATTTACTATTTGGGAAAAGTGTTGGTGTTCTCATTACTAGATCTTATGCATTACTTCACAATTCAGTAGAAATCATATGTCCTTTCAATTGATGTCCAAATTGTCCGCACCTTCCCCCAAGATTTGGTTTTATCCCCAAGCACTAAATTAAGATCTAAGAGGTCTCTCACATGATGCAAGATCCTAGTTCATTAAAAAACAACTGACAAACTGAAATTCTAAAAAAATTTGCTTTAGGATTTTGCTTTTTATTTGGGATGTTGATTTTGAAATCATGCCAGAATTCAACACAGATTAAAAAAACGTTTGTATACATCATTCCAATTAATCTTTAGTTCGAAGTATGCAAATGAAAATCATGACTCAACCTTTTGTGTAGTATCATTTAATTCAATAAAAAGGATTTGGAATATGGCATGGGCGGAGGCTTGTAGCGTAACAGGAAAGCCTTTCGTGTGTCTGTAGTGGAGTGCAAAAGTCCTACCTTCTTGTAATTGTGGCATTTCCGTTTGTAGTTCCGTCTGCAGTGGCAATGCTTTTAGGGCATCCCCTGGCTAACAAGTCGAACAGGAGCGCCAAGAGCTGGCCTTCAAGTGCATGTGGTGGCGCTTTGTCCCACAAGAATCTCTATACAACATATGCGGAAACGAGGAAGCTCAGAAATCCAAATAATCAATCCAACCATGTCATGGGCGGGCAACCCTAGCATGACATTTGATGACGGTGGAATTCTTCTTTTATGTTATTTCATTGGACCTTGCGACATTACCTCAAAAATGATGTCGGAACCTGTCTTGAATTGTGCGTTTGATCTCCATGGCATGCCATGTCCAACATTTGCCCGGATATTTTCTAAATTTTGAATTGACTGAGCTATTTTTCTACTCTTGGTGTCTCTGCGAACTGACCTCTCTATTGCCTTGTCAAAGGATAAATGTAAAACTGCCCCCTATTTTGTGCCGCTTAAATTTTGTATTTCTTCACGTCTCCTAACTAATTTGGGACCTCTGATTGCAAATATGAATTCAAAAATCCAAATTTTATCAAATGTGGCAAATAAAGAATTTCAGTGTTTTCTACGAAAGGTAAAACTCGGGGCAATACAGGGGTCAGTTCTCCCTAGCCGGTCTCGGCAATTGCCCAAGTCAATCCCCTTGGCAAGTCGCCCATAGGGTTGCTCTTGTGATAAGGTAGTATGCTCTTAAAGCGATCAATTAAGCCTACCTAACTCATCATTGACACTAGAACATACTTCAAGCAATATGTCAATCCTTCCTAGATAGGGGTCGCAATTAGAACACGGTTGATTTTAGGTGTAGTTACCTTAATGGCAGGTGCCGTAACTTGCCGGAATGCCGGTAGACGAGTTTCGAATTCTCAAGGAAGCTTCTTAAGACCCTCGCCCACATTTCGAGAAGATTTTTTTTTTTAAATTTTAGCTCCAAAAAAATCAGAAAAAACAACAGCGTGTAAGCCGCAACAGCGAGTTGGACCACCTGGGCTGACGTGGAGGTGAGCAAGGACCTACTCAGCAACTTGGTGGTCCCAACTTCGGTGGTCCCAAGTCCCAGAGTGAAATTCTTGACTCCCAGAGGTTGCCTGCAAAACGGTGGATGGGTGGACCCCAAGGGATCAGTCCCAGCGGTGAAGAGTTATCTGGAAATGGATAGCCGAATTAAATGACCTAATAACTTGTTACAATTCCAGAAAAACATATGAGGAAGCCTAAGTGATATTAGAGAGAGTGATATTAAAGAGGTGCCCATGATACCTTCGCAGTAGAAAAAGGGGAGTTTCCCGGTGACCAGTGACCGTGGCAGCGGGGAAGAAGGCCACGGGTAAAGGGGATAACTTCCTTGCACTGCATGAGAGCGGAAAGCAATTGAGTTGCAGGCAATTACGCTTCATTTGTTTTATTGCTGGACCACGTTGCGTTCCCTTTCGATCGGCGTTTCTTATAAATTCAGTCGTCTCGCATCCCCGGCTTTCTGTCACGCCCTGCTTCGCACGCACTAACTTACTCTTGGCTTCTTCCGTCCCGCTTGCGCTTCCGTGTGTTGCCGTACGTCGCAGAGAATTCGTTTCTTCGCAGCCCAATTCCTTCCTTCGCAGACATGGACAAGATGAAGATGCGACAGCAGGTGCTGCTCGACCATTTGAAGCCCGAAACAGGGCGCCGCGCGGCTGCCAACATCGTGGTAAGCTGGCTTGTGCATCCATCCGTCCATCTCTCCCTTGCTTTCATTCCTCTTGCCCGATCGGGTGGCGTGTACGCGATTGTTATCAATTGGGCTTGTCAATTTCTTGTTCCTATGCGCAATTCATATGTGAAGAAGGAGAGTTAGTTTGTTTTGGGGTTTGGTTGGAGTTTTGGGGCTGCGGTGAATTTTTTGGTTTTCTTGTTAGGTTAGCGGACGGGGTTCCAGGTTTAATTCAAGAGATGGGGCGTTTCTTTGATTGGAATTGATTCGTTTTTGGGTGATAAAGGAGTAGGTTGGTTTTGAGGGAATTGGATTAAGAGCTGAAATTTACTTTAGAGTTGGAGTGTTGTTTTGGATGATGTGGAGGATTGGGTTCCATCACAAGGAGAGTCGCAGAAGGGAGAGGAAGCTCCCGTTGCGTCTTCCGTGGGGTGGAGTGGGATTGTTTGATTCAATTTTGGGTTTTGTTTGATGTACTCGGTGCTTGGGGGTTGATTTTTGTGTGGGGAGATCGATTGCAACTAATGAGAGTTGATCGTTTGATTATTTTGTTATTGTTGCGTGTTGTTGTTACTCTCGCAGTCGTCTATCTGTTCCGCTAATGACAGTGCACCGTATGCGCGGACCGCCGACTTCCTCGATGATGTCGTCATTGTGGCGTAAGTTCTTTCTGTGTTCAAGAGAGTTTTGCTTTTGTTTCTTTGCACTTTGGTATAGATCTAAGGAAGAGAATTCGTTCCCGTGGATTGTAGTGGTTTCTGTCGTTAGAATGATATTTATTAATTGAGGGTCTGTGTGTTTCAAAGAGAGAGCTTATCTTGTCACCTCATCAACATAGAGAAGGTGGTGAACAGTTTCTCATGGGAGACCTTTTGACCACCAATTGGAATCCTCTCAATTTCATTTCTTTTTTTGTCCAACAAACGCTACGTTCTTCATTGATTCTGGTGACACAAGATTTGGCCCCATCTAAATTTGTATTTTCCACAATCGGGTCAATCGACTTGGTCGTTTCATACCTTAAAGCCTTGGTCCTTCAGAGATAATGCGTCATTGAGCAATGCTGGTTTTGAGTGCACTCTGCTGTTTGAACTGAAATGTTAACTTTGAATCATGTTTGTGGTGCAGTGCGTTTCGGACGCCAATTTGCAGAGCGAAACGGGGGGGTTTCAAGGATACCTACCCGGATGACCTCTTGGCACCGGTCCTTAAGGTGAGAAGTCTAGGGATGTGCTGTGTGAATGACCCTAGAGGACCCTTAAAGGACCAAAATTTGGTTTCATGTTCTTTTTAGCGCTTTTGAGTAGGTCATACACTGTCTTTCTTTCGTCCAATTTTATGTCTTTTCTGACCATACAAATTGACTCCCATCTGAATTCCGTTTTTCTCAACTCGATCAATTGAATTGGTCATACATCTTTGGTCCTTTAGGGGTTAAGCTGTTTGCTGTACCCATGCTACCCGGCAAGCTGTTCCATTTTGTTTAATCTTTGAAGTGCCCACTACTTAATCCCTAACCTGTATCTATTATGTCATCCCCGAAAAAACATTATCCACATCTGTGTGATGTTAAACAATCAAGGACATAAGCTCAAAGGGCTTATTTTCTAGCGCTCCTGTACACGCAAGTATGGATTTCCTGAAGTGTTTTTTTACGCTAATGTGGATCTTGGGTGCAGGCTGTTGTCGAGAGCACGGGCGTGAATCCTGCAGAAGTGGGGGACATTGTGATTGGTACTGTTCTTGCTCCTGGTGCTCAGCGTGCAAATGAGTGCCGCATGGCTGCATTTTTTGCTGGATTTCCTGGTGAGCTCCTCACTTCAGATTCATATGAGTTTGAGCTGTACTTCAGTCTTCACGAATTGCTCGAGTGATTTTGACCTTCCTATTCGTTACGTTTATATAGAAAGCAATCGTTTTACTCTCTTTCTGTATGCGGTTCACATGATTTAGCCTCTGATGTGTTTTATTTTGTGGTGTTAACAGAGACTGTGCCAGTTAGAACTGTGAATAGACAATGCTCATCTGGACTGCAAGCTGTTGCGGATGTAGTGGCAGCAATCAAAGCAGGTTTCTATGACATTGGTAAGTTTGCAGTAGTAGTGGTTTTCGGGTGTGAGTTCTCTCATGATACTGGAAGCTGTTAAACAGGTTTACCGTTTGCAGACAGCGTCATCTTTCTTGCATGGCTGGTGCCTTCTGAAGGCGTTACAACGTAGGATAACGGTCTTTTTCTGTTGGATTTCATTTCTTTAATTTGTGAATTGATCGGTTTGACAGGTATCGGTGGTGGCTTAGAGTCAATGTCTAGCAATCCCATGGCTTGGGAAGGCTCCGTTAATCCGAGGGTATTGTTTTTCTATCCTCTTCAGTATCTTCCGAGTAGTGACGTTTTTCTGCTGGTGGAGTTGTTTCTTTGGATCGCCTGTTTATTTCTCAAGAGTCTTATCTGTTCTATTTTTTTTTGTATTATTAATTTATGTCTTGTTACCTGAATCTGGGTGGACTCCTTTTTCCCTTTTCGTCGACCGTAGTGGTCATCTTTTATCAATTCTTTTTGTGCTTGAGGGTTCCAGCCATTGACTAAGATTTTCTTTGCGATTGGTTCAGGTGGAAGCTGATCAAAGAGCCCAGGATTGCCTACTCCCCATGGGTATCACTTCAGAGAATGTGGCAGAGCGCTACGGAATTAGTCGCAAACAACAGGATGCTGCAGCGGTATGTCATTCTCCTTCATGTTGGTCGTGGTTGTCATTTTCTAAATGTATTCTGAATATTCGCTGCCGGAACTGACTTGTGTAAATATGTTGTTTGTTAGGTTAAATCGCACCAAAAAGCAGCAGCTGCCAGGGCCTCTGGTCGATTCAAGGATGAGATTATCCCAGTGCACACCAAGGTACTTTGTTCTATTCCGCACTTATGCGTCTTTGGGCATTATGAAAAAGGGTACACTTGCTGGGTTTAAATGTAGTCCACCTTTCCTTCTATAACGTTCAAGTTAGCTTTTTGGGAAAGCTTTTTGAATAATAAATGTCTGAAATTCTACTTTGTGTGCTCCTTTGCTGGGCGATTACATAGTTGGATTTAATCGAACTTGGTTACGCTTACTCTTCTTAACCTCAATTTAGGGCAGTGTATGTGAAAGCGAATCTCTCATGTTTGGTGTCATCTGAACGTTAATGTTTGTCTTGACAGCTGGTCGATCCTAAAACTGGAGAGGAGAAGCGCGTAGTTATCTCTGAGGATGATGGTATCCGTCCTGGGGCAAGCATGGCTGACTTGGCAAAGCTGAAGGCAGTTTTTAAGAAATCTGGCTCAACTACTGCAGGTATACCTCTTTGAAGTAGCTCAACTTTAAAGATAGTATGTTGGGGCTGCCAATTTCTTTGCTTCGTGATAGTGTGTTGCTGTTAGTGAAGAGTGTTGCAGGATTATTGTTTCATATTCTTAAAGAGTGATCTGATGACTTGGGCACTCCTTGGACCTTTGTATTTGGGTTGTCTTGGCTCTTTTTACGAAGTTATATTCTTTTTTATGTTACCATTTGATACTATTAACGTTGGGGTTGAACAACAATGTTTTTTTCTAATGAAGGTAATCTTTTTTGGCGGTGTCTCAGGGAATTCTTCTCAAGTGAGTGATGGAGCTGGGGCTGTTCTGCTCATGAAGCGCAGGACTGCTTTAGAGAAAAAGTTGCCTATCCTTGGTGTTTTTAGGTATGGTTTTTTCTCTTTCTTTCTTTGTTTTTATCAAGCATTCTTTTTCATGGCAAGTTTGGCGGAGCTCTTCAGAGAACTCTTCTTGTCAAACAACGTCGTTTCTTGAACCTGGTAGCCCATATTTGCCTTTATAGTTATAACGTTGGTGTGGCAAGTATATAGCACTATTGGACATTTACTCTCATCCTCGTAAAACTTCGGATATGCAGGAGTTTCGTTGCTGTAGGTGTGGATCCGGCTGTTATGGGAATCGGTCCCGCTGTCGCTATTCCCGCTGCTGTCAAGGCAGCTGGACTTGAGATCAGCGATATCGATCTCTTCGAAGTTAATGAGGTACAATATTTTGCCATTCAGTTACAAAAAATTTCACGTAGTTGAATTGGACTATCTGCTAAACCAAAGCATACTCATTCGAAGTGTGCTTTTTTTTTTGAAATGTGCATTTGTTTTTACCGAAGTCTGTTCTCACCGAAGTCTTGAGCGTGTAACCTTCGGTCACAAACTACAAAGGAAATCTGGATTTACAGGTGATTGTTCTTTGGTGCAGGCGTTTGCATCACAGTTCACATACTGTTCCCAGGAATTAGGACTAGATGAGGAGAAGATCAATGTGAATGGAGGTGCCATTGCACTTGGTCATCCACTTGGTGCCACGGGTGAGCTTTGGTTCTCTAGGAAACTTCTGGGTTCCGTTGCTTCTTGGGCCATAACATTCTAGAGCAGTTGAGAGGTTTCACACTCCACACTGGTCTCAGTAGCAAATTGTTTAAATGCGAATGCCGACAGACAAGTAGGCAATGTAGAGTGCACGGGTTAATTGAGTTCAAAATCTGCAGACATTGACAAAGCTTTCACTGATTGGCCAGCTTGATCTTGTTCAAATTCAATCTACATTCTATTTCCAAGTTTGTCGAGGAAGCTTCTCAAGCATGTTATGGCTGGCCTTCTTTCGTAATCTCCTGACAATCTCCATTGTGTAGGTGCTCGATGCGTGGGAACACTCTTGCACGAGATGAAGAAGCGTGGCAAGGATTGCCGCTTTGGTATCGTGACCATGTGTATTGGTATTATTACTTGCTCCCTTAACTTCAGAAAGCTCAGAAAAGGAGGCGTTCCTTTTTGACATGCAACGTGCCAAGCGTGTCACATTCTTTATGTGTTCTCCATTGAATGTTAGCCCTAATTGCCCAACCTAAAACTCAAAACACCACTTTGGAATCTAATAGTCAATTAAAGAACTTGCAAATCGTATTTCTTTCATATGGTTTCTTCTTCCTTTTGGTTCGTTTTTATTACCTTGGAGCTTCCGAAATGATTTCTTTGAAACTCTGCATTTGGAAGCGGACACTTTTGGCCATTTGGGCACTTCGGGATTGAAGTTGTGCCGACCTAGGATTCTTGTTTGTATAGATATTATGGGTGTAGGTAATGCTTCTGACCAGGACATGGATCTGATTGATTGTCCAGGATCTGGAATGGGAGCTGCTGCAGTGTTGGAACAGGGGGGGGCGATTGATCAGCTGAGCAATTCACGGTCCGTCGGTCAAAACAACTTACTGTCAAGAGATGCAAAGTAGACTGTTCATTGTACTCTAGCTCTGTGTTACAAGGATGCGTCATGTCCACTTGACGCTTAACAACACATAGTCAAACATCATTTCCAAGCCCAATTATGTTTCCAAGTACTATTTTATACTGATTTTTATTACATGAGACCATGTATTGTGGATGAATGTAGAAAATCTCAATTACATGAGACTATGCATTGTGGATGAATGTAGAATACCTCAATTACATGAGACTATGTATTGTGGATGAATCTAGAATATCTCAATTAGTTCAGTGAAATTATGTGATTGTTACTCTAGTGACTATTTTTAGGTCGGAATTGGTTTAGCTGATTTTAGAGGTGACCTTTGGGATTTTTGTTTTGACATCTATTCAAGGTCTACTTTGTGACCATGGGGTGCCTTTGAGGTACCATGACTACATTGAAATAAAGTTGAGACGAAATTGTTGAAATGAAGCTAAGACAAAAATAATGACAAAATTAGAAGCCCATGGTATCTTTTCAATTGAGAGAGTTCAAAAGATTTTGAGGGAACCAATGAGAACCTTTGGGGCTCAATTAATTTGTGAAACCAAGGCCAAAAAAAGTTGGAATAAATAAAATAATATAAAATCTGAAAGTTACAAGGTTTTTGAGCCAACTAATGGGATTTTGTCTTTGAGTTTTCGTATTGATAGATATAGGATTCATTGACTATTGATCAACATACACCTTCAAAGTTCACCATGACAAATTTACATTTACCAAGATTTTCATATCAAATGATGTCTAGAGACTTATAATCCTCAAAGGATGAGATTGTTCTACTTTTCAAATTTCATTTGCAAGTCCCTACAAATGTGGTTTTTTGTATTTATTTTTTAGGGATGTGATTGAATGTCTTCTATTATTCATAAAATTTTTGCATCTTTTCTAAATTTCTGAATTAGAAGTGAAACAATTCATATAAAATGCAATTGATGCTCAAAAAATTTGAAAATTTATGCTTAGGCTTATAATACAATGCAGAATATCATGGTACAAATTCTTTTTATCATGTCATTCTAAAATTAGAAAATTAGCACTCAATGGTCGTAAATCCGCAACTCAAATTGCTATAATTAAAATTCCAATGAGAGCCTTTAGGTTGGAACTAATTTAGCCAGTGTATGAAATTACCTTTATTATTTTCTACATTGATAAGTATTTGCAATGGTCTTCCAGTTGTATGTCAATGACCATATGTTGGTCTCAAAAAGATCTTAATTTGTCCGCAAATAGTTGTCTATTTGCCAAAGGAAATCCCTATTTGTCCTATCAAATATAGTTCATGTCCGCCACATTTGAGCCGATATCTTTTGGCAAAATTTTGCCAAAAGAAGTCAACAACTTAGTTTGTTTGATACAACAAAGATAACAAGCATTCTATAACTTCTACAAAGTTTTAAGTTTGGACCAATTTCACTTGTTACCAATATCAAAATCACATGCTTCGGGTGACCACTATTGGCTCTCCTACTATCCAAAGTTTTGGATAGCATAAATCAACAAGGCCAAGTAGAACTCACCCCCACATGACCCCCTAACTCCATCATGGCCTCATTATCACATGGAGAATTGTAAAAATTTATCCCTGTTTTGTATTTGTTTAGTTTTGAATTTCATGACCTCTCACCTAATTTGGATCAGGGTGAATTGACTTCCTTGCTCATCCTCCCAAAGTCACTCCAAGAGGGCATGTAAAAAAAGACCCCCTATTTTGTGCTTGATTAATATATCTTTTACATCTTAACTTGTACAAAGCTGACTCCTAATTAAGTTGAAGCCTCTAATTGCAAATCTAAATTCAAAACTTTCAAATTTTATTATACTTGGCTAATTAAAAGTCCTTGTGTTTTCTCAAAGGCCGAAATCAAGGACAAGTGTGGAGGTCGGTTCACCGCAACCCTAATTTGGTGTCCTTGATTCCAAGTTTGAATTCAAAATTTCTAAATTTGATCATCTGTGGGAAAGAAACGGATGATCAAATTTAGTAATTTTTTTCCCTCCCAAGAGTGAAAAATGGAGAAGACATTGTAACTTCTCCTTGGTGCTTGGTCAATTTTTTTCCACCCCAAGAGTGAAAAATGGAGAAGACATTGTAACTTCTCCTTGGTGCTTGGTCACCAGGGAGTCCCACTAATTTTTTATTTCTTTTAAACATACAACTTTTAAGGGGCGCAGCTCGATTGACACACAACCAAGACAACCTAGCGCAAAGCCCAGAAATTACATACCTTGGGTATCTCCGTCAAGAACAAGTGGAGGGACAAACAGCAACTCCTCGTGCTCATCCCACTAATTTTTTATTCCATTACACAGGGGAAGCTTGGCGGACAGGGATGAGTCTAACACGCACGCTACTGGATTCAACAGATGCTGTTGATTCAAAGCACCGCTGCAAATAACTTACCACCGAGCCTCTTCTCCGGAGCTAATAGAAACAAGTCCAACTGAACGGCCCTCATGTGTTCCAAAACAAACAAAAAGGCAAGTCAAACAACACCCCTACTCTGAGTATTCTCGAGCTTCTGGATACGGACTCCGAAATGCCTGCCGCCATCCCTCCTTTAAAATGAAATACACCATGTGGATCATGCACACACTCACACTTATAACTTAACTTAGTCCCAGCACTCGGAGCCTGAAAAGACTTCATTCTCACAACCACGTGAAGAAAAAGCCAAATCAATAGAGCATGCAACAAGCAGAGAATTGAGATTGAATTTGAGTTTCGACGTAGTTGATGAAAAGAGAACGAAGATGAGGAGAATGTGGATGCTTCATCTCTGCACTCCCTTTTTGCATACAAAACTTGTCAATCAATCGAACAGAACCGAGAGAGGAAGTTTTTCAATTTCCTGTAAGTGGTTCGAAAAGAATTAGAATGATGAAAGAATGTGAAAGAATTATGAACAATCTTGATCTACCTGGAAGCATGTCCTTCCTATTACGGTGTCCTAGTTAATGGCGTATATAACCTTGGGGACTTTGAGCACTTTGGGTGCTGCTGCCTTCTTCCCCTCGATCCGGCGGTCGTTTGTAACAGTCGTAACTCACCGTTCTGAAAAACTCTTCCACGACGTCGAGATAAATCGGAGACCGCAACCGCATGTAGCCTTCCAGAAACTCCTCAATGTCACCAATTTCGTTGCTCTCACTGCGGTCCAGCATCAACTGCGCAATCTCATCTTGAAACGCCGTCACAGCCACCTCTTGCACGGCACCATTGCCATCGTCACCTACTTTGCTGGTGCTCCTGTACGCAGACACGAGGCCGGCAATTTGGAGTGTCCACTTCCCTTTACTTGAGGACTCTTCATCCTCATCAGGACTACGAGTTGACAAACTCTCAGGGTGAGGTTGCACAGTGGTTTTTGTTTGTTTTCGTCTCTTGTTGAAACTGGTGGATAGCTTTCGACTGAGTTGTCGGGGAATGCTGGGGGAAGACGGGGGCTTGTCGCCGTTGCATGTCCAGGGACCATCCCGAAACAGAGACGATGGGCTCGTCACTTTCACGCGCTGTGTGGGAACGCTACAGGGCTCTCTTCGGCATCTGTAGTAGTGATGATCATCCCCTCCTTGCGAGGACGTGCACAAGGATTGACGAGGTGATCTCATCCCTGAACTTTGAGAATTCAAGGATTCATCTGCCACAGAACGGAGCTTCTGGTTTGAGTCATAAAATGAGGCATTTAACTCTATGCTCAACCCTCTCTGATGGCATTGCCTCAGGAACAAACAGACTTCGAAATGTACTCACATGTGTTCTTAAGTTGACATGTGAAAAAATAGTCCAATCAGATGTGTGCATAACATGACAGACAGATCCTCAAGTGAACACCACATGACATACTCGGGAACCGGGATACACAGGGAATGTGCCTGTCCACTCAACTCTCTCAAATGACACTACCTTGCAATTGGGAGGACAAATGGACTCCTGATAACTATGTTCAAAACTTGACATGTGGAACTTGTAAGGCAACTTCAATTCGATTGACAAGCTTCCGATTGCCAAAAATGAGATGCACAAGCGATTTTTACTCTTGAAAGCTAGGACAGGTATACATTTACGCTTAGTTCTATTTTACAGAACTTTGCCATTTAAGCTGAGAATTGGCAATTTCATGGCAATTTCATGCAAATTCCATTTGGTTCCGTCAGGCGTGCACACAACATGAGAAAATAGAGGGACCATGCCGGTGCATATTGTGACATTCGAGAGGGTTGAGTGTGTTGAAGACTCTGGAGTATGTACCTAAACAGAAGTTGAGGCGATCATGGTTAAAATAGCCAGACGAGTCAGGGTATGTTGCCTCCGTTACAGACGCGGTAATGTCCAGCTCCCCTCCAAAATCAAAAGAGCCAAAAATCTCGCGACTCGTCCACCGCTCTCGTGTGAAGGAGAAGCTTGTCAACTTGTGATGAATCCATTCATTCTCCACGCTGGAAATAATCGTTTCAGGAACCGAAACGTCCGAAATCACAGAGCTAGGGCTGTTGGCATGAGCATGGCCTCCGTAGGAGCAGCTCAACTTTCTTGGACCGTAAGAACTTGACAGCGAATCTAATCTCAAAGACAAAGCTGCCAAATTCGATGGATCTGATTGATCAGAGTCATGCACTCGGATCCGCTCCTGAAGCTGATCCCTTTCCATGTTTTCAGCTGCCACTATCACCTTTGTAGCCTCCGATGGATCCTTGGCTAGAATATTGATGTTTCTTCGAGGAGGGGCGTTCGCATTGCTGGTAATCAATTTGAACTGCTTAGCAAGAAACTTGGTTTGCGTGCCACTCTTCTGCAACCGAGCGCCATTGGAAGCATTAAGATATTTTCACCTAATCGCGACCCTTTCCCACAAGAAAGTTAACCCCGTAAACCCTGCAGATCCTTGCTTGTTTATAATGCAAGACATGAGGATCTGGCGTTGATTTTGTTTACACCTCTAGTGAGAACTTTAAAAATTCGTAGTTTATGTATACAAGATCCAAAAAATACATGAGAACTTGCGTTGGAGTGCCCTTCCAATGCCAAACAAGAAAGAGCAAAATTGAGTCAGGTTAACGATAGGAACCATGCTCAGGCGCATACCTTAACCTTGGGGGTTGCAAGTTTGGGCTCGTTGACAAGAGGCGCCAGCAACTCCTCTTGACTCAAAATACCACCATTCTTCAATCGAGACGAGGATGTTGCTCCAGTAACGGAGGAAGGAGAGGAGACAGGAAGAGACCGGGAGCCCTTGCTACTCGGGTCTGCCCATCCTGCCCGTTGGAGGACTCGTTGGAGGCTCCGTGCTCGAGAGTAAGCTTCCCGGGTGGACATGGACTTGGAGAGATGTGCAGAGCGTTTCTGGAGCATAGGGTCGCGGGCTTGGAGCACCTTGTCTTTCTGCAGCAGGTCATAAAACTTGGCTCGGATGACCTCCTTTTCTAGGGGCCATCCCCTGTCGTCGTCGTCCATCTCGCTCTTCAACCTTTCGAGGTTGAGAATAGTGAACAACAACAGGAAGTCACCGCTAAGAAATAGAGGTGCCGGCCATTTCCCTCAGGATTACGTTTGGTACACCACCCGATTCTCAACAGCCATTTTCAAGAGACAGTTCAACCATAGTACTCGTACTGTGACCTGTCCAAGGACATGAGGTTGTTCTACATGAGTCAGAAGCTGCAAAACTGCACCCCCATAATCTAATCAACATGGCGCTCAGCAATTCCATATGAAGTCAGCTAGTGTGTTACTTGATCATCATAACACCTTGCAAATGGTTATCTATTTCAAATTCGTGATGCAATCACTAAATTCGTTATGGAAAAGGTAATCTCATAATCCAGCTCCGACACTATTTCAGAGTCGTGATTGAACCACCAAAAAAAGGCTTGCCAATACGTATTCATCACAGCAATATTCATTCGATTCATCCCTGGCACGTTGAAAGAGTTTTAAGTAAAGCTCCAAACTAGAAGGGATAAGAGATCTCACAGTGCACAAGAGACAGAACAACGCTGCAAAGCAGAGATGCTTGTCCCACAGATTCCTTGTGGGTACCTTCCCCTGCTTCATACGTCCTCTGATGGAGTCATCTTCAAAAAAACAAAAAAAAGATACTGAAAACCAATCAATTTACTCTCCCGAATAACTACCAGCTCAGCACCAATTCAGATTTTCCCACGAAACAGAGAGAATAATGGGAGGAACAGGCGTCCAGTGAGTCCCTTGAGAAAGTGATCGCTTGGTATTTCCTGCCAGCCTTCTAAAACTAGCTGACACGCTCATGGAACTGAACTGGTGTAGGTTAAACGGTAAATTGAGCCCATCCCCAAGAAGAAATTCCTCAAAAGCCTACCAATTCTTACTTGCAACAGGCAGAATGAAATTTTAACGCTTGGTACTACACGGACAGAGCTCGATGATGCCGGATACAAGAATACAAATAGGCAGAGTCCTAAAGCACATTTTGATAAAACTCCCTCAAAAGCTCTGCACATTCTCTATCCACCCTCTCAGTCTGAAAAAATACAAGAGTATATATTCAGACTAAACCAAGCACCCTTAACAGAGTCAAGAATCAAGCAACAGGAAAGCAAGCAGATGCATCAATCTCTAAGTGCCACATGTTCCAAACAAGAACCCCTTCTTAAACCCATCTTACATATTGCGATCCACACGCCCTATCACTGAGAAATTTCAGCACAAGTCCCTTACTAGAATCCCAATACACCAACAGAACAAATCAGAAATGGCGCTATCCAGTACCATGAATTGCTGCAATGCTCTGCCCTGTGGACGATCCAGCTTCATTGGGTCGCCATATCCGACTGTACAAAGAGTGCGAATGCGGAATCGTTTACCATTCCGCCTCGCGCGCAACGCTAATAAGCTACCGATCACGTAATCCCAAACCCATCTGAAAAAACTGAAATTCGAAGAGGAAGAAGAGGAATGCGATGGACGACGATTATAGAAATAGATCGGTTTGTATCGTAGCGGTTGCTGGCGTGAGGGAAGGGTCGAGATCCTAGTTGTGGGGAAGGGGCAGTTGCGCTGCGGGGCCGGCGGAATCTGTAATCTCGAAGTCAGCGCCACCACGACGAACACGACGACGACGAGGAGCAGTGTTTTTTTTGGTTTCCGGAGGTCTCGAGTGTTGAAGTGGCGACAAACAAAAAAATGATGTTGCCCAAATATTTAGTTTTCATTTGTATTTTGGATAGAATTTTATTTCATCCATTCGGATGAATTTCATTTAAAGTTGGTGACTTCATCCAAATTATTTCAAGAATTGGAACAATTTAGGAGATTTATGGTCTTTTTTCTTTGATTTTTTCTTATAACCTTGGTGCTAGGTAAAAAAATTTGTTGCAATTTTGCTCCAAATCACCGGAAAAAAAAACATTGACAAGGAGTAGGATGGAACAGAATGTAGTTTGTTGATAGAAAGGGCCTTTCTTTCATACATTGACCAACTGAAGGTAATTCTATCTTATAAACCATTTATTTAACTTTTTAGTGCTTGAGTCCTTTTCGGAATTTTTTACATTTTCATCTTTTTAGCACTCAAGTCCTTTGAAGAAAGTAAGGTAAATAATATACTTATACATTGAAAAAATTGAAAATTTTATCCCAAGCAATATTTTAATCTTTAAAAGATAAAAGTTGAAAATGTGAAAAAGTTGAAAAAGTGCAATCATTGCAGTACTCTTTGTTTCGAGCAGGATGAAGGAAGGAAACATTGAAAGAGACAAATGGTGGCAAGTAGGCAAAGCTGCATTTTACAATTCCTGGCATTCAATCAGCATGAACTCTTAAATGCCTCAATCTTTTTTTTGAATTTTTGCACATTTTTTGCTTATATCTTTCTATAGAAATATCATTTTTTCTATAATTGCATTGCTACCATCCAAAACTCGTGTCTTCTTTGAAGCGTCAAATTTTTTGTAATAAAATGATGAAAAAATATTAATTAATTAATTAGAATTTGACATGGCACTACTAGTGCCACATCAACGCCACATCATATTGACTTCTTTATTTTTCTTTATTTTTTCTTTTTTTTGTAATATTTTTTTTCTGTACTTGCACCGCAGAGGTGCCAAAAATGACAAGTCTTACAACCTTGTGCAAGGTTCAGATTTCTTGTAATGATTGAAATTTCATGAATTTAGTCATTAAGGAAGGTTGTCTTTTCTAGATTCGTTTATTACACTGAATGAATGAGAAGTTAGTTAGACAAAATAATACCTTGAAGCCTTTTGTTCATCGCTCACAGTATAGATGTCAAAGTGCTTCAAGATTATTGAGACTTGGATCGTCCTTTAGAATTTTTTCCACTATTTACCTGCATGCATTGAGAGAATCAATGCCCATGAAAGTCATCACAAGGTTGTGTGTGTATATTAACTAATTATTGTATCATTCAAGGATATTTTGAGTTTGGATATAGAAGCCTCGGGGTTTAAGGAAAAAACAGTGACTAATTGGCATATATTACATTTGGTTTGTATGGCAAATTATCTTAAGAAAATGTCCCTTCCAC
Source organism: Neckera pumila (assembly GCA_963969595.1). Lineage (NCBI taxonomy): Eukaryota > Viridiplantae > Streptophyta > Bryopsida > Hypnales > Neckeraceae > Neckera > Neckera pumila. The sequence goes on along the minus strand of OZ018408.1, from coordinate 667,528 downwards.
CCCTTCTCTAAATTTTGCTCATAACTTTTGATTGGAGACTCAAAATCTCAAATGGATTTTTGAAGATGAAAGTTAGCTTGATTTTCCAAATTATTTTAGTTCAAAGTATTTTGAAAAAGTTATTGTACTATACCAAAATAAGGCTTGACATTCTACTTTGAAGACAACTCCTACTTTTCAGTTAACTATGAACGGTTGAGCTCTTACTACCTTATATTCAAATAATAATCTTATAACCTGTGCAATTAAAACCTCCCACTTTTTACAACATAATGAATTAGTCCACCCCCTTAGATCTTATAGTAAGATGCAACAAGATTCATTCGTCATTTTTTGGGAGCCTTTGCCATCAAAACGGTCCATTTTCAGTGTTTATTGGTGAAACATAGTCAAAGAACTTTAGAGGTTAACTCACTCATTAGAATGAAATGATGAACAGTTTTCTTGTAGATATGGATCTATAATATAAAAAAATGTTTTTTCAAGTAAAAAGTGCCTTTTATAGCTGCCCAAAAGTTCAAAAAACTCAAGAATCAACATCAAACTCTTATCCACAAACTTGGTGTTCTTTTGCAAGGAAGCTATTTCTAAAATAGTTGATGGTTTTTTGGAAAGTTGGAAGAAATCTCACTATATAAAAGTTTCAAAAATAGCGTCAAAAATTGCATTCACAGGAGCTTATCCAAATATACAAAACCCCATTTTCGTCAATGAAGCTTTAGGGATTAAAGAGCTGTCAGATCTCAATGAAAACCTTTTTTGTTTTACAACCTACGTCCACATACAACTACAGATAGAACATCTAATTCAATTTCAATTTGTAAAGGTGTTGGAATATGCATGGTATGGGAAAAATAAAAAATTAAACCAGGTTCTAAAAATACAACACTGGTTAAGCTATTTGGTAACATAATGTCAAGTCCAATGTTGAAGACAACCATGCCATTATCTCATTGGCTAATTAGAAGGGGACTGGCTAATCCATAATCCTTCTCATTCTAGCTGTTAAGATCAACCAATTAGATCAACCAAAAAATATAGACTACACCTTGGCATATTGTCTCAATGCTCTAGCTCTTGAATCTATAAACTTCCCAGGCACTACATTAAGTGCAGATGTGACTAATATCTGCAATTCACCTATGATACAAAATTCTCGATCCCCCATCACCCTAGACTGTCATTGATGCTTACTAGGTGGATAGTCAGACAGGGATGCACTTATAGTTGTGCAACAAGCAAAGCGGGGGTCCAACCATGAATGGAAAAGAAAAGAAAAGAATTATGTTTTGTGCTTAATTGATCTATTTTCTACCCCTCTCCTTGGCTAATTTGGGACCTCTGCTTGCAAATATGAACTTAAAATTTGAAAATTTGCAACTTTTTGTGTTTTCCCCAAGGAGAACGCGGGACAAAACAGTCCACACATTTGACTCGTTGCACAACTATTAATCACAATTTTTGCTTTCTCTATGTATATAATTTGCTACCCTCCTTGAAGCTTCCTAGATGATTCATATCATAGATATAGATATGGCCACTATTGGCTATTGAGGCCACAATACAACCACTTAATCCCTAAAAGCCCATTGTCCCTTCGAGGGACAAATGCATTTTCGGGCAGGTACCTACAGGCTGAAATTTTGTCGTAATTCTTTGAAGCTTTCTGAAAAGGTGAAGAATTGAGAGAGGTATGTGGCGGAAAAAAAAATTTGAAATTGGACCTTTAAGCGAGAAGTTATGCCATTTCTTAGAATGCGTGGAGAGGGAGGGCAGCAAAAAAAATTTGCAAAATTTTGAATTTTTTTCTTAAATATTTTTTTCTCATAGATTATATTTTTGTCTATCTAGAAAGCTTTGATTCATTTCAATTGGATTTGTTATGAGGAAGTTATGCACATTCTTGTTTTTTGAGCAGTTAGAGCATCTTCTTGAAAAAAATAACTTCTAAGATTCATTTCGGAATGCAATTTTTGTAATTTTTCAATTTTTTTTTTTTGGTAATGGTTTAGTTTACTTGCTAGAATAATCTCACCATTGGAATTAGTGCATTTTAATTCCATCAAAAATATATGAATATTTTAGATTTTCCTTCTATCTCACACCTACTTCTACTAAACAATTTTTTAAAGAATGATAATTAAGTTTTTTTGAATTTTCTTTTTCTTTCCTAGACTCTCAACTCAGTTCTTCACTATGAAGATTTAAAGCTCAAAACGCTGTAGTGCAAAAATTTTAAGTTAAAAATGTTTAGTTGAAAAATCTGGTCCCGCAATGTGCTGAAAATCTTATTTTTTCCACTTTAAACGCAGATATCTTGCAATCTTGTACGGTCAAAAATTCTGAAATTTTTTCCACACATTCTCATACTAGTTAGGTGTAAGATCCTACGGTTAGGTGTGCAAAAAAAACATTTTTAATTTTTTTTCACTCTTTGCTAAAAAAATGGCAGTTTTGGGTGTTTTTTGGCAGAAAAAAGGCCTTGGGCCTTTAGGGGTTAAGGCAATGTAAGAAAAGAGCATATGCTAGAGTACGTAGAGCATATGCTGGGCAGCCTTGGAGCGAGCAAATGTCCAAGAGTGTGCGTCCCCAGCCTTGCAGCAGGTACTGAGATGCTGCGATGCTGCGGTCATCAGACATCAGAGCCAATCAGTGAGGAGGAAGAGACGAAGAAAAGACTGAAAGGAAGAAACCTGAGAATCTACACGGAAACTGCATGGAAACTACCTACAAGAAGGACGTTATCACATACCTGATGTATCGGTAACACCTTTTAAAGCAAACGTCCTCGTTCGTGTAATCGGTCAATTGAGCAGCTCCACCGCTTCAACCTGAAAAGGAACGTAAAATGGTTTTGAGAATGAATTCGCAGGCCAGTTGCTGTAGCGTCTCCGCTTCCTCTAAAGCAATCGCAGTGCAATCCACGCTTCATCCCTCGGCAACACTTTATCCAACTTGTTTGACGTCATCAAAGACATCATGAAAGAGAATGATTCTTCCATAGTCAAAGAATTTGAGTCGTTACGTGAGCTTTAACATGGTCTCAAGAGACTTCAATAACGTGCATAACGTGCCGAGCATTGTAGCGTTGCCCATGAAAATCGGAAATCCATAGCGGTGATGCAGTGGAGCTCTAGCATTTCCGCTGCAGTCGCGGTCACGTTTCACTAGGAGTTTGCGGTAGAACTGCTCTAACGGCTGGTCCCCTTCCTCTGCCTCTTCTCTGCAACGAGTAGGATCCACGCATAAAAAAACACGTTCGCAACCAACACGATCCATGGTCAGTTCCTATACTGCAAAGACAATTTTGAGAGGGAGTAGAGTCTTACAGGCCGCGGTGAGGGCAATGCCTTGAATTCTTCTCTCCATACACGAGACCTATACTGGCATCCCAGTGGAAGTAGCAAGCTCGGAAAAATCGCTGAAAACTTTCTCCAGGATCAAAATTTTCGAATCACCAGAGGCACCAAACCTACAGTGATGACAATTAAAGTGGATGGAAATCCGAACTTTAGGTGGCTCATAAATTTCAGGTCGTAAGTCGGCCTGTCAAACCTTAGGAGACCATTTGACTCTCCTTCACGACGCACTTTATCTGCCGGTGTTGGTCTGGCTTGTTCACATACAATAAGATTCGCTGCAGACCCCACCAATGTCAAGTTTCCAGCTACTGTACTCACCCACGCAAGGATTAACCATGCCTTATCAGAGCTTGCTCCAGGAGTGGCAGCTGCTGATGCTGCAACCCTTGGCCCCAGTAATATAACTGCAGATAGACAAAAAAAACAGCAATTCAACTTCATCTGTAAACTTGCCACATTGAGAAGAAATAAAAACACTTTATGGCACCAACAATCGCTCTTAAAAAACAACGAAGTCTATGAAGTAATGAATGCTCGGTTTATAACGTCGCCACTTGCAATCGAGTCAAGTAAATAAATCCTCTATAGTGACTAAATAATACATGCAAGAATTTTCCTGTCATATTTATCCAGACCATTCCAAAATTGTATGAAGCAAATCTCAATTGCAAAAGTTGATAATGTTTGTGAGCATGAGCATCACGGTTTAATCAAATTGCGAAGCAACGAGACCAATCCTATAGACTGATTTGTATGGTTACCCCTTTAAAAGGACCAAGGTTCGTGGTTTTAAAATGACCGTTTTCATTGATCAAGTCATGAGAAATATAATTTAAATGGGGACAAAATTTGTAACACCAGAATGAACCAAGAACATTGCATGTGTAGGTTGAAAACAACAGTTTTAAAAGAAATGAAAAAAGCCATGTGAACTCCATAACTGTTTAAAAAAACATGAGGCCAAATATGGCTTCTTGGACCCAAAAGGGTTCAGAAAAAATCAGTACCTGTAGGAACATTAGATACCACGTTTGAGAGGACAGTAACAACTAGCGAAAGCACGCTGACCCCGCTCACAGTATCAATCCGAGAATGTGGCTGGACGGCTTCCCAAAATGCTTCAGGAGCTCCAGTCTCATTAAAGCCAGATGTCGCTATGAACATACCAGAGAAGAAAACTAGCAGGGCGTATGATACCTGCACAAGGAATGGTACACAAGTAAGATTCACAAAGTACTTTGCACTTAAAAAAAGGAGCTTAAAGAATACAAGAGGTTCGTGGGTATTCCTGTTTGGCGTTCTATGCATTACAACTCCAACAAAACCAAGGCTAATGCATAGAATCGAGAATTGACAAAAAATTTATTGCTCACTACCGCACATCTCAAGAGACTAACGTCATACACGTAAATAAACGCGCCAACAAATGGGACAGTGGTACCACATGTCCTCTCAACACAAATGCACGGAAAGAAAGTACTAGTCCGTTCACTACAAGGATGAGTGGGGAGCAAGTAAAACCTTGTCCAGATTTGGCCCTGCATCTGAGAAATCCAGCACCGTCAAGACGACGGCAGCTGTTATTGCACTCCAGGGAAGACTCAGACCCGCTAAAAGAGCCGCCAGCATCCCAATGGTGACAAGATAAACACAAGCTTTCCAAATCCTTGCCCGATGTTTCCTCCATCGCCGTTCTAACATAGCAGCACCCTTCCTCCCACAGAAAACCCTAAAAACAAACAGGGCACACCCTTTCGCAAGGCCTCTCTTCGTGTGCACTCTTAAAACACTCGAGCGGCCTTCCAAATTTCCACACGGAACTGCCGTGGACAATGCCTCTCTGGAGCTTGCGGATGTCACAGCATGTTCAACACCCTGATTCGAGGCCACGCTACTGGCAATGATATCCCCTTCACTGCGCGTGTGTTCACCCCGTTCGAGGCTGTTCTCCAGGGTGTCGGCTCCCGCATCGTGTGTGTGTCCGCCAGGTCCTCGGATTGAATCAAGTCTTGGACCGCTCAACTCCTGGGAAGCTTGTTTTGAAAGTCTCCTCGCTTCGACGTCGCCTGAAATCATGCTCAACAACTTCAACAACTTCCGACAAGGTCTCGGGCAGAGTAAGCAGGGGAGGCGTTGTGCAACACAGGCAATGCATAGATTCTGACTTGGTAGCAAGTCCAATGATACGGACTGTATAATATGTGACTATGTCTGAAGATATCTACACAAAATAGTCAAATTGCGTTGCCTTAACAATTAGGTTGCCTTCACTGAGAGAAGTTAGCTCATGAGCCACTGCTTGTCCACATGGAGGCGCATGCAATTCTCTAACTCGAGCCATGAGCAGTGCACCAACCCATACAACACACATAGTTCCTTCATTACTGCATTCTTCTGTAATGACTATACACATTTATATAGTGTTGAATGTCGACAAATTAGCATGGGGCAACCTAATTTCACTATTCTGTGTAGCTTATTAGTAAAGAACATATGTTTCATGGTTACTTAACCAGTAACCAGAGTCCCAGTCTGCCATTTCTCTGTGCAGAATTGACTTCATCCTGCAGATCTCTGGAGTCTAAGCGGAGTCACCGTACCTAAAATATCCCCATTCATTCCAAGTTCCACGCGACCAGTTCCCCCTTGCACCTCTGATTGCTGGCTCGGTGACGCTGATACGTTCAAATCGCCTGGCGCCAGTGAGAGCGAACGCCCATAGACTGCCAACAATAAGAGAGTATTCACCAACAACCCTATTGCCACTGCCGGGAGCACTCCAGACAAGAAGAGCCCAAAGCTGATCTTGCTGTTGACAGCAATGACCAGGTTCTGGGGGTTTCCAATCGGCGTCGCCGCGGAGCCAATATTGGAGCTCGAAGCGAGCGCAATGAGGAACGGTTTAGGGTCGAGATTCTCGCTCCGACAAAGCTCCAGCACAAAGCCCGTCAACACCACGCACGTTGTGTCGTTCGTGAACAGCGCACTGGACAGCGCGGACAACAGACACAAGCGGCCGAGAAGGTCCTTGCCGCCCCGCGTCTTCCACGCCAAAGCTCGGCCGAGGTATTCGAAGAGACCCGCTCGCTTGAGGTACACACTGATCACCATGGTGCCGAACAGAAGGCCCAGAATGGGAAGATCCACCGCCTCGAAGGCATGGTTGGGAGAGATCACTTGGAAAACCACCATGAGAGTGGCACCCAAGATGGAGCCCGCCGTTCGGCCTATAGGAAGAAACGGCACGGCTGGAAAGACAGCCAACACCCACCACACCACAAAGGCAAAGCATCCCAAGATGACCTTGGGAAGCGACGCCCAGGCCTCCATCGCTCAAACGAGCTCCACAACCATGCGCCCACAAGTGCTATTCGGCGACGAAGACGATGACCGACCCAGGCGTCAAACCTCCGGAAAGCTTCATCGCTCAAACGAGCTCCACAACCATGCGCCCACAAGTGCTATTCGGCGACGAAGACGATTTTCAACCCCGGCGTCAAACCTCCTGAAGCTACGAAGCAGAAAGAAAAGTGGATTCGAAGACGTCCAGTGACATTGGACAGATAGGGTGGAGCTCTTCGACAAGAACATGATCGCCATAGCCATCGATCTGGGAAAAGTTGGAATGCAGCGGCAACGCCTGCATCAATAGGTCGAGACCTGCATCCAACATTCTGTGCAACAAACAAAAAACGGAATTGAAAGCGCAGACACGAAAGCTCAAGCGCCAATTCTCAGCTCGCCATTCAAAACCAGAACGAGCTGCAATTCCACAGCATACGCCGTCGGGACAATACCAGAAGTCGTAACAGGCGCGCTGAGGACTGCCGAAGGGAATTGCAAATACAAAAACACATCGAAGATTCCCAAAAGAGACTGTACTGTACAGTCAAGTGCAGTTCATTTACGAACTGCCTGTTTGAGCCATTCAAAATTTTTTGTAGATTGTGGATTTAAATTGTTTTATTATGTCAACATAATGCTTACGCAATCCCAATCATACTTATCAAATTTCACATTCAAAAAATCAAAACTCCATTTTCGGTGAATTTTTTTATTTAATTTTCATGGAAATATAAGATAATTCATTGATAAACATTGGTGATGAATTTTTTTAATTTGATTGCGTAGATATGTAGGAAACATCCATACACACATTTTCCTTGCAAACAAGCATCTCCAAAAAAAGTCCCACGATTCCTTCTATAGAGATTTCAATGTTGATGTGACAATGCCCTAATTTGGGAGAATACATTAGATGCATTCGAGGGCATTGGGAGACCATGAGTTCTTGGAGAATTCCCTACATTTTTGGACTGTGGGAACGCAGTTGGCTGATTTGGCCGGCACTGTGCCACATCATTTTTGAAAAAAAAAAAAAAAAAAAATCGATAGCCCTATTGCAAATCACAGAATTGGGCCAAATTTGGGAACAGGCTTGAAACAGACCTCAAATGTCATCTAATGGGTATCTCTTTTTTATATTCAATTTTTCTATTTGCCCTTTACATAGTAACTAGTTCCGTAACATTCAAGCATAAAAGTACAATTACTTTGCCAAAATCTAATTAAAATATAGAGATATCCATTTCTTTATAGTTTGGTCATATAACACTTTTCATTGAACTCTTCATTGATCATGTATTTGTTATTTAAAGGGGTGTTTTTTAATATGAATGATGAGAGTATAGATGTTCCTGTCGTACTTTAAATTTTTCATTTTTTCCATTTGACTCTTGTAGTATAAAAAGAAGTAAATAGACTACCTCGTTTCCATTTGTATGTCTATTCGCCTTGCAGATTTTGTATAGGAATGGAAACGTTGGATTGGAGAATTAGAAGGGTCAAAGAGTTTGGATACGAAAAGGGTCAAATAGCCTTACTAGCCCTCGGTGAAGAGTTGTCTTCACCAAATTTTGGACCTATAAGTACAAATGTCTACTTATTTTGAACTCAGTTCTTACCTTGTGGTAAGACTCACTGTGTACTTTAGCTTTCTTGTAATCAAACTTATAGCATTATAGTTGTGCAATTTGTCTATTTGTTTTGCACTAGTGTGTGCAGTTGTGAGAGATTATTGGACGGGTAGTCCATTTGTGAATTGTCTAATTGTGTACGAGTCTGAACGGATAGTCCAGTCGTCTTTGTGAGTTCAATCAAATTGCCTGCGATGTTTGTGCACAGGGTGTGCGGTCAAATTGAAGTTGTGTGTGTGTGAGTTAAGCAAATTTTGCCGGACTGAGCACCAACGATTGGTCCAACTTTGAGAACAAATTGCCTCTGAACTCAATTGGAAATTTTTATTGTGTGATTAACTTAATCCAGTGATTGGATTCATGTGAGTTAAGCAAAGTTGCCGGACTGAGCACCAAAGATTGGGCCAGCTTTGAGAGCAAATTGCCTCTGAACTCAATTGGAAATTTTTAGTTCAAATTGCCATGGCAGAATTTGAAGCATGGACTAGCAATTGCAAATGCTACAAATGTATAAAGATTCAAGATGAATCAGGGAAGTTATTCTGAAATTGTATATAAAGAATTGATAGGATAGTAATAAATTGTCAATAGATTATATATGTATATTTTCCATTTTTCTACAGAATACAAGTGACTTTAGCTACTAATACGTTAGACTATTTGACTATTCCCAAGTTTGGAACCCCTATACTATAGTCCTTGGTGTTTTGCAGAGAAAAGCAAAATTCTAAAATACAGTTCCGTACATATTTGTACAATCGAATTAAAAAAATTCATCACCAATTGCCTTTGGTAAAATATTATATAAAATCACAAAAATTGACTTTAAAAATTCATCACAAACAAAAATTTGCTTTTTTGAAATTGAAATTTGGTAAGCTTGATTGAGATTGGGTAAGAATTGAATATTAATTGTGCAAGATAAGAAATGTCAATTTTATTTATATATTAGGTACAAATCTTTGAATGGCTCAAATAGAAAGTTCGTAAATGAGCTGGACCTGGCTGTACAGTAACTTATGAAAAGTTTGCTCATCCACTCTCTCATTTAAATCCATAACATTGTTAACCAACCTGAAGCATTTCCCCTTTGAAGAGGGATAGTGCCTTCTTAGATGCCTGAAAAAGATTTTAGCTATAATCTGTAGAAAATGATCGGATAGCTAGGAAATTGCAATGCTACTTTCATTGGATGGGTGGAAAGTTGGAAGAGAGCTATTGGCTAGTTGGAAAGGTATCATGCTCGGTAGCTCCTACTTCCTATAGAAAGAAAAGGGACCCCTATAGCATTAGTTAACAAGGCATGAACGCCAAATGAGGACTTTGCACATCTAATTTGAGAGGCATGCCATTTCCCTAGCCCTGCACCTAACAACAATTGCTTCTTGCCATATTATTGCTGCAATGACAGATTTGGATGCTTGATTGCTAACTGCCTAAAACAATGTTGGCGGTGGCTCTTTGCCTCGAGTGGTTCCTCAGCTACCCCGCAATTCTTCTTCCTTCTTTATTTGCTCAATTGCCTTCGACCTAGACAAATATATTGCAGCTCAAGATTCAATACAACCAATTCATTTCAAGTTTGCTTCATATATCCAAGGAGTTAATCTTTTTCAGTCATCAATTTTCTTCCGCTATTCATTATCTAATTCAATGCTCATGGAATTACTTTTTGCTCACTAGATTCCAATGAAGGCAAGAACATTGAGGGATAATGAAAGGTCATTCTAATCACTCTAATTGTTGGAATCCATTGAGGTGGGATGAAATGCAAAGACATTGCTAAAATAATGAAATTCCTCGTTCCATTGTTTCTATTGTCTTAACAAAGTGGAAAACATCTAGATGCATTGCAACTCAAAAATCAATACCTCAATCGAGAAAGATAACTGACCGTGGGCAAAGAAACCTATCTCGGCTTGTCAATCATGATTGACAGTAAACTTTTGGAATGCTTGCAATAGTTTTTTGAGTGATCATAATACCATCCAAATGTGTATTCTTAGGCTTGGTTCTAGGAACTGTATTGCTCTTAAAATCCCTATCTCAATATAAAATATAGAGCTAAAAGATTAGTATTTGCACACAAACACCGTCATTGGATAGATCAAGATTTAAACAAAGTCATTTGGACAGATAAGTTGTCGTTTGAACTTGGCAAGAATTCTTGGTAGATTAGAGTTTGGAGAAAGGTATATGAAAAATTTGCATCAAATTGTCTCACACCTAGTTTTAAATGTGGACAAACATTTGTGATAATTTGAGGGACCTTCGCAAAATTTGACAAAAGTCCATTGGTCTTCATGTCTCAAGGTGAACAAAGCACAAGTGATTTTTTCCATAATGTTTATGAAAGCACACGGAGTGGATTCTACTTCATGCTTGATCAACCTCATAAACTATACTTACGGAAGACGGTCTCCAATCCATTGCGATAAAGTTCCAAAAATGTGGAGGCAAGCTCGTAGGATGAAGAAATTAGATTGGTCCCCTAACTCATTCGACTCAAACCCCATAGAGATTTTGTGAAAGATAGTCAAAGATTTATTGCAACATTACAACAAATCAAAGAACAAGCAAAAAATGACACAAACACTTCAAGCATTATGAGATGAAGTATCTCCAGTGCAACTAATGAAAGGTTCATTTTGAACATGACCAACCAAATGCAATCTATAATTTTGGCAAAAGGTGATAGCACTAGATGGTAGATAGTGTACACAAAAGATCCTAAGTGTTGTAATTCTAAATTTTACATGTAGATATTTGTTATGCGCGGTTTGTCTCTTGGAGATGAATAAAATTTGACCTAGTTCAACCACTAATACACTCATTAAGGTCACACAAGTACCTCCGCACTGCAAATATGGAATATTTTGTAAGCCCTTGAAAGTGAGCTAATTGCTTGTGAGTGACACATGGCAACCATTTTGTCTCATTTGCCATGGAAAGAAAGAACTTCTTAACCCCTAAAGGCCCAAGGCCTTTTTTTTGCCAAAAAACACTCAAATCTGCCATTTTTATAGCAAAGAGTAAAAAGAATTGAAATTTGTTATTTTTTGCACATCCAACTATAGGATCTTACACCTAACTAGTATGAGAATGTGTGGAAAAAATTTCAGAACTTTTGACCGCATCAATTGTAAGATGTTTGCGTTTAAAGTGAAAAAAACAAGTTTTTCAGCACATTTTGGGACTAAATTTTATGACTTTGAACATTTTTAACTTAAATGTTTTGCACTATAAAGTTTTGAGCTTTAAATCTTAATAGTAGGAAATTGAATTGAGAATCTAGGGGGGAACAAAACTAAAAAAAACTTGGTTTTCATTACTAAAAATATTGTTAAGTAGAAATAGGTAATGATAGAAGGAAAATCTAATATATTAATATCTTTTATATGGAATTAGGAAGTAATAATTCCAATGGTGAGATTGTTCTAGCAAAAAGACTAAACCTTGTGGAACTTTGTTTTTTGAAAAATTGTTAAAATTGCATTCAGAAATGAATCCTACAAGTTATTTTTTTCAGAAAGATGCTGCAAGTGCCCCAAAAACAAGATTGTCCATAATTTTTTCATAAAAAGTCCAAATGAAATTAATCAAAGCTTTTCAAATAGCTTTCCAGACAAAAATATAATCTATGATAAAAAAATGTATTAAAAAACATATTAATATTAAAAAATAATAATATGCCCCCAGTCCCTTGTCTTGAGCTTATTTGCGCATAATTTTTTTTCCCGGGCATCGATTGAAAAAAAATTATATTCCCACAAAGCTTAGAAGTTTTTTTATTTTCAAAAAAAAATTTGAAAAATCACGACAAAATCTAGCTCGTACATACCTGCCCGAAATCCCATTTGTCCCCGGAGGGACAATGGGCATTTAGGGGTTAAGCTAATCAAAGCTTTAAGTTTGTCATCATGCACCACGAAATTATATTTAATAAAATTATTGTTTCAAATCATGATCTCTGATTGAACCACCTTGGCCTTGGCTGTGGCATATAGCCCTATATGTTTGTGAGGACCTAACCAAACTCTTTCCATATTGGTATATTACTATTGTACATTTCTAGATTGAGGATGTTTTTATTGTGCACCTAAAAAAATAATTTCTTTCCAATGGAAAATTTCCTATTGTGCAAAAGGAAAAAGAGTCTTCATCATTTATTATAGCACAGTGAAATATTTGTAGGAAAAAAGAATAGTACCCTAGTTTTATTGTAGATTGGACAAAAACAATTGTGCAAAAATTAAGGATACTGAATGTTTGAAGGGAATATTTGATGATAGATTTTCTTTTGCAATGGAAGGATAATGTAAATGGTTTCAAAATCTTAGGCTAGAGTTGCTCTTTTGGATGAATATATACACATTTGGATAAAGATATTTGTATTCATTCAATTTTGCATACTTCATCTATTTTCATTGTTCAATATATTAATCATTCTAAAATAAGATTTCTTTCTAAGAGACCTTGTCCCATATAAATGAAATCACAAATCTTATTTTAGTTACCTCCTACATGGCTATGAATCCCATATTTTGGCTTTTGCATTTCCAGAGAAGCCATTGTAAAGTTTTAAAAAAAACTTTTAGGAGTATGTGCTCATATTATTAGCTTTCTAGTTCACTAATTTGTGTCAAGTTGACTAAACAACTGTAGAATCATGAGGCTATATGAATTTTGGATTTCAAAAGGAACACTAAAAATTATTTCATTTTGATTATTTTTTGTATTCCAATTGTAACATCACATAGATAATATATTTAAATGTAGTGTATTAAATTTTAGAAAGGTTTTACTCTCCCTATCTAATAATAAGTAAAATACTTACCTTGAAATTTTGAGGTATAGTTTTCCCATTACTTTGCACATGCATAGATTATCTTTGAATTTATTTCTCAAAAATGTATGTATCTCACAACTTGCATATTGATAAATTGCGTTGAAATTTTGTCAAAAATCCATGAAAATCATTTCCAAATAAAATAAATCCAAAAAGCTTTGGATAACCACGTTGAAAATGAAAAGACTAAATTGTATTTAACTTTGTAATTATTCATCCAAATTGCATGAAATTTGTATTGGAATCAAGACAATCCTTAGGTGCATCTATGTGCAAAATTTCAACTACAAGATTGAAAAATTGAGATCACAATTGCCTTCCCAAAATTACTTAAAGCCCAAAAGTCACCCCTCAATCATTTAGGCATTATAAATGATATATTTTATTGAAGTATAATTGGCCATCAATGCAACCCTTGTAATGGAAAAAATCTAGATACACAAAATTATCATTGAAGTTGCGACTTTGGAAGGGTTGCTTGCTTCAAGCCTTAGGAATGCTATAAGAGAATGAAAACATATATTATATAGCCAAATGATTCTTTTGCACCAAAGAAGACCTATACAACCAATTCAATGAATTTTGGGTCTTCTTGTGATCATTTTTCTAGTCTAACCATACCATATTTCCTTTAAGTAAGTAGTTGTGACCAAAACTCATTGCTACGCAATAAGAGGCAACACCATTTCTACAACATTGAACCGCTTTTCAAGTAAAATTTCCATGAAACATCCTCAATTCCTCACACACATACACTATCTAAAAAAAGTGTTGTTTTAAATCATTTTTTCGACATTTTTTTTCAACATGGAAGTCTCAAAAACACTTGAACGTTTTTTTCAATACTAAAGTGTCAAAAGCAATGACAAAAAAACTCTTACATTTTAATGCAGAAAAATGTCAAAAATTATGACTACCAAAAAGAATGTCAAAAAGAATGCTGAAACTCTAGTGTAAATAAAAATGTCAAAAACAAGTGCTTCATTTTGAAAATTCATATATAAATAATTCCATAAAGGTCCAAAAATTACAAAAACAACTTAAGTTTGATTAACCTTCATCTTGCTAAATATGTTCTCTCATATAAATTACCAAAAATCTCTAATTTCACAAATATTGTAAGGCGCTAAGAATTCTCACCATTAACCCCTAAAGGACCCACATACATGTTTTGGCTACATAGAAATTTTGGGCAGGTACGTGTAGCTAGAGATTTCTATACTTTTGGCCCAAATTTTAATAAAATGTGGTGATGAGGAGTATCTTTCATATGCAATAAATTTCATGACATTTGGAAATATGAGTCAAAAGTTATGGCCTAATATGTTATTTTTTTTTGTAAATGGGCATCAGGGACATATTAGAAAAAATCACTTTTTTCAAAAATAAAAATTTGAAATTGGTTTTCTAAAGTTATATGTATGTTGAAAACTTTGAATCATTCCATTTTGATCAATGAGTCAAAAGTTAGGGGGATTTTTTGTTGGCAGATAATTTTGGATTCTCTACTCTAAAATAAACTTGTCCTTTATCTCACTCAATTTTCTTGAAAAAAATAAAATTATAGGATGTAGACTGTCCATTACAACATTGCAAACATTAGGACTGGCATTTTTTAATCACATATTTACATTCTTCACAATTTAGTATTTTAAATCATTCTCTATTATGGTCTACTTACTTCTTTTTTCTTGTATGTTGTACAACTCCAAATGATGTGAAATTTTTCAAGCATGTGGCCAACTTGTCTAGAAAAAAGAATCCAAAGAAGTTCCACCATTTTGGGCATTTTTTTTATAAAAAAAGTGAGCTTGTGAAGTGCAGCTGCCTTGTTTTTTGCAGGGCCAAAGAAATGATTTAATTGAATTTGAATGGTTACATCTTGCAATCCGTGTGCTGGAAATTTCTAAAAATTTTACCACATGTTCTCAAGTCAGTACACTACAAGCTCATACAATTTTATGTGTTAAAAAAGTTTTTTTTTCAAAAATTTGACACTTGGTCTAAAAATGGCAGTTTTTGAGTATTTTCGTTAAAAACATAGTCATGGAACTTTAGGGGTTAATCAGTGGGGAGGGATTCAAATCCTTGTATGTTCAGTGCCTAGGGCTACTTGGACAGCCAAAGTATGGATGGATAGTCCAAGAAGCCCCCCCCAAAAAAATTCAAAATTGGATTTTTTTGTTTTTGGCCACGCTTTCCTATATTATTTTTCCTAGTGGAAAAGGGTATCTTAGAGCACCAAACTATAGTGTTAGAGCTTTGGTGCTTGAGGACTAAGTTGGTTCTCATATGGTCCTAGGACATCAAGCTCTAGCACTATAGCTTGGTGTTCTAGGACCCCCCCTCTCTACTAGTGTTTTGACACTTGTTGACACTTTAAATTCAAAGTGTTAGAATCCAAGTCAATTTTTTTGCAATGTGTTATTGACACTTTAATGTCAAAAATCATGTTGAAAAAACTATTGAAAACAACACCCTTTTTTGGTAGTGATACAATTTTATTTTCCCAATGCCAAAGCCTCTTCCCTTCAGTGTAGAACCATCAAAAATATTTGTTATCTTAGGCAGATGCTAAGTGTCCAATGGATGACAAAGAATCCTTCTGTATAGGACAGAAGTGCAACTATTCTTCTTTGGAATTTTGTTGTAAAAAAGGAAGGTCTTTTACAGTAGTTTGACTTCCAATGAGTATTTTTCTATTTTTTCAAGCCATTGATGCCCACGGTATCAGAAAAAATGATTTCCACAAAGATGATTTCCGCAGAGACCAGCCCGTCCTTATATACATACAATACAAGGTTAAGTTAGGTTGTTTGTTATGGTAAGATCTCCTAGACCGTGCGTCCCTTGGTCTCGTGCTTGGTACCATCGGAAAGCTCTCGGCAAGGAAGAGTGCATGGGCTTTGTTTCATGACATTTATACCTACAATGCAAAAGTCATTGAATTTTGAAGTTATTTTGGATAATTAGAAAATTTAGAAAATTGCTTCTACTTTTATTTCAACTGCACAAGGCACATTGGTCTAGTTTAAAATGAATAAGTTACAGATTCTTTTGTTAACCCCTAAATGCTCAAGGCCTGTTTTGAGCCTCTGCAATTTGCTCTAATTTGAACAAAAAGCCAACATTTTGATAAATTGTGCCAATTTTTTTTGAATTGTAATTGTACAAATCCAAACTAGACATGTTAGAGATCACATAGGAAAAGAAAACACAACAATATTACTTATGAATCAAAAGATTATAATATTTGACCATGAGGGTGTTAAAACTATAAAAATGTTTCAATTTTCTTTTTGCGTACCATATCTAAGAAATTGGTCACCTAAAAATTATGAGGTTAAAGGGCCTAACATGCATAACCCCAATCAATTTATGACTTTTCAAAATCTACTCTACAAATTTTTTAAATGAGTTTCTAATGTGATTTTTCCTCCAAGATCTAGTGTATTTGAGGCTCATTTTCAAGAGCCTGTAACACTAAGGAAAGCCAAGATTGCAATGGGTACCCTTACACAAAATCTTGAATAGAAAATCGTAAACAATCATTTTCAAAATCAGATTTTTGATGCTAAAACTAGACTTCAGAAAGAAGTTTATAAAAATATGAACTACTAGAAATAGCAATTTGGTTAGGTTTTACTTAACTTCAAAGTATTGTCGACACCAAAATTTGGTGCCTCGGGCATTTAGGGGTTAAGGATGTTCATTTTTTCTTTGTAATCATCTTTTCATGAATGAGACGGTGGGCGAGAGGAATTGCCAGGAAGGGAGGGAGTTTTTCGGCCCAACCCAAATATCAGCCCCCGTCGTTCGGTCTGCAGATGCTCCTGGCTGGAGGTGCTGCAACAGCACCAGTGATTTCAAAACTGGCTAAATTTTGCTTGGTTTCTACTTAATTTTTTCTGACCTCAGTGTAATTTTTTTTTAAATCTTCCAAAAATGAACATTTGGCTAAAAACGCTGCACTCGTTCTGAGATCACTGAACAGCACAGGTGAGTTACTAGTAAGCACCTTCCAGTCCTCCTCACTTTGAAAGGAGAGCATCTTCCCCGTTAGGTTGAAAGTCAATATAACTTATCACAAGCTGTCTGTTTGTTTGTTTGTCTGTCTGTCTGGATCGTGCTTTTGAAACTGAAGTTGGTTGATTGTGTGAGCAGTTTGGAAAGCTCGCTATTTCGGCAGGTGGGATTTGCTTGGAACTGGAATATCTGTTTAGTGGGACGCCCCAACAGTAAGTGCGGGCCTCCCGTCGTGTGAGGTCCCCATCAAAGGCGACGGCGGGGCTTCCATTCTCACCTTCGTGGTGGGGACCTACACGACGGGTGGCGTGCATGGTGGGGGAGTCCCACTGTGTTAAGCATATGGGCTTGTTCAAAATCATTGTATCTGGCACTATTACAGGTGCAATATGCCCTATAATTAGGGGATTTCTGTAACAGCTCGTTTCCATGGGGCCTAGAGGGGGTCCAAAATTGGACCTCTAGCGCTGCAAAAGGCGCAAACAACACTGGAGGTTCGGGACATCCAATTGGACCCTTTTTCCTAGGTTGTTCAACGTACAGAGATTTCTAGGATATTGCCCTCTTCTGCCCGTGGGCTCCCTGGATGGGGCCTCAAGATCGAGCTCCCATGGAAATTGACCCTAAAGGGACCTGGTCTCGTAGTGGTTAACATGGGGCATGAAAATTGCATGTCATACTCCTCTTGTATTAATCACAAGGCTCACACTATGAAAAAACGCAACCTTAAGGTAACTACACCTAATTTCAATCGCTTTGTAAAACCAGCCACTACAAACAAATTTTTGCCTAAATTCGGTACTTAGCTCCCATTATTCATGAAAATCTATGGTTGGTTTTAGAAACACCTATTTTTAGCACTTTGAAAATTTGTAATTTATTTATCACGGTGTCCAAACAATGCTTGCTACAAGAATTGAAAACGTTGTTTTGGCTACCAAAAAGATCCCAACAAAAGCTTTTCAATATAATAATGGGAACTTATCATATTGAATTGCTTATTTATTGCAATTTTAGGTACAAATGAGGTACCCTATAATAACATAAGTTGGAGTACCCAATCATAGATCATCAATGTTGCCATATAAAGGGAGGGGGGGACCGTAAAGTGCTCCAGCTCTAAAATTGTCTACCTCCTAAAATGTACACAATTTGTACATTTGTTTTTTTTCATATTTTTAGCAATGTACAAAAAGATTACATTTTAGGAGGTTGGTGAATGCTTTTGGTAACCATTGCGTTTCAACTTCAAAAATTCATAGCTAAATTAATAAAGCTCAAAAAACAAGAAATGACTTCTATAAGATGCCAACTCCAATTTCCTTTCAAGCAACATTTGTTGAAAAACAATTCAAAAATCCTAATCTTCTCAAATTAGTTTCCAGTTCTTATTCCTTAAGGACAAAAGGGTAGTCTAGATTTTTCAATATTGTGAATATGCATTATAAAGTAAGATTTGGAGGAATAATCAAATGATGACTCTCAAACAATAATTTTAAAATGTAATTCATACATCATATCCATATGGTTGGATTATTTAATAAAAAAAAAAATTAATAATTTTTGAAGCCAAAAATTGAAAATTCCTTTTAAGTAGAAGTAGGTATGAGATAGAAAGAAAATTTCAAATATTAATATCTCTGAAATAGAATTAAAATGCACTAATTTCAATAGTGAGATTGCTCTAGAAAGCAAACTAAACCAGATAAAAAAAAGTTTTTTGAAATATTGTAAAAATTGCATTCAGAAATGAATCCTACAAGTTATTTTTTCAAGAATATGCTCTAATTGCCCAAAAAACAAGATTGTCCATAACTTTCTCATAACAAATCCAAATGGAATGAATCAAAGCTCTCCAATTAGAAAAAAATATAACCCATATAAGAAAAGACTAAAAAAAACATTCAAATTTTCAAATGTCTTTTTGTTGCCCTCTCTCCCCTGTTTGAGCTTATTTGGGCATAACTTTTGTTCCCAAGCACTGACTAGAAAAAAAATTATATTTTTATGAATTTGATCATTTTTTCTATCTTCAAAGAAAGTTTCAAAAAATCAGGACAAAATTTTAGCCCGTGAGTACCTGCCCGAAATCCCATTTGTCTTCCAAAGGGACAATGGGCCTTTAAGGATTAATGAATTAACCTCTAAAGGTTTTTGACTATGTTTTCATCCAAAACGCTCCAAAGCTATCATTTCTAATACAAGTACCAAATTTTAGAAAAAAAACATTCTTGGACACACATAACTGTAAGATCTTGTAGTGCGTTGGTTTGAGAATATGTTAAAAAGAGATTTAGAATTTTTCACCGTGTAGGTTGCAAGATATTAGTGTTTGAATTGAGAAAAATCCTTTTTTGGTCCCTGCGAAAAAACGGGCAGCTGCACTTCTTAAGGTCACACTTGTATGAAAAATGTCCAAAATGGTGGTTACTCTTTGCATTCACTTTTAAAGTCAAGTTGGCTACATGCTTGAAAATTTTCAGATCATTTGGAATTGTACAACATAGAGGAAAAAAATAGTTAGTAGAAAGAAAAAGAAAATGATTCAAAACACTAAATTGTTAAGACTTTAATTATAGAATTGGAGAATGCCAATGCCAATGATTATAGGGATGTAATAACCTATCTACATCCAATGTTTCATTTTTTTTTAAAAAGATTGAAAATTGAATTGAATAAAGGCTTTCAAAGTTTATTTTAGAGTAGAGAATCCATAATTGCTCGCTAATTAGAACACCTCTTAATTTTCATCTCAATTATAAAAATGGAATGATTCAAAGCTTTTCATGTATATATAAATCTAGAGAACTAATTTCAAATTTTTTATTTTTTTTAAGAGTGATTTTTTAAGAATTTTTTTAGCTACCCGTTGAGCATTGAAAATCACATATCATACAATAACTTTTTAACCATGCAGTCAAAAGTTATGAAAATTGTTGGGCCTTAAAGCTACTCCTTGGAAAAATGTTGTGTGAAAATTTCAAAGAAAAAAAATAAAAACTCCATTTTTAGTGAGCTGCCCAAAAATGCTATGTTCTCAAAAAAACATGTTTAGGGCTTTAGGGGTTAACACAAGAATTTTCAAAAAAATCAACAAAAAAATAATTGCATTTTTGTGTGCTTGGAATGTATTTGCATTTATCTATTGTTCCAAATTTGGACCTGGTCCTTTAAAGTGGTAAATGGGTGCTTTATGGACTTCCTACCATAGAGAAATTAGGGTGATTGCAAGAAACACCTACCAATTTTGTTTTTTTGATTTTGGAACGCTATAACTTTTGAATTATGAATCTTATGCCAAAACCAGAAATTTGTTCCTAGATATTTTGGTGAAATTTGTATCCCTTATTTTTCAAAATGCTTTGGAAATTACTTTATATTTAAAATTCAATTTTGTTAATTTGTCACACTTTGACATTTAGGGTTTTTTAAACTATTGAGTAGTGTAAATTAAAGAAATTTTTGTGGTATATTTCTATAGTAGTCAAATATGTTCCTACTAAAGGGCATCTAAAAGTACATTATATTATGTCCTCCATGTTCGTGCAAATATGCCTCCCTTGTGTGTGCACCTCTGAATGTTAGAAATGGTTTTGACCTAATTTTTTTTGTCAAATCTGATCATCTAAAAGTCCTTCTAGATGGCTAATCTTTTGTTTCTCTGAAACTTATTTAACCTATTTTCTACAAATTAAAACGTCAAAGTATGTATTTTCTTCACCAAATTCTAGGTCTAAGAATTTGTTCCAAAAAATTATTTTCAAAGGAAACATTAATTGGTCATTTGGAAGAATTTTTCGATGATGAGATTTGACCAAAAAAATTAGGTTAAAACCATCTCTAATGTTTAGAAGTGTGTGCCCAAGGGAGGCCTATTTGCAAAAACTTGGAAGACATAAAATAATGTATTTTTAGGTGACCTTTGATAGAAACATGTTTGGCTACTATAGGAATAAGGTAAACCAACTCGTGGTCAAAATTTGGAGTCTATCCTCACACCATTGCTGAAAGTTTTTAAATTTTTTTCCACATGAAGACAAGTGTGAGAAATAGTGAGAGCAAATGAAATCATATTTTTCAAACAAACTATAAATTTGTTACGGATTTTTGAAGTGATCTATTCAAAAGAGTTAGTAGACTACCCCATAACCAACAAAAATTGTGTCTAATATGCTCTTCTTAATCACCTAAAGTGGATGCAATATTTTCTAAAGTAGAAGGCTATGAAAAGTTACTTCCTACAATGATTTACACTAAAAAAGGAGGTGTTTCTAATGAGGTCACTAATTACTCCGTTGGTATCAAATGAGACATTGATTGTAGCCAAAACAATTATCATAAGGTCATTAGGTGTCTACTATGGGTCATCCGACCACAATGGGCTGGTTTACCTTATATAATACAAAAATTTCAGCTGAAAATCATTAATTTACACAGCTCAATAGTTTTAAAAAAATATCAAAGTGTGACAATTTAACATAATTGAATTTTAAATATAAAATGATTTTTAAAAATTTATGAAAAATAGATTTCACCAAAATATCTTGGAATTTATTTTTTGGTTTTGGCACTATTTTCATAATTCAAAAGTTATAGCATTCCAAAATAAAAATGCAACAAAATTGGCAGGTGTTTATTGCAATCATCCATTATTATAACTCCAACCATGTCAAATATATTGGCGTACCATTGAATAGTCTATTCATTTACAAAACCTATGTCCTACTATATAAAAAGACTTGAAAGAAATCAACCCTTACCTTATATCAACCACTAAGTGCCTAAGCCTTTCCAAGTGTGTTTTTTCTTTGAAAAATGAGCATGGGATTGTAGTTATTTCCAATGAATCAAATTGTTTTTTTTTCAAAACCAAACCATATAGATGTTTAGAGAGTTTTCTTATTAGTAAGCATACCAATTTTGAGTGCAAAATTGCATAGGAGTTGTGAGATTATAACAAGAAAAATGTTCATATTTTATTTTTAGTATGATCCTCTCCACAATGTTTCGGATACTTGCATATAATAGTTTTTTGGAATTGGAGGTGACATAAACAGCTTAAAATTGTCTTAGCATACTAAAATGCACTTTCAAAAACCTTAAAGTTCAAATGAATAGCTATCAAACTCATTATACAATCCACCTTGCAATTGTTGAAATGCGATTTTTTAAGAAATTGCAAATAATATCCAAATCAACAATTGAATGTTTAAATTCTCAATGGTGAAAATCATGGAAACACTATATACTTTCCACTGGGACCATTTTCAAAGCAAATGGATAAATACAATTTTTTAGATCTCAATTCAAGTAAAATTGGCAAGCTTTGCTAAAAGCCAAGAAATCAAGTAAATTTGTAAGCTTTAGTCTTCCACAATGGTGCATACGTGCCCTTCAAAATCTCTTAAAAATAAATATTTCCCTTTCTCAAGGAAAAATAAAAATTTCCTATAGTTAACCTTCAAAATTGCCAATAAATTTTTTTTAAACGGGTAAAGGAATTTAACTGACCATACCAAAACAAGCCTGGAATTTCATAGTGACTATATATAGTTACCCCCCTTTCCACGAGTGGAGATTCCTTTTATTCTAGAAAATATTTGAATGCTAGTTTGGCTATGAATTGTGGGCTACTTTAACAAGAAATTATTCCAATTATAATCCTTTTTTAAGAATATTATATGTACTAGCATTATACGCCCCAAAATTCGACAGGTGTCCTATTAACACATCACATAATGGCACAAAGAGGGTGGTTTACCTTAACTTAAAATATTTGAAATGAAATTCCAACTTCCAACTTTCTTAGTCAATGTCTGTAGAAGAATGATACTAATGCCATTTTTGCAGAAAGAAATAGAGATTGATTCAAAACACAAAATTGTTAAGAGTTTAATTATGGAATTGAAAAATGTCAATCCCAATGGTTGTAATGTTGCAATAAACAATATACATCCTATGCTTTTTTTTTTTTCCAGAAAATATTAAAAATTGAGTTAAATAAAGGACTTCAAAGTTTATTTTAGAATAGGGAATCCATAACAGCCCGCAAACTAGAACACCTCATAATTTTCATCTCATAAATCAAAATGGAATAATTCAAAGCTTTACACATATATATAAATCTAAAGAACCAATTTCAAATATTTATTTTTTTTAAAAGTGATTTTTCAGAATTTTTTGAGTTGCCCAACGACCGTTGAAAATGACATATTATCCAATAACTTTTTAGCCATGTAGTCAAAAGTTTTGAAAATTGTTGGACCTTAAAGCTATTGTTCAAGCACACGTTGTGTGAAAATTTTAAAGAATAAAAATAAAATTTCCATTTATAGTGAGTTGCCCAAAATGGCTATGTTCCCAAAAAATGCCATTTGGTCCTTTAGGGGTTAAGAGATACACTACTGTAGAAATCTTCAGACACGCAATAAGTCAAGAATCGGCTCAGACCATCGACAATGCAACAACGATAAAAAGGCCTTGCAAGAGCACATCGTGGGCTATTCCACGAGGCCTCTACAGCACCGATTCTTTCTTTGGAAATTTTACCCAATGCAAAGCCCGCAATCCAAACGTCAAATGGACTTTTTCAATATTATAGAAAGAAAGGAAGAAAAGAATCTACATTAAAGAAAGGACCTTTTATGGAAACAAGGAAGGTTGAATTTGATTAGCGCAGATATCAATAAACTTTTCTTGGCATCCATTGGGTACTACTGCTTTTTGTCACGATGACTCCCAAGAATCAACTTGTCGAGAGTTTTCCCGGGGTAAGCAAAATGACAAAATATGCCAATCTCGAAGGATCGCATACCGAGGTTGTGAAAGTGGAGGTCTCCATACTGGTTGCATTGGAGCACAATTTTGAATAAAAATTATTGTCCGCCTTGCACACTGCCGATATTGTGCATGGTGCCGGTTGCTATAGCAAACAATCTCAAGTCGCATAAGATAGATAGATAGAAACTCCAGTCTTTAAAAAAGGCCAGCGTGAATAAAATGTTTGTTTGTAAGTTAAAGACAATGAGCCGATGTCCACTGGATCAAAGGCAAGTCGCAGAGTAACATACAGTGAGCATGATCATTCAATGGACTGCCACCAACTGGAGTCAGAAACCGCCGGCGTGCTTTGCCTGTCAGTGTTGCCACAACTGAACGCCTCCGTCCCTTGCGTAACGTCACTTCACTTCACTTCCTTCGTCAGAGACCGACCTGCCTTGTCGGAAGTTGGGGAGGAATTGAGAGCAGGAGGACTGCATGTATGTCAGGCACGTTTTTGTGACTCGGGACCGATTGACTGACGGCGAGGAGTTTTTTTTTTTTTTTTTTCTTCTTCTTGACACAAATGAAACGAAACTGAACTTCATTGCAAAAATAAAATAAAGTTACAAGAACAAATTAAACCAACGTACAACCCACGTGACACGACTCACACAGGAATGGAACGGAACAAACGGACTGCAAGCAAAGCAAAGCGCAGAGAGGGGCCGTGTCGCCGTGAGGCCTGCGAGCTACACAAAATAGTGAAATTAGGTTGCCTTGTCAATTAGGTTGCCTTACCTGAGATAAACTACCTCATGGATCAATGCTTGTTCCACATGGAGGTGCATGCCACTCTCTAAACCAAGTCTTGATTGGTGCACAAATCTAAGATGCACACATGGTTCTGAATGGATTGCTTCATAATACAAAAGCAGTGAATATTTCTGTAGTGTGGATTGTCGAGAAATTAGTGTGGGGCAACCTAATTTCACTATTTTGTGTAGCTAGACGGATTGAGAGGAGGCTTTGCATCTTCACAGCAACGGATGTCAACTTAATTGCAACTTACTGGGCGTACGTAGGATCTGACTTGAGAAGCGAGCTATTTTAATCCTTGAAGGCTTGAACTACACTGAATAGTGCAATTAGGTCGCCCTAGACTAATATCTTGACATTCTACATTATATCAATATCCGAGTTACTGTAGAAGGATGCAGAGATGTAGAGAAACATGTGTGTTACATGGATTGGTACATTGATTCATGGCTTGGGATCAGAGAATGGCTTGTGCCTCCATCTAGACAAGCCATGAGTCATGAGATAATATGAGGTAATTTCTTTGGCATAAGGCAACCTAATTGTCAAGGCAACCCAATTGCACTATTCAGTGTACACAAAATAGTCAAATTAGGTTGCCCCACACTACTTTCTCGACAATCCACACTATAGAAATATTCACTACTTTTGTACAATGATGCATTCAATTGAGAGCCATGTGTATGGCATAAATTTGTGTACCAGTTCAAGGCTTGGTTCAGAGAGTGGCATGTGCCTCCATGTGCAACAAGCATTGATCCATGAGGTAATTTATCTCAGGTAAGGCAACCTAATTGATAAGGCAACCTAATTTCTCGATAGTCCACACTATAGAAATATTCACTGCTTTTGTATAAGGATGCATTCATTTTAGAGCCATGTGTATGGTTTACATTTGTGCACTAGTTCAAGGCTTGGTTTAGAAGGTGGCATGAGCCTCCATATGGAACATGCATTGATCCATGAAGTAAGTTATCTCAGGTAAGGCAACCTAATTGACAAGGCAACCTAATTTCTCGACAGTCCATACTATAGAAATATTCACTACTTTTGTACAATGATGCAGTCAATTTAGAAACTTGTGCATTAGAAGGGATTTGGGGCCAAGAAAGGGCCGTTTCAGGCTCGTTCCCTGATCTGTCCCTATGCTATGACCAGTGGTATGGGCTATCCGAAAAGTATATTTTCAAAAAAAAAATAAAAAAATGATTTTATTTTATTTTCTTAGAAAATCTGATGTGGCCAAAATTCAGCCATGTGACCTTGATGCAATGGCGCAATTTCAATAGTTGGGGACTATTCAAAACTTGTGGAAACTCATGGGAACTTGCGGCCCTTTAGAGGGCCCTAATTCTCTCTAATCATTAAATGAGATTTGGGGGTCTTGGAGGGCTCCAAGTTCCCTTGTTGTTTGCTGCGTTTCCAGACTGCCGGAACGCAGCAGCAGTTGGCTGACATGGCACAGCGACTGCCACTTCATTTTTTGAATTTTTTTTTTACTTAAAATGATATTTTGGTAAACTTTTTTTTTTTTTTTTTGAAAAAAATAATTCTGACACACCCGTACTGGCGTTCACTGAATCTAGGTAGATCAGGGAATAGGCCTGAAACAGCCCTCAAGACCCCCAAATATCATCTAATGGTTTTAGTATAAATTTGTGCACTAGTTCAAGGCCTGGTTCAGAGAGTTCCATGCACCTCCATGTGGAACAAGCATTGATGCATGGATAATTTATTTTAGATAAGGCAACCTAATTGTAATTTCTTGACTTACAACACTATATAAATATCACTAGAAGAAAATTGCGTTGCTCTCCATATGCTCTCAACAAGCTCTCAACAAAATATAGCTGATGTTTTTTTGTTAGAAACACATTAGAAGAAAACTAGAAGAAAATTGTGTCAATTCAAACAAAACCAACTTGATGTGTTTGTAGTGTCCAACGCAAAATCTGCGTTGAACACTACTTGTAAAACGCAGATTTTGCATTGGACACAACAAGCACGTCAAGTTGGTTTTGTTTGAATTGACACAATTTTCTTCTAGTTTTCTTCTAATGTGTTTTTAACAACAAACATCAGCTAGATTTTGTTGAGAGCTTATTGAGAGTGTATGCAGAGCAACGCTGTTTTCTTCTAGTGTATGTACAGTCATTACAGAAGAATGCAGTAATGAAGGAACTATGTGTGTTGCATGGGTTGGTGCACTGCTCATGGCTCGGATTTAGAGAATTGCAAGTGCCTCCATGTAGACAAGCAATGGCACATGAGCTAACTTCTCTCAGTGAAGGCAACCTAATTGTTAAGGCAACCCAATTTCACTATTTTGTGTAAGTTATGCAATTGATGTTTATTTTTTGATGGATGGTACAGAATCCTTCTATGTAAGTAAGAGAGAAGTGCAGATGTTCATCTTTGGAATTTTGTGTGAAATTTAGAAGTCTTGCACATGGGTTTGACCTCCATGGAATGCTCCTCACGTTTTTTAAGCAAATGATTCACATGTGACCCCAAAAGGATGATTTCTACTATGAACAACTTGTCCTTTAAAAGTTAAAGAATCAAAATAACAAGAAGAGGGCCACTCTTTCTTAAAAATCAACCACCTAGAACCAAGCCTAGAACCTTCTTATTTCTATGTACATCATCATCTACCAAAAGCAAACATTTGAATTAGGAATGTATACTCTTAGTACATGATGGTAGAAATTAGAAATTTTGTTGGTTTGAGGTCAATGTTTTGTGTTTCTAGTGCTATAGGGATAGGGCGTCTTGTAGCGTAGTTGCTGGTTTTGGAAAATATAATGTTTATGAGAACCACCATCAATTGCCTTCAATCATAAAACAAAAAAAACATGGCGACTTGTAATATATGAAATATCAATATTGTGGTTTTCCTACAAGTTGTATCTTACAAGAAAAATACTCAGTAGTCATTTAAGATAAAGCAACAATGCCAAAAAATTTAACCCTTAAAAATTCAAGGCTTTTTTTCATCAAATTCCACTTGAAAATATCATTTCTATTGCAAAGAAAAAAAAAACTTTAGGAATCGTTTTTTGCATATCTAATCATAGGATTTTGCACTAGATTGGTATAAAAATTGAGATATAATTTCTAAAATTTTGACTTTGTAGATTGCAAGATATTTGTGTTTGAAGTAAGGAAAACCTTTTTTTGGGCAGCGGGCCTAAGTAGATTTAAGGTTTTGAAACTTCATTTTCTTAAAATTAATGCACTATACATGTTGAAATTAAAAAAATTATGTTGGAGAATTGAATTGCTAGTCTAGAAAAAATACACATTTAATTTTCATTCTTTAAAGTATTAGGAAGAAGAAGTAAAATTTCCAAGATTGAATGAAAAATTGAATTGTTAATACTATAGCTCTAAGATGGAATTGGAGCACAATACACCCTCTAAAAGTCACATACACAATCTACTTCACCAATGTACTCAAAAGAATATATTGGAACGTGATTAGGAAATTGTTGCATAAACTCCGACATGGATTGTAGAACAACACAATTTGATTTGATACAACTAACCAATCAAAGCCTCTTATTATTCCATTTAGGTTAAACATATTTGTGGATGTGTAATGCTTACAAGGATGACAAATGCCTGTGCTAACAACTAACTAATCAATGCTTCTTTACTATAGAGTTGGTCATGCCTAAGCATGTGTGAACAAGGAAAATTACAAGTCGGCACGAGCATATTTAGTTAGGAAAATAGATGATATGACAAAGAATGGAAATAAAGATAAAGATACCATGTTTTCCCCTAGTATGACATAATATCTTAATACAATCCTAAAAGAAATCATTTTGCAATTAATATGATTCTAACAAATATTATTACATGAGACATATAAGTATTTGAAATGTGTACTAACAGCACAAATGAATCAAACATCACCATTAATACCACATTTAAGTTTTGAAATTATTGAATCAACAAAGAGTCCAAAACTATATTAAATCCTCTTTTGCTTTATTGTTGAGACTGCTTCTTGCTTCAAACATAGAGTTACAGAATACGCTTCTCAAACCCAAATCAGAATAACAACGCTAACACTATCACCGTCACGAATGAAGATCCTGTTGGATCGCAAACCTAACTTTGCATTCACAAGAAATTTATTTGGAATTTCTTGCAATGAATTCAAAACAAATTTCACAAAATTCTCATGTCGTATACATTGTACAAATTGTGTGCACCATGATGCCACGATTTGACATTGTGCAGACCATGTCAGTAAGGAATTTGCTGCAATGTGCGCAAGGTAGATCGTGAGAAGCCTAGACCTTGTCTCGGGAGAAGATTCTTCCAGAATATTGAGAGACTACCTGAAATATGTCTGCAGCTTCTCTGTGAACTGCGTATAATTTTCCTACTCCAATTGTAAGGGCAGCTTCAATACCATGATCTGGTAGGCGAGCTGCTAGATCAGTGAAGCTTGAGTTCGTTACCAATGGATTATAAAGCAACATTCTGCGTCGTTATAAAACTGATTAATTCACCTTTTAAAAGACTGTCAAGACCGTCAAGGGCGCCAGAATCTTTTTATTTCGGAAAGCCTGAATTCTGAAGCTTCTCATAAGTGAGGTCAATAACAAGAAAACAATCACGTGATTCTCTCCAAGTTTCAGAGCGTAAATAATCTGGTCAAGTCGACCAAGTTTTCTCAAATGATACAGTTCTATGGATTGCAAACTTGTAAGTTGGCCCCTGAAGAAATCAAGAGTCCATATACCATTACCACCTCAGATAATACAAAAAGAACTCGTCTTTCCCAAAGAATGCAAGAGCCCCTGTCAGTTAGGAGACATTGGACTGGTCGCCTTCAATGTCGGATTGGTACTTGCCCCTGGAGCTCAACAGAGGCTCCGAATGGGCACGAGAGCCCTGCAGCTGCTCTTCCGCCCCTCCCCGCAGACTCTCCAGATGGGCTCCGAATCGGTCCACTTGCTGCAACGCAACCACACGTACGATGTTCAACACCGCTGCCAACACTAGCAAGCCGCTCGCTGACAGAGCCAACCACGTCGAAATGCTCTGCATCACAGGTAAGACAAATTCATGAGTCGAATGGAAGGGTTCGGTAGCTGCGAACCCTAAAAGATGAAGACAAACAAACATTAATCCGTGGAATTGGTGGAAAAGACTGAGGAATTATACCCTAAATCCTAAATCCTAAAAAGGATCAAAGACCAGAAATTCATGGTTCAAAAATATCTAGCCCGTTTGATTGGCCATGTCATGAAACAACCAGAATTCAGATGGGCCCAGATTTTGTACCCATGAAGAGGATTTCCTGTATTTGATAAAACCACAAACAAAATTGGACTAATGAAAGCCTACTCCAAATTGCCGAGTAAATAGAAGGCTCCAGTTCGGCCTGTTGAGGTCGAAGGGGAGGGACACGAGGCAAAAGTTACCATGAGCTTTTGACCGCGGCCAGAGATTTGCAACGCTATCACTCCGCTGATGAGAAAAAGCTCACTGGCGACCACGCAGGGCAACGACACCGCCTTCTGCAGCACCTGGATTCGGAGACCTGTTTTCTCATACACTTGGAAGGCGTTGTGGATGGCGCCCAGGAACCAGAAGGCAGAGCCAGCAACCACCAGTCGGAAGGCTTGCACCAATTTCAAGGTCATCTCCTGCTGGTCATACACTCCCTTATTGGCCTGCCAGCATGGACACAAAAATGTGAGAGTGCAATCCGTCAGTAATTTGAAGTCAAATGAAGAAAATAAAATTCAAACTTCGGATTTCAACGCCTCGTAGTTGTGAAACTGACGGCCATTCACGAACTCGGCGCATTCCAGAAGCTCGTCAAAAACCTTCGAATCTGTGCGAACCCTAGTTTTAGAGCTTTGTGCACTTGAATTTTGGCGCTACCCATCTTGCCAATTTAACCAGCTTGATCATCAACACTCTCTAATTAAACAACTCGGCAATGGCACGGCACATTCCAGTAAATCTCAAGAATTTCTCATGTTTTGTATAAATCCGATTGGACCATTTCCACATGTCAAATTATGAACACATACACGAAGCCATTTCGAAGACAAGGCGATAAATGTTGCATAGAAAGCCAAGTCCGGTGTCCAAGACAGCAGGGCCACTGTCTCATTAGCAACTCCAACGAGGATTCCAGTCCATAACCAATTTCAACACACTTTCTCACTTCTAACAACTAACGTTCAGAATACTGGTCACAGAAACATTCACAGTCCACTCCAACCAGCAGAAACAAATTAAACCCAAACAGAATAAATGTCACGTGCGTACCCTGATGAGCAAGAACGTGGCGATGCATAGCAAGATCGACCCCAGCGCTTGCACCACCGGCGCAGCAAGCTCGACCAGCCCCAGCTGAACATCGAGCGTCACCAACCGCAGGTTGTAGTCCACCCCAGCCAAGTGCGCATGCAAGTCATGCAAATTCACTAAAGCCACCACCGCCACTCCCACCAGAATCATCCACAAACCAAAGCTGACAGCCCCAAAGCTCGGCAGCAACAACAACACGCCAGCAGCCAGAAACACGGTGCCCACCAGGTACACAAACGTATTCAAATTCTCAAACAGGTCTCGCGTCCCCGGCGGACCGTACATCCGAGCCTGCCGAACGGATGTGAGCTTCACCATGCTTGCCAACTTTGCTGCCAAATATTTGCACCAAAAGGTTTACACCCAATTGCTTGCACCAAATTGCTTGCACCCAATTGTTTGCTGATTCACAACCTGTAGCTGGACTTGTTGTTATATACTAATTCCCCTCTCTGTTGTGACTTCATATGTAATGGTTTGGGTGTTTGTAATGAATGGTTTGCTCGCTTTAGCTGCAGGCAGCCATGCAACCGCGATTGTGAGCTGGAGGTTTGAGGGAATTGATGGAGGTTTGGGATCCCACTTGGCAATGGCAGAGGTGCCCACCAAGCTGATGTTGGTGTGGCTGGAAGAGAGAGACCCAGCTGGTGGGGTTCCTGATGCGGTGCACCAGTAATTGGGAGTGAGCTTTTTGCGAAACTGTTTCGGAGAGAGTTTTGGCTGAAATGTACGTGCTATGAACATGAGGGTCTAGGGTTGATGTGGGATACATCTATTTTTACTTTTATGCCTTGTTGTCATTCCAGTTAAAATTCCAATTTAGGAAGAATTCAAATGCATTCTATGAAAAGTGTTGATAGCTTACCACATACATAGGGTTTTTAACATAACTTGCATAATTGACTCTACTATAGTCAAGGTTCAAAAATTGTACCAACAATGCTTCAATCCAATCACTTTGTCTTACATGTAAGGTAGGAGCATCCAAACTGAACTTGTACCCAATGGCGTCACTTTTTAGGTGAGGCAATGATTTTAGAACCTAAATCTAAGCAGTCTATAGATAGTTTATTATTTTGGTCAACAAACACTAAACTATCTACAGTCTATCTATCTAAAATAACTACTATATCCAGAAAGTGATGCCATTGGGTATAGTTTACTTCCTCTGTCCCAAAATTATCTTCTTGTTGGACTAAATGTTCTGGATTAACCCCTGAAGGACCAAGGTGATTTTCCTACCAAAAAACCATTCAAAACTGTCATTTCTATTGCAAAGAGGAAAAGAGTTTAAGAAATTGTTTTTTTTGCATATCGAACCATAAGATCTTATACTTGACTAGTATATGAATATGTGGAAGAAATTTCAGAAACTTTGACCACGTAGATTGCAAGATATATGCATTTAAAGTGAAGAAAAAAAGTTTTTTCCCACCTTGCTTGACTAGATTTTTTGGCTTTGAATCTTTTTAGTTCAAATTTTTTGCACTATTGATTTTGGTTTTCTACTTATTTATGTTAAGTAGTTGAGTTGAGAATCTACCAAAAAAATTTAGGAAAAAAAGCACTTAATTTTCATTCATTAAAAATTTGTTAAATAGAGATGGATTCAAGATGGAAGAAAAAACTATATTATTAATAGCTTTTAGATGGAATTGAATCACAATAATTTCAATTGTGAGATTGTTCTAGCAAGAAAATCTAACTCTGTCTAACATTTTTTTTTTTTAAATTCTAAAAAATGCATTCCAAAATGAATTCTACAAGTTATTTTTTCAAGAAGATGCTTAGATTGCCCAAAAAACTAAGATTGTCCATAACTTTCTCATTATTAGTCCAAATTGAATGAAACAAAGCTTCACATGTAGACAAAAATATAATCTTTGAGTCAAAAAATTGAAAAAAAATTAATTTGACTTTTTGTGAATTTTTTTGTGTTGCCCGCCAAATTCCATTTTTGCTTATTGTGCCATAACTTTTGGTCCCGGGCATCAATGAAAATAAAAATTATATATTCACAAAGCTCTTGCAAAAATATACAACCTCAAAAAATCCCAAATAATATTATTAAAAATTGAGACCATAGGAACCTGCACGGACCCAAATTGTCCCCTGAGGGGACAACCGGTCCTTTAGGGGTTAAGCATAAAAATAATAATTTTTAAAATTTGATTTATGCTGCAAGTAAAGATCAATGCACTCTATTATGCTGAAATTTTTAGGTTCAATTCAGTTTTTATATTATAAGTTCAAAGTATTCAAAAGAGGAGTTTTTTGGGCATTTGTGAGAAGCATTGGTGGCCACTTATTTGGACAATTTGGCACAATTTCCGCGTTGCTTGCGTTCTTGGTTTGCTGTTCCGGCAATTTTGTACTATCCATGTCATTAGACTTCCAGATGTACAAACAGGAGAGAAAACTTTGACACTTTTCATAACATTCAGTAGCAACAGCAGTGGCTGCCTTTACTTGGACAAAATGGTGTGGAATATTCCACACCATTCCATCCCTGGGATGAAATGGTGTAAAATATTCCACACCATTAGTAACTAATAAGCCAAGTGTCTTGCTCTGTCAAAATGTTCCCACCATGCATCAAATATTAAAATGAAATAAAATGAATTGAATTGACCAACTGAATTGCTCACCAACTTCACTTAATTAGTTAACTTAATGATTGCAGCAAGGTTAACTTAAATTGGTTCCTAAATGACTACTTGTCATCAAAGTCGGCCTAATTCACCACTTGGAATATCGGGTCCGACTCTAGAATCCACCGCACGCCTCCACTGACTTTTAACACATACCTAATCTCTTCTTGTACCCACCATGTACACTGGATGCATTTCGTGGATGAAGACTTCAGAGAGGCAAAGGCAAACTCTCTGAAGGCTATTGAATGTTATATTGCATCAAAGATGGATTTAAAAATAATGTCAAGTTCAAGAAAAGGAAACCAGTGCACTCACCTGGCTTGAAAGGCGTATGGTTTCTTTGGCTCTACACCTGCGGAGCACCTAACGAGGGAGGTTCTTATGTTACAATGATGCAAGTAGTCTAAACTAGTTCAGCCATCTAAGCCATTTGAGCTTCTCAATCTTCTTTGAAACCATTAGAGCGACCCCATGGCAAGTTGCCAAGGAACCCTGACACGGCCACTACCCTATGGCAGACTCATCAAGTATATTTATGACCGGTCACACCCAAATTTGCACAAGGGACAGGCAAATGGTACACCTTGAGCGTGGCGCACTAAGAGAGTTTTAATTGTTGGAACATGCTTTCCAAGGGGAGTTAATGCAAAAAGCTAAGGAGTATGATGTCTTCAATGCTCATGATCCTCTTAATAAAGCTTTTTTATTGAGAATCCCATCACAACCTCCAATGAGGTGATATATTGGGGTTCCATGTATTGTCTGCTCAAATTCTAAGGCGATGGACAAAGGTTTACCATGTTGACATTCCCTGCTAGGCGTGGGGCATAGATTAAAATTGGAAGTTGGACTCGTGCAAATCGCACTCCAAATCACACTTGGCGACCCTCCTTGAAGTATATGCTGTGGGATTGTCCTTAGATTGGTTTTATTTTTAAACACAATTGTTGAGACTTTTGCATATTCTATACTATGAGCTTCCATGTAGGTATAGATGACCATTTATTGCTCTTGGTCACATGAACTGTAGAGGCATATGACTTTTGACATTGTTTCTCTTGAAATTATGCAAGAAGCGGGAAAAATCCACGTCACAATGCAAAGATCATTTTGGATACAAAATACAAAGGAACCAAAAGATCATTTTGAAATGGAGGGAATATTATTTTGGTCAACAAACACTAAGCTATCTATAGTCTATCTATCTAAAATAACTACTATGTCTGGAAAGTACTTGTACCCATCGAGTACAAGTTCGTTTTTGGATGCCCTTACCTTAGCTGTGTAGGATTGGAAATTATAGATAGATGACAAATTGAATTAATTTGAACCCTCACTTTACCTTGGGAGGACACTAAAGCTGTAAAATGGTCAATGAATGACTTTCAAAATTACTTTAGAAATGAAAAAAGCACCTATCAATAATAGGTCTTGTCCTTTCAAATATAATTCTAAGGCCTTAGACCCATTAAGTAACTTTGTTAGCATTGAGTGTGAACTACCCATAGCAGAGTAGGGCATTTCTCCGATTCAAGTAAACAAATTTATTATAATAGATTGTAGCTATGTGGGCATTCTGCTCTATAATCATTCCTTCAATTTACTTCAAAAGTAGCACAAAACTAAAATTCCGAACGTAAGTACTTCAAAGGTCAACAAGTCCACAAGATTACTGGTTTTGTTTATCTGAAGCTGACAATTGCATGGCTTGCGTTTTTGCTTGTGGCAAAGCCTCTTGCTAAGAATATTATTTCGGCTTAGTACAATAGAACCTCTCTTAGTGTATGCTGAGTAAGTGCATAATCATACTACTAAAATCACAATGACCTCTATAATATCACAATTCAATTTTGAATAATATTATAGAAATTCAATTGCTTTTATAATAACCATAGGATACTTTCTACTATATATTATGTATTATTTTCATTAAATATTTGAAAATCAAATGGATACTTCTAAAAAAATTTCAAAGAACAAAACTATCAATAAATTCCATCTCTTTTTAAAATGTGATGTTCAAGAATAAAGAAGCACCAATCGCTACCGTTGCTCTACATATTCAAATGTGAAGATTCTACTTACATTGTTCACTTGATTAATTTATTTTTATTGCAATGTTTTCATCTTTACAAAGGTTATTTTATAAAAATTATGATATAAAGATTTTCTTTAATTACTTTATAATGCACTATATAAATTTTTTCAAAGAATACTATATGAGGATGTCAATATTTTCATTTAAAGATTATACATACTTTGTTTATCAACATTCTATCACATGAAAAATTGATGAAAGTAATATATTTAATGCGTAAGCCAATCACTAGTATACACAAAGAGTTAGGAGGGTGGATCCAACTTCAAGGATTTTTTTTTGGAAAGAAGTGCAGTTAGATGCCACATTAGTTAGTGGCCATTACTGCACCTCTCCAAATGCATAAACCTCTCTTAGTGCATAGTCTCAACATTATGCACTAAGAGAAGTTCTACTGTATAATGTTCCAAACCCATCCCAGTATCATTCTCTTGAAAGTTAATGAGAAATAATGATTCCAGCCAAATCGTCTTTGCATGAGAAAACTAGCTTGGACTCACTTGTCCAAATCACAATACGAAAGCATGAATCACTATGATCGATTTATCACGACCTAGTTGTAGACTACAATAATTGAGTGCATGCGCATCACAAGAATGCTACGTAAGCTGCATGAGAGTATGATAATTGCATGCTCTACGTCAAGGAAATAAATGAATGGGTTCAAGCTCAAAAAAATCGCCATTTTGGTCACTTGCCACCAAATGAAGCACTCGCTTCAAGTAGTGATTCTAGTGTACTACAGCCACCGGCATTTGCCAGAGATGATTCACGGATGGAATCTGCAGCTCCTTCCATAATCTGCAAAAGAAAACCAGGATTTATCAAATTTCACAAACATTGAAAGATAAGCTAATACTCCAGAATAAGCTATATTAACTGGACAGAAAACATGAGACAAACCAGGTTACAACAGACCAGGTTTTGCAGAAAAAAACTACAAAAATAGACTGCTAGCAACCGTCGTAATGTGTGCAAGGAAAGAGGTAGAACAGAAGATGGCGAATGTGCCAGAGCAGAAAGGAAAATCTAAATGCATTCACATAGTAGAATACAGAAGATAAATCAACTTAAATACCTGCAATTTGACATCCAACAAACATGAACCGGGATGTACTTGGACCGCCGGTTTGCTTAAGCAAAGCTTCTCTGTTTTCTGTGGCCACGCTTTGAAATCACAGGCTCACTTGGTTGATCGGGCATCCCAGAGTCAGAGGCTGCTTTCGATACTCCTACAGACTTAGCAGCAACTACGTCCCTAAAGTCGAGCAGGCCGTTACTATCTAAGTAGGGTTCTACAGTATCGCTAAGTGATGGAGGGAGTCCTCCGCCAGCAATAGAGCTATTCGAAGAACTGCCATATCCCTGCTTTGAACTGCCCAGAGAAGTTGCTCCTGAAGACGAATCTCTACTTACAGAAGGGCCCACACGTAACTTGTTCTGCTCATCGAGCCTGCGTTGACTTTCCGAAGACAAGGTAGCATAACAGTTGTAGCAGTAGCAACTGCTATCTAACCCACACTGACCACGAGGTCCATGAGGCGAGATTCGGGTGTGTTTCACACAATAAACACTCTGACATTCTCGACAATAATGTTTGTTGAGTTTCATCCACCAGTCTTGCAGTGAATGCCAGCGATCAAACCGTACTCTACAACCTTCCTGGTTGCACCTGCTCTCTCAACAAAACAACCAAATCAGATAATCAACTATTCTAAAATAGACTTCAGATTAACTTCAATAGTCTCCCTACAATCCATATAACTACAAAATAGCATTACTACTGCTGCCATTAATCAAGTAATCATAAAGAATGTTTGACCGAGTACATGGTCAACGGACAACCAAAAAAGAACAATGTCAAACAAAATCAGAAAAACCAGCTCACCTGTTTTTATGTCGTTTGGAAGGAACAGAAACTAGCTCTATGTCCCGCGGAGGAGTTGGTGGAAATGATACTGCCTTGTCTATCACGTCCTCCGACTCCGTTTCTCTCTCACTGCTGCTAGGAGAAGGGCTCTTCGAATCCCTCAAACTCGGTTGGGATCCCAAATCACTTGTCTCTAAAAGGTTATCTGCACTTATACTTCGAAAGCCTCGAGTTTTACTATATTCCCCATTGACTTCTTCTTCAGCTTCGAATGGGCTGTTCATACACGGTTCGCTTAAACTCTTAAGCGCAGCTCTCCTTGAGGCTGATGACGAATCCGCTCCAAGCCTGGAAAGTGCCCACACTTTCTGTCGCATGTAACACCAACTTTCACAAGCTAACGCTATTGAACGTGCAACTGTTCTCACACAAAGACGCGGGCTCTCTAACCCTTGTCTCAATGCCTGCTGCAAATGATTCTTCAATAGTACCCAGGCAGCCAAAGATACGTCAAAGAAGAATGTATGTCTTGAGAACAAGGCTAGAAGCAATATAAGACCTGAATTTATCCAAGTCCATATACCACTTTCCTCTTTCTCAGAAGGATTGGATCCTCTCGACATCAACACCTCTGGTTCCACTTGGCGTACCATCTGCAAGGGAACCCTATCCTCTGAATCCAAATTAGAAGGTGAGGGAGGAGTAGAATCGGCTCTACAACCATCTATGACAACCCAGTTAGAGGACCCATGGCCCCCCCATGTTCGAATTCTATACTTGTACTCTTTACCCACCTTGACAGCATTTCTGTCCAGGAAGACTACCTCCCTTGCATCAGCCACATTCGTCCAAGTAGAGAAGGTCTTTGACCACCGTTCAATCAGATACTTATGCAAGGGAGGGACACCGCGGTTGGTAGGGGCTTCCCAGGAGAGTTGCAAGCCGCCATAACTGGATGGACTACATTCTAATGAGCGAACTGGACCTGGAGTATTGCCAATTCCGAATATCTGTCTAACCAAAGCATGAGTAATCTTCGTACGATGTAAAGTACTCTTGATGCCAAGGTCCTCGAGTAAAGCTTCGCTATCGTTCTCAATGAGAGCTGGGAAGTCCATACCATTAATAGCATTTTGGCGGAATGCTTCTGCATATTGTGGCAGTTGTAGTCCGTGCGTAACCCAATCTACCACATGATTTGCAGTCATCATATTTGACAGGTGATCCTGAACAGAAGGAAAAATAAACATGAGCAGCGGATCATTCACTGATGACAATTACAAAGCAGTGACACTCACAACCTAACAGCTAACTATTTCAGGATTTCTTTTTCACGAATTAAATTCAGAATATTCACAACCTGTTTTTGTTCGTCCGACTCCCATAATCGATAACTAGGATGTCAGTAGATTAGCTCTTTGCTTCGATTACAAGCTTTGTCAAAGGATTTTACACACCAACGCTTCCTAATTAACTCACTGAAGGATCAGTGGTATGTTTTCCGGGAACGATTTTTCATGTGAACGACACCAAGCATGAAATGTAAGCTAAAACAAAGATAATAAACTCTCACCAGCATCTCTTCGGCAGATATAGTGTTGCCGCCATAGCTGAAATTGAAGTCAAACTGAGAGGACGCAAAAAGTTCACTCATACCCTCTTTTGATTCTGTATCACATTCATCAGTCATATGGGCGTCCAGATTACGCAGGAACTGCATCCAGAGCTCAGATGGTCAGTGCAGGCAGGTAGAATAGGGCTGAAAGTCAGCGAAAGATGAACTTTGCAAAGTTCACGCAGGGTAATAGGATACAAAACTAGAATAAGACAAAATTCAATTACCATAACAAAGAATACAGCACCATCCCACAATATTGAACCAATATAACTCCACACAGCGCCATATCCCAGCCATCGACACGCTTGCAAAAACATAGAACAAAAAACATTTATAGAGGAAGAGATAGAAAACCTTAGAAGCTTCGCCTTGCTCAATTTCGCCGTTTCCATCTTGATCTACTGTACAGAAAAAAGCATCCAAATTTCGCTGGAATCCTTTGGCATTCGCTTTTGCTCCAAGGAACAACAACACTAGAAACCCTAGGAGAAGCAAGATTTTCCAGAGGGTACAGAGGTTGGAACTGGAGTGGTATTTCCTGCAACTAGACAAACGTGGCGTATTTGCCATCATTTTTGAGGCGCCAGCCCAAGAGTCCCCTGCATCAAAGTGTCCACGTGTTCCACGCGCATTGTCTCTAAACGCTCCGTTATGCATCTGCCTCCCTAATCGAGGGCTGGCAATGACCATTTGTTTTAATTTCGAAAAAATCAATGCAGACTTGAACTGAAAGACCCCATCGCCAATCTGACTCCGAAGCGACTCGCTGCAGTACCAGGGAGAAAATTCAGAGTTAAAAGAACAGCTCAAAAATTAGGGCGACCCAAGACCCAGTGCATAAGCACCAAATGCACGGCTCGCTGTGATACATCTGAAAAATCTGCTGCAGTATAAAATCACAGCAAATTGAGCCGAAAATGGAATAATACGCCAGATGGCGCCCCACTATCCTCCCATAACACAGAACTGCACAGCGTCAAGGATCACAAATAATACGGATCTGCACTCACGTTAGCTCTCGAGAAGCTGGTAGTCGAGTGATTAGGCGCTAAGATGGTGGCATCAACAAGCCACTACTTTGAAACGCCTGCACAGTTACTCAATCTTAGTAACATAAATTTGATAACAAGCGTGATATTCTGCGGTTACGAGTGGTTTCCATTTACTTTCAAACCAGTCGGATACTCCGATAGGTAGAGAACAACAAACAAACTCGAGCAATTTCCCAAACCAGAAAGCGTAGAATATGCACAGGGCCTAGCAAGAAGGTTATAAGAGATCTCTGAGCTTGTCGATTGAAGATTCAAAAATAAGCTTCACCAACAGTCCCGGACTACGTCAGGTCCAGTGCACTAGATATTCTAGTCAAAGAATGCAATGCATGTAGAGGAGAAACACTGAAGATCGAATATGTAACAAATCTGACCATTTTAAGAAACCTTCACAAGCCGTCGTCAAGAAAAGAACGTCTCGCATTCTACCCTAGCTCTGCGTCGAACATCACGGAGAACTAAAACAAAGCTGGACTCGACAACTTATAAAAATAAACTTCATATCCTGAATTTGTTCTCGCTCGACCTTAATTCTCTCATGCAGGCGGAGAACCTATTACGGCAAGACCGAATGCCCGTGCCCGGTCCCCACCGCTAGCCCAGAAAAACAAACCCAGGGCTCCAACATGCCCGAAACCCCAAAGGAAGCTACAAAACCTACTACACAGGCCCCGGAACCCGATTCACTCTGCTCACGAATCCAAGAACACGAAGCCGCTCACCTTCCAGTATTCTCCAACGCCGCCAAAATAGTAGGAGATAGCACTCGAAGAACCACCTCCACAACCCCTTCAAGACCTCAAATCCTGGTCAATACGCACAACCAGAGGCTCAAACACAAGGACAAGGTCTGTCCGCGGAGCTTCGCCTCAGCTACCGAGATTCCCTAATGACGCCCGAGATTCTCCAAAGAAATGCACGAGGACGCTATGAGAAATTGATGAAAAGCACCTACCCCCGGTTGAAATAACAATCGACCCCTGCTCCAAAACCACGGGACCGACTTGACGGAGAAGAAGATGGCCCCTGCAACCTAAGGTCGCAAGAGCTCGGAAACTCTCGACCGAAGGTCGTGCAATCATGAGTCTTTGAGATTTTCCCCGACCGACGGACGCAACGCTAAACCGCCACATGTCACACATGTTCTATACTTGGAAGAGGTCACAGGTCCACGATCTTGGGATGAATGATATATTGTACATCGCGTGCCACCTCCAACGCTCATCCAAAAGATTCATCCACATGCTTTTTGTACCTTCAGTTGTACATCTCGGCGGCTCACACCGAATTGCACGGCGACACTGGGCCACTTGAGTGGCGTGATGTGTCAGCACTCAGATCCCGAATCGGCAATCACGGAGAGTAACCGGCCTTATACAGTTCTGGAGACTGGAGAGCATCGCCAGTGGACACGGCGAAATGGACCGGCAAATATATTACTAACTTTTTGGAATCGGAACTTGAGAGTGTATAAAAAATTGCCCCCTATTTTGTGCCGTGTATTTTTTTATTTTATTTTTATTGTTTCACCTCTCTACATTAATGTGGGGCCTCTTATTGCAAATATGAATTCAAAATAAGTGTGAGTGATAAATGAGTGACGTCATTGGGAGGCGAAGGGGTCTAGTGTGGCTCTTCTAATTGGGTACTGGAAAAATTCACCATCTAGCTCAATTCAGCATTTAACTTAGCCGACATACACTGTCATGTTTAGGTCTGATTCGGCAACTTGTTGTCAAAATAATTTAATTTTCACATTTCGACAACTCGGCAACCTATTTCGATTTTCTCTTATTTTCAGAACAGTTGAAAACTTCTCAAATTATCTCTTGAAATTTTCTCAGATCTTCTCTTGAATTTTTTTCAAATTTTCAGAAATAGTTATAGAATGTTTAACCTCTAAATGCCCAAGGCCTGTTTTGGGCTTCCTGGAATTTGTTCTAAATTAAACAAAATGCCAACATTTTGATAAGTTGTATCAATTTTTTTTGAATTGTAACCGTACAAAATTCAAACTGGACATGTTAG
This sequence comes from Neckera pumila, assembly GCA_963969595.1. Taxonomy (NCBI): domain Eukaryota; kingdom Viridiplantae; phylum Streptophyta; class Bryopsida; order Hypnales; family Neckeraceae; genus Neckera; species Neckera pumila. The sequence continues at coordinate 625,072 of OZ018408.1, read as the reverse complement.
AGATCTCATAGGAAAAGAAAACACAACAATATTACCCATGGAATGAAAGATTATAATGTTTGACCATGAGGGTGCTAAAACTGCAAAAATCTTTCAATCTTCTTTACACAAGTCAAATCTAAAAAGTTGGTAACCAAAAAAATATGAGGTTAAAGGGCCTAACATATATAACTCCAATCAATTTATGGCTTCTTAACCCTTGAACGTCGAGGCGGACGTTCTGCATCCGATGAATGACAAGAGAATCTCTTGTGTAGGACATAAATGTAACTATTCATCCTCCAAATTTTGTTGTGAAAAGGAAGGTCCTTTACAATAGTTCAACTTCCAATGAATACTTTTTCATTTTTTTAAGCCAATTGTTCCCACGGTTTTGCAAAAGGGTGATTTCCACGGCCACCAGCCCGGCGTTTAAGGGTTAAAATCTACTCTATAATTTTTTTAAATGAATTTTGAATGTGATTTTTTCTCCAAGATCTAGTGTATTTGAGGCTCATTTCTAAGAGCTCTCAACACTACGGGAAGTCAAGATTGCAATGGGTACCCTTGTACAAAACTTGAATAGAAAAATCACTATCATTTATTTTCAAGATTGAATTTTTGGTACTAAAATTAGACTTCAAGAAAAACTTTCTAAAAATATAAACTACTAAAAGTAGCAACTTGGTTAGGTTTTATTTAACTTCAAAGTTTTGCAAACACCAGATTTGGATGCCTTGGACATTGAGGGGTTAAAATTTCAGACACGATTGAAATTTTGCCTAGTTACTTTTATTTACGAAACTGACCTACACGTACGGTAACTGTAGTCGGCAAATGAATGGCCAGGCGCACTCGGAACTTACTGTATGTTAACTGAAATTGATATAACTTACTGTACCATGCAGTGTGAACAGAAAGTTTAGGCGTAGTTGCTTTCGCCACGTGTTGCTGGTACAGAATTATAGGAATCTGTGCATTTCTTGAGATGATTGCCAATCAAGATTGACAGGAATGAGTACAGAGCCCAACGAAACAGTTTTCTACTGTACTGTAGATGATGACAAATAGGAATTTTATTTTAAATTTTCCAAGGAAAAGAAAGGAAAGACCGGCAAGTGCACCTTTCTTAGGCCCGGTTCATAAGTCACCGTGGACACCTAAAATTGTCAAAATAAGCAATTCAGCATATTTGGAGGCACATTTTCTTGAAACTAATATTTTTGTAGTGTTAGCAATTGAAAATCATAAATTTTCAAAAAAAAAATTTGATTTTTCAAAGATGGAATGTAATTTCTATGAATTTTCAATTGACAAGTTGGCAGCTCCATAGAGCACTGAAATCGGCAAAAATCTAGACTTGAAACCGAAATCTGACAAAAATCAACAGTCAACTAATCATGGTTAAGTAAAGAGAGAATTTTATGACGCGTGGGAAGAACTTTTTGATGAAAGTCTAGGGGTACATTTAGTAGAAGTCTAGGGTATATGAATGAGTACAAGGACGGTTATGATTGTTTTCACCTTATAGATTGAAGGATATCCTGAAGTTTAAAACTTGGATTGTTTATTTCAAATCTGATCCAAGGGCTTATACTAGGGTTAGGCTAGCACTACAAGTTATTCTACATGGCGTCTTAGGTAGTACAATTTTGGTGCCAAACTTTTAGGTCCCAAAGATAAGATTGTCCAAATGAAGTTTTGGGTGGCACAAAGTTCCATCATGGCCAAATTGGGCTTTTCCATTGGATCATATACATCTCTACTGATGATGAATACAAATTTATTTTTCTTTTTTTGTATTTCTGCCTTCATTTTTCTTGTTTGGTGTTTCTTTTTTGTGCATTTCGCGCTTCGTTATTTTTGAGCCGCTTCATCTCTAATGTTTTGCCACGTGTAATAGCACGTTGGGGAAGATGGAGAATTTGCATGATCTGGGTTTGTTTGAGAATTCCAACTTCAAATCTACTCAAAATAGAAATTTTATTATTTTTTCTTTGGTTTTTAAGCCGGTATTTTCAAATTACAAATGATTTTTCTCAATTCAACCGGCGAGCTTTGAACTAGCCGTCGGTTCTTCCCGTACACGTCACGTCACCTTTGCAATCACGTGCATTTTGGTCACCTTGGCTGCATCCCTACAGAAGTACTGTACTGAGCTCATGATTCATTTGAGCATCCGGAGTCAATACTTACAAACTCCTTCAAACTCAACCGCCACAGGTAAAGGAACAGTTTCCCGACATGAGCGCCGTACTTGGACTTGGATATACTATGAGAGAATGACTTCTATTTGCAGCTAGATTCCATCAAAGTAGAACGTTCTAGATGCTGCCATTGTTTTTCACAAGCCTGCAGAGTCGTCATGTAATTAATCAGGGTGGTGTGGTGTGTCAAGCTCAAGTCGATCAAGCTCAAGTTAGACAGGGACGTTGCTTGGTTTCATTGAGGATGGACGGAACTCAAAGGGGCGGCTAGCGTAGCTTGGAGGCAGACTAGACGGCAGGGTGTGTCCGGAGCGAGCTTACAGTGAATTCCGGACCATGGTGGTTACGGTCCTCTCACGGTTAGACTTGTAATTAAGTGACGTACAATCCAGTGCAGAAAATAAGCTAGACATTTTCCAACTTCGCTTCCTCGTTACATAGGTCGCATAGACCCAACTAAGTACACTCGTTAACATGACCTTCTCTGAGACTCTGACCCAACATTTCTGGTATCTCCTGTACGTAACTAGTCAAGCATTCATTGATCGACTGCAAGAGTCGTACTTGGCGAAGTCGCACATTCAAACGATGTCAGTCATGTTTTGGGCCGGGACCCCAAACAGCGGTTAGATTAAAGAGGACAAGGCGTAATAGAATTGTTCAACTACCGCAACAGATTCTTCATTCATGGCCAGCCTTCGGCCGGGTTGGGCTTTTTTTTCTTTTCTTTTTTGACACAAATGAAACGGGATTTCATTGCAAAGAATTAAAATACAAATAACCAGCCACAAGTGGCCTGGCGACAAGACCGTTGGACGTCCTCTGCAGAACTTGCACTGACAGAAGATATTATATCATTGACTCAGCTGTTACATCCGAACTCATGCGTGACGTTCAATGATCGATACCCCTTGTCAAGCATAGGACTTATTAACACTGTTCAATATGTTTCAGTTCAAAATGTACGTAAAGGATAGTTCTGACAACAAGAGACTTGCGCATGATATACATATATATATATATATATATATATATATATATATATATATATATATATATATATATATATATATATATATATATATATATATATATATATATATATATATATATATATATATATATATATATATATATATATATATATATATATATATATATATATTGGCTGAAGAAAACGAAACTTCGAACTGGAAAAAGCTAACTGAATGCTTTAGAATTGAAATATGATTTTGTAACGATTCAAACCGCCTACTTTCACCTGGGTCGGATTGGAGTACCAGAGCATTGGGCATTGCCGGAGGCCCGGAGCCCAGTGTTTCTCTTCACGCCATCAATCTCTTCCATCAAATTTACAATCAGCTGTTTGTATTCGACATCTCGATCTTGCTCGTGAAAGTTTGTGGTTATCATGAGTTTCGATCGGGAGATCAGTGCACTAGCCTAGCTAGCTGAAAATATACTCGACAACTCTTTCGCCGAGCAAGGGACCCTGTGAGAAGATTTCATTCAAACTTTTAGCTCGTGAGGGTGTCAGCGTCACCTATAAGGCATCACCCGTTCCAATTTATACTTTAACCCCTAAACGTCTCAATCCTTTTCTGAATTTTTGCACATTTTTTGTTTATATCTTTGTACAGAAACATCATTTATTGGAATTTCATGGATTTGGTCATTAAGGAAGGTTGTCTTTTCTAGATTCAAATATTATATTTGATGAATGAGAATTCAATTGGATGAAACAGTGCCTCGAAGGCATCTGTTCATTGTCCAAAATATAGACGTCGGAGTGCTTCAGGGTTAAGGTAGATCGAGGATATGAAATTATATATAGGGCAATGCCTGAAAAGGAGGGGCATTGGCCAACCTAAACCATGAACAAAAAATGTCGAAGTTGGATGAAAACAATTGGATGAGAAATCACAGTTAGATAGAAACTCTGTATATGCCTGATTACGCAGGCAAACCTGCTCCACAGTCTTCTGAGGTACCCTAAAATTTACTTTATTTTGGCTAAAAAATTCATTCCCCCTACTTCCTGTTGCAGTGGCGCAGGAATCTAGAATTCTGAATAAATTTTTTAAAATTTTTTTAAGTTTTTAAAATTTTTTTAATCTTAAAAAGAAATTATAAAAATTTAAAAAGAAAAGAAATTAGTTTTTTTTGCAAAATCTGACTGTTTAGGTGAGCAATTATAGTCTTTGATTGCTCACCAAGAACACTTTTCGAAGTTGACAAGCTATGCATGAAATAGCATGGCATGTCAACTTTGAACGACCCTCCAAGGGGCTGAAATTTCCTCTAATGTCAAATAGCAATGAATGCAAATATGACTTAGTTGAATGGCTATGAGAATTTTGGACATTTGGGGGTTAAAAAGCAAAAATATTCATTGCATCGTTAGCAAGATATGACCCTAGCAAATCCCTTCAACAAATGAAGGCCAAGGATCCTCCCAGCTCATCTTAAGGTGGATTGGAAAATGGTTATGAAAAGATTGCACAAAATAAAACGAGTTCTAAGGGATTCAAGGTTTCTGTATTCTTCAAGTGGTTCTTTTGCTACTTTGCAAGGTATTGTAAATGAGTGCTGAACCAAGTGACATTTTTCCACAAAACAAAAAACTCCAAAAGTTCTATAATTTATAATAGATTTCATTTCTAGAAAATAGATGCAAAACTTCCATTCATATCTAGTTGCAAACATTAGAAAAAATTTCAAGGCTCAAAAAGTCCGCAAGTTTTGGATGGCAGTTGTGCAATTATAGAAAAAATAACGGATTTTTTTAAATTATTTCTTTAGAAATCTAACGTGGCACTACTAGTGCCATGTCAGCTTAACTACTTTTTAATATTTTAATACTTCTTATCAGTCCCAAAAATAAATATTTTTCATTTTTACTGTATTTGCAGTGCAAGGTGCCAAAAATGAAAGTCTCACAACCTTTGTAGGGTTCAGATTTTTTATAGTGATGGCAACATATAGAGCAATGGATAGTGAAGCTTGTAATTAGTGGTCATGGGTTTATTTTTCAAAGGTTAACCCCTAAAGCCCAATTGTCCAAACGAGGGGCAAAATGTTGGGGCAATAGGAGAAAATTGAGCTCATAAGATAGATTTTTTTTGGTGAATTTTTTGGTGAAACTTTCTCATAAGGTAGAATCTTTTTTAGCTTTATGGGGATATAATTATGGACAATAGCATCCTCAAGTGCCTCGTGGCATGTTTGTTCTATTGATTTATGTAATTCGTCTCACCATTGTGGCATTTCTTGTTTGCTCAATACTCCTAGCATGATTTTATATATAGTTTGCCATTGTTTGTAGACCAAACCACTTGATATGCCCTAAGCTTTTGTACTCATTGTGGTTGCATCCTAGATAATTGCACACAATAGGGGTTTACAATTGGTTTCTTCTTTAACATCCTCTCAACAAAGTCGTTAAAGATTTTAACATGGCAAGCTTGTAGCATGCTAGTGGTTTGGGAGAACTTCTTGAACTTTTTTTCAACAACCATTGAGAAGTGTACATTATCTTTGAACTTGATGAAGTTTCTAAACTTGTTGAAGAACGTACTTTGACTCCGCCTAATAAAACACTATATACAAGTCAAATAGTTGGAGTTGTTTTTAGCCCAACAATTAAACTTTGCAATTTTGCCAAGCGAAAGATCGGAAATACTAGTCATGAAGGAACACTAACATGGATCTTCTAAGGTAGTAGCACCCTCAAGGCGACAAGAATATAATTTAACACCTGTGTTTTGCCTCATAGCAAACCAAATATACATGTGAAAATGCCAAGTCTCCAACTTAGAATTTGAGTAGATCAGTGAAGTGGCTATTCAAAGGTGCTTCTATTCATGCATCACACTCTTTGTTGCTTCAAGGTTCCAAATGTATTGTTTTGTATTGAATTATAACCCATTGTAGGAATCTATAGTAGATTACTTTTTAAAACTCTTCCATTGTCACTTTAAGGTATTGCTACCTTTACTACTACATCAATTTTTCCCTTGACAAATATTCTACCATCCACGAAGCCAAAATGCTGGACCACTGGAGATGTTCCTATTGCAGACTTAAACTATAGTGAGGATCTTGCAGCAAGGTTTTTTTACATTTATTCTGGGCAATGCAGAAAACAATCTTTACTAGAGTGATAAAAGCTATTTACAACACTTATTTGCATTGCATTTTAGCAAGAAGTGATTTTGCTCAAAAAACAAGCACTTTGTCTGTAGAAAGAAATAAGTAAACCCATTTCCGACCAACATCCCATTTTTGCAGCTTAGGCCACTTAATTTCCGATTGGTTGTGGTGTAGGTTGACAACTCACGTAGAGCAAGACCCACGGGAGCAACATAAATGTCCAAGAGGTATACATTAAAAGCATACAATGATCACGTGTATATTGAAAGCCACTACAATCACTTACATTGATTGTTATAACTAGCCTATGATTGGAAATAGGTTTGCCTACATATCAAGAATCGGACAAATAAAATCTTCACCAAAACAATTCATGGTAATTTTGTTTTTGAAGAAAAATGCAAAAAATTATAAAATCCTCCTGAAACCTATTTTTCTACATAGAAATATTTTACCCTCAACCTTCTCCATGCCGCAAATAGGCTAAATTGCTTAAGTGGTCGGCAATGGGTGATCAATACCTTAAGACAATTTGTTTGTTTGTTTATTTGTTTTGTTACGATGAGATCTCTTAGACCATGCATCCTCCAACTGCGTGCTTGGTACCATTGGAATGCCCTCAGTTAGGAGGGATGCATAGGCTTTGTTTATTGGCGTTTAGACCTATGGTGTGAAAGATATTGAATTTCAAAGGTTTCATGAATAAAAAAATTAGAAAATTACTTTTACTTTTATATTAACTATGGCAATAGTACAAGCACACATAGGCCATTTAGTTTGCTATTTGCACCAAGGCTTTTTTTTCATTTTTTATGAAGTGTCAAAGTGGTGATATAAAAATTTTAGTGGTGCTCAAAATTTCAGCATTCATCCACAGATTGGATAGAAAATATCACAGTAGCACATATTAAATGTCTATAATTATGTTTTCATCCACAATCTGGCGATTTCATCCAAGATTTGTTTTTCATTCAAAGTTTTTCTGGCAAAAAACTTCACAATTTTTCAGTGTACTGAGTCAGGGTCGTTTCAGGGCAAGAAGTTGTGCGCAGCAGAAGTGATTTGGTTTGTTTCCAATTTGACAATGTGTTTTGGATTGGTGTGTTGTGACTGAACGGGGGGAAGAGCGCTGTTGAGACCACTGGAGTGCGGGCTTGGGGTAATTAGGCTGGCCTTGTAAATTAGTAGACGTTTGTTACGATGTGTGTGTAATTTCAACTGAGAAAGTTACTACTATCTACCAAAATAATTAGAAACTACACTCTCATGAATGTAGGAACATTCAATAATAACCTACAAGAAAATACAGTCCCCTAATGGCTTCTACCTTGCTTTTGCATAAGATAAAGTGTCACTGCAATGCTAGATTTAAACGAGATATCCTTTATGTCAATGGACTCCCCTATCACAGCAATCCACCAAATAATGTAGACAGTAATCTCACAATACATTAGATGACATTTGAAGCCTCTAAGAGACTGCAAGTTCCCCTGTATTCCCATACTGTGGGAATGCAGGAGAAAAGCAGCTGGCTGATGTGGCCGACACCATGCCACGTCATTTCCAAAAAAAATAATAATAATAATTTTTGCTTAAAATGATATTTGGGAATTTTTTTGTTTTTTATTTTTTATTTAAAAAATATAAAATTCTAATAGCCCGTACTGGCCGTTCGCAGAGTCAGGCTAGCATTGGGAATGGGCTTGAAACGGCCCTCCAATGCCTTCAAATGTCATCTAATGCAATTCATCAAATTCACATACTCCAATGACAGATTCTTGCAAATAACAATAGATAACAAAATCCAAAAATACCAACCACTAATAAATAGTATTATTGCCCAAGGATGGAAAGTAGATCCACTAATTGTCATTACAGCAAAAGCTAGAGGAACAACACATGCTCCGTTAATGAAACTCCTTCAAACCAAATTCAAACTACCTGAAACCGCTCTAAAACACACGTTTAAAGCCATCAACACCATTGCCATACAATATGCTGGTTCAATTATACTACATAAAAGAAAAATAGAAAACAACCAACCACTCCCAATAAAATATGAAATATACAAAGCACAACAAAACAAAAACAAAAAAGGGGAAGGGGTTGTGATGAAGATCACTATTTATTCGTCTTACAACCAAGTGCAAGCACTTGTCTCAAGTAGGGGGATGGGGCCAATTGATTGGAACAATTTTCCTGCCTAATGATCACTCACTAGCAACACCAAGCTATATTTATCAAATTACTGCTCAAACGGGCCTGACGTGTATCGAACCCGGACCATATAGTCATGATATTTAGCTCTTCTCCAACCAACCTCTGAACTCATGACTTGGTGACCTTCCACAACTACACTTTACATTTATAATCCATAGTCACCCAACAACCTTAATCTTGATTACTTTTATCTGGTTACTGGTACTAAAGTGTCTATTTTCAAAAAGAGAGAGTAGTTTTGTATCAATGGGCCTTGATCCGGTGGACATTGGCTCATTGTCATTACAAACATACACTTTATTCACCCTGGTCTTCTTCAAAGACCAAAGTTTCTATCTATCTATCTATCCGTCTATCCGTCTATCCGTCTATCTATCTATCTATCTATCTGTAATTTTTAGAGTTCTAGGGGAGTTGGAAATTGAAGAATTGAGAGTCAATAATAAGGCTAAGGTGATGGACGCCAGAACCCTGCCTATGGGACAGGGTAGTGAGATGTTGCTTTTGAATTGTATTACTTGTCATCATGATAAGGTAACTACACCTAAAATTGCATGGTTCCTAAAATTGCACAATGGATATTCTTGCCTAAAATGAACTCCCACTATTCATATGCCTCTAAGATTGCTTTTAGGTACACCTTTTTTCAGCTCTTTGAAAATTTATAGTTTGATCACACGGTGTCCAAAAAATGCATTCTAAGAGAATCTAGAATCCCATTTTGACTACCAAAGGGCCCACAATTTTTTTTTCTCAATATAATAGTGGAAATTGATTAAATGTGCCATTTAAGGTGCAATTATATTTAGGGCCGGTTCATACTTGGCTTGGGGTCGGATGGAAGGCCGGCCGGATTTGCCTTCAATCCGGCCTACAATCCAACCCACAATCCGGCCTACAATCTAGCCCCAATTCTTCCATCCGGCCCTAAATAATGTAAAATCCTTGAGCCGGATTTTAGGGCTAGATTTCCAATTCTTCCATCCGGCCCCAAGTAATGTAAAGCCCTTGGGTGGGATTCTAGGGCCAAATGTCCAATTCATATGTTCTTGGATTTTTTAATACTCAATTACAAAAATATAGAAATGTACATATTTCAAAACTTCAAACCGATCTATTTAGAGATTATAACATTTGACTCAATACTTTTAAAAATATGACTACATTCAATCATAAAATTATTAATAACATTCCATATAAACTACCACATCATCCAAAAATATGACTCATAGAAGTCATATTTTAAATCAACAAAAAATATGACTCATGAGGGTCATATTCCACATTATCCAATAATATGACTCACGAGAGTCATTTTTCAACAAAAAATATCGTTTCCTTTCTTTTCTACTTTTTAAAAAAGTTTTATTTATTTATTTATTTTTATTTTTTTAAAACCTTTCTCTTTCTCTTCTACTTTAGAAAAAAGTTTTATTTTATTTATTTATTTATTTATTTTTTAAACCTTTCTCTTTTTCTTCTACTTTTTAAAGAAGTTTTATTTTATTTTATTTATTTATTTATTTTTTAAACCTTTCTCTTTCTCTTCTTATTTTTCTATTTGGAAAAAAAGAAGGAGTCCTTTGACTTCTTTTTGACCTTTACTTTTGCTTGACGTTGAAACTAGAGTTGACAAAAGCCTTAGAATAGATGTCATTTATTTTCATAAGGATTTCAAAATTTCGAGATTTAAATAATTTACTGTCAAAAAAAAAATTAAATTAAATAATTTTAGTCTTGTCACTATAGGGGTTTGACAATAACCACACAACTAAACACACAATTTGAGAAAGCATCTCTTGTTTTATCTCTTTTTAAATCTGTATTTTCAATTTTCTTTATTTATTTGAATATGGAAATTTTTATTATGAAAACTTGAACAAATTCAATGGTAAATTTAAATCAAGTTTTACCGCACATGTTGTTTCTTGTATTGTAATCTTTCTTTATTATATTATTTTTTAGAAAATTTGTCATCAAAATTGGTAAATTCACACATCATCTCACATGTCAAAGTCTATGGCATAACTTCAATAATGACTTCTGTTTATAGATTTGTGTCTCACAAGGAATGTATCAAATAATTTTTACTACAAAAACATTGTACTTAATCCAATAAACATCTATATAAATGGAACAAATCAGTAAATGGAACCAGAATTAATATCTCATGTTCAGACAAACAGAACAAGAAATGTATAAAAAATTTATTATTAAGCATGTACCAAATAAACATCCCATTTTACTTTAAGAACAATTATACAAAACAATAGTTTGTGATATAATTTTTTATTTGAATATTACAATATTAAAACTATTTATTATAATAAAAAATTGAAAGATATCCGAATATGGAGAAATTATTATTTTAATTTCACCATACTAAATAGTGGCAATACTTATTTTCATTAACATTTAATGTATTTTTAATATTTAATAAAAAAAATAAGTTAATGGTTAGAATCACATTCAACACATTCAAGTTGATGGTTACAGGCATATTTTGAAGCTATAAAGTGATTTTTACAGTTACAAAAGCCTTTGAGGTTATTATTAAACAACGAGGTTTTTACTAAACCAAAAAAATTAATGTAAATTAATAAAGTCATTTTCTACAGAGCATTCAAGAAATAAACATGGTGTTCTTTGACTCAACCCAGTGCTCCCAAAATATATACAGAGTACGGCAGTGCAGCACAGATGGAAGGAAGTTTTTTGAGTTGACAATCAATATATGTACTTAAAAAAAACATTGCATTTGTAGACGGTGGAGATTTGTACAATCCAACGGAGGCGTCCAATCCGGCCCCAATCCGGCCCCAATCCGACCTAAGATGGGAGTTTGGGCCACCCAAAACCTCGTCCCAATTGCTCCCTTGAGGCCGGATGATTTGGTGCCAAAACCATGCCACCTAAGATGACACATAGGATGAGTTCAGTGTAGTTCAATCCGGCCCCAAGTATAAAGCCCTTGGGCTGAATTTGGAGAATTTGAGTGATCCTATTGATTAAAACTTGGATAGTTCCGGCCTGCCTTCAATCCGGCCCCAAGTATAAACCGGCCCTTAGTTCCTCACAGAATATCCTTTTCAACTAGAGAACAATGCCGGCCTGGTCCACACTGCCACAGTCAGTTGCTCCCTAGAAATCAGTTTTTTGGAGTGGTCGGTGGATGAACTCAACTTGTGGGCCCCACTGTTCGGTTCAGGTGGACGGAGAAAAAGTACCCCCCCCCCCCTCCTGCAAAAGAGGAATACCAACCGTGCACTCCACAGTTGCCACGTATACGAACCCAATTTCCACGTAAGCATTTCTTGAAAATAAGACGACTGGGCAGGTGCCGTCTGGCACCCGGGTGACCAGGTCAACCGGTCCCACAGACACGTCAGCCCTAATTACTCCCCATTGACCCCCTCGTCTCCCTCGTGAAGAACTGAAGCTTTGAGAATTCCTCTCCCCTGTCGCTTGTGACTCGCTTGCTCCCGCTCCCTTGGGTCTAGAATTTGGAGGTTGGCTGCAAGCCAGTGGGACTTTGTCTCTTTCTCAAGCACAAGGTAAGCTTATGCGCTCGCTCGCTTTTTTTAAACCCGGAGTCTGTCTCTTCGGGCGTATTCAGAGGACGCTTGGGCAGCTCGGGGAGGTGCTGGCGGAGGTTTTAGATCTGTTGTTCGGCGGACTTGGGGGTTTGAAGATGTGTCCAGATGCGAGGTTTTTAGCCAGTTTGGAGCCTGTTTTGAGTGAAATTTGAAGTGGGTATCGTGAGATATTGCTGGAATCCCCGCATCGTGAGGCATTAGTTTGCTCCTGTTCGTGGTTGCGTCGTTGCGTGCTTCTTGACTCCGAGCCTCAAAGTGTTACAGTTATTGTGTTTTCTTCCTGGAAGCTCCGGATCTCTCACGTGTTGGACGGAACTCTCGGGTTTGTTGTTGGGGTCGTTTTGAAGGTTGGAGCTTGACACCGAGGTGCAGCCATGGGCTATGTTGGGAAGCATGGCGTGGAAGCGCTGAAACGCTACAAGTACAGCGGAATCGATAAGTCGTACCTGGCCAAATGGGTCTTCCAACCATTCTGGCGGTTCTGTGTCAATTTCTTCCCAATGTGGATGCCGTAAGTGTCGAGAGGAGATCAGTGTTCAGGTTTTTAGTAGTTTTGGACATTTTTTGGATTCGGCTGTTTGTAGCGGTTTTTGGGCTGTGGTTTGGGTTAGAGGTTGGATTTTCAGTTTGCTCTGGCCACCTTTTCTGACCCTGATCGTTGTTCTGATGGTTCTGGATTCGACTTCGTGTGCAATTCTTCAGTCCCAACATGGTACGTTTTTTTTTTTTTAATGTTTTGCTAGGATAACTAGGGTAATGCAACAATTGGATTACAATTTGAAACAGCAATGGAGCACAGATGCACAGAAGGAATGCTCTTGCCATCTTTTGATATGTAGCGTTCTGACTGTGCGCTTGCTATTACTATATGGACGGGACAGATTACTTTGATTGGATTTGGGTTCATCTCCTCTTCGTGTTTCTTGAGCTATGTATGCCCTTACCTCTCTTGACCCTCGATGAATTTTCGTGTCGTATAGAAGAGACTTGAAGGATTTGTAGGTGTAATTTGAATGAGGTTTGTGGTTTACGACTTGCTTATGAGAATCATGAAGTAAGATGGCGGGCCTGAGAAACTTGCTTGATGACAGATCTACACACCGCACTTGGATTCTCCTGGTCCTCGGTGGGTGTACTTTGCACACGGCATCCTGCTTTTCCTTTACCAGGTCAAATTCTTCAACCCAGCGATCACGTTTATGGAGATCCGGTTAAAAACCATACATGATTTGGATAATTTGCTATTTGAAATCTCGAAATTCTGTAAAGGAATGCTAGCGATTACTGCAAAACAAACTTGATGCTGTTAGCAAGTGGTTTAAGATTGGAGGACTCTAAAATGTATTCCCGCGACAGACTTTTGATGCTGTTGATGGAAAGCAAGCTAGGCGAACTAACTCTTCCGGTCCTCTTGGAGAGCTTTTTGATCATGGTATGGCATTCTGCTAATCCTACAATCTGGTGGTAAATTTATTGGAGATAGTCTTCATCATTCACTTACAGAGTTTATGTATTTAATGTGACGTTTAAGCACGTCCTGTCTGTCATAGAATTTTGCATTGGGATTGAATATCAACCGACGCGCTAGGCCTCAAGAACGCTACATTGGAACGGTGGTGTAAACTGTTGACATAATTCGTTATTTGTGGATGCTCGCAGGATGTGATGCCCTCACTGTCACGGTTAGTAAAACTTTCGGTTTCTTCTCTTCTGGTCCTAATTAGATGCACTACCACTAGGATACCTTGCTTCTGTGATGTTAAATCGGTTGCTGAGGTCATTTTCAGGTCATTGGTAGACGTCAGCTGGTTCTCGCATTCACTTGCTTAATGTGTTTTTTGTTGGTGTGGGATTGGATTAAATGTACGAGTTTTTGATATAATTATTAGTTGACTGTGATGTGTTGCTTTTCTTCAGTTTGAATCCATGAGCTTCGCATCCACTCTAATGACTGGCAAGGTAGGGACATTCATATTCTGGATGATTGCTGCCACCAATTTCTACCTTGCAACTTGGGAAAGGCAAGTTCTTCAGTCATTATTGCTTTCATTCTGAAGGCGTATTGTTGAATACTTGGGATTGCCACTCATTTAAAGTCGCACTGTATTTCCACGGTCATTGTACATTTTAAGTTTTCATCAGAATCTCCAAGTGACCAATTGTCAACTTGTGGCCTTTGTGCAGCTTCTTCACAGACACACTCGTCCTTCCAGTACTGAATGGCCCAACTGAAGGGCTCATGCTCTTCTATGTTGGACACATTTTTACGGGAATTGTTGGTATTTTTTCTCTTGACATGTTCCTGTAGGCAACTGGTCAGGTTGTTGTATGCATTATTTCTTGGCACAGTACTGCTTTTTGGTTACTACACAGATGCTTCTCATTTAGGAATGCAGTAAGAGTTTTTTTGAGTGGGAGTACTTGATTCTTTCTGGTTTGTACAGGTCCTATGTGGTCGACACGAAGCATTAAGAATTTTCCTCTTGTTGGGAGGATCCCATTCATTCCAGGTATGACTCTTAGGCCCTTCAAGATAATAGTTTTACGATGGTGGGCATTCAGACCGTACGGCGACATGAGTGTTTGTTTATATATGCAATTGATTTTTGAAGTGTTGTTTTTGTGCGGAAATGTGTAGATGTTTCCATTATGAAGGTGATTGTCACCCTGTTCGGGCTTCTGCTTGCTATCCCCACTCTGATTTTCAAGTGAGTTGTTTCATTTATGCATTTTCATTTTTTGAGTATTTAGTTAGGTTTTATCGACATACGTCTGATTGTTGGATCATTTTAACTCATTCAATTTTCATTGTTTGGCGTAGTTGTTGGAACGTTTACAAGGCGGTGAGGGGAAGAGGTACAAGCTTTAGGGTAGCATTAGCTATGGTGAGCTCCATCACATTCCTTTGCAAGTACCTTTATTCGATTGGAACGTTGATTCTTTGATGTTGAAATTGCAATTTCTTGTGAGTTCTCGAAAGACTGGAGATCTTTTTGGTAGTGTGATGAAACTGCTGTCATTGGTAGGTGCTATCTGTTCTCCCCTTCTGATTCGCTTCTGAAGGTAATTAAATGACTCCAAACCTTCTGTTATAAA